>OY970790.1:1310940-2614381 GCA_963853775.1 Xanthia togata
ATGAACAACCGGAAGAATGTGAAGTTTGCGTTAAAGCCAAAATGAAAGCTACGATCGGGAAACCAAGAACTGAACCTCACACTTCTGAACCACTTCAGATTGTACACAGTGATGTGTGTGGTCCGATACCAAAAGCTTCGTGTGCCGGAAACAAATACTTCGTCACATTTATTGACGACTTCACCAGATACAGTCGGGTATTTTGCTTAAAGACTAAAAATGAAGTAATAGATATGTTCAAAGTCTATAAAGCTGAAGTAGATAACTTCATGGAAAAGAAAATTAAATGCTTACAATCCGATAACGGTACGGAATATTGTAACAATGAGTTCAACAATTTCTTAAAAGAAAATGGGATAACCAGAAGATTATCTGCACCTTATACACCGCATCAAAACGGAATTGCGGAAAGGAAAAACAGAACTTTATTGGAAAAGGCAAGGAGCCTAATGATTGAGTCTAACGCACCTATGTATCTGTGGGGCGAAGCCATCTACACAGCAAACTATCTATCAAACAGAAGTCCAAACAACGTAATTGGAAATGCAACACCATTTGAAAAATGGGTTGGCAGAAAACCATGCGTTGCGCACCTTAATAGATTTGGAGCAAAGGCATTTGTTCTTGTAAAAGGAAGACAAAACTTAAATAAGTTTGATGCCAAAGCAATACCTGGAGTCTTCATTGGATACTCTGAAATATCCAAGGCTTTCCGGATTTGGGTACCGTCAACGCAAAAAGTAATGGTAACCAAAGATGTAAATATAATGAAGAAATTCTACTACGACATAAAAGAAGAAGAGAATCTTAGTAAAAATAACAAAGATGAAATAAGAAAAGAAAACGAATATGTCGAGATTGAATTTGTAGAAGATAATATAAATAAAGAAATACAAAAATGTCAAGAAACAGAAGAAGACATTTGGGCTGAAGCAGAAATGCAAACAGGAACTAATAATAATTCAACATCTGAAGAAAATGAAATTCATTCCGCAGAAGAAGAAGAACTTCCAATGCCACCTCAGAATGAAATCACCGAAGAGCCACCACAAACCAGAGCTTTGCGTGATCATTCATCAATACGCAAGCCCATACGCTTTGATGATTTTGTGATGAACGCTGTGGCAGAGTTAGAAGACACTGATACTGAGCCCAAAACATATAAGGAAGCAATGTTATCGGAAAACAGAGAAAAATGGGAAGAAGCTATGCAAAGCGAGATGAATTCACTACAGAACAATAATACCTGGAAATTTGCCGCATTACCTAAAGGTAGAAAAGCTTTGCCAAGCAAATGGATATACAAAATAAAGAGAAACCCTGATGGAACCATAGAACGCTACAAGGCGAGAATAGTCATCAAAGGTTTTTCTCAACGCGAAGGTATTGACTATGATAAAACTTTTAGTCCAGTTGCACGACTTACAACCATCAGAGCAATACTGGGAATTGCAGCTAACGAAAATCTGAATTTACAACAATTCGATGTCACAACTGCATTCCTGAACGGTACAGTGGAAGAAGAAATTTATATGGCACCACCGAATGGACTTGAAGTACCTAAAGGAAAAGTATGTCGACTTTTGAGAAGCCTCTACGGCTTAAAACAAGCACCTCGATGCTGGAATGAGTGCATACATAAATTTCTGATAGACGCCAAATTTCAGAGAAGTGAGGCAGATCCTTGCTTGTATGTAAGAATCAAGGGAAACTCAAAAGTTATTGTAGGACTTTATGTCGATGACGGCTTGGTAGCCTCCACTGACGGCGCCGGTCAAGAGTTTTTAAAAGAACTCGAAAGCAACTTCAAAATAACAACGAAGCCAGCGTCTTATTTCCTTGGTATGGAAATAAATAAAAACAAAGACGGGTCAATAAACTTAAGCCAAACAGCCTACGCTAAAAAGGTCTTAAAACGATTCGGCATGGAAAACTGCAAACCAGTTACATCTCCGACAGTAAAGATGCCAAAAATGAAGGAGAAAAATGAAAATGAAGACATAAAATTTCCATATCGAAATTGTGTCGGAGCACTGGCTTACCTGATGGTCGCAACAAGACCTGACATCTGTTATGCAGTGTCCGTCGCATCAAGGCATTTAGAAAAACCAAGTAAGGGGGATATTGTAGCTGTAAAGCGAATTCTTCGCTTTCTTAAAGGAACTCTCGATAAAGGTCTAACATTTTATCCAGTGAGTAAATCTAAAGCAGGTGAGTTATTATGCTACTCAGATGCCGATCATGGAGGAGATCCAGAGACTGGGCACTCCACCACTGGCATGGTGTGCCTTTATGCCGCAATTGCCTGGAAGAGTCGGAAACAAACTTCAGTTGCTCTGTCAACAACAGAGGCTGAACTTGTTGCAGCAAGCGAAACCACACAAGAAATAGTGTGGTTGAAGAAGCTTTTGGCAGACCTATCTAACACAGAATGTTTAAAAGTTACTCTATGTATTGATAATGAGTCTGCTGTGAAATTATCATATAATCCGCCTTATGAGTGTCACCGTCGAACAAAGCATATTAGATTGAGACACTTCTACATTAGAGAATGTGTATCAAAAGGAGAACTAGTTGTTAAGCAAGTTGCAGCACAAGTGCAACTAGCAGACATGTTTACAAAACCTCTATACGGACCAAGATTTAACGACCTGTCTCGTGGAATTGGTCTTCGAACAAATTCTTAAAAGAAGTGTGGGTGTAAAGATTGCACCTCAATGCAAACTTTTCTCTTGCTAGACCGTTACCATAGCAACGGAAAAAAACATGTTTGTTACTATCCTTTCTGACACAATAAAATACGATTGTATTCATATTCAGTGAACTTTATTTAGAAGATATATAAAAATACATATATCTTCACAATAAGTAGCTCAGCTCGGCACGAATATGTTTGACGTAACAATCGTACCATAAGTAGCTCAGCTCGGCACGAATATGTTTGACGTAACAATCGTACCATAAGTAGCTCAGCTCGGCACGAATATGTTTGACGTAACAATCGTACCATAAGTAGCTCAGCTCGGCACGAATATGTTTGACGTAACAATCGTACCATAAGTAGCTCAGCTCGGCACGAATATGTTTGAGGTAACAATCGTACCATAAGTAGCTCAGCTCGGCACGAATATGTTTGACGTAACAATCGTACCAGACGTACCTCAGCTCGGCACGAATATGTTTGACGTAACAATCGCATCATAACTTAACATAACACACCTGCACCCTAATTGCGATACAATCTGTGTCATTTTGACAGTTCAACGACATTCATTGCGTTATTTACGTTGTTGCACAGACAAATTTTTCGAACATATGAAGCAATGTATTAGAAATTTTCTCTCAAAATGATTCAGAGTATAATTAATCGTGTGTTACGCAATTAGGGTGCTGACCATTTGGAGTCACAATGCGTGTGGCATAATATTAAACCAAAATGTAGTGGGACTACTATCCACTTGTGCTGTTGCGCCTGCAGTCCAGTCATATTCCAGAGGTGGTTTTTCAATAGGCTGTATTTCCATTTTGCTTTTTAGTAGGTCGCTAATATTGTTTACCAATCGGTATTGATACCCAATGGTTGTCCCAACCCTATGGGTATCAGGGTGGGCAGCACCGGCGGTCGGCACGAACTGCTCGATAGACGACACTAATATTCTGCAGTTCGTTTGTTTCCAATTTAATTTTTATAAAGTATTCATCGTTTTAATTTCAAGTCCTAGTAGTGCATCATCTGCGTAAGCCATCCGTCGGCTTCCAGTCTAAACGGATTCAGCAAATTATCAAAATCTCACACGGAGCGACCGGCTTTCTGACCTGCACAACCCAGTTGCTGCGTGTAACACGAAACATTGGTAAGACTGCTTGTTTACGGATACGATGTAGATAAAAAATAATACGAAGTAGTGTGATGGTGATGGTGGCGGTGGCGACTCACTGCGAGGTTCCTCCTCGTACTTGTAGTCGGGCGAGGCGGGCGCGTCGGGCGAGTGGCCGTGGTAGTCCTCGGAAGGCAGCGCGGCGGCGGGTTCGCGCTGCGCCTCGTAGTCGCCGGCGCCGTACGCCGGCATCTTCACGCCCGAGTAGTCTACGTAGCGCGCCGCCGACGCGGCCGCCGCGCACGTCAGCGCCAGCAGAAAAGCGCGCGCCATCGCCCTTCGTCGCACTTGCCCGCCGCGCACTAGATGCTACTGACACTATATTGATGCCTTGGCACGGTGACTATCTTTCGCTCACCTAAATTGCAGCATGTTTTTGCAAATGTAACTATAAATTTGACACTGAAGGATTAACGAAAACATTTCTGTTTGTCTTTGATGACATTATAATACATTTTTACCGGCCAGTAATTTTATTTGGCGACACAAAAAATAAATCTATACTATTTTTTTTTAATGCATGGTACCTGCTAAAAAAATGTGTTTAACTGTTTAAAAAAATATCTGCTTATACATAAATGTGTTGTTAGGTAAAAAAAAATCTAAATTAATGAATAGCACGGGCCGTTCAGAATATTTTACTCGTAAATAGTCACTTCTGTCAGTTAATAATTCAATCCGATTGATGCCATCAAAATTATAACAAATCAAAATAATTGCAAAAAAATATATATAAAAATAATGTGAATCCATGCTTTCTTTCCAAATCGACGATGGAGTAACAAGTGATACACATCTATTGCCACTATGACTGAGACCAAGAAGGATGCCAAGGACTTGGACTGTGACTGCTACACGGCGTCGCGCACTAGGAAGACCTGCCCCGCGGCGCGCAACGTCACGCACCCCCTGGTACCACCCCTGTCCACACACTCGCCCACGCACAGCCCACATGTGCCTTGCGCCCCTCGTGCGCCGCACACTCACACAATGCACTGGTCTGTTGCAGCGGTACTATGAGTTCACCCATGAGGAAATGAAGGCGCTGGAAGAATGCGACAGAGAGAGCTTCTACGGGCGATGCGTGCCCTTCAGCGCGATACTTGCTAGTCTCACGTACGCGGCCATAAAAAACGGTAAGATACATTCAAAATTGTTGTATTTAGAAAGTAAACCAATAAGACAAAGCAAGGAAGGTCGGCAGGGGGGAAGCCACGAAAATTTTCATAGAAGTCAGAATTTTTGCCAAAATAACTATCGTGAAACTAATATGATAAATTATCTTAAATTAATTTGGTGGTGATTCCTTCCAATGACTTCTTACTTCTATGAATGTTTTCAGACTTTTTGCGGCCGCATCAGCACTTCGGCCCGGCGCCCAAGATGATGGTCGCGATGTGCGTGGGCTACGTGGTGGGCCGAGTGTCCTACCTGAGCCACTACGACCAGCGCCTGCGTGAGCTGCCGCCCGACAGCCACCTCGGTAACCTCTTGAGGAAGTACCACGATGACAACAGTGCCCCTCTTGAGAAAAAGAAATAATGTAGTTATCAAATTAACGGTTTGTTAACCAACTAAAATAATACATTTATTTTCACGTCAGTAAGGTACAGTGATATCTCGCTTGATAACTGTACCTAGGTAGTAGGACTACGCTAGTGCGCCATCAAGTGGCGCTCGTCACCCAGACGCCTGAACGCATGCCTCATGTTCGCTGGCAATAGAGCATGCATCAAACCCTGTCGCACACGCAACAATGCACACTCTTGCTTCCTCTCCCTAGTTTGTGACATACACGTAATAATTAATAAATATGTGAAAATATAATGGCTCCATGCTTCATAATCCTAACTAATCCTGGGTGCAGCAGCCAGATCATGGTGGACTTTAGAACGGACCATCATAATTAAAGCGTATATTAAATTTCGTGTCCGTACAGTTGACCGTTCAAGAGTTCCCTTGTCTGAAACCAATCCTGGGTGCAGCAGCCAGATTATGGTGGAATTTAGAACGGACTACCATGATCAAAGTGTATATAAAATTTCGAGTTTGTACTGTTGAACGTTGAGGAGTTCCTTAGTTTGAAGCCAACCCTAGGTGCAGCAGTCAGATCATGGTGGAGTTTAGAACGATCTAAAATAATTAAAGCGTATATTAAATTTCGAGTTTGTACTGTTGACCGTTGAGGAGTTCCTTAGTTTGAAGCCAACCCTAGGTGCAGCAGTCAGATCATGGTGGAGTTTAGAACGATCTAAAATAATTAAAGCGTATATTAAATTTCGTGTCTGTACTGTTGACCGTTGAGGAGTTTCTTCGCCTGGAGCCAATCCTGGGCTGGGTGGCCAATCAGGTCAAGCTTATCATAAAAATGCATTGTCTTCGGAACTGAACCAACATGTAAAATTTCGACTCCGTGGAATAAGAAGAAGTGTTTTAATTCAGCTTGCAAGATCCGCCTTAAACAAACGTTAGGAACTAACTAACATACAAACATTGCAACTTGCAAGTTGAATAAAAGCTTTTAATAAACTCCCAACTTATAATTTTAAGCGCTAAAAATAGAAATATAATGTAAAGAAACCTAAAAGCTCGAAATGGTTTTGGGATCAGCGTATAACATTTTTTTTACTTTACATACTGAACGAGCGGCCTCGCTTAGCCTTAGCCGAGGTGAGGCATCGTGCTTACGTTAGGTTGACGTCTCTTTGACGGCGAGGCGAAAGGCGATACGGTGACAATCCCTTTGTACATTAGCAACAAAATCAAAACAGCCTATAGTAAAATAAAGACGGTTAAAGTCGAGCCTGCGGAAGCCATATATGGCTCTGATGGCTCTTTTCTGCAGAATTATAATATACTCGATCTGCATCCCGTCCCCATAGTAGAATACCGTACGATATAATACTATGAAAGCAACTAAAGTAGACTAGCCACAGACACACAGACCGCCCATTGTGTCACCCTATGTAAAATTTCTAAATTTATGTCTGTGACTTTTATGGTGTACAATAAAGAGTATTCTATCTATCTATCTATCTAGCCTCGCGTTATTTACATTAGTTAATTGACGGATTTTTCTCACAGCTTAAGCTGCTGAACTTAGGCGTCCTGAAAGGGATGTTAAATGAGGACCCCATTGAAGCATTGACTTGAGCGTAATCCCCAGAAAAACAATGAATTCTAGTTTCTCTTGATTCAATGCTATCTCACAATTACTACTTTTAACATTTGGTAAAGAAAATCTTAAGCACTTAGTTTTTTTCCCATTTAATACTAAATTATTAGCAGTGAACCAATTTTAGACCAGCTGTAGGGCGTTATTTACGTCGTGAAGATTTGATGCGTCTATTCATTTTAAAAATTAAGGAGTAGCGTCAGCAAATAAAACCATTTATGGTTGAGTTTTTAACAAATGCAGTAGATCATTAATATATACTAAAAAGAAGAATGAACCCAATATTGATCCTTGTGTTACACCCATTTTTAATTTTTAACTGAGGTAATTGACACCATTTATTTGAACTTGCTGTTGTCTATAAGATTTTAGTAAACTGAGCGCAAGTTTTCCAAATCCGTAATGCTCAAGTTTCAAGATTATGGTTTCGTGGTCGACGCAGTCAAATGCCATGGAGAGGTCAAAAAAAATTCCTATGGCGTCTTGTAAATATGTGTTTTTAATAAGGTGACACCGTCGTCAATCGTACAACGTTCCTTGGTGAAACCATACTGTTGATCATGTAAGTTTTTAAAATGATTGAGCATTTGATCAAGCATTACCTTTTCAAACGCCTTGCTTAAAACTCGCAACACGGATACGGGTCTATAATTATTGGTATGTTTATTGCCCCGGATTTTAAAAGTGGTATTACCTTACTATATTTCATTAGATCAGGGAAGACTCTTTGATCCACACACAAATAAAATATTAAGGCTAAGTTCGTTTAGTTCGTTCTTACATAGCCTTAACCTTTTGAACGCCAGAGCATAAACGCACGCGCGTGCATGCATTCCACGCCAAGCCACAATTTCACCGCAAATACCTACAAAAAGAATAGAGATTCCTAAATTTTATGGATAAACAATATTATTGTAACGTTTTTGTCTGTAATTTTCGAATAAACACTACTCATGACATTGAAATTTTATTTAACCTCGCACTAATTCCCACTATAGAAGTAATTTCACTGCATTTATAGAGTTTATCAATGTAAAAGCAGAAATTAGGAGACAAAAAAAAATACTATTCACTATTCTCGATCTGCTGTCTTGATATTGTGACAATGGCGGTTTTTTTTTTTTTTTGACTAAGGCATCTCGTAGCTCTCCTCTGAGGTGATGACTACTTAACCGGACAATCCTGCGGCTGCCTTAAGCTACTAAACTCAAAGCCTCCAGCCAGGGGCAAAACTATTCTAAATTAAAACTAGGCGAGCGCTCGCTAAGGGCACCCCCTGTGGGGTACGGACCTCGGCTTAGGGCGTCGCTGGGGGGAGGACAGCAAGTTGGGACAGGCTGGATCAAAGATGATTCATTATTATTAATCGGGGAATTTAAATCTACATTTCTCAGCATAACGCGGGCTGGCGCTTCTGCGAGCAAGGATCGGGGGGGAGTATTATTTACTCGGGCGGGTCGCGATCGCGGAGGACCTCGGCGGCGAGGTCGGTGACAATGGCGTGGGCTGCCAGCCATTATATGACTTCCTCGCATCTGGTTTAGGGATGTAGCAGTACAGAATGTCGCTTATCGATTCTACCTAATAACAGGTTTCGTAAAAAACCGATAAGTATTTATAGTAGGTACTCGTATATTTATCAAAATATCCGATATTATTTATTATATTATTTTAATCACTTGATATTAAAAAATAAACAATATTCGAATAGATAAATCAACAAAGTGAAATATGTACTAATCAACAAGCATTATAAAATAATGATTGTTCTATTCAATAAATCGTTTTTAAGTACCAACTATTTTGGACTTCTTTTCATCCACTAGGGCTGAAACTGCGTTAATAATCGCATTGACTACATTTTATCACTTACTTACTTTTTTAGATTTTGTGTTGGTTCCAAAGTATTTCATTATCTATAGGTAATATCGATAGCACTGTGTTTTTAAGCAATTTTATATTGTTTTTGTATTTGAAAAGTTTGGAAGAACAATGGTATGTATGTCATTCGATTCAGTATGAATCGGGCTATTTTTTAGGTAAATAAAAAAATTGGCTCATTGCTTTAAATTTTTAAATATTTGTTTTGTTTTTTATTTACATAATGTAAACAAACAAATAAAGTAAACAATTATTTAAGTAAAAAGTCATTTAAGTATTTCATAGAAGGGTTCATAGAAATATCACTGTTATAATTTACTAGGCACTACTATAAAATATCTAATGGACTTCACTAAAAATGATCCCTGCGCATATGATGTCACGATTTTGTCGTCTATTTGTGACCATGGCGTACAAGGGACTGATAATCGGTGTTGCGCTAGGGATGCGCGAGATGAGACTAGCGTATATCGAAATTTTCGATTCTATAGCTGCTATAGTGTGGTTTTATAAAACTGAATCTTATAACTGGTTTATCCAGATATAGATAGTGCAATCCACGACTACGCGCCCCACTCCGCTCCGCCACGTACTAAAGTACAGCTTACCGTACAGTAATCGCGGAGTGGCGCGCGTCGTCGTGGATTGCACTATATGTATCAGTTGATGCAAAAATAATATAATCACATTAATTTAAAGAAAGTTCCACATGAATTTAAGTAAGGATTTATCGATATCTGTGTCCATATTATCAATCATACGTCACGTTACTAGCGGTCACATAATCTTAGAAGACAGGCGTCTGAGAACACTCCTTTTTTTAAGTTTAAATTTCTCATTTTTTGCCATCAAATTTCTCAATATCCACGGTATAATTTAATTCGTTTCAAGCAATTAAATATGGATAAGAGATTAAATATTTAAGGTATACAAATAAAAACACACAAAAGTAATGATTTAATTGTTTATTTCGTGATAAAGTGCACCGCATTTTTTGTCACATATTTGTGTCGTTGGCGTAGGTACAGCAGGGCTAACATGACAAGCACGAGAAAGCTCTTTATCTCGTTTTGTCGAAATTTGTCTACAATTCTGACGTCATTCTAATCCCTAACATGACCGTAAACGACGAGATATCTCGAAAAAGGCACTTTGACACTTCTCTATCTCGCGACGAGAAACCGATGTTGCAAGTTATTAAAAACAAATTATTTTTATGATAGCAACATCGGCTTGAGATTCCGTTTCATTCATTCAATGGTGCCGATTTTCTTGTCACAAATGCCTCTAAACTAGACAAAAAATCAGCAAAATTTAGATTATTCCTGTCAACCGACGATTTTCCATTCTGAAATAGACTAAAGTGACACAACATCTATATTTTAGTTTGACGGCACTGAGCTATTAATTTAGTGAAAATGGGAATTTTGCTATTCAGAATTTTACGTTCTTCACCTAAAATGTTGATTGTCTAAGTATTTAATCGCGATTAAAAAATTAACTAAAATTCACACCAACTGCAACACCTCGAAGGTGCAAAAACAATACTGTCTTTTTTTTTTTCTTTTGCTTATAACTCGAAAACGGTGTGTCCTATCGCAAAAATAATGAAAATTTCGACCCCCTTTAGGAAACCCATAAACCCCTAACACTCAACATGTAGGTAATATTTTTTCATATTTTCCATACAAAAAACGAAAAATTCCATAAAAAACACGTCGTTCCAATATAAATAGTAGTTTAAACTAAGTATTTTCATTATTAATATAATGTAAAATAAAATTATGACTAAAATAAGTACAATTATGAAACTGCCATGTTATTTTGGAGTTTTTTTTTGTATCATAATTTTGTCTACTCTTCTCGTCGTCAAAATCGACGACGAGTAAATACGACTAAATGATAGAAAAATCGGAGATTATCTCGTGTTGAATTGTCAAAAATCGAGATAACTATGGTGCCATGTTAGGGTTTGTAGAGAAAACATCAATTTTGACAGAAGGAGTCGACTATTTTGTATGGAAGTGCTGTCAGAAAACGAGAAAGTGACCGAAATAGACAAAAATTACTCACGCGAGAGCGAGTAATTGTCGTGTGTGTCATGTTAGGCCTGCAGGGCACGCGCTTGCTTGTCACATATATATATATATGACAACGGCGTTCAAAAGGATTTCATTTGTGTGTGAAATCATTACTTATTTATTTATTATCCAAACAACGTCCAAATCGTGAACAAATTAAACTAAGAGTAAGCCTTTCAGTCGTCAAACTAATACAGCAATTGAAATTATGAACGAAAATCGCAAAAACGTAATAGGTACCTATGTTAAGTTTTGGTTCTGTTGATTTTCAAGCCAACACTCTCCAGCTTATAGTTAAACACATTCGAACAGCAAGAGGTCGCTCGCGCGTATTCAATGAGCGCGGTTGCCGTTTGCTCGGAGGCATCTACCTCTGCGCGCGCCGCGGTGCAAGCGAGCGCGGTTATTTACATTTATACATTTTTACGTACGTACATATAAATACGCACGTATGTAGCTGGCATGGCAACACTCATCATACATACGAGACGAGAGCGGCCGCGTCGTGTTCTTTTTTTTTCGCATTACTTAGTACCTAATATGTATGTAGGGCCGCACTCTTCAAACGTCATCTGTTAAAGTTAATCCTTACTATAAACTCTGCCAATGTACCTAACAGAAAATTTATTAATTACAACATCAAGCTTAACAGAGGATTAATATTGAAATAATGTACGGAACTAATTGCCGCACTCAGTTTTTAATTAATAAATTACTTAATAACCCATTATTTTTCTATGTCCTTGCTTTTTCATTCCGTTGACCATTTTATTACAAGTTACCTTTGAACAAGTGTTTGAAGTTTAAGTGCCTATCTACCCTTATTATTCCACTATATTATATCATTCACTGCAAATGTATTCATTAATCTGGGGTGCATAAATAGCTTGGTAATTTCCCATATAAATATGGGATTACAAAGTTATTTATGCAATTGGTGTATCAAAATTTTTCCTTGATTTATACACTAAACACTAATTGTATTCTACAGAACAATGACCAAAACGTCCCCACCCTTGTAGCACTTTAAAACTATGTTGTTCGAAGGGCCTTAACCATCTTATCATTTTATTGTATGACAGCGACACTGAAATGTACCTACATCCGAAAAAAGTTATATCGATAAGAAGAATAGTGAATTACTTAGTCAAAATTATGTTGCCGTTTAATGTTCTTTTTCGACATAATGAAATGGACATAATACTCGTAACATCTAAAACTGGCAGCTTCCTATGTCAGCGAACATTTTTACGTGGCGGCGTCTGTAACATAGAAGTTTGTGAAACTCCAAGCCCAAATATGAATCAATATGGTATAGGTAGACACAGAAGATTGCACTCTTCTGAGGGGTCGTATTTTATCAAGACAGGTCAAATGTGACCTATCACACGTATTTACTACTGAATACCGCTCAGGGCATAACCGCTATTCAGGAATATTACTGCTCATGTTTTACGGTTATGAGGACGGTTGGTACCTGCGCGGATGCCGTCAATATCGTGTGGTACTACGGGATTGGAAGGCGTTTAGAGAATTTCCTCGGCCCAGCCAGCGTCTGGGATAATATTGCAATAGACACTTCAAACAAAGAGTAATCTTTCTATTTGTTTCAATAAAAGTAAAAGGTTTTTCTTTGTAATTAAGAAGGTATTTTAATTTGAATCCTAAAAACGTCAATTTACTTTACGAAAACGATATTCAACAGAATTAGGTATTCATTGAACTTTTTTCTACCTGCCCCGGGAGTTGTTTCACGTGCGGGAGTAGTCACCATTTTGATTCAAAAGAATTGTTTGAAAACTCCGAACGAAGGTGTCATCCCACAATAATGCTTGTCATTAAGAGAAGAAAAGCATAATTGAGGATTTTTTTTTGCAGCCATACATAAAAATGATATGATCTTACGATTACCAAAGGTTCTTTATCTTGTAACTTTAAAAAAAATTATATGAAGTCAACGATCTTTGTTGCGTCCGCGTGGTGACTGTATAAAGGCTGTGACATAGTTGGAACCAATGATATTAGAAGTAAAAAGACGTAAATAGGTTACCTACCTAACATTCTATCTTCAAAAACGGCACAATGTCACACTATTATATGACACGTGGAAGTAGGATGGCATGTCGTAATTATCGGGAGCGAAAAAGAGACAAAACGAAGAAAATGTGGCTAATTAGCCAACTTTTGACGTGCCACTTGCGGAACCTTTATAACATATCTACCTCTTTTAAATATAATATCATTGGTTGGAACACAGATCTTCGATTATTTCTTGCCATATTTTTAATAACAAAGAACATGAAATGGCAGTATATATAACTTTTCGTTCACTGACTGTGACTAATTCCGGTTTCTTCATGTCGATATAACTTTTTTCGGATGAACATTTCAGTTTCGCTGTCATACAATAAACTGGTACGATGGCTATAGCCCTTCGATGATGGGCAATGTTTAAACTTGCGAAGACCGATTGTTGTGTCCCTTATTATAAAAACTACAAGATATTATTATAGCTTTACCGTGCTTGTACATATTAGAAGTGGCTGTGTTTGTTAAGTCGAATCCGCATTACTAATAAGCGTCTAGCCGACATAGTCCCACGCAATTGACGTGACAATGGTCAACTTTGTCTCCAATCCTCTAAGACGACCCTAATGCGCAAAAGTGTATACCTACTGTATGGCTCCAGTCATTTAGAACAAAGTACCTAAAAGTTGGAGAGAACTACCCCAATCTATGTTTTAAAAAAAACTTCGTACTTTTTTGATCGCCAGAGCATAGATAGAGCGTTACTGAGTTCCATAATGAAAAGGAAATTGACTTGACATAAATAATTAGTTTTTTTTTTTTTTTTGTATAATAATTTTCATTTTTTCGTACCACTTGCTCAAAGAAGTGACATTCTTTCTATGCCACAAAAAGCGAACTTATCAAGTCATTTTTAATCTGTTAAAAACAGGGAAGGAAAATTGTACTGAATTTCATTCATCCTCTAGGGGGAGACTGTGATTTAAATTTGGAATACTTACCGAAATTTATAATGATCTACATCTGTTTTCACCATTGAGTTTGTATATAAAGCATTATACATCTTTTTGAAAAAGGAATACACATTTATTATGCAGTTATGATTATTAAATAAAATTACGAAAACCAACGAGGCCGTATGAGCTTGATGCCTTTGCTTTTCCTACAAAAAATATTAGTCTAGGAATTTGCCGCGTTTTTGTTTTCTTCAAATAAATAAACGTTAAGTTTATTTTACTTTTATTTGTCATTATTTTTAATAAATGCTTATCTCATATTATTATTGTGTTAATTTTTTCGCAAATCTTACGAAAAGTAGAGTATTTTCCTCGGTGTGAAAAAGCTGTCTTAGTCTTGGGTGAACTTAAATCGTCACCCGCGACAGAAGACACTGATTTATCCCCTTGGTTAATAATCTACTATTACTCTCTAATTTTAATAACCCTATAGTAATCAGGTAATTATGACAACTTTTAATATTTGTTAAATTGTATAAATCATTATTTTGCACGTCACGTAGTGACAATTAGTCATGTTTGCACTTAATTTACCTTCTTTTATCATCTTGCATGCACTTTCTATGTATGTACACACACATGTTTAAGCAAATAAAATTATTATTATTATGAATTCCCAACATAGGTTTTAAAGTGCAACAAGAGTGGGGACGGTGTCCATACATTTTTGAGCATTGTTCGTTGAAGCTTCTGTCTGTTAGAAGTAGGGCTGCCATCCGTCCGGGTTTCCTCGGATTTGTCCTAGTTTAAAAGGCGTCCGGGGGCCGTCCGGGAGGGGAATTCAAAAAGGACGCTTTTGTTGTCAGGGGACATCCTCTTTTTTTAATAAGCTATAAATTGAAATTAATATTTGTAAAAAATTCATCGATAATAACCCGCATTCAAATAGTCAACGGTCGAACGCCCCCACCTATGCCCCCGCGCCGCGTGATCGCCCCCGCTACCCCTCACCTCACTCCTCAGTCAGTCGCACGCAAGCAGGAAAGTGAACCCATAGACATTGCGCACATTTTTTTTTTGTCAGAGTTGTAGTTTTGGCTCAAAAAACAAAAACCATTTTTTTGTTTTTTTGTTTTTACCATTTTTACCATGCATTGCATTGTAAAAATGGTAAAATTACCTACCCTACCCTTTAATCACCTATATATTTTATTGGAATCAATTCCTGACACTAGAATCTTCACAAAAAAAATAACCCGGTCCATTATGAATTTCATGGGCGAAAAAGCTAATTCTATCTGACTATTATGTCTATGGTCATGAATAAAAAATATTGGAACAGATAAAAATAGATGTCAATCGGCATGTCAGTTAGTGATGGATTAATTAGCATTCGCATTCATTGTTAGCATGCGATTGCTCATTTAGCATATAGCAAATGAAATGTAGTTGCGAAATTCTGTGAAATGCTAAATGAATTAATCGCTTCGTATTTTTTGATACTATCATACGTCAGAGCGTCGACGCACGCAGCGGTAGCGTGCGCTCTCCGTCGCACCCACGGGAAGTCGGGAATACTAAATCTATCGGTTTCACTTGACCGTTTCTCGTGAATTCGCAAGTGAAATTTATTAGCAGGTTCTGCGAATTTAAGAATGGGTTATGCAATTGTTATCTTAATAACTTTGATTTGCGCGTACTTAGGGTTGTATATTGAATGAATGCTTGTGATTGTATTATTATATTTAAATTATTAGCATTAGCAGATTTAGCAGGGCGGTGCGAAGATTGCTGTTTAGCAATTATTACCTTATTGTCTTTGATTTGTTCGTACTTAAGGTCGTGTATTGATTGAATTAATTCGTGATTATTTAATAATATTTGGTGTGACACGCGCTTGGCGCGCGTCGTTTTGTGCCAAAGTTCAGTACGTTTTGGCAAGTGAGAGTTTAGTTTACGTATTCGTTAATTTAGTTATACAGTAATTAAATTCTTTCGTCTTGTGCTTATTATTGTACTTAAATAGATAATAGTGTGAACTTAATATCTACCTATAAACAATAGGAGGTAATAGTACAAGTATTAACAAAATTCGCATACTTCATTAATATCAATTATCGTCATATTAGCAAATAGCATAGCAATAGCAACTAGCATGCTATGACTCAAGAATTCACATGCTAATGAAATTATTGCGAAATCGCAATAATTGACATTACTAATGTCAGTCATGTCACACGATGACACACACAACCGAAATCAGCAGTGAAAGCTCTAAACTACTAAAGTAATGGTCTAGCTTGTCGAGTATTGTTTTTATTGGTTTTTATCAGATTTTGTGACTTATGTCATTTGTCTGTTGAGAGTATGACGGACACTAATTCGTATGGATATCGGGAGAGCGCGACGCAGCTGCCGGCGGCGGAGCGGGCTCCAGGGCAACCGGAGGTACTGCCGGTAAGGTTATTTGCTTTGAGACGATGAGGTCGGGTGGCGGCTGTGCGTAACCATCGGCTTGTTGGTTCAGTCGGAGTACAAGTTTGCTCCGGACGAGCTGCGCGTGCTGGGGGAGTGCAACCGAGAGAGCTTCTTCCAGCGCTCGCTGCCGCTCGGCACCACGTTCGGAGTCGGGACTTACGTCGCTATTCAGAAAGGTCAGTACTTATCTACCACATTATTGAATAAGTTCGTTATGTGTGTTATTTCTAATTCAATATTGAAAAAAAGACTTAATTCACCAGAACCAAAAAAAATAACTTCTACAGTGGCTCATTTCTTTCGCAAGACTGCCCTGGATGGTAGTTAATGGAACCTATGAATAGTTAATCACTTCTGGTGATCTTAATTTGAATATTTGCAAATGTATGCATTCCGATGATTATACAATAATAAGTGGCTATTCATGAATTCCGTTATTTAGCATCCAGGTCAGTCATCAGATCCTCGAAATCTGGTAAAATGAAAAGCAACTTGTTGAGACACATCTAATAAGCCCACACTCAATGGTTTTACTTGTAGCTGTTCAAGAGTTCCATTATCTTCGTCCAGGTTCATGATCAGATCAGCTCGATGGTACCATATTATTGTATTATCATCTAATGTTGAAAATATTGAAACTAGACCTTTAGAGGTGATTAATATTCAAGAGTTCCATTAACTACCGTCCAGGTCAGTACTGCGAAACATCGCCACAACTTTATTCACACAGTGATTTGAAATGAGCCACCATAGTAGTTGATGCTCTATATAAAAATGCCTATCTAATGACATATATTGTGTGGTTGTTATTGGTTGTGGGGACCATTCTGTCCTGTCCTCCTTTGGGAAAAAAGTAATGTACTTTTTTTCTATGGTATTCAAATCAATTCAAATGTTTATTTGCAAGAAATACATTGTTTTGGTACAGATGAGATCTTATAACCTAAGTATTATTGTATTTTGCCTGCAAGCAAGCATGCAAATTTTTTATTAAGTTTACATACATATTTATTTTATTACTATCTCCTTTATTTCATATATTTATATTATACCATTACATTTTTAAAAACAAGAAAAAGAGATACATTTAAAAATAAAAAAATGTAGTATAGTACTATCGGGAACAGGGTCCGAGCTACCGGTGGTCAGGGCTCCTGAGAGGAATCTCCTTATTACTATTATCATTATATAATTATGTATTATTACCATGCATTAATTCACTATTTAATTTATATTGTCTTAAGTTTTATTTTAGTCTGGATTTGTGCCCGGTTGATGGCAATAGGCTCGCCCCCTATTACATGGGACTTAAACATAACTGGCGAAATGTGGGTGTACCTACTACAGGCACACTTCTGCCCAACCCTCCTGGGAAACAAGGCGTGATGTTATGTTAAGTGTTATTCACTATTTAATTTATATTGTTAATATTCTTATAATTATATGTTCTCATTTTCAATTTTATGTTCTGTAAATTCTATAATACTATAAAAACAACCCTTTGGAAGCCATTCTGTCAATTATGTCTCGAACACAATTTTTTTTAGAACTATTGATAGGAGAATGTTTGTCAGCCGTCTGTCTGCTACAAATCACAAAATAAACTTTTAATCATCTTTGTATACAAAAGGAGAAACTGACTGACTGACATTTATCAACGCAGAGCCGAAACTACTGGGACTAGTAACGTGAAATTTTGCACACAAATTCCTTTTATAATGTATGGGAGCACTAAGAAGGAGTTTTTTGAAAATTCCTCCTTTAAGGGGGCGAAAAGGGGGGATTTCGATACACTGCCAATACTTATTTCCTAATGTGGGTATTAACTCTCGTGCTGGACGTAACGCGAGCCTAGCCTATCGCATCGCTTGGAGAACACGGCGTGAAAGCCGTCAACGTGTGCATCCGCGAACATGTACTGCACTGGCGGCGGCGCGGCGGCGTGGCATCATAGCAATGCCATTATTTTTCCATCAAAACATTGTAATTTAATCATTATTTATACTTGATTGAGATTTGAAATTCAGCAGTTACGAAAGCAATGTATCGGAGTTATTTTTTATAATGTTTAGCTTGCGTTTGCCCACTTTGCTAGCCATCCTGTCGGTGTGATATTAAGTTCTATGTTAACATTATGAGATGCAATATCCCAACTTGAGAAAGCTACAATTTTACCTCGATCCTACTGACTGATCCCTGAACAGTGGTGAAACAAACTCAGATCTGGTGTGATCCTATCCTACTGACGATGACGAATTTTAATGACTGTAAACAGAGCCTTGGAAGAGAACTTCCGTTTTTGTGATCAAGTTTTATTTATACCTGGACACAGTCTGTGTAGATCTGTAGACCTCGTCCTAGGCGGAGGAGCTTGCGAGGGTGCGAAGTATCAAACATAGTGCCGCCGTTTGCGTTCATACTGAAACTAAGGCTCTGCTACTGTATTGTGCCTAGCGCGACGCGACTGAGCGTGCGTTCTTTCTAGGGGAGAGTGTATATGAAAGAGCCAAGCTTTGAAAGAGCCGATGCGATTATCTCCCACTTAACAGAATCCTACCATAATTCAATTGTACTCTTTGTATGGCAACACTAGATAGCTGCCACCCACAGACATTTGACAGTTCTAGAAAATCAAATGGCGTCGTAGGACTGAATTGAAAATTTTGAAGGCAAAATATAAGTATTTTTGGGTTTACTTAAGTTTTTTTGACCAGAAGTGTAAAGCATAGGTTGACAAAATGAATATGTTGTATTGTTATGCATATAGTTGGCATTGTTTTACACAAATATTATTGTTATGATGTTATGGTAAATTGGCTGTAATTAAAGGTTATATTTTTTAATACAAAATGTTTTGAAAGAGCCATTGTCAATGTCTATGAAAGAGCCGGCTCTTTCATGATACGAAAACTGGCTCTTTCAATATACTACTAGCTTTTAGTTTCATCAAAACTGGCATTTATCCTTTGAATTCTAATACATTTTCTGATGATGATTTTCTTGCATCATACGTGACCGACAGACCTAATCCAGTTTCTCTTGATGATTCTACGCCGGAAAACGTAAGACCAATAACACCAGAGTGCAGCACTTTTCATATTATGAACACTTCAGAAGCTCCTAGAATTCCAAATGTCGGATCCATACCTACCCACAAATAGTTTGATTGACAACATCCCATTGCAATTGCCAGAAAGTTTACAGCCATCAACATTTGTATGACAACAAATTGCAAGTCCTGAAGTTGTAAGACCTTTCCTAAAATCAGGACCTAGAAAAAACGCTAAGCCAACAATCGTAAAATGTCTTCAGCTATAATCACAGATACTCCTGAAAAAAACAAAATAGAAGAAAAAGAAGGTAAAGCCAAATCTAGAATGTTTTGTTATATCAGAATTTTATAAAAGTATTATTAATGATTAAGATGATTATTTGAGACTGATCAAAAGCTGTGATTTTGAAAAAAAGGATTTTTGTTTAAAAACAATGAGCCTAAAATGTTTTTTTTTAATACTTTTTAAAACTGGCTCTTTCATGCACACTCTCCCCTATCCGGTTGTTGTTGCCATATTGACAGCGACCGTCTATTGTTTAATTTTATTATATGGAAACCATCGATCTAATGGTGGAAACATGTCTAATTGTCTACCTTCTACTGCTCGTAAAGTGTGAAGTCACTGTAGCCACCTGACTTTTTACTGGTATTACTGAGTAAGGGTATTGTGAAGACACAAAATTGTTTGTGGCATTATTGTTGATACGGTTAAGATTTACCTTTACCTAGTCAAATTGTTTATGGCATTAAGGTTGACACGGATATGATTTACCTTTACCTAGTCAAATTGTTTATGGCATTATGGTTGACACGGTTAAGATTTACCTTTACCTAGTCAAATTGTTAGTAGCATTATTGTTGACACGAATAAGATTTAAAATTGTTAGTGGCATTATTGTTGACACGGCTAAGATTTAAAATTGTTAGTGGCATTATTGTTGACACGGCTAAGATTTAAAATTGTTAGTGGCATTATTGTTGACACGGCTAAAGATTTAAAATTGTTAGTGGCATTATTGTTGGCATGGTTAAGATTCAACTTTGCCTAGTCAAATTGTTAGTGGCATTATTGTTGGCATGGTTAAGATTCACCTTTGCCTAGTCAAATTGTTAGTGGCATTATTGTTGGCATGGTTAAGATTCACCTTTGCCTAGTCAAATTGTTAGTGGCATTATTGTTGGCATGGTTAAGATTCACCTTTGCCTAGTCAAATTGTTAGTGGCATTATTGTTGGCATGGTTAGATTCACCTTTGCCTAGTCAAATTGTTAGTGGCATTATTGTTGACATGGTTAAGATTCACCTTTGCCTAGTCAAATTGTTAGTGGCATTATTGTTGGCATGGTTAAGATTCACCTTTGCCTAGTCAAATTGTTAGTGGCATTATTGTTGGCATGGTTAAGATTCACCTTTGCCTAGTCAAATTGTTAGTGGCATTATTGTTGGCATGGTTAGATTCACCTTTGCCTAGTCAAATTGTTAGTGGCATTATTGTTGGCATGGTTAAGATTCGCCTTTGCCTAGTCAAATTGTTAGTGGCATTATTGTTGACACGGTTCAGATTTACCTTTACGTAATCATGTACCTATCTACATTATAATAAACTCGTAGCCAAGACATAAATAACCATAACATAAATAAGAACGGCTATTTTAGTCAACTTTCAACAAAGCTTGAAAGATTCGGCGACTGGTTTGCAAACCTATATTTATTTATTTATTGAATAAAACACAATATAAGCTTACAGTTACGACCAAAACGCTTACATGCTAACAATCCATTTAAAAAAAGAAAACAAGCATTAACGAAATTGAGAAAAAAAATATAATAGAAAAATGATACATGTCAATAGAAAGATGTCAAAGAAATTCAACATTATAAGCAACAAAAAATAATAATAAGAAAAATGATATAATAATGTCAAAGACGTCAAAAAAAAACAATTTATCAAATACAAAAAAAAATAAATAATAACATGTCCAAATTCAATATCTCGGTCAAATTCAAATAATTACAATAGAACATTTAAAAATAACAATACCACATAGTCTACAGTACAATTATATAATTAACTACAGTCTATTTAAAAACGACAATACATCTTTCCTTGTGCTGTTGATACTATCCACAAATATGTCGGCATCTGGACTACTATCAAGGTAACTATTCATGAGAGAAATTGCTCTTGCGGTTGGGCTGTTATTGACCTGATGGGTGCGCCATGTCGATGGGCACGCGAAAACCTGATGCCGCCGCCGCCCTATGCCCCGCATGTTTTGCTGCGGAACATACAAATGGATATGCTCTCTAGCCGATGGATTATCAATCTTATTGCTTATTATAAGACAATAATGTAAAATATGCATTAAGTTGCGTCTCAGCTGTAAAGTATCCAATCCGATCATACCCGACACGAATAAAGAAGGATATAAGAATGGGTAATACCCGTAAGTCAGCTTATACACATAACGGCAAAATTTCCTCTGAATTTTTTCTACCATTAGTACATACAACTTCTCCGTAGGATTCCAGACAATTGCATTATACTCCAGTTTACTGCGCGCATATGCATTGTACAGCAACTTGACAACCCTGACGCTACGAAATAGAGAGGAAGTTCTAATGACGAAGCCCAATGCCTTATTAGCATCTTTGCACACTTTTCTAACGTGCTCGTGAAAATTGAAACTACTATCTAAGGTAAGTCCCAGGTCCCGTATTATTGAGACACGTTCAAGTGAAACATCCGCCAGCTTGTAGGCAGTAGTGATCGGCGCACGAGACCTGGAGAATGTGATGACTTTACACTTAGACATATTAAGCGGTAACTTATTTCTCACACTCCAATCCAAAACTGCATCAATGTCCCGCTGAAATGCCAAACAATCCTCTGTAGAAGTTCGATTCCAAAATTTGTATTTGTTTTCTAATGAATATGATTATTTTATGATAGTTCGTAGAACGTACACAGAAAATCTTAAGTTTAAGCCTCTGCTGTCATCTTAAATTGGTTATAAAAAATACTTTCACCAGTGTAGTGGTATATTATCAGTATCACTGATTAACTTCCTTACCTACATATTATAAAAAGTCTCCCGGCGCGTCTGTATGTCTGTCTGAACGCGATAAACTCAAAAACACAAAAACGTACTGATTTTTGAAACGGTTTTCACCAATGGACAGGGTGATTCATGAGGAATGTTTTGGTGTATAATTCATTAAAGTTTTGTGTAAATTGGCTTAAATATGACTATTATTGTTGAAGAAGTCGATTGCTGTGGGTCTTCCTTAGAAGTCATCTTCTAAGGATGACCCACAGTAACCATATTTTTTTCAGAATTTGATAAAAGTTTATTGTTATATCAGAAGCTATTTTGACCGGTATTATATTAATCCTTCTCCAATAAAATATGTTATTTAAATTAGACATTTAATTTAGATTTAAATATGCTTTGAACTCATATCATTTAAATGATAGTAGTAGTAGAGTTTAAAAGATATCACAGATTCAAAATTACGCGTAGCAAAATAATTATGATTATCGCGCAGCGGTAGGAATCAATGACCTTTTCCTCGGCTATTAGCTATGTAAATTCGGTAGTTCGTTCCCGTGGGATATTTTCTGACATCCACGCGGGCGATGCCGCGGGAAAAAGCTAGTATGCTATAATGTATAACGATATCACGCGGGCGATGCCGCTGGCGGACGCTAGTATTAAATAAGTACCTATATGAACTGCGTTCGCGATTTCGGTTCCAAACATGTTAACAAAGTTTTTGGAAAAACACCTTAGTACGTATACATAAAGTTCAGTTTGGGCTACAACTTCAAACTAGGAGTAGTGGCCAGTAGCAGTAATTCCAAAATCAACTTAATTTACACTTGTATAAAGTTGATGTTCGTTTAAGTGAAAAAAACATCAATAATTCGAAGCCAGTGTTTCAATAGAATATAACAATTTTATGAAGCCTCTCATGAAGACTCCCATGTGAAAAAGGCGTGATTATGTATGTTTATGAAGCAAACTAACGTCTTCTTATGTGATGTAGCGTGACGCAATTAAGCTATTGTTGCTACCACCTTATCCTCATGCCATTGTTTAGAATCCTCATTATTGCTGCAACTTCTTTATCCGAGATACAAAAATGTATGCTTACTTACCTATATATTTTCACAATAACTGCTGTCTCAGCGGCATTGTTAACAAACGTGAGCATTGTGTGCCCCGCTCCCATCAGCTTAACGCTGCTAACCGAACGCTGAAGGCGTTCTGCGAATATGCTCGCGACAGCCGACTTTACGCGTTTAATAATTTGAATAAACATATTATTTATATCGCCCGGAATATTGTGTACAACGCTACAAGGTTCTTTCGGCGCGCGGCCAGTATTGGTACTAACGCCGCCATATTGTTTTGATGATACGCTCACACATGCTTACAACAACGCCCTGTTAGTGTCA
This sequence comes from Xanthia togata, assembly GCA_963853775.1. Taxonomy (NCBI): domain Eukaryota; kingdom Metazoa; phylum Arthropoda; class Insecta; order Lepidoptera; family Noctuidae; genus Xanthia; species Xanthia togata. The sequence goes on from OY970790.1 coordinate 1,334,935, forward strand.
CTCCGGCGCCGGCGCCAACAGATCCTTGTAGAACTATATAAACATGTTGCTATATATTCTCTGTCAACAAACGTGTTTCAACACATTGATAAAGTGAAATATTTTCGACAGGCACCCTGAAGCCGAACGCTCGGTTCGGGCCGTTCCCTAAGGTGACGCTGGCAGTGATGGTGGGCTACTTCCTCGGCAAGCTGTCGTACCAGCAGGCCTGCGCCGAGAAGCTGATGGCGCTGCCTGGCAGCTACATCGGACAGCTGCTACGGGAGCGCAAGGAGGGGAAGATCGGAGGGGGGGGGTAAGTGTCATTATTGTATGAAAGGAACGGTGGAGTTTCTTGCCCATTCTTCTCCATGCAAAAACTACCTTTTGGAAGGGGCGACCAGAATCAATTTTTTTTTGTTGTAAATGTTGACATTCAAAAGTGCCTTAAAAGGACCTATTTGAAATCTGAGTTTGAATCAAAACGAAAAAGATGTTATTCGGCTCAGGAGTCCCGACTCCACACACGTCAATGAGTGTGGTCACTCCCTAAAAATTACACTATTTTACTGTGGTAAGTTACTTTTCTCTCCTTAAATCATCATTACATTTAGTTCCTTGCTCTTGTTTCATGTTTATAGATATATATTATAAGTATATCTATGTATATATATTTATATGAATAAGTTTATGCTCTACGTATGTACGAGGGTCATTCAATAAATACTTAGCCTACAAAAAGTAAACGAAAATTTTGGAAAAGTGGCAATTTATTTTTCAACATAGTCTCCTTTTAGTTCGATACACTTAGCCCAGCGATGCTCCAACTTTTTTAACCCGTCCGAAAAATAGTTTTTGTCAAACTCTGCAAAATAGGCCTCCGTGGCGGCGATGACCTCCTCATTCGATCCATATCTATTCCCGGCGAGTGATTTTTTCAGATTAGGAAACAGAAAGAAATCACAAGGGGCCAAATCTGGAGAATACGGTGGATGGGGCAGCAATTCGTAGCGTAATTCGACCAATTCGGCCATGCCAACGGCAGACGTGTGAACCGGTGCGTTGTCGTGGTGAAACAGCACTTTTTTCTTCGCCAGATGGGGTCGTTTTTTCTTTAATTCGGCGTCGAATCGGCCCAATATATCGGCATAGTAAAGCCCTGTAATTATTTTACCCTTCTCGAGGTAATCGATGTAGATCACACCTTGTGAATCCCAGAAAACGGTGGCCATAACTTTTCCGGCCGATTTTACAGTTTTCACCTTCTTTGGAGCACGTTCCCCGGTCTGGATCCATTGTTTTGATTGCTCCTTGGTCTCTGGTGTGTACCAGTGGATCCAGGTTTCATCGACGGTCACAAAACGACGCAAAAACTCCGCTGGATTCCGCTTAAACAGCGCCAAACACGTCTCCGATGTGGTCTCACGGTTGCGCTTGTTTTCTGGTGTGAGTAAACGCGGCACCCATCGCGCCGACAGCTTTCTCATGCCGAGTTCCTCGTGAAGAATATGATGCACTGTTCCTTCTGAAATGCCTACAGTCTCAGCTAGCTCCCGAACCTTCAATCGGCGATCTGCCAATACGAGATCATGGATTTTTTTAATGTTTTCCTCCGTAGCAGCTGTTTTCGGTGCACCTGGACGTGGTTCATCAAAAACCGACGTACGGCCACGTGCAAACTCGTTGAACCAATTCTTGACGGTGGCCATCGATGGAGAAGAGTCACCGTACACAGCATCCAAGCGCTCTTTGATTTCGATGCGCGTTTTCCCTTCCAAAAATAGGAATCGAATCACCGAACGATATTGCTCTTTTTCCATTTTTGTAAAACCGATCGACACGTTCGCTTACATAAGTTGTCAAATTAAAACAAATGAAGGGATTGGAATGAAAATTTGAAAAAAGAATTAAAAAAGAATGTGCTACACTGTGGTAAAACTCTTTTGAAACTACAGCGCCCTCTGGCGATGAGGCTAGGTACTTATTGAATGCACCTCGTATGTACATATTTATTGTATATGTAGATGGTACACCGCTGACTACCTGCAGTATTGTCTCTCCTATTACCTTTAATCCATCCAAAGGTTGTCTGTAAAAGATCGCTTTAAGCGATAAGACCGCCCATTGTGTCACCCTATGTAAAATTTCTAAATTTATGTCTGTGACTTTTACACACATGAGGATGTGGGTTCAAATCCGAGCAAGTACCAATGTCTTTTTCAATTGATATGACATGTACTTTCTGAGTTTATTTTGGAAATTATTGACATCGTTAATTATAGTTAATATATGTCTGAAATCCCGAGGAGCTCGTGGCTAAGTAATAACTGCCGCACGGGTCGATCCATCAGGTTAAGCTACGCTTGCTGGGGTTGGTCTGTGGATGGGTGACCATCTTTACATACCGATACTCCTCCGTGCCTCAGAAAGCACGTTAAGCCGTTGGTCCCGGCTGTCATTCGTAGATCTTTGACAGTCGTTACGGGTCGTCAGAAGCCCGAAAATCTGACAACCAGTCTTACCAAGGGGTGTCGTATTACCCAGTTACTGGGTTGTGGAGGTCAGATAGGCAGTCGCTCCATGTAAAATACTGGTATTCAGCTGCATCCGGTTAGACTGGAATCCGAACACAATATGGTTGGGAAAAGGCTAGGCACATTGATATGTCTGAAATCTCCAACGAAGAAGAGGAGAGGAGAAGAGGCCTTTGCCCTGCAGTGGGGCAGTAATAGGCTGGTATTATTGATAATAAACCTTACCAAACCTCGTTTTATTACCTGTACTATGTTTTTGGAAATTTGTCAGTAGCAGCCCGGTGTCTGGATTTGTGGCTGGTATATATGACAATAATCTTGCCTCCTATTAATTAGGACTTAAACATACTCTTAAATGGCGAGATGTGGGTTTTAAGTCCGGAAAATTGTTGGCTAAGCAAATTGACGTATGGTATCAATTTGCTTATAAATTAATATCCCTGACTGTACTACACACCTAACTCTTCAACCAAAACGGGTGGTTGCTGCAATGCTTCTTTCTTTAATGAAATGAAACAGCTGGTCCATCTTCTCCACAGGTTCTACTTTCGACTACTACTTCAACTTTCTGACTAACTGACTCTTTGACAATTCAAAAGTGCCTGTAAAGGGTTTAATTGAAATAAATGGTTTGAGTTTGGTTACAACAAATTGGAACCGTGCCCAGATTTGTGAAATAAAATATTCTAAACTTGAATTTGATGGAAATGCTGGTGATTTCAGCCGCAGTACGATATCGAAGCCGGGCTCGACGATGCTGGGCGCGAACCCAAACGACATCTACTCTGACGCCGGCCCGGGCAGCTCGCTGGACCTGGACACGGACCGGCCGCTGTTCAACGAGGAGGCTTACCGCCAGGGCGCGCCAGGTAACCCGCTCACCACAGGCTCATCCTATTGCCAGAGCACTACTTTAATACTGATGATCATTTCATTACGTTTTCATACCACCTGTTGAGTAATAATGCCATCCAAACCTAACCTAAAGTAAGTCATACATAATAAATAACCTTGGGGTCTAGCCGGGCAGTAATATTGTACTGAATTTAATAATAACCCGCTGGATAAAATGTGATTTTATTAGGAACCCCACAAAAAAAAATCGCATGAACAGGTGTGAAAAGTAGAGTATTCTCCTCGAGCATAAAGGTGTCTTGGCGAGCTTGAATCCCTCGCCACTCTCAGGATTCTAGTCTTAACTCCCTTGATTAATATAGCGCCCGTAACATTAGACTGCTTCATCCCATTAAGCTACGGTTTCCTAGGAGAGCGGCGGCCGCCACATAACGGCCGCACTGACGGCTGTCGTGAAAATGATGGCAGCAGGGTTTGACTTTACGGTTTCAAAAACACTCTCCAGGAACACTCCAACTTACTTACATAAATACCGTTTCAGTGCCGTCATTCGACGGTACATTGCGGACGCTATCTGCCGGTCACCACTTTTCTAGGAAACCGTAGCATTCATGAATAATGTACTATATTGCAGTGGTCATCTGAAAAGTATTCAAAACTCTGATTCCATGTCAGAGGCCCACGGGCGGCATAAAAACTGACGCCTGGTTAGTCATTGACAACACGAAATAGAAAGAACATTATATTCAAATAGAAAGAAGAAGAAACAACATATTATATTCTAATCGCTGTTCGTGTGTGTCCGTGTGAGCGCGTTGTTCTGCTAAACTACGCAATGGTTTGTGATGCGGTTTTTTCGAGAATTTATTCCGGAAGCTTTATGTTTATAATAAACTACTTAAAACAAAACAGGGCCCATCCTAAGATATTTTAGAATGTAGTCTAAGAATAAATAATTAGGTAAGCATTTGTGAAGTAAAGCACTAAACTTTAATCTTGACATACGAGTATGTATGGGTCCTTATCAATGTTTCGAGCGTCAGTTTTAGCGTTGAAATCAAGAAAAAGTGTGTGACTTGTGTTCTCAGTCCGATTCTAAGCGTTGACGTTACCTGTCACTTTCTGTCACAGCTTTTTTTTATTTCGGTGTTTATCGTGGATACTATGCCTGGTTTTCCTCGTCATATGGACTTGGAAACCGCAGCAAGAGCTGTTGCTATGCTTTAGGAGGGAAGATCTCAGAGATCTGAAGCAATACTTCTCGGTGTGTCGCGACGAGCTATCCGAAACGTGTGGGAACGCTTCCAGGAGACCGGGAGTGTAGCTAGGAGGCCTGGATCAGTAAGAATTAGAGCCACAACTTCTTTGGAAGACCGGTATATCAAGTTAACTGCACGACGAGAGCGTACTGTAACCGCCCAGGCCTTACAAAACCGGCTGCGGCAATCTACTGGTTCCAGAGTCAGCGATCTGACCATACGTAACCGTCTCTACGAAGATGGTCGACGTTTCCGAGTACGTGCTGTTCGACCCAAACTGACAAGAGCCCATCGAGCAGCGCGGTTAAGGTACGCTCGCGAGCATTTGAACTGGGCAATAGATAACTGGAGGACTGTATACAGACGACTCTGTATACAGATGACTCTTTACAGACGTATGTAAGGTCAAGCGGGAAAGTCCGAAAGGGATACCGTGGCGCCTGGCGAGTACAGACAGCTGAACGGGTGGAAACGGGTGGGAACGGCACACGGGTGGGTTTTAGTCCGTAAGAGGTTGACCCTCCAGCTCAGCAGCTATTTGATTATTTACGAGTGGAGAAGAGAAGATAAACGTTTTACAGAGCCATGCATCCACGGAACAGACCATTTTGGGGGACCATTTGTGTTATGGTATGGGCGGGAATAAGCTTGGTAGGTAAATCAGACGGTAATTCTGGATGAGGGTACGGTAACCGCCGCCAGCTATGAGTCCCGACCTCAACCCCATCGAGCACTTATGGGATCAATTGAAAAGAAGCCTTAAAGAAAACTACAGCCTTGTTATCAGTCAACAGGAGCTCATAAACGCGCTATAACTCTGTTGGGAACGAATTCCGGAACAAAATGTTACCCATTTTCAACCGACTTCAAAAAGGAGGAGGTTCTCAATTCGGTTGTGTTTTTTTTTTTTTTTTTGTATGTTTGTTACGCGATTACTCCGCCAATTATGAATTGATTTTGATGATTCTTTTTTGTTTGGTAGGGCATACTTCAGAAGTGGTCCCATATAAATTTGGTCAAGATCTGATAAGGGGTTTTTGAGTTAGCTTCAATAATACGTATTTTTCCCATCTAGATATGTGGATGATATTCTAATAGTTCCGGTCACTGTAATTTACATAGCAGGTAATGGGTATTCAAATTTTGGGGGTTTTGTGTAGGTACCACAACTAAAAAGTGAAAAATAAAAACTTTTTCACAAAAAATAAAACCGACTTCCAAAAAAACACTACAAAGTGAAAAATTTCACTTTGTAGTGTTTTTTTGGAAGTCGGTTTTATTTCTTGTGAAAAAGTTTTTTATTGAAAGTGTACCAGATAGGCTCAGAGAGTGCATACAGAGCAGAGGAGGCCCCCTCGCTAATAACCATAACATTTTTCATCAAATGGTTACAGGATATGGGCGATACACTAAGTTTATTTTTCAAGTTGATTCGAGTTTATTTCCTTAAAAAGTACAAGTTTTACCATTGACTAAGTACTATTTTTTTTAAATCCCTACTCCAAACACTGTAATGGATGGGTTGTACATGAGTGTCACATGTGTTGGGAGCTTGCCCAATTTAATAAAAATGTGTAAAGTTGGTGTGTTCTCCTATAAAAAAAATACAAATTAAACAATAAAATAATTTCGGGCGCCTTGGAGATGCACACAATATGTTTTAAATAAACCAAACTTGCCAGATAGAACACTTCGGAGAGTCAGACTTTTAATCTGCCGGTAGGTAGCTAATTAAATGAATAAAAGAATGGAATTTCCTTTGCTAATACCTTGTTTAATGTTTGCCAGTAGCTTCAGAGTAATAAAATTATGAAATTAAATGCAAAAGGTTAAAATTACTTACATTATTATTATTATTGAATTTACATTATTATGATTATTGAATTTACATTACTATTGCATCTTTGTTGATAAAAAAGGTAGGTAGTAAAAAAAATTGTTAAATAAAACCTCTAGGATCGTGGCGTTGAAGGTTGGGATAAAAATATCCCTTGTAGAAATATATCCAGTAAAGAAATCGTAAAGAAAAGGAAAAGGAAAAGTAAAGAAAAGAAAAAAAAAGACGTCGGGACCAGGGTCGGTCACAATCCGGCTGAAACAAAATTTACAGAGAATTAATAAATTGTTCAGGATTCCCAAACGTTGGGAAGCGTGGCGTTCCACGAGTAATAATAACTTACCGTCTTTTCCAACAAATGGCAAATTCAAGTGCGCCACAAAATTCAGGCGGGCAACAAATCACTTAGAAGCCTGGAACAATAATTTAGTATGATATCGAGCACTCGTCACGCTATCCAATTTATCAATCCGAAAGAATTCAATCTTACCAAAGAAATGAAGGATTATTCCTACGTCACCACGTCCTGAGGGAAAGTTTTTGAGGTTTACGGCATCAATAGGCCGCCAATACCCAGGATTTATCCCGATTGGAAAAAATGTCGTTAAAATTCAATACTACATCAGGAATGTTCGTCGCCAAAGTGATAACGTCAAAGTTGACAGCTTCCACCAAACACAATCGATGACAGCAAAAAAAACGTTCCGAAATCGACTAACTGACGAGAAGCATGTAACGATTTTTTAAACTCGTTACAACACATATATCCAAAAAAACCTCTTAATTATTAATATTTTTAAATAACAGCCTTAAAACTCGGTGGGCCCTATTTTCTTTTCAGTAGTTAACATTAAACATACATCTATTATAGAAATCTAGATGTTAAAAACCATGCGAAGAAGGGGTGGGTCGCTACTGAATTGATGACAACTGCATAAACATAATAATACCATAATGTATGTATAGTGCGCGATATGATAAGCTTACGTTATATACATTTGAACACGGCATGTGGTACACCCCACAGCTCTAGCGCCATCGCCAGACCCCCAGCAGCCCCAAGGAGCGGAACCAGACCTTTCCTACGACGACTTGCGTCGTAAAAACAGAGATGACTATAAAGGTTCGAAACAAGACCCATACAGGTAAACAAACATTGCATTACTTACTCTTACGCTTGCTGTTATTGAACGCTAATTTTATAATAGGTCAGGGGCAAAAATTAATATGTACCTACCTAAACATCAAGCGAACTTTATCTGCCACCGACTAATATTATTACGGTGAGACAAGTATTTAAAAAACGTGCCTTAAGTTTTGGGAAAAATCTCATTTGATATTTGGTACTGATGTATGTACATAATGTTTGCCCTTGAGCGTACTATGTACTGTGTTGTTCGTCCAGTAGGAAGTAGGTACGCCCTCTTTGCCCCTTTGTATTAAGTGTCTATTTAAATTTTACACTAGCATATTTTTTTGCGTGTATTGTACTAATATAATTGCCAATATTTTTTACGTTATTAGATTTAAACTGAAAAACCGAAACATTGTTTGTCTATTATTAATTAAATACTTTATACAATCATGATATGATAGTTTTAAGCAGTTATTCTGCATACAGGTAAATGTTTCCGGACTAACTACTTGCTTGCGTCTGAACACGGAGCAACATGTAGTGACACAGAGAGAATGGCATGCGCTACGCTAACACAATGTAAAGTGTCCAATTTTTGCTTCTCCGTGCCCGTGCTTACAGATTTGCTCAATATTGTCCTTTTTGTACACTTTTCCATGGAGTAACGGTAAAGGTACAAAAATAATAGACGCAATGCAACTAGAATCGGTTTATAATTTTGTTTGCACAAATCTGTAAGGACTGCTGGTTTTTCTTGCTCCATAATTTTATATTTGAATATTTTAAAATCTCATTTATGTATTTTATGTTTGCAAGACTCATTGTAAGTACAATTAGAGAGGGTTGCTTCAAAAATTGAACTAAAATAATTAAGTAACTGTAATGAATTGAACCGTAGCGACACATTTGCCGAAAATTAAGCGACAATTGAAATGGTGCGACGTAATTGTGGCCTGATGCCTACAGGCGCACGTCCAATGTCCGTTGCGAGACTTTCAGCAGTTGTGTGACTACGCCTGTCCGTAGTCAAGTTGCGATGCAACCAGCTCGTGGTTGTTGCGAGAGTGAAGCCACACGGGCGTTACCCTGCATTGCGTTGCGTCGTCGCATCGCTATGATTTCAACACAAGTGCCACACGGGCAATGAAGTGCGTACAAACAACTATGCGCTGCGATGCCGCTCCGATGCTCGCTCTCGCACCGCAACATACTTCGTCCGGGGGGATGATGCGAACCCGCAGTGTTGGTTCAGTTGTTTGTACTATGGAAGGGGATAGAGTGCGACGCAACGCACCGGCACCGCCCGTGTGGCCTCACTCTTATGTGCATTGAACCGTTTGCTTTATCTGTTCATCAAAAACATGCAAGCGAGGGCGCAGTGCGTGCAGAAGTGACGAATTTGGTTGTTGCAGGACGGACCCGGGCCCCCCGCCGCCGGTGCAGCGCTTTCGCCCCACGGCCCCAGCGTCTTCCGCGCACACCAACAAGTATGGTGACGTCGTGGAGTAGTCGTAGTCCCGTCTTCGCGTAGAGTCCACACGTCATATGTTCATAAGTACACCGTGATATTGCGCACTCACTAAGCACCGCCAGACAAGAGCGTGGCTTTAGCCTATAGTGCGCATTACATCTGTTATACAAACTTGCTGCTTCATTACAACGTGTGAAAAATAATAGTTGAGTTTTCTAAAATGGTGTTTTATTATTGCAAACTGCCGTATTTTTAGCACGATCAAGTACGTCTTAATTCTATCAAAGCTAGGGTAGGGAAGAAATAATACGAACAACATTGTATAAATAAAACAAGATATTCCAAATACTTTATTTTAATAAACTGAACTTAACTAAACAACGCCGAACTCGACAACATGGCTGACATGATGCGGCGCTATTGTTAGTTGCGTTACTGTGCTCAGGGACTGAATTACCGAAAAATTAAGGTACCTTTAAATTTCAGTATGACGTCATACCGTTAAATAAAGGTTACCGAAATATTTCGATACCGTTAATTTTTTCAGTAGCGGAATTTTGAGGTTGGATATGCATACCGGTATATTTCGGTAGAAGTACTATAACCTTTATAAATGTTTCGGTAGCAGTACCTAAACCTTAATAAATAGGGGTTTTCTTTGTCACACCGCCTCGCTACTCTGTCTGTAGTTCACTTGCCGATTGTTACAAAATAGGTACACAAGTTCTAAAGTGTTCGACGCCGCGCCGTCTCGCATGTTTTTGATACCGAAATCGTGTAAAGGTTAAATAACGGTTTAGCCCAACCTTTATTTTTAAAGGTATCGGTATAGCTCAACCTGTATTTTAAACCGGTACCGGTATAGCTCAACCTGTATTTTAAACCGGTACCGGTATATTTTTGAGGTATCTTAACCTTTAACCGTAACCGCTTTCAGTCCCTGACTGTGCTCATATGACAGAGTATTAGCTCTGGTACAGTACACAACGACTATTTGTACTGTTTTATGGAGTGCATACGAAGATTACATCTTAATAATACACGTAGACCTGCTAATGTACGATAACTTTTAAAGAATCGACGAGTGACCGCCGGGCGAGCGCCGCGCTAAGCCCATTTCAGCTCGATTTACTAACTATCCCGTTATTACGAATATCCATCCGAAAAAAACCTCCCTAAGGTGGATTCGTGGAAACGTATGTCCGAGAATCCCACCCTAAGCCTAGTTGGGTGAACGGAATTTATAGGCTTAGAGTGAATTCTCGGACATGCGTTTCTGCGCATCCACCTTAGGGTGAATTTTGGGGTAGATAAACGGAATTACCTACTATCCTTAAATCTATATGATATATAAAAGAAAAACTGACTGACGTGACATACCAACGCACAGCCAAAACAACTGGGACTAGGAACGCGAAATGTTGCACACGGCTTCCTTATATAATGTAGGGGAGCACTAAGAAGGGGTTTTTGGAACATCGACTTTTAATGGGGTGAAAAGGGGGGGTTTTGATTGTATGAAAAATCTTATTCCTTGAGTTACAACTTGAAGCTTGAATGAATTACAAAATGTACTAGGCTTGCATGATAGTATTGTGATAATGATAGTATTCAATCATTAATATGCTACTCATAGGATTTGGATGAGGCAGACAGAATAGTTTATATCCTGAATTAATACCTTAGATACTTTATATCCCAGTAGTATGTTTTCGTGGGATAATTTCCAAAATCCACGCGGGCGAAGCCGCGGGTAAAAATATAATAAACAATACCATAAAATTACATCGGCCTACACATTCACTAAATACATACACAATATTGTACTTATACTAATTAATATTCTCGTTTTTGAGAAACGTGACTCATGATTTAATGATTATAATAAAGTACTCAGGCCCAATGTAATGGAGTTTACGTCAACATTATAATATGTACTTGCTTACTGTATAGAGCATGCACTTACGTTTGGGTTAAAAATGGAGATAGATAAAGCGTTAGTAAGTATCGACATAATTATCTTAAGTTGAATTAAATCATGATGCAACGTCACTCACTAATATAACACCAACAAATTCCTTCTACAAACTTAAACGTATAATTTTGACTACTTACTCCTAATAAATAATAAAAAAATGCACAACAAGAAGTTATAAACGACAATTTTAAATCATATCGTTATTTAAATGTATATTACGGTCTATCGGCGAAGGTATGAAGGTTATTTCATTTAGATTTTCTTACTTTAATAAGTTATGAGCAAACGATCCGATGCAGACAGGAGCTGGCGAATCAGCTGCTCACTCAAATTTCTTTATTCGCGATCTAGCCATTGTATTCTGTACCCATGTATTTGTTGGTATTACGTGCTACATTGGTCAGGTCGACGTCTCATAAAAGTCATTAATAATAAAAATGTTGTAAATAGTTATAACTTATGTTCTCGACGTCAACCGAGACTAGTGGTTTGTACAATAAGGCCACTTCACGGAATAATTTACTCTAGCAAAACGTCGGCTCATGTCACTAAAGATATGGTTTCCTGTGCGCAGTGGCGGTCCGCAAAACGGCCATTTTCACCACGATTTAACAAGGTGTCAAAAAAAAAAGACTAATTGGACGCGTATTGCTTGACCGTTCACTGGTTTCTTAGGGAACCAAAGCTTTAGGCGTAACTGTCGTGGCCAGATCTTAAAATTGATCATTTCATGAAATGAATATACGACCATTGGTCTCATCATGATGTGGTATGGCCAGATCATTGAATACTCAACGTTTAACGATATGAACAGTTAAACGCACGACTACTTCATGATGTGGCCAAACATTAGTGATCATATCGTAAAATAGTTAGATTATCCACCGGTAGAGGCGTTGATGTCGCTTTATTTTTGTTGTGCATCATGGCGGCAGCGTACAACAATGTAGGGTGACCACACAAAAAATTCGACATAGTCGATGGATTTTTCTTGGGTTTCCAAATATCTTATTGTGCACCCCTTTTGTGGCACCCCGACCAAATGGGTTAGGTTTAGAACTGTGACCAATCGCGCTACTTCCAAGTTGGTTGCAGTTACTTGGCTATTTTGACTACACCTTACACCATGGATACCCTACATTAATGATATGGCCAAGCGTTTGAACTATATGGCCAATGTTAGCTGGCCATTTCATGAAATAGTCAATTCTAAGATCTGGCCACGACATATCTACCTGGTGAAGTGATGACAAAGACATGCGATGCAACCGAGTGTGCGTGGGCTTGTTCGGCGCATCGTATGGTAAGACAAAAGAAAAGGGAAACAGCGTCGCCTTAGCAATGTTCTCTAAATATAAAATGTACGCTTCAATGCGATGCATGCACGTTACAACATGAAACATAGATAAATACACTGGATCGCAAAAATTTCGGGTCGCTAATAAAAACCGTGGTATCTCCATAAATTACATACCTAGATCGCTAGAATAAATAATATGTAGTAAGCAGGTTACTAATGCTTGTTCTAAATCTCTAAAGAGGTTTCATTTATTGCAAGTATCAGATTTAAAAAAAAAAATTGCTGTTTGTTTTTTTTTTTAATTTATACGTGCAATATCATGTCGTTAACACCTGAAGAATGTACACGGATTATTACCATGGTACAAGAAGGAAGAAGTCAGCGTAGCACTGCTAGAACAGTAGGAGTATCTTTATCAACGGTCCAAAGAGTACTCCAGCTATTTCAAGAGACTGGCATGAACATCAGGAGACTAGGAAATGGCAGGCCAAAGTGCACAACTACACGAGAAGACCGATTCATCGTGAGCACTATGTTAAGAAATCGACATCTCACGGATGTTCAGGTCCGAAACAGTCTTCAAGAAATGCACCACAATAATCTTCACAAGTCTTCGTGAAGCTGGTATAAACCCTTATAGACCAGCAAACGGCCCCAAACTGCTCAGAGAACATCGAGTTGCCAGGTTACGGTTTTCTCGAGAACACATTCGATGGACAGATGAAAATTGGTCCAAGGATATGTTTTCCGATGAGTCCAGATTTTATTTATTTACGCACGACGGGAGACGAAGAGTATTTAGACGACCAGGAGAACGGTATCATCAAACGTGTTTTGAAGAAAAGGTGCCATTAGGTGGAGGATCAATAATGGTTTGGGCTGGGACATCTTCAGAGGATCGCACGGAGTTAGTGATCATAGAAAACGGTTGTGCTGTCAGATACGTAGAAGAGGTTGTAAATGAGCATGCTGGTCCTTTCTTAGTGAATATGGGTGAAAATTCCATTTTTATGTACGATTATGCGCGACCACATACTGCTCGTTTGGTCAATATGTATATTCAAGACGTCGGTATTACCTGCATGGAGTGACCAGCTCGCAGTCCAGACTTAAATCCCATAGAACATGCATCGGAAGAGCTCGGGAGATGCGTGAGACAACGCTCTCCTGCTCCCGTTACCTTACACGAGTTAAGGAATGCGCTAGTGGGAGAATGGGCAAACATAGACCAATATCGTATGAAAAGTTTGGTTTACAGCATGCCACATCGTCTTAATGAAGTGATATGGGCTCGCGGAAGAAATACAAAATTTTAAATTGACAAAAATCTTTTATTTTTTAAGATTTACTGCGAAGTGTATTTTTGTTGTCATAAGTTAGAAGCGAAATTTTCTTAATTTTAGTACTTATTTAAAGTTATACAGTGTAAAAAACGTGTTACACATTTTTTATATAATTATATTAATCTACAATATACTATAGTTTCGCAAATTAGTCTTATGTATTTAAGAAACGATCACGCCATTTATTAACGACCCAGAATTTCCACCCCCCCCCCCCCCCCCCTGCCTCCGTCACCACATACTGACGTCGTTGGTTTATTTTCTTATTGTTTTACAGATGTAATTGGACAGTTCAATATCGATATATTATCATCTTATTGTCTTTAAAGGTAGGTACGAAGATCTTTTATCGAAGTTTAACGATTGGTTTTTAATAAGAAACATTAAATCATTTTGAAAATTGGTTCGATAGATCGAATCTTGTCACGTAATATTTGTTTGTATAAAAAATCTCACGTATATTATTGATTGTAGTAACGAAATAAAATTGATAAAGAAACAACAGAATATACCTTTTAACGAATCTTATAAATTCTTTATATCGAGTAATCAGCACTCATAGCAGAGACAATAACAATCAAATCACTTGCCTAGAGCAAATAACTAAAAATAAATTATAAACATTTTTTTTAAAAGCACGGGTTTGCTGGTTTTGCGCTGTTTACAGGACAAAAATTAAAAGTGTAAACGATAAAAATAAGTAATAACAAATATGACATTCGCAAAAGCAGACCAGCGCTTGCATCGCGATGACGAGCATATCATTTCCTTCCGAGGTTATCCATCCAGCGTTAGTGCGGTGGCTTTCTCTGAGCAACGCGGCGAGGGCGCCAGTTAGGGTAGGGGCCAGGGTAGGCCGGAGAAGTTGACGGGTCCGCCGAGGCCGGCGTCGGCCTCCAGCAGGCTCATGATGACGGCCATGGCGGCCTCGCCGTTGCCGTCCAGCACGAGCGGCAGCGGCGGGCTGGCGGGCGGCGACGCGGGCGCGGCGGCCGACAGCGGCACGTTGTGGCGCACCTGCGCGAAGGCCTCGCCGCCCAGCATGTTGTCCGCCAGCGACGCCTGCTCGTACAGGGCGTTGGCTTTTAGTGGCCACTGTGTGAGCGAACATGAACATGGGTAGTGCGAGCTTGCAGGCAATGTGAACTTAGAGATTACGTATTTATTGTCACTATCATTGTTGCTATTTTTATACAAACCAGAGTAACTTGCAAAAGTCAGAGCTAGTTCTGAAATAGGAATTAAAGTATCACTTTCGTCAACCTAATTTAGCAGTGGCAAGGCAATACTAAGTACTTTTCTTCATGATATTTCCTATTCAAGATTACGTGACTTCATGTCAAGTTGAATACATATAAACGATAGAAAGCAGCATTAGTGTAAAGGTTAACTAATGAAAGACTGGATTCTATATTTACGATGGCTAAGTTATAGATGACATACGTTTTGGTTTTGGTTGAAAACGGCGTCCTGTAGCAGGTCGGCGGGCAGCTCGGGCGAGAACTCCGCGGAAGAGCGGCGCAGCGCCTCCTCCGCGATGGCGCTGCCGATCTTGTGCGACTCCACCTGCGACTCGATGAGCCGCTGCATCTCCACGTCAACCTCTGAAACCGCACGAGTATGCGCTATAGAGAAGACCTTTGGAAAATTTATGATTTGGCTCCCCCTACCCCCGAGGTAGTTTTGCCCCGGATTGGATCAAAAGCTGGATACGCCCATAACTACGTCGCTACGCAAATATGTGCATCGCTTCACGCCATACGTAACGACACGAAGGTGCCAGAAAATGCGCAACAACATGTCATAATAATATTATATTGCGTCTTGTTGCCTCTTGAACAGACAATTCTAAACAAAATCTAATCATCGGGATAAATTAAACATATAACAAAGATGAAGTTAGTATGCAAGGCAATCAATTCCGCTATGTAAATTTTTTATTAAGTGACAGCAGGGTTGTCTTTTGTTCCGTGCAGTTTGAATCCTCAGCTACGGGTGCCATGGCATGCTAGAGCGCGTGTGCAAGGTGTGGGTACTCACTCTGCTTGTACAGGTCGTGGGAGGCGTGCGCGGCGTCGGCGTGCGCGCCCTCGTGCGCCGCCGACACGACGGTGTTGTTGGCCACCAGGCACTCCACGTCTTTCGTCCACGGGTTCCTACACATTTCTCTATTACTATCTCATACAAACACACTTTTAAACATCTAGGTAGGTACCACTGTACAACAGCCGACGTCCATCCATAACAAGATCTCAGTGTAAATCAGTTGCGCACACCGGACGTTGTCAAGCCACACGATGTTGCGCGTTTGGTGCGGACCCAGCACTCCTTGTGGCCGAGTCCTATAATAGAACGCTAATACGCGATCATCGTGTGAGCTTCCCAAGACTTGTACGTACTATTTATTTTTATTTATTTATCAAATTCAGACAACAATATAGTCCATTTTGTTAGTAAAATATCTTATAACTAGTGTTAGTAGTACACAAACAAGGATAAAAGGTGTAGGTGTCTGAGGCAGGATGTGCAGAGAACGATAAAGTGAGGAATAAGCTACCTGACCATTCTCCCCACATAGTGCCTCAGAAAAGGGGAGTAAGGACTCTCCACAACTGTTTTCAGGATGCTATTGTCACTATCCCGCGTTCTACGCATCAGTGATGCGACTTTTTTACGGATCACTGCATGGAAGCCATCAGTTCGGTTCTGAGCAAACATCTCCGACGCGCTACAGAACCGGGGCAGTTTCAACAACATCCTAAAAACATCATTGTACTGGACGCGCAGGACATCTAACGACCTTTTGTTGTGGGTGACCCACAGACCTTGACAAAACGCCTTGAACAAGGTGATTTTGACTTGGTCCGCACAACGCGAGAATCTACGGGCCAACATGTTACCTCGGACCGCTAGTGCCCTACGTTCCCTTTCGATGTCTACATCATCTTTAAGGTCGTCGGTAAGTATGTGTCCCAAGTACTTAAATTGGTAGACTTTATTTATGCTAATACCATTTAGAAAAAAGCTAGGTTCACGATTAGGGCACTTACCGGCGGCCTTAAAGACCATGTATTCACATTTACGGGCATTGTACACCAGGCCATGCAAGGCAGCATATTTCTCGCAGACCTTCAGCATTTCTCTGATATATCCCTCAGTCGGGCCCAACAGCACCATGTCGTCCGCATAGCTGATGCTGTTTATACTAACACCACCAACCCGGTAGCCGACACTCATACTATTGAGCTCGACTATGAGATCATTAACATAGAAGTTGAAGAGCCGTGGGGACGTCAACCCCCCCTGCCTCACACCGCACTCCAACCCATATGACTCAGAGAACGTTCCGGCCCACTTTACATAATTGGTTTGGTTCGCATACCAATACTACATGAGCTTAAGTACATTCCTGTCACCCAGTTTTCTCCAGAGCACATCATATGACACCAGGTCGAAGGCTCTGGAGAGATCCAGGAAGCAGGCATACACCGGCGTTTTTCGGTCTGTGTAATATTGGACAGTATTCTTCAAAGTCAGCACAGCACTTTCGGTTGAAAGTTTAGGTTGAAAACCAAACTGTGCATCGTGCAAACACAAATGCTTTTTCAGGCAGGAATTAAGTATACTGTCCAATATTTTAGCCGCTGTGGTTGCAAGGGAGATTGGACGGTAGTTTCCCTTGTCCGAGATATCCCCTGTCTTGTTCTTTACTAAAGGTTCTACAATAGTTTGCATCAGCTCAGCAGGTAAATGAGAGTGAATGATGCACATTGTGTAAAACAAGGATAGGACCCTCGGCAGGTGAACTCCCGCATATTTGAAATGCTCGATCTGAGTCCGTCGTGGCCGGGCGATTTACTCTTGAGGTTTCAGAGTTATAATTTATAATATTAAATTGCTGTACCTCTCAAACGGCATGACATACAACTACGATTTTTTTTACTACGGTGGGTCTTAATTTGATCTTATGCTGTGAAATTTTATTTTTTCTATAATCGACACCGTTGGAAAATAAGAAATTGATTTTCAAAAACCCTACAATCGATCCTTGCGCTTCAATGAGAAACCCTAGAAACTTACCAATTATGGTGATTTGTACCTTTTATGAACTCAAAGCATCATGCGAAATTAGATGTTTCGTTCGTGTATCTTGAATAACTCTGAAACCGCAAGACGCACAAATTTCATTATTTGGGCACAATTAGGCACAAATATGATCTATATAAGTAGCTAGTTTGTACTCAGCTACGACCCAGCTCGGCACATGCTACAGCTGTAGTTGTTTCTGTCTGTAATTATTAAACTAAATACAAATTAAATTTTGTGAAACTAACCAATTACATCGCTTCACTGTCGTAGCTCTAGCTAAGTTATTGCCTAGTTTCCCACACATCCCTCGCTACGCATCCCTCGCTACGCATCCTCGCTCATCTCTGGTGGAAACGCAGCCTTAGACTGTGGAGTATAATGATCTGGTTGCGTTCTTAGCTTCTCCGACCACACGAGGCTAGTACTTATTTAAGCTCAAAAATAGAACTCCATCGTATTACATAAAACCCCATTTACACGATGCTAGTATATAGCCTGTGGCATACCATAAACAATAAGCAATAATTGACTGTCTAAACAACATACAATTGTTCCAATCATTGTACGTGCTTGGCATACAATTATTATATCTTCATCCACATTTTCCAACAGGTATTCCAATATATAGACCATATAAGTACAGTAATTTAATCACTGTCTTCATTCATACTTTCCTATGGGTACCTATTCCAATCACAGACATTAAAAATACAATAACTTGAATCACTATATTCATCTACAATTTCCATTGGGTATTCAGTCATTATTAATCCCCAGCTAATCAATGCATTTGCAAAGTTCAGCGGATCTGCGTCCCTGAGAATGCCTCAGACATACTCAGGATATGCAGATATCAAAGTCTCCACTCCTTGAACCCATTTGTTCTTAATCTCAAAATAAAGTGTTAATTTCTAAGGTATTCCAAAGAATATCCTGCATAATAATACAGCCTCACTTTAACTTCATATACCATTCTAAGTATATTCTTACGTAGTCATCTTATCCTGGTATCGCGTCTTATCATCATCTTCTTATTGACTCTGCCTTCTTCCATCAACTTATCAGAATTTTCATATACTGTAATTTTCATATGCTGATCAAGCTTGTGCATTTGATCTACTGCATCGTTTAGGTATGCATCTTTAATTTTGTAATGCATCTTTAATTTTGTCAAAAAGTGTCATGACCGTTATAGTTATTTATTTTTTGCGATATGAGTTTTAATCAGAGTGGACGGCACCAAAGTCATTATAGATATCACGTGGAAGGCCTTTTCAAAGTTTAACATTTTCACTGATACCCTGCTGTTGAGCAGTTTATAGGCATTAATTTTTCAATCAAATTAGCCCATGAATGATTTTGATTAATACTGATTGTAAGATGGAGAGCCTGTACACCATATCCTGCATGACATGCCCACGAGGGCATTTAGCATATCACGTGGTTCTAAAGTTCCTTCTATTATGGTACTTACTCCTAGGTCACGCTTCAATCAGTCTGCCAGCCTTCTCCCAACTATGTTGGGGTCGGCTTCCTTCTAACCGGATGCAGCTGAATACCGTATTTGACATGGATCGACTGACCTCCACAACCCAGTAACTGGGTAATACGATACCCCTTACTACAGTGGGGGGGAGCTGCTGTTGCAACAAGACTGGTGCCCTTAATGAGAGCGTGCCTGGCCTTTAGATACGTTCCCAAAGGATGGAGGGAAGTGAAAGTCATATTCATCCCAAAGCCAGGTAAGGGTGACTCTATAGACGCCAAATCCCACCGACCAATCAGCCCTCCTTTTTACTAAAGACTGCGAGGGAGGAGAACCGAGCAATATAGTGTGCAATGTCTGTGAATTATGTACCACCATGACTTGTACCTGTATTTGCAAAATAAAATATCTTTATCTGTAATATTTAACTTGAAATTTTACACTACAGGCGAATGTTCGTCAGTCAGGGAGGCCGTATGGAGTCGAGCAAACAATTATTTCAAACTGATGACGCAATTTTGACGCAATGGAGTATGATTTATTGACAACATAGACGGGATAGAGATTTGGCGTGAGTTTCTCAATTTTCGCGTGTCAATATCAATGAACACAAAGAATAGTGAAAATGTCCTATGGATCAAGTATATTCAATGTCTTTGGGATCAAACAAACGATGCTACTAACTTGAAGGGCTTGAAGTGCGTGTGCAGCCGAGCGAGCGAGCCGTCCTTGCGCCGGAAGGCGTAGGGCGGCGTGCGCAGCGGCTCGCGGCGCAGCAGCGCGGCCTTGTGCGCGTGCGCCACGCCGCCCAGCTCGGGCCCGCGCACGTACTCGTACAGCGACGTGCCCAGCAGCTCCTGCGGCAGGAAGCCCAGCGCCAGCGTCACCCTGCCAGCACACATAGGAGGACATGACAAAATGCAGATAATAATAATCTTCATAATTATAAACTACCGGACCCGACTGACGTAGTCCTACCAACATTTCAATCTTTAGAAAATTATAATTTTCCGTTATTCCCAAATTTTCCAATTTTCCCTGCAATTTTTCAAATGTCGTCATTCCTTGAACCTGATTCGGACTATTACGAACATTTTAAAACAATACTTTCCAAATGGGTCCAGCTGTTCTTAAGTGATACGCCTACTAACGAACAGCATTTAATTTCTAATATATAGATTTATCTATAAGTATACGAGTACTCAGACTAAATATAGCGCTGCGAACAATACAGTGAAGCATGCCCAAACCACACCTCCGCTCTGTGCATACACGCTCACACGCACACATTTACAAGCCGGCCTCACGTCACTGTTGACAGGGCTGTGTCTTGGTTTTTATTTTGTCTAAATTTATATGTTGAAAATTTCTCGGGGAAGCCTGACCCGTAGAGAACGCCTGTGTTTCTGTCTGTCTGTGTGACCGCGTTGTTTTTCTCTACTCCGCAACGGACTTTGATGTGGCTTTACAACACAAACTCAACTGTTAAAAAAAAACTGTGGTTTTAACCATTACCTATTGTAATTTGTTATAATAAACATTTTGACGGCACGGTTGGCGCAGTGGTTAAGCTATTGACTGCTGCGCTCCATGTCACGGGTTCGATTTCCGCATGGAACAAATACACTTCTCATCAGAAAAATCGAAACACTTCCGTTTCTGTCCTAATTTAACACAAAAAGAGTTTTCATTCCATGAAAAAAATCACATGATTGTATAGCTAGCAGTGTGGCCATTACAGTAATAAGCGAAAATTCAAAATTAGAATTTCATTTGTTTATCCTATAAATGAAATGATTCTCTGTTTTGAGACAAATGTGTGATTAAGTTGGAGTACATTTCACCTTTAAAAACTAAAAATTAGCGCTTATCTTAAAACTTTTTGTTCTTTATCGGTTTACTGTGACTTTGGGACGTCTGAAAAAGTTTTTTTTTATAAATTAAATGGATAATTTTTCTAAAACATATGGATAAATAAACATAAAATGGATAACAACAACATTCGCCCGCAGAAGCCGCCCAAGTGGTGGCGTTGCTGGATTCTGGACTTAGTCAGTCTGTTGTGGCTGAAAGATTGCATCTTAGCCTGTCGTCTGTCCATAGTCTACAAACGCTATCGGGAGACTGGTTTGTTCACGCGCCGTTCAGGATCTGGTAGGAATCGGGTCACTTCTGAGCGAGATGATCGATTTATTGTAAACGAAATTGTGTTGTTTATTGTATCTTCTTTACGAAATCGACACCTTAATGTTTTTCAACTGCAGCAGCAGCTTCATGTTGTACGTAGGGTGGCTTTAAGTGACTCTACAATTAGAAGAAGGTTAAAGGAACGGGACTGGAACCGCACAAGCCAGCAAATGGTCCGAAATTAACTGCAAAACATCGAAGAGCGCGCCTTAACTTTGCACGTGAGCACCTAAATCGGTCATATTTCCACGGAACAAAGTCCTCTTTTCTGATGCCGGAAAATATGCTGTATGGTAACGACGGAAGGAACAAGGTTTACAGAAGAGATGGAGAACGCTTTGCACAATGCTGCATTGAAGATAAAAACTTTTTCACAAAAAATAAAACCGACTTCCAAAAAAAACACTACAAAGTGAAAAATAACTTTGATTTCGGAAGTCGGTGGCAAAAAAACGAAAATAAAACCCCAAGGACACCGACTTCCGAAATTAAAGTTATTTTTCACTTTGTAGTGTTTTTTTCGGAAGTCTTTATTTTTTAGTTTTTATTTTTCAAATTTTAGTTCGGGTACACAAAACCCCCACAAAAATTTGAATACCCATTACCTGTTATGTAAATTTCAGTGACAGGAACTATTAGAATATCATCCACATATACTAGGTGGGAAAAATACGTATTATTGAAGCTAACTCAAAAACCCCTCATCAAATCTTGACCAAATTTATATGGGACCACTTCTGAAGTATGCCCTACCAAACAAAAAAAGAATCATCAAAATCAATTCATAACTGACGGAGTAATCGCGTAACAAACATACAAAAAAAACATACAACCGAATTGAGAACCTCCTCCTTTTTGAAGTCATCATTAAACCGCTTTATAAAAAAAAAGATAGAAGTGATGTTCAAAATTATAGACCTATTGCCAAAATATCAGTATTCTCAAAAATTATTGAGAAGGTCATTTATAATTCTATATATTCCTATTTCGAAAAATTCAAACTTTTTTGCACTGAACAAAAAGGCTTCAGAAAGAATTCAAATATTAATATGGCTCTATTTGACTTGCTATCTAGTGTAATGACATCTGTAGATAAAGGTAATCCTGTGTGTGCTATACTAACAGATATGACAAAAGCGTTCGATTTTGTGGATCATAAGATTTTGCTGCAAAAATTACATGGGTATGGTATAAGAGGAAACATTTTGAAACTCCTAGAATCATATTTGAGTGACCGAACTCAATGTACTGAAATCACTAGAATTTGTCCTATTACTAAATTGGAGATAAAATACATATCTAAACCAAGGCAAATAAAATATGGTGTACCTCAAGGTAGCGTACTGGGACCACCCCTTTTCTTAATATACATAAATGATCTCCCAAAAACTATAGATCATAAAATGGTACTATTTGCAGATGACAGCACGGCTATTGTGGAATATACTAATCCTAATAATTATCAAATGACATAAATGATTCTCTGAGTGACATTATAAATTGGCTTGACAAAAATAATCTTGTAATTAATTTAAATAAAACAAAAGTTATTCATTTCCACCAGCGCCGTAAGTATCCATCAGTTAACATTGCCTACAATAACTGTATAGTAGAAGAAGTTACAAATGCAAAATTCTTAGGTATAACCATAGATAATAAACTAACTTGGAAACCTCACTTAGAGGAAATCGGCAAGCGTCTGAGTTAATCTGCATATTTATTATTCCAATTATCAAAGAAAGTAAATACTGACACACTACTAACAGCCTATCATGGATTGGTCGCTTCTATTTTAAGATATGGTGTTGTTTTTTGGGGAAAGTCAACTAATAGAGAGCTTATATTCAGGATGCAAAAAAGATGTATACGATCAATGTGTGGTTTAAGAACCACGGATAGTTGCGTTCCTTACTTTAAAAAATTAAAAATACTAACTTTTCCATCTTTGTACGTATTGGAAACTGCATTATTTGTTAAAACGAATCAACAACTATTTCAAAAAAATTCAGCAGTTAAGAGAACCCCAATTCGTGCCCAATATGAGAATTTGTTATGTCAAAACAAGTGTAAAACTGCTTTAATGAAAAAGAGTTTCTTTGGTATTGCTCCAAATATTTATAATAAAATACCAGATACTATTAAATGTATGCCTCTAAACAAATTTAAAAAGTCACTTCAGGGGTTATTACTAGAGAAGTGCTATTACAGCGTAGATGAATTTTTAATCGATATTTTGCTTGTATAAAATTCTGATCGTGCGTATTAATTTGTTCTATTTTTTTTTGTACGTCTTAGTCAAATTGAATTTAAATTTTAACATTGTGATTCTGAATTGAATTTATATTTTAATTATATTTTAATATTGTTACTTCGAATGAAAGTATTCTGACATTTTTAATATATTTTTATTGTTTGTATTATTTGTCTAGTGCAACTAATTTTGTACGCCATAAATGGCAAAACATGTAGCCACCACATATTAATTATAAGACCTTCATACTGTACTCATGTTTTACAAAATAAATATTATCTTATCTTATCTGAAGTCGGTTGAAAAGGTCAGCTATGGTGGCGGTTCGTGGACGGTTTGGGGAGGAATCAGCGCCGACGGTAAGACAGAGCTTGGCTTTGTGTCTGGGCCACGTCTGCCTGCACTAAACAGTCATCGGTACATCGAACAGTGTCTTGAGCCTCACGTGATGCCCTATGCACATTTTATTGGCAACGGTTTCATATTCATGCACGCCAATGCTAGGGCTCACACCGCGAGCGTCGTACGAGATTATGCTACCGAAGTCGGTATCTCCATTATGGAATGGCCAGCAAGAAGCCCGAACATGAATCCGATTGAACATCTATGGGATGAATTAAAGAGACGAATTCGTGCAAGAGATCCTGCCCCAGAAACACATAGCCAGCTGCAAAATGCAATCCAAGAGGAATGGAACGGAATGCCACAACATTTGATCGTGACTCTCATCTGATATCATTCACGTAAATATGACTTGTTACAGGGTAAAAATGACTTGTTAAACAAAATGAGAGACCTATAAAAATTTAATTTGAATTTAGAACATTAACATTAGGATTTGAAAACCTCATATTATTCACTTTTAAACGACATTTTTCATATATTCTTAAATATACACATTTTTCTGATAATCCTTACAAAACATAAAGTTGCAACGTGTTTCGATTTTTCTGTGATACGTGAAAACTCAAAAGCAGAAAGGAAATAAAAATCAACAACTTGTTCTGAAATGAAACAAGGTTGAAGTACTTGAAGTTGAGACACACACGCTGTACACACATATCGCTATTGGTACACACTTATGACGTACACACACTTCATCTTTGTGTTGATATTAATGCAAAGATTTGGAATATGAATGCATATTCATTGTCTCCATTTGTTTGGCCGCATTCACTAGGTAGTCAGCGCTGGCGCAGGCGGTTCCGAGTCATACTTTTTGCTGAATCTGCGCCGAAGAGGCCGCCACGACCACGACCGCGACCACAAACACGACCGCAGCCACAACCACGACCGCGGCCACAACCACGACCGCGGCCACAACCACGACCGCGGCCACAACCACGACTTCGGCCACTACCACAACCGCGGCCACGACCACGACCACAACCGCGGCCATGGCCACGACCACGACCGCGGCCAGTAGCCGCCGCGTCATCATTCTCTCGTCTTTATCCCAATTTATTTGTGTAACAACATGTCTTTTTCTTCCATATTTGTCTATTAGTCGTCATGTCGATAGTCCTTCCCTTTCCCGCCATATCATGTCTCACACAGTAACAGTTCATCCATCGTTTCTTTGTTTTTCCTTCACTCTTATATAAATAGGTAAACTCATAAAATTATATTACGATACTTTACCTAGGCATCGCGTAGCAACGACTAGAACAATTTAAGTAGTAGTGATGGGGCGAACGGGTTTTGCCAAGTAGCCGACGAGCTGTTGTGACTAATATTGGACATAATGTATTTGATTGGATTTTTGTTTGTAGGGTGGAGACGTCATTATTTATACTGTAAGCCTTAAAACAGCCGATCATTCTGTAATAATCTCACGGTGAAAACTTAGGTGAATGGAGCTGTCATTCCACTTGCTGCTAGGGACTGACAGCTCACTTCACCTAAGTTTTCACGGTGAGATGGTTACAGAATAGCACTGCAGGTGTTAAGGCTACAGTCGATGTAGGGCGCTTTTTGGCTAGGTGGAGTGACATGATGAGAGTAGCCGAGGGTCGCGTTCAATGGCGAACGAGGGCTTTATCCGGCAGTGGTCTGTATGACGATGATGAAGAATAACTGTGTGCAGCCAACCTTTGATCGACGAAGAGGAACTTGCCGTCGGTCGCGTGTCGGGACACGTACTGCAGCTGGCGGGTGTGCGGCGCGGGCGCCAGCGGGGGCAGGGGCGCCAGCGGGGGCAGGCGCGCCAGGTCTGGCAGCGCGCGGCCCACGGCCACCAGACACGACATGCTGCCCGCGTCGCCGTCGTCCGCTACCTCCGACGAGCCTGCCTCCGACATCTCCGCCGGAGCCCACGACTTCAGGTAGCCTGAAATATTCATAGAAATAATGTAATAATAATACCTAAATTATTTATAAGAATTTAAACTTTTATCACAAATTTAAGGCTCGCCCCCATTACATGGGCCTTATGGTGATATATTGAGACTAATGTGCTTTTGTTTATCGTGTTCCTTATTAAGTACCTATTTGGAATAGGGAATCAAAATGTTGGTGTATGATTTTTAACTATAAAGCCTAGTAGCCTAAAAAGGAATACATTTACACAAACACTATTATTTAGAACACACAAATTTGCTCGATACAAAAAAAATGCAGTTCCATAAATTATTATGTTTTTTTTGAGTCAAGGCGTAACGCTTATGTGGTATTCAATGCATTATGTGTTATCCAATGCATTATGTGTTATTCAACATTAAGAGTAATCGTATCACGGTTTTTGAAAAGCAGCTTTACTTTTAATAATACTTTTTATTTATAAAAGACGGCAATGCAATTTGGCACATACGTTGTTTTATTTAGAGCGCACACACATTATCGCCATCCCTTCTTTTGCCCATCAAAAGTAATGTCATCCCTCTCGTTCATTCATAAATCAGTCGCCCGGCGGGGCTCGTCGGCGTTGAATCTACGAGTATGTCATTCTTTTGTTTGGTAAATGAAATTTACGTAAGATAATTATGTTTACAGAAAAAGGTTAGCAGTTTAGCAAGTTAAAGTAATTATTTTTACAATTAGTCTTGAATAAGTTCAAGGGATATCGTATTATCCAGTTACTGGGTTGTGAAGGTCAGATAGGCAGCCGCTCCATGTAAATTACTGGTATTCAGCTGCATCCGGTTAGACTGGAAGCCCACTCCAATATAGGGAAAGGCTAGGTAGGAAAGGGTATTTAGACTGCGCGTGTGTGTGTTCTTGTGACTGTGAACGATACAACATTATATTTCATTCGACATTAAATTATTAAAAAATGAGAAGAAATAAAACACCAAAACTGAACAGTACCTGCAACGTTTGGAGAATCTACACAGGGCTATCAATGAACTAAGCAATAAGATGATGATAATAGTGGGTCGAATTCACCACCTCCACCGTCCGCCATAACCAACAACAATCTATTCTCGCCTGCAAAGTGATATTGGGTAAGCATTATATCTTCTAAGAACGTCTGTTTTTATACCTACAACATATTATAAGCATTGTTTATCTAAAGAAATAGATTAAAATATATGATTCGTTTTTAGGTTTGAAATACCCCAACAAAACATCAATATGTCTAGTACTGTCACCACAGAGTACTTTTTATATAGGACTGGCGCTATGAATAATAGAGCACAAAAGATGAGTCGCATTTGAATTGTGAAAAAAGTGAGTTTTACCCGACCACGGCAAAGCCAAAGAAGAGTTGTGATTTTAACAGGCTATGTATGTGTTTACTTGCCGTATTAGAACAAACGAGGTATCGTTGGAAGCGTCATGTTTTTCCGCTAATGGCCGGCAAATATGTTATCTATTTACCACACATAATTATACTGCATGGAATATGTACTATATAGATCAACTTTTTCTTTTTTTGTTTGGTAAATTATCAAATAACTTGTCCCGCTCTGGGCGGAGCGGGAGGGCTTGTACTTGGGAGGCTTGGGCTTGTTGTGTGGGGTGGCTATCACTGACTAAAACCCACCCGTGTTCCTTTAGTTGCCTGTGTGTTGCCAGGGGCCACGGTATCACTTTCGGACATTCCCGCAACCCCGGCAGGCATCGCCCCTTGCGTACCCTGTCAGTTGTGCTGACATCTCTTTGAGGCGCGCGTGGAACACAACCCGCCGTCGACCCGGGCGTGGTCCTTATCGGACGGCGAGCTACCCATTGGTCACCGTCCGCAAGCCTGCGCATACGGTGGCCGGGAATCGGCCTAAGATTCCCGACGTTTAGAGCGTCTCCTGCGGCGACCAAGGGCGTGAGGGCGCGAAGTTTGCCTCACCCATACGCTTTCCTCCTTCGCGAGCATTACTGTTTGCTGCATTACATTCTGCTTGTGGTGACTGATAATTAACTGTTTATTTATTTTACCTCGATGGTCCTAGTTTATCATTTATAACTTCCAGTTACAGCTATATGTAACTGGGAACGCCCTTTATGACAGGAGGCTTTTATTTAGATATTGTTTACGTTTAGTCTTTATTTTTTTATTTCAGCTTGAGTTAGTTCTCGATATTTTTGGTTGGTATATTGGCGTGTGCTAGCTGACATATGGCTATTAGTTTATAATTTAAATTATGTTTAGTGTTGCGTAATGTAAATAATTTCGCATAATATTATATAGAATCATTTTTTTTTCTAATTGAACAGACAGCTATGCTGCTGGGGAGTTTGTTGCGCCACTTCTTCTTCCCAGCAAAAGCACTAGAAAATGATGAAGGGTGGGCGTTTTGTGGGACTGTCTTATGTAACTTTGACGTTCGAAAAGTGCTGATTCTCAGCCTAACTAGTTTGAATAAATGACTTTAGAAAAAAAAATCGCAGAAGGAGGTGACGGCTTCCCATGCCCTCTCGCTCCGCACCAGGGCCGGACGCGAGAGATCACCGCCGCCGATCGCTGAGTTCAAAAGGAATAATTACAAGCACTGAAAAGTTGATCTTGAAAGAGAAAACTGAACTGTAGTGTAGTGACCCCTACTTGAAAAGTAGGAAACGATGGAAAAGTTAAGAGTATTACGTTATTGACAGAATGTATGTTATAGTAGTTAGCCGAACGTCACCTGATATTGCCGAGCTTTACGAAGTAGGCCGAATGACGCGCGACAATTCACGCACTTCTGATTTACGGCTTGGCCGAAGATTAGGCTGGTTTATGGCCGAATCATAATGTTTTGACACAGGCCTCCCCGAGCACCGCCACTGCGACCTGTTCTGTGCTTCCCGCATCCAGCGGATGTTCGTTTACCAATTTTTATTTTTTAATAAACATTTATTATTTTTTATTCAGTTATAAAGGTTTTGCACCCTGTGTTAAAAACACTGAAGCTTTATTGTGGAAACGAGGCCAGGTGTTAACTTAGCTTGTACAATGCAAGATTGTGTGGCGTCAGGTTTCTGATACGCAGTTCGCATGTGGCGCTGTAGATGCCGCCACAAATATAATATTGAGTGTGATGCTTAAACATGAACATAAGCTAACAAGCATCTCACCGGTGCACTGCACGACGCAGTATTTCTTCTCGTTGGTCTTCTTGCGCAGCTTGGCGGTGGGCTCGGCCTCCTCCTTGATGGGCGCCGGCTCGGGCAGGGCCTCAGGCGCCGCCTTGCACTTGATGCGGCAGAAGAACGAGCGGCGCGCGCCCGGGCACAGGCGCGACGCGCCCGCCTGCACGTCCGCCTTCACTGGCAACATGGCTGTAACACAACGGCTTTGTATACTCAAAGCATTTCTTTCAATTACAGGCATAGGCCACTTAAATTAGGTCTGATCCCTGCACTGACTCTTAAGAACTTTCTTTTTTAAACGTGTTTAATTTTTTATTATTATTTGAAGAGAATAAGTACCTAATAATAAAAATTCAGTATTTTTCAGGACCGCATCAAGGTAAAAAAAATCAATACGTAATGCGTTTCCGTGAACAAAAATTAAAGCAAAATACAAGTTTAAAGGAAAATTTTGGTAACAATATGTAAAAAAATGGTAAAACTACAATATTTTTTCAGAATTAACATTTTCGTTCACGGCGATAGAAATGAAATTACGCTTTTTTCAATTGTACTTTAGTGTGTTTAATAATTTGGTTTTTAACCCTCGACGCAAAAAGAGGGTGTTATAAGTTTGACTGCTATGTGTGTGTGTTACTGTCTGTGGCACCGTAGCTCTTAAACGGGTGAACTCAAACTCAAACCATTTATTTCAATTAAACCATTTACAGGCACTTTTGAATTGTCAAGGGATCGGTCAGTTAAATGAACAGATTTGAATGCGGTTTTTTGTATGTTTTATCAAAATCGGTTCAGCCGTTTGAAGATTATCAGCTCTTTTCTAGTTGATGAATAGATGTGCGCGTCTTCCACAGGTCTGATCGATTTGAAATTTCGTATTCTGTTACTTCAATGATATTAGAATAACATAATAACTTTGAACAGATACTGCAGCATCATCTGGAATTTGCAGGATACCCAACTCCCTTACTGACTTACAGCACAGGTATCGTGTTTGGGCATTGGAATGGTCTCAATGAATAAGTTATAGATAGATGGCAACACTTGTAGCCGTCGTCAGAAAAAAACGTCCTCCAACGATAATTAGTTTACGTACTGACAGGTTATATGAGTTTATATAAAAGTTTATAATTTTACTTTTTATGTCAATTTATTTTAAATTTATTTTTGTTTATTGTTGACATAATCTACTCATTACAATTTTTTTTTTATGAGTTGTATTGCAATATGTGGTTAGGTTAGGTTACCTCGACAATTATTTTTTTTACCTCGATGTTCCTAGTTTATCAATTATAACTTCTAGTTACAG
Organism: Xanthia togata; assembly: GCA_963853775.1. Classification (NCBI taxonomy): domain Eukaryota; kingdom Metazoa; phylum Arthropoda; class Insecta; order Lepidoptera; family Noctuidae; genus Xanthia; species Xanthia togata. The sequence continues at coordinate 1,365,456 of OY970790.1, forward strand.
CTATATGTAAGCAGGCACGCCCTTTATGCCTGGAGGCTTTATTTTCTTTTTTTAGATATTATTTATGTTAAGTTATTTTTATTTCTGCTTGAGTATAGTAGTAGTAGTAGTATAGTTCTCGATGTTTTTGGTTGGTATATTGGCGTGTGCTAGCTGTCATAATTTATAATTTAAATTGTATTTTGCGTAATGTAAATTATCTTATAAATTATTGTATAGAATCATTTTTTTTTTCCTAACTGAACACAACACAGAACTGGGGGCCAATTCTCGATTTTAGAGATGGTGTCGAACTCGACAAAAATTTCTAATGACGTCATTATTTCGTCAAATTTTAAAAGTTGCTATTCTGGGGATGTCGAATTCGACATTTGTCGAATGCTAACGTTAGAGTTCATGTCGAGTGCTTCTGAGCAGTAGAGATGTCATGTCGATTATAGAGAAACGTCATTTCTGAGTGAATTCGTTGAGTTTTGGATTGTACACTGTGTTTTCTTTTCTTTAATTTTTAAATAAAATACGGCTTGGCATTTCATACCTACTGGAAATTCGATTTATACTCTTTGATTTGTGCATTGTGTTTTCTTGAAACGACGACCTTCGCGCAAATAAAATACTCTGTAATTTGTGTACCCACGATTGGACTTGAAACCACTGAAAGATGGACGAGTTTATTAGCATTTTTATCTCGGAGTTGTTGGAAAGTGGCGAGCAACTGGCTAATAAACGGCGACAACAGCGCACTTATCCCACCGTCGATATTTACGACTTGAGCGAAACAGAAGTCATTAAAAACTTCAGATTAGATAAAGATTTAATAAGGGTTCTAATAGATCTATTGGCTCTTGTAATTCAGGATACCACGAAAATAGACCTGAAAACGAAGGTAAATAATCGTCTGCTTCATAATTTTATTAGTCATGTATAAATGTTCATGTTCACTAAACTAACCTTACCCACCAAAAATTGTGAAATGTAAAACAGCACCCAATAATGATGTAACACAGAGTACATGTAAACATAACAAAAGTTTTGAAGGAACCGCAAAAAGGCGCAAATTCTGACACTGACAGACAGTCAACAGTCAATTTGTCAAACTGATTATTTTTACACTAAACGTTTCGTTTTATACTAAAATAATTCGGTTTAGTCAGCGTTTTAAAACAAAATCATTCATTAACTCATAGCTACCTAAAACGGAACGTGCGATTCTTCATAATGGTAACATTATCTTCACTCGACTCGACATTTTCGTGACATTTATTTCTATTTTGACTGAGAATACGGAATTCTGCTCAATTCGACATTTTTTGGTAGAGATAGAGATATTTTTAATAGACATAGAGATAGACTTACGATCTCGAACTCGAGATAAATGGCGAAAATCGAGAATTGGCCCCCAGAACTAACAGACAGCTGTGCTGCTGGGGAGTTTGTTGCGCCACTTCTTCTTCCCAGCAAAAGCACTAGGAAGTGGTGAAGGGTGGGCGTTTTGGGGGACTGTCTTATGTAATTTTGACGTTCGAAAAGTGCTGATTTAGACCTAGTTTGAATAAATGACTTGTTTTTTTTTTTTTTTTAAATTAATATAGAAAATTAGTAAAAATTGTTATAATTATGTTAAATTAGTGTCTATAGTCGTACCTAGTTATTAATTAGTATATTCAGTGATTATACAGTGTTATTGGTCGCGTGAACTTCGCACAAACAGGATATTAAACCGGCTGTCAACTCGACCAACACAACGGTAACGGATTTCAAAATTTCATCAATCCCGTGGAGTATTTTGTTTTATTTAACTTATTCTACATAATATTTACATAACGCAGAACATCACAAAATACTGCTCGTATTTCTAAGCTACATCCATCACACACTGGCACAGTTTATGTTTCCTTTTACTTGACAATTAGTGGAACCAAAATCGAAGACGAAAACATTCGGTCCGACTGTAAACAGTACATAATTTAGTACACAAAAAATAGGCTCATTAGGCCTTATTGTGTAATAGTTATTCATACTATTAAACCTGTGCCATAAACTTGTTTTGTCAATCAAGTTTCTTTAGTAAAAGCAGTGTAGGTAATTATTTCTTGTAACTTCACTTTTGTTTACCATTAGAGATCACTGTACATTATTACTAGACATACCTCCGTTATGTTAAATTACTGTATTAGTGCCAATTCATGAAGAAAATAAATAGTAGTTTGATGGGCGTGGCTTATTTCCTCGGAACGCGGGGAGAGGCGGTTCCTTATTCCGTGTTCGGCCGCCACACACTTATCTGAGCCAGTGGGCAAAAGGCGAACTAACGAAATCAATGATTGATATTTTGCCCTAAAGCCATAAAACAATTTGTGAAAAGTTATGAACACGTAGGTAATGTCTGTGAAGATACGTCAGTTTGTGAGATACAACAGTTAGCGGGGAGGGTGACGATGTTATGGACGAGCAAAGGCGTCCATAACATCGAGTTTATTTTGTATAAAAGCCAACACCTCACTATATTACAACTAAAACATTTCAATATTTTAGATGCGTTATCCACTGTCGTAGCAATGGTGCGTGACCTTGCTTGCGCTCGCGTGTGCGGTCGGAACCGGACTGAGACCGAGCTTTATAACCGAATTCAAAAAGGCAGAAGTTCACAAAGGCCTCTAAGATAATTATGCTCAAATACTTTAATCTTTTGATAAATTGAAGCGATTGCGATGAAACAAAAACTAAATGTAACTCCTAGTTACACACGATATTATAAAAAGAAAGTCGTGTTAGTTACACTATTTATAACTCAAGAACGGCTGGACCGATTTCGCTAATTCTTTTTTTGTTGTGTTTGTTATTGTCAAGAGAAGGTTTTAGGTATGGTAGGTAGAGTAGGTAGGGTGGGTAGGGTAGGTACGGTTGGTATAATAGATATGTTAGGTAGGGTAGGTATGGTTGGTAGGGTAGGTATGCTCTTTCACGTTTGCTGCCTAATCTGGGGGGAGCAAATACTTCCTGCCGGAGGCTCTATGTCGGAATCGTACGGTCCATGGCGCTCTATGGAGCCCCTGTATGGGCGGACCTGACTGTCCAGTGAGCAATGGCCGTCAGGGTGATAAGAGGATACAGTACGGTGTCCTTCGATGCGACGACCCTCTTGGCTGGATCACCACCCTGGGATCTTGACGCCAAAATCCTAGCGTCACTATATCGGTGGCGCCGGGACGCGCTGGAGCGGAGTGAACACCTGATTCCTCGTCATGGCGAGGTGCACGGAGCTGAGCTCCGCCAGACCCTAGTGGTGGAGTGGGAGCAGCGGCTTGCGCAACCCAGCGCAGGGCACGCCGCTATAGCGGCGGTAAGACCCCTTGTGAGGGAGTGGGGAGACGGCATGGCGCCCTTACTTTCCGGCTGACACAGGTGCTGTCCGTACATGGGTGTTTTGGAAAGTACCTGTGTCGCATAGACCGGGAACCGACACCCGGTTGCCACCATTGCAGTTGCCCCGACGACACACGGCGAAGCACACCCTTGAGGAATGCCCTGCTTGGGCAGTGCAACGCCGTGACCTCGTCGCGGCGGTTGGTGCTGCGGATGCTCTTTCGCTTCCGGACATGGTCCAGTCCATGGTCGGAAGTGAGAGCGCATGGGACGCCGTCGCCTCCTTCTGCGAGGAAGTGATGGTCGCGAAGGAGGCGGCGGAAAGAGAGAGGGAGGATACAACCTCCCTTCCAATCCGCAGCTGACGCACCGGGCGCCAGAGGGCGCGGAACGATCTCCGGCCACCTTAGGGTGAGGCCTGCAGGACTTGGGGAGTTTGTTGCCTGAACAGTCAAAGGCCCGAGACGTCGTGTTCCGCGCGTGCCTCTCCTTAGAGGAATTGCGACCTTATGTGGCCGCTGTGGGTGACGGGGTCCGCATGAATTCTTGCGGGTCAACACCTAGCCGGGGGAGCGTGTTGAAATGCGCAAGCACTCCAGCACTCCGGCTAAAGGTAGCAGCAGGACTCCGTGTGGTTTTAGCCGATCATTGATTACGCTGATGCCTGCTATTTGGATGCCACCGAGGAGCTGTTAAATAAGCTTGAGCGCTTACAAAACCTTTGTATTCGTTTTGTGTTTGGTCTGAGGAAATATGACCATGTTTCTCACTTCCGCAAGGAGCTCAAGTGGCTCCCTATCCGTCTTCGCAGGAACACTCGGATATTATGTCTCCTTTACAACATCCTTTATAACCCTGCATATCCCAGCTACCTGCGCGATCGCTTTTCCTTTACCCGTCCTCCGGATGCTCTGTGTAGATCCCACCTCAGGCATCATCTTAATTTCCCATCCCATAAAACTGAACTGTACTCTTACTCCTTCTCTGTTCACGCAGTACGTTTGTGGAACTCACTTCCGCCTAACATTCGAGATTCTAAAACTTTATTTCTCTTCAAAAAGCAAGTCAAAGAGCATTACCTTTCTTCTATACAGTAATATTCTACATTGTATATGTATGTTTATTATAAGTAAATATTTACTATACTAGTATTTTTTTAAATTTTTATGTATGTGTTTATGTATTTGTATGTATGTTTATTTTATATAGAATAGTTTGTTTTAAGTTTTAATTTAAATTTTCTTGTTTCTACTTTTCTACACACTGTGTCTACATTATCTAATCCTACTTTCCTCTCGCAGGTCTGCTGGAAGAAATTTCTTAAGAAATAAGCAGTACCTTTGTGCTCTTTTATGTTAATATTGTGTCCTGTTTAAGTGTTTTGTGTGTACATAAATAAATAAGTCAGACAGAGCCTATAAATAAAATCTGTTACATTTTAGCCTGAACCGCTATTGCAAAAAAACTTTGATTAATATCTTCCGCTAGTACAATATGTTTAATTTTGTTGGATAGCCTATTCAAATATTTAATTAGCTAAATTTAACTCACAAAACCGCTGTTAATATTTTTGGGCACTGAAAAAAAACCGTAAGTAATTTTATTTTTATCGAAATTTTCGTGGACCGCACGTAAAATTGAAATTAGATGTTTTCTTTAAAAAACGCAGGATGTTACACGCATGGGTGAACTTTTCGCGGCATACATTTTAACATACGCTCTTGTCCATACCCTACACGTTAAACGAAAAAATTATCGCTTTTTAAATTAATGCAAAGTTGACCTAAAATTCAGCGTAAATACCCCGGGCTAGCACTTTTGAATGTTGTCCAGAAGTCGGTCAGTCAGAAAGATTAAGCTAGGAGCTTATTAGGTTCCAATGAAGAAGAACGGGCAAGAAACTCCACAGACACGTGAGACAAACTAACAGCGTTGTCACCAATTTGCCAGCCACGCTTTCCAGCGAAGCGATTTGTGACCGTGCTGTCCGCGGGTGCGAGGCAAGCTCGCTGGGAGTACTTAGTACAGTACACTCCTTTGTCTCGCTCTCGTTACGCAAACGCGGCGAACATGTTGCGCACACGAACCGAGAGCGTTAAACAATCGCCTCGGTGGAAACACGCTCGCAATTCGCTAGTTGTACAGTTACTAATGATGGCCGTAGAAAGTAATGAAATTAGAAATCAATATAGGGTCGATAGGTTGTAGTGTTTAATAAAATAACATAGGTAATCTCTGGTAGTGAGAAAACAGTAGACAAAACGCCTATCCTGTTGGATGAATAGCTCACAACAATGTGATAAATAGAGGTAGTTACTCTTAGCATCGATGAGCCTCTCGCGCGGGCTGAGGTCGGGCGAGGACAGCTGCTCCTTGACCTTGGCTACGTCCTTGGGGTGCAGGACGTCGAACAGGCTCTGGCCCAGCAAGTCGCTCTGTGGACAACAGTACCTGTTACCTACACGACAAGCGACGAGGACAGGGCTTCCGTCCACCCGCAGATACATGGCAGAAGGTGATCAGGGGTTATTTCAAAAGGAAATCACCTCTGGTCTCTTGCTGTGGATATTCATATCGACGTCCATGTTAAGCTATTTCCAAACTTATAATTACGAACTATTTAACTAGACAGATTATAAATGTTTCCATCGCTTCGTTACTACAACATTAGCCGCGTCCACGATGACAGAGCGCACGCAATGAAACAGTACACGTATACCAATACACAGTATGATGATCGTTGTACGAGTACGTCATACGAGGAGGAAGCGCAGCTTCGCGTGATCACATGCAGCGTATGAGGAAACAATGCATTACTATTATTAAGATACAGCTTAGCCTTGTAATACAACTTGAAAATCTAAGTAAACATTGCAACAGATGAAGTCGTGTAAAGCACAGCTCAAAAGAAGCATTTCCTTTGGTAATGCAGTGGTTCAAAACAAAACGAACACACATGGGACAGACGATATTAAACTGGAAAAAAGGCAAATTGAACATAGCAAGAGCAACATAAAAAGTGATTCGCGTCGGGTTAGTAGATGCAGCAGCAGTAAACCAACCTGATCGTAGTGCAGCATTTGCTTGACAGACGCGGAGACGTAAAGCAGGCGGCCGCGGTCGCAGCCGACCACCAGCAGGAAGGAGTCGTGTGCTGCGTGCAGGATGAGCTGATTGAGCTCGCGCTCCGACAGGAAGGCGGGCCGCGGCCGCGCGCTCAGCGGGCACGCGGACAGCGCGCCCCGCACGGTGCGCAGGTGCTGCACGGCCATGCGAAGCACCGTCAGCTTGTCCAGCTTGCGCGCTATCGCTCCGCACATCGGTATCATGGCGCTCAGCTCCGAGATATACGTGTTCATCTTGTCGCGGCGACGCTTCTCGATCTCGCTGTGGTTTTGTCTGCAATCAGCACACCGCAAATATTAGTTGTTTATTTATAACTAGCGACCCGCCCCTGCTTCGCACGGTTTTTACGGCTTATCAAAACATGGAGATTTCCTCGTTTAAATAATTCATAAGTTCTCTAAACTAAATGATGATTAACAATAATTAACACCAGCTAGTCACACCTTTTTAAACGAATCATTATGCGTTGGTATAAGGTCACTAATACACAAGATCCATGCAAAAACTGGCTCATTTTATTTCATATGGTTTACCACATTGCATAGGCAGGTACCCACATTCATCAAGTATCACAATATTTTGTAATGTATCAAAAAAATATTTTCGAACGAAGTTCGTTTACATAGAAAGTGGGCAACGTCGCAAATAGCTGTCAAATATGTCGCTGTTTTGATTAATTTGGCAATATTACTGTATGGAAATAAGAAATATGGGTAACTATTGAACTTAAATATTGATTATGAAATGTAATAATTATTAATATAGATAGTGGAAAAGATAAAGGTAGTGTGTGTAAGTTTAAATATATAAATAAATATCAACCGAGTATTTAGTGTAAATTTATTTGGAAACTTTCCAAATGCCTTTTTGAGACCTAAAATCACTATCGGATCAAGTACCTGGGCCACTGGGTCACCAAGGCCCTCACAGATGATGTGGATGTTGAAAGGGAACGCAGGGAGTTGTCGGTCAGAGCTAATATGCTGGCCCGTAGGTTTGCACGCTGTACTGCAGGTAAAAATAACTTTATTCAAGGCGTACCTACTGTCAGGCTTTTTATACCTGCAGCCTGGGTGGAGCATGCGCAGAAGACTTACAATGCCCTGCGTGTCCAATACAATAACGTGTACAGGTATGTTTGCAGACGCTCAAGTGGATGGCTTCCAAGCGATACATTGCAGAATAATAGCGTCTCTGATGCGCCGCATACGGGCCAGCCCCAACAGCTTCCTGCAGCTTATTGTAAGGAGAATGGATGTGGATTGCTCCTTCATGGAACATTGGACAAAACTACATGTACGAGTAGTGCGGCCCTGATCCAATGTTTCCATTGTTGTGTGTCTACCTATATTATAAAAATAAATGAACATGTATGGATGGTTAGAATTCTACTAGCGCTTGCAATTTATCTGAAATAAATGATTTGAATTAAATTGAAAAAACGGTTACAACATCAAATTCATTGTTATAATTGCAATTCATAATTAATATTCTTGTTCACTAGTAAGCCATATTTCTTTTTTCTATACAGTACCTAATATTGCCAAATTAATCAAGACAGGTAAATATTTGACAGCTATTTGCGACGTTGCCAACTTTTTAGATGAACGCTCTTAACGCAGCTTGCGGTATGAGTGAACTAAGCAAAAACCGTCACGCGAACAAGCGTTTATACTTGCGACGGCCTTCGTGTAAGTAATTCAAAGAGAAAGAAAGATATAAGGAGACTAAATTCACACTTTCTCTCGCTCTTTTTATTTCTTTCTCTTTGAATTAGAAGTAGACAGTCGCGAGTATAAAGCTCTCTCTCTATCGAGAGTGTACTTAATGTACCTATTGACCGAAGTTTTTCGTCGTGGCTATTTTTTACATAGTTTTCGAGGGTGATAAATCCAATAGTGAGGTCAAAAGGTTAATCCAATATGGCGGTATAATTTTCTTTTAATAAATCATACGTGAGAATGAACTTGATTTCCTGACCACGGTCCCATGACCGCACACGTTTTTTTTTTTTAAATTAGGTGGGTGGGTACTACTAAAACACGATTTTGCGTAAACTGCGTCATTACGGTGTGCTAAACGAAGCTCTCAACGTTTTAAATTCGTATTTAAACAATAGGTCGCAATGTGTAGATGTTGATGGTGTAAAATCTTCCGGACTACCAGTTAAGTTAGGTGTACCTCAAGGCTAAATACTGGGTCCATTCTTGTTCTTAGTGTATATCAATGACTCACCATTATATTTAAAGGGTATCTGTGAAGTTGTACTGTTTGCTGTAGACAGGAATAGACATGATTTTGACAATGTAAACAGTGCACTGTCAATGGTTACGAATTGGTTTACGACAAATAACCTATTTCTCAATGCCAAGAAAACGAAATGTGTAAAGTTTGCCCTTCCAAATGTTAGAAATCTAGGACCCAACATCGTCTTAGATAAAGAGGTGCTTGAAACTGTAAACTCGGCAGTTTTTCTGGGCATAACAGTGGATGCCAAACTTCAGTGGGGCCAACATATATATCGAGCCTAGCGGGAAGGCACAGTTCGGCCGCCTACGCCGTCAGGAAAGTAAGACAAAACACTGACGTTGATACAGCTCGGTTATTCTATTTTAGTTATTTTCATAGCGTTATGTCCTACGGTATTCTGCTGTGGGGCAAAGCTGCAGATATTCAAAATATATTTGTCCTCCAAAAACGAGCTGTTCGAGCAATTTACCAGCTAGGTGCCACAGTTTCTCTGAGAGATTTTTTCAAAGATATCGGTATCCTCACTGTGGCATCACAATTCATCTTCGCCAACATCTTATTTATTAGGCAAAATATACACTTAAACACTAAAAACAGTGATATTCACAATGTTAACACTAGAAATAAAGATACCTAAACTACGTGCTCCCTTTCACCGGCTTCATAAGGTTCATAACTCATTTGTTGGGCTTGGTATAACCTTTTATAACAAGCTACCCTCTTCTTTGCTAGATTTGCCTTTTATTGCGTTTAAAACTAAAGTCCAACCTTTGTTCAAAGGCATACTATTCTATCAACGACTACTTAAATGATAAGAATAGTTGGTCGCTATGATTAACTCAAGACAATGTTTAAATGTTCTTTCTCCAGAATTAGTTTACCTAATGGCAGGTTATATAAGTTTATATAATTGTTTATAATTTTACTTTATAAGTCAATTTATTTTAATTTTATTTTAATTTATTGTTGACATAATCTGCTCATTACAATTTAATTCATTACAATTTACATTTAAATTGATTTTGCTGTACATAGAAGATAAGTTATGGTTATGTTTTAGTTACATTTTGATTTGATTTTTGATTTAATTTAATTCTAATTCTGTTTTGATTTAATTTTGTTTTTATTGTAATATATTTTAAATTAGATGTAATTGTAATTTCATTCTCGTTTAATATTGATTTTAATTTAATAATTGCTTTTGATCGTACATTGGTTGTGATTTTAATGTTAAAAAAAAAAACATAGTTTAAACATAGTTTCTAAATTCTAATACTAATACAATATGGATGTTTTCCGAAGTAAATAAATTGATTTGAATTGAACTACAATGTTTTTTTTTGTTATGAGTTGTATTGCAATATTAGCTAGCGAGCTCGGCAATTATTTATTTTACCTCGATGGTCCTAGTTTATCAATTATAACTTCTAGTTACAGCTTTAAGTAAGCGGGCACGCCCTTTATGCCTGGAGGCTTTATTTTCTTTTTTAAATATTGTTTACGTTTAGTTATTTTTATTTCTGCTTGAGTATAGTTTTCGATGTTTTTGGTTGGTATATTGGCGTTGATCATTGAAATGCTTGAAGAGCGATTTATAATAAATACCTCTTTATCTTCATCATCTGATGAAGAACAAGAAATTCAAGTGGAGTTCTTGGAATCGTTTTCTAGTTAAGTTTTAGTATGATATAAATGATATATAATAAATTAGTACATAAAGTAATGTTCGATTGATTTATTTGTCATGTCATATTTTCCTATGTTAAGAACCCGATGTACATGTACAACATTCTTCATACACATACCTTATATACATTCATATTCATTAATACTAAAGACCTTTATACAAATTAAACAGTGTCAAGATCGTTCAATCCAATTTCCCCAGTATTGCACGCAACAAATTTTTATTTCTCCATTTGTCATGAGATTCCGGTAAATCTATAGCAACACGCGTTCAATTTTCATGTCTCCAGTGACACCGCAAGACGAAATGAGGGTAATATAGACACTAAAAAAACTAACAGCGTGTATGATGGCATAGATAAAAAGTCATAAAATTCGAGTGTAATAATATTGCTGTAGGTACATTATAAATGTATGTATTAGCTCTGGAACATTCCCGAACGGTCTCCATTTGCCATGAGATTCTGGTAGACCTGTAGGTAGGTGATGACTTACTTCTTGTCGGGCAGCGTGCGGGAGGATCGCGAGTCATCGCCGCCGTCGTCGTCGTACGCGCTGCTCGTGCCGCTGCAAGTACAACCACAACCAACTGTTATACACTGCTGATAAATGATTTGATTTCTGTTAGTAAAATTATGCAAACACTTTTACATGTCAATAATATTTTAAAAACTAAATGAGGTCGCTGCTTCCTACACTAGAGGTATCCCTGGCCAGATTCTAAAACTCAATCATCTACGAATCCATTCACTCATTTAGACATTCTAAGTCTTACTGAAGTCTGATTAAATCGTGTGCACAGCCAAAGATGAAACGTTTGTTTTGCACGTAAACCGTACCTAAGTAAAAGTGGTACAAACACTTCATCTTTGGCTGTGCACACGATTTAATCTGACTTTAGTAAGACTTAGAATGTCTAAATGAGTGAATGGATTCGTAGACGATTGAGTTTTAGAATTCTCTCATCATCACACCGTCACACGTAACATACTTAGCCTGGAAAAAAAAAAACAAAGACGAACTAAATCGCTTGAGAAATCGTGGAAATCACCCTAACAATGACTATGGCCTACATACCGGCACGACCCAGCGCTAGCCCTCGCGAGTAAGCGCGACCGCGCGACTAACCGGGAGCCGTCCTTGTCCTCGTCCATCCTATCTACGCCTCGCCTCGCCGTGAGACTAAACCACCTTTAGTGCTTAAATTAAAGCCACCTAGTAGATTAAAAAGTGTTCAATAGAATGGTCCCCCGACTGCAATGACAATTTTATTTTCACTTCTCATGCTCTGAAAGTGCTTATTTGTGCAGGATATAGGCTGCATAAAATCGAATTTTGTGCACTAGAGCATTAACGTATCTACTCATAAATTTATCTATATTAAGGAAAAGAAAATGAGCCATACAGCCAAACACAATAAGAAATTCATAGATAGAATTCGTTATTTTATAATATTTACTTTAATTTATTTGCCTTATGTGTTTTTTAAGGCATAAAATATATTAAAATTTAAATTCAAGTACGGTAGGTTATTTAATTAATTTAAGAAAATTATTATTACAAAATTAATTGAATAGCTGTATAGGTTGGGTGTGTGTAGTAGCTGGGTAGGTGTTGGCTGTATAGGTCTGCAGCCCAAGCCAATCAATGCATCAATGTCGTATTTTACTTTGAATTTTAATTAAGAAATGTTATGGTATACCACTGTTTTATTTCCTCGCAATTGAAGTGAAAAGCAGTTTTTAACTCGTGCACAAAACCATTTTATCCTCGACATTACTATCCTCGACTTCGTCTCGGGCTGCTATAAGTCTCGGATAAAAATGGTTCGTTTTGTGCACTTGTTGTAACATCTACTATTATCTGTTTAGTCAGGGAATACAACTTAATTTTACTTTTTAGTTCGTTTTTTGGCAGGGCAGTCGAGTTTTTTTATTTTTTTTATTGATGTTATTTTAATCTGTGACATTAACTATTTTAGGTGAATTAAATTTTTATGATATTATATTCGGCTTTTTATATTAATTTAATCTGAATGAATGAACGATGATGTAAAGGACGCCGAGCATGTTCGTATTTAGTTTAGAATATCTATAAGTAAGATCAAAATGTAAAATTAGAGTCATTGTTGAGACCCTATCTGTGCACCACGGCACAAGTAGCGGCGGGGTCTCGACGAACTTTTGTTGTTTTTATTAAGAAAAGTTAACTTGTAACTAGGTTTTTAGTATCTAATTAGAATCCAATTAGCATTCGAATACTGAAAATAGTACGTGTATTCCCATAAGAGTCGTATAAGATTACTAGAAATAATGTTTGTTCAGAAATTAATATGTGTGAAAAAGTTTGGTAATAATTACGTAACTTGAAAATGAGAATTTTTGTTTGTTAAGATATCAGCTTGAAATTAGTGTCAAATGAAAGGTCTAGACTCAAAACCATTTGTGGCGTTTAAATCATGTAAATCGGTCCACGGGTTTTTTAGATATCTTAAGATTTGTGTAATGAAAATGTGTCACAATCAGAGTGACAACAGTCTATGTTCTGGAAAGTTTTTTATACGTCTAGTTAAGGAAAATCTGGTTATGTAATTAGACTAAGGTATAAATAAACTGTATTGTGGGTAAAAACTGTAACGATCCGACCACGGGAACTACCAAAAACAGGGTTATGCGTAACGAGGACATAGCGAAAATTAAAAGTTGAATTGTTTCAAAAATCAAGGGCCTCGTTACGGTAACAAGCGCTTAGCGCATTTAGTATAAAAGACGGACCATTGGGCCGGAACGTTACAGTCGGATCCCAGCTCTCAACAAGGAAACAAGTCAAGAATAAATCAAGAAAATTCGAAGAAGTCTTTTAATTCAAGTCTTCCCTACATCATACAGTCCACTTCAGATGAATAAATGCGCCGACCCAGCGTGGTTTAACCAGACACAATATATCGAATGAACCCAAAGATACTAGCCCATGAAGCCTCATCCTTCATGGAGCTACAGAGGCATTTTTTAATTATATTAGCATATCAAGGAGTACCCCGGGGTACCCCTTATGATAAGGAAGGATTTGACATTATTTATTTCAAATGAATTGTTCAAAAAACTTTGGAATTTGTGTTAAGGATTGTTACATCAAATTTATTTGAAATGAATTGATTTTTTGTGAATGAATGATTTCTAGAAGTATAATTTTCAAAGACGAAATTAAAATGTGATATTATAATATTATTATATTTTTTTTTAATTTCTTAATGATAACAATGTTTAATTTCTATTTACTTCATTTATTTTGAATCATGCTACTCATAGTTTATGAAATTGTTTTTTTTTCTCCTTTCAATCAATCTGCCTAGCCTTTTCCCAAGTATATTGGGGTCGGCTTCCAGTCTAACCGGATGCAGCTGAATACCAGTTTTTTTTTCTCTTTTATTAAAGTTCTTTCGAAATCTTAATATTCTACAAGTAAACACTAAATTAAACACTAACTAACTATACAAATTGTTGTGCCCGACAACCGATCCATGTGAACTTTACCGTTATTATTACTACATTATTATTATGACCTTGTGATGTGCAATAAAGATTGGAATTGAATTGAACTAATCATAACTAATTGTATTGCATGGGGGGCAAATTGGAAAAAAAAAAATTAAAACTGTATCGTGTTCATGACAGTAAATCACATGAAAGGCTTGTTGTGAGGGTCAATTATGTTAAAAATATTTTAATATAAATACTTTTAAAGTTATTTAAGAAAATATTTGAAAATTGACCATTCCCCACCCTTATTTCCGAAACTACTGAGCCTAAGACTTTGAAAACAATACTGAGAATGGTTCTTTAGTAGTTTATAAATTACAGGTAAACCTATAAGAGTCTTAAATGAACATGGTAAATCGCTCAATATTGTGCGTACAAATTTAAATTTGCAGTTGAAATGAATGGGAAAACATGTTTTTTCAACTACAATGTTAAGTTTGTTCTTGGGATAAAAACATGCTATATAACATATTTACTGGACGGAACCCTTACCACGCGAGTTCAACTCGGACTAGTCCGGTTATTAATTTAAACTGAGTGTAGAGGCTCTCTTCTTCTACAGAGTGTAGAGCGAGGCCCGCTACCGGAAGGCCCGCCCAGAAATTTAAAAAATGCGATATATAAAAAAATAAATTTAAAATAACATATATTGACAATGTTATATACGTACACCACCTAGGCCGGCATTGCATGCATGCAATTGCAAAATGATACCATTCATCGAGTGCAAGTTTAGACCTTAATCTGAGATCAAAGTAGTTTGTGATAAATGCATGTTTCCCGCAACCTTTTTTTTTTTTTTTTTTTTGTGTAACCTCTTTTTTGCGTCATGTTTACCGCAAATAAACGTATTTTCTTTCTTTCTTTCATAAACTACTATAAACTACTTAGGTATGTAGTATAAACACAAGTTTAGTGATCAATGACAATGGTCAGAAGAGATGAGTCGCCAGTCGTGTGCGTGCCACGTGTCCCAAATATTACGCACATGAACTAACTTGTGTGCCGACCCCCTCGAGGATACAACTTTGATTATATCTTAATTACTAATGGTACCTTGTGTCCTAGTAACCAAACGAGCATCGGAAACTTTAGAACGTTACGGAAGCCGTCCAATAAATAGAATATTGTGAAAAATATAAGATTTTCAAATTAATTTTCATCTTTGTGACGTGACGTTCAGTTCCGAATCGATGATCGAGACTTCATTAAACGTGCATCGGAAAATATAGCTCCGTGAAAATTGAAATGTCCGTCAAGTACGGCTCGTGTAAGCTCTGTGACGGACGGCTCTGAGCTCTGGCGCCACGTGCCGCGACCACTCTCGTGAAGCCATAGCTATGAGAAGCCTTATAAAGATTGTAAAGGTAAACGTCAATTTAACTCTTTGGTCGCAGACGTCACAGGTGGTTTTTTGGGCATGTCTAGCTCCGTTGCTAGGTAACCCCGCGTTCCCGCCTAATTGGCCGCATTGTAGCCAAACCCGAAGGGTGAGTTCGCTAAGTTTGTATGGGCTCCCGAGCAGACATCAATTGAAGAGGTAGGTATACAGTTATTAGGTCCCAGCGAAAATTGAACGGGTCGTTCTTTTGTATTAAAAAGTAACATTTAAAAAGTTTTTGGGCCTTCTCGGTAACCTAACCTAATGGGGTTTCTGCTAGCCTTGTTGAAATAGTTGAGTTCAGGATTTTTTTTTGGGATTATCAACCGCAGTTAGTGTTGTAGTCACTTGAAATATCAGTTTAAAGATAAGTTTTTTTTTTTAAATAGTTAGTCACAGGATGGGTATCGATACCATAAAATGATAAAACAGATTTTCTCCTCATATTTCAAGTAAAAAACACTAACAGCACCGTGGACCAATAAAAAAGATTTTTTCGTTGTGTTTAGATATCGCTCCCCCCCCCGTGACGTCGTCGTTTCACGTCTGCGGAGTTTCGCTAGCTAATTTAATGTGACCCTGTAGAAGGCGCGGCAACGTATTAAATGCCGCGCGCCCTCACCGACCTCTCCTGTATTAAATGTTGCGCACCCTCACCGACCTCTCCTGTATTAAATGCCGTGCACCCTCGCCGACCTCTCCTGTATTAAATGCCGCGCGCCCTCACCGACCTCTCCTGTATTAAATGCCGCGCGCCCTCACCGACCTCTCCTGTATTAAATGCCGTGCACCCTCACCGACCTCTCCTGTATTAAATGCCGCGCGCAATCACCGACCTCTCCTATATTAAATGCCGCGCGCCCTCACCGACCTCTCCTGTATTAAATGCCGCGCACCCTCACCGACCTCTCCTGTATTAAATGCCGCGCGCCCTAACCGACCTCTCCTGTATTAAATGCCGCGCGCCCTCACCGACCTCTCCTGTATTAAATGCCGCACGCCCTCACCGACCTATCCTGTATTAAATGCCGTGCACTCTCACCGACCTCTCCTGTATTAAATGCCGCGCGCCCTCACCGACCTCTCCTGTATTAAATGACGCGCGCCCTAACCGACCTCTCCTGTATTAAATGACGCGCGCCCTCACCGACATCTCCAGTATTAAATGCCGCGCACCCTCACCGACCTCTCCTGTATTAAATGCCGCGCGCCCTAACCGACCTCGCCTGTATTAAATGCCGCTCGCCCTCACGCACCTCTCCCGTAATCCCGTCGGTTGTCGCTGTTTTAATGAATTGGCTCAGGCTCAGTTAACTGTATCAGTTAAACGACATGCGGTGTTTAGATTCAAACATTTTATGGGTGTAAGCAACGCGCAAACTGTTACCATGAATTCAGTAAACATAATTCTAGATCCACAAGAGTTGAAATTTTTCGTCGATTATTTGAAAAAATCTGCTGTTCCGTACATTTTGACTTTGTAGGTATTGCACTTTTGTATGAAACAGCTGAGCCGAATCCTAGAGTGAAGACCGTGTAATCCGCAAGGGATCTTGCCATTTATCCGAAAAGATTTTGCCAAAATTTCACAACCCAAACAAATTTTGCCAACCTTTTTTTACCAATGCAATGTTAGGAATGATTTTAGTACCTACGCACATTTTAATTTGGTCAGTTTTTTGGCTTATTCCAATAGTCCCCCCTGAGAGAATCTTCCTCAGGGGGAAAACTGGACCCTAATGTAAGAAGAATCCAGATAGTCCCCTTTTCATTTTGAGTCATTCCATTATTCCCCCCTGAGAGAATCTGCCTCAAGGGGGAAAACTGGACCCTAATGTAAAAAAAAAAACAGAAATTCCCCATAACATTATTCCACTTTTCCCCCTTATTTTTTTAGTATTAGTAGTAGTAGTTTTGATTTCTACGCTCTTAAAGTAAATAAAAAAATAGTGATTAGATACAATGTAATTAACAAAAATGACTTAGTTATGAAATGACTATAATAATATATAATCATTAATCAGTCTTTTTTTTGGTAATTTGCAGAAAGTAAAAATGTAGTACAAAGATAAAGAGAAAAAATTATATACAACAATCAGTCGTAAACGACAACACGGTTGCTCGTAATTAGACAGTTTACGAATACTTAAAAAAAACATTATTATACGTACAAAAATAATAAAACTATGTAAGTAATGCTAATAACAATCAAAAATACTAACAAATCAAAGTAAAAATAAATCATAAGTGTAACTAGTGCACGAGAGTAAAAAAATCACAAACGTGTACAAGTAATGCAGTGCAATAACAATAAAAAATATGAACAATTCAAAGTATCTAGAAAGTATAAATCATCAAAATCAAAGAGGATTATTTTTCTCTTAAAATAATAAAATGCAAATTATTATAATTTTTCTAGGAAATGTCCAATTGTTATGCTCCCGCTAATTAATTCCATTTGTGTCTCGTGAATAAAGTCATTTGTTTCGATACTTCCTTTCGTTCTATTCTTCACGTGAACGTTTTTCGACAGTTGTTTGGCACGAACTACATTAACTGATGCATCTTCAAACAGAACATTCAAAAGCTGTGATAGGTTGGCATTTTTTTATACAATTCCATTTTTTTTAAGCCACGCTTCTAAGCGGTTGGTAATCCTGTGACGTTCGCCAAAGATGCACCAGATTTTGATGAAGATCTTATCATTTAGCCATTGTTGTAACATATATTGGCGAAAATGTTTGCTGTTATTTTCGTCTGGGCTCTGGCTGGCTACATAAAACCATCCATTTATAATTTGGTCTTCTGGTAAGAGAGGTAGAACAGCAGATAGTGCCACTAGTCTTTTCTGTACCTTAGATTTTGTCAAATTTAATACACGTCCTTTCTTCCAAATCGCTCGTAAGTAGTGAAAATAGCACCCTTTTACTGTAACGTTTGGAAATACAGTTCGAACGGCGTTCATTGTTGCGATTTTACAATCACATTTGTATAATTGTGGTTGCCTTTCTGGAATCTAAGCCTTAAGAGTCCTATTACATTTTTGACGCAAATTCATGATTTTTGACGTTGTAATTTTCAGCAGCAGTAAGATATTTGAATTATTTGATTATGAATAACGATAGTGCCATTCTCTTTATTGTAAGTTGGAGTTGCACATTTTAACTTTTCTTGTCGTGTAATTTACTATGAATATCTTACGAACTCAGTTTACAAGGAAAAACGTCGGCAATGGAACTTTGACGCTCAAATTCACATTGGTTCATTCAGTTCTCATAAAAGCGAAAGTTACTAAACGATAACTTGAATGTTTTACTTGTTTATTGGAGTTCTAGAATTTCTTTAAATTCCTTGAGTTTTCAGGGAAAAGTCGTAAAGAAAACCAATAAATGTCTTGATTTTCATGTCCATTATATTCCAAATAAACACAATTAAATCAAATAAACTAATATGATATAAAACTTCGATCTACAGTGAATACGTTTCGTTAGTTTTTGTTTCTCAATATAATAAGACAAAATTACAATAAATTAAATTAAAGTACTATATATTCCGCGTCAATTCAGCAAATTACACGAAAATAATGTGTAACTCCAACTTACAAGATAGAGAATGGCACTATAGTTATTATAATCAAATAATTAAAATATTTTACTGCTGCTGAAAATTACATGGTCAAAAATCATGAATTTTCGTAAAAAAAATGTAATAGGTGGAACTGAAACATCAGCTACATGTTTGAAATTAATTTCCTCTACATTTGCCGCTTCGTTTCTGTTGATATAATGAATCGGCGCTGGGCGCCGGTAGCAGAAGCACTCCTTTCTGGTCGTTGGTTTTTCAGATTCCAGTTTTCCCTCGTAAGGGGAATCCCCCTTACGGGAGAAAACTGGAATTTTATCAGGGGGGAATTCAAACTTTTTTTTTTTGATTCCAGTTTTCCCTTTCAGGGAGGATTTGTGGAATAAGTTTTTTTTTTCGATTCCAGTTTTCCCCCCTAGGGGGTTTATCAGGGGGGAATTCCACTCTTTTTTAAATTTTTTTTTTTATAAATTCCACTTTTCCCCCTTAATAATCCCCCGTGGGGGATTTGTGGAATAAGCCATTTTTTTTTCTTGGCAGAATATTATCAATGATAATGTCATTTAGGCATTTGGTCTTTAGTCAAATGATTTATTACAGCAAACAATCACTGGACAATACTCAAACAATACAAGACGTTTGGTTAAATTATTTGTTACGACAAAAAAATAGGCTAAAATAAGATTTTATGTGAATTATATAATTTAAAAAAAGCGGCCGGCTTACTTAGGCGACCGGTTTGCTTAGAAGTTTGATTTTTTCACAGCTCCAAGGGACAATAGACCTGAGTACTTGATGTAGATTCCAGCTTGATACCTCTAAGCGTTCCGGATAAAAAGGGTCTTGACAGACAAGACGGACGGACGGACAATAAAGTTTTTTCTTTCGAGGTACGGAACCCTAAAAAAGCATTTTTTTTAAATATAATCATTTTTTAATACAAAATATTAGTAACTTACAATTTTAAATTTACAGGCTATCGAGAACCAAACTTGTTAGACGAGGTTAATTATTTAAAAAAATGCTTAGTTTAGGTTAAAACTGTGACCTACGCACGAGCCGATCGAGCGAAGCGAGCGGTGCCGCCGAAGCGGCCGACGAGTGCCAGAAACGACTAGATCTACCCACTTAGCGGTACCTACACATAGTAAATTTAATTTGTATATTCTGTGCAACTGACACATAGATATTTTTTTTTGTCATTTACTAAACAATTGACTGAACAGAAATGGTATATTGAAAACTGACGATACTAAATATTTGGCAAATTTTATTTTGCGTAGAATGAGTTATTCCAACTGAAATATTTGACTACATAAAAATTGGTAAATTTAATAGTTGGTAAACAAGTTATTGTTTAAACGTTCACTTGCCAAACATTAGGTTTGCGTTACAATTATTTGTGAAGAGATTTTTTGCTAAGTAATAAGTAATTTGGCAAATGATATTATGCGGAAAATTGTTTGGGAAGTGATCATTTGGCAATTTATTTTCGATGAAACAAGGGAGACCCATCCGCAAGCATAGTGTAGGACGCTCCTCAAAGACTGCTGGGACAGACGGGATGCGGCAGGCGAGGGACAGGGTGTTGTGGGGCAGCTGGGAGAGGCCTGTCTAACTGTGGACTGCGATAGGCTGACTTGATTGATTTATGAAACTGCTGATTTGTTTCAAATAACCGATGAAACATTTATTCTCTGGGGGTTCTCGAATCAGGTTCTGAATTCATGGTAACAGTGTTCGCGTCGATGTCCCTACTGCACCGTGTATATTTAGTTATTTATTAAGTTCGTGTGGAAGATTGGAAGCGCATGCAAACCGCGACACGTCATTACATCGGCTTGGTCCTGTTGAAACAAATTCTCAAATGATTGCCGCTAATTAATGACTAGTGTTTTCATTAAAATAACGAAGTTCCATTTCTGTAGGTACTTACCTATTCATTGTATTATTCAGGTGCATTGGTCTATCAGATGTATCCCTATGATTGAATTTTAAGTAAGCCCTAAAGGTCGTCGTTACCCGAAGTTCCAATATAATGGGAAGAAAAACTACATTTTGGAATATGTAATTCCCATCACTTATAAATGTTTTACATTGAATAGTGCGTGTAAACGGACATTTTCAATTAAATGATTTGTCTTTGAATGAAAATTAAGAAATTTTATCCCGCTAATCGTCCGAGTTTTCACTATTGCGGGGTGGTTCAAAACAATTTCAAAGAATATGTGTGCGAGAAATGAAGGTTGAGGAAAACGTACAAATGCAAAGTATCTCGAGTCTGGAAGGGTGCTGAAGCTAACTGTTTGTAAGTAATTGCAGCTGTGGTAGGTAAGTACCTGAGGGTACGGTTCACACAATTTTCTGAACCTAATATAAGTCGTATTGTGAATCCTACAGAACACAAATTAAAGGAATTCCAGAAGTCATCATCTTTCCGTTCCAATATTTATATCGATAATTCGTATTAACGAGTTGGTTGTGAGTTCAAATCATATCTCTGTCGTTTTCTATTTTCAAATATTTGTAAGAATACTACTATCGAAATGAATTTCTTTGATAATATTAGATCAGATACGCTTCTCAGAACGCGTACTCGATCAATGACAGACGATACCAAAAACCATGAGAGTACAAATAACTCGACCATAGACGCCACTAGTAACAGTCTGCCAAATATTTCGGACGACGAAACTGAATAATATCGGGACTTGAGACAACAAAAACAGAAGCTAAAGTTGGAGCTAACATCGGCGTATGAGGAAATAAATAATCTCTCCATTGATAACATGGAACTTAAGCGAACTGTTAAAGAAATTACAATTAAACATGATTTAATTGTGCTAGCTACACAGAAGTTATCAAATGGCATGCTTACTCCAACAAAAAAGTTATCCACTCCGTATAGGAATACTAATTCTAGTACTAAAAAGTCTCATAAGCGACATCTGAATATTACACAAAATAGAAAATAAGCAAATAAAGATAGCAAAGCAAAATATGCATTATAAGTAGTAGTTCATACAAAATCTTATCGATTGCAGAATAAAATCGCCACGATTTCCAATTATGTCATTATCTATATCCCAATTGTGGAATCAAGACATTAATAATGTACAAAACAAATTAACCGATTACACAACAAAAGACCACTGCATCATACTAATTGGGGAAGAGGATTTAAAAAAAAACTAAAAACTTCTGTGACTTTGTAGTAAGTATGTATTCGCCTGTCACTGTCAGAATTACTTTATACAAATGTTATAGTGTGTCTACCAACGCACAAGTCTATGGTGTATAGTTGGAGAATTGAAACAATTAGTAATATATATATATATATATGTATGTGTATGTATGTATTGTATTTGGACATAAAACACTCATAACAATACTTGACTCTAATCTGGATTTGTCGTACGATTATACCATGTTTTGTGAACACCTTAACACTCTTAATATTTATGGGATGTTTTTTTTTTTTTTTTTCTTATTGTTAAGTGAGTATTTAAACGAAGACATAGATAGACTTTTCTGTAGATGAAAAATGTACAGAGGATATTTTTTTTCGTATATATAGACTAGAATCAATTTTTTTTTTGTAAATGTTGACGTTCATTAGTGCCTTTTTTGTGCCTAATTGAAATAAATTATTTGACTTTGACATATTAAACTTATCATAACGACCCGGATCAACCGCTTCACTATTTAACCTCATCAATTGTGAGTTTAAGAAGGTTTTCATTCACCTAAAAAACATTGCCTGTTTGTGACCGTGTTATATTTAGTGATTGGGAAACACCAGGTATTTACAAAAGTAGGCAGAGGTTATTTGAATTGTATCATGAAAAAACATATGATGATGATGAAACTTTTAAAGAATTTGTTAAGAAATATTCTAAAACTTTTAAAAGAGCCTGTTCCACGGCCTAAGCAATACACATTAAACAAACAATAATAAAAAAAATCTAGAAATAAAATTATAACAACTTGGTTTATTATTCATTCAGAAAAAGGAAGAACGACAGTACGGAATCGTGACTTCCATCTAAATATCAATGATGTAAGTAGATATTATGGCAGACGTGGACGTGGACTTAAGTGAGTTTGAAAATTTCTTCACTAATATTCCCATTTTAACAACCAAAACTCTGTCATCGTCATCCTCCCCTTCTGCTTACTCAATACTATGTAAATAATGAGGTACATTCCTCAAGCCTCGTTCTTCAAGAAGGAGGTATGAGGTCTTTTAAAATTGATGTAAAAAAAACTGCTCACCTCTGGGGATTATCAGCACAAACGAAAAAAAGGCTCAGCTCATTAAATTTTCAACGCCAAATGTCAGGCAGTTAACTACCAATATTCAAGTAAATGGAATAGAGTTGGACCCTGTTGAGTCAAAAGTTTTTCTTGGAATAACTATTGATGGTAAATTACAATGGGGACCACATATAGAAAAATTGACAAGGAGGGGTTGTTCGGACGCCTATACTGTTAAAAAAATTAGACACAGGTCAGATCAGATATAGCCAGAATTGTTTATTTTAGTTATTTTCATAGTCTTATGTCCTGAGGGATTCTTCTCTGTACACTGTACTTTTTAACCCAGTACCCACAGATATGAGAAGAAAAGATTTGGTTTGTGCTAACTCTCAGACTAAACATGCTTTCACTAGACTTTTTTTTTTTTAGGACCCTACTTGTATAACTAGTTCAATAGACTGCTAAAGATTTATAGCTTATGTTATAATAGGTGTTATTTACTAGTACAAGAATATTTGGCAAAACTCTAATATTTGAAAAAACTACTAGAAATATTAAAATAAACTTAATATTATTCTCTACCTTAATTACTTTAATATTATTCGTTAATTTATTTAAACTGAATATAATATCATTTAGTTTTAAAATAATATACTTACCAAATGAATTACTCTTACAATCATTGAAAATATTGTATCTTCTTTTTAAATGTTAATTTGTGAAATGCTGGCCTGAAACACAGGTTTTCATAAACCTAGATCAGGCAAGTCTACTTTACATCTAGAATTAATTTTTCCTCGATTGCAATTAATGTAAATCATTATCGTAAGATAATGATGAATGATTTACATTAATTGCAATTTTATTTATACATGAATAAAAATTTTATTTATTTATTTTATTTATTCTCTGGGGAGACTGTGCGGACATTGATACTTTTCATCGATCTTTGTTCTTCAGATAAGGGCTGTTCGAGCCATTTACAACCTAGGTCTAAGAGAATCCCTTCGAGAAAAATTCAAAGAAATAAATATAGCCTGACTGTAGCCTACAATATATTTTTGAAAACCTACGGTATGAAAAGTGGGAAGAGGGAACAGAGGCCTTTGCCCTGCAATGGGTCAACACAGGCTTATAATAATAATATTGTATATAAACAAAAATATATCAAATTTTAAGAAATTGACCGACATTCATAGTTATAAAAAACACAACCTCACTCTACATCGCACACGTCTCCACAGAGTAGGGAACTCATTCATGGGTCAATGTACGAGTATACGCATTTACAACAAACTTTCCATTGACATTCGAAACTTACCCATTAAACGAAGCTTTATTAAAATCAAACTTTGTAAAGTCAAAGTAAAATCAAAGTCAAATAATTTATTTCAATTAGGCACAAAAAAAGGCACTTTTGAACGTCAAAATTTACAAAAATAATAATAATAACTGATTCTAGATTGATTGTAAAAAAGGGTACTATAAAATTCCAGATTATTTAGAAGATTAAAAGATTGGGGTTGAGCTGTTCGCTCTGCTAAGCCTTGTGATAAAACCATAAAACTTGATATTTTAATTATTATTACCAGTTTTTATACAAACACACTGTTGAAAATTATCTACAAAATGACATGATAACTTTGTAAAGTATTAGATTATTTTAATTATTGTGAATGTGAAGACTATGTGGATATTTTTTTTTCTGATTTTTGATGCGGCCTACCCAAATGTCCTTTCTTTGGTATTGTTCGTCGAGATGAGCTCCT
This sequence comes from Xanthia togata, assembly GCA_963853775.1. Taxonomy (NCBI): domain Eukaryota; kingdom Metazoa; phylum Arthropoda; class Insecta; order Lepidoptera; family Noctuidae; genus Xanthia; species Xanthia togata. Next base: position 1,390,415 of record OY970790.1, read on the forward strand.
TAAGTTCTAAGTTGAGCTTTACGATTACTGACAAATGCTTGCATTGACAGGACAGGTCCACTCAAATCTGTGTGGTTCTTTCCTCAAAAGACCATTTCAGACACTTGTCTACATGGTTCTCATATGGCTTGACCAAGATTATGTCTGGACTTTAAGAGACGTCAGATAGGACACGCCGACCTCATCTAGCTTATTTTAAATATTTTTTAATACGACGTGTACGAGATTCCGATATCCTATTTACAGAATAAACAATTTATTTTACATCAGAATATCAAAGGCCTTTCTAAAAAATATTTAGCAGCATTAGACGAACTACTTCATTTAAGAATAAAACACATTAACAAAACATTTAACAACATGACATCACGCATTGTTTCCCCGAAGACTGTGTTGCCTTGTTGAATCGATACAGAAATAAAGGAATATTGGATCGAGTTTGATGAAAAGTGGATTCTTTACGATAACCGTAAGCGAAAAATGCAATGGCTGACCCCAGGTCAAACGCCGCAACAGTGTCCTAAAGCAAAGCTTACCAATAAAATGGTAATGTTTGGTGTTCTCAGCATGGTGTTATTCACTATAGCTTTCTCCGATCTGGTCAAGCAATAACGGCACATGTCTACTGTGCCGAACTCCGAACAGTAATAGCAAAACTAGCAGTGAAACAGCCCCGACTCATGAATCGATCTTCACCATTATTGCTCCATGATAACGCGAGACCTCATACAGCACGAGAAACCGTTTTAAGTCTGCAGAACTGCAATTAGAGACCATTCGTCACCCTCCGTATTCGAAAGACTTTGCTCCAACGGACTACCGTTTTTTTATGATTCGGACAATTTTCTACGTGATAAAAGTTTTCTTCTCAGGAGGCAGTACAAAATGTTTTCACACAGTTTGTCTGATCTAAATCACGAGAGTTCTATCGCAAAGGCATAAATGACCTTCCTATTAGATGGCATGGCAGCAATGTATAGATAATAATGGTAATAATTTTGATTAAATAAAAATGCTAAATAAAAAAAAACTTATTTTATTTTTTCAGTACAAATCGGCAAATTCGTACTTTAACCCCTAATACTTACAGAGCACCTGAGCACTGTGTCTTTGTGAATCTGAAATTCCCTACGAACTTAAGTCGTGGTACTAAACTTCGCATTCAGATCCCATTTAATTAAATCAAGCTTACCATACAGACTTGAAAAATAAGCCTCTCCTCATTCCTATTCACGAATAAGTGAAATACCCACACAAATAAAAGAAAAGAAACATCAATAAAGGTACTGATACATAATCTATAGTAGCGCGAAAGCCTGGCATAGGCGAGGTTTTCCGTGTCTGTAGGCCTTTGAAACGCTACCTCCGCCTCCCCCAAATGCAGGGTGACGTATTTATTTACGATGCACCGCCGACCATTTCGCGGAAAATCCATGCCACAGCATGAAATATTTGCAGTTGATCAACTGAACTAGTTTTTCTTAGATTCGGTTTTTCAATAAGTTTACATTTTATGGTACCTACGGTGTAATGAACTAAAATGATTACTTAAAATGTCCTGTGTACCTAATGGGCGTTTTCACGTTAACAGATAACGACACCAACCCGATACCTACCGATACGTCGGCAGCTATTATACCGACATCGATTCGATACCGATACAATTATTATCGGCCCAATGATATTGGTGAATATCGATGACCATCGCGACGCACCAAACAACCATAGTGCCTACTAAGTATCAACGTCTTGAAGTCGGCAGTGAGAAAAAGTGTGTTCAAGTGAAAGAATGCCGCTACTCTCCCCGCACTGTGTCTTCGCCGGTAGATATCGTGCCTATATCGGTGTCGGTCGCTGTCTGCGACGATATAGGTTATGATAACAAGACAAGGCACTAAACGTATCCGATCATCTGATCGCCAATATCGTGTCGATGTCGGCTCGGTGTCGTTATCAGCTAATGTATTGTGTGTGTGCGTGCGTGTGTTTGTTTTGTGACAATCAATTAATTTTAATTATAAAATAAACAAAATTTTTAACTTTTCATATACCTACTGTTATGGGAGAGTTCGTAGAACGTACAACGACAAACATGAAGTTTAGGCCTCTTCTGTCATGTATGGTTTTATAAAAATCAATAAAAAAAAATCTCATTAACAGTCACCTAACCATAGCCACCCTTGTACAAACTGCTGATTTTTTTAGTGATAAGAAGCAGTTCGTGTATCAGTTTTGTGCCATTAGGTTAGTATATGAAGGAACGCAGACGTTTAATAATTCACTTAAAACGAAAAATTTCGCAAGCTATGGGAAATTGCTACTGACGAGTGTTACTTGCGCGTTTCGACCTCAGGAGGAGCTGCTTCTCACACGGATAACTCTGTCACTTGCTCGCTAGTCCAGCTAGCCAGCCAGTCGCGTCACCAGTCCTAAATCTCTGTATATTTTGGTCGCCGAGACCAAAACTGCAAACAGTGTACAGTGAAGATTGATAAAATGTGGCTGTCATTTTAGTATATTGTGATGTCTTATGACTTTCACGCGAATGAAGTCACGGACAGAAACTAGTTTCAGATAAACATGACTTTGCGGTAGTAAGGTGAAAGTTTAAAATTGCAATAGTGCTACTGGGTATCTCAACGGTCACGCAAAATGTAATTTTGATAGAAAATAACTATTGTGCATGCTTCTAGACCCAGCGGTTTAGGTTGTGCATTGTCTGTCAGTGAATTTAAGAATTTTATCAAGTGAATTTATGAGAAAAAAAATGGCGAATTTCCATACAAACTTTCATCTTTATTTCGTCGGGATTTTTGTTAAGTTGGATGTGCTAAAAATGGTCTTACTGTTTCGCTTATACTGTGACCATATTTTTTTGTTTTGGATATTTCCCACCGCTCATGAAGATTCATAAATATTGACAGCTATTTATGAAGTAATAATTGACGTACTTTATTGTCAAGTGACGTTCCTAATTTCGATGTCCTAAAATAATAGATTCGATAAATTAAAGATGTAGCAAGCTATAATTTATCGAATCTATTATTTTAGGACAACGAAATTTTAGAACGACATTTTATCGTATACAGTAGTTTCATATACGATATCGTAAACAGTACTTTTGGTATTCAAAACTGAGTTGTTCATACTGAGCCAATAAGATAAAATCATGGATTCAAGAGAAAAATTGTGTTGCTGGCTCCGCTATTCGAAAAATATTGTTATATTTTATTTGTCTTACGTTTAGTATCAGTTTCTCAATTGATTAAGAGTGTTATGTTTTATCTGTGTCAGTTTCATATCAGTGGATCAATTGATTTAAAGTGTTGGTAAAATGAGTGATTCTGGAAGTTACGCATTTTAATAAATAAAATAGAAATGGCGCCGTTGCAAATGAAACATTATTTAGTAATAATAACAAGTGCAAGTATTTTTGTTGAGAAAATACAACGACGAAAAATCCAATCTTTAAATAACCTCTAAAATACGATTACCTCATCATATATGCAATTTTCATATTATTTTGTGCTGTAATTAGGAAATGAAACGAAAAATGGTTTTGAAATCGACCCTGCTTCGGATTTTTTTTTGATCGAGCAAATTACAATTTATCGGGTTTTGAACCTTTAATTTCCCTCAAACAAGGATGTATCTATGACATATATCTTTTTCAGTACCTAAATACACTAATTTGACCATTTAAAATTGATTTAAAAACAGGCAAATTCATAAAACCTCCCCTTAAATAGCTTATTTATTTGTTGATAAGGCACTTCAACGACTTATTCACTAAGGCATACACAAACAAAATGAAATACAGTTTTAGGAATTGTGATTTCGTTACTTACAGAAGTGCACTAACAGAGAAATAAATAGTAGCTACGTGCAAGATTTCGTTGAATTACATAATTATGAGTTATAAAATAAAGCAGAATCTAAGATGAGCTATGTTGACAAATACGATCGGAAATACAAAAATATTAAAATTGACTTTCATATCTAAAACTAAAAAAATTAAAAATAAACCGGCCAAGTGCGTGTCGGACCACGCGCAATGAAGGGTTCCGTAGTTGGGATGAACATATCCCAAGAACAAACTTGAAACATGTTCTCCAATACATCGATATACGTCACGGTCAATTCTCCAACTGCAAATGTAATTTTGTAATAGCTTCAAAAAATAATTTATGTGATAATAAATAACAATTGTCCGACTTCTTCCTTTACTTGTGCTGTGACCTTGCTTCGTGTACCTTGGTTCCTGCCGAATTTCAAGATTCTCGGTCAACGGGAAGTACCCTGTACCCTGTGGTTTTGTTTTTTTTGCGAGTATCAAAATATGTTGCATAAATGGCGGTATTTTTTTATTGCGTTGACTTAGAAGCTTGATTTGCTTAGAGCTCCAAGGGAACATAGATACGTATACTACGTATTTGATATAAATTTCAACTTTATACCTCCACGCGTTCCTGAGAAAATGGGTCTTGACAGACAGACGGACAACGAAGTGATCCTATAAGGGTTCCGTTTGTACCTTGTGAGGTACGGAACCAAAAAAAAAAATTGTAGGATGTGTGTCTAAGAATTTCTAGTAATGAGTATGCTTATTTCGAGTATGCTCAGAAATAAACAGTTGTTTGATTTGCAAGCATGCTACCAGGGGGCCAACCACCACCTCTTTAAGCAGTATTATTTTAATGTTACTTCAGTGCGAGAAAGAAGTGGAGCTATACAGGACATCTAGCTCCATCTCTTTCCCACGCTCAAGTATGATTAAAATAATACTGCATTTTTTTTTTTTTTGTGTGGGAAATCATCGTAATATGACTTCTCCCGCTCTGGATGGAGCGGGAGGGCGTGTCAGACTCTTACTGACTAAAACCCACCCGTGTCCTTTCTGTTGCCTGTGCAATGCCAGGGCTAGAGCCTTTTGATAAGCATGTGAGTCACAGACGCAAACCATGTTAGTTTTAAGAATGCTTACAAGCATAGAAAGAAAGAAAGAAAAGAAAGAAAATACGTTTATTTGCGGTAAACATGACGCAAAAAAGAGGTTACACAAAAAAAAAAAATAGAAAAGGTTGCGGGAAACATGCGTCACATCCACGCAAAACGGCTATCGCTCAGCATTATGCTCATGTTAGCATGGTCTTTTATAAGCATGTGTGTCAGTACCTTCAAACTAAGTAGGTTCTTAAAATGATATCATGAAATCTAGCATAACACCTATAGGGTCGTAGTTCCAAAATGGAACTTGCCATCTAAGTTCACATTGTGGAATGCAATAAAATATTGAGTATTAAGGTCTCACTACATATTATATGTAGTGTGTGTGTCTATGAGTATTGAGTTCAGTGAGCTCAGAACGGTATAGCAAATCACTCTTCGCCGACGGTACGGTTCGCCGAAATCACTCTTAGTCGACGGTTGGTTCTACGAATAAATCCATCGCCGATAGAACTATTCGCCGAAAACACCGTTCTTCGATGGTCACTTCAGCTACAACACCTTTTACCGATGGAACGGGTCGCCGAAATACTTAAGTAAATTTCTAATAAATTAAACACTATGGTTTTTACAAATATTTATTCGGATTGACCGTCAGATCGAAACGGTACAAATACTCGTATAAAACAATTTTACTTTTAATTATAATGTGTAATAAAACTTTGCTCTGAACAGCTTTAGTTAGAATATAACTATTTCTTAGCTAGTAATTTTTATCTTATAATTATCTAGCATTATATTCAATCTGTGTGCAGAACGTTGGCGTTTTAGCATGGGTTCAGAAGAATTAATTCACTGAATATCACATTCAGTATGCTTTTGCTTAAATCCATCCCCTATTAGCACATGTGCGCCGCGCTTAGATCTTACTAAATTGCACGCACTCATTTTTCTCAACAACGCTTAAATGATAATTATACTCACGAAATGTTTTGTCAAACATACACCGCAAAATGACTAATACGAGTAAGGTCTTCATAGATAGTTGCCAGTACCTAGCTAACGTATTGTTAGTTGCCAGTACCTAGCTAACGTATTGTTAGTTGCCAGTACCTAGCTAACGTATTGTTAGTTGCCAGTACCTAGCTAACGTATTGTTAGTTGCCAGTACCTAGCTAACGTATTGTTAGTTGCCAGTACCTAGCTAACGTATTGTTAGTTGCCAGTACCTAGCTAACGTATTGTTAGTTGCCAGTACCTAGCTAACGTATTGTTAGTTGCCAGTACCTAGCTAACGTATTGTTAGTTGCCAGTACCTAGCTAACGTATTGTTAGTTGCCAGTACCTAGCTAACGTATTGTTAGTTGCCAGTACCTAGCTAACGTATTGTTAGTTGCCAGTACCTAGCTAACGTATTGTTAGTTGCCAGTACCTAGCTAACGTATTGTTAGTTGCCAGTACCTAGCTAACGTATTGTTAGTTGCCAGTACCTAGCTAACGTATTGTTAGTTGCCAGTACCTAGCTAACGTATTGTTAGTTGCCAGTACCTAGCTAACGTATTGTTAGTTGCCAGTACCTAGCTAACGTATTGTTAGTTGCCAGTACCTAGCTAACGTATTGTTAGTTGCCAGTGCCTAGCTAACGTATTGCTAGCATGTTGTGAAAAACGGAAATCAATGTATTATATGTTATGTTAAGACTCACTTGATGTGACATTATTTGTGTTTGAAGTATTTCGGCGACCCGCTCTATCGGTAAAAGGTGTTGCAGCTGAAGCGACCATCGATGAACGGTGTTTTCGGCGAATAGTTCTATCGGCGATGGATTTATTCGTGGAACCAACCGTCGACTAAGAGTGATTTCGACGAACCGTACCATCGGCGAAGAGTGATTCGCTAGACCGTTCTGAGCTCGAGGTCAGTCACTCATACAAAATATGATAGTTGTGAGTTGAATATACTGACAATTTAAGTTGGTAGTGCCAATGCGGTGAAGCTGTCGTCTGCCTCGGACACCATGGCCTATCCTGCAGTAAGAGCGCAGGCCGGATAGCACGGCACGTCAGCATCAATGACATCATCCGTCGTGCTCTTGTCACCGCCGGAGTGCCAGCTGTTTTAAAAACCAATGGCTTGGCACGCGACGATGGGAAGAGACCAGACGGAATGACCATAATGCCTTGGAAGTTAGGTAGGCCTTTGGTTTGGGATGCAACGTGCGTCGACACCCTTGCGCCATCCCATTTTCAAAACACGGTGGACTGTGCTGCAGGTGCGGAAAACCTCAAACGGCGCAAATACCTTATCTTATTGGGACTTATATGTTTGAGCCGTTTGGGGTTGAAACACTAGGGCCATGGGGTCCGAGTGCCCATTTAATTTTTCAAGACATCGTCAAGCGGCTAGTCAACTCTTCACGTGACCAGAGGGCTGGCCTATTCCTTGGCCAAAGAATCAGCATCGCCATTCAACGTGGCAATGCTGCCAGCCTTTTGGGCACTTTTCCTGTTGACAGCGATGCGGACGAATTTTTTGATGCCCTATAATTATCCCCCCCCCCTTTTTATATATACTTGTACATATTATAATTATTATTTTAAGTCTGTTAGTTTTTAAATCATGTAAATACGTGTGTATAAAATAAATCTATGTAAATACTAAAACAAACTTACTAAATAAAATAAAAAGTTGGTAGTGAATTTGTTTAAAAATTTATTCCCCGACTGTATCTCCAATATCTACATTCACATAATTATATTAAACTCATAACACGAAGTTACACTAATTTCTATGGAAAACACACACAGGATAGGATTTTTAAATCTTGTCTTTTATCCATAGAAATTAATAATAAAAAAGTGTAGATATATTTTCATTAAATCAAAAAAATACGTTCACAAAGGGGACTGCGAAGGCACTCAGTATGTATGACAATTCGTCATTCAAGAACATTGCTATTTAACTTTTCAGTTTAAAAATTAAGGAAAGCCTCTCCGGAAATTTAGTTAAAGGGTTCCGTATCCAAAGGGTATCAACGGCCTATTTCTAAGCCTACGCTCGACGGTCTGTCTGTCAGTCCGTCCTCTGTCACATGGTTGTTTCTTGAGCGCAATAGGCAGCAAGTTTGACAGGAGAGGAATGCGTTATTATGACAGAACCTCTATCATGTGCCAATCTATTGCTATAATGTTTTAAAATTCATGAATTTAAAATATTTAATGTCCAGGACACGGTGGGACTTTAGCGGTTTTCTCTTCTAAGACTGTCCTCAAGACTGTCTATGAGCAATTTCATACCTTTAGGATTTTTCATCGTCGTTATATTCAACGTCTTTCAGCTATCATCTGTCCGATTTGCATGATTTTTCCATGTTCCGCTGGCGGAGCTAGATATTATTCTCTCGCGGGTGGCGCCGCGCACCGGGCCCATAGCTAGTCTTATTTTAGATTCATAGCTGTTATAGGGCGCATGTGATGTGATGTGAGTTCCTATATCGTCACGCAGTGCAGTAACTGTTGGATTGCAACTCTGTCATCCTCGTTATTATCCTAAGTTATAGCCACGTTGGACTTAGTTTGGTTCACCTTACTACTTTTTAATTTGAATGTGTCTACCTACATATTCTGTCCGTAGTATACATATACATATAATGTAGTTGGCATATGATAATACTCGTAGTTATTGTTTTATAACGTGTTTCTATGTGAGTTGGTAATGTTTTTTTAATGTATTTAATTAATGGTGCCTACGTGCGTAACACACACACAATTCATTTCTTTGTGACAATTCGACAATGTACATTTCGTAAAAAACAAATCAAATAAAAAGACGAGGTACTCACTAAGAAGATGGCTTTCTCTTACGCGTAGCGCTGGCTGGCCCGTGCAGGGGAGTCGCTGCGCCCAGCGGTGCCTCGCAGCCCGACATATCATAACTGTCCGAGCTACTGCGAAATAAACACACAGGTTAATAAGTCACCAGGGACATGTGGAGTTGTGCACGGAGCACAGGACCTTTGCTACCTCCTCACCTGCTCGTACCCGGCACGAGCGTCCCACGGTGACCGCGAGGCCTCTTTGGCTCATGCCCAAACTTAACAAAACTTTCAATTTCATCCAAATGTAAACCTAAAGACAACTCTGGTTCTGTTTTTATTTTAGTGTCCGATGCTTGTAAGTTCAAGTTATCGAACAAAGGATGCTTTTCATAGCACTCAATAAGCAAGAAACATCTATCATCGTCCCAAACATATCTTTCCATGGTTGAAAATAATAATGTAAGATATCTTTGTATATCTTTTCGAAGAACACAAGTGTTTGCTGCCGTAGCTGATTGCAGACTGCTCTTCCCACGCCCGCTCGCGGTTCAGTCACTCCAGCGGCGATGATTGCGACACGGGAGAAGCTCGCAAGGTGCGCGCCAACCTAATACTTACTAACTTTGTGGCTATTATTTTTTGTAGGATTTATTTTTATGTCTGTAGGTACCTACCATACCTGCCTACTTGTGTTTTTCAACTTTATTAGTAGAGTTTAACACACATCACATAATCTGTAGTAATATAATTATTTAATTACTAGCTTTTGCCCGCGTGGATTTCGGAAAATATCTTACGGGAACGTTCTAATCCAGGATAGACTTCGTTTACATTTTCACTCTTTATGAAATGACTGGCGCGCCACATATTGTAGTTGAATTCCGGTAAGTGAGTGTGAAATTACTTACATTGTTATTCACAGGGGGTTTAGACTATTTATTTATTTATTTTATTATTTTTAAGACAAATAATAGGTAACAACAAAACATTATCAAGTTGCTAATAACAAGCCTCCACAGATATATAACATATAGATTAATTAAAGCCGAACAATCAGCAATTAAAGTACAGACGCCAGCACATCAAGCTACTCCAGTCCGTCAAACCTTCCCAATCAACATAGATCCATTTTCTTTAAATAAAAAAAATATAAAGTATGATAAAGTTGAAAATCCATTTAAAAAATTGACAGACTGCAGCAAATCGATTTGCACTAGCACATCGATTTGCAATTGTGATTTGCAATGTACAGACTACTGTACATTATATACATAAGTAAGTAGGTTAGGTTAGTTTTATTTATGTTGCTACTTATGAGAAGTAAGTTACAGTTAAGAACCACTAACCGGCGCATCATTCACAAAAAATGATTTGGCTAAAAGCGTCCTTGCTGTGTTTATCTTACTCGTAGTGCAAAATAAGTCTTATCATGCTTAGAAGATACATCATTGAAACTCCGAGTGCTTCTTATAAGAAATGCACTACGCCAATAATTAGTAGTGGCAGAAGGCACACCTAGAAGCAGCCTTTTACGTAATCCAATAGTGATAGTGCGAAATGCTAACTTTGCTAATAGTTCATGGCAGTCAGTCGAACAACACACATCATTAATGAGTCGTCTACGATCTAATGGCAGAAAATGGTACCTCTTGCAACGGTGACTGTAATCTGGGGATACTTGGTGTGCCTTATAATCGAGATATCTCAGAAACTTTTTCTGGATACCCTCAATGCGTGACTTGTAGACCCCATATTGAGGGTTACAGACTTGCGATGCATACTCCAAGTGGCTGCGCACGAACGAACAGTACAAAACCTTGATCGGCTTCAGAGAACGGAAACAGGCTGAGGCCCCGATTACAAATCGATAGTGTCAATGTGTTGATCAAATAGTACTTTGCTATCCTGTATAACACCTAAATCCCTAATGCTGTCAACCTTGCCCAAGGTTAGTCCGTTGAGACTACATATTGAATTTGGCGGTGTGATACCCCCGTGCCTCGGAAAGCACGTTAAGCTTTTGGTCCTGCGCCTGATCTCTCTGTCCGTCCCATCGGACTATGAGAGTGAGGGAAGAGTGCACCTGTGTCTGCGCACACACTTGTGCACTATAATATCTCCCGCGCCGAAGGCTATTCTCCGTTGAGATTGGCCGCCGTGGCCGAAATACGGTCTGGAGGGGGGGACTATACACGGTGACATTTGAATCACAGTTTTTCTAGAACAAACGTTGTTCAGACCATGGTCTACTACCATTCTATAGCATCAAATATGTAATTAAAACAAACTAAACTAGGCGTTCTCAAATAATCTTATGTTGCTATAACGTGTTCAAACATTAACCGTAACATCAAAGTACTCATCACGGTAGCAATATGGCATTATAAAGTACACGTGGACTACAAGGATGTCCAGCCAATGCGGGCCGAAATGCAAATAAATCATTAGCCAATGACATGCAAACGCGCGAAGTATTAGGGGTTAAAGTATGAAATTGCCGATTTGTATTGAAAAATTGAAATTCGTATTTTTTTATTGAATTTGACATATTTATTTAATCAAAATAATTACCATTATGATCTATACATTGCTGCCATCTAAAAGGAAGGTCATTTATGCCTTTGCGATAGAACTCTCGTGATTTAGATTCGACAAACTGTGTGAAAGCATTTTGTACTGCCTCCTGAGAAGAAAACTTTTTATCACGTAGAAAATTGTCCTAATGATGAAAAAAATGGTATTCCGTTGCAGCAAGGTCTGGCGAATAGTTTCTAATTGCAGTTCCTGTAGAGTTAAAACGTTTCTCGTGGTGTATGAGGTCTCGCGTTATCATGGAGCAATAATGGTGAAGATCGATTCATGGGCTGTTTGACTGCTAGTTTTGCTATCATTGTTCGGAGTTCGGCACAGTAGACATCTGCCGTTATTGCTTGACCAGATCGGAGAAAGCTATAGTGAATAACACCATGCTGAGACCACCAAACAGTTACCATTACTTTTTTATTGGTAAGCTTTGCTTTAGGACACTGTTGTGGAGTTTGACCTGGGGTCAGCCATTGCATTTTTTGCTTACGGTTATCGTAAAGAATCCACTTTTCATCACATGTCACAATTCGATCCAATATTTCTTCATTTCTGTATCCATTCAACAAGGCAACACAAGTTTCAACACGCGTTTCTTTCTATCAGATCAGTCAAATCATGAGGCACCCATTTCTCATATGTTTTTATTTTATTGATTTGACGCAAATGAGTCAATATTGTTGGTAAGGTGACGTTAAACCATGCCGCTAATTCCTGGGTAGTTTAGCTCGGATCCGCTTCCACCATCTCCGCGTCGGAACTCGTATTCAAAAATAACTCGAATTTTCGAAGTATCCATCTTTCTTGTCTAAGCTGAATAAAAAAAACAACTGAAAGTCGCACATTTTTTAAAAGAACTTCATAGGTACCATGTGAAAAAGTTTCACTCAAAAATCTCAAACCATGAAGGTTCTATGCCAATTGGAAGTAGGTACTTATAATTATACTTACAATTTCACACTTTAACCCCTATTATCGGCCCATTTCGTTTTTTGACTGACGCGGGACGCCCTCGCCACCAGCAGGGCTAACATGACAAGCACGAGAAAGCTCTCTATCTCGTTTTGTCGAAATTTGTCTACAATTCTGACGTCATTCTAATCCCTAACATGACCGTAAACGACGAGATATCTCGAAAAAGGCACTTTGACACTTCTATCTCGCGACGAGAAACCGATGTTGCAAGTTATTAAAAACAAATTATTTTTTTGATAGCAACATCGGCTTGAGATTCCGTTTCATTCATTCAATGTTGCCGATTTTCTTTTCACAAATGCCTCTAAACTAGACTAAAAATCACCAAAATTTTGATTATTCCTGTCAACCGACGATTTCCCATTCTGAAATAGACTTAAGTGACACAACTTAACTATATTTTAGTTTGACGGCACTGAGCTATTAATTTTGTGAAAATGCTTTGTGAAAATTTTTGCTATTCAGAATTTTACGTTCTTCACCTAAAATGTTGATTGTCTAAGTATTTAATCGCGATTAAAAAATGAACTAAAATTCACACCAACACCTCGAAGGTGCAAAAATCATATTTTACAATACTGTCTTTTTTTTCTTTTCTCTTGCTTTTATCTCGAAAACGGTGTGTCCTATCGCAAAAATAATGAAAATTTCGACCCCCTTTATGAACCCCATAAACCCCTAACACTCAACATGTAGGTAATATTTTTTCATATTTTCCATACAAAAAACGTAAAATTCCATATAAAACACGTCGTTTCAATATAAATAGTAGTTTAAAACTAAGTATTTTCATTATTAATATATTGTAAAATAAAATGATGACTTAAATAAGTACAATTATGAAACTGCCATGTTATTTTGGAGTTTTTTTTTTGTATCATATTTTTGTCTACTCTTCTCGTCGTCAAAATCGACGACGAGTAAATACGACTAAATGATAGAAAAATCGGAGATTATCTCGTGTTGAATTGTCAAAAATCGAGATAACTAAGGTGCCATGTTAGGGTTTGTCGAGTAAACATCAATTTTGACAGAAGGAGTCGACTATTTTGTATGGACGCGCTGTCAGAAAACGAGAAAGTGACCGAAATAGACAAAAATTACTCACGCGAGAGCGAGTAATTGTCGCGTGTGTCATGTTAGGCCTGCTGGGCGGCTAGCCAGTCTACCGAAATCTCTCGACCGGGTGACGCATGTGCATCCGATGTACTTACGTCACAGGCACGTATCGCGCCTTTTAAGTGAAAATGAGTTTTAACTATTGGAATGTGGAAAATTGGAATTAATGTTGTCTTGGTGCACACGGAGCTAACTCGTTTTGTGGTATAAGTTTTGTTTTTGTCTTGTTCCTGTAATATCCCAATAAATAAATAATACCTAACAATCTCACGTTAGATACAATAGGTACCCGTACCTACTACCTAGTGCCTACAGGAAATAATGAAAACTATGATATTCGTTTATATATAGTTTCGTTTCGTCATTTCGTTCTTACGGTAGTACCTACCGTAAGATCGCACCTAGAACGAAATGATAAAATTATTACAGGTCAACCACCTCGCCGCGCCCGTCGGTACGGTGCGTGGGGAGTAACGATAATCCCGACATTTTTAGCTTTGTCTTTTTTGTGTTTTTTCAAAAACCAATGACGTTTTATTTATTTATTGGATGCTATAATTATAATGGTAGTAGACCGTGGGCTGAACAACGTTTGTTTTAGCAAAACTGTGATTCAAATGTCACCATGTATATATTGAATTTACTATAGACTTCTGGCGCGTCAAGGTAATTTGAAAACATTTAGAGACATTCAACTGCAGCAAATTATGTTTGCAATATTCTTCAAACCTATTTAGATCAGCTTGCAACTGGTTAGTATCAGAGATATCACGTATAATCTTATGAACCTTCATGTCATCAGCGTATAGCAACACGTAAGAGTGCTTGAAGCAGTTTACAACATCAGTAATAAATAGTGAAAAGCAAGGTCCCCAAAACTGAACCCTGTGGTACACCTGAGGGGACCGAGGTCCAACCCGAAATGTAACCTTGGAGAACCTCAGCCTGACTCCGATTCTCAATGTAAGACGAAAACCATCTATAGAGGTCGCCATGTATACCAGCTTTGTGCAATTTCTCCAGCAACAGACGATGGTCAATACGGTCGAAGCACTTACTGTAGTAGTCAGTATAAATGACATCCACCTGCGCGCGTTGGTCCACACTACCCGATATAAAATTATGCGGTAACACCAAGTTAGATGTAGTGGATCGCTTTTCTTCCATAGCCGTATAATTATACATCGTCATACACTATACGCTCAAGGATCTTTGAAAAATTAATAGAATATTTTTTAGATTATACTTAAAGTACCTCTTTATACACTACATTAGAGGTTCTGCCCTCAGGTGCAACCAGGCTAGTGAACTGACTCTCGAGCAGACGACGTAAAACTGGCCATGTGAGAAGCAGTCCCCTCTAAGACATCTAAATTAGACCTTAGTACAAGTGAAGTAACTCCTACAATCAACCTATCACAACGTATGTCCACGACTTGATAACTGTGTGATATACGTTAAACTAGATTGTATATTCTATAAGTTACGTTTTAGTAACACAATATTAAAAAAAAAAAAACATAACCACCATCTTCGAAACTACATGTATAGTAGGCTTCATTATGGTTTCTTTCAGATAACAGCATTTTAAGAGAAAAATGCTCTAAACAGCATTGTAATAGGATGAAAAAGCAAAAAGTTAGCAACTCTTTTTGTGAATAGAATTTAGTTTTTTTGCCTCTCCTGTATAGTAGTCAAGTTAAGTCCTGGTTACATTAATTGATATTACACTGTATCCTTTATATTTCAGATGATCTCATATTATATGGTCACCCTACTGCACTTGTCCCTAACAATAAAATTAAAAATGCTCAATATCTCGTAAATTAAGCTGTATATGTAATAGTTATTTGTGCAACAAGAGAGCAAAGTCGTTTTTTGCTGCGAGTGTTGATTTTGAATCCCGAGCAAGCGAAGGATTCTATAATTGAATCACGAGCGTAGCGAGTGATTCTAGGTTAGAATCCTGAGCGCTGCGAGGGATTCAAAGACACGAGATGCAAATAACTTTGCTCTCGTGTAACACATACAACTTTTCACCTCAGCAGCGAGAACATACAACATGTAAAAAAAAAACCCTGTCCGATCTGTGAGGGTGTTGTTAGGTATCGTACTGTTAGCATATTTATGTGGAAATTTTCAGGAAAAAAGAAAAAATAATCCCTACTAAGTTATGAATTTTGCAATTTTTTTATGGATTTTGAGTAATTTTGGAACTGAAAATGTGAATTTTAAATACCAATAACTTTATTACTATCAATAATAATCAAAAGATACTGTTTTGTAATGTTACTGCAGTACCATATGCCCATTTTCCCCAGATTTTCGGGTCGGACAAGGTTTTTGTTTACATAATCTTCATCACCTCGTATTTTGCAGCCACTATCATGGATTTATATTTTGACCTCACTATCGACTTTAGCACCCTCGAAAACTATGAAAACGACACCCATGACGAAAAATGTGAAAATTTTCATAGCCGCCATCTTGGATTTTTATTTTGATTTCACTATCGGCTTAAGCAACCTTGAAAACCATAGAAACGATACCCATGAAGAAAAATTTGAAAATTTTCGCAGCCGCCATCTTGGATTTATATTTTGACCTCACGGTCGGCTTTGGCACCCTTTAAAACTATGAAAACGACACCCACTATGAAAAATGTGAAAATTTTCGCAACCGCCATCTTGGATTTTCATTTCGACCAAATTCACACTTACTATCTCTCTCTTTCTCTTTGAATTAGAAGAAGACAGTCGCAAGCGCCTTTTCGCGTGACGATATCTGCCACTGCACTCTTACCGCAAGCCGCTTATGAACTTCGTTCCAAAAATTTGATAAAACAGAATTTTTAATAAAACCTTATCAGATGATATGCAATTTTAACGTTTTAAGTATATTCGAACATTTTATTGTTTGTTTCTTTTGGGCCTAGTAGGTATTTTAAATTCGAATCGATTTGTTTCTATTTCTCACTTTTTTCGTATCGAAGTGAAAGTGACAAAACTAATTGAAGTTCAAATCTTTAGAATTTTGTGAGTAGACTCAACACTGCTCTCGGCATTTAAAAAAAATAATTAAAAAGTTACTTTGTCTCACGCTCGCAGCAAAACCGAATTTTGCTCACTGTTTTTTGACAGCAAAACCTGCTTGTTTGAAGTGCTGAGGTGAAAATTACTTTTTCACCTCAGCACCTCAAACAAGCAGGTTTTGCTGTCAAAAAACAGTGAGCAAAATTCGATTTTGCTGCGAGCGTGAGACAAAGTAACTTTTTAATTATTTTTTTTAAATGCCGTGAACAGTGTTGGGTCTACTCACAAAATTCTAAAGATTTGAACCTCAATTAGTTTTGTCACTTTCACTTCGATACGAAAAAAGCGAGAGATAGAAATAAGTCGATTCGAAGTTCGATTTCAAAATTCCTCTAGTAGGCCCAAAAATGAAACCAACAATAAAACGTTCGGATTCACAAGATAAGGTTTTATTTAAATTATGTTTTTTTTTTTTTGTAAAGAAGTTCTATAGGCGGCTTGCGGTAAGAGTGCATTGGCAGAAATCGTCACGGGAAAAGGCGCTTGCGACTGTCTTCTTCTGATTCAAAGAGAAAGAAAGACGGAGTGAGATAGTAAATGTGAATTTGGTCAAAATGCAAATCCAAGATGGCGGATGCGAAAATTTTCACATTTTTCATAATGGGTGTCGTTTTCATAGTTTTCAAGGGTGCTAAAGCCGATCGTGAGGTGAAAAAATCCAAGATGGCGGCTGCGAAAAATTTCAAATTTTGCTTCATGGGTATCGTTTCTATGGTTTTCAAGGTAGCTAAAGCCAATAGTGAAGTCAAAATGTAAATCCAAGATGGCGGCTGCAAAAATTTTCAAATTTTTGTTCATGGGTATCGTTTCTATGGTTTTCAGGGTTGCTTAAGCCGATAGTGAACTCAAAATAAAAATCCAAGATGGCGGCTGCGAAAATTTTCACATTTTCGTCATGGGTGTCGTTTTCGTAGTTTTCGAGGGTAATAAAGCCGATAGTGAGGTCAAAATATAAATCAAAGATGGTGGCTGCGAAAATATTCAAGTTTTTTTATCATGGGTATCGTTTTCATAGTTTTGAGAGTGCTTAAGTCGATAGTGTGGTCAAAATGTAAATCCAAGATGGTGGCTGCAAAGCACGAGATGATGAAGATTATGTAAAAAAAAACCTTGTCCGATCCGAAAAGGGCATGTGGTACTGCAGTAAAATTACAAAAGAGTATTTTTTTATTATTATTTATAGTAAAAAAGTTATTGGTATTTAAAATTCACATTTATAGTTCCAAATTTTTTATGGATTGATACCCCAAATGATTTGGTACCCCAAATCCATAAAAAAATTGCAAAACTCGTACTACGACGGCCGCCGCCCGCACCAAACGTAAATTTTGGTAAAATTCACCTTTGAAAAAAAATGTGGGGATTCTTTTTTCCTGAAAATTTCCACATAAATATGCTCACAGTAACTTACGATACCTAACAATACCCTCACGGATCGGACAGGTTTTTTTTTACATGTTGTATGTTCTCGCTGCTGAGGTGAAAAGTTGTATGTGTTACACGAGAGCAAAGTTATTTGCATCTCGTGTCTTTGAATCCCTCGTAGCGCTCAGGATTCTAACCTAGAATCACTCGCTACGCTCGTGATTCAATTATAGAATCCTTCGCTTACTCGGGATTCAAAATCAACACTCGCAGCAAAAAACAACTTTGCTCTCTTGTTGCACAAATAACTATTATGTAAAACTTTAGTCATAAAGTTGCTCAAAAATTAATCGCAGTTTGTGTAAATCAATGCGAAACAGGTAGGTAACCTACTTATGAATCACTCAGTTCAGCAAATATAAAAACATTGAGTTACTCATAAATTTTTAACAAAAGGTATTTAGTATTTTACAAATATATTCGGAACATGTACATTTTAGGATAAACAATAGATCTATAGAAAATGTCATCCGAAACCTTATTACAACAATCTCTCAGGCAAAATGGTGTCTGTACTGAGTGATCTAATGATACTGTCCAAAGATACCTGGAAGAAGCTTTAAATGCCTTGATGGGTTTAAAAAATGTTATGACAAATTTTTAACAAATTTTTGAGATATAAATTTAGTCAATAGAGTAAGTTTTCTGTTGAGATTTAGCTCATAGCCGTTTTTGCGAAATGTCTGAATTGAGTGATCCACATTTTTGGCAATAACTGAAGACCCTTGAGAGTGTCAATTTTTTGACTTTGGGCTTTGAGTTTTGACTATTTTTGACTAAATGTATAATCAGATTTTGTCACGAAATAAAAAAAGATCACTCAATCCAAATGAACATCCAAAGAGGTGGCACGCAGTATTCACACCTTTATAGGAGCACGCGTGCGGTTGTGACATCGGCCGCTAAGTCTCTGAGCTAAAACGCGGATAGTTGGAGACTATGTAACCCTAAAAATATCTTATTTTTTCACAATAATTATGATTAGATCTTGGGGTAACAACAAATGTTTACCATTTTTTTACAATGACTATATATATACTTTATGCACAGGGTGTTATTTGCAGATGACACATGTCATCATTGATTTATAAAATAGATCGACGGTCACAAAATCGTGACGACATGAATAGTTCTATTCTTCAGGTCCAAGATTGGTTTGATTTGGACCAAATCTTAGAATTAGCGAATGTGACATCATATTGAATGGAGAAACACTGGAATTTATTAATCAAACTGTTTTCTTAGGAATCACGCTAGACGAGATATTACAATGGGGACCCCATATAACGTCTCTCGCGGGGCGGCTAAGCTCGGCCGCTTATGCTGTTAGAAAGATAAGACAGTTAACAGATGTAGAAACCGCGCGTTTGGTCTATTTTAGCTACTTCCTAAGTATTATGTTGTACCTATGGCATTTTACTGTGGGGTCGGGCTGCTGACATTGCAAAGTGTCCAAAATGCTGACCGCATTGCCACGTTGTATGGCAAAGCTGACTATTTGGCCAAACAAAATATAGGCCAGCCCTCTTCGTCGGTTCGTCACGTGAAGAGTCAACCAACCGCTTGGCGATGTCTCGAAAAACTAAGTGGGCGCTCGGACCTCGTGGTTCTAGTGGTTTTTTGTTTTAATGCGAAACGGCTCGGACATATAAGTCCCAATAAGATTAGAGTATTTGCGCCGTTTGAAACATCAAACGGTACAAATTGACATTAGGTCAATTGAGGCATCAATTCCGCAAGTGCAGCAGCCGCCGCAGCACAGCCTACCGTGCTAGGAAGGTGTGCTGGCGTGGACATGTTGCATCCTACACAAAAGTCCTAACTAACTTTCAAGCCTCCTAACTTCCGAAAGGTTGGTTACACTTGTAATGCTTTTTCGCAACCCTAATCTACCTAAGATTTGCAACGGTAACAAACAACGAATAACAGCATTCCTATGCCTACCAAAGGTAGTCGGGACCTTATGGTCCCGAGATATGCGAAAAGCTTAAAATTATAATAATAATATCTCCACCGTTCGACGACAAAATAATAATAATATTTCGACGTTGCGCCGTGGTGCGGCTTACGCGCTCTTTAACTCTAGGTCTGTGCCGATAGAGTTTACTTTGGTGAAACAGGTCTAGGGTCAGGAGCCAGACCAATCGAGATACATGAACCCGCAGGGCAGCATGTGGCAGCTGTTGGGCAGTAGCAACCTTACGGACCCTATCTCCCGGGAGAAGTCTTGTTCATCACCTCTGGCTTGCCTTTATTGACCGGCCGAAGTGAACACTGACAAGGAACAGAGCTACCACCACTTTCTTGCCTTTATTGGCCGGCTTGAGTGGAGTCGTAAGAGCAAACGTGCTCGCACGAACGAAGTATTCCAGCAAGATGCTGGTAGGGATCTTGACCGTACTTCCGGGATTGTCCTGATATCTGTGGAATACCTCTCCACTCCTCAATCACCTCAGTACATGTTGCGACCTTGTCGCTAAGTCACAATGTGCTAACGACAGTTTCCGGTAGCCCATTATTGAGTGTGCAAGTCACCCTGCGATTTATCCGGGTATACGGACAAGACGGGTGTAAGATTGGTCAGACATGGGACATAGTTCTTCCATAAGTCAAGGTACCCAAACCACTATAGCCACCCAAACACATAGCCCAATATGTTTTGTTTCCATGTTCTGCAATAGTCCTGCACCAACCGGGAGTAGTCCTTGAGTGCACTTGCATAGTGCATACAGGGATAATCGTCAGTTGGTGCCTCATTCCATTTAAAATTGTCAACGGGCCGTCTGCGAGTTGGTTTCGGTCCCTCGTATGCTTTCTAAAGGTCTGGGACCCTGGGGTCCCGAGATATGTCAAAGACTATGTAAAATAATATTAATGTCCAGTCAGCCTTTGTACCGTTTTGAATGCGAAAAAAGAAATAAATAGTAATACTATACAGGGTCTCCCAAATGTAGTGTTCCAAAGGCAAAAGGGGCAAAGCGGAGGTGGCCAACCATCATTAAAAAAAAAAATAAGTTGGGATATTCTCAACAATTCAGTTTTTTTTTTTTTAAGCTATTTTACTCTTTCACTTGGATTATTCGACCCTGTGACCAAAATTTCGACGTGACGCGAGTTCAAATCTTGCTAAAAAGATGCCTTGATAGTGTAGGTACCAGATTATGATTCAGATTTTATTTTTACTTCTCTTTTCTAACTTTATAAAGAGCTTTTAGCGAAATTTACTAAGCCCAGATTTAAAAATTACTACCGACTACGTGTACATAGCTTTAAAAAGTAACTTAAATTATTGATACTTAGACTTGGAAAATTTCATAAAGATAGATAATGATAGCCTTTAAAAAAAAACTGGGTCTCATAACAAGGTCGAAAAATCCGAAAAACATCTCTGATAAATGATAAATCTTATTCCTTGAGTTGATAAACTTCTAAAATAGTATGAATAAATTCCGAGTTTTTCAAAACTAGCCATCAAAGGGATTTTAGGGGTGTTCAAGTTTGTATGCAAGAATCTTAACGCATGGTGGGATTACCTCGAAACTCGGTACTCATACTTTTTACCGGGGTTTTTCGAAAATCGACCCCTAGCGGGGCAAAAAGTGGTAATCCAATTGTCAGGGGAGAATTTTACTGTGTGCCTTGATTAACTCAATCTAAAAAAAACATTAAAAGCTATTGAAATTTTAAAGTTTTAATAAAATCAACCCCTGTTGCGGGCGGGATACAGTTTAGATGTTTTTTTTTTTTTTTTTTATCAATAAACTTAAAAAGTTTCATGAATAAATTTCTAAATAAATAATAAAGATCAAAATAGAAAGAAAGAAAGAAAGAAAATACGTTTATTTGCGGTAAACATGACGCAAAAAAGAGCTTACACAAAAAAAAAATTTAGAAAAGAAAAAGAAATCATTAACTTTCGAAGACTACATTTTAATGGGGGCGGAGGGGAATATACGAAAGATCTTGCCGGTCGGCAAAGGCCTTCTCTAACTTCTCCATTCTTGTCTCTCTCTGTTAATAGGTACTTACTATTGTGAAGTTTTTCTCTTGCGCGGGTCATGGTTGTGCTGGTGCGAGGACTGCTGCATGGGCGGCGGGTGCTGAGCGTGCGCCAGCGAGCCGGGGGACTGGGCACACGCTCCGCCGCCGCCGCCGCCGCCCGCTGTCAGCTCGTACGGTGCCGCGCTCGCGCTCGCCCTGCAATCAAAACATGTCAGTCAATTACGGCGACATCACACACTATAGGCTACAGGAATGCGCTGGATACGAGAAGCACAGAACCGGCCCAAGTGGCGGAGCTAGGGGAAGCCTATACCCAGCAGTGGACGTCTTTCAGCTGAAATGATCCAAACACGGTATTACGTCTGTCATTAACAACACGCCTGTACTTCCGGAAGGGTTATGCAAAGGACTATACTTTTTTTTTAACATTGCCCCACACTAGGATTTCTCCTGTATCGTGGGTGCGTTTACAAACATTTATACTCACATACACAAACAGCCAGACCCGAAACAACTACTTGTAGGTGTGTATACTGCATGGCAGACAAAGTCATTCGCGTCAGACGCGATAACACTATGCTTTGCTCACATGGTTCCAAAACAGCATTAATGGTGAAAAGTATATTTTGCATGGCACCTTTAATATATAATAAACTTCCTAAGGGATGGAGGGAACTAAGCGCACATATATTAAAAAAGCGGCTAAAATTATATCTAGTTGGGAAAGCATACTACAGTATTTTAGAATTTTTAAATGAGAAAGTGTAAAACTTTAACAAATATTTACTGGCATATAATTTTGACAATTTATAATTAGAATATAGCACAATTTCATTAAAATCTGTAATTTAGTGTGAAAATTTAATAATGTTTTTAGCTTTGTTGAATGACTTTTCTTATTTATTTATTTGTATGCCACAAAGGCCGACCATGACGGATCGTTCTTGTTTATGAACAACCTGCATGCCTTGTATGTATGCTCATGTTTACAAATAAATGACTTATCTTATAGTCACCATAGTACGTTATTCCCATGCCCAGCTGTAGACTTATGTTTGGGGGAGCCCCTGCCCAGCTGTAGACTTATGTCGGCCGAATGATGATGACGATACTTCGTCAAGTATACTCGCAAATAGCGCAGGAACAGAGCTACCTGTCTACCCAAGCGATTTGCAATCCTCCGTCACTGGCTGAACATATCGGACAAATACGGCGCAACCAACTCAATCTAACTATGTTACAGGGGCTACGGCTTCAAACAACCCGATTCCTACCTGCTTCCCTTCGGAAATTTGGAACACAACCACTTTATTGTCATTGAATAATCACACTATAAGTATTTTATACACCATAAAATTAAAACATTACAAAACGCCTACATTTTTTTTTTTGTTTTTATATCCCAACAAAACATTTCGCTCTAAAAATAACTCGTAGGCGCGTCCGGATTATTGTGAATTCAGTTTTTATAGAAAATAAAGTTCGTCTTAACGTCACTTCGGTCACGTGACAGCGCGGTTTCTTAGCAGCCGGGTAAGCCAATCAGGGGGCCTATTACGAAATAAAAAAACTAGGCAAGTTCCAGGCAATTAATTTCACTGGCTGGTTAAATTTCGTATTATGACATCCGTAATTCTGACCAACTTAACGCTGGGTAGTTTCTCTATGGCTAGCTTGAAATTCTCTGCCATAACATTCAGAAACTGAAATAAATATTAATCGATAGGTTACGGTTTTATTTAAATCACGTATTTTATGATAAAACTAATAAATATATCATAATATAGTTACTAAAAGCAGGTGAAAATATGAACGCAATGTATATTGGGCTAAATAATTCGTTTTTATTTTATTTTCCGCGTTTGTAAATTGTAACGAGAGATTCTCTTAACGATATCGTTTCCGAACGTAATCCACTTGTTCAACGGGGAATTTGACAACTACATTCATGGACAATATGTATTGTTGCAACGAATAAAATAACACTATCGTATTGTTTGTATAATAATACTCTCTGTAAAAAGTAACGCGAAAGCTATGGTGATAGTTTTCTTCGATTACCGCGATGTAGTGCACTACGAATTTCTTCCAGAGGGACAAACGGTGATTAATGAGGCGTTTGCGAGAGAATATCCGCTGAAATCGGCCCAGATTTTTGGAACGACAATTCACAGATTTTGCACATGATGATGCACCATCCCACAAACCCATCATTGTGCAAGAGTTCTTAGCCAAAAACTCAGCAAATGTCATCGACCAAGCGCCCGTACTCACCTGTTAAGGCTCCGTCTGACTTTTTCCTGATCCCGAGGCCAAAATTACCTATTCGAGGAAGACGTTTCGAGACCAAACCTAGCTTAATCAGCTTAACAAAAATGTATGGAGGATTGGGTCAAGCGCTGGCGTAGCTGTATTGCAAGCGAAAAGGCCTACTTTAAAAGCGACAAAATAAATTTTGACGAATAAATTACTTTTTTGGTTTTATTGAACAATTCCCAGTACTTTTTACACACAATGTTATATTCTTTCTCAAGTAAATAGGTACTAGTTTCAGAGTATAAACAAAGTTATAGATAATGAATGGATATGGGTGGGCTGAGTTTTTGGGTGTTTTTACTAAATATCCAGATTCCAACATGATAATAATACTATCATGGTGCATCATTGAATAGGTAGTTGTAATTATTATAGTTCAGTGGATGAGAGTTATCGCCCCCGGCGGTGCCTAACTTATGTTTAGTTGGAATCATTATGGGAGTTTTTCAATTTTACCGTTATTTCGGTATTTTGATCAGAAGTGCCACTTTCCAGAGTTTCCACAAACTCAAACGGTACATATTCGTCACATGTTATATTTTCTTATGTTAATTGGATAACGCTCGAATAATTTCGCCAAAAAATCCAAAACAATTCAATAAAAGCTCCTCTGAAGCAGCGTAAATTTAATGGATTGTGAGGTTCTAGACAAAATCGAACTGGTTGCCAATTTAATTGCATAATATTATTATTTTTAAACATTTATTTTATATTTTGTTATTACTTCAACTCACACACTGACTTATTATTAGTATTACTTGTTATAATCTTAGGAATATAGTATAATTTTACAATATTTGTAAGAATGTGAGCAGCACCATGCATCTATCACATAATTAATTTATGTCATTCCTTCATATTTCATTATTTTTATCTATCGTGGTATAGTAGGTAATCTTATTCTAGGTGCCATTGTCTTCACATATAATTATATAATTAGTGTATACAAGATATAATGATTTTTTAAAGAGTAACGGTGGAGTTTCTTGCCCATTCTTCTCCATACGAAAACTACCTTTTGGAATGGGCGACTAGAATCAGTTATTATAATTTTTTACAAATGTTGACGTTCAAAAGTGCCTTTTTTGTGCCTAATTGAAGTCAATTATTTGACTTGACTTTGGTTACATAATATCAGTTAAAATATATCAAGAAATTTCAAACGTACGTTCATAATACGGTATTTCCAGCCAATAGTCGGGCAGAAGCCGGCCAGGGTGTCTCGAGAGCACTGACTGGCTTGTTTGACGAGTTCATAATAGGGCCCCTGTACCGAGTTACGATCGGTGTGTGATGACGCGTGTGAACGAAAAAGAGTTATTGCTGAAATTCGGTTGTTTTCGTTGAATTTCGTAATGCGTTCGGCTCAGATTTCAGACATCATAACATTCATCATTCGATTGATAATGTGTGGTTGTTTTTTGACGGAATCACATTAGAACCATATAATTTGTACTATTAAGTAGTTGATTTGCATTTTGTTCGCTCAGTGTAAATAGAATTCATTTGTTTATTATTGTAGGTATAGAACAGTGATAAAGACAGTGTTTATGTGTTTTGAGTTTATTGAAAGAAAAGTACGTTGTAATTAGGTATTTGGGCTTTAGTAAGTAGATAGTTTAATAAGTTGTTTTTTTTTATTTAGAGTGGATTTGAAAAGTATCTTATTAGTACGATCAGTAGGATTGGGATGGCGCATTAATCGTTTTAGATTGTTGCTCGGCGGATTATTTACTTTGTGAGAACATGTTTTCCAAGGTTAACCTTTGAAAATAAGAAACATACCGTGTTCGTCTAGATATGACTATATTTACAGACGACGCGATGATATTTTCAAACATTTTCATGTTTCCCTTTACGATTAATATCAATGGCTGACTGGCAGTTGTAAATTAAATGAATTATATTATATCCCGTGTTTACTTTTCTCAAATTCTACTTGTTTATGGAATAAAGATTTAACTGACTGGTTTTAATCTGACGAATTCATCAAAAAACATATTGTGCAGACTGAAAAACATATTCGTAGCTGTTTTATGAGCTCGGGACTGGTAGGAATATAATTATTTTCACTAATTTGCATGAAGCTCACAATAGAAAAGTAGATCGAAATACATAGGAATTTAATTAAACGGTTTGTTGACACCGTTATTTTGTTAGGTAAACAAGAAGTAACTTTTTTTGTGCTCCGTCTCTCCTCTCTTGTTTTACCACGCCTCGCCACTGCGTATGTTAATCAATGACTGTGGAATCAGTCCGTCTTTACGTTGCGAGTAAAGAGTTTATTGAGTGTCCACCACCTGCCGAGTTCGATAATCACGTGTGCGGTAATCTCTGGCTCAATTAGCTCACGTTTCGTCTGCAACAACTAAATGACGTCACCGGCTCAATGATTTCGTATCAATAATAAGGCTTGAGGCTTGTTAATGTGCATATAAAAGGTTTTAATCAAATATTACCAAACACAGAAGGCCGACAACACATAGACAGATAAACCTTCTGTTTTATAAAACGAAAGCAGATACAAACTGGACACACAGCTGCCAATCGAATGAGACATAACAAATAAACAGATTAACCTCATTAGAAAGAGCACGAATGATGGTCGCAGGCTTAGAATTGCGCCGGCATCTGGTTCCGCATAATTGCAGCACTCCGCGTGCAGTGGAAGTTGTCTCCGTTTATTAGCGCGGCAGAGCGAGCGCAGCGCGAGTCGCGAGTGCGCTCGCGCAGCCTTGACATTGCCGAGCTAAAGCGCACACACATAACCATCATAGATAAATAATAGAACAACACATGTGTACTGTGTGGCCAATATAATTATAGGTAGACATACATATTACGTGATATGCTGCGGTTCTCTATACAGGGTGTTTGGCGCATGGACCGACACAATTATTTGGGGGATTGGGAGCGTCATTTGGGAGGTTTCACCCAAAGACCCCATGTCCTAAGTGTCACGGTTATTGAGATGTTTTTTTTGTTTTTTTCACAAAATTACCCGAAATCTCGCCTTTAAATAGTCATTACTTTTTTGTTTATTGTTCTAATTGCACGAAATAACTTTTATTGTATTCTGCAATGTATTCTTATTCTAAATAAATAAAGAACTTTTTTAAATAAAACTATGTTCATAATTTTTGGAAAAAATCTAAAAAAATCATATCTTATTAACCGTGACACTTAGGACATGGGATCTTTGGGTGAAACTTCGCAAATGACCCTCTCAACTCCCCAAAAAATTGTGTCGGTCCATGCGCCAAACACCCTGTATAGACTAGCAGATATTATTGATATGTATTGCTTGCCCGGCAATGTTACCCTCAGCTTCGCAACGGAGCTGTATTAGTACTCGTATACTTAATAAATGTTTAAAGAGTTGCAACAAATGATCTACCTTAGACGTATTTGACCAGACATAAATGGTTACTAGTAGAAACATGTGCCTAATGTGCATAAACCTAAATAAAAACATAAACAAAAAACACAGATATAAAGATAAGTGTGTTTGTGACGCGAATAGGTAGCTAGACACCTATGTATCTATTTGACGTACGCACGCACTTCGACGTGTGTTGTTACGACAGTATGAAATAAGAAGTGCAGTGTGCGGCATTTTCCCGAGGTCGCGAAGAAACACCGATGTTGTTGGTAGGCCGCCACTACACAGTAAGTGCAGCCAACCAACGTTCACCCCAGTAGCACACCTCCGCCGCGAAACCGTAGCAGCAAAACCGCTGTAGTTAATTCAATAGACTCGCGTCATTTTCCGCTACTCTCATCCGATTCGAGTAGCGGAACATGACGCAAGTCTATTGAATTAAACTACATCGGTTTCGCGGCGGAGGTGTGCTACTGGGGTCAAAGAAATGGAACAAAAGCACGAAGTTGGGTTAATTTTGCTCCGCTGGTTTTTTTTTACTACTGTAAACAAAATTAATCCAACTTCCAGCGGAGAAGGATTTAAATATAAATGCTTTAAATGTCACGAGCAAGGACATAAGGCATCAGAATCTCCGAATCAAAATAAGATACAAAAGGATGTGGTAGAACATCGTGTGGACGTGGACGAAGCACTAATTACTTTTAATGTTTCAGATTTAGAAGTTTGTAATGCTGTAAATGTTCTGAAACACGACTGGATTTTTGATAGTGGGTGCACGTCTCACCTTTGTAATGATGCGAGTATGTTCGGGGACACTTTAAATGTAACTAGCGGAGAACTAAATTTAGCTACGCATGTGAGTACTGAAATAAAAGGTAAGGGTACTGTATGGTTGTCTGCATGTAACAAACACTCAAAGACAGGGATTGACTTACATGATACACTTTATGTTCCGAACCTAAGGAAGAATTTAATTTCTGTAGCCAAGCTAACCAACGATGATTCACATTTAAACACAATGTAGCAAATGTGATTGACAAAAGGGGCAATATTAAATTGTGTGGTGAAATCCGGTTGAACCTACGAACTTCTGTCGTGAAAAGTAATTTAAGAAAAAGAATGAGAATTTGTGTAAGATATACGTGGCGGCCATGTCGAGCATGAATTATAAAAATATTGTAATGTTTTTTTTCGTGTTTTACTTACGTATTTTAGCTACATTTACCTCAAAAAACTTTACAAGTTCAATAGCTCCATAACGGTTAAGTTTCGGACGCCTTATTACAGAATCAAATCCATCAGAAATGACCTGAGTAATAACGTCCTTTAATAGTCTGTACGAATTTCCCTGTAACGCTGTATAATTATAGAATAAAATACTGTCTTAAAACAATATGTGGGGGTACAAAAGTTAGTGACAGAAACGAATCGCTGCAAAACCGACTCCACGTAGTCTTGTCTGCCCTACACCTAGTGTAATTTAAATCCGTACGCGCGGAGGGGCGAGGCGGCCCGCGAGCTGAGGAGCAAGTGGTTTTAACGGTTGGTGGTGACCGTGAATACCATCTGTGACGATAAGCTCGCTTGGGACCGCCGGAGCCCCGCAGCGCCGGAGCCGTGACAGAAACCATGCCTGCTGCATGTTACATGCTCGCTTGCATGCTACATGCTTGCTTGCACGCTGCATGCTTGCTTGCACGCTGCCAAGTTCAAACTAAACCTACTGCTTGGTAGGTTTGGTTTGATCTTGACAAGAATCTACCCGCACTATTTTTGTGAACGCGGTGTTGTAATTTTATATGAGCATGAATTATGTATGAATTGAAACGTTTAGAAACTGTCACTTGATAAAATGTCACTTCTTAAATAAACAATACGGATAAAGAATATTTGATTTGATGATATGACTATTCTAACATTAAACTTTATATGAAACAAAAATCAATGGTTGAAAAATCTTCAAAGTAAGTATTCTGCGTATTGATTATTCTATGAAACGAAAATATGAGAATAAAATGATGTGAAACGAAATTCTATAAAACTAGCTATAAAACAACATACAATCGAACTGTACACTGCCTATCTGACGCCTACAACTGCAACGTGCCGGGACCAACGGTT
This sequence comes from Xanthia togata, assembly GCA_963853775.1. Classification (NCBI taxonomy): domain Eukaryota; kingdom Metazoa; phylum Arthropoda; class Insecta; order Lepidoptera; family Noctuidae; genus Xanthia; species Xanthia togata. The sequence goes on from OY970790.1 coordinate 1,420,197, forward strand.
TAACGAGATGTGCGAGGCACACTTCGGACTATGCTATCTGTATCTAAGTATTCAATTTGTGACGTCGGTTACTGAATTATTGAAGCCACTGAGCTCTGGGCTGTTTCAGCATTTCAGAATATCTATTCTACCGTGCCCAAAACACATCTCCTTTACAGGTTGATAGATATTTTTAGATCAGGCATATACTCGTATTACTACAGTTATATACCTCTACCATGAGCTGTCATCGAAAACTTACTCGCTAGCGCTAGCGTATTAACATGTAGGTACAGTGCCGGGAGCCCTCCTGGAAGATTCACCTAGTCGCATACGGGATGCCGGGAGGGCTCCCGGCATCCCGTATGCGACCGCGGAGATCTTATTTCAAATTTAGTTTTTTTTTCCGAATACAGCATTATAAACCGTGAATATAAAATCAGATCTAGTTTTAACAAGATTTATTAGTATATTGTGTGTTGGTTTAAAAAGCCAAACCATTTTTATTTTCAAAAATATTTTGTTACGGTTACAAATTAATAAAATGTAAACTATTTATAGCGACAAGTCCCCCTGAAAACACAATTTTACTTCGTTTCACTTCGTCTATTCAATTAGTTTTTTTTTTTTGACGATGTTTTTATTGCGGAAATTTTTATTTAAATTAAAAATGAACTATGTTTACAATAGTAGAATATTTTGTAAAGGAACTTATTTTGATTTTTTCTTGAAATTCAAGTTGTTCGCGTCGCGCGTCTTTGGCCTCTAAAAGCGGCCACTAACATATTCCATGCTAAATAAGCTCTATCAGACATTATTTTGACTCCAATATACTTAAAAACGTATATAATTTTAATGTAACATTTTTCACACCTCAAAATGCTAGTATCGAGCTACGTAACTACTATCACAAGCGTATTTGTCGATAGCGTCTGTCGAATTAGTGACTCATGGTGCCGTTGTGTATGGTGACAGCTGAAAAACGTGAGTCTATACTATCTAGACTATCGAATAGACTACGTTAGGTTTCTTACCTATCGAAAGCTCTTGGTACGAAATTTAATTGGTTCTGTGACCGCTAGGGGCGCTGTACAATATCTTTTCTTAAAGGTAAATCATTTACGGAGACGCTATCGAAATCTATTTGATTCGCGTTAATACGCTAGCGAGTAAGTTTTCGATGACAGCTCATGGTAGAGGTACCTCGCTGTATGTGAAACAATAGCGAGTCGCGTGGGTGAATGCCAACGTACGCAGATTACAATTCGTTATGAAACGAGGTCTAAATGCGGCGCACAAACACTCTTCAAATGTGCAACTCAATGCGGAGGGACACATTCGATTGAATAATCCATGTGTCATTACGTGAGACTGGGTTGGTCAACAGATTTAAGCTGAATTATACGATACTTAGATTTAAATTCTGAAAGAGCACAGGAAAGATTCTATTGTAATGTAAGTCAATCTGCCTAGCCTTTTCCCAACTATATTGGGGTCGGCTTCCAGTCTAACCGGATGCAGCTGAATACCATTATTTTACATGGAGCGACTGCCTATCTGACCTCCACAATCCAGTAACTGGGTAATACGAAACCCCTTGGTAAGACTGGTTGTCAGATTTTCGGGCTTCTGACGACCCGTAACGACTATCAAAGATCCACGAATGACAGCCGGGACCAATGGCTTAACGTGCTTTCCGAGGCACGGAGGAGTCTCGGTATGTAAAGATAGTCACCCATCCACAGACCAACCCCGGCAAGCGTAACTTAACCTGATGGATCGACCCGTGCGGCAGTTATTACTTAGCCACGAGCTCCTCAATGTAATGTCATTCTATTGTAGTGTAAGTACAATGTATTATTGTATGTATGTATCCATATTATATTGTGCCATCGTTGTGTAATAATTGGTTGGTTGTTTAATTATAACAAAAGTAAAAAATCTTATATATATATATTCATTTAACTGGTTCGTCAATATTATGCCGATTATAGTAGCTTATCGAAGAGAAATCAGTTTCTGCCTGCGGGCCGTCTGACAACGCGCTCCCCGCGGCTTGTCCGACAGGTGGTCTGTCTGCGGGCCGTCTGACCACGCGCTCCCCGCGGCTTGTCCGACAGGTGGTCTGTCTGCGGGCCGTCTGACCACGCGCTCCCCGCGGCTTGTCCGGCTGGTGGTCTGTCTGCGGGCCGTCTGACAACGCGCTCTCCGCGGCTTGTCCGACAGGTGGTCTGTCTGCGGGCCGTCTGACAACGCGCTCCCCGCGGCTTGACCGACAGGTGGTCTGTCTGCGGGCCGTCTGACCAAGCGCTCCCCGCGGCTTGTCCAACAGGTGGTCTGTCTGCGGGCCGTCTGACAACGCGCTCTCCGCGGCTTGTCCGGCAGGTAGGCTATCTGCGGGCCGTCTGACAACGCGCTCTCCGCGGCTTGTCCGGCAGGTAGGCTATCTGCGGGCCGTCTGACAACGCGCTCTCCGCGGCTTGTCCGACAGGTGGTCTGTCTGCGGGCCGTCTGACAACGCGCTCTCCGCGGCTTGTCCGGCTGGTGGTCTGTCTACGGGCCGTCTGACAACGCGCTCTCCGCGGCTTGTCCGACAGGTGGTCTGTCTGCGGGCCGTCTGACAATGCGCTCTCCGCGGCTTGTCCGGCAGGTAGGCTATCTGCGGGCCGTCTGACAACGCGCTTTCCGCGGCTTGTCCGGCTGGTGGTCTGTCTGCGGGCCATCTGACAACGCGCTCTCCGCGGCTTGTCCGGCTGGTGGTCTGTCTGCGGGACGTCTGACCACGCGCTCTCCGCGGCTTGTCCGACAGGTGGTCTGTCTGCGGGCCGTCTGACAACGCGTTCTCCGCGGCTTGTCCGGCCGGATCCAGGTGGTCAGTCTGCGGGCCGTTTCACAACGCGCTTCCCGCGGCTTGTCCGGCACGTGGTCTGTCTAGGCGGGGAGGATCCGGACTTAATTACATCAAATTATAGTTTTTTTTTCTATAATTTCACACACCTCTGCCCAACCTTTCTGGGAAACAAGCGTGATGTGAGGTTATGTTGTGTTATTATAAATATGGCGAGGATTAGTGATCGTCGAAATTCGTAAATCGGCATCACAATCTCACCGCTATTAACCATGAACTTTGTAAAAAAGCTTTTTGTTTGTTTGAACTTTGTGCACAGCCTCGACCCCTATACGAGTAGCCCAACCCCCAACATTATGTGTGCCGCTAGTAAGGATTGGAAAATATAATTGTATAAATCATTTAGAATATCCGGAAAATAATCCGGAAAGACGAGTTGGTTATAACATTTGTTCGCGTAATAACATTTGTGTCGTGTTGTTCGCGCCCGGGAGTCTCATATCACAATCAATTAACAGTATAGCAGAGGCGGCTGAAGATGCATCCTTGCTGAGCCTATAAGTTCCACATACGCGATCAGCCCTTTCCCAAACAGTAATATTTTATGCGTCGAGAAGGCAAATTTTTCAGACATATGAATGGATCTATGTATTCCGAGTGTATTACGCAAATAGCGTTCAGTGCAGACCAGTCTCGCATAATCCATTATTCGATATGGACCATGTTTGAGGGTCCGTAGCGTACGTAGCCCCCAGTGACGATTGGACGTAATCTAATGAAGTTCACGAATTTCGCGACGAAATTACAAAAAAAAAAATGAATTATTCGATTGGTACAATCGAATAAATCGAGTGAGTAGTTTAATCGAACGAATGCTGCAAGTGGCGATTGGAAAATTGCGTAACAGATCTATTATAACTGTCTTAACATTCGCTGTTGACGAGGAAAATGTTTTTACTTTTACTTACGAGTTTGTAGTTTTACTTGTTTTAATTGAAAAAAAGAAAGAAAGAAAATACGTTTATTATTGCGGTAAACATGACGCAAAGAACACAAACATAAAAAGAACAAGTTAGGGGAAGGAAAATATGCGTCACATCCACGCAAAACGGTCATCACATAATGCTGCGACCCTATGAGAGACGATTTGAGTGTTCCGTCATGAATAATGAAGCAGCATGTGGCAGTTAATTATACCAACCATTGCAAACTATAGTTTTGTATAACTTAGACTCATTTTTATTTTCAATTTTTGTAAATGTGAGTACCATGGAGGCGTTTACTATGTTATTATGTTGATTTTGACTTGAAAGAGCAGGGTAGTTGAGAGTGTGTCATGCTCACTTAATGTCTCGCTTATTGTGGCGAGTGTGTTGGATCATTCGGTTCCCTACAAAATGGTTGAGCTGGATGGTGCTGATCCACGCGTCATGTTCGTGAACGGGCGCCGTCAGTCGAGACTGGTCATCTCTAATCTGCCAGGGCTTATTTTTAATCTTATAATTTTAATCGTTTTTGATTTTTATATTTTTTTTTACATTGTTCTCACATATAGAATCAACAAGAGTAATGTACCCAGGATTTTGTAATTTCTATATTTAAAAGAGTGTCCTTGGAGTTTCTTGCCCGTTCTTCTCCATAGAGATCTACGTTTTGGAATGGGCAACTAGCTTCAACTTTCTAACTGACTGACTCTTTGTCAATTCAAAAGTAAATGGTTTCATTGAAATAAATGCTTTGAGTTTGAGTTTTACACATCTACTGTACTGAAACTTAGACAGCAATACCTTTGTGGATGTTTCGCTGCCTGATTATAATGTTAGGTAGCCTTTATCTGTTGATGAAAGGAGCTGTAAATCGGTTATATCGAAGAATAGATAGGATATACAGTGCATTTTCCAATATTTGATTACCAACTTAGCCAGCCATATTGTGGCTAGGCAGGAAGTGAATTCTGAGATGACTGCTAATCGAGATGTAGGTATGAGAATATGGATGCCGTGCTGCGCCGGCCCCCATGAGGGGTTGATAACTAAGCGCAGGCGCGTAGGTATGTTACTGAGGAGTGAAAAGAATTTCTAAACAAAAATATTGATTTACATTTGCAATTTGAGCATTCTGACACTATTGACCTATTTTATTTTTATTGGAACGGGAGACATCAGACATTATATACCTACCTACAATTTAATTTCAACTCTTTATTAGTGGCTTTTGTGGACAATAATTATTCAGATTTATTACAGCTGTAATAGCAATCACGTCACTTCGCTTAAAATACGTTTTTATTTTTATTAATTTATTTATCTTTATATATATTATTTTCTATTTTGTGAATGTGAGAACGCTGTAGGCTTAATGGACTACAGATTTGTTGACCATTATTATTTTGTTAATTACTTGGTACTTGTTAAATGACCTACACTGTCCTACCATACCTAATAAAACTGTTATTTGAAAATATTGTAAAAGCCAATTTTTTTTTTGTTATTCATTCATACGGACTGTACGAAGGAGGTTCCATGTCCCTCACTTACTATGAGCTCACTGTCTGGTGGTGACATTGAGGTCACGGGGTCAACTCCGGATAGTCATTTAAACTAGTTTGTAAGACAACAGGAGGTACAAGTAAGAATATTCTTATAACTAACAACAACAAGGTATCTTCTGGCTCTAAAATAAATATTTACCAAAAAAGAGATCAGCAGAATGCCTTGAAATTATTTCATCAAAATATTCAAGGTTAAACAAAATTATTAGAAATTGAAATGTTTTTAGAAAAAAAAAGTTTGACATTGTTTGTTTCACTGAACATTGGTTAAAGGATTACCAAATGCTAATTAATTATGAGAACTATAGTTTGGGCAGTTGTTTTAACCGTAAATATATGCTGCGTGGAGGTTCTCTAATCTTGATTAAAAATTGTTTAAAAACTAAGGAACGTAATGACATAGTTGGTATATCAGTTGAACATTGTATCGAGCTGTCCTATGTTGAGCTGGATAAGAATGTTGTAGTGTGCGTGTACAGACCCCCTAATTATCAGAACTTTTCTTTATTTGAGTCAATAATGGAATATGTCCTAGCGAAACTGGCATCCAGTAACAAAACCGCAATTATTTGTGGTGATTTTAATATTAATATTCTGGAAAATACTTTAAATAGCAGTCGATTATCAAGCATTTTTAAATCGTTCAATTTATCTAACATTTTTACAGAACCGACTAGAGTAACTTCAACTTCTGCTACTTGTATCGATAATGTCTTCTGCGATTGTGATTATTTAGCTAAAGCCACAGTAAATTATTTGCCGTCTGATCATAGTGGCCAAACGGTAACTTTTAAGTTTAAAACACCTTTGCCAAAAGTGCAAATACAAATTAGACCAATAACAAATGGCAAATTAAATAGATTCAATAGTATCCTAACTAATGAGTTAAATGTTCTGGGCCATAATATGGATGATTCAAATAAATTGTATGAGGATTTCTTTTCAGTAGTGCACACTGAATTCAATATAACTTTTGAAAAGAAAACAAATATTTTCCCTAATTTTATATTTAGGGACTGGGCAACTAGAGGTATTAGGATAAGTAGGGATTGGCTTTTCGAATTGTATGGCCGTGAGCCTTCCATTAGCACTAAACTTTCAACAAGTATGTTGCTACATATTTCGAAATTTTTAGTAATATCTGCAAGATAGCTAAAGCCCTGTACATTAGCAATAAGATCAAATTAGCAGAAAATAAAATAAAAACAGTTTGGAAACTTATAAATAATGAAACTAGTAGGAATAAAAAACAAAACACTGATTACACATTGGAGACTTCACGTGGTGCAATAAGCTCTAACTTAGAAGTAGCTCAATAATTTGTACATTTGTTTACTAATATACCATCTAAAACGACGGAAGCTTTAAATTCTTGACCCGATGTCTCAATTGATTTATTAAGAGCGAATGTTCCAGGCTGTCTGGTTGAATTTCAATTTAAACATATAAACCCTATGATAGTTGTAAAAGCTTTTCGGCAAAAATTGACAGAGGATCTATGGGGACTATCTATCAAAGTTTGTGCATCCATAATCGAGACTATAGCACAATACTTAGCTTTAATATTTAATTTGTGTGCGGATCAAGGAGTCTTCCCGGATTTAATGAAATACGGTAAGGTTATACCACTTTTTAAATCTGGGGACTGTAGACACCAAAAAATATAGACCAGTATCTGTGCTGCCGGTATTCAGCAGTGTTCGAAAAGGTAATGCTAAATCTAAGGCATAGTAATTTTAACACCAACCAAATCTTAAACGATCAGCAATATGGTTTCACCAAAGGACGTTGTACGACTGACGCCGGTGTCACCTTATTAAAACACATATTTACAGCGTGGGAGGAGGCTCAAGATGCCATAGGAATCTTTTGTGACCTCTCCAAGGCATTTGACTGCGTAAATCATGAAACCTAACTCTTGAAACCTAACTCTTGAAACTTGACCATTACGGACTAGGTAAACTTGCGCTCTATTTAGTAAAATCTTATTTAAATGATAGACAACAGCAAGTTCAAATTAATGGTGTCAATTCACTCGGTCTAAAAGTAAAAATGGGTGTTTCTCAAGGCTCGATATTGGGTCCTTTTCTCTTTTTAGTATATATTAATGATCTACCCCATTTATTAAAAAAAACAACCACAAATGTTTTATTTTAGAAGTTTGAGCAATGTAGCTCCATTCTTCGATAATAATCATAAATATGATTTCTAATAGCAACCTTATCAAAATCATCTAAATCTGTGATTGGCTTAACCTTGGTCCGCTTTTTGTTGGGTGTCGGTACTTTATTTTCAGACATCCCATCTTGGCCAATTTTCTCACGTGTTATACGCGAAACAGTATTACGGCCAATATCAAGAGCTTCGGCTACTCGTTGTACAATTAGATTCAATGGTAACAACGGTCCATTATTTTGTAGTTCTCTTTCAAAGTAGTCTCGGAGGCGAACAACAAGCTCCCTGGCCTGACTACCCAAAACAGTTTCTTTTGTATGCTTAGGCATGGTAATAACAACAAACTCAACAAACTTATAACAAATAACAATTTAACAAAAATGAAAACAAACAATGAAATCGTAATACGTGTCACATTAAGTCACAATTCAAGGCGCTAGCACTCGTACTCACAGCATCGCACGGGTAAACAAAATGGCCGCCGCGCCGATGCGCCATAGAGCAAAAATTATGTCACGAAAAAAAAACATAAAACCGATTTTGATTATTTTATATAAGTACAAAGATAATTATGTAGCCATAAAACATTTATATTGACAAGTTTATACACGTAGTTACACTGCACAACTGAATAACACACTAATTTTCATAACAATATTAAAGAGAACTAGATTTATGCTGCGAGTATCGTTAGCGATAAAAATGAATTGCTTATCGTCACATCCCTAGTCATGTGGTACTGACAGATGTCAAAGTCATACAGGCAACTGTTACCCGCACCATGCTACAGCGCAAATAGTGTAATGCAAATGATTAAAACGAAACTTTTTATTTTAACAGTAAAAAAATCTGCAAAGTCCTTAAAAACAATTTAAAACCTAGTGCTACGTCCCTAGCCCTGATGACTCCCTCATGGACCTTATTAAGGTAACAATAGTCTCTTGAGGAATGTTGTCCCATTCTGCAACAACGGCATCTTGGAGGTTTTGGAGAGTGGTAGGGGCAGGATCACGTGCTCGTACTCGCCGTTTCAGGTCATCCCAAAGGTGCTCAATAGGATTCAGTTCTGGACTACGCGCAGGCCAACGCATAACAGGGAACCCGACTTCAACTTTCCCTTTACGATAAATATCTGACTAATGACAATGGGATCATCTCGGAAGTATAAAAAAATAATTCTGGCAAATCCGTCTATATATGACGGAGATAAGCCCTAAAATACATCTAAAGATAAAAAAGCATCCGAATCGATAATCTCCTCCTTTTGAAAGTCGGTTAAAAAATATCGCGGCGGAATTTTATCACGCACTGGATTTTCAACTCTCGGTATTAAGCCGAGCGTTGTGAATCCAACGCGCTGGGACGCTCTCTCGTCCCAGCGCGTTGGAAAAACACTGTTGGATTTTCAACTCTCGGCGCTAAACAGAGCGTAGAATATCCAGTGCAAGAACAAAATTGCCGCGGGAAAAAACAAATACAATACTAATAAATATCCCAATAATTTATATTTACGCGACGTGCGTGTGACAACTGGCGCCGTTCATCGGCCGAATTGATCCCAAGGCCACGCTCGATAACGATGTATAGATGGTGCCTTATTTGTTTTACGTATATATCTTCTAGACTTTCTCTAGCTAGATTTTGTCTACAAGGCCTTAGATCTAAATTTTAGTCAAGATATCCTAGTATGTTGAGATATTGGCATGGTAAAGAAATTTCATAAAAACGCATTACTAGTCTCTAAATTCACTAACGATTCCCTTAAGTAGTCAAGAAAAATAAAGCAACTATTGAACATACCTAATTACTAATAAATATAAATGTCGTCGAGTCGTTATGAATGAATGCAAGTACACCTAATAATAGCTATCTATTCACTCACACACACAAACGGTAGCGCACCGCGTCCTCCGCTCGTATTCTTCTTCAAACAGAGATAGCAATATTCCAAACGAATCTTGCACACACTCGATGCGAGCCGTGCTCCGGGGCCCTCTTAAGATCTTAAAGGGGAATCTTTCAGGGTTGCCACCATAGGAAATAAAACAACTTATATTAAAAAATATAGGTATATCAGTCTATTTTGTTTTCAAACTAAAAAGTGACAACCCTACCCCAAGGCAAGGTTTTGTTGATTTTTCATAAAAAGAGAGCGGATTGTTCTTCTTGTTTTTACCAGCTTATGGCCTGAAACACAGGTTTAAATAAACCTAAATCGGGCAACGCACTACACTATTCTATTTTTATATGCAACTGTAATCTTATACATTTGTCATACCATAGTTTTTATCCAGATTATTATAATACTATTATAGGCCTAGATTAATATGTATACTACTGAACCATTTGTACACTTTTGTAACTTATTATTATTCCAATAAATTTTATTATTATTATTATAGCTTAAACTCGCTTAAGAAGTGCAAAACATAGATACAATACAATAGAATATTATTTTTTATTAAATATGATCCGTAAAATCCTTAAAAATAGCATCAAATACTCAAACAATGAAATTATGAAGTGCAGGCAATCAGCACAAATCAGCAAAAATCAGCGTGAAGTGAAATGTCAGAAGTTTTCAAATGGTGGTCCCATTTGAAAACTTCTGACATTTCTCTTTCTTGCCATAACCAAAAGTAAGTGTTGCATGCGTAAAAATCGTACCTTAGACAATTCTCTGGCTAGAATAGTTTAGTAATGAAATTCAAATAATATGTTTAGGCAAAGTAAGGCTAGGTAGGCAAAATTAGAGCATTTTACGATAATTAATCAATTAAACTTCATAGTATTGTTCAAGTTTCAAATGAAGTTGTGAATGCTGCGACCGCGACAATGCTTTGTAGAGCGGGAGCTTGCAAAGTTGAGTGGTTGAGTGAAAAGTCGGGAAAGCTTGCTCAACCAACTTGAGGACTAGTCGCTCTTAGCTCGTTTTCTTTCTCCGAGGTGCAGCCGGGGGCGGGGCGCGCGGTGGGCGGGGTCGCCGCCCACTCGCCCCACTCCCATTAGTTAAAGCGCACGTAAGTGAAATAATCGAATTCATTTGGAATTTTCGGATGAGGGCTACTTATATAACATGCGCATTGGAAAGGTCACGTAATAATTGGGCTCATTTCTTTCGTTTCAATGAAGGGTTGATTGACAGGTAGAAAGAAGGTCATGCCGCTGAAGAACAATCTCAGTCAGATGCTTTATGAGATCAAATCCAACAATCGACAATCAAGCCAGCTTATGGCAGTCCACTACTGGACAGTCTCTCCGAGGCTGCGCCACACAACACATAACACCCTGTCCACCGCCCCCTGCATCCAGTGCAGTCTGTTCGCTGTTCGCTGACATCGCTACACATGCATGGGACGCAAGCACTTATACACACTTAACCTGTTTACGGATGTAGATGACATTCAATCACTATTGTCTTGTTAGACGAGAAACTGCGCCACGATAATTCTATTCTATTTTCAATAAATGGCAAGCAAAGCCGATGAATGAAAAGCTGATAGAAACAAATTCAAAGTCATTGATATGCTAACTCTGTCCTCTTTACCTATATATTAGAAAGAACACGTGCAATAAAAATGGCCCACACCATGCTCTCTCTAGATCTGAGACACGATATCTCAAAAATGTTAATGTAGGTTAAGAACTTGCTACATTCGGGTCATTACAAAACAGCACTGTTAAGGAAAAGTATTATGACAACGGGACCTGTCATTTATAATAAAATACCTCACGGTTATAAGGATTTGTCTGTAAACATGTTTAAATCTAAGGTAACTGCACTTATTTTAGGCAAATGTTATTACTCTGTGAAAGAATTTCTAAATGATGTGAATTTGTCCAGATTATGATTGTAATAAATAATTGCAATTTGACACTATAAGACTTAACTACCTTACTATAATATTATTAATTGACTTCACTATAATTTCTGTTTTGTTTTGTTGATATTGTTTTGTATGTATTGATATTTTAATTAATGTAATAATTTGCACGCCGTAAGGTAGACTGTAGCCGATCTCATTAATTTATGAACAACATCTTATACCTGTACCTACATTCATAGCAAATAAAGTTAGGTAGGATAAAGTTCATTTACACATGTCATACCCTATACTTTGATAAAAGCTATATTCTTGACAAGATCGACTCGATTCTTCAGATGTTCTCATCACTCACTTTTGTTTGGGAAGACTGCGTGACTTTTTTGTAAGTGAAGTTGACAAAAGTTTAAATGTCTCGCTCTCCTGCAACCTGTGTCTCGCTCTCCTGCAACCTGTGTCTCGCTCTCCTGCAACCTGTGTCTCGCTCTCCTGCAACCTGTTTCTCGCTCTCCTGCAACCTGTGTCTCGCTCTCCTGCAATCTGTGTCTCGCTCTCCTGCAATCTGTGTCTCGCTCTCCTGCAACCTGTGTCTCGCTCTCCTGCAACCTGTGTCTCGCTCTCCTGCAACCTGTGTCTCGCTCTCCTGCAACCTGTGTCTCGCTCTCCTGCAACCTGTGTCTCGCTCTCCTGCAACCTGTGTCTCGCTCTCCTGCAACATGTGTCTCGCTCTCCTGCAACCTGTGGGAGAGATTTCGTGAAAATGGACGCAAGTGTGTAACAGGAAGCCGGGGAAGCGCGCGCTATTTGATTTGACTAATGAGCGCGCGCGGTGCTAGAGGTGGTCGCCAGAAACGACCTTGAGGAGGCCTCCCCCCTTTTATGTTGCTTATTACCAAGCTGAAGGTGAGATGTCAGATGTTACACATCATTTGCGAATACTGTAAGGCTCACTCATTTTTGTTTTCATACATCGTAACCTTATTTTGCATTATTCGACATTTATACCTACAATTCTAATTTCAACTATTTATTGGAGGACAGGATATAAATTCAGTTTTGTTACAGTTGTAATGTTTGGTTTAAATAGATTTTTATTTTTACTATTTTATTAATTTTTATATTTTGTGAATGTAACAACATTGTAGGCCTTGTAGACTGTACATTTGTTGACTATTTTCTATTTGGTACTTGTTGACAGAGCTATACTGTCCTCCCATATTTATTAACACTGTAATTCGAAGACCGTTTTACAGTAACGCAGCGCGTAAAGTAGGTAACTGTCAATCCTTCACACGTGCAGCCTGTGGGTCAGCTCCACTCAGCGGGCACACAGCGATCTACGCGTTCAGTATAATAATGCACTGAGAGTGCTGCTGTAGTGCGTCAGGGATGTTTACGGATAATAACATTGATGGATTTGCCGCCATTATTCGAAAATGATGTGCATCCCTGAGGTGACGTGTTCGCGGTAGCACCAACAGTTCTCAGTGTGTTCGCAGATCGGTGGGGCTCCCCGATGTTGCGGAGGTGGATGCAGATCCACGCTGAATTTAAATTTTGTGTTAATTTAGTGTCTGTTCCTACTAACACTACATGTAAAGTAAAATTGTTACTAACCCTATGGACTTTGTCCGAAATAAAAGTATTGTATTCTATTCTAAAAGCCAATTTTTTTTAGAAGAGTTTTCGTGTAGTTTCTTGCCGGTCCTGTACCTGTGGTAGTACCTATGTTGTAATGTCAAATAAATGGTTTTATGACAGCTACGCGCACAGATTATGTCTACATATAGAAGGCGAGCGGCGGCGCGGCGCGTGCGTCGCGGTTGTTGCCTTCGGACCGGACTGTCATTTTTTTTATATTATATTTATTTAATGATTTAGAACTTGTATTGTGTATTTTATTTTGTAATTTCATATACTGCACCGGTTGACGTCATCACGTGAACGCCGGCTGTCGCTGGGGCTCTGTCTCGCAAAGGGTCGCAGCATTATGCTGAGCGATGGCTGTTTTGCGTGGATGAGAGACATATTTTGCCCCAATTTGTGCTTTTGTGTTTTTGTACCTTCTTCACGTCATGTTTACCGCAAATAAACATTTTTTTTTCTTTCTTCTACCGTTACTGAATAAAAAAGAATTGATTTAACATTGCATGCCATGGTTTAACCTTCTCGTAAGAGGAAATAAGCTAATGAGTCTAGGCACGCAGCCTCACATAATTAGAACGATGTACGAGCTGGCCTTGCTCGGATTATACCTGATTCATGTATTCTAGCAGTCATTACTTTTTATAAAAGAAGAAAATATTGGAGCATGGACTTATAAAGCCCAGCATAGGTGAACTTTTGTTATCTATTGAAGCGACGTCAGGTGAAGTTACCTTGTTGCTTTTAGGGGTCCATAGTGCAGCCAGAAGCCCTCATACAGGTAGTCTGCTCACCTGTGTGTCACAACCTCAAACACGCTAAATACATAAGTATAGGTAGGTTTATAGATATTTATAACGCTTAGGGCTGATTTTGCAATTATAACTCTTATCTAAAGAATAACTATTTCTATTTGACAGCTTTTGTATAGAAAATATGTCAAACTGTCATATTTATTCTTCAGATTAAAGTTATCTGACTGTAAAAAAATCAGCCCTTACTTAGTTGTGAAATGAAATGGCTTAGTAGACTGTACTACTTAATTTAGCGGTAACACAGCCGGGTCTGCTTTGTTGTTGAGCAAATACCGATCCGAATGTGTGAACACGATCACGAGCATTCCTTAGGTATATACAGTTGGTCTGTTTAGAACAAAATATTCAGAACGTGCTTATTATTGTGCCGAAGTCACATATATACAAGTAAAACTGAACTATCTCTTAGTTTTTTCCGTTGTTTACGAGGTAACACGACTTCGCCATTATGACCTTAATGGCTTTTTTATTTAATTTCTAGTTTTCCTGTTATCGAAATAAATAATAACACGTAGTTATTAACACCTCGGTTATCCTAGATGTAGATACAGGCGCGCCACTGTGATCGCTAACTACCTATCGATGTCTAGGGTTAACATTTACATACAAGGGTTGCCAATTCCTAAAACCAAAACACCGAACTGACCAACCGATTTAGCTGGATTTTTAAGTAATAAGGCGGGACACCATCACTTATTAAGAATTTTGTGTCTTAGTTCTAAAATGATAGACATTATTGTACCTACGTATATAAATCCAAGCTTTTTGATCCTTTATCATAAAATCGTCTAAGTTACTTCTAATGAAACAACACCAAAGCACATTGCTATTTAATATGTAAAAAGCCTAACAAAAAACGGGCACGTCGGACACCGATTGAATTGACCGGACTCGCATTCAAATACTCAACCATGTCCGGCTTTATCCGGACGCCTGGCAACTTATTGTACAGTAGGCCACACGGCAGCGGTAACACTGCACAACAATGATTGTGATACCACTCTAACTGTAGATCAGATGACGAATCACTTGACATTATTAGTAAGTGTTTTACAATTGCGAGCATTTCCTAATGACGCGTATATACTGGACTATGATCATGAGTGTAGCATGTAATGGATCAATAAAACAAAATTATAATTCAAGGTTAGTTGTACTTACCGTGGCCACCTGGCATTGCACAGGCAACAGAAGGAACACGGGTGGGTATGAGTCAGTAAGAGTCTGACACGCCCTCCTGCTCCACCCAGAGCGGGAGAAATAATTTGATGATTTCCCAAAGTTGTTAGTTGTTCTTAGTTTCTCTGTAGTTTCTAGCAAGCCGGTGGTAAGTGGTAAGAGCCTGAGGCGTCATCTGATGAACAGAACTAGCATCCTCCTCGCTGTTTTGAACAAGTGAAAGGCCTTGTGTGTCAGTTAGCCAATGAACTTATTCATTCACATTTATAATATTCAATAAATAAATAATGCAGTAGTTAAATCAACTGCTAATATAACGTTCTCGGCCCGTAGGTAGGTGGATGGTGGACCTTGAGCGAACATTTCCAGTGTATCGAACATTCCTTGTAATGTTTTAAAGAACGAAATTGCTAGAGACTGACCGAAAACGAAATCGGCCTGATTTGTATTTTTGGCCGAAAACACAAAAATACTCTTTTTTTGTTATGCGATGTTGTTCTTTGTTAAAAGTAAAATAAATACAGAGTCATACTTTCAATCATGTTATGTAACCGTTTAAACTTTATTCACAGGAAACTTCCCAAAGGCACTATTAACTATCGAACAATCTACTATTAAATGCAAGAAAAAGCATGTTTTCCAGCATTTTCTCAGTTATTGCTCTGTTAGGTTGTTGTTACTATGCATTCTCGCCAAATAAATGAATTGAAAGTATTGATTTGCATATCTTATTTCGGCCGGAAATTTTTGAAAACCGAAAACGAAAACCAATTTGGTTTGGACTCTAAAATTTTCCAATATTTCTGCAAACAGCATACATTTTACAATTCTACTCACATAAGTACTAGAGTCTTTTTAGCCAATATGTAAGTTTGATCAGAACTGCGAATATAATTTGATTGCAAGTTAATTTAAAATTATGTTCCATTTCGAAATGGAAATTAAATAAACATGCATGATAAATTGATAAGGTCAGTGAGCTTTGTGAGATCACTCAATACTGAACAATATGTTTATTGCATTCTAAAATGAGAACTTAGGTAGTAGGTTCACAAAGACTTGTTCGTTGTGGACCCTGTCGGGCACAGCGAAGTAGGAGAGGGGAAAATAGCTTTAGTCTGACATGTTGACATAGTATAGCTAAGCATGATTCACTAAAAATATGCTCATTGCGTGAGCAGTTGCCTATTGTAAGCAGCAGTCACCGTAGCAACAACACCGTCCGCTACGAAACATCTGCTGTTTTCGGCCAGTCTCGTAGCATTATTCCGGGCCGCGTTGCTACGCGCGTAGGCATGGCTACGAGACGTAAACTGCTTTGTTAAAGTTCGTTTCCAGTCAAGTTTTTATTTATCAGAAACTTTTACAAGAGTGAAGCACAATAATATTTAGCGCTCTATAATTGTTGTTTTATTTATTAATATTTAATATACCTTATTATTATTATTTAAAAATGTTTTATGCGAAGCGGGAAAATCGGGAGGGTAATATTTCTTTGTGTAGATTATTCCAGGTAAATACAGACATCAAACGCCTCAAGAGATGGCATATACTTGAACTCGGACAGAGATTCTGAACCGGGGATACGAGTGGGATGATTCACTCGTATCCCCGTTAATGGAGACCTCGGTAGCACACCTCCGCCGTAAAGCCGTAGCAGCGAAACCGCAGTAGTTAAATTCAATAGACTCGCGTCATTTTCCGCTACTCGCATCCGATTCCAGTAGCGGAACATGACGCGAGTCTATTGAATTTAACTACTGCTCTTATCGCCTACTCGTAATACCATCTGATTATGGTGTTGTATTAACCGATCGCAGATTAAATAAAAAAAGAGACTAATACTGATACCAAAATAAAATAATATCATTACTCCGACCAGTTTTCAAATACAAAAAACTTACTCGTGTCGTCATCGCTGCGTCCGTCAATTAAGATTTTATGAAACTCATTACCAAAAAAACAATATGAATTTGGTTGTTTTGGCGTACGTACGTCTATTATCTTAGAGGTAAGTAGGTAAGTGCTACCTACATTACATAAGTGATGGGTAGAACAACAGACTATTTGTGTGAAAATAACTTGTTTCTTTATTTTAAGACGTTGTTGGAAGCCGTAATCATTTTGTTAAGTTCAACTTCTTGATGTTTTAGCGAACGTACCCTTAATTAAAGTCTGAGTGTACAGGTCGCCCACGCATGCAAAGACGGAGTGCCCGCGCGAGATTGAGCGCCAGTCTGCACCATATACGAGAAACCTACAAAATCACGACGCAATTTGTATACATTATTTCAATCTTTAACTCTCGAGCACTGATTAAATAATGATGTTGTCATAAACTATGCAGGTACGATTCCATACTTTCATATTAATATTATAAAATGCGAGTAACTCTGTCTCTCTGTTACAATTTCACGCCTGGCCGATGGTTATGAAATGATTTGAGATAGGTTCAGGACAGGTCCTGGGAACCAGGAGAAGGACATAGGCTTCTTTTCATCCTAGATTAGGGAAACATAAAATACACGCAGGCGAGGTCGCGGCCACTTGTTTATATCGGAATGAATCGCACTACGCTTGCATGTCGAGTTTTTGTAATACTTAGGTAATCCTTGCTTATTGTTGTTCGCTTTCCGTATCATTTTGCATCTTTTTCTTCATCTTTTCCTGATGAAAGGCACAACGAAACAGTCTAGTATACATACATGCCTATGTAGCATTGGTACATAGATGTGTCAGACGTGGCACTTCAGCCTGGGATTGGGGTCAGTTGTGAGTGATGCGCAGTAATAGTGCACACGTTAGCGACATAACGAAGTAACTAAGATTGGCAGCTCGCGTGTCCCGATTTAAATCCCTTTAGATCGACACTTACAGACACTTTATAATAAGAGCTATGCAGTCAATGAACAGAGAATCTAATCGTTGCTTAGGTATCATTTTCCTACTTTATGCAAAGGAAAAAGAAAACTCAACAACGGCCAACTGCTTAAAATGATGCACTACCGCTGTGCAATGTGTAATAAGCTTCTTTCTTTTCTCGGGTTCCGTCTGTACTGTCCGCACTTTCCAACTTCCTCGGATATATATATTGAACTCCACTACGTGCAGTCTTTTTTCAAGTACTAGTTAATAAATATTCAACAGCGTATCTATCTATGACAATCACTAAAAAACTGCACGCAATCTAAGTATCTGAGAAAATGCGGAGGCCTCAGGGACTCAGGGCGACACGCCACACACACACGCGACACTACAAACAGAAACTTTTTTAAAGAAAAGCAAGCCCTGGAAAATCACTATCAAAACAATTAGTGGTTATTTTAGTATAATGGTAGTGTGTGTAAAGGGAGAAAAGAGAGCAATTATAGACCTTGATCGAGTTCGCACCTCGTGTAAACTTGTGTTCAAGTTCAAAGCAGCTTATTAGGCTTCTCTATGCTTATTACACGTGTATCTACAAATTCACGTGGCCCACTTACTAGTTACTTGTTCAGTTATATAGTTTACACATTTCCTATATATTATTAGGTCAATAAAAAAAGTGTCCCGTTGAAAAAAGGGATTTTTTTACCAGCATTACAAAATTTAAACAACTTGAAGCGCAGTCTCATTCTCGAATCTATCACGAAGGCCTGAAAGACGCGGTCGTCGTCATCGGCCTAATTGTCTAACAATGCAATTTGCTAGTGTCGGACCGACATATTTGCAAATCGGAATAGAAAGACAGCCTACTGTCGCGAAGTTTTTCGCTGGGCGCGATGCCGATGCCAGTCGCAGGGAGCGCGGCCGGCTGCCCGTAGTCGCGGACACTATGTTCCTACGGTCGTCGCTATGATCAGTTGACCACACAATAATCTACGTCCCAGCGCAAATTGCATAAGCCAAATAGTAGTAAGTAGCACCACACTGCAAACACCTGAGAAGTGCAAGCTATAGATAGAAGGGATCAAAAGAATCCGTTACTGGAATGTTTATGGAAAATTCCAAATGATCACGTCATCTTCGGAGATAATAAGCTCGGTGTTGGCGACATTCGCTACAGCCGTTTTTCATCTTTTTCAAAAATACAGCCCCTACATTTGGTTCGTAACTCCTCAAAGTAATTCCAAAGGGCACAATAGGGATGATGACTCAAAAATAGTTTTTTGTCCGTAATGTAGATTATGAAAAAAATAACGTACCTACACGTATTTTTTCTTTTTTTACGGTATCAAAAGATTACGGAGATACATTGAGTTATAATGTGGCATGACGTCACTTGTATGTAGATTTTATACATACTTGTGACGTATCAACCCCCACTCCCCAACTTTAATGCGTTGTAT
This sequence comes from Xanthia togata, assembly GCA_963853775.1. Lineage (NCBI taxonomy): Eukaryota > Metazoa > Arthropoda > Insecta > Lepidoptera > Noctuidae > Xanthia > Xanthia togata. The sequence continues at coordinate 1,439,540 of OY970790.1, forward strand.
CTAAGTCATTTTTTATTAATATGATATAGCAAAAAATACGTGTCTAATATTTTTTTATTATCTGACTGACGGACTAAATAGAATTTCTTTTTTTGACCCAGGCATCATCCCTTTTGTTGCAAACTGATTAGGACACGTCATTAAGAATTATTTCTACTATGACATGTTAATCAGCTATTGGACTGTATTTCCCATTCCTAGCGAATTTCGACAACGTCAATAATTGTAGGTAATAATTGGCTTTTATTTTGTGTCATTTAAACGAACATCATTACTTAATTTAAATCACAAAATGTGTGTAGTTTCACAAATGAAACTGGATTGCGTCTCACGTTAGTACGTGAGACGCAATCCAGTCATAGTTTCATAATGCGTTTTTGTGTAGTTGGTAAAATTTTCAGAGTAGCTGTCTGTTTAGGAGCTATGGACGTGTATAGCTTGACCATGGTAGAAACTGGTTTTGTCGGGATTTGTAATGCTACGCGTGATGCTGAGTGATTCGAATTCTGAACCTTCTGGAAAATTAAATATAATGTACGTACTATTGTTATAACACGGGCTGTCCACTTGATCATATCGACTAGATCTAGTAACATAATATACTACTTATATGGTAAATAAACAAATACATAATGACGCACGCGGAAATACTTAGTGAGATATTATATACTATACCTATGTGAGATCGTGGAAATAATATATAGCGTGCATACTGCGTATGATAGGTACAATGCTAATACGTACGTAAAGGCAGCCGTCACACTCGCTTTGATAATAATAACGTCAGTAATAAGAACATTTAGTTATTAGGTACGATCCATCGCCCACGCCGCAAAGGGGCGAACCTCATGCAAGGTTGTATGAGGGTCGCCCCTTTGCGGCGTGGGCGCCGGATTGTATGTGGTCAAAACCGTTGCAGCAGCAGCCGAAAGGCTGCATACAATTCAAATTCAAATTTATTTATTTGCAAATATGGGTAATTAAAGAATAGTTCATGCAGTAGTCAAATATTAGCCAGTTATTCATAATTAATTGACATATTTTAACAAGCATTTGGTATTTGTTCTGAGTGGCAAAACAACTCCTAACTGAAATTAATTAGCATCGTTAAATGGAAAGTCCAATTAAAAGTTTCAATTCTTTCTTGGTTAACTGTTAGTAAGATTTCGGTAGATTCTTTATTAGTCCAGAGTTTCCTGTATTCGGTGCTTCAAAGGATTCGCGATTTAAAACGACGTGGTGACTGTGGGGTGGCTGGCAGGCTGGGGTGGCGGCACCGGTTGCAGGCTTGGTTTTTATTTATTTATTCACAAAATCCACAGCTCTTCAACAATTTCACTTAGGATAAATTAACTAATCTTACAGCCAATTACGGATTTACAATTTTATAACTACACTTATTATCTTGTTGAATCGGATATGCTGCTGACGGCTTTGGAACTTTGGAGTCGGTACTTAGTCGTCGAAAGATAGGGTAGCGGGATATTCGTCTAGTTTGATATCAAGTTCTCAAGTTGACCGAAAACTAAAACATATATCTTAGGCTAAGAAGTAAGTAAGTTTATTTCTCCTTTCGTCTTCCCATACCCAAGAAACATTTTTTTGTTTGTTCACTTTCTTGGAGCGTCTACGTGACATCTACGTGCGGGCTTTTACAAAAACAGATGTTTCTTCAGCAACAGATATTGCTACTACAAATTACATTTTCTCAATCAAAATAATGTCTTTGTAAATACTGATTTCAGCTCACAAAGACAAGCCATATCAATGACGCGCACTGTACAGGGCCAAACAAACGACAATCCGGTTCCGTGGCGCCATCGAAGCAAACGATAACCGTATTGAGAGGGTCCGCGGACCGTGAAGGCTTTGTTTCTAGATTATCTAGGCGAGGCAAGGAATCCCCATTCATCCTGGGCCTAGACTAGGCTATGAATAGATTTACCACTGCTATTAATTATCCGAAATGGTCTTTTGCTTTTGCCTCCTCGAAACAGACCACCTTAGTGGGCCTACAAAAAATAAATTTCGAGTAGGTATGAAACTGAATAACTAATATGTATGAAAGGAGTAAGTAATTTAAATGTTATATTGAGCAATTTTGTTATCTCAACCCAACTATTTGCTATGAAACAAATAAACTAATAAAGAAGTCCGCCGACAAAAAAATAACAAATTAATAACAGAAGAGATTTATCAGAATGGGTTCAGAACTTCAGATGTTAACCAAAGCGTCTCTAGAGTAAACTAGAGCACACTAGAGCACACTAGAGGCTGTCTGTCATTGTCCTTAAAAAATGACATGAATTTGCCATTTTATATTCAAAGTAAAAAAAGCGTAAACATCTCGCAGAGGTAATAATTAATTATACTAAGGAAGATTATTTAAATGAGATGTTTCAATGTTCATTGAGCTCCAATGCGTTGTTCAATACGCGGCCGGAACGCGGTAGGTCGCCTGAAGACTAGTGAAGACATAAGTTAGATGCCCACGATACGCACATCTTAACATTTCACACACTTTCACATTACAGCCGCAATTAATCAGTTTTACACAAAACACGAGAGCCATTTTTGTCTACATTCAATCCAATCCATACAGCTTAATTTTTATGAAAGCTTTAACAAAAGGTGACGTCTTTTTTTCATTGTAAAGATGGTAAAACAGTGCCCACGGGGTAACGAGCTCTGTGTAGCGTACTTACTATCAATGCAATGGTAAAAATATAAAAATGCCGAGTTATTTCCGCGGGAGGACGCTCGTTCGAGTTCCAACGTGAATAGTTCCTAGTACAGGAACGTAAAAAGCGCACTACAATCAACGTTCACTAAATCTGAATCTTTGAATGAACCTTTAACAACTCTACACAGATCTCATAGTCGTCAAGTCGAAGGGGATTTTCTATTTTATAATTTAAAATGATAATATTATTATTAAGTAAATCCGCCAGCAATAGCATACCTACTTAGTCCCTGATCAAATAAGCAGTTGATGATAGTTCATTCGTCAACTAAATTATAAAAGGCTTTCAGTAAACTAAGCAGGGCTTTATGAGATACATTCTACAGTTGGCTGAAAAGTAAAACTCTCAAATAGAGATCAAAGGATTTATAAATATTATTTTTTTCCACTGGTATTTCCAATATATTATGAAATTTATGAAATATCGCGAGCTCTAGTCACGGCTAACTAAACCGGACTAAAGCCTCTTGCCGAGTTAACCCTGTTTGCTGTGTGTGTGTTCTGTGTGTGTGCTATTTTCTACCAATTACGGATACCTTTCACAATCAATTGCCCCTATTTCTTTTACCATCAATCTTTTGATTCATAATTTAATATGTTTTTCAATAGGGTATATCATATCTATATACAAAATAAATTAATATCGCGTTGCGTGTGTCTCTGGGGGCCTATTACGAACTTTTAAAAAACCAGGCAAGTTCCAGGCAATTCATTTCACTGGCTGGATATATTTCGTATTATGACATCGGTAATTCTGACCGACTTCACGCTGGCTAGTTTGTCTGTGACTGGCTTGAAATTCTCTGCCGTAACGTTCAGAAACACAAATAAATATTTATCGGCAAGTTACGGTTTTATTTAGATCACGTATTTTATGATAAAAATAATAAATATATCTTAATATAGTTACTAAAAGTAGGTGAAAATATGAACGCAATGTCTATACAATTAATTTTTATTTAATTTTTCCGTGTTTGTAAATTGTAACACGAGATTCTCCTAACAATAACTTTTCCGAACGTATTCCACTTGATGTTCAAATAGTTTAATTCAACGGGGAATTTGACAACTTCATTCTTGGACAATGATTATTGTTGCAATTAATAAAATAATACTATCGTATTGTTTGTATAATACTCTCTTTAAAAGTACCACGAAAGTTATGCTGATAGTTTTCTTAGATTACCGCGGTGTAGTGCACAACGATTTTTTTCCAGAGGGATAAACAGTGATTATAGAGTATTATTTAGGCATTATGAGGCGTTTGCGAGAGAATATCCGCTGAAAACGGCCCAGATTTGTGGAACGACAATTCATAGATTTTGCACCATGATGATGCACCATCACACAAAGCCATCATTGTGCAAGAGTTCTTAGCCAAAAATTCAGCAAATGTCATCGACCAAGCGCCGTATTCACATGATATGGCTCCGTCTGACTTTTTCCTGTTCCCGAGGCTAAAATTACCTCTTCGAGGAAGACGTTTCGAGTCGATTGAAGCTATAAAAGAAAATTCGCTGAAAGAGTTTTAGACCATACCTCAATCAGCTTACCAAAAATGTATGGAGGACTGGGTCAAGCGCTGGCGTAGCTGTATTGCAAGGTAAAGGGCCTACTTTGGAGCCGACAAAATAAATTTTGACGAATAAATTACTTAATGGTTTTATTGAACCATTCCCAGTACTTTTTACACAGAATGTATTATGTCCCTTCGCAAGAAGTACCTACTAGTTTCAGAGTATAAACAAAAATATGGATAATGAATGGTTATGGTGGTGTGGTGTTTTTGAGTGTTTTTACTAAATATCCAGTTTTCAACATGTTATATTTGCCTATAACCATAGCCGCGAGGCACACATTCCTGCTGGTATCATGCAATGCAGTTTTACACTTTTTATTTTGTATTCTTTCCTTTTATCTTATTTTTTTTCTCTCTTTCTACTTGTGTGCCTTTTAGTCTGTGCCAAATAAATGTATTTTCTTTCTATCATGGTAATATTTTGTAATTATCATGGTGCACCATTTATTAGGCTGTTAAAATTATTATAGTTCAATGGATGAGAGTTATCGCCCTCGGCTGAGCCTAACTTATGTTTACTTTGAAACATTGTAGGAGTTTTTCAATTTTACCGTTATTTTGGTATTTTGATCAGAAGTGCCACTTTCCGGAGTTTCCAGAAACTCGAACGGTACATATTCGTCACACGTGATATTTTCTCTGAATAATTTCGCCAAAAATATCCAAAACCATTCAATAAAAACTCCTATGAAGTAGCGGAAATTGACTGGATTGTGAGGTTACTTATTATCAGTTTTAATATGTCAAGAAATGTCAAACGAACGTTCATAATACGGTATTTCCAGCCAATAGTCGGGCAGAAGCCGGCCAGGGTGTCACGTGACCACTGACTGGCTTGTTTGACGAGTTCATAATACGAAATTGCAAGGCAGTTCGGTTTATGCCGTAAACTACGCAACTTATAATTTTAATGCGGGTTTCACCGTCATTTCAGTAGTGAATTTATTCCTTACATAAAATAAAGAAATTTCGATGTTTTGTTAAGTCGTACAAATTGTGCGAAACAAAGACGGGTCGCTAGTGTAGGTACGGTATATATAATTAGAACGTTATGAGCGCATCCCGCAACAAAATAATGGCGCTATTGATGATCTACTGGACTATGACACAGTACGAATGCCGGGATTTTTTTGAATGACACTATTGAATGCAATGCGATGCATCTCTGAATGTGTTGTGTAGCTTCCTAATTCCTATATCTCATTTAAATAATAATTACTTAGTTCAATCGCGGCAGATCCAGGAGCAGATGGCGCATGGCGGGATGAGCTGGACTCCTTTAATAAAGGTTGCTCCTTGGCAGCTCTGGACAGAGAGAGGTGGAAAGAGAGTAGGGAGGCCTTTGCCCAGCAGTGGGACAATAAAAAAATAAAATCAGTGAGTCTAGCCGACTTTCAGAAGAAGCCGGTGTTAGGTACAAACAAAGACTATAAAACCTCTCTTTGGGTACAAAGAGCCTCTGTAAGTTAGCGTAAAGCTTTCGTTTTACACCATAATGTCCAATACCCACTGGTGAAAATAACACATTTTCATGACGGCTTCATATGACGGAACCACTCTTCTAGGAAACCGGTGCTTAAGCCCTTGCGAGGACCTTGATAAGGTAAATTAATAAATTCAGCGTCCATTCGCAACTAGGTATGTTGTCGATGCCACCCGCACCGCTGACGGGTGCCGCCACCCTATCGTCCCACCGTCACCCCTTCGTTTTAAATCTCAATTTGAGCTCTGGAATTATTTTAGTTATCGCTCGAGTTATTTTAGTGATTTTATTTTTGAAAGTAGGTTTGTACAAAATATTTTACTCGTCAAAAATAAATTATGTTTTTGTAAACTAGATGTTTCGGTGTTTCCTATCCGACTTCTCTGAGAAGGATAGAGCGGACTTTGTGCCATTAATATAACAGCAAAATAAAAATATCTCGCTTATTTATAAAACATTGCCGGTAAAATAAGTATTTAATACTATTATGAATGTTTGACAATTATGAATAATTTTCCTCTAGGTTTTTACTACTTACTTATATGTATTTTATTTAGTCGTATCGTCAAGGTGTTGTTCGTATTCTTCACAGATTCTGTTTATGCGCGTGTGCCTTGATATCAATATACCTATCACCCACCGACTTCTGTTTCAACCTAAGTTTTACCTTTATTTTTGCATCATGCTAAAATTATTCCTGACGTCAGTGAGGAGGTACCTAGTGCAAAGCAAGATGCTTCACGGTCACTTCTAACGTGATGCACCCTTTCTCTTGTGAATTCAGATCAAAATGTCTAAAAAAATTAGGGATAGTCTCCATAGACCGTTGTCCTGTAGCTACAACAGTTAAGGTGCCCCATCTCAAACATCCACCCTGTATATTATCTTTGATATATGTGATGAGCTATACGAGATTTACATGATGTGTCGTTTCAATTAATAAATACTTAACACACGCCTTGTTTCCCCGAAGGGTTGGGCAGAGGTGTACCTGTAGCAGGTAAACCCACATTTCGCCAGTTATGTTTAAGTCCCATAATAGGGGACGAGCCTATTACCACCACGCTACTGAGAAATTCCAGAGAGAAAAACCCAATAAAACTATGCCCGACCCGGGAATCGAATCCAGGACCTCATACTCAGTTGTAGCGCTTGCAACATGTTGTTTTATTTACAATGTTTCCGCTGTCAATCTGATAAAAGTTACTGTTACTTGTCTAAAACAAGTTTAACAGAACATCAAAGCGTTTGTATAAACGCTAGCTTGACTGTGATTATGAATGTTGAACTCTTGCCTAGGCACCATATTATGATTATTATGGAAATGCTTTAGGCCAAAGTGACACTTCTTACTTCTCTAAAGTACAGGAAAAGTGAGATGTGTATTTGCACTTTAACTATTCCAAAATTGACTTATGTACCTACCTATATTTATTTCAACTACATTTATCATTATTGTGAACACAATCTGAGCTCGTTACCTCACGCCATTGGTTTAGGTAATTAGGTAAAAATAAAGATAGGTAAACAAATGGGTAAAAGGGTTTTTGAAGATGACACTTTTAAAAAAATACGTTAAACCAAATTAAATGTATTTCCGATGTTTACGATAGTTTACTCTTTTTAAGCGACATTCAAAAAGCTATGTTCGTTGCGAATGTAGGTATATTTTTTTAATTTGTTTTATGTACCTACGAGTATGTCCAACAATTTCTCCGTCAATATTAACTTCGCTTGGATAGTTGTTGAGTTAGCTTCAATAATAGGTACGTATTTTTCTGACTTGGTTTAAGTGGATGATACCAGTGACATGAACTTACCATCAGATAAGTTTCTGTCACTGTTATTTACATAGCAGCTAGTGGTAATCGAAGTTGTATGGGGTAGGTAGGTACCTACCCATACAAATACGAATAAAAAAACCACGTACAACTGTGCCGTAGCATGACAACTGTAGTGGCAGATATTATGTTTAGTCGGTTAAACTGAAAGCTCTCTCGTCACGTGGTTTTTTGTTTAACTACCTAAACCAACGGAGTAACTATAGGTAACAACTGGCTACGTAACAACGACGCGCCATGTGCCGTGTGCGATACGTAACATTAATTAGATAACAACTGACCTTTAAACCACTGCCCACCAGCTTAGGGGTTTCGTCGTGTGTCCAACACTTAAAAGTCATAGATTATCACGTCTTTGGGAAGTATTACAATGCCGGGAATTCCGCACGCTGACATGGCAGCTGAATGACAGCGCATTCACACATGTACGTACGATTAGTAATTTTCTCATTGTCCGGATCGGAACAAACTGAGTTTATGTTAGATAATATGGACATGGCTGAAGAAAAACCAACGTGAGGAAACCTGGACTTACAGATAAAGCAGCATCGCCAACCCGGCGGGTGATCAGTGCTCGTCCTCCTCTGAGTGAGAAGAGGCCTTTGCCCTGTAGTGGGACAACAATAGGCTGTTTTTTTTTATTATTGCGAAATTTATTTATTTCCTTACCTGCCCAGTTTTTACTTTCACTTGATTTCAACAATGTGTTTTGTTAGCGAAAACAGGCATTAAGGCTTGTGCAGACTAGAGCGACTTGTCGAGCGTCGGGACTCCGGTAATTGTACCTACTACCGTGAAGTTTTCTTAGAAATTGTTATGTTAGAGTCGCGTCGCGCCGGTCTGCACGACGCTTAACTCCTCCAGTTTGTTTTTTTTTTTTTTTTAAGTTGCCCCACACTAGGTATTTCTCCTGTATTGTGGGTGCATTTACAAACATTTAAACTCACATACACAAACAGCCAGACCCGGAACAACTACTTGTACCTAGGTCATACAAATATTTGTTCCGTGCGGGAATCGAACCCGCGACACGCAGCGCAGCAGTCAATCGCTTAACTACTGCGCTAACCGTGCCGTTAAACCAGCCAGTACCTAATACTCCAGAATTTTGATGACGTACCTATAGCCATGTCTAACTGTTCTCACTAAACTTATTATATGCGACCACGAAGTAAATTACATACCATTTACTTCGTGTATCCAACTACGATTCGTCATCTCATGACGATTGTTGATAAATGTGTGAAGTGCACTGAAAATGGTTCGAAAATAATAAAAAGATATAAGAGGTGGGAGATTATTTGCAGCATATAAAATCCATACATATTATTACTAAGGGTCGGTTACTGGAAATCGAGGTATAGGTTTGGATAAGTTTATAAAGAAAACTTAATGTAGTAGCCACGAAAATTAATGACCTGGCTAGCTCAAGAGTTACATCAGTCAGTGAGAAAGTCGGATTGAGGATAAACCTTGCAATTGATTGTTAAAATAAAAATTTAATAAGTATTACTAAAAACGTGCAATAAGCACTGCCGTGTTTTGATAACTTAAAGAAGTCACATAAACTTAAATAAAGACAACAAAAAACACCCACAGCTATTTTCTGTTTTCCATAATATTACTTCTGTTTTGCGTAAATAGTTTGCGTAATAATTTTCACCTTCACAAAAATTTAACATGACTTGACGGTGACAATCAGAAAATTTCCGAACTTTTTACGCAAAACAGAAGTAATCTAAACAGAAAAAGCCGGCGAAGTGCGAGCCGGACTCGCACACGAAGGGTTCCGTACCACCGTATAATATTTTTTAATTATTTACTTATTATAATAAAAAAATCGTGGCTACGAAAACGAGACGCTCGACGCTTTAAGTTGTCTACATATAAACTGATCCAAAACCCGTAACACGGTTTCCAGTACCTAATCGACCCTGAAAATATTATAAATACCGGCGAAAGTAACTCTGTCTGTGTCCTTTTTACGCCAAAATCACTGAACCGATCGTTATGAAATTTGCCAAATAAGTAACCTATGAGTACCTACTGGAGAAGGACTTAGGCTACTATTTATCCTGGATATAGGTATTTAAAAAATGACGAATTACAAAATAAACGCAGACGAAATCGAGGGCACCAGTTAATTTAAAACAAATATTTTATACCATGTTGTCGTTCACTAGACTTAACTTGAAATAAGTTTTAAATTGAGATGCAACAACAACAAATTCTTCTAAGAATGAGCATCGTTCTAGGATACAGCCATAAATAAGGCTGTGAGGTCTAACCAAAGATAAGATATCAATTGATATCTGTAAGAATCAGGCGCTCTGTTGCTCTGTCCCCAGTGCAACCCCTCCACTGTCGCATGTTGGTGTAGTATAACCATTTGTTATAACACAATAGGTAAGATAAATATTATAATGTATGTTTTAAATTTATTTTAATAGTTTATTAGTTAAATTCGTTGTTATGCGAAGCCATTGCATGTATTTTTATCGTAATATTTTTTTTCCATTACAGTACCTAAGTACCTAAATCAGTCGTAATGAGAGAAAGAATAAAATTAAAATACTGGTATTAAGCTGCATCCGGGTAGACTAGAAGCCGACAAACACTAACGTAGATGGGGAAAGGCTCGGCCGATTTATTGATTGAGATAAAAAATAAAATTCTGCGGTCTCTTGGAGCTGTACTGAAAACCAAACTTCCAAGTGAACGCAATAAACATTTATGACGCATATTTTGACACTCGCCACTCGCCACTGAACCAGTCTATTAGGAACCTCGCGTTGGCCCAGCAGCATGAAGTTTGGAGAGAAGTATCACCAGTATAATGGTCATATATAGTTATATATGAACTGCAAAGTTAAGTTTTCTTCAGTCTGGGATCAATAATTCATAGATCGTGTTTCGAAGTAACATTTAGTCTGTATTTCATTAAACTCAATCTCTCAAAGCATTTATTTCAATTAAACAATTTACAGGCACTTTTGAATTGTCAAGGAGTCGGTCAGTCAGAAATATGAAGCTAGTTACCTATTCCAAAGCGTAGTAGGTACCTATGGAGAAGAACGGGCAAGAAACTGCACGAATACTATTTTACATCAAAAATTTGTTACAAATTATTGGTTACCTACATCATTCATGTTAAAATTTTACATGTAAGAACAATGTAGAAAGACGTGCACGTTAAAAGCGTCCGTAATAAAAAATAAAAACAACGAACCATTCAAAAATTTAAATAAATTAAAATAAGCCATGGCCGCTAAGAGATGACCAGTCCCATGACTCATGGATCAGACCATTCAGCTCAACCATTATGAAGGGAGCTAAGTGATCCAACACACACGCCACCGTCAGCGAGACATCTGAGTGAGCATGATATACCTATATATGTACTCACAGCCGCCAGGGCACATTCAAGTCAATGAATTAGGTACTCTATTAAAAGTTCTATTTCACTTGAAAAGTTAAGTTTTCCCTACAATCAATTCAGATTTGGAAATTCGGGCAGCCGAGCAAGCATAGCTTTGAGACGGAACCCTCAGGGCGCAAGTCCTACCAACAATTGTCCGGATTAAAAAAAAACGGCTTTATATGATTCTAAATGCTTTACTTACAATACTAATTATTCATTTAAATATTATTATCACCATTAATTTGTAACATCTAATCTAGTACCGCCATTGAACATATATTATAATACCTACATGTTAGAAAGGTTAGTTTATGACTTTACCTTGTAATAACTTTTGCCCGCGCGGGCCGATGTTAATTAAATAAATACCTACTAAACGTTAATTCAAGACACGCGACTATTACTATATTTCCAATCCCTCAAATCTCTTGAAAAGAAGACACAAACCCTCAATATTACATGTGAATTTTACAATCATTCCCTACTTTACCCCTTTGGGGGATGATCTTAGAAAAACGCTGAAATGCGTAATGCTTTATTTTTTACCAAAAGCATAAATTTGAATTTTCATATCCCTAACTTAAAAATGCTGTATTTTCTATAAAAACTATCATCCCCTTATATCACCCCCTTTAGGATTATTTTTGAGACAAAAAGTACCCAATATCATTCTCCAGGATGTCATCTATCTCCTTGCGAAATTTTAACGAAATCCGTTCAGTGGTTTAGCCGTGAAAAGGTAACATACAGACAAACAGACAGACGTTTACTTTCGAATTTTAGTGTGGATATGAGTTTCTTTGTTCCACCATAACCTTTATCGAATCCTTACCTTATCCCGAGTGACATAGGCTATAATTATTATTTATTGAATCAATAATTATAGCCTAATGTGTAAAAAAAAATGGATGGGACAGGGAATAGGAATGGAAATGTATAAATACCATTTACTTTTAAAAGAGTAACCGTGGAGTTTTTTGCCGGCTCTTCTCCATAGGAAACGACCAATTGGAACCGTGCTCCTAGCTTCTGACGTTTCATAAGTGCCCTTGTAGGTTTATATGTGAAATAAAATATTTTGAATTTGAATGTATGCCCCAAGTCCCGAGCTCGCATCGCTCGCTCTTGCAGTTCTCATAGCTTTTTACTAATTCAAGCTACATATACGTTGAATGACACGAAAATTCACAAAATGACTGACTGCGGCGTTTCGTTTGACCTTTAACAGATACCATCAAAATATGAATAATAACATGTAGATTTTCACAAAATTAAAATTTTCGTAGTTATTCACACAAAAAAATACTCAAATCACAGTAACATCGATACCCAAATACAATAACGAAACATAGTATGAATTTTCAACAAAAAAGATAAAGTGCGAGTCAACTGATTACTTAATAGCAACACCTGTCAAAAACCACAAAATAGTACAGTAGATGAGGTTATTTTATCAAAGATTGATATTTTTATTTCCTATTTTTTATTATTATTTCGAAAGTGTTTATTTCCAAGACATGAAACTTCACGAGATTTTTCAAAATAATGAATACTTTGCACAATAAAAGTTTGAAGAGTACCTATGCTGCGGGTCCCGTATATAAAAGACGAGCCAAGTTAAGTGCGGTGTCAGCGTCGTATCATGGGGACCTACTTAATGAATTAAGTTTGCTAAACAAGTTATCTGAGCTACCGGTGGCTGGCGGACACCGCGCTTTATAGGTAGCAAATAGATGTTTTTACATAATACGTTAACTTGCACTCCATCATGGTATTTTTATTATTTTTTTAATCATGTCTCGCAGAAGTCGCAGGTTAACCTAAGAGGTGGTCGGCTCACCAGAAAAAAAAAAAAAAATGGAGGTGGTCGGCTGCTTAACCGGGCTATCATATGGATGCCTTAATACATTAAGTACCTATCTAAGCTTTACGCACGAAGGAGTCACAGGAAAAGTGGTATAGGTAAGTGTTTCTTCGCGATCACGGTATCTCGGAAATGCAGTTGCATGACTGAGAAAAAGACAAAATAGTATAACTACGATAACCTCATAAAGCTACTATACTTTAGTTTTGCAGTGTGTGTTTATTACATTTTACTTTAAAGAATTGGTTTTAAGTTTAGTTGCGTGTCGTTTTCTGTATATCTTATTAAAATAAGTACCTGTTAAGTATTAATATAAAATTAATTTGGATGCCCTAAGCAGGCAATTATGCCTAGCAAACCACCAGGCTAACTAATTGGACTGTACAATAAACCACCAGCTGTTACAACTGGTAGCACCCACGAATAGGTAACACCTATATTTTCTGCAAATAAATGATTCTTATTCTTATACTTACATTAATAATTTAACCCAATTTAAGTAATGGACCCTTTTTTTTGTATCAGTAGTTTAAAACAGTAACTTTGTCGAATAAGTACCTACTTATAGGTACAGCACAACATGTCCCGGAATCACACCACCAAATACCCCAATTAGAAAATTAAGTTATAATCATTTCATAATCACAGAATTTTTACTATTATGTATAAAACATTGTTTATTTATTAAATAAGTTATGGTGGGAGGTTAAATACTGATTGTGGGAGAAAGTTGTGGTCTCGTTACAAATGTACCCGCACACCGTCGCGCGTGCACGGGCCTAGTGCAGCGGATGTGTGACTGTCATTTTCGTAGTTGTAATTATTTTTAGGATAGTTTTACCTATATTAAAAATGACAGAATGCGACACAGTAAACGATTTTGAACGAATTACTTCCATAATGTGGGTTAATTCAGTTACCTACACATTGCATAATGCATTATCTTTATCTATCAAAATGGATAACATCAAAAATATTAAAATAAAAACAGAAAATACTAAGGATACGCGAAATAGGAATTGGTTGGGCATCGAACACAATAATTATAAATTAAAAAGGCTAAACACAAATTAATTCAAATTCACATGTAGGTATGTGAATTTGTGTATACACATACCTATATATGTTATGTGCAGCTCACCCACTCTTGCACTATTATATTATACCACTAGGTATGATTAATTTGTTAATGCTCATACCAGTAATTACCTACTGTGATGTAATATCAATTAAGATATTACACAGTAGCGCTGATTAATAATGTTTACTTTGAAGGTCTGCACCAAAACAAACTAAATTATAACTTATTTTGATTCCTTAAAAAGTTGAATAAAAGTTTAAAAACTTTGTTGATAACTTGGGATTATTGGAACCGTAGTTGCTTATTTCTTTAACATCCTATAACCGCAATAAACGATGTAACTTCTAGCTATACACTATGAAAATGTAACACGTATATTCTACTTCTAAGGATTGACAGTTTTCCGCGTAATTCCGAAGGAAGTCGTGTAGGCGCGGGGAGACGTCTAAGGGTGTGTACTCACTGGTGCAGCTCATAGTTGTGGTAGTGCTGCGCAGGCGGCTGCAGCTCGTGCAGATAGAACTCGGGCACTCGCGCGAACTCGCGCGCCATGCCGCGGTGACGCGACACACGCGACCGCACCGCGACGACGTCTCACACGACTGGCGACACTAACACCACAATACACGCGCACAGCACGCATAAATCAACACCAGCGGAGCCAAAGGCTGTGCGAGTAATCCGCGACGCGGCGATCACCAACTACCCTGAGCCTCCACATTTTGGGTCCTGCGCACACAACTATCACTGTCTACAACTACACATAGGGACCGACGTTCAAACTAACAAAATCAATCAGACCCAGATTTGATGGAGGAAATAACCTGCTGATAAATTATTACCATTAAAAGTAACGACTGAACAAAATCACACCAGCACAAATCGCACTTGAAAACTTTTATAAAGATTCTGTAGAAATAAACTTGCGCCGCCCACTTCTAAACATAGCGTTACGCCCCTCCCCGCCCTAATACTTCCAAATTTATACAAAAATAATGAAAAAAATATCTCTATAATTTAGTTAGTTAATCATCGAAACTCTGCCGACCACTATTTTACAATAATCAATTGATGATGCTTTTGATCGGACGTTCAATCGGTCGCCTGTGACCTCCTCGACAGATCGGCGGGAGCGACCGGTTCACGTCTGTACACCGATGTAGTCGATGAAAAACAATAGGCCGCGGCTTGCTTGCTGTACTGAAGTGTGGTGTACTGTGTCGTGTGCGGGGACGCGCGCGGCCCTCAGCTGCAGGGTTGCGCTGATCCAATTACATCAGTCCAGCCGCGCTTCTTACTCACAGCTACAACACTCGCTATAATTTATTATCACTATTTGCTACACCTTAGTTTATGAAATCTTCATAATATTCCGAATCGTAATTGACTTCTACTAATACGTAGGCACTAAGTGCTATGGCGTTTCCAAGTGAAACGAGTATGCATGCCTAATACGCATACCTAAGAATAACAATCAAAGATGGAGAGGAAACGCAAATGTTGTATCTTCTGGCACTAACTTACACGCACAAAACACATTGATCAATTGTTTCTCAAAATTACATTCAATTGAGTCGTCGTTAGAACGAGAGGCGCGCGCGATTTCACTTCCTACAAACTGGCGGGCAATATACTGCACTCGAGCGCAATCACGAACGGCTAAAAGTGCATCGTGATGACGCAGTGTGCCCCTGAACCTGCCCGACACCACCACGGCCGCTGATACCCGCCGCCGCCGACACACTACAAGTGCAGATAATCCACCGCTCGGCCGCACCAGAAACGTCACCGCTAGTCTAGCATCGAACACGTAATGGATAGGTAATGCGGAGACTTCGCGATCTCGAGACTTCAAATAGCTCGCTTACACGTGCCGCCGCTGCAGCTAGTAAACATAACGTAACATTATGCAACTGAACAAAATGCACTGAGTCTTGTGTGTATGTACGTAGGCACGGAGAAATTACGCAGATCGCGTGATGACATGGTTAACGACGTTTTAAAGCGTCCACCGTGCCGACTCTCGTGGTGAATGTTACCCCAACAACAAGTAGATAATCGAATCGCTACAGAGTGCCACTTCCACAGTTAATCTTCACATTAGTAACTGGCAGCGTGTTGCTGAGGAGTGCCAGGTCGCTAGCTAGCTTCTCTCTGTGTCCGGTTCGCGTTCGTGCGTCACCTTACCCAACCTTTATTTTAATAAACCCTTAGCTACTTGTGATGTTAGTTTCGTTCGAATGGCTCGGAAAAACAACTTTACAAATCACAGAAGTAAAACTTTATTTACTATTGCGCGTTTTTATACATTTAGACAAATCTAGGTGATTAAAACAAGGTTTTTGTAATAATTGAAGTTTGTTTTTATTTTATTTTAATCAGTATAACCTATTATAAATTCAAGTTGGGTAACCATGTTTTTAGTACTTACCTACCATCTGTAAAATATCAAGCATTTTGTTTATCCCCCCCTAAAACTAGTAAAAAGCATAATGTTTGGAGGCTGTTCACCATTGGACAGGCTGACCCGAAAGCAAGCATTTTTGTTTCACTCCCTACTACTTGTTCATATACTCGTACTATAAAAATAAAAATGAAATGCTGTTCGGCGATGATCCTCATTCAAAAATAGGTTTATTGGCAAAGAAAAATTAGAAAACTCGGCCGGTTAGTTGGAATATTCAGGAAAAACTGTAAGTTCTTTTGTCTATGGGATTTTCATATGAATTATTGTAACAGACAGGTCAACGACTGTCGGGTTATCTAGTGAAAAAAGATGTGCCGCTATGAATGTAAGTAATGCGGGATAATCTAAAACAAACTTACACCGAGATCTATAAACGGTAGTATGTACTTAAGCTAAGCTACTGCTGCTGCTTCTGCTACTGTTACTGTGGCACAACTGTCACTTTCAAGTGCGAGGTAAGTAACGTACGCCTTGTATGAAGTGGCAAAGAGTCGGCTATACTCTCCCTAAACAAGGCAATTACTAGAATCTATAATTTCGTTGGATACGTTTCCGTAGGTAGGTTGGAACTAGTCGCAGCGGCTTCCCTTCGCAACAGCTTCACCCTTTGCCTCGCCTACAATGTGTGTGTTCGCACTAATTGGAACCGGGCTTAAAGGCGAGAAATACCACGGGGGGGGGGAGTCCGCTCACAAATATCACATTAATTTATATTTTTTTAAGAATACAGCTGCTGAGCACCGATCTGCCAAAAATTCAATAATCAAGCAATTCGTCGAAATTTCGTTAGTTTAAAAGAGATTGACCAGACCTATTTGTTCTGTGGTGACTTAAGTTTATAATGTTGATAAATCTTGTTATTAAATATTACAGTCTTATCTAGTAATGCGAATCCTTAATTTCCCCGCATAAAAAACACCGTAAAAGTATTAGTTTTTATTTCGATTTCTTATTTTACCCATACCTACATAGTTTTTCTTTCACGCCAGAAACGCCAGCAAATCTTTGAAGCCAATGACATGTGATGTCATTGGTTTAGTGACTGTACATTCGCCAATTTTTTAATGCGCGGTTGCGTGGGTTGCTACTGTGACTTCTTGTGCTCTTTCCACCGATTGTGTTTTTGTTGTTTTTTTGTGAATATTTTAATTATTTGAATAATTTCGTTTACTTGAGTACTTAATAATAACATTTTAATTGCGTTGAACCCACATTTTCTCACCGTAATATTTATATCTTTCGATATTTCTATCTCAGACCGAATAAAAAACCAAGACATAGCGCTGCGAACAATACAGTGAAGCATGCCAAAACTACACCTCCGCTCTGTGCATACACGCTTACACGCACGCCCGTACCTACTATTCCCCAAAGGGTTAGTCAGAGGTGTGTCTTTTTTTTTGTCTTTTATCTGTTATGTGTGTAGCACATCACATTTCGACAGTTACGTTTAGTCTCATGTGATAGGGGGCGACCCTTTTGCCATCAACCGGGCACAAATCCAGGTATCTGGGCTACTACTGAAAAATTCCAATACCATTAAACCACCACCATTACCATTAAATTTGGAAGAGCCCAATACCATTGTCTGACCTGGGAATTGAACCCAAGGCCCCACGCTCAGCAGTCGCGCTTGCGACCACTATACCATAGAGATCGAACATTACTGTTCTATTACTATTACTGTATTATTAATGCAATAATTAATAATATAGAACCTGTGTTTGTAAGGTAATTTAACCAGAAGCTAATTTAATGTGATGAAATAGTTTGCACTGAGTGCTTTGCTTGTCTAAATGATGCTCTCCGAGCTGGGCCAGCATCAGCTCTTTCATTTGGCCATCGAAATGTATGATTTGCATATGGAAAATCAATACTACGCGTACGTGAGTGCCTGCAAAATATATTGAAGAAAGGAATATGATTCTTAGTACGATATCCGTAATAAACATATTTTCTTTCTTTCTTTCTTTTTTTTATATCTCTTCACTTAGTGTGTATCTTAATTCATTTGTTAAAAATGATGAGTACTGATGACTTGTTAGTTTATTTTATGACCTTCGAATTAAAGAAACTCCATGTTTATTTTGATTTTGTTAATGTTACAGCTCAGCCTTGGCATGGCATGGGCACGGTTTGCCAGAGGTCGCGGGTTCGAGTCCCGCTTGCATTTTTTTTGTAAATGTCTTCATAAGATAGGTATATTTAGCTTATAGCACATGTGTGCATACTATGTAAGTACCTACCTACTAAAAGTTACCATTTACTGGGTACTTTACTGGGTACGTCTTTCATTGACTAGAACGTGCCCTGACGGTATGAGAGTGTATGTCATGCTCACTCAACTGTCTCGCTGATGGTGGTGTGTGTGGTGGATCATTAAGTTCCCTTCAAAATGGTTGAGCTGAATGGTGTTGTTTCATCCGTCGTGTTCGTGAACGGGCACCGTCAGTAGGGACTGTCATCTCTTGCTACCACGGCTTATTTTAATTTTTGAATTGCATTTTTTTTGACGCTTTTAACGTTCTGCATGGTTTTCACATGTATAATTTCAATATGAATGATATTATAACCCAATATTTTGTAACATACATTACACATTTCTAGTTCAGCCTTTATCTTGTTTAAGTATAACAATAACTCAAAAGAAGCCCCAAAACCTGGAACATTTCCATCTTAAAAAGGGTAAGTGGTACCTAATGAGTTTTCAATTAAATGCTTTTGTCGCGTGATTATTTATTTGCTATCGTACCTTTTGGTTTTCTGAATATTCCTTAGTCCAAAAATATTCAGTACTTTTATCTTATTGTTGTAACCATGGTGTAACGTATAGGTACCATTTAATTGAACGTTAAACTCGTATGAATATATGTAATTGTTCAATAATTTACAAATTAATTTTAACATAACGGTAGGTAAGCGTCGTGAAAACCGACTTATTTCGTATCAGACTACATTTTCGTGGAAGCCATGCTTTGATGTTTTTTTTGATATGTTCCATCCAAGATGTACAAATTGATAAATGTTGATGATCTGTTGTGTGACATGTGAATTCTCGAGTTTTTATGTACTTATCGAAATTGACGACCATTGAAAATTCCCAAACGTCATTTTGACTTATTCGTATATTGAATTAACCAGTAGGTATACATTGTGACAAAAAATCGAGAGATCCGATTCAAACTCTAGATTTTGAGACATAATTACCGTTTAATGCCAACAAGAATTATGGTCAAATGGTAAATTATATTTTGAAGCCCTAAAATCATTCTTTAACGTTTCATACCGATACTAGGTTCCTTAGTCACTTGGTCAATATCCTTTGTTTGTTTGTTTTCTAGTTTGTATGTAGGGGTCATCTCCGGGACTACCAGGCGGATTTGAAAAAACCTTTTTTTGCTTTGTATAGCCGAATTCTTGAGGAAGGTTATATGCTCGCGGACGAAATCGCGGGCAATAGCTAGTTTTAAATATTCCTGCTAAGTAATTGGCATGGCCAGACGTGGACCTTTAATAGGCCAACTAAAAATAAAATACAAGTTTGCCATAGGGCCATGGACAGAAGCATCCTAAGCATCAGATTAAGAGACAAACAAGGAATTACATCGTTAGAAAAAAGACACAAGTCATAGATACCCTTCAACACGCTCAAGCACTAAAGTGGAGATGGGCGGGCCATCTGGCGTTGGCGTTGTTGTCCTTAAAACAACCGCTTGGAAAGGCCCACACGGAAAGAGAAGAAGAGACAGACCAACAGTGCGTTGGCAAGACGAGATAGTACAATTGATTGGCAAGCCATGGCTTGAGAAAGCAAAAAAACAGAAACTCTGGAAATTACTGGAGGAGGCCTATACCGACGGGTATAGGCCCGGGTAGGTCCTGGGGGGAGGCTAGTTAGTTAATTAATTATTAAGAACTTTATTTATTTTATAATTAAGGAATAATAAAGGTTTTTTTATTTCTTTATATATGTATTATTTATTTAAGTGGCATACCATGGGCCTGATTACTCGATCAATAGCTATTAACAGGTTCCTTATCAGCACACGTAAGTGGTTATTATCAATTCCAATCAAAGGTGGAAGTGATACGAAGCTAAAAGATAATGATAATTTTGTTGAAATTGTCTGACACGTGTAGCGAAAGACAACCCTCAAAATAAAAGGTGGTCAATTATTTTATTACGTTTTATAATTTTATTTTATTTTATTGTAACGTATATTTCGTGCAAAGTTGAGTTTATTTCGATAATTCATTTATTATTTTCCCACGATAAATATGTCAGTGAAGAAGAAGTTACAATAATAATCCTGCGATTGAAGGAAACTTAATAATGGATTACCACTGGAAAACAGAAGTAGGCATCCGATACCTGACGCTTAATAACAGCATATTTTGAACTTGTTATCTAGCAACAAATAAATAAAACAGTGTATTTCCTCATTGGTCTTGTTCTTCAGACAGGTCTGGTGCGTAGTGCTCGTAACCGGTGGCGGATGAACTTAAACGAAGCAAAAGGAGTATGTAAGGATCGTAGCAGGTGGCGTTCCGTAGTTTCTGCCTATGCTCATGAGAAAAAGGCGTAAATTTATGTAGGTACGTAAGTATGTGTCTAATTTCATACAGATGATCTGTCGCGTGATCTTTACACCCTCACGTTTTCCTGCACACGAGACGAGGTCGCTGACGACTTAATACCCTGATCACTGCATGAATACCATGATTTCCGTCTCATTTAGCGCCCTAATGTGAATCGATTACTGTAACGTATGCAGCAAATAAGCTAAGACCCACTGATTCAGTGGAAACCGGTCACGGTCTCCACTGGGACTCATGCTTCGTCTCGAGTGAACCACTCGTGTAGCACCGTCCTCCTGACTACAACCATACTACGAGTACTAGTAGTTCTGCGAACAGTAGACTCGCGAACACAAACTTTTTGCAACAATTAATATACCACTAAACTTATTTACCCGGTAAATATCATGTTTTAAATAACTTTATTAGTAATTTTATGAATTCCAGGGATTAAAGGAGATAGTTTTTTTTTGTTCAGCGACTACGCGAACCAAAAATTGTGACGTCTATTAAGGTTAGTGAAACTCATGTTGTTTTGTTCCTTATGATTTCTATATTACAGTGGTAGTAATAATTATACTTCGTCTAACGGGAATACGGAGTAATACGATCATAACCTAAAAAATCACTAAAAGAGCAATTTTTTATGAGTAGGTTGCATGGCCTCATCGGTTTTATAATTGAGTAAAATAGTGCACTGTTCACGCACCTGAAAAATTAGATTTGTGTTAGAAATTAGCTTACCTATTCTAACGAATATTATTACGGATCTCTTTGGTGTGCCGGAATACACTGCAATAAATGCTCTTTTCCGGAGAGTCAACTGGCACAGTACCTATGCGTTTGTTGTGCAGATTGACATGAAATGTAAATATTCCTGTATCCGAATCTCCATAATGAATAAACAGTTTCAATACTTTCTTGCATCATCAATACGCATTTTCCTCAAATTGCGTCTAGATGGTTTGTCTGAAACAAGCGAAAAAGCCATGCGTTCACAAGTTACCGCACATCTGCAGCAGTCACATTGAGTCGAGATCTTGCTGAACAATTAACAAAACATCCTCCTTGAGTAAATGCTGTACCTTCTTGAAGATGTCATATTCATTAAACGGAAAGAATAAATGGAATAAATGTTGTTGTCACTCGACACTTGCCTTTCTGAAACTGACAGTTTAACTTCATACTCGAATAAATAAATTAACTTATTCTATAAGTAGTAAAAGTAGGTAATAAACGGCAGCGGAATAGATCTATTTCGTGTACCTACATACATACATAAACTCACGCCTTCTTCCCATGGGGGTAGGCAGAAACTACAGAATGCAACCTGCTACGATCCTTACATACTCCTTTTGCCTCGTTTACGTTCATACATCTGTACCCTAATTACGTAATGCAAAATCAATCCGAATCTGAATCGTTTTGAAACAAATTGCTAATTCATTGCTCCGTAAGTTCGAAAAAAAAAACTGCAGAGCAACGTAAATAACGCAATGAATGTTGTTGAACTGTCAAAATTAAACCGATTTAGCTTTATCGTTTACGAAAATATGTTGCGTAATTAGAAAGCTGGTCATACACGCACGCCGGTTGCGAGTACCTACTACGCACCTGTCCTTTCTGAAGAACATCACCAATAAGGTCAGTATATGTCCACCTAGGGCATCCCCTCTGGGCGTTTCCACTCACATCTGCCTTGCAAACACATTTTGTTAGTTGCCTTTCATTCATCCTCTCGACATGACCAAACCATTTCAGCACACCCTTTTCAATTTTTGTCTATGTATTGAGACAGAGTGCGGCCTTTTAAATAATGTTCTGTGGGTTTGATTAACTTCGGGTTAATGCAGCGCCGTCCTTGTCTAGTGCTGCCAGTTGATAACGTGTAATCTTTTGTCATTAGAATCGTCATGGCATCGTCATTGATTATCAGATTGACCGTAGAATGTGAGTAGAACTCGCTCAAAGTCAAACAAATCCGATTTTAACCAAACGTCACTGGTGTACCAATATTTAACGTACAGCTGCTATATTTTGGATCTTGATGATTATTTTCTTTTTTGTGTGACCAATATAAGTACCTACGGTGCGTTTCAAACGTATGAAGCTGGTTGGAACCTCCTTCTCGTACGTCCCTCCTTTGTTACAACTGCAATCGAGATTTCGAATAACATAATCGGGACAATCGTATCCTGACCGTTAATGACTGAGTAACATCACTAGTCACACTGACAAGCAACCAAAAACTACGTTCCATTTCAAGGTGATTTTTAAACCACTTTACGCGTGAATAAGCAACCTTAAAAATAAGATTTAAATGAGGTGTGAACCCGCCGAAAAGCCGATTTCATTACCACTACCAACTGTGGTTATATAATTTGTTTTTTTCTCTTCATATAAGAACGCGATTTCGTGATCCCGGATAGACTTTATGATAAAAATCAACCATTTTAAATGGCTTTTTTTTGTGATTATGCTATTAATATACTACCTATACATATCTCATAAAGCGGAGATATTCAATAGGTAGCTCTCTTTTTGCTCCTTTTTGGAGGAAGTACCTACCCCTCCAATCAGAAATCCCCAACGACTAAATAAAATCTAGTCGTAGAACCTGTACACCAAGTTTCGTCCAAATCGGTTGTAAAATACGACCTGTAGAAACTGACACAAGAAAGTAAATTTTGCCCAGACTTGAAGCAGAGATGCTTCGCTCGCTCGGTCATTTATTGAACCACTGAAGCCACAGGGGCTTCACTGGTTCAATAAATGACCGAGCAGAGGATGTACGACTCTCTGCTACATCTGCACAATCCTCAAGTTTACTAAGTGACAGTGTATTATTTTATCTGCATAATATTGTGAAACAACGGTGAAATACCCAAAATTTAGAATCGTATGGTATACCACAAATTCCTTAATACGCTTCCTGTAAGTTATCGACTTCAAAATTGATTCATATATTGTATACCTACACCCGTAGATATAAGTTTATATTTGTATGCCTACACCACATCGTCCGAGCCCCCCTTCTGTCTAGTAGTCAGACACAGCTGAATATTATATTTGAATCGCTTCAGCGAACCAATTACGGGCATTATTCGTATAACTATTCATCGAAGACTTAAGCACAGATCGGCTATTATTAAACTTTAGATACTGACTTATGGTAAGGTATCCTCCAATAGAATCCTAAAAGCTAACATCCTAAAATATGGTTAGGTCTAAGCACTAATCGATGGTTGACAACAATACAACCAGCCCCTAAGTCTCGACGAACTCACGGGTATTAACTGCTAATACACCTGAACTATTGCCACGGTTGTATTGTTAGTCGATAAACATTGCTGAACATTTGCGATATTGATACCTGACATAGGGGTTTGATGAAGTATTCAAGAGCAATCTGACTCACGAGTGGCAGCATGTGCGTGCGCAGGTGCCGCACTCCATACTATCACGATATTATGCATACGACCATACATTTTACTTTCAATACTTTTGTACACATTACCCACAAATTGAAGAGATCTTTGTGCAAAACTGCAGTTTACAGAACTAGTAAACAAAATACTGATGTACCATAAGAAACGGTTCATAATAGGAAAATAGAGAATTAACCTAAATCGCGGAAAATATCACATTATCGGCGCGTACGGTCAGTGTCACTAGACACCGGTACTAATCACCGCGACACCGAGTGTCCGACACCGACGCAATTTCGGCGAACACTCGACACTGACACTCGACACCGGCTCCCGGAGCATTGCGTCGTCTGTTTCCGACAGAATTGTATTATTTATTCGACGTTTGTTTTCATCGACAGATTTCCTCTCGTAACATTTTCCACACGCGGATTTGATACACGATTTGATATTTAAATAGAAATTGTATCGTGTTGAACTGCATATTACTCGTACCATCATCTGTGATTGTTTTATACGAGCAGACTACGAGCGTACCTAATCGATATGGATTTGTAATATTGTGTTATGTACAACTTGACTTGGCTTAAACTTGGTTCTGAGTAAACATATTTATTTACAATGCAAAAGCATACTCAAATATGTTTCTAGTTCTCTACTTCTCTAGACACATTAAATAAATAAATAAAAACATTTATTTCAGCTAAGTATCACCCATAATGACGAAGAAAAATACAACAAAAAAAAACTAAGATTGACATTGATTCGTTAAATTCAATCATTAGAATTACATACCGAAAACGATCACTATTACTCACTAGTATATAATTATTTTTTTATTTCTCATACGTTATTCTGCGGAAAGACGGAATCGATCGCTATCTATGTCGAGATTCCAGCCCCAGGGGTCTACGCCACTTCTACGCTGGCCTACGTAGCTGCTACGAAGCGTCTACGTCGTTTCAACGCTAACCTACGCAGCTGCTACGCCAGCCTACGCGGCTGCTACGAAGCGCGAGCATCGTTGACTGTAGGAACTTAAATTGTACTTTTGTTAGTAAACAAACAGTATTATTTGAAGTTCAAAATAATTTTATTGACAGCTTACTCGTATAGGCAGAGGAATAACATAAAACATAAAAACGGCCAGATAAGGTTCTTAAACAAAAGCACAGCTATTACCGCAATATCTTTGATGTTTACGTATAATACCGGCCTAATTACTTGTTACAGAAGTTAAAACAACTTGATAAGAGGTTCACCGCAGCGCCGCCGCGCCGAGCGATCCTACATAGTTGAACATCCGGTGCTAGTCAATGTTTGAGCAACTAGTCAGGCAAATAACTCGGCAAATCCTATTCAAACATCTCATAGTTTAACTAATTTGCATTATAAAAACATTGTTAATTTTTCTTAACTAACATGAACTGGTACTGCCCCGAGTACACTGGACTGGAAGCCGATAGAAGTGAATCCAAGCAGGTGACGTGTGTTTGGGACAGATGCAAATAAGCATGGATCACGTTCCATTAAGTAAGCACAAAATGACACAGGTTGTTTACAATTTTGTGTAGGTAACTCTCGCCAGCAGACAACAAAATCCAAATACCTGTTGCGTCTGCGGGTGACACCGCCCCGTCCCCCCCTCGCCCGTCACTGTGTGAGGACAGCCGGCTCGCTCGCACGCAGCTAGGACCCCCAATGTCGATAGTTGCCTAAATTCCTACCACGGGTTTTAGAAATGTATTAAGTGCGACTTATTTTCGGGTAGTTACTATGTAGGTGTCCTGTGCTGCAATAAGCAAAATTTCGATTTGGCTAGCAAATAGAGCTGTTTAAAGAAGAAGTTCGTTTCACTTTTTTTTTTTCTCATATATTCGTTCCATAGAATAATCAAGACGCAGAATACTTACTTTTGTTTCACATAAAGTTAAATGTTAGAATAATCATATCATAGAATAACAAATCAAATATTCTTTATCGATATATTGTTTATTTAAGAATAACATTGTATCAAGTGACAGTTTCTAAACGTTTCAATTCATACCGTTGATAAAATGCATATCCTCATATAAAATTACAACACCGCGTTCACAAAAATAATGCGGGTAGATTCTTGTCAAGTTCAAACCAAACCTACTGCTTGCATGCTGCAAGC
Source organism: Xanthia togata (assembly GCA_963853775.1). Lineage (NCBI taxonomy): Eukaryota > Metazoa > Arthropoda > Insecta > Lepidoptera > Noctuidae > Xanthia > Xanthia togata. Next base: position 1,466,183 of record OY970790.1, read on the forward strand.
GAGCATGCATCGTGCAAGCAAGCATGCAGCGTGCAAGCAAGCATGCAGCGTGCAAGCAAGCATGCAACATACAGCAGGCATGGTTTCTGTCACGGCTTCGGCGCTGCGCGGATTAAAATTACCTACACTTAAACGCCTAATTAATCTTAGTAAATATTTATAAGATATTTATTTATAAAATTATGGATACGTCTATTTTATACATTTTCGTTAAAATAAAATACCATGGAACAATACACCGAACAAACAATATTCGTTAAAAAATAATTCAAAATCAAACAAAATCAAAATCAAAAGTCATTTATTCAAATTAGGCTGAGAATCAGCACTTTTCGAACGTCAAAATTACATAAGACAGTCCCCCAAAACGCCCACCCTTCACCACTTCCTAGTGCTTTTGCTGGGAAGAAGAAGTGGCGCAACAAACTCCCCAGCAGCACAGCTGTCTGTTCAGTTAGAAAAAAAAAATGATTCTATACAATAATTTATAAGATAATTTACATTACGCAAAATAAAATTTAAATTATAAATTAATAGCCATATGACAGCTAGCACACGCCAATATACCAACCAAAAACATCGAGAACTATACTCAAGCAGAAATAAAAATAACTAAACGTAAACAATATCTAAAAAAAATAAAGCCTCCAGGCATAAAGGGCGTGCCCGCTTACATAGAGCTGTAACTAGAAGTTATAATAATATTGATAAACTAGGACCATCGAGGTAAAATAAATAATTGTCGAGGTCGCTAGCTAACCACATATTGTAATACAACTCATTAAAAAAAAAACATTGTAATGAGTAGATTATGTCAACAATAAATGTACATAAAAAGTAAAATTATAGACTTTTATATAAACTCATAAAACCTGTCAGTAGGTAAACTAATTCTGGAGAAAGAACATTTAAACATTGTCTTGAGTTAATCACAGCGACCAACTATTCTTATCATTTAAGTAGTCGTTGATAGAATAGTATGCCTTTGAACAAAGGTTGGACTTTACTTTAGTTTTAAACGCATTAAAAGGCAAATCTAGCAAACAAGAGGGTAGCTTGTTATAAAAGGTTATACCAAGCCCAACAAATGAGTTATGAACCTTATGAAGCCGGTGAAAGGGAGCACGTAGTTTATCCTTACTTCTAGTGTTAACATTGTGAATATCACTGTTTTTAGTGTATAAGTGTATATTCTGCCTAATATATAAGATGTTGGCGAAGATGTATTGTGATGCCACTGTGAGGATACCGATATCTTTGAAAAAATCTCTCAGAGAAACTCTGGCACCTAGCTGGTAAATTGCTCGAATAGCTCGTTTTTGGAGGACAAATATATTTTGAATATCTGCTGCTTTGCCCCAAAGCAGAATACCGTAGGACATAACGCTATGAAAATAACTAAAATAGACTAACCGAGCTGTATCAACGTCAGTGTATTGTCTTACTTCTCTGACAGCGTAGGCGGCCGAACTGAGCCTTCCCGCTAGGCTCGATATATGTTGGCCCCACTGAAGTTTTGCATCTACTGTTATGCCCAGAAAAACTGCCGAGTTTACAGTTTCAAGCACCTCTTTATCTAAGACGATGTTGGGTCCTAGATTTCTTCAACTGTTTGAAAAGTTTGTTAAACAAAAAATTGTGATTAAAAATTAATTGAATTGTGTTTCTGTGAAATATGTTTCATTCAAGTAAATAGTCTTTAACAATAATATTCGAAATAAAAATACAAGGACCAAATATAATATGAAACATTTTCTGGTAAACTAAATTCTATGAAATTTCTGTCTGCGAAACAAGGGGACACCCAAATGAACATATAGGCGCGTGAAAAAATATTGATGTTCGTCATTGATGTATTAAAAGGAGGAAGATATGTTACGCGCTAACATCGCAATCAGTAAACTTGGGCTCGGCGGACTACTACATGCACCGAAACTCACACATCTGTGATCAGTGTCATCTCACAGTCGCAAAGCACAGTTACCGATAGACGAGGATAGAGATAGGAGACGACGCTAACGTGTGAGCGAAATCGCGTTAGCACCTCGCGCATTGTGTGCGTATCGTGTCTTTCACGCATGTTTTTAATATCTATCTCGCTCTCACAAATATGGCGAAGCAAACGTCAAAATATTATTGTAATTTTCAACATATTAACCTTTTTGGCTGTACTTACGAGTGGCAGGTAATACCATGTGTCTTATTTTTCTTTCTTGCATTATTAAAGCACTGTTTAGCTGCACAAGAAGTAATTTTGATGCGTATTTATTACAAAAAAACTGAAATTATTGAGCTGTGTGATCTACGATGTTCCGTGCGCGACTGAGTGCTGGTCCTACTCAACTACGGGCAATCCCGTAGTTGAGTCGGACCAGGCGCTGTGACTAAGTCCCGTATCTACCTCTTTTAATACATCAATGATGTTCGTCCTGTAATTTGCAATTAATTTACTTAGTTTGAATTTCCGCGCAATATTTGAGAAAAGTACTATACAAGCCCTGGCCACAACCACAACCAGGCATGGATGGACTCACGTATGTGTGACTCGGCTCCGCCTCGGCCCACGTTTTCACGAGCGATGGTCCATCAATGCCTCTGTTGCAGGCCATTAATGTACTGTATTATATTCTCTGAGTTTATTTCCGTATTTCTCCCCAGAGTAGTTGGATAGGAAAAACCGAGCTGTAAATAGATTTGAAAATTAGTTAGAGATTAAAAACTGGTCAAGAGCAGTCGGACTCGCGCACCGAGGGTTCCGTACCATCATATATAAATATTTTGGATGTGTTACTTCACGTACAGTCCTTCAAAAGTAGGATAGATGTACTTTACTATTAGCTTCATTCGTATAGGGACCTAAATAGTTGTGCCCAGAAAAAACTACAACTGTGCTTCACCCAAAGCAACCTGCGAGTAGGTAGGAAGGAGGACATATTGGTTGTGAACCGCGAAATATTTTTAAATTTTCATCGGCTATTTTCGTCAGAGAATTTTAACACTGCTGTGTAGAATATTGCAGTTTTAAGTCAGCGTCAAATCTTACATATATAATTTGTATAGTATATAAATATAGTACATTTATTATATATAGTCCTCCTTATCGACTTCGATATCTGCGACCCTTTGAAATCACTTCTTTGCGTGTGCCCTTAGATGGCTCGCTAGACCGAATTTTGTTTTGAACACCCGGTCACAACTAGAGCAATAAAGTTGGCCTGCAGTGTTGTATGTATACGTGTAGGAGGGCTTAGGTCTCTGTTTGCGTATTTGGCGCACATATATTATAGATACTACTATGGACGGCACGGTTGGCGCACTGGTTATAGCAATTGACTGCTGCACTGCGTGTTGCGAGTTCGATTCCCGCACGGAATAAATATTTGTATGACCTACAAGTAGTCGTTCCGAGTCTGGATGTTTGTGTATTTGAGTTTAAATGTTTGCAAACGCACCCACGATACAGGAGAAATTCCTAGTGTGGAGCAACGTTTAAAAAAAAAGATATTGGAGCTAGTGTAATTTTTGTTGATAATTTCTTAAAAGTGTGCTATTTAGAGACATCGTTTTATTTATCCTGTAATCTTTACATAAACTTCTATCTCATACAATAATTTCAGAATTTTCTCTATGCAAACTTCGAAATTTCGGAGATAAGGGTTGGGTGGACGGTATTTTTTTAAATTTTTCATCAAGTCAAAAACAGCGGCCTAATTAAAAAAAAATTGAGAATGTGCAAATATCGCTTTCATAAGATGCCTCATATGCCCTAGGAGTGGGGATACACTTAAAATGTTTAGACCCGTTCAGTCCCTGTTGCAAAAAAAAGACATTTTTATTTGCAAAACAGTTGGGCAAACGTCCTCTAAAACTATTCCAAATTTCATGTTGATAGCATTAGTAATTCTTGAGATATCCAGCTGTGACAGACAGACGGACAGACAAACTGAGTCGCACCATAAGCTATAAACCTTTTTACCATTTTGGTACGGAGCCCTAAAAAGAACACGAATCAAAAAGTTTATTACAACCGATTTACAAAATAAATATTATTTACGAGTATGAATCAAATTTCAATCATAACCGCATTTTGAAATATGATTTTGCTAAGTAATCGCTCGCTCAGCTGGACAGCAGCACAGCTCATACTAGCTAGATTATTTTATGAAATGTGGTAGGCCCAGGCTGAATGTCTGAGAGTCAGCTGTTTATGGCTGAAATCTAGTTATACTCTATCTCCATGAGACTCGTAGTAGGCCGCAGCGAACACGCAGCGTACGCACTTGATACATATTATCGTACTGTCACCCGCAGGCGACCCCCGCTGACTACGAATACGCTATCATTGTCTCCCACAACGCATATGTTTAGCGCAGTATAAAATTATAAAAATTCTCAATTTTATCGTCCAGTTTTTACCATACGTAACAAAGAAAATTTAAAGCTTATCAGAAACCAAACAAAAAATGGTTAATTAGCTCGGATCGAAGAAACAGAATTTAGAGCAGGACTTTTTGTAATAAAAGGTGACAACAAATGTTCTTGTGAATAAGGTTCACTAATGAATGCAGGTGATTAGCGATTGAAAAACAAAACGTCCTTTCACTTTGATGGGTTAATTTGTACTAAAACATACCGCCCCGCGCCCTCCAAAAACAATAGTTTTTCACTAATTTGTTAAATGACAGTTTTCTAATCTTACATAATTTGTTCAAACAAACAACAATGGAAATACAGCGCAAAATAACTTACACTAATTGCTCAATGAGTATAGGAAACTATTATCATTAAATAATCGTTCCGTTACATTGTATCGTCTAAAGAAAACATCTGCGCTTAAAGCCTCGTGCAGACTAGCGCGACGCGACGGCAAAACGCGACTCGAACAATACAATTTCTAAGAAAACTTCACGACATAACAAATAACCGGTGTCGCGTCGCGCTAGTCTGAACGAAGCTTAACTCATTATCACTAAGTACCTACACTGTAAATTACACACATAATTATTAAGAATATTGCAAAACCGAAAGTCTACAAAAATATAACAATAACAGTGCAATAGTATAAGTAGACATATAAATATTACATACATTCATTAATAAAAAATACGCGTCACTTTAGATTGCTGATAATGAACAGACATCGGGTACCGATCAACAATGTTTGTCAGATAATACCTACGACAAACCGAAATCATAACACCATAAACTAATATTCATTTAGGCACTAGTTAAGTGGAATGTACGAGTACGTATAATAATAAACATTTTATCGGAAGTAAGAAGTAAATGAACATCAAAACTTAAGGTTCAAAATTTGATACAAAAGTTGACGATAATACGATAATAATGATCGTTATCTTGTACCTTAACACAATTAAATTAAGATGAACTTAGAAAACACATAGTCAAAGACCTTTTTAGCATAACTCATTTACTGTGACTGATAGGTATGTGATTTTGTGCTATGCATTAAAGTAAATAGCGTAAGTCTACCTACATACACCTAACACATAAAAAAAAAAGTTGAAATTAACTGACCACCACGTTAGTATTTAGTTAGATTCCATCTGGTGTAAATTAATGATTTTTCCCAACAACCACTTTGCAGGTGGGAGATCCTCTTCTTTAATTATAACTATATCTCCAACACACGGAGATGGCACACTGTAGGCGCGGGCTTGCGGAAGGTGAGCAATGGGTAGCTCGCCGTCCAGTAAGGACCAAGCCCGGGTCGACGGCGCGTTGTGTTCCACGTGCGCCTCAAAGAGATGTCAGCGAATGAAGGGGTCCGATGAGACCATTGCCTGCCGGGGTTGCGGGAAAGTCCGAAAGGGATACCGTGGCCCCCTGGCATTGCACAGGCAAGAGAAAGAACACGGGTGGGTTTTAGTCAGTAAGAGTCTGACACGCCCTCCCGCTCCAGCCAGAGCGGAAGGAGTCATTTGAAAAAAAAAAAAGGTGGGAGATCCTCTTCTTTAATTATAACTACATCTCCCACACACGGAGATGGCACACTGTTTAGCCACTTATGATTTTTCAGCCACTTGGGTCCAGCCCATTACATGTCACTGTTCGCCAACTCACTCGGCGCTACACCTCTTGACACTAGATCAGCGGGGTTGTCAGCTGATTGAACATGGTTCCATCTGTCATTGTCTATTAATTGAATTATATCAGACACTCGGATGCCAACAAACACTTGCCACCGACTTGGTTGAGCCTGTAACCAAGACAGAACCACCATTGAATCTGTCCAGGCATACACTTGATGCATACTTATATCCCATAACCTCGTGCAATAGCTTTGCTAACAACACCGCCGCGCAAAGCTGATTGGGATTGTCAGTTGTTTCAGTGGGGCCACCTTGGTCTTAGACGCTACTATTGTGGTGACATGAACCATATCATTTTCATCTAACACCTTTATATAAACGACTGCTGCATATGCAACAGACGAAGCATCTGCAAACCCGTGTAACTGAACTGCTTTACAGTGCGATGTCACCCTTATCCAGCGTAGGATTTCAATGGTCTGTAACTCTTTAAGTTCCTCTCTGTAGTTAAGCCATTCGGCTACTAGATTTGAGGGCAATTCATCATCCCAGCCGAGATTGTTAAGTCACAATCTCTGTATCATAATCTTGGCTGTGATAACTAATGGAGAGAGCCAACCGAACGGTTCAAAGAGACTTGCCACATCAGATAGTATTAACCTTTTTGTTACAGGAATCCTGGTTTCCTGTAGATTGACCGTAACATGGAAAGTGTAACTTTTCCTGTCCCAGGTAAGACGAAGTTTCTTTATGAACTTAACTAATTTAATTTCTATTTTGTTCACAGATTTCGGAGTTTTCTGGTAACCCTCTAAAAACGTCAAGACTTCATAAGTTACTGGACCTTTCTGCATTTGCATTTCAAAACCATCCGCCTTCAACAGATTGTTTACTTCCTGACAAACTTGCTTTATTTCAGATAGGTCTTCATGCCCAGTCATCAGATCATCCATGTAGAAGGAACTCTTAACGACAGCCGCTCCACGAGGATCTTTCCACTTTATCAATAGCTAGTTGGTTCAAAGATCGTACCGCAAAATGAGACGCCGATGCTGTCGCAAACGTCAGGGTAAGTAAACAACCTAACTTAACTTGGTTGATAACTTTCAATGTTTATATTTTATACACTTATTATCTCGCCAAACTATTCGTTGTAAATCTGTGTGTTTGTTTGTTATTCTTACTTAACGATACATTTTTTATAATATCGCCGATAACAAAGATTTTGTGAGATCTCTCGAATGATAAGAACACAAAGATCAGGTTGCAGTGTAGGGCCGACCATCATGCTGCCATTTAAGGATTGTCCATTAGATCCTTTGGCTGTAGCATCGAAAACAACTCTTATCTTTGTTGTCTCCTTATCCTCCCTTATGACAGCATGATGTGCTAAATAAATTGCTTCAGTTCCATCCTTCATTTCAACCTTCTTCATATGACCCATCTTCAAGTACTCATGTACGTTACTTTTACCTTCGTGTATTCTGATCTCAAATCTTCATGTGTTGGAAATTTCCTTTCCAGTTGCTTAAATCTTATTGTAGCTTGTTGTTTAACCTCACCGCACGCCTACACTGTCTCTACAATACTTTGTTTCAAAGGTAAGTTTACTACATACTTTCCTGATGCATCTCTTGTTGTTCTCTGTATGTAGTGTTCTTCACATTTTTCTGCTTCCTTTGTCCATACTTTCTTGGTTGTGTAGTCTGTTTCTATTTCCCAGAATACCTTTTGTTATCATAACGTTTCTTCAAAATTGACCATGCATCGGCATAATTTTCACCCGTGATGGCAAACTGGCGTAGAAGAACCTCTGCGTTTTTAAGCTACTCTTAAGGTGATGAAGTTTTTGTACATCTTCCAATGACTCATTTCTGTGTATCAATGCCATAAACAGGTCGTGAAACGATCTCCATTCCGTATAATTTCCTTCGAAGTTGGGAATCGAAATTCGTTGTAATTTAATATCCCTACTGGAAACAGTTGGTCTAGTCTCGACGAAGTTTTGCCAGTTTACCTATCCAAATTTTTCATGTCAGACCTCAACTCATTTATTGCAGTTTTCATTTCTCCTTTATATGTCAAATACAACTCTTCAAAACTATCGCATCTATCTTCTGCAAAATACGCTAATTGCTTTCTGTCTTTCTTAGAAACCTGCGTTACCAATTTCTCGTGAACGCTCTGAAATTCCTTCCAATACGTTTCCAAAGTATCCATCCTAGTTTGGAAATAACCCTCGGTTATTCTGTCCTTGGGCGACTTTATGTTATTTCAGTAGGCTTTCTGCGCTTTTTCAACACATCTGCTTGAAGCAATATTCGCTTTTCAATGTTCTCCATCTTTTACAGTTTGTGATTTTAAAATAAAAGTACCTATGTATAAAAGACGTAAATCGCAAAACTACGACGGAAACTTTTTATTAACTTTGTCAGGTAGGCAAATTGAGATTGTGCACCCAACCGTTAAATGTTCGCGTTAAAACACACTACTAGTCCGCAGAATCACTATAAATTGTTCATAACACTCCGCGCAGTATTTTAAAGTTACTACACTATTATTCACTGTTGTTTACAACTCGTTCGTATTTCTTCGATTCCAATATTACACTTTTGTTGTTATTCACGTAATTAAAATAGGTCACGGCTATACTAATCCGCTCGAAGGACCATATAATCTTGTGAATAAGGTTCACTATTGAATGCAGGTGATTAGCGAAAGAAAAAAAAACGTCCTTTCACTTTGATGGGTTTTTTATACTAAAACAACAACAGTAACCACTCACTATCGAGCTTCAAATGTAATATTGCCTCCAAAGTAACTTCCCCAGAACATTTCGAAACTCAATTTTACGGCACTCCAGTATTGCGTACAAATAAAGTTCAAAACTTGTAAGAACTGGGCTGTAGAGTGTACTTGAGAAAGTAGGTTGATTTTTATTTTTTTAGAATTGTACATTGATGTATCAACGTCAACGAGTATTATTGTAAAAGTAGTTCTTCTATGACTCTCCATATTGGCATACAATATTTTAAGAAATCGCTTCCTGTATCGTTACAACGGATCCCATTAGAGTGAGCTGGTATCCTTAACCAAATATTAATTCCAAATATAGCTCGGCTCGCCGCACAGACTACTGTAAAGAGTTACAAAAACTTGTTACATTACAAACCTTGCAAGTTATTCCCCGCCTTAAAATTACTCAATTTCATACGTAAAGACCTAGTATTAAATTAAATAAAAAATAAATAAAATGCAGCAAATTGTTAACCACAAACGAAGAAATTAATAAGAGGTGGCAGCAACTACCAAACCCTTCTCAACGAGGAGTTTCACACAGGAACGGCTAACACCACTGCCAGGCGCTGTAGGACTAATTTCACCCGAGGAAATCAAAGCAGCTATCCAAAACATTAAAATTAATAGTCATTCCATAGTTCTAGGTAACCAATCCACTATAGCCAGCCAAACCCATAGCCCAATATGTTTTGTTTCAATGTTCTGCAATACTCCTGCACCAACCGGGAGTAGCCCTTGCGTGCACTTGCATAGTGCATACAGGGATAATAGTCGGGTGATGCAGTAGAAAGTACATAATATATAGTCTGGTAATGTAATGTTAGTGCACAACATTAGACAAAACTTGTGTGCGACCCACAGTTGTAGCTCGAATATTTATTAAATAAAGTGGAGCGACATAGGTTGTTCTGTTTCTTGTTGTTAGGACAAAAAGTTACCCGTGTGACATAATTCACCACCTATGAGTGTACAGAACAATGTTGAGTAGGTTATCATTAACTCCATAACACACGAAGACCCACTTACGAATTAATATTAATGCTATATATTAATATATATGCTATATATTATATAATTTTCATAGAAAATCAATTCGAAAGGAAGTGACTTATTTTACCAATAAAAGAACTTTGAAAAACTTTTTTCACTGTTTAATATAATCAAACCGATACAAATGTTACAAAGTTACCGTTTTTTCTAGACGGCTTATATAACAATTAACCACAGGACATCAAGATATTATGGATGTATTACGTTGTGATGGATTAGCTCTCGTAAGACGTAGAAGGGTTAATTCGGTTTCGCTTCTGTTAAGCTCTATAAATAGCTACAAACAGTACTCGATATCAGACTGCACACTTGTAAAGTTTGTCTGTGTTTTAAGAATGTAGAGAGGCTTCAAGAAACGAGATAGACTTAAGATGGGTGGAATTGTTGTAGGTGCTAAGCTAATGTGACAAAGGAAGGCTGTGAACACTGAGATTACAGCTGTCGGAATGTATGGATCCCCCAAATAATAGTCACTCAAATATCGAGATCCATGTCTTATGCATTAATATCCTTTATCCCTTCGTATGGAACGTGGATCCATGCGAGACACAGTTAGTTTTTAATTGTTTCTGTAATTAGTATTCAACTGGTTAAGTAGTAGGTATTAATTAATTATCAAAGAGCGCTCTTTAATAAGAGCGGTTACAATTAAAAAGAGCCTTCGTTGAACTTAAGAGGACTTGACACTTTAAAATTCATTGCGTTTCTAAGAAAATTATCTGTATTTGTAAAGACACCGTGGTTAACTGTTAACACATTTTTGAACGATGAAAACGTCACAAGAATATAAATGTCGTGAATTTATAAAAAGTTTAAATTACGTGGATGAAGATTTTTCTTGTAGTTATATGACGTAACGAAATTGGGCTGGCATGGCACATGCCCTAGATCGGGATGGCCTAGTAATTCAATATTCCTTCAAAATATTGTCATCGTATACCTATTTTCAAGGAATTCGCAGAATCGTGTAGCACACATCAGTCCGGAAGAACAAATAGTCCTTCGTTCTGCTAGACCTTGAACAGGGGCGCCGACTTTTAGAAAATCTCTTGGGTTCTCATACTCATGACAACTCGAAAATTTGATCACCTCGCTTTAAAATGTTAGAACGCAACTAACTTAATAACGAAAGTAGTTATAGACGTCCTGCCGCACGCCAAGTGATCAGTCAAAGCTGATTGACTGATTAGTTTTGATCAGCCACTATTTATATCGGCGCCCCTGACCTTGATCCTTGTCGACGTTATAAGAGGCGCCAAAGGTTTTTAAAAGCCAAGGTGGGCTTTGCACTGATCAGTCGTTTGGTCTAAAATTAGTCCATTGGGTTACGTAAGATAAATTTTAATTTTTTTTAAACAGATTTATATAAATCTTCTGTTGGGAAAAGTATCGGGCGAAATTGTACTTACCTTTAACGCGGCTCTTTGGGCCCTCTCCAATTTCAGCATTGCACTCTTGATAAGAGTGACTGACAAACTTTTTTGACAATCTGTGCATCTGCCACATGACAAAGAGTCTTAAAGACAAATATCAGTTTTCTAACCTTGCTGTCAGTAGATCTATGTGGGCTGAGAAGCTCAGATTGTTATCAAGAGTCACCCCGAGGTATTTGATTGTGGGGGTACGTGCAAGTTTAGGGCAAGAGCAAGGTGCGGTGCCTTTTTTTTTTTTTTTTTTTTGGGTGGGAAATCATCAAATGACGTCTCCCGCTCTGGGCGGAGCGGGAGGGCGTGTCAGACTCTTACTGACTAAAACCCACCCGTGTTCCTTCTCTTGCCTGTGCAATGCCAGGGGGCCACGGTATCCCTTTCGGACTTTCCCGCAACCCCGGCAGGCAATGGTCTCATCGGACCCCTTCACTCGCTGACACTCTTTGAGGCGCGCGTGGAACACAACGCACCGTCGACCCGGGCTTGGTCCTTACCGGACGGCGAGCTACCCATTGCTCACCGTCCGCAAGCCCGCGCCTACGGTGGCCGGGAATCCGCGATCGATTCCCGACGCCCGGGGCGTCTCCTCCTGCGGCGGCTAGGGGCGTGAGGGCGCGAAATTTGCCTTTCCCTCACGCGCTCCGCCTCCTCCTTCGCGAGCATTACTGCTTCGCAGAAGGAGGTGACGGCCTCCCATGCCCTCTCGCTCCGTACCATGGCCTGGACCAGGGCCGGACGCGAGAGATCCCCGCCACCGATCGCCTCCACGAGGACACGGCGGTGCTCTGCCCAAGCCGGGCATACCTCCACCGTATGCTCCACCGTGTCCTCCGGGCGATCCACGCAGTGATGACACCCGGGCGTTTCCTCCCGCCTTATCCGAAACAGGTACCTCCCGAAACAGCCGTGTCCGGTGAGGACCTGCGTCAGGCGGAAGGTGAGGACGCCATGGCGCCTCTCCAGCCACTCCTCAAAGAGGGGACTTATCGCCGCAATAGTGGCGTGCCCAGCACTGGGTTGCGACAATCGCACTCTCCATGCCGCCATGAGATCCCGTCGGAGCTCTGTCCGCTGTGCCGCGATTTCTCGCGGCATCGGAGTCAAGCCCCGGCGTTTCGCCTCCTCGCGCCACTCCCAAATATGCGCGAGGACTTTCGCCTCCAGATCCCATGGCGGCAATCCGGCAAGGAGGCTTGCCGCCTCACCGGAGACCGTGCGGTATCCCCGGACCAGCCGGGTGGCCATGACCCTCTGGGACGCGTTCAACCTGCGGGCAGGCCGCCGCCTCAACGAACGCGCCCACACCGGTGCCCCGTACAGGGCCATGGACCGCACGATCCCCGCGTAAAGCCTCCGGCAGGAGGCGTTTGGACCCCCTAGATTGGGCAGGAGCCGCTTCAAGGCAGCCCCGGCCCGCTCCAGTCTGGGAGCCAAACGTCGGAAATGCTCCACGAAGTTCCACCGACTGTCGAGGACGAGTCCCAGGTACTTCATCGTCGACTCGACGCCGATGTGAACCCCTCCTACCGTTATTTGGGAACCCGACGGTGGCGCGTTCCGAGGACCATGAAAACACATGGCCTCGGACTTGTGCAAGGCCACCTCGAGTCCCAACTGCCGGATTCTGGCCACGATTGTCGCAACCCCGTGTGTCGCTAGTTCAGCCGCCGCCTGGTGCGACCTCCCCTGCGCCAGGACCAACGTGTCGTCAGCGTAACAAACGACGCTGACGCCATTGGGGAGGTCTGCGCGCAGCACCCAGTCGTATCCGATGTCCCACAGATGCGGCCCCAGGACCGATCCCTGTGGGACACCGCACGACATCTCTCGCCGGTTCCACTCTCCCTGGTGACCGGGGTAGATGATGGCCCTGTCCGTCAAATAGGCCTCGACCACACGACAGAGGTAGGTCGGCATCCGGTGATACCGGAGTGCCTCCCTGATGCAACTCCAGGGCAGGGTATTGAAGGCGTTGGCGATGTCTAGAGACACCGCCAAGACGACCCCACCCCGAGCCACCGCATCCCCCGTCGTGAGGGCTCGCACGCGCATGATGGCGCCCACCGTGGAGCGCCCCCTGCGGAAACCAAACTGGCTCTCCGCCAAATCCGGCCCCACCCGCACCAGCCGCCCGACAAGGCGGTCTGCAATTACTCTTTCAAAGAGCTTGCCCACCTCGTCGAGTAGCACGATGGGCCGGTAAGCGGACGGAGAGTCCGCAGGGCGCCCCGGCTTCTTGATTAGGACCAGTTTCCCCGTCTTCCAACGAAGTGGAAACTGGCCCCTCTCCATACATGCGCTTAAGAGCCCCCTTAGTCGAGGCCCGAGAGCCTCTGAGGCCAGGACCCAGGCTTTCCCAGGTAAGCCGTCGGGTCCTGGGGCGGTATTTCTGGCATTCAGCCTACGTACCGCCACCCTCATCTCTACCTCGGTCACCTCCGGAGCATCGTCGTCGTCGTCGGCGGTGTGGTCCGCATCAGGCACCGCAGTAGGCGGAGCCATGGGCGGGGAGGCGTGTTCCCCTCTCGAAGGGAACAGAGCGCTCACCACGTCCCCCACAAGCTGTGGCCGGAGACTCTGCGTCAGCGGGGGAGCCCATGGGCGGAGTTTCTCCCGCACCATCTTGTATGGGCGTCCCCACGGGTCTCTGTTCAGAGTCTCCAGCGACTCCTCGCGGGCCAGTGCCCTGGCCCGCAAGATCTCCGCTTGGAGGGCGGTCTTTGCCGCTCTGTACCCCTCGTATAGCTCCGCCTGAATGGCTTCCGTATCCGGAGGTCGAATACGGAGCCTGCGGTGCCTGGTGTACCGGCGTCGCGCAGCAACGCACGCATTGCGCAGTGTCGTCAGCTGTCGCGACCACCAGTACACCTGGCGCGAAGCACGTCCAGGCTGGACCCGGGGCATTGCCACGTCACATATCTCGGACATGGCCTCCCGGAACCACTCCGCCTCGTCATCGATGTCGGCAGGCCTGTCCGGTGATGACACCCAGGCCTGCACGATCGAGGCTTCCAGGAGGAGCTCCCGGTCCAGCTGCTTCAGCGCCCACCGCGGACCACTCGGGGCCTGTCGGACCGGCGCGCTCGAGGTCTGGGCGGAGACGTCAAACCGGATGTACCGGTGATCGGAATAGGTCTCCACCCCCTCCATGACGCGCCAGTCAATGACACGCGGCGACAGAGCGGGGCTGGCGAACGAGATGTCCACCACCGATTCACCCCGCATCCGCACACACGTGGGGACAGAACCCCGGTTAAGGACGACCAGGCCTGTCTCCAGCGCCCAGTCCTCCACCATCCTGCCCCGTGTGTCCGTATACCGGGAACCCCAAGCCACATTCTTGGCATTGAAGTCCCCGAGGACGAGCACGGGGAGGGAACAGAACCCGACGACGACGACTCTCAACTCCGCAAGGGAGTTGTGGAACTCGGCGAGAGTTCGGTTCGGGGAGAAGTATGCCCCTACCACGACAATCTCCCCGAACCGTGCTGCAACGCAACCCCGTCCTCTCTTAACAGCCTCGAGGGACGGAGTACCGGCGGCGGCCGACGAAATTAGGGCCACTGAGCCGCTCAGGTCCTCCACCCAGTCATCCCTGGGCGGGACAAAGTACGGCTCAGCGACCACGGCGATGTTAATCGACCACTGCGCCATGCTCTGGAGCAACAGATGCTGAGCTGCGGCGCAGTGGTTGATGTTCGCCTGGAGGAGGTGAAATGGGGCCATTATTGGCACTCCATGTCAGCCCCCTCCTTAGCCCCCTGTGAGGGCCCTGCCGCGGCGGCTGCGGCGGCGACGACGGCTGTGGAGGCGGCAACGGTGGCGGTGGCGGAGGTTGCGGCTGTGACGTCGGTGGCTGGTGGCTTTCCCCTAGCTTTGGTGAGTGGAGCGCAGGCCTTACTCCCAACCCGGTGATTGGCCGGCTTGCCAGCTGCCGCACATACGGCGCAGTGCGGCGTGGCGTCGCATGAGCCGGCCTTGTGACCTGGCTGACCACAGCGGTAGCAGTGACCGCTGCGGTCCACCTCCGAGGTGCATTTAGCTCCCACGTGGTTACCCACATGGCAGCGGTAGCACCTCAGAGGTCTGGGTTCCAGCAGTTTGACCTGCGCGGAAACCCAGCCCACCAATAACCTTTGGCCCTCTCCGGCAATTTTCTTGGCCGCCGACACGGGGCAGCTCACCGTAACGGCTCGCATCCCCGTGAAGTCAGGACGGATGGCGCCTGCCCTAACCTGCTCGGCAGAGCACCCCCCAGTCCTAACGACAGCGGCCACCACCTGTCCCTCCGTCACAGAGTCGTCCAAGCCCTGAATACGCATGTCAGCGCATTTGGTGGGCCTGGACACTCGGGCCTCGTCCGCATTTAGGGACGCCCTAAGCCTTTCGGCCAGAGCGTCAGCGGCCGGGCCGCTTGCCGCACCGGGGACCTCCAGCATCCGGGCCCCAGTTGCAGTGACTCTTACCCGGATGCCATCAGCGGCGCCGATCTCCTTGAGGTCCACCGCTGCCCCCACCTTGGCGAGCACGTCGCGGTAGGACACGCCCTTTTTCTCCGCCTCTGGCTGTAGTGTCACTACAGCTGCAGACTTCGGGGCGCGGAGCCTAGCCGCGATGCTTCGTTCCTTGCGCCGCTGCCTCCTCTCTTTGTTTTTGGCCGCCCTTTTTGCCTTAGCCGCCTTCCTCTTCTCTCCGGCTACTTGCCATTCAGCGTCAGCCGGAGTAGAGTTAGGAGGAGGCGGGGGCGGCTGTTTCGCCGCCTGGGCCGGGGCCTTCGCCGCCTGGGCCGGAGCCTTCGCCGCCTGGGCCGGAAGGTGCGGTGCCTGGGCAGAGACTTGAGTGAGCGATAAGGGAGTATGAGTTCGGCGGCTGAGTAGATTGGCACAGGGTAAAGCAGATTATTTCTTTTTTATCTGTATTATTAAGCTAATTTAAAACTTGATCTAGTCCCTTCTGCGCTGCGTCAAAAACTTCATGCCTGGTATTACCAATAAAGGTGAGAGCAGTGTCATCAGCAAAGGCCGTGATTTTCCATTTTGGAGAAGTACGAGTATATTACACAGCTGATTTACGTACACCAAAAAAAGTGTGAAACCGACCACACTTCCCTGGGGAACGCCAAAAGTAACAGGAAAATCCCCACTAAGGTAATTATACAATTTTACGCACTGAGTCCTATTGCTTAGGTAGTCTGCAAAAATTAGGAGCGGGAGGCCACGTATTCCCAGTTCAGAACAGAAACCGTGTCGAAAACTGTGAAAAATGGATATAACCAGGTAATTATACCAACAATACTTACACAACTGCCACCCACGTATCTCTCCCATACGTGTGAACTCCTCTCCACTATTTTTATCTTTACTTTAGTATCTTTTTGTATCTTAATGTTACGTATCTACTTGATCAGGAGTTGCGGAGTTTTACTCTTCCTGTTTATTCCATCTTCCATAATAATATTGTCAAACAATTAGGTCTTTCGCTAGAGCTTACCATCAGTACACGGACTCTTGGTGGTAATATTTATTAGCATTGCATGTAGTTAGCTTGACCGTTATGGGATCGTTATGTTTTTAAATTCATACTCTAGCATTGGATTGTCTCGACCGCCTCGTTAACTAATGGTCACGACTACTCACAGCTGCTAAGCATGGGGTACTGGATTGTTGGGCTAAGTTTTCATGAAGTTTTTCAAGTAGGACATTTTCAGTAACTGGCCGGAGTCAGGATTCATAACTTTTTTTTACATAGGACAAATAAAGTTGGTTTCGGAAAGTTGATTAGCTATAAGTATCTGCCTAAACCGGGAATACAGACGCTATATTCACATATAGCTCATACGCACGTATTTGCCCGTATACCTAAACTATGCAAAAGTCGATGATAACTAAGTAACTCGACGTAAAAATTGGAGAGAGTTCGTACAAAACAAACTACATGCGAGCCTCACTCACAAACACACACGTTCGTTTTTAAGCGGATTACTGATTAGCCGCCCAGAGGTCGCCATCCACCGCATGGCTACACATATTTGGGTAGTTTTTACGTACAAATAACGAATACCTATATGGTGATAGAACAAAATCAGTCAATGAAAGACTGCTTGGGTATTTGACTTAATAAGAGGTATTTTAATGATAATGAAGTATTATGTATTCGTCGAAACTACTACTTAGTTAGGCAGTACTAGCGAGTATGTAAATTTGAGGACCTCCGGCTTGACCTTGGCTATTAAAATATCTAGTTCTGCGAATATTAGACCTCGCTTCATGTGTCGCTCAACAATAAATACCTAGTCTTGCCTTTTATTACTTTTACAGTGTGTTAGTTTAATACATAAATATAAAACAATTTAAAATATAAAAAGCTTATTCGAAGTGATCTCCATTGACTGCAATACAGGCCTTTAAACGTTGAGGCCAGTTATCAATAGACGCACGCACTCTTTCCATGGGAAAATTCTTCACTGCCAAACGTATGGATTGTTTTAGGGACTCCAAATTATCATGGCGTTTAGAGCAAGCCGTACTCTCTAAAACTGACCATAAATCATAATCCAGCGGATTAAGATCAGGACTAGACGACGGCCAGTCTTCAGCTCTGATGAAGTCCGAAACGTTCACTTCCAACCAAGACTGCGTGGAACGAGCTTTATGACCCAGCGCCGAGTCTTGTTTGAAGGACCATACTTGGTTATTGAATATGGTGTTGTTAAGGGGCTTAACTACCTTCTCAAGAATGGTATCTTGATTCACAAAAATATGGCTCTGTCACTCCTTCATAGCTAACACCCCACCAAACCATCACTGAAGTCGGATAATGCCCACGTTGCACTCTGTCGACTAATTGGGAAGCTTCCTTAGAGCTTTGAGCATAAATACGGTAATTTTGTTAGTTAAAATGTTGCTCAATTGTAAAGATTTTCTCATCCGTAAACAATTTTTTTCTGTGACCTCCCTTTGCGTACCGGTTCAGTAGTAGAATCGATTTTAGCACCATATTCTTTTTTAAATTATCAGTAAAAAAATGACCAGTGCATTTATAGGCTGCAAGTCCAAAGTCATCTTTTAAAATACGCGACATGGTTCTGGGTGCTATCTTCATCTCCCGAGATAAAATCTTTTGTTTCGGATAGGATTTCTTCGAATTCTTTCCCTTACTGCTTTGACCTTGCTTGACCTTTTTCGTACGAAGACTACGTGGACGGCCAGATCTTTTTCTGTCACAAACAGAGGAGGTCTCATTGTACCTATTATAGCCCGGTACACAAACATTTGACTAATACCAAGCGTATGGAGAGTTTTAAAAATTGCATTTGGGTCCATTTATCAACTATGTGTAATGCAATCACAGCGATTCGGTTCTCTTTATCACCCCACTACATTTTAATATCGCAAAATATTGTACAATGTATTGGCGCCAAAATTAGAAAACTCAATGAACAATCGTATAAAAATGACAGATTCCAAATTCAAATGTAATATCTTTCTTATTTTTAATTGTAACAGTATTTATGGCCAGACTATGTATATATTATAGCTTACTTTAGTGGTACAAGTTATATTTAAACGGGATATTTACCATGTTTTATCAAACAAATAACAAGAAGTGAAAATAACCATGTCAGTTTAAAATCCTATAATTTGAAGCTACCGCGCTCAGTCAACAAATTCATGGCAACTGGCAATTCGATAATCAACCCGTCGCGCGCACAATTAGCGACACAATAGAATTTTATTGTTATTTGCACACATGGGGTGCAATCGACATTTTAAGAGTTAAACAGAAACAACTAACCCACAACTAACCAACTACTATCTGTTAAACACGAGACTTTACTTTTGAAGCTACTTTACACATAACAAAATTCAGTACACAAAACGTTCGACGGAACCTAATCACCTACCCATTTGGCGAGCGACAACGACAGCGCGATCTAGCGGTGCACAGTAGCGCGACATCTAGTGACCTTATTGTAAAGCTAACACTGACAAGTTTTTACTTCCTAATCCGTAACTTATCTACGAATAATTAATGGAAATAAGTAACGTAAAGAACAGACGTCTACATTCTGAAACGTACAAAAAACAGAGAAAGTGTGAATGGCAGGTCGTCTATTCTCTAAGCAGCAGTCTATGACGCACCCTTAGAGGAAGGACGGCACTGCGTAGAAGTGTACCTGATGCGTCGGTAGCGCGTCATGAGCTCGCGCCGCCCCCGCGGCTGCTGGCGCCGCCGCCGTCACCTGCAACAGACCCCCACTCAGTAGCTGGCGACCTCGCCGTCCAGCGACGGACACACGTCGGACAATAACCAAATAGACTATTCTACTAAATTACTCAAAGATAAATACCGTAACAGCAGGGACAAAAATAATCAGTGTAGTGAAAATTAATAAAAATTTACCAAACTTGGAGCAGCTTTCAAAGTTTATGAAGGGAAAAACGCAGTCTAGTACTTGCGGAACAAATATTGTACTGACCGGCTCCTTACTGTGACTTAATTGTGGTGTTAATTCAGTTCAGTTGCAGTGTGTCCTACTGCCGTCTCTTTCTAGCAAACATTTTTTTTCGGTCATATTCACAGACTTGAGCATTTTTTTGGTTTCTGTGGTCAAACAAGAAACCTTATAGTTTCGCTATCCGTATGTGCGTCAGCATGTCACAGGCTTGTTATCCGCCGCCGTTTGTTAGACGTTATTGTGGCAGTGTATGGATATTTATTACGCAACAATATAAATAAATGAAATATAAACACGTGAACCATTGAGAGCATTAATATTGGGGGTTTATAATATTATGTGAAATGTGTGTGGTGGCACCTTCGTGATTTTATATATTATGTGAAATGTGTGTGGTGGCACCATCGCAATTTATTGATCACATCTTTTTTTTTTCTCTCTTTGTTTTTTTTTGGGTGGGATATGATCATATAACTTCTTTTGCTTTTGGCGGAGCGGGAGGGCGTGACTAAAACCCATCCGCGTTCCTTCAGTTGCCTGTACGTTGCCAGGGGCCACGGTATCCCTATCGGACTTTCCGCGACAAGGGGTGTGAAGGCGCGAAATTTCCCTCACGCGTTCCGCCTCCTCCTTCGCGAGCATTACTGCTTCGCAGGAGGTGACGGCCTCCCATGCCCTCTCGCTCCGTACCATGGCCTAGACCAGGGTCGGAGCACGGTCCACCCCTCTGTTGCTATAATTGAACATCTGAAAAGTATGTATTTATAACGAACTTAAAAGGAAATCAAACACAAGCATCTAATCTTCTAGTTCACGAGAAACAGATGACCAAACGATACAAATCGTTCGTAGAAACTCGCCAGGACCAGGTGTCTGATAAAAGTGCAAAAATAAGTAGTCTAGAAATCTATTAGTGTTTGAGAAAAAATAAACACGCGGTTTATCCCGAAAATGAAATAAATGATTCGGGCAGCCGGAATTAAAATTAAAGGACCTCGGAATCAAATACTCCCATAACATCAAATAATTCGGACGTTCAGAGTTCTATCAGATTCCATTATAAACTAGGAAACTTCGAATTGAACTTTGAATTTGACAAACTTTGAAGAACAGATATTCGGGATCAGTAACCGTCATCGGGATCGCGACATAACACAGCATTGTGTAGGGAGCACGGAACAGGCGCGACCTGGCAGCGCATGCAGCGATGAGAAGCTGCATGCAGTCACAGTCTGTGACAGAGTGTAGTAGGATTAGTGTTCTGTGTAGGGCACAGGGCTATAGCGTACAAAAACAACGTGTAAATGAAATAACTGGAATCCTGAACCAAGTTTGTTCGGAATCGAAGTTAATTTTTTAGTAAGTGTATAGAGTGCCGCTAGCGGCACTTTATCCCTGTCGGATAAAGTGCCGCTTGTAGCGGCATAATAGTGGCGCTGCCTCGACCCGGCTAAAGTTCCGTAAGCATTGCATCGTCACTATCACTGTCACGTGTTATTGTGTTTGATTGTTGAGGTTAGTTCGCTGCCTTTTGTATTCATTGATCGTATTTGTTTTTGAGAATTATATCAATATATGTTATACGTGTAATTTGTGTGTACCTATAGAGTGCCACAGTTAACAGAAATAAATAGAATAATTATATTGATTAGAACAAGAAGGGCACCAAAAATTACAACTACCATTTACTTACAACAATGTATTAAATACATACTTCAATAATAATCTGTCATAATATCAGTTTATTATAATAGAAATTAGTGGGGGGTAGCTGAAATTTTGATTTAGGTATTTTAATTACACCTTCTAAAATGTCAGTGATCAGTTGATCACGAGTATAAAATAAATGTGAAAACTGTTTCTTCCGCAAGCTTTAGTTAGTTTTAGTTGCAAAATAAATAGATCGACAGAATATCCCATTTTAATGATTATACGTATAATTTATTAAATTAATGCTATGTGCCAAAAGCTACTGTGTTTTTTTAAGTATACAGTATTCTTTTAAAACTTTTTATATGCTACGCAGTTTTACACTTTTTATTTTGTATTCTTTCCTTTTTTTTTTCTTTCTGCTTGTGTGCCTTTTAGTCTGAGCCAAATAAATGTATTTTCTTTCTTTTCTTTTCTTTTTTGGCAAGTAATCTACTGATAAACATAGTACTTAAATAAAGGAATTAAGTAAGATTTCTAGTTAATTTCATTTAATATTACAATCAATGCACTTACAAGCGTTCTTCTTTATTTTTCTCATAAATAACCAAAACTGTAACGTCCAGCTGGTTCAGCGGGAGCCGTCTGCGTCCCGCGAACTATCGCTCACAACAACACCTACTAATGTATGCATACAGGAATCTTTTATGAGTGTGCCATGGTAAGCAGGCATGCTATGTTCCAGAATATCCATAATTTATGGTTACATTACAATAACTTGCAATTTTTGGTAACTTACGTGGATATGTGACTCACCATAATGTTTATGTGGGGGAGTATAATATTCTGTACCTATCTGCATGTGTTATGCAATGATAAGCCAACAATAAATATATCCTATAATAGCAATGGCAATAACATAATGCAATAAGCTAACATATTAGTACCTACCTATACAATATACATACAGGATTCCAACAGCATGCAAGGTAGTAAGTAGGGGTCATGCGACATGGAGGACGGGATGGACGGAAATACAATATACATACAGGATTCCAACAGCGTACAAGGTAGTAAGTAGGGGTCGTGCGACGTGGAGGACGGGATGGACGGAAATACAATATACATACAGGATTTCAATAGCATACAAGGTAGTAAGTAGGGGTCGTGCGACATGGAGGACGGGATGGACGGAAATACAATATACATACAGGATTTCAACAGCGTACAAGGGTAGTAAGTAGGGGTCGTGCGACATGCGAGGACGGGATGGACGGAAATACAATATACACACAGGATTTCAACAGCGTACAAGGTAGTAAGTAGGAGTCTTGCGACATGGAGGACGGGATGGACGGAAATACAATATACATACAGGATTCCAACAGCGTACAAGGTAGTAAGTAGGGGTCGTGCGACATGGGGGACGGGATGGACGGAAATACAATATACATACAGGATTCCAACAGCGTACAAGGTAGTAAGTAGGGGTCGTGCGACATGGAGGACGGAATGGACGGAACAACAAGTTGCAGCTAAGATTATTAGGACAAAAATACGTTTATCTGAAACTGGTGTGGTAGGACCTAGGTATGTAAAGTACCTGCTGATAGTTACGAATCCCAGAAACAACAATAAAGACTAATGAAATCAGAACTCGGTTATGTTGTTTTGTGACCTGATTGTACTCGTATCCGCAAGTGATTTCTGTGCTATGAGTGGGGTTAATCCTGCAGCCGGCATGCGATCCGCGTCGCTCGTTAACGGGCGATTATACTCGTTAACTTGCTCTGCCAAGTTTAACGAGGGCCGCGTTTGAAGTGAATAGAAACAACAGGTCTGTAGCGAGCCCCAGCGTGAAGTGCGAAAAAACAGTTGAGGCCACTCGTGAGGCTAGCTCGTTTTGCATTTTTCGAGAACTTTCGACGTTACTTGCTTGCTTGACAGGCAAAAATACACGTGCGAATGTCCCCGCGTTTTTCCGCCCAGATTTTCCCGTAGCTTAAAACTTTTATGGTACGCGACTCCGGCCCGGAATATATTTACCCCGCGTTTTTAGTTTCCAAGATACAGATATTGATAACTGGACACTTTCAATAGTCTAGATCTAGGTCGGTGAGTTGAAGCAATGTTCTGTTGCTGTCTCAAATAGATTATCACCCAATTATTTGTTTCCAAACGAAACCTTTCATGACTATGGATATAGCCATAGAGCGTTGAGGAAGCAGTGAACCTATTTATGGTAGGGATATCTAACAAAAATATAAAAGCGCGTAAAAATGAAAAATTGAACTGCATTCCAAGGGCAGTGGCCGCCAGCAACGCCATGACGTAGACGTAGCTCCCGGTAAATGATAGAGTTATTCAAACATACGGCAGCCATCAACAACTCGACCGACGCACTGTGGATTGAAAAAACGCTCTCGAAGACATTGGATCTAAAATTTTAAAGTGTTGGTTTTTTGCTTGAAATGGCTTCTAATAGCCAAAATTATGCATAAATTATCATTGTCATAGGATGCAATCTGGTAGGCAAATTGGCAACTTATATTTTTTGCAAACAATAAGTATGGAGCTAATGCTTATATCTCCGGAACGGAGAGAATAGCTGTTATATCCTTGCACACGGTGATGTAACTATTTATTTATTAATTTCTGACATACTTGATTTTTCAGATTAGGTGCGGCTTTTTCTCTTTGTCTCGTTTAAGTATGTCAAAAAACCATAAAAAAATAGTTACATCACCGTGTGCAAGGATATAACGGCGGGCTATTAGCCATTCCAAGCAATAAATCGACACTTTACAAATTATGCTCCTATGTCTTCGAGAGCCTTTTTTCGATCCACAGTGCGACGCCGACGTGGAAATATACGGAATTGGTAACCTTCTAGAATCATGGGACGCGCTTACAATAATTCAGATTGTTCCATTTATATCTACATAGCGACTGAAGTTGTGTAAAAAAAATGTTTTAAGTGGAAAATGTTTAGCGAAGTCCTTGAGCGGAACGAACAATTGAACAATATGCATCATGTCTGTATGTGTTGTATCGCATATCGTTACGTTTTATTTATTTTTTGCATAAAAAATCTTATTGAAGGTGACTTATTACGAGTATATACCGCTCGGTCTGCTTGTGCGGAGTTCGTGACTAAGTAATAAGAGCCGCACAGATCGTTCCATCAGGTTAAGCTACGCTTGCCCGGGGTTGGTTCGTGGATGGGTGACCATCTTTACATACCGAGACTCCTCCGTGCCTCGGAAAGCACGTTAAGCCGTTGGTGCCGGCTGTAATTCGTGGATCTCTGACAGTCGTTACGGGTCGTCAGAAGCCCGAAAGTCTGACAACCAGTCATTTATTACCCAGTTACTGGGTTGTGGAGGTCAGATAGGCAGTCGTTCCATGTAAAATACTGGTATTGAACATAGTCGGGAAAAGCCTAGTCAGAGTTGGTCTGGTTGTGCTTTGTGAAAATATTTCTCTATTCATTACATAATTGTATTTTTTCATGAATGAAGTGAACTGGTTTTCTTTTTTTAGGTTCCTACATTTTTTACCAAGATGGGATATTTAAATGTTTTTCGCAAAAGAATACCATTTAATTCCTGTAAAGCCAGTTCCTTAATATTACCTACAAAGCTTTAGATATTAAATTATTATTGACTTCAATCAGAGCTCGACGGCGAAATTATAAATATACATAAGTATAGGACAGATTCCCACACACGCAGGCACACACACAGATAAGGTAGAGATTTTTCGTGTGTGGAAATCTGTAGGCGTGAGATCGCTCTTGCCTCTATTTTGACCTTTACGGCTACACCTACGCCTCCAAATATTCTTACATCTGGATATATTTGAACCTCACCTGCAGCCGATGGATGATGCAGGGCATGGGCGCCCCGCACTATCAATAGATCGACTGGCTGCGAGGGGACCCAAGTTAACTTTCAATTGACTGTAATATGCCTATCCTATATAAATAAAGCTACAAGTTTTCCAATATTCTAGCCGGTTGGCCGGTCGAGTGTTTCAATATGCAGACGGAAAGTAACGGAACGCTTGAACAGAAGTAAGTTTGTGTTACTGTACAATATTGGACGCTCTGTAACAAGTAGGTACTTAGTTTAATGTTTTTGTTTTCCAACGCACATAGCTTAGGTATACCTATTAAATTATTTGAATAGGGATGATAACTTAAAATTATTGTTTGGTCCGTCAGGTTGATTATTAAAAACCTTGGACACGTATTTTTTCTTCTTACAGTTCCGTAACCAAAGGGTAAAAACGGGACCCTATTACTAAGAATGGAAAATCCCTATTAAAAAGGAAAACGATAAAACATTACTTCAGAGGGATTTGGACTCGTTAGTTCAATGGTGTAACGACAATGAAATGAGCTTAAACGTAAAAAAGTGCTACCACGTAAGATACACCCGGAAAATAAAATTTACGGCTAGTGTGTATCATGTGGGCCCTAACATTATCCAAGAGGTGGATCAAATAAGGGACTTAGGAGTTCTTTTTGACAACACCTTGACATTTGTACCTCATGTTGACGGCGTTGTCAAAAGGGCTTCTAGAATGCTGGGATTTGTTGTAAGGAATGTTGCTGGCTTTAAGCGCAGTCGGACAAAGATCTTGTTGTACAACTGTATCGTGCGTAGTATCCTAGAATACTGCAGTACAATTTGGAGACCTCATTACTCCACGCACATCCTTCGTCTGGAGCGAATACAAAAGAGATTCCTCTGGCATCTGGCTTATGCCAGCGGAAATGCAAAAAGGATACGATCATATCAAGCCCGACTATCTTATTTTAAGATGGTCTCATTGGAAAAACGTAGAAGAATCATTGATTCTTTATTCCTATATAAGCTTCTCCGGTGTAAAATTGATGGTCCCCTTTTACTATCCAAGTTTCAGTTTGGGGCCCCTGCTAGACTCCCTCGTGCTCCTATTACACCTCTAAACCCTCCACTCCGCAGAACAATACTTGGTGCAAACTCTGTCGTTCCTCGCCTTTGTAAATTGTTAAATGGCTCCAGCGATCTTGTTGACGTGCATTTTGACTCATATGCCAAGTTCCATAGAACAACTAGTAGTAATGTTTAATTTTAACTTAATTTTAATTTAATTTTTTCTCGATTTTGTTGTGTATCTGTTTGTTTTGTTTTATTCAATTTTACTTTTGCTGCTTATATTAGTTTTATATTCCATCATGTAATTTTATTTTATTTTAATTTATAAAATTGCTTTTTTAATTTTAATTTATATATTAGTTTCATAGTTTAGTGCTTGTGGCACGCCTAATATTTTAATGGGGCATGCGGTGCTAACCTGTAAGAAATTGTTGCACTAACCTTATATTATATTAGATATTACTTAAAATACTTACAGTGTAAACAATTGTTGGTTGGCCAATAAAGGAAAATAAAATAAAATAAAAGACCTCGCTGTCCGTCCGTCCGTCCGTCTGTCACCAGGCTGTATCTAATAAACCGTGATAGTTAGACAGTTGAAATTTTCACAGATGATGTAGGTATTTCTGTTGCCGCTATAACAACAAATACTAAAAACAGAATAAAAATAAATATTTAAGGGGGGCTCCCACACAACAGACATGATTTTTTTGCGGTTTTTATAGATAATGGTACGGAACCCTTCGTGCGCGAGTCCAACTCGCACTTGGCCGATTTTTTTACGTTATCAAAAGATTACGGCGATACATTAAGTTATGTAGATTTTATACTTACTTGCGACCCCCACTCCCCAAGTTCATGCGTTTTATCTAAGATTTTTTTTATTAATATGATAAAGCAAAAACGTGTCTAATATATTTTTTTTACCTTACTGACGGACTAAATAGAATTTCTTTTTTTTGACCCAGGCATCATCCCTATTTTGATGTTCCGTTTGTTTTTAATATTTTATCATGTAAGGTTTACTTCAAATTAGTAGTTTTATTGATAGATCACATTAAATATACACTCGAGAGCAATGAATCCGGGTCACTTAAAGAATCCTAAAAATCTCGGAAACTAAAAATGCTAGGTTAATGCAATAAATTGTATTTAATAGACAATGTAATACTCCTTAAATGAAGGTATTAAAACTTCTTAGTTATTGTAAAGTTAAATCATAAAAAAATCAAATTTGAAAAAGGGCCACTTTCGAAGATGGAACTACGAAATTACAGCATTTGGTTTTGCTTTTGTTTGTAATCTGTCATTTATGTGGGTACATAAACCATGTTGATAGTGCTCTATATTCATTATTCAAGCTGAAATTATGTCGCTTACGCCTGAAGAATGCACCAGAATACTTACAATGCTGGAAACCGGCCGGAGTCAGCGCGATACAGCCAGGACTGTCGGTGTGTCGCTGTCAACAGTACAAAGAGTTTTCCGACGTTACGAAGAAACTGGTTCTAACCTACGCAGACCAGGAACGGGCAGAACCAGGTGTACCACAGCACGAGAAGACCGATACTTGGTGAACACCATGCTTCGAAATCGCTTTCTTACAGGAACTGAACTCACAAATCAGTTTCGACGCCTCGGAGGAAGTAACCCAAGTGCATGGACAGTAAGACGTCGGCTTGCTGAATCTAACTTAAAACCCCTTAGACCTGCAAACGGCCCTAAACTGGAGCGTGGGCATCGTATTTCAAGACTAAGATATGCCCAGAGCCACGTAAATTGGAGTATTGAAGATTGGTCAAAAGTTATGTTCTCCGACGAATCAAAATTTATGCTCTACAAGCACGATGGAAGACACAGAGTGTATCGAAGACCAGGGGAAAGATTCAAGCAAGCATGCATCGAAGAAAAAGTAGCCTACGGTGGTGGGTCTGTACTTGTGTGGGCCGGAATTTCTTCTGAAAGTCGCACAGAGCTGGTGATCATAGAAAACGGCTCTTTAACTAGCGAAAGATATGTGGAAGAAATCCTCAATGATCACGTTGGTCCATTTATGGTCAATTTAGGTGAGGATGCTATATTTATGCATGACAATGCCCGACCTCATACAGGTAGGATTGTGAATGACTACCTTCAAGAGATGAACATTACTCGTATGGAGTGGCCAGCGCGCAGCCCGGATATCAACCCGATCGAGCATGCTTGGGACGAGCTAGGCAGATGCGTAAAACAACGAAACCCTCCCCCAATCACGCTTCGTGAGCTCAAAATTGCTCTCACAGAGGAATGGGAGAATATTCCCCAAAATCGTATAAGGAACTTGGTGTAGAGCATGCCAAACCGCGTAAACGCAGTAATGGAAGCACGAGGAGGCAATACGAAGTATTAAAATTCAAGAAAATCGTAATAAAGTTCAAAAATTTCATGTTTCCTATTTTTGTTTTAAGGAGAGATCAGCAGTTTTTTTCTTTATGTAATTTTGTGTTAATAAAATGTATGATGACTCATATTTTTTTTACTTTCATTTAAGGAGTATTACATTGTCTATTAAATACAATTTATTGCATTAACCTATCATTTTTAGTTTCCGAGATATTTAACATTCTTTAAGTGACCCGGATTCATTGCTCTCGAGTGTAGTAGAAAAAATAAAATTGCTAAATTCCCAAGCCAATGGCTGCTTCTCCGTTCTTCTATTGTACCTACCCAATTATTTTTTCATACTTCAAAATTGTCTTCCTATAAACATCTACTATAATAAGTACTTACATTATTAATTTTTCAATAAATTTGTATTAAATAGTCCTTTTACATAATGTCATAATGCCGACAGTTATTAATGTTCATATTAATCATCTGTTCATACCTTTTTTTTTTTTTTGTTTGGGAAATCATCAAATAACACCTCCCGCTCTGGGTGGAGCGGAAGGGCGTGTCACACTCTTACTGACTAAAACCCACCCGTGTTCCTTCTCTTGCCTGTGCAATGCCAGGGGGCCACGGTATCCTTTTCGGACTTTCCCGCAACCCCGGCAGGCAATGGTCTCATCGGACCCCTTCACTCGCTGACACTCTTTGAGGCGCGCGTGGAACACAACGCGCCGTCGACCCGGGCTTGGTCCTTACCGGACGGCGAGCTACCCATTGCTCACCGTCCGCAAGCCCGCGCCTACGGTAGCCGGGAATCCGCGATCGATTCCCGACGCCCAGGGCGTCTCCTCCTGCGGCGGCTAGGGGCGTGAGGGCGCGAAATTTGCCTCTCCCTCATGCGCTCCGCCTCCTCCTTCGCGAGCATAACTGCTTCGCAGAAGGAGGTGACGGCCTCCCATGCCCTCTCGCTCCGTTCCATGGCCTGGACCAGGGCCGGACGCGAGAGATCCCCGCCACCCATCGCCTCCACGAGGACACGGCGGTGCTCTGCCCAAGCCGGGCATACCTCCACCGTATGCTCCACCGTGTCCTCCGGGCGATCCAAGCAGTGATGACACCCGGGCGTTTCCTCCCGCCTTATCCGAAATAGGTTCCTCCCGAAACAGCCGTGTCCGGTGAGGATCTGCGTCAGGCGGAAGGTGAGGACGCCGTGGCGCCTCTCCAGCCACTCCTCAAAGAGGGGACTTATCGCTGCAATAGTGGCGTGCCCAGCACTGGGTTGCGTCAATCGCACTCTCCATTACGCCATGAGATCCCGTCGGAGCTCTGTCCGCTGTGCCACGATTTCTCTCGGCATCGGAGTCAAGCCCCGGCGTTTCGCCTCCCCGCGCCACTCCCAAATATGCGCGGTGACTTTTGCCTCCAGATCCCATGGCAGCAATCCGGCAAGGAGGCTCGCCGCCTCACCGGAGACCGTGCGGTATCCCCGGAGCAATCTGTTCATACCCTGTCATCGATATATTACTATATGATGTGACACAATAATTTATTACAGTCCTACCAACTTATCTGTGAACTGAACGGCTGACGGACGACGGCACCGTCGATTCAGTGTTGCTAAATAATATAAGGTGCCCAAAATCTTCAAGTCAAGTCAAAGTTTTCAAGAAGGAAATTTCACATTAGACATAATCGTTTAATAAGAATTACAGTTTTTACAAAAAAAAAAATGATACCTATATAAAAATAATTTAAAAAAAAAAACAGTTACGTAGGTACGCTAACAGTTTAGTCTATCAGCAATAAACAATGGCTTTATCTTAAAAGTAATCCAATTAAGTGGACATTCAAAAGATAAAATGTTCCACGGGGGGGATACAACTTTCATTTAATGCGAAGTTAAGTAGGTACCTACCCTGCAAGAGGTACTTGGATGTCTAGCATTTAGTTATAACCGTACCTAACCCCTAACACCAGATTTGACTGATTATAATTAGCAGTGGTACCTAGTGGTAGTGTAATAAAACAAAAACAAATTGCTTTACAATAATTTATTGAAAACCAGGTTTACAGTAATTGTGATCTTTAGATGAACCTGCATACACAACTTCATACTGGTTGTGAGGCCATACTCTGCTTATATCCGTACCCACTATGATCATTATCACTATCGCTTTCGGTTTCAGTGTCACTTACCACTTCTATAATAAAAGGTTTATCTAAATACAAATCATGTTTTAAGTATTCTCCTTCTAACCTGCGAACGTGTTTACAATGCTGTGTCCACTCATGAACTGTAATAGCGTCAAAAGCTTCTCTAACTAGGCGGGGAATTTCAGGATTTTTGTGCTCAATATTTACATCAGCATTTCTTTTTATTGTGCTCCATATGAGTTCAATTTGATTGAGATCACAGTGATAAGGTGGTAAATATAAGCATTTGTGTCTATGGTCTGCTATATTTTTTTCAACCTCATATACCGGTTCAGGCTTGTTTCTCTTAATTATTATTCTCTGCGTAGTCAATTTTATTTTGGGTCAACCATAATTGCATTTTTTTTAAAGTAATTCGTATTTGGGACTTTTTCACACAAATACGGTGATACGGAGCATTATCCATCACAAGTTTTTCAATAACCCACTTTTTAAAGTTGGTACTATTCATCTCGTCATGATAACCACCACTTTTTGTGTTTGATTTAAACACAAGTAATGCATTTGTACAAATACAAATCCAGTATCTCCTCCCGAATGAACAATAATATATCTTTGCCCTATCGATACAGGCTCCAATACTCCGTCTTCACCCTCTCCTTGCCAACATTTACCCGATGCATGCGAAGAGTGAATATAGGTCTCATCTAAATAAATTAAGAGCCGGGGCTGGGGAGATTTATTATTTTTATCCACTGCATGCAAGTACTTATCACTCCAAGCTGATATTTCATCACGCTCCATAAGAACTTTCCGATTGGATTGAGATTTTTTATAACGAAATACCACCTTGTGAAGCATCTTTCGCAGACTCTCTCGCTGTCCTGTGTAATTTATTTCTGTTTTTAAGACCTCTAGAAGCTTTTTAACAGTAGGGACCTCTTTTTTAGCAGAATAAAATTCATGTACTTTCCTCCGTATAACTCCCATGTCAAAATCATTAACATGCACAAATCCACTTTTACGATTTCTTTCAGTTTCTTCTGCTGCGTGCCCTTCCTTAAGTATTTTTGAAATTAGGACTTGACTCACACCTGAAATATAAGATAATTAAATAAATGTTAGTAGAAATTTGAAATCTGGCAGGTTGGCTCAGTCACTTAGCAGGTTACTTAATAGATGTACGTTACCGTTACGCTAACCTGCAGCAAGAATAGAAATAAATATTTCGTGAACTTAAATAATTAGTTAAGTATCGGGTAATTTAT
Organism: Xanthia togata; assembly: GCA_963853775.1. Taxonomy (NCBI): domain Eukaryota; kingdom Metazoa; phylum Arthropoda; class Insecta; order Lepidoptera; family Noctuidae; genus Xanthia; species Xanthia togata. The sequence continues at coordinate 1,498,340 of OY970790.1, forward strand.
AACAAAAAAGTTGACAACACACCTGTCGCTGCGGAAATGCGTTTGTATATTTGATTAAATGGAATAATTGCAGACCCCGCCCGAGCTTCTTCTTCAAAAAAGGTTTTAACCTTTATAATAATGTTTCGAGCATCACTTTTAATAGCTTTCGGCATATTTTAATTTATAAATTCAGTAATATCACGATAAAACAACCAGAGAACCCGAATGTAGTAGACACTAAAAATCGAATGACATTTCAACATGACGGCCATAGTTCCAATTATCGCCATTTCACAGATAAGTTGGTAGGACTGTACGTGGAATTAGGTACTTAACCGTCATGCAAACTTCTTTATGTTCCTCCGAGTATACTAGAGTATATATGTATATACACAACTCTCCTGTTATTAAAGTCCGCCTGAATTTCGTTTTCGTTTCTAGCCGAAAAAAAATCTTATCCGGTCAGACTAAACTCAAGGTGGTGGCCAGGGACCAAAAGCAATAACAATGAAATTGCCTTTTTTTTTTTTTTTTTTGGGTGGGAAATCATCAAATGACGTCTCCCGCTCTGGGTGGAGCGGGAGGGCGTGTCAGACTCTTACTGACTAAAACCCACCCGTGTTCCTTCTGTTGCCTGTGCAATGCCAGGGGGCCACGGTATCCCTTTCGGACTTTCCCGCAACCCCGGCAGGCAATGGTCTCATCGGACCCCTTCACTCGCTGACACTCTTTGAGGCGCGCGTGGAACACAACGCGCCGTCGACCCGGGCCTGGTCCTTACCGGACGGCGAGCTACCCATTGCTCACCGTCTGCAAGCCCGCGCCTACGGTGGCCGTGAATCGGCAATCGATTCCCGACGCCCAGGGCGTCTCCTCCTGCGGCGGTTAGGGGCGTGAGGGCGCGAAATTTGCCTCTCCCTCACGCGCTCCGCCTCCTCCTTCGCGAGCATTACTGCTTCGCAGAAGGAGGTGACGGCCTCCTATGCCCTCTCGCTCCGTACCATGGCCTGGACCAGGGCCGGACGCGAGAGATCCTCGCCACCGATCGCCTCCACGAGGACACGGCGGTGCTCTGCCCAAGCCGGGCATACCTCCACCGTATGCTCCACCGTGTCCTCCGGGCGATCCACGCAGTGATGACACCCGGGCGTTTCCTCCCGCCTTATACGAAACAGGTACCTCCCGAAACAGCCGTGTCCGGTGAGGACCTGCGTCAGGCGGAAGGTGAGGACGCCGTGGCGCCTCTCCAGCCACTCCTCAAAGAGGGGACTTATCGCCGCAATAGTGGCGTGCCCAGCACTGGGTTGCGACAATCGCACTCTCCATGACGCCATGAGATCCCGTCGGAGCTCTGTCCGCTGTGCCGCGATTTCTCGCGGCATCGGAGTCAAGCCCCGGCATTTCGCCTCCTCGCGCCACTCCCAAATATGCGCGAGGACTTTTGCCTCCAGATCCCATGGCGGCAATCCAGCAAGGAGGCTCGCCGCCTCACCGGAGACCGTGCGGTATCCCCAGACCAGCCGGGTGGCCATGACCCTCTGGGACGCGTTCAACCGGCGGGCAGGCCGCCGCCTCAACGAACGCGCCCACACCGGTGCCCCGTACAGGGCCATGGACCGCACGATCCCCGCGTATAGCCTCCGGCAGGAGGCGTTTGGACCCCCTAGATTGGGCAGGAGCCGCTTCAATGCAGCCCCGGCCCGCTCCAGTCTGGGAGCCAAACGTCGGAAATGCTCCACGAAGTTCCACCGACTGTCGAGGACGAGTCCCAGGTACTTCATCGTCGACTCGACGCCGATGTGAACCCCTCCTACCGTTATTTGGGAACCCGACGGTGGCGCGTTCCGAGGACCATGAAAACACTCACACAACAATGAACTTGCCTGGGAATAGAATACGATATCTGCGCGTCTCTGATTAAATGCGCCTACTAGCATACACACAACATCACAATCACTTTTTCATCCTGTGAATCAACACAGAACTTTTAATTGGTTAGACTATACTTACATAATATTATATTGACCAATAATATTTTTGTCTTTATGTGATGTAACATAAACATGCAATGTTTGTTTGTAATGTATCAGTAATTTATCATTCGAGGCGAGCTTGGTTACAATACGGCGATACACAAGACGCGGCGAACGCTCGTTTCGAGCACATACAATTTTCGTTTCTCATATTTCCGTTTCAAAGGAATTCACGAAACAACCGACAGTCGAGTGGGGTCCGGCGCTTCCATCGAGCAGCTCGGCTCGCTGCACTGGCTATGTGATGACTAACTCGATACCTATATTACAAAAAAAACGTTGCAAGTCAGTCTCCGCCTTAATCCTATACTGTACTATTAAGAACATTTAAAAAGAAACGCCGATATAAACGTACAAAGTTGTTCTCTGGATTTAGAAATCAGTATAAAAGACTTATACGTGTAAACGAGCAATTTTTGTATATATATATACTTGTAATCACGTTCTTGAAAACAGCTGTAAGGATTTCGAGGAAAGTTGCAATTTACGTGGGCGAAAAATCGTTATAGCTAGGTCTCATCTGGAAAAAATCGTTTTCTCCGTATTTTCACCCGAGCAAAGCTCGAACGCCCAAAGTTTAGAACAAGAATAACACACTACATAGGGATACTACGTATAATAAATATATACTACGTAGAATAATGAAACCTTAGAATAATGACATGGCAGCATGGAATTAGTAAGTACCTACTATAATGGCAGCATGGAATTAGTATAAACTTTCCTATACTATTTAATGACCATTCTCTATTTTCACCAGAGTAGAGTTCGGTCGCCCAGGTACAGTCCTACCAACTTATCTGTGAAATGGCGAAAATTGGAACTACGGCCGTCATGTTGAAATGTCATTCGATAGTGTCTACTACATTCGGGTTCTCTGGTTGTTTTGTCGTGATATTGCTGAATTTATCAATTTAAATATGCCGAAAGCTATTAAAAGTGATGCTTGAAACATTATTCAAAAGGTTAAAACCTTTTTTGAAGAAGAAGCTGAGGCGGGGTGTCCAATTATTCCATTTAATCAAATATACAAACGAATTTCTGCAGCGACAGGTTAGTGTTGTCAACTTTCTTGTTATAAATTACCCGATACTTAACTAATTATTTAAGTCCACGAAATATTCGTTTCTATTCTTGCTGCAGGTTATCGTAACGGTAACGTTACATCTATTAGGTAACCTGCTAAGTGAGTGAGCCAACTAACCTGCCAGATTTCAAATTTCTACTAACATTTATTTTATTATCTTATATTTCAGGTGTGAGTCAAGGACTCATTTCAAAAATAGTTAAGGAAGGGCACGCAGCAGAAGAAACTGGTACAAAAATTCGGACACCAGGCAAGGAGAGAAATTGTAAAAGCGGATTTGTGCATTTTGATGATTTTGACATGGGAGTTATACGGAGGAAAGTACATGAATTTTATTCTGCTAAAAAAGAGGTCCCTACTGTTAAAAAGCTTCTAGAGGTCTTAAAGACAGAAATAAATTACACAGGACAGCGAGAGAGTCTGCGAAAGCTGCTTCACAAGGTGGGATTTCGTTTAAAAAAATCTCAATCTAATCGGAAGGTTCTTATGGAGCGTAATGAAATATCAACTTGGAGAGCTAAGTACACGCATGCAGTGGATAAAAAAATAAATCTCCCCAGGCCCTTAATTTATTTAGATGAGACCTATATTCACTCTTTGCATACATCGGGTAAATGTTGGCAAGGAGAGGGTAAAGACGGAGTATTGGAGCCTGTATCGAAAGGGCAAAGATATATTATTGTTCATGCGGGAGGAGATACCGGATTTGTTACAAATGCACTACTTGTGTTTAAATCAAACACAAAAAGTGGAGGTTATCATGACGAGATGAACAGTACCAACTTTAAAAAGTGGGTTATTGAAAAACTTGTGCCTAATTTACGAGAGCCATCCATAATAGTGATGGATAGTGCTCCTTATCACAGTATTTGTGTGAAAAAGTCCCAAATACGAATTACTTAAAAAAAGATGCAATTTTGGTTGACCCAAAATAAAATTGACTAGGTACGGAGAGAATTTGACCAAACCTCAGCTTTTAGAAATAATTAAGAGAAACAAGCCTGAACCTGTATATGAGATTGTTTTTTTTTTTAAAGACAGTTACAAATGCTTATATTTACCACCTTATCACTGTGATCTCAATCAAATTGAACTCATATGGAGCACAATGAAAAGAAAAGTTGCTGATGTAAATATTGAGCACAAAAATGCTGAAATTCCCCGCCTAGTTAGAGAAGCTTTTGACGCTATTACAGTTCATGAGTGGACACAGCATTGTAAACACGTTCGCAGATTAGAAGGAGAATACTTAAAACATGATTTGTATTTAGACAAACCTTTTATTATAGAAGTGGTAAGTGACACTGAAACCGAAAGCGATAGTGATAATGATGATAGTGGTACGGATATAAGCGGAGTATGACCTCACAACCAGGATGAAGTTGTGTATGCAGGTTCATCTAAAGATCACAATTACTGTAAACCTGGTTTTCAATAAATTATTGTAAAGCAATTTGTTTTTGTTTTATTACACTACCACTAGGTACCACTGCTAATTATAATCAGTCAAATCTGGTGTTAGGGGTTAGGTACGGTTATAACTAAATGCTAGATATCCAGGTACCTCTTGCAGGGTAGGTACCTACTTAACTTCGCATTAAATGAAAGTTGTATCCCCCCCGTGGAACATTTTATCTGCTGAATTTCCACTTAATTGGATTACTTTTTCGATAAAGCCATTGTTTATTGCTGAGACTAAACTGTTAGCGTACCTACGTAATTGTAAATTATCAAATTCTTTTTATTAATTTTATTATTTTTATATAGGTAGGTATCATTGTTTTTAATTTGTAAAAACTGTAATTCTTATTAAACGATTATGTCTAATCTGACATTTCCTTCCTGAAAACTTACTCAATTTAGGGCACCTTATATTAATTAGCAACACTGAATCGACGGTGCCGTCCTCTTTCAGTTCACAGATAAGTTGGTACGACTGTATATGACCGTGTGTAATATCTTTTTTAAAGTAAAGAAAGACACACTCAAGTGGTATTCAGAAATAAAAGCAGGCAAAAACAAAATAGTATTCGTAAAAAAAAACTAGGCTTTAAAAAATATGATAAGTAAGTACGACAAAAAGTACCTATAAATTTGCTAATTTATAGGTACGTCGTCGTCAGACTGTATTTGCATGGTGGTAGTTACGCACTGACAAACACTTGCTATGTGCTAAGGACTAGCGTGTGGCGTAATTAGTTAGTGTTTGTGATCCTAAGATTTCTACAAATTTTTCTGTTTTTACCCGTGAGAACCTGTAATTGGCTTTATGTTTCTTAATCAACTGTTATCCATTTGTTATTGCTGTTGGTTCTCCTATTAATAAATAAATTAGTATCTAAGTGTCGTATGCAACAAGATAGCCTAGCTATGAGATAACAGGACGTGTGCAGATGGCCAGACGCGCACAGATAGCAACAGTAACTGGAGAAATTATGATCCGTTCATTATCTAATCACTGACGTCGCGGTATGTTGTCAGGGAGAAGCGGTTGGCGACATAATACAATCACAGTTTATCTGGAAACAACAGCACAAATAGGGTTAGATTATGCATTCAAAGGCCATAAAGAATCAATTCATAGACGATGCTTGTTTTCTGAATCGTAAAGTAGAAGTCGACTATTTGAGCCGGTAAAGAAAGCTTCACTAAAATACTAAAATGACAAACGGCCTATCAGGGCCACAGGCAGAGTTTGGGAGTTCAAACCTTCCCCGAAATGTGAGAAACCCGAATCTCTACCCAGAAATCGATCCCCCTAGGGTACTTCCGCACTCTTATACAGATAATTGTAATCTATTTCGCATAGGCGTACTTAATAATCTACAAAAACAGTAGGAGTATGCTTAAATGCTGTATTTTTGTCGACTCTGGCTTGCATTGAATGAATTCCTGCAACTTCAGCATTCTCTGAGAGTTTAACCTATCACAGGCCCCCGGTGCTAAAATTTTCGACTCACACTCAAACTTTTCTGCATAATTTGATAAACTTACTTCTATTTCTGTATGAACGGTCAATGAAAAAATAAAACTAACCTAGGTATTCGAATCGGGATGCTAAAAATGTCAAACTTGCTCCACTCGCTCTTGCGCCGTACATTCTCCACAGCGGCCCCGTTGTGCTGAAGTGGCCTTAACGGTAAAGATGTCCCTGCTTTTGGTCATGACTGCAAAGTGGCGGGATGAGAGAAACAGGACTTTATTGAAATTTATAATACTTAACTAAGCTCTTCATCAATTTCAATTATGGTGAGATAGTAAAATCATTTTTTTTAATGAGTTTTCGCGTAAAGAATAAGAAAAATTGATTTTAAAATAACAATAAGTAATACTCTTTTTTATAAATCTGTACCTACTCTTTATTTACCCTCTCTGTAGTCAGAAAGACTTTATCCAACCGTCACACTCCCCGAAATGAATTCCTGGCTACGGCCCTGCGGCCTGTAGTAGAACTATGAGCCCGCTACCGTGTGGAGGGAGCTGTGGACCAAACCGTACCGAAGGCCCAAATCACGCCGTTAATAACGACGTTCAACTGACGATCCATAATTTGTGTTGCCTTTAGATAAATATTCGCAATCCAACTACAAGTCGGGGTCGGTCCTCACTCGTCATCCGCAATCTACAACGTACTTAACTAGTGTCCGGGGCAGTCTTACAATTAATGGAAGCAGCTAAGTACACGAAGCCACTCACTCAATGGCAAATGTAGCCTCACCCCGTAGTTATCGGTAAGATTAAGCTATACAGGGATCTGGGGCATCGATAAGACAACAATCTTGTCATAGTGTATAAGGGGAAGACCAAACAAACGATGGATGAACTGTGGGAAAGATGATATGGTTAAAAAGGGTGACTACTGAGATGAGGACTAATAGAGAAGTATGGAAGAAGAATGTATGTTGCTCCGCCCACAAGCATTGGGATAAGAGCAAGAGAATGGTGACTGATGATCAGTATTGTCATCCCTCTCAGACGAATACGTGTGCGCGGAATAGGACTCACTAGTTCGGTCGGTCTAGAAAAACGCTTTGTTTCAGCTAGCTACAAGTAAACACCCGTTTTTATTTGAAGTACTAATCAACACAAAAATTAGCAAACAATAACTAAGTTGAGATTTGGCGGTATTTGCTTAATTACGTGTCTATCTATACTAATATTATAAAGAAATAAAATGTGTCTGTTTGTTTGTTTGTAAGTTTGTATATAGCGGGTAATCTCCGAAACTACCAGTCGGATTTCAAATAATATTTTGCATTGGATTGCCCAATTCTCGAGGAAGGTTATATTTTATATTCTCGCGGACGAAGTCGCGGGTAGAAGCTAGTGCAGGATACAATGAATTAAAACGTCAAAACTTGTCTACTGCAATCCCGATTGCTTTCAATATTGAGTGAAGATTATGAAAAAAAAACTACTGCTCCATGCAGAAATGAGATGGTTATTGCGGCGTAAATCTTTAACAAGGGTATTTGAACTTATACCGGAGTTAGGTACATACTGTGCGAAACCGGTTTCCTAACTCAATCTATGCAGCTATAAAAACAAAATACTGCAATAGAGTGGATGCCGAACCTGAACTCTGCAATCAAACAATTGATGAAAAGTAAAAATATATTTCATACCGCCCCATTAGATGAAAATGAAAAATGTCAAGTATTATGATTATTAATGAAGAATACACATAAAACCAGGTTTTGATTATTTTAGGGCTCTGTCAAATAATTCGTTTTCCAAAAAGGTTCCGTCGCCAAAAAAGTTTGAGAACCGCAAATCTAGATCATATATACATATAAACTTAAAAACGGCGGAGTGTATATTTAAATAAGGACCACGAGTGTTCTTTTCAATTTTCAAAATCTTAGTCATATCATTTATTTCAAATAGGCACTAAGGCGCTTTTGGAAAAGTGAAAAATGGTTGATCTATTTTATTTATCTCTAATTCTAGTACCGATAAAATAGATCAATCAGTTTTCAGATTATCTAAAGTACTTACATACATCTTTTATTGGGTACTGTGTTAAATTTTACAACAAAATGTGTTGTAAATTTGTAATACATAATTATATATAGATACAAGAATTTTTTTTAACTTTGTAAACAAGCATATTACAAATTAGATAATTATATCCAAGATAAGGATGCTTGAATGCTTATTTAGTTTAAATAATTCTTGTTACATATAGTTATTTTTAGGTTAAAGCCTCGTACATACTAGCGCGACGCGCCGGCCCGACGCGACTCAAACAACGGTATAACAATAACCGGTGTCGCGTCACGCTGTCGTATCGCGCTAGTCTGCACGAAGCTTCAGTTTTGTTATGTGTGTACCTCCTTATATTTCAAAAAACTTTTCAGTACCTACCTATATCTTATTAAAATAAGTAGGTACCTATTAATGTAAAATAAATTTGCATGCCCTTAACAGACAAAATATGGAGTGTACATTAAACCACCAACTGGTAACACCTGTATTTTCTGCAAATAAATGATTCTTGTTCTCATTCTTGAAAACATGCTGGTCCTGCTCCATATGATAATCTAGAATCTAGACAAAATCTAACTGGTTGCTAATATTATTTTTATGACTGTATTCATGTTTTATATTCTGTGTTTACTTCGTCACACACCAACTTAATAATTGTAAAATTTTAGGAAAATCGTCTACTTTTACAATGTTTGTAAATATGTGAACACCACATATCGTATCTATCACATACTCGTAATTAATTTATCTAGCGTTGCTTCATTTTTTTCTTTTTCCCTATTGTGGTAAAATATATATAGTAATTTGATTCTAGGTGCATCATCTTCACATAATTATAATTATACAACATGTATAATTAATGTACCTATACAAAATATTATAAGACATTTTAAAAGAGTAACGGTGGAGTTTCTCGCCCATTCTTCTCCATGCGATGCAATTATATATTGTTTTGTAAATTTGAATGATAGAAGGGCCTATTTGAAATAATAATGACTTTGACTTTTAAAATTATGTCTATTAGATACCTATTTTATTTCATGGTAACTCTCAGTTGTATCTAAATTTAAATGGTCATCCGTGTTATTATATTTTTCTCTTTTATATATAGTATCAGCAACAACTATTTATAAATGTACACATAGTTTCCAAACCAGACTTACTACTGACCTTTAGGAACCGTTGCTAAACTTCGGGTCACCTTGGAAAACATTCAAATAAACAACCTAGTGCTTGCACCTGCAAATCAATTTCATTCAAACATTTCAACCTATTGCCAAACATAAAGTATAATAGTTGTTTCTATGACGTGACGCCGCTGATCTGACGGGACGGGACCAGGCCCGCCACTCCATCGACCACCGTTGACCGCCAAGCATTTTTTGTAAGAGGTTTTTTTTTTCGTGCTGTTAGTGACTAAGCCTTTTTTTTTCTAGCCTGGTGTCAGAGTTTTATAGCGGCCCATGGGCCTCTGACTTGGCTTCACATGCCGTCGAGAAATATCCCTCAGGCATGCTGGTTTCCTCACGATGTTTTCCTTCGCCGTTTTTGAAGCAAGTGATAATTATACAATACGCACATGAATCCGAAAAGTCAGAAAGCGTGCCTTGGGTTCGAACTCACTCGAGACCTATGACTTGGCAGTCCGACGGTCACACCACTAGGCTATCACTGCGCGTTGTAAGCGGTATATCCGCACAATTAGTTCGCCAGACCGGTGACCACTGACCAAGTGGCCGCGCCTGTGTAGTCGCTGACGACACACGAACACCTGACAACAGTAAGTTACCAGCTACTTTTAATTGATTCAAATTCAAATATTTTTATTTTATTCAATATTAATATTTTATATATGTAGAACATAGGTAAACAAAAAAAGTAAAGTTATCACACTCATCACACTGTAATTATCACACTAATATTATAAAGGCGAAAATTTGTGAGTGTTTATGTTTGTCTCTTCTTCACGCTAAAACTGCTGAACGGATTTGGATAAAATTTGGCACACAGATAGTTTATAACCTGGATTAACACATAGTTTATACTTTTTATATTAGACAGTTGAAATTTTCACAGATGATGTATTTCTGTTATCGCTATAACGACAAATACTAAAAACAGAATAAAATCATGTCTGTTGAACAGACATGATTTTTTTGCCATTTTTATAGATAATGGTACGGAACCCTTCGTGCGCGTTATGGTTACGGTTATTTATGGTTACTAACTAACACTGTATACTATACTCACTACACTGTATTCTATAATTACGGCAATTAACATCCAGATTGCAGATAATCGTTAGTTGACGTGGAATCTCGTTTTATTTGTTTTTCGATGCACCAAAAAGCAGCAGTTTTTAGGGTATCGGCACTCATATATAATAAGATAAGGAAGTTATATTCTTATTGTTATAAACTTATGTAGGTAAATATTAGAAAAAAATACCTAAACAAACCAAACTTATATGTATAAGTCATTATGTAACTGACCAATGTGCTTGACTTCTTTGAAGGCAAGCACGTTGGTCAGTTTAGCATCGCCTGTGTTTGGTTAGCAGTTTGGCACCAGCAAGAATGTTCTACGTACGTTTTTCTAATCTTCAGCCAACAGAGAAAAAGTTTATACTTAGAAAACAGCTAGTAATTATAATAATAATTTTAATAATCATCACTGACAGGACTATTGTTGCCAATAAGCCTGATATAGTGGTGGTGGATCGAGGAGAGCGGCGCACAATGATCATTGACATAACGGTCCCGCATGACGGGAACCTCGTGAAAGCCGAAAAAGATAAACAAATTAAGTATCTTGACTTGGCTCGCGAGTTTGTCGACATGTGGGATGTGGACTCAGCGATCATTGTGCCGATAGTCGTATCAGCCAATGGCTTAATTGCCAAGAGCCTCGACCAACACCTAAGGAGGCTCTCGTTGGGCAGCTGGATTAAGGGCTTGATTCAGAAAGCGGTACTCCTGGACACGGCTCGCATAGTTAGGAGGTTCCTCTCTCTGGAGCCCTGACCGCCGGTAGCTTGGACCCTGTTCTCGATACCGGTGGGCTACTATGTTTTATATTTTTAAATGTTCCGAGCTGCCATTAAGTTTGAATCGGGCTGTACCCTCATTAACACCAAGGCGCTGCTGGCCTACTTTTCATTTTTCCCATCCCTACGTAAAATATGAGCTATGACGCGGTGTTGCGGACACCAGCCCATCTTACCAATACCAGTGCGAATACACAGTTATGGGCAACAAAACCATAGCAGATAACTCTTCATTTGGTGCATATGATATAGAGAAGTGGAGCCTCTGAGTATAATTCACTGGCAACCATACTCTGCATTAAAAGGGGCTTAATAAAATGGAGAGCAACCATTGTATTGTATTTTATAAACAGATAACTTTTTGGTACAACTAAATTAATAAAACTTTACAACTAACAAAATATAATTTTTCAAATCTAAAGTATTCATTGAAAATAGAAAGGTTGAAACTAAATGTCTGGACTTTATGTTTGTTTCTTTTTAAATTGTTTTGACCAGGAAAGATTTTTGCCTGTAAGGCAAATATCAGTTTAAAGTACAAAGATGTTACAATTTGTCGATCAACTTTTTGTTAAGAAATACCATGAACATAGCCCAACCGTAGCCGTGCTACAAGTCTACAGCTACATACATTACTATCAACACAGAGGCTGTAATTTAAATAAATAGATACAAGCATTGACTGCTGATAAACAGTCTTACTTCATACTTACCATTTGGATTAATTAAGTAAATTGGTGTCAAAATAGTTGTCAACTATCAATTAAAAGTTTACGTTGCATCCGTTTTAATGGGTAGACTGATTGTAGTTAGTTTTACGTGAAGTTCGTTTCAAAGAGTACATCACAAAATATATATTATAAACATCCCTGAATTAAAAACACTTCCTGAAATCTTGTGTAGGTATAAATACTGGCATGATGGTCAAATAAGTGTGTGCTGGCAATTAAACATAAGAATTATAATTAAGTACTCACTGGTCACACTGTGAAGTTTTAGGCTGGTTGGGAAAATCTTCCATTCCTTGATAAAAAGCATGGAAACTTCAAGAACTTAATAGTTTTCGGATTATTATTACACAACTGGCTAAAACTTTGATAAAGTAGCACCAATAACTCCAGAAAAGTTTAAAAAAGAGTTTTAATTGCTGCACTTTATACCACCAATACAAAAGCACGAATTAAAAATTTATATAATTAAAACTGACACACGAAATGATGAAAAAACACTTGTAGCTGTCGTACGCACTGCACACTCACAAACTGGTGCACGCACACAAGCAAAAAAGTTTATGAAGTTTACTTCAAACGTCAAACGAAGCGCGTTTCGTAACTTCTAGTTTACAACAGTAGTTTACAACGTAAGCATTTATGTGAAACTTTGTTTGCGGCCGTCTACGTTTGATCGTGTATCGCTGAACCGTGGATGTAAGCCAGTCATGGATAGCCAAAGATCATAGTCAGAATACTAACTGCGCCCAGCTGTTTCACCTGCATAAATCTCGAATTCATGGGAATATCAGGTTACAAAGTATTTTATTTCCTAACCCAGCTTTCTAATTACGCAACATATTTTCGTAAACGATAAAGCTAAATCGGTTTCATTTTGACAGTTCAACAACATTCATCGCGTTATTTACGTTGCTCTGCAGTTTTTTTTTTCGAACTTACGGAGCAATGAATTAGCAATCTGTTTTAAAACGATTCAGATTCGGATTGATTTTGCATTACGTAATTAGGGTACAGGTCGTGGTCTATTTATGTGCCAAATTCGTTCCAAATCCGTTTATCTGTTTTAGCGTGAAAGCGTAACAAACATACTCACTTACATTTATTTATAATATTAGTTAGGATTACTAGCTGTTGCCCGCGACTTCGTCTGCGAACCAGGATGAAAAGTAGCCTATGTTCTTTTCATAGGTGTCATTCCTTGTCAAGGTCACAGGTGTCAAATTTAATTTCATCCAAATCCGTTTAGGCGTTTTAGCGTGAAAGCATAACAAACAAATAAAGAAACAAAACTCACTTTCGCATATATAATAATTAGGATATTTTAAATAGCACGTAACTAATGCTCTATAATTGTCGTGTGAATACCTACAGCTGACTATGAACACTAATTGTGTATCAGTATGACCTGTCAACAGAGATACTACTGTACTGTCAGGTCAGGTTACACTATAATTTGGGCAAGGCGACGGAAAAGTGCTGATCTATGCTAGTGCCATGTAGGGTAAGCAGGGGGAATGGTTGCGTTCCAGATATGGCAAAAGCGTTAGACTAGCCCGGGAAATTCAAATTTTCTTACGTTTTTTTCAATTTGCAGGTCAGTATCAGGTACTTATTATGTTGGTCTATGAGTCGCGGCCGTATCAAATATTTATCTAGGTAATTATAATCATAAAAATCATGAAATTTGAGGATTATGTTAAAGGAGTTTTAATGCTGATTGTAATGATCACAATTAATAAAAAATAAAAAAATACGTTTCCTGCAAATTGGAATATTACGTTTATTTCAATTTGCAACAAACGTATTTTTTTCATTACCAGGTATTATGTTGGTCTATGATTCGCGGTTGTATCAAATATTTATTAATAATTATAATCATAAAAATCATGAAATTTGCGGATTAGGTATGCTAACTTAGGAGTTATATTGCTGATTGTAATAATTACGATTTAAAATAAAATAACGTTTCCTGCAAATTTGAATAAACTGAAGAAAATATGAATTTCGCAGGCTACCTTAGTTATAGAGGAAAATACGCTGTAAGTATTTTTTTATATATTGATTAATACTAAAAATATGAAAAATAACAGAGGTGTATTAACTATTCAGTAATCAATATTTAACACAAAACTTATATAAACTAATAATATAAAGAGGAAAGATTTGATTGTTTGTTTGTATTGAATAGGCTTCAAAACTACTGGACCGATAAGAAAAATTATTTTACTATTAGAAAGCTTAGTTTTCAGGGAGTTACATAGGCTACTTTTTATCTCGGGATAAATAACGGGTCCCGCGGGAAAGACCACGGGAGCGAAGCTGCGGGCAAAGTGCTAGTTTATCATAAAGTAGTCTGCTCATTAGGTAAACTTATTCTTGGTTCCTTTCCTAGGATTATCTAGTCTAGCATCATCCAGGCAGGTCGAATATTAACATCGCCGTGGTTGCTAAGCCGTACTTTGTTTCGCCCAGGGATGACTGGGTGGAGGACCGGAGCGGCTCAGTGGCCCCAATTTCGTCGGCCATCGCTGGTACCCCGTCCCTCGAGGCTTTTAAGAGAGGACGCGGGTTGCGTTGCAGCACGGTTCGGGGAGACTGTCGTGGTAGGGGCATAGTACTCCTGGAGCCAAACTCTCGCCGAGTTCCACAACTCCCTTGCGGAGATGAGAGTCGACGCCGTCGGGTTCTGTTCCCTCCCCGTGCTCGTCCTCGGGGACTTCAATGCCAAAATGTGACTTAATGGTTCCCGGTATACGGACACACGGGGCAGGATGGTGGAGGACGGCTGCGGAAACAGGCCTGGTCGTCCTAAGCCGGGGTTCTGTTCCCACGTATGTGCGGATGCGAGGTAAATCAGCAGTGGTGGACATCTCGTTCACCAGCCCCGCTCTGTCACCGCGTGTCATTGACTGGCACGTCATGGAGGGGGTGGAGACCTATTAGGTTGGGGAAAAAGTCTTTTCGCATTATAGTATGTATGAACTTGTAATAAAATCTCTTTGGCTATACTATTTGTATCTGGCTGGTTTTGGTATCATTGAAAGTTTAAATTTTAAAGAACATAATTCCAAATTCAAATTAGGAAAATGTGTGATTTTCATTTGTTTTTCGTACCGTCGAGATGAGTGAATCTAACGAAGAAATTCGATACATTTTAAAATTTTACTACAAAAAAGGTTAAAATGCAACGTAAGCCGCGAAAAAATTGAAAAAATTGCGATATTTATGGACCTAGTGCAGTGTCTGTGAGAGTAGCACAAATTTGGTTTAAGCGTTTTCAATCCGGAAATTCTGATGTCAAAGATGCACGTCGCTCTGGTCGCCTTATTACGGATAAAATGGATGCCATTTTTGAAAAAGTGGAGCAGTATCAGTAGTTACGACGTAGCTGAAGAACTGGGAATTGACCACAAAACAGTTTTGTCGCATTTGAAAAAAAATGGGTACACAAAAAAGCTCGATATTTGGGTACCTCACGGAAAGTGGATCACGTACGATAAGAACGTGCGAAAAAGGTCGTGGTCAAAGGCCGGTCAGGCTTCACAGACTGTGGCAAAACCCAGGTTAACTCGCAACAAGGTGATGCTGTGTGTGTGGTGGGATTGGAAAGGTATTATTCATTATGAGCTGTTACCACCAGACAGGACCATCGATTCTGAACTCTACTGCGAACAACTGATGAGATTAAAGCAAGAAGTTGAGTGAAAGCGGCCGGAATTAATCAACAGAAGGGGTGTGGTTTTTCATCCTGATAACGCTAGACCTCACACATCTTTAGCCACTCAGCAAAAGTTAAGAGAGTTTGGCTGGGAGGTGTTAATGCATCCGCCGTATAGTCCTGACCTTGCACCTTCAGATTTCCACCTGTTTCAGTCTCTTCAGAATTCCTTAGGGCGTGTCAGGTTAACATCACGAGAAGACTGCCAAAACCACTTGTCGCGGTATTTTGATCAAAAGTCCCAAAATTTCTATAGCAATGGGATCATGTCCCTACCTACAAGATGGCAAAAAGTTATCGAAATATATATATATATATATATAATAGTTGAATGTAATGAAACTATATCAAAAAATGTTTTGAATTTTCTTAAAAAATGCGAAGCAACTTTTTCCCTAACCTATTATTCCGATCACCGGAGACCTCGAACGCGCCGGTCCGACAGGCCCCGAGTGGTCCGCGCTGGGCGCTGAAGCAGCTGGACCGAGAGCTCCTCCTGGAAGCCTCGATCGTGCAGGCCTGGGTGTCATCACCGGATAGGCCTGCCAACATCAACGACGAGGCGGAGTGGTTCCGGGAGGCCATGTCCGAAATATGTGATGTGGCAATGCCCCGGGTCCAGCACGGACGTGCCTCGCGCCAGGTGTACTGGTGGTCGCAACAGCTGACGACACTGCGTAATGTGTGCATTGCTGCGCGACGCCGGTAAACCAGGCACCGCAGGCTCCGTATTTGACCTCCGGATACGGAAGCCATTCAGGCGGAGCTGTACGAGGGGTACAGAGCGGCGAAAACCGCCCTCCAAGCGGAAATCCTGCGGGCCAGGGGACCCACCAGGAGTCGCTGGAGACTCTTAATAGGGACCCGTGGGGACGCCCATACAAGATGGTGCGGGAGGAACTCCAGCCATGGGCTCCAACGCTGACGCAGTCTCTGGCCGCAGCTTGTGGGGGACGTGGTGAGCGCTCTGTTCCCTTCGAGAGGGGAACATGCCTCCCCGACCATGGCTCCGCCTACTGCGGTGCCCGATGCGGACAACACTGCCAACGACAACGACGATGCTCCGGAGGTGACCGAGGTTGAGATGAGAGTGGCGGTACGTCGGCTGAATGCCAAAAATACCGCCCCAGGACCCGATGGCTTACCTGGGAAAGCCTGGACTCTCGGGCCTCGACTAAGGGGCTCCTAAGCGCATGTTTCGGGTGAGGCCAGTTCCCACTTCGTGGGAAGACGGGGAAACTGGTCCTCATCAAGAAGCCGGGGCGCCCTGCAGACTCTCCGTCCGCTTATCGGCCCATTCGTGCTGCTCGACGAGGTGGGAAGCTCTTTAAAAGAGTCATTGCAGACCGCCGCGTCGGGTGGGCCGGATTTGGCGGAGAGCCAGTTTGGTTTCCGCAGAGGGCGCTCTACGGAGGACGCCATCATGCGCTTGCGAGCCCTCACGACAGGGGATGCCCCTGTCGTGAGGGCGTGGCTGGTGGCCCGGGGTGGGGTCGACTTGGCGGTGTCTCTAGACATCGCCAACGCTTTCAATACCCTGCCCTGTAGTTGCATCAGGGAGGCACACCGGTACCACCGGCCTACCTCTGTCGTGTGGTCGAGGCCTATTTGACGGACAGGGCCGTCATCTACTCCGGTCACCAGGAAGAATGGAACAGGCTAGAGATGTCATGCGGTGTCCCACAGGGCTCGGTCCTGGGGCCGTATCTGTGGGACATCGGATACGACTGGGTGCTGCGCGCCAACCCCTTAGCGGCATCAGCATCGTTTGTTACGCTGACAACACGTTGGTCCTGGCGCAGGGGAGGTCGCACCAGCCGGCTACCGAACTTGCGACACACGGAGTTGCGACGATAGTCGCCAGAATCCGGCAGTTGAGACTCGAGGTGGCCCTGCACAGTCCGAGGCCATGTGGTTTCATGGTCCTCGGAACGCGCCACCCTCGGGTTCCCAAACAATGGTAGGAGGGGTTCACATCGGCGTCGAGTCGACGATAAAGTACCTAGGACTCGTCCTCGACATTCAGTGGAACTTCGTGGAGCACTTCTGACGTTTGGCTCCCAGACTGGAGCGGGCCGGGGCTGCCTTGAAGTGGCTTCTGCCCAATCTAGGGGTCCAACATGCCTCCTCCCGGAAGCTATACACGGGGGTGGTGCGGTCCATGGCCCTTTACGGGGCACTGCGGTGTGGGCGCGTTCGTTGAGGCGGCGGCCAGCCCGCCGGTTGAACGCGTCCCAGAGGGTCCTGGCCTCCCGGCTGGTCCGGGGATACCGCACGGTCTCCGGTGAGGCGGCGAGCCTCCTTGCCGGATTGCCGCCATTGGATCTGGAGGCAAAAGCCCAAGTGTGCGGGAGTGGCGCGAGGAGGCGAAACGCCGTGGCTTAAATCGCGGCACAGCGGACAGAGCTCCGGCGGGATCTCATGGCGTCATGGAGAGTGTGATTGTCGCAACCCAGTGCTGGGCACGCCACTATTGCGGCGATAAGTCACCTCTTTGAGGAGTGGCTAGAGAGGCGCCACGGCGTCCTCACCTTCCGCCTGACGTAGGTCCTCACCGGACACGGCTGTTTCGGGAGGTTTCTGTTTCGGATAAGACGGGAGGAAACACCCTGGTGCCATCACTGCGTGGATCGCCCGGAGAACGCGGTGGAGCATACGGTGGAGGTCTGCCCGGCTGAGAGTTGCTGCGAGCATTGCCTTATCTCAAATTCTCGTCTACTTGCTACCGAACTCAACTTGTCGTACAGGTAATCCGGTTTTTTTGGGATTTAACTACACCGAATAGAAGGCAAGCCAAGTGTAGTTTGCGTCTGGATTACATTTTTAGAGTTAAATGCTTGTTTAGGAAAGCTGTTACATGGCTTCTGCGAGGGATACTGTAACAAAACCTAGCACAAGCGTTTTGTACAATTTGAATGAGGCGGTCTGTACGAGCTAATAGGCGCGGCCCGTACACTGTGTCAGCGTAGTTCAACCTAAACAGAACCAGGGTTTCCACGAGCTGTTCCCGTAGTCTTAACAACAAGTAAGGCCAAATCTTGTACAAAACCTTCAGGCGGTAAAAGCAGTTTTTCACCGAGTCGGCGTCGAAACGAAGGTCTTTGTCCATAATAAGACCAAGATTCCGTGCTTTATAGACTGTCAATTGGTTCGCCCACTAGCTCCAGGTGTAATGTTGCGGGTAGTTTTGCTAGTTGTTGTCTAGTACCAAATAACATGTATTTGGTTTTGGTTGGGTTTAGCGTCAGGCAATTCTTTTTAGACCAGGCGGCGATTCTACTAGGTCATCGCTTAGATCTTTAATGGCACTATCGTTTTCATCTGGTCTAAAGGATATGTAAAGTTGGACGTCGGTCGTCGGCGTATGTGGTACTCGCACCTCTGGAGGCACTTAATGATATAAGCAGAGTACAAAATAAACATAATTGGGCCCAATATAGATCCCTGCGGAACCCCTCTCTCAATGGAAGTAAGAGACGATTTAAGAGCAGTGCCCCGTCACACAAACGTAGATCCACAAGTTTTCTATCACTAAGGTAGCTGCGGAACCATTGCGTAGCGCTGGGGTAAAATCCGTAATAATTTAGCTTCGACAGTAATAAAACAAACAACCCCCACTTACTTTTTTATGATGGACAGACTAGCCGAAAATAATTCCGATTTTATCTTTGAGCAATATTTAAAACGTGTTATTTTTAGTCCAATATCAATTTTGTTTATTTTTGTGTTATTATTATTCATATTTACATCAACCTTTATCACGCGAGTTACTAATGACAGCACTCCATTATTGAGTATTGCAGGATATGGAAACAAAGATATTGGCCCCTGCCTGATCAATGTTTTTTAAGTACACGGATAAAATGTCAGAAGGAGACTTGCATACTCAATCATGGGCCCCCGAAAACTGTCGCTAGCACAGTGAGCTGAACAAGGGGGAACTGTCCTGAGGTGCTTTAGGAGTGGAGAGGTATTCCACGGCTTTCAGAACAATCCCAGAGCCCGGAAGATGGTCAAGATCCCTACGAGCATTTACTGGAATACTGCCATCGTCCGAGTACGTTTACTCTTGCGTATCTTTACTCAAGCCGACCAATTTTGGCTAGAATGAGGTGGGAGATCTATTCCTCTTCAGTGTTCACTCCAGCCGGTCCCTAAAGGCAAGCCAGAGATGAGGAACAACATTTCTCCCGTGAGATAGGGTCCGTGAGGTCGCTACTGCCCACAGCTCGCCACATGCTGCCCTGCGGGTTTCTGTCTCTCTTGGTCTGGCTCCTCATCTTAGGCCTACTCAATAATCGTTTATTGTATTCCACAATGTATATACTCAGGCGGTAAGTAAACATTAGTTGAGACAATCGTGGACCCTGTCGAGCAGCACAGCAAAAGAAAAATTTGAAGGAAGAGGACTTTTCTTTTGCGTATTTAGTTGCATGTATACCTAAATAAGTTTTAGGTATACATGCAACTAACTTATTCTAAGTATAATCTAAGGTAACATTTTATTAGTTATTAATTTAATATAAAATGTTTTTTTTTAAATTATCATTACAGTTCTATAGATTTGTCAATTAAGTATTCATTTAAGCTATTATAACATTTATTTAGTAATAACTTATTTCATTTATTTGTAAAAACAGCAATCTTTTTCTCATTTCTGAGTACCTCGAGTAGTTTGTAATACAAACAAAATTATTATTAGTATCATCTCTTCTTCTTTACCATCACATCGGGAAAAAATAAAACAAGAATGTCAGTTCAATGTGTAGTTTGGCGTTTATTGGCCATATCAATCACAATCATTTTACTTATCTATAAATTTATTTTATTCCGATCCGTCTATCATAATAAAAAACTTGGAGCTCCTAAAATTCGAAATTCTAGCTAAAAGTCGACTTACAAAATTATATAATTTGGCCAAAAATTCATTCCGAAACATTTGTTATTGGCGTACACAATGAACCCTTTATTTAACATCGAGAGCTTATTTGGAAACAATACAACGATTGCTGGGCTTGGGGATTCACTTGGATTTTTAAGCAGTACTACGGAACATATGATAACTAAAAGGTAACGGCCTGTCAATAGGATGTATTGTTCTGTATCGATAAAACGTTAGTATCAATCAATAGAATAAGAAGATCACTAGCTAAGTCGACATTCATTCTTCGAAAAAGAATACTTTATAATAATTGAACACAATAAATGCATTTGGAATGAATATAAAATAACATAAAACTAACAAAAAGTTTATGATTTTTGGTTGATTTTTTAATATGATTTTAATTGAAATACATTACTGAATCAACTTGTCACGATTGATAATAAGATCATTTATTTGGAATACAAGATTTATAGTCAAAGATAAAATTATAAAAATACAATCAAAATGATCAGGTAACGAAGTATGGAGTGTGCTGTTCCCGCTGTGAAGTGCAAAGCAGAGCAGGGGAGCGCAATAGCGTGTAGGTACAGCGATATATACTGACGAGACGCATAACAACGGATACTTTAATATTCAATAATATAATTCGTCACCTAAAATTACAACTAATACTACACTGAAAGTGTAATAATTTTAAAAGCAAAATATTGCCAAAAGTAGAGCAAAGCGGTAAATACTTAAAGCTTATAGATTTCCAGTGTAAATAGTAAAATAAATTAGAAATCGAAGCCAACATAGATTCACTTATATAAAAATAATTAATTAAATTTATGAGTAAATTAGATTATTATAGAAAGTAAGCCTAGATTAAAAATAACAAAAAGACAAATATAATGTCAGGCACTTGTAGCAACGGACGAATATCTTGAATGGAGCCTCTCTATACGTAACACTGGCTGGCAAACGACGCACAGCACCACATTAGTAATCAATATACATCATTTAGATTGATCAGATCATTACAAGTAGTTAAGTATTAAATAAAAGAGGCCGTAATATTTTCAGAAAGGTATTAGACCGTATTTATTAGCTTTCTAAAATTAATTAAATAAGTAAATATGTAATTTTGATCACAAATATGTAATTTATAAGTAATGTTAGTTATTAATTCGAGGTCCGGCTAGCACGAGGCCGCAAACAGAACATAATTAAACTAGCACTTAATATACTTAGATATATTATGTACAATTAGCGATAAGTTGATAATATAATACAACTACATCGTATCGTCACAGCAGGCGAGCGAGACAACACCTAAGCCACCGGCGGAATCGGAGGATTCACTTCCTGGCGTTGGGATCATGCTTGAGAGGGCGACCTTCCTTAGTCGGGATCTGAAACAACGGGAACAATTTAATAATTTCATTATGGCCGGATTTTATTTAAAAAATGTTGAACCAGAACGTTGTATTTACCGCAGCCCGTTGATCTTCCATTCTGCCACCTTGGGCGCGCATCAGAAACACAAAGAATTCTTCGTCCGGGACCGTTTCGCGGTTGCGTGGCTGCTGGTCGATGCGCGGGCGCGCCTGTTGCAACTGATCGTTGCGGGGATGTTGCACTTCGTTGCGCGGGCGCGCTTGCACTTGTTGTTCGTTGCGCGGCGGCTGCTGCACCTGGGGCCGCGGCTTGGGCTGCTCTAGGTAAGCGCGGGGCAGTTCGGTGCGTTGATCTTCCAGGCGCGAGCCCTACAAAACGTTGAATTTTATAATTGTGTCTATCTACACAAACATAAGAAATGAGCATTTTGAATTAAGATTTAAGGTACGAAAACCAATAAATGTCAAAATAGAAATATCTTTATGGCGCAATACGGCAGGTACCTGGACGCGGGCAATCATTTCGAGGAAGTCGTCTTCGGGCTTGGTGCGCGTGGTGTGCTGGGGGCGCAGCCCGGGCAGCGAAGTCCCCGGAGCGGGCTCCTTGCCGCCCGCCTTCTGCACGGGGCGGAGCTCCGCGCGCTGCGAATCTATTCTCTCCGATTGCAGGCTGTTTATCATGTCGAGCATGGAGTCGCTGGACCTGACAATAAAAATCACTCATTTATCTACTCACTTTATCTTACTATTGACAGCATAATATAAAAGATAAAAGCAGTTCAGATAGGAACTTGAATACAGGAAAATGCAAGTGTTGTTATTAGTCACTCATTCTGGCGCAGCCGTCGTTGGAAGTTTTTTTTTTATATCATAAAATGTACTAATAGTTATTGGGAAACGAAGGCATTATAATGTCAGCAGGTTTCGCCTACCCGCGACCGTCATAATTAGTTATTCGTAGGACAAATGACTTCGGCGACACGGAGAGAGGAGAGGAGCCGTGTGTAACGAATGCTCACCATTTTATGGACAGGCAGTGCTATTTAAATACAGTTGCCAAATGACAACTAAATATAAGCCGGGTATTAGGCGACTACTGTTGCTCGGCTCGTACAAATTCGTCATATTGATGCCGATACCCTAATTTTCTGTTAAAAAAATTGCCAGTGTGCAGCTCTATGTATGGGATGCTATTCCCCTAGAACTTCTAAACATAAATTAGTATATATTTTTATCAAGCAGTGAAAACCGAGCGAAGCAGCAGCGGGCCGCTAGTTATTTATAATAAAAAAAACAACAAATAAAGATAATAATTCGACACTAAACTGTGTAAGTATAGATTCCATTCAATTTTGAATATTTTTCTTTCATAAACTAAGCACCGCACTGACGGGCCACACCGAACTGTCACCAATGGCAAATTCTATTCGCTGTAGGAACTGGCACCAATGTCAAGTTCTATTCGATGTCCTAATAAGTAGATACGCGACGGTATCATTAGCACCGCTTGTGATACCATTCTTCAGTGTTTAGATCTCGCGACCTTACACACACCTTGCTAATTTTATGTTTACGTTTCCGACAACACTTCGCAATATTTTACCGAGAATGTTATCCGAGCAATTTCTTGTGAACAGTGAAATTAAATTAAGATTCGTAAATCCGAATTTCGTAATAAGTTAAGTACGCACCCCTTGAAATCTCCGCCGTAAGCCTTCATTATAAGTTTAAGAAACGCACACAACCTAAAATACTTGCCGCGGGCACTTCAACCCGCGCGCTATAAAGTTGAGACAAAGAGTTTGGAAATAGGCTTTATGTCGAAAGATACTGTATATAAATGAGAAACACGCATAAACACTGTGTCATCATTCGCAGCGGAGGCAGCGAGAGGCACGCGTAGTTGGAAATTGATAACTGAGTGGTGTTTCGAGTAGATATGGAGATCATAATAAGATAAGAGACGTCTGTCCGTTCGCGTTAGCTAGATAATGAAATCGGTCAAGAGAACGACGGCGCGACGGCGCGCGGCGCTAGCAGCCGGCACGAGGCAGGCACCGCTTTTGAGACCTGCGATTGTCAAATGGGATATGGTTGTGCAGATCAATTCGCGGAACTGCTATTGTAGGCGTAGCTACCGCCGCCCGCCTCTTTGAAACAAGAGATGTGGTAAATACCTAGTCTTGCGATAAATATTGTCACGAAGTTTTTTATTTTATTTCAAATATTATTTATTACTTTTACAGTGTGTTAGTTTAATACATAAATATAAAACAATTTAAAACATAAAAAGCTTATTCGAAGTGGTGTCCATTGGCTGCAATACAGTCCTTTAAACGTTGAGGCCAGTTATCAATAGAAGCACGCACTCTTTCCATGGGAAAATTCTTCACTGTCAATCGTATGGATTGTTTTAGGGACTCCAAATTATCATGACGTTTAGAGCAAGCCGTACTCTCTAAAACTGACCATAAATCATAATCCAGCGGATTACGGATAGACGACGGCGAGTCTTCAGCTCTGATGAAGTCCGAAACGTTCACTTCCAACCAAGACTGCGTGGACCTAGCTTTATGACCCGGCGCCGAGTCTTGTTGGAAGGACCATACTTGGTTATTGAATATGGTGTTGTTAAGGGGCTTAACTACCTTCTCAAGAATGGTATCTTGATACACTTGTGCAGATGTTTTGATACCTTTTTCACAAACATATGGCTCTGTCACTCCTTGATAGCTAACACCCTACTAATTGGGAAGCTTCCTTAGAGCTTTGAGCATAAATACGGTCATTTTGTTTGTTAAAATGTTGCTCAATTGTAAAGATTTTCTCATCCGTAAACAAAAAAAAATCTGAGACCTCCCTTTGCGTACCGCTTCAGTAGTTGTTTCGATTTTACCACCCTATTCTTTTTTTAAATTATCAGTTAAAAAATGACCAGTTCGTCTCTTATAGGCTGCAAGTCCAAAGTCATCTTTTAAAATACGCGACATGGTTCTGGGTGCTATCTTCATCTTCCGAGATAAAAATCTTTTGCTTTCGGACAGGATTTCTTCGAATTCTTTCCCTCACTGCTTTGACCACCTTTTTCGTACGAACACTACGTGGACGGCCAGATCTTTTTCTGTCACAAACAGAGGAGGTCTCATTGTACCTATTAATAGCCCGGTACACAAACATTTGACTAATACCAAGCGAATGGAGAGTTTTAAAAATTGCATTTGGTTCCATACCAACTTTGTGTAATGCAATCACAGCGATTCGGTCTCTTTATCACCCCACTCCATTTTAATATCGCAAAATATTATACAATGTATTAGCGCCAAAATTAGAAATCTCAATGAACAATCGTATAAAAATGACAGATTCCAAATTCAAATGATTTCAAAATCAAATCTTTCTTATTTTTTATTGTAACAGTATGTATGGCCAGACTAAGTATACAGGATGGATTTTTGAGATGGGGCAGTAAGGACAGCTACCTTAACCGTTGTAGCTAAAGGAAAACGGTCTTAGGAGACAGACCTTAACTTATTGAGTAATTTTGATCTGCATTGCACAGATTTTGAAAAATATGTACAGTCAGCAACAAATTCCTCTTGGGATCGAGCAGAGCTCATCCTCCGGCTGGCCTTTGATTATAAAATCCATTTTATCACAGTCGCATCGAGCATAAAAATATTAATCAGACCTCATTCAATATTAATAATCTCAACAATACAATTGCAATAGTCATAGCACTTGATAAATCACAATTTGAGCAGAAATATTAACTTTGCACTTGCAGAGAATACAAGTAAATCGTTGGAAAGCAAATGAATGCGAAACTAAACACTCATATTGAATTCTATATCTTTAATGATTAAAATAAATTCTTTGAGTGTCTTAATTAAATGGACTATTGCTGAATTGTTAATTGAGTCCGAAACTTCGTGTTTCAATGTATCATTTATTTTATTTATTGCGAGGCAGGCAGGCATATTCTGCAATAAATAAAAATAATAACATTGATTTAAAACGTCTTACACAATTCGTGTCCAGGACACCCCCTGGACACAAATTGCTCAAGATTTACGTTTGCTTCTGTCTCCACACCTAGCACATCCGTGACACAGCGCTTCAGCTAGTCATTCGAAATTTGGGTTGAGGGTCCCTAATAGACGTTCCTTAATTTCGGAAATTCTACCGTTAAGGAGGAGAACAGGGGGAATTACATGTGTACTAAAAGTCTTACACTCACCGGCATGGAAACTTGGTCACATGTCAATTTATCTTTAAATATATTTTTAACACTGAATTAAGGGTAGGTGCACTCTACAAGTGTTTCTTATGCTATTAGAAAATGACTACACCATTAAGCATGTTTTTAAAATTAGACATTTTTGCAGAAAAAAAAGATTTTGCATTACCAATTAAAAAACACTAAAATTAAAAAAAGTACCAAATTTCTTAACTTTGTCTGTTTTAATGTGGGGTGTTTCCTCCTCTAGCCCTAATAACTTGGAATCATGTTTCTGACATCAACTTGCAGAATGTCTTCCCAAGCAGCCAGTGCCAGAACTTAGAAATGCTCTAAGTTGGTTTAGAGTATCTGGCGGATTGGAGGTGGACTTAATCTTTCTTATGAGCATGTCCCAGATATGCTCTATTGGGGTGATTGGTCATGGGTCCAGCTGGCGTGTTCACGCGCGAATTGAAGTCGAGCTACTCGATGTCTGAGAAGTTCTGGACCGCGTGCTGGTCTACGGGCTTTTAGGTTTACTTCCTCCATTCGTCTTCTCACCGTACGCTCATTAACATTAACACCTCTTGCGATTTGGAGCCTCTGACGTATCTCAACAGCGGTAAGGTAGCGGTTTCTTAGAATTTCCAGGCCAATAAACCAGTCGTCCCGGGCCGATGTGCATCTCCTCCGCTGCCTGGTCTGTGGGAGTAGTGGCCTGTATCCTGGTATCGTTTCAGGGCATACTGCATTGACGAACGTAGTACGCTGTGTCAAGCCTTTGTCGATTAAGGCTACAGCCTGTGCAACCTGTGCTGGTGTTAGTGCCTTTTTTGTATAAAGCATCTTTAGTGTAATATAATGTGAATTAAAAGCACGAAAACACAATAACTGAATAACTTAACCGTAAACTTTCACAACACACGAAATCTAATTTGAACTTAGTCGCTCAAGAAACCTGAATTACCCCAATTATTACTCTTTAACAAAAGGTAAACAATTTTTGACCTACCTTTATAAGAAACAACCGTTAGACACACTTGAAGCTTTTGTTATCGCAAGTATTTGCGAGATAAGCGCTTGGCCAAGAATCCGTGCAGCGGAGTGTATTTCTTGGGTTTATAAACTTGAAACTTGGTACTTGGAGAATCTTAACGTGCGGTCCGAAATATTTTGAAACTTGACAAAAAAAAAAGGATGTCGTGTTTTATGCCCGTTTTAACCAACACTAAGTGAGACCCAGTTTTCTCTCTAAATACCATATTTTAGCTCATTAACCCAACCAATTTGTCTTTAGACATGAGAAATCTACGGAGGACGCAGTTTTGGACCTTACAGATACAATAACAAATCACCTCAATAATAAACAAAAAACGCTTGGCATTTTCCTGGACCTTTCCAAGGCCTTCAACACCGTTTCTGTCCCCAAATTGCTAACAAAGTTCGAAAAGATAGGAATTTGTGGTGTTGCTCATGATATCTTTCGCAGCTACCTACAAAACCGTGAGCAGGTGGTTAGGGTTGATAATTATACCAGTAGAGTGAAGACAGTCACCCTTGGTGTTCCTCAGCGTAGTGTATTTGGACCAACACTCTTCCTCGTTTACGTGAATGAACTGTGTCAACTATCCCTCCCAAACTACAAAAACAAACGGGTTGCACTCCGGGAGTGCAAATTTGACTATTAACGTTGTGCATTTTTGATATTTTGGAATGGTTAGGGAATCATTTTGCACCGGTCTACTCTCCCTCCATCTTACGAATTTTCGATCAGGTCACGTGTCCTGACGCCAGTTTAACATTTTTTACCCATCACAAAAAAGTGCACAACGCCGCTAAAGAAGTTTTCACTTCAAAAATCGCTTACGCAGATGATACGGTCCTTATCGTTCACGGAGATGACTGGTCCGATACTTTCAATAAAGCTGAGTGCTCTGAGCGTGGTCATGAATTAAAATTAAAATTAAACACCAATATTTTTGACCATCAACATCAGCAAGACAAGGTGTATAATCTTTACACCAGGCATTCAGTCAGCCCCCAGATTCCTTTACACCTGTATCCCATCCAACCCCTACAACTGCAAATACTAACCCTTAGTTCGCACTGCCAACATTAAATGTCTCGGAGTAATTATTGATAACCACCTAAAATGGAAAATGCAGACCAACTCCCTAGTGACTCGCATTCGTAGATTAGTCTACGTTTTCAAAAAAAACTTAGGGGGTCCGCAGACTATAAATGCCTCATGAAGTCATGATAGTTTATCTTGCGCTCGCCCAATCAGTTCTGGGGTATTGTGTGACCTCGTGGGGAGCCCACAAAACCCATATGCTCCGACAAGAATGGGCACAGAGGGCAGTACTGAAGGCACCAAGGAAACCAATCCGCTACCCAACCTCTGACCTCTATACAGATTGTAGTGCTTACGGTAAGACAAATTTTCATACTGCAAACTATGCTAATAAAACACAGTCTTGTACCCTTTTTGTTTTTTTTTTTTTTTGGGTGGGAAATCATCAAATGACGTCTCCCGCTCTGGGTGGAGCGGGAGGGCGTGTCAGACTCTTACATACTCTTACAGTCTTGTACCCTAACACTGTCTTTCAGACAATACGCAAAATCGTACCCTGCAGAGCAAAAATAGCAAGTAGACACTTCACATTTATCAGCTCCAAAATGTACAACAATATAAATAAACTACTTAATATTTATCACCTAAATCGAAATGACCTAAGGAAGAAGTTGACTGCATGGTTAAAAACACTCATCGTACAATGATACGGAAGAAGTTGTGGAAACTTAATTAATACTTCACACACACACAGACACACACCACACACACAAACACTTACACATCTCACCACCCACAATACCCCAACACCTATAAACCTACACTACACCACTGCATGCTATTTTTTTATTTTTTTCTACAGAATAGAATCTACTTATCCCATACCTATTGTTAAGTCTGGAACATCTGTTATCTAAACCCCAAGACGAGCGTTGATAGTTGCGACACAGTGTTAACTTTTGCAGCTATCATCGTTTTCCTTTGTAACTGTTGCCATCTGTATTATGTTTCCTAAATAAATCTTAGTATTATTATTTGTTGGTATACATTTTTGTATCTCGATTATTACTTAAATGAATCCCGGGGCGACGGGTTCAAATAACAAGATTCCTACCTATCACCCGATTCACTTCAGACTTTCATCGGGGTCGCGAACAGCTACTTCTTGTTTACATACTTAACCGTGTGAATTAACCGTTTCATTAAAGTCCTGTTTCGATCTACTTTTCTATTAAGAGCTTCATGCGAACTAACAAAAAATAATTATATTCCTACCAGTCCAGTCCCGAACTCATGAAACAGCTACGATTCTACGAATATGTTTTTCAGTCTGCACATATTTTTTTGATGAATTCATCAGAAAAAAAAATACCCTTTATTTCATTAACTACTTGAATCTTTGAAAAGTAAACAGGAAGCAATACATTTTATTTAATTTACAACAGACTGTCAGTCAGTCATTGATATTTATATATTACGAAATTCAACGAGAACAACCGAATACCGAGCAATAGCAATAGCTCTTTCGTTCACGCGCATGCTTTTTCTACTACTATCCCTATCGTAACTCAGCGCGGATCGGCTTACATGGCTGCTAAGAAACCATTGACGTCATGACGCATTTTATTTTCTAAAGAAATAAAATTCACGATAAAGTACAGCAGTTGCGGTGAAATTGAATTCACGATAAGTCGGACGCGCCTACGAGTTATTTTAGCGCAAAATGTTTTGTTGTTTGGATATAAAGACAAAAAAAATTATGTACAAATACTTATAGTGTGATTATTCAATGACGATAGAGTGGTTGTGTTCCGAATTTCTGAAACCCGGTTCAAATAACCCGATTCCTACCGTTTTTCCTTCGAAAATTCGGAACACAACCACTCTATCGTCATTGATAATCACAATATAAGTATTTGATACATCATCAAATTAAAACATTTCAAAACGCCTACAAGATTTTTTTTGTCTTTATGTCCCAACAACACTTCGCTCTAAAATAACTCGTAGGCGCGTCCGACTTATCGTGGTGTGGGTCTATCTGGCAGGCCCCAACGAGATTTATCAACAGGTGATAGGTTTACATAAGGACAGTATTTTGTACCTATAGAAAATAAATAAGATATAATTTGTACCTGGACAGTTTTTGATTACATGACGTTTCTATAAAGTGTCTTGCTAGCGGGCCCTATACGATTATTTTTATTGTTATTATACTTTCAGATCGCCCAGTAGTGCTCGGAGTTAGAAACTATTATGTACCTTAGAAAACCAAAATTTCGACTTTCTGTGAGCTTATACTTTAGAAGATATTCGTTAATTAGACAAACGACCAGCCAGCGGGCCCCTTTTTAAATACTAGTCTTTTATATCATACAATAGCTTTAGGAGCTTGATACTATTATGTACCTTACAAATCCAAAAATTTCAAGTTTCTGTGAGCTATACTTTATAAGATATTCGTTACTTAGACAAACGTCCACCCAGCGGGCCCCTTTTTTAAATACTACTCTTCTATATCATACAATAGCATTAGGAGCTTGATACTATTATGTACCTTACAAATCCAAAATTTCGACTTTCTGTGAGCTATACTTTAGAAGATATTCGTTACTTAGACAAACGTCTAGCCAGCGGGCTCCTTTTTTAAATACTACTCTTTTATATCATACAATAGAATAAGGATCTTGATACTATTATGTACCTTACATATCCAACATTTCAGCTTCCTATGAAGTTTTTTAAGGTATTTGTTAATAAAATAAGTGCCTAGCTAGCAAACCCGTTTTCAAAAATTGTACCTACTTTCATAATCACTCAACAGTGCTTTAACAACAAAACTGGGATTAAGAAAAAGAGTAGGTAGTTCTTTTAAGTAGGACGTTATGTTAATTATTAAAAGAGGCTGCTGGCTGGACGTTTGTCTAAGTAACGAATATCATCTAAAGTATAGCTCACAGAAAGTCGAAATTTTGGATTTGTAAGGTACATAATAGTATCAAGCTCATAATGCTATTGTATGATATAGAAGAGTAGTATTTAAAAAAGGGGCCCGCTGGCTGGACGTTTGTCTAAGTAACGAATATCTTATAAAGTATAGCTCACAGAAACTTGAAATTGTTGGATTTGTAAGGTACTTAATAGTATCAAGCTCCTAAAGCTATTGTATGATATAAAAGAGTAGTATTTAAAAAAGGGCCCGCTGGCTGGTCGTTTGTCTAATTAACGAATATCTTCTAAAGTATAAGCTCACAGAAAGTCGAAATTTTGGGTTTGTAAGGTACATAATAGTTTCTAACTCCGAGCACTACTGGGCGATCTGAAAGTATAATAACAATAAAAATAATCATAAAGGGCCCGCTAGCAAGACACTTTATAGAAACGTCATGTAACCAAAAACTGTCCAGGTACAAATTATATCTTATTTATTTTCTATAGGTACAAAATACTGTCCTTATGTAAACCTATCACCTGTTAATAAATCTCGTTGGGGCCTGCCAGATAGACCCACACCTTATCGTGAATTCAATTTCACCGCAACTGCTGTACTTTTTATTAAATAGCAAGCGCGCGCGCAGGCGACGCGACGGTGAGGGTGGGAGCGAGACAGAACAACAACTCAATATAATTACCCAATATTATTATATTATTTTATTACTTATGTTATATTATTTACTCATTATTTACACACTGTATTTATTAACATTTATACACTGGATTTATCAATATTTATTTACTGGCTTGATTTCCGTACGTGTTTTACAGGTGACCACTGAAAATCACAGCACAATAGCACATCATTATGCTGAGTGGAAGCCTTCTTGTCACAGTCATGACGTACTGCCGAATATTTGTTATGTTTATATTGTTGTTTTTTTTGTATGCACGTGTTTCTGTGACAAATAAATCTATTTTTCTTTCTTTTTTTTCTTTTCTATTGAAAATAAAGTCAGTCTTGGCGTCACTTCGGTCACGTGACACCGCGGTCTTAGCAGCCGGGTAAGCCGCTCTGTACCGAGTTACGATAGAATACGCATGCACGTCGTGTAACGAATCGGTTGTTGTCGTTGAATTTTGTAATGCGTTCGGCTCGGAGTTCGGACATCATAACATTCATCATGACATTGACAATGTGTGGTTGTTTTTTGACGTAATCGCATTAGAACCATATAATTTGTACAAATTATGTAGTTAATTTGCATTTTGTTCGCTCCGTATAAATTGAATTCATTAGTTTATTATTGTAAGCATAGAACAGTGATTAAGATAGTGTTTATGTGTTTTAAGTTTAGATATAGAAAATTACGTTGTAATTAGGTATTTGGAGTAAGTAGATAGTTTAATAAGTTGAAATTACTTATTTAGTAGATTTCAAAGGTAATTAGTGGGATCGGTAGGATTAGGATGGCGGCATGTAGATTATTGTGTGATTATTTGCTTTGTGAGCAAACATGCTTTTCAAGGTTATTGAAGAATAAAACATGTTAGGCCGTGCTCGCCCAGATATATGACTATAAATTACAAACGACGCGATGGTTTTTTCAAACATTTTAATGTTTTCCTTTACGGAAATTACGGTAAATATCAATGGTTGACTGGCAGTTTTAAATTAAATAAAATGAGTTGTTTCCCGTGTTTACTTTTCTCAGATTCTAGTAATTTATGGAATAAAGTTTTTACATTTCAATCTGACGAATTCATCCAAAAACATGTGCAGACTGGAAAAACATATTCGTAGCTGTTTTATGAGTTCGGGACTGCTAGGGATATAATTATTTTCACTAATTAGCATGAAGCTCTTAATAGAAAAGTAGATCGAAATACATGGGAATTTAATGAAACGGTTTATTGACACGGTTATTTTGTTAGGTAAACAAGATGTAACTGTTCGTGAAAGTTGAAGTGACGTCATAACAATTATTAAACAAACTTTTTTTTATGCTCCGGTTCTCCCCTTTGTTATACCACGCCTCGCCACTGCTAGGTAAATAATGAATAACACCGTATCGCAATGACTAATTGTATTTTATTTGTAAACTACCCTTGGGTGTTGAAGTTCGAACAACGAGAAAGTACGAAGAGCTAGTTACTGATATTGTGGTGAGCTGTTGCAGCACGTAAAAGAGCCAGCAGAGTCATACTTAAAGGTAATAAAAAGAAAATCTTGGATAGTTGTGTGGCAAGCAGACGCCCAAGTAATAGTGGTTGTTGTACATGCAGTATACTCATGGAATTGCCAAGTTCAATTAAGGTGCAGATGGAGTGTTTCCGCGAATAGCTCGACTCCATCGACACCACAGTATCTGATCCGGTCTATATTGTTCGCAGACAGGCCGTCAGTTTAACTTGACCTAGAACTTGTATTTACAGTAACTTGAACTTGCAATTATTTTGAGGACTTTACAGATAAATGTGTTACACGAACTGCTATTTAGAGATTTGTCTTGAGATGGGGTTGATTGGGTTAATATGTTTACACTTAATAGAATAATAATAATTATTCATTTTCCAGATCATAAAATCCAATTTGTTAGTAATTACATGCACAAGTTAAACACTAGTATTATAAGTACACATAGTGCATCAGGGCACTAGTGTTGCCAGGTCGGGCACGTACTTACCCTTTGGTGGGCACGTTGACGGACGCCAACGCCTTGTTGGTGGTTGGTGGTTTTGGTTTGGGCCGATTCTCCTTATTACTGTTGAGCGTTGCGCGTTGTTCGTTCATTCTTTCCGACTGGCAGCGCAGCACCAGGTCGAAGAACGACTCGGGGTTGTCCTCCGACTCGGCGCGCTCGATCTTCTTCTTATTCTCATTTCCCACCTCCTCCTCGGCTCTCTTAGGGTCCGGAGTAATCTGTGGACAGACATTTTATTAAAATACAATATCAGTTATTTCACATCAAATACCATTTGTGACACCTTCGTGTAGGGCTATTGTTGTATAACAATTAGTAACTGTTATAGTTAGTTTATATTCGGGCACAAGTTCGGACGACCACCTCGAATGGCGCTCCCGGATGTATTACTGATTTGGGGCGAAGATAGAAGCCTCCTGACCCACGCCCCCACGTACCTTCCCACCGCTGACCTGTATTATATGCGGGTGTATCCCGATTACGCCGGTGGTATGATCCAGTGAGT
This sequence comes from Xanthia togata, assembly GCA_963853775.1. NCBI lineage: Eukaryota > Metazoa > Arthropoda > Insecta > Lepidoptera > Noctuidae > Xanthia > Xanthia togata. Next base: position 1,532,627 of record OY970790.1, read on the forward strand.
GACCTAAGGTTCGAATTTCGGCGATTTTAGCATTACAGCATTAGCAATGAGTTAGGGATCCATCGATCCATCAGATTAACGCCACGCTACGCTACGCTTGTCGGGGTTGGGCCGTTTATGGGTGACCATCTTTACATACTGAGATTTCTCCGTACCTCGGAAAGCACGTTAAGCCGTTGTTCTCGGTTGTCATTCGTGGATCTTTGATAGTCACTACTGGTCGTCAGAAGCCCGAAAGTCTGAACCAGTCTTACCAGGGGGTATCGTATTACCCAGTTACTGGGTTGTACAGGTCAGATAGGCAGTCACTCCGTGTAAAATACTGGTATTTAGCTGCATCCGGTTAGACTGGAAGCCGTCTCAAACATAGTTAGGAAAAGGCTAGGCAGATTGATATTGTCAACTGAAGTGCGCGCGTGTCTCGGACGTGCCGCGTAGTACTGCCGCGCAAACATTCGTCGGTTTAGTCCTAACTAGAGCGCGGCAGATGTGTCCTGCAAACGCCGCGTGTTGCTGCCGCGCTCTTGTCGCTCAATGTTTAGACACACCTTTAGAAAGCCGTTGTAAGAGTTTTCAATGCCAAAGGAATATTAACCTTACCTACATTGAAATTAAGTCAATTATTGCTTAGGCGGCTTCGCTATGAAACAAACAGTTTTCGTTATGTGTTGACGCTTACTTAAAAAAAACAACTAGCTATCCAATAACAGGCGGCCTACCACCGCTCTTACAGCAGTACTATTAGGTGGTGGTAGGCCTTCAGGCTTCAGGCAAACGTAAGATTACTTATTGTAATATATTTTTCTCTTAGGTTTTTGGTCATTATTCGCTATGCGAGGGCAATGTTAAGTCGACCATCCACTCATATGTGCACGGAGAGGTTGCCACGGTAGTGGCGCGGTTCATTTGTTTGCCAGTTTTTGTAGCGGTACGTGTATGGGAAATAAAGGTGGGATCATCCACTGCGACCAGGCCGCCGGTCATAGTGGCGTCTCACCTGATGGTATGGTGATGATCAGGCCGAAGGTGGAAGCGAACTTCACACGGAATCCTTAACCACAGAGGAACCGGCTATCTTGCCTCTAACTGCCGAAACACAACCATGCTGTTAACATTGTTGTAGTGGCGACAGACTTAGATGAGATGGTGGTAGCTAGCCAGGCGGACTTAGAACAAGCCAGCGTTTTCATTAACCCAAATCAATGCAATAAGAAGAGGTAAGTGAGTGTGCCAAGTGATCAAGTACTAAGTGTGTGGTGAAGGACCATACAACTTGACCCCACACAAACTATGTAGTAACCTAAATAAACGATGTGTGTGTATCTAAATCATTAAAACATGGGGACTGCCGACAGAAGAGAAAACTTAAAATGTTGGAATAACTGTGTTTTCTCAAACATGCTTGGAAATTCGAGCATTATTTTGTCAACCTTCTTCGAGATAAATCGAAATTGCTGCACCGGCCGAACACATGCGAGCGCCGAACCGGGAATGTTTGCATGAAATTCCAATACTGTCATGTTTACCTGCCAAATAAATTACTATAGTGCGTTTCATCAAATGAAATAGTTCCTATGTCGTAATGTTGGCTCCACCACGGCTCCACTGTTGTAGGACGAACACGAATAAGCTACGGCGTTACCTAATAGGTCAGTTGTTAAAGTTTAACAGTAGAGCCAACATTACGGCAAAGGAACTATTTAATGAAACGCACTGTATGAAAACTCCGTGTGATTTAAAATGGAACGAACTTTTTACTTCAAAACATGGCAACCAAGGAGATAACTTACCAATGATTCCAATTAAATTTAGATTTGGTTTGCAAATAGAGCTGTTTAAGTAACGAAGAAACAATAGTAGATTGTTTGCCTAGGGAGAAAACAACTATTTTTAAGGCGAGTGTTTTTCCAGAGCGGAGCGAAGGATTCTAGAGAGAATTCTGAGCGCAGCGAGAGATTCAAAGTACTCACTCGAGCTTAAAATTGTGTCTTTCGAGGTGAATAATCTACTTTTTATCACCCTCTATGAGGAAAAAAAATCGAGTGCGGTCCGACCCTCGTCAGGACCAACGTTCCTATTCACGTATGATTTTAAAAAAAACCGCCGTTTTGACCTCACTAACGGCTGCAGCACCCTTGAAAACGATACCCATGATGATAAATTTGAAACTTTTCGGAGCCGCCATTTCTAGATTTACATTTTGACTTCACTATCGGCTTTAGCAGCCTTGAAAGCCATCAAAACGATACCCATGATGCTACATTTACAAATTTTGACAGTCGCCATCTTGGATTTTCATTTTGACCATGATTATGAAACCTTCTTGATCATATCATTACTCTATCATAGACTATGTTGTTATAGTAATATAAAACTGTAGCGTCAAACAATTTGTCTGCTTATATTACGCTATGTAATTTTATTGTGGAATAAAACCAAGATTTCCTTTGGTTTTGTCTTTATTCTGTATCAATTTATTCCACAATTTTTGTTATCGCACAATAATATTTTAAAGCACGATGTCTCAAGAGAAAGTATCTCAATATCTTCGACCCGATCGTTACGACGTGGAGCCTGCTGTACCCGGTGCTGATCTAAAGTGGGCCCACTGGAAATACACCTTTGAGAACTTTATCGCAGAACAAGGATCGCACGATGAATCGCTCAAACTGAAGGTACTTTGTCAACCACATTTCGCCAACAATCTTTAACAACATCCGCTCCTGCACTAAGTACAGCGACGCAATAAGCAAACTTAATGATGCCTATGAAAAGAAACAGAACATTACCTTGGCAAGGCATCGACTTACGACTAGGCAACAACAGCCTGGAGAAAACATCGCAGAGTACTCTCGAGCGCTTAACATTCTTGCTCATGACTGTAATTTTAAAGCAGTGACAGCGGAAGAACACCAGAACCAAGCCATACGTGGGACATTTATCAGCGGGATCTTATCAGGCAAAATAAAGGAACGGCTTCTAGAAAAATCACTGACACTAGAAGACACTTTGAACCTTGCGATTACCTTGGAAACTGCCGAGAACACCTCTCAACTACTAGTACAATCTCCTTCCTTTAATCCTAACCCTGTCAATGCTGCCACTGAGGCAGAAACACCAACGCAGCAACACAACCTAGCAACAACTCATCGCCGTCGTTGTTTCTTTTGTGGGGGTAATATTCATCAAAGATTAAAATGCCCCGCCCGCAATGCGGAATGCCAATTATGTTCGAAGCGTGGCCATTTTGCCAAGGTCTGCAGAAGCTCCAACCACGATTCTACTAACAACTCTACAAATGCAGCTATCACAGATGATGATACGCAAGTACAATCTGCCGGCTCTCAACTATCAGCATTTTCTGCCGCTGCTCCTTCTAGTCTCAGTAAAGCTACAACTCCCATTACTCTCAACAACTACCGCGCTGATGCACTCGTCGATACTGGTAGCTCCATCAGTTTCATTGACAAGAATCTCGCTTAAATTTTGAAACTCAAACTCTACACTCAAACACTCGCATCCCTCAACAACGTTTCCTACGTCGATGGATTATGTTACGCCACAATTCAAATAGGTGGCCATATACACTGAAACCAGCCTTTATTGATCATCAATAATCTTTGCGCCAACGTTATTATTGGACATGACCTACTCCAAAAGCACTCTTCTCTTGAACTTGAGTTTGGAGGTGATAAACAACCGCTAAAAGTCTGCAACGTACTAGACGTTCCGCCTGTATCAGTCTTTACGAATCTTTCTCCAAATATCAAACCAATCGCAATCCGCTCAAGACGCCACTCACAAGAAGATCAAGATTTCATATCGAATGAAATAAACAATTTGATCAAGGATAAAGTTATTGAGCCCAGTCTGTCACCCTGGAGGGCTCAGGTTCTTGTCGCTGGAGGAGGGCACCATCGGAAACGTCTTGTGATCGACTATTCACAGACTATAAACAGATTTACGGAACTTGACGCATACCCCCTTCCAAGTATCGATTCTATTATAACGCGAGTATCACAGTACAACTTATTTAGCCAAATAGACCTCAAAAGTGCATATCACCAGGTGCCCATTCTGGCCAAAGAACGAAAATATACCGCTTTTGAAGCATGCGGGAACCTATATCAGTTCACACGGATTCCTTTTGGAGTAACAAACGGCGTGGCAGCTTTTCAGAGAACTTTACAATATATCATCGATTCGGAGAACCTCAAAGGCACATTCGCTTACCTGGATGATGTCACTGTATGCGGTGTCAATAAAGAGGACAATGACGAAAACCTTCGCAAGTTTACGGAAAAGCTGCTGGAAAGTATAAACTTACGCTTAATACTAACAAAGGCACGTTCGAAGCGGAGTCAATCAACCTCCTTGGTTATAACATACACAAAAACATTATCAAACCAGACGAGAACCGTCTTGAACCCCTGATGAATCTTCCTGTTCCAACTGACTCAGCTTCCTTGAAAAGAGCTCTTGGCCTATTCGCTCACTATTCGAAATGGGTAGAAAACTTCTCATCCAAATTAAGACCACTGGTCGAAGCAATATTTCCTTTATCTCAAGACGCTATTAACTCTTTTAACGACCTTAAGAAGGACATTGCTAAATCGGCCTTGGCTGGAATTGACGAGAAGGAAATATTCTCGGTCGAAACCGACGCATCGGAGTTTGCAATTGCAGCGACACTATCACAAAAAGGAAAACCTGTAGCATTTTTTTCACGGTCGCTAAATGATACAGAAAGGCGACAGCCATCAATAGAAAAGGAGGCCTGTGCCATTGTTGAAGCACTTCGAAAATGGAGACACTTTCTGATTGGACGTCATTTCCTACTAATCACAGACCAACGATTTGTAGCATTTATGTTTAACCAGACGCACTCTAATAAGATAAAAAACGAGAAAATCGAGAGATGGCGCCTGGAGCTCTCCTGTTTCAAGTACGACATAATCTATCGGCCAGGCAGCCAGAACTTTGCTGCTGATGCCTTATCAAGTTTGCATGCACATCGACAGCAACTCTCCAAGCAAACTCATTTCTCTACATAACTCTCTTTGCCACCCTGGTATTTCACGCATGACTCATTGGGTACGGTCCAAAAATCTACCCTATTCAATTGAAGATATCAAAAGAATGACCGCTGGCTGTCCAGTATGCGCCGAAATCAAACCCCGTTACATAAGAAATGAAGGGCGACTTATAAAAGCTACATCACCATTCGAGAGATTGAACTTGGATTTTAAAGGCCCACTTCCTTCAAATAAGTACATTCTAACTATAATTGATGAGTTTAGTCGGTTCCCTTTTGCTTATGCCTGTAAAGACATGACGTCAGCAACGGTTATAAAATGCTTAGTTGATCTGTTCTCCACATTTGGCACGCCAGCATACATACATTCTGATAGAGGGGCATCGTTCTTATCGGAGGAGCTCAGAAATTACCCGACGTCACTTGGTACTGCGTGCAGTCGCACTACTCCTTATAACCCACAAGGGAATGGCTTGGTTGAACGCTTAAACGGAACCTTGTGGCGTACTGTTATAACCGGGTTCCGATTTAGGTTTTAAAAAAAAAGGAAAACCACTTGGCTAAAATAAAAGGTATATTTAAATATTACACGAGAGCAAGTTACAAGTGCACGGTAGGAAGGTTGGAAGACGACTCGCGTGCTGGACTGCGAGAAAGGGGAGAGTGGAATGAGAGGTTGCTGCGTCAGCAGCAGGAATGCAGAGTAGACTGATGAGTAAGCCGAAAAGGGTGCAGATGCAGGGTGTAACAGTACGATCCAGCTGTATCTTCGCTCCAACAACGCTGACATTAGTGACCGGGAGAAGGGCTTGTCTCCAGCCCTACATTCTATTAGATCTTTGCTTTGCACGGGAACTAACGCCACTCCTCACGAGCGCATGTTCAATCATCCTCGTCGCTCAGGAAATGGACAATCACTACCGACATGGCTCCACTCTCCAGGACCAGTCTTTATGAAAAAAAACGTAAGAAACTCCAAATATGAACCTGCGGTAGAAGAAGTAGAACTACTACAAAGCAACCCTGATTACTCATATGTACGCCTACCTGATGGCCGTGAGACAACTGTTTCGAATAGATCCCTGGCGCCTCTTCCATATACAGTAGATGACGAAGAAAACTCTGACGATGAACCACCACGTGGACCATCTACTACAAATGAGGACGAGCCTGTTGAAGCAGCTGGGCCAGCTGAAATTGAAGACATAGAAGTTCCTCGTCGTTCTACTCGAGAAAGAAGGCCTCCGGCTTATCTTCATGACTACATTTCCTCATAGAGCATGGGTGAATGATATGAAACCTTCTTGATCATATCATTACTCTATCATAGACTATGTTGTCATAGTAATATAAAACTGTAGCGTCAAACAATTTGTCTGCTTATATTACGCTATGTAATTTTATTGTGGAATAAAACCAAGATTTCCTTTGCTTTTTTCAATTTTTTTTAATTCACACTTTCTCTCACTCTCTCTCTCTTGCCAGCCTAAAGTCAAAGTCAAATAATTTATTTCAATTAGGCACAAAAAAGGCACTTTTTTTAGTCGCCCATTCCAAAAGGTAGTTTTCGTATGGAGAAGAATGGGCAAGAAACTCCACCGTTACTCTTTTAAAAAAATCATTATATCTTGTATACACTAATTATATAAGTATATGTGAAGACAATGCACCTAGAATAAATATGCACCTAAATTATCGTTGTTCGAAGTTGGATTTTTTTTTTTTCTTAAATAATAATTACCATCATCATTTTGTTACAAAATGTATCAGTTCTTCAGATTTACGTGTAGCAATAGACCAAAACTAGCATGTTGGCGCGGATAGGTTTGCCACGTTATGCGCGGTTCATTTGTATCCAGCCGTGTGAGCTCAGCCGTGGGCCGCTTTGGACCGGCGGCGCCTTAAATGTATGATAGAAAAAGCAAAGCAAGCAAGACAAGAAAAGTTGTAAAAAAGTGTATTGTAAGAGTATTTTATGTTACACCTCAAATAACCTTATGCCATTATGAAACACAATATATGCCACTCATACCTATGTGTTGAGTTTACAGCGCACTATTCTGACAAATTTCTGTTCATCTATAGATAGTTTGTATGATGGAAACGTATGTACTTTTTTATACTCTCCACAAAATTCGATATCTGATTAGACTAGAAGCTGAGCATATTCATGATGATGATGAAAGCAGATTACTGATATGAATGAATTTAACACCTGTATCAAAGAGAGCTGTTCCATGCTCTGCCTGCGGACCCTCAGAGCGTTGAAGGGTGTTCGGGGAGCGGAGTCGTCGTCGGAAGGTGGCGCAGGAGGCGACTCGGCTTCCACCGGCAGCCCCAGAACCTTCCGTAGGTCGCTGATGTTCATCTGCGCAGTCGCCATGCCCAGCACGTCACCGAGCTGCAGATAAACATAAAAGCTATGTACATACATTACATACTCATTCTGTTAAATTCAAATTCAAATTCAAAAGTCATTTATTCAAATTAGGCTGAGAATCAGCACTTTTCGAACGTCAAAGTTACATAAGACAGTCCCACAAAACGCCCACCCTTCACCACTTCCTAGTGCTTTCGCTGGGAAGAAGAAGTGGCGCAACAAACTCCCCAGCAGCACAGCTGTCTGTTCAATTAGGAAAAATAAAATGATTCTATACAATAATACTTATGCAAAATAATTTACATAACACAACAGTTAGAGTCTTAAACTATGAATTTGATACAGCTGTCACACAAATGGTTTTGGTTAAGGCGAAAGGGCTCGGTGTAGTCTCTGCAAGTCATTATGGTCGTTCTCGGGTAGTATGGTAACAAAAAAGTGGTCAATTAAAATCATAATTACATCTCTCATTCGCCTCAATGTCATATTTTCATGAAATAGTTATTCCATCGAGCATTGATTCGTAATTTAGCGGGCTATCCACCCTAGAGCATGCACCTTAAGAGGGCGTAGAACGGAACACTAGCGCCACTCCTTTAAAAAAATATTATCTCGTGTCTGAGAAGGAATTATGAATAACGGCTAATAAAGACCAATTCTAGTCGCAGTAAATGTGACTAGAATTTTCTAATACCTTTTATATTGAGACACGAAGCAAAAAAAATCGATCCAAAGATAAAAATAAAAACACGACTGCACTGCCAAAACTAACAAAAGTAAAAAAACAAGTTGTATTAATAGTTAATCTGTATAATTATACAAAGCGAAGGGTCACTCATTTACTCGCTGACTAAACAGATAAATAAAATTTCATTGCTGTCGGGGGACCTTTTTAATCATTATAAGAATATTTGGTCGCTGTGATTAAGTCAATACAATGGCCGCCATATATTGTTTTTTTTTTTTCAATAAAGTCCTATGTCATTCGGGAGATGAAGGATTCTAACGATACCCCATACATCCAAATCTGTTCAGGCATTTAAAAGTTATCGTGGAACAAAGAAACTCACATACATACATGAATCCTAAAAACATTACACTTCTTTCTGAGCAGTCGTGTAAATAGCGCGGTCACATTCCTCTAGATCGTATTTTTTTGCTTCGTGTCTCAATATGAGAGTGGGGTATCAAACTAATTAACTTGAGGAGACGACTCCAAAAATATAACACACTAAAAAAAGTCAAGTTCAAAGAATGCTCACTTTTCAAGCAGTCTATTGTTGTCTGTTGCTGGCAACAAATCTGGAATTGAACTACAATAACATGTAACCAGTCGGATGGCAACCAGTCGGTTATCTTTCAAGTTGATGGCACGTGAACATATTCGTGAAAAGTTTGCAGAATCTTTGCAGCGCTGATTTGCTGGATTTGTTTTCTCCTCTACCTATCGTTATTTCTCCTGACCAAGATGATTCGGTTTATATGTGTATCTATGTATGTTTTATGTATTAGTAGGTATTCATTATCAAGTTATCTATCACTTATGTTGCACCTGCCATGTTTTGTCTCTGCACCACCCTAAGGTTGACTGGTAGAAAATGCCTCAGGCATTAAGTCCACCTTTGTACAGTATTTTTTTTACTTGTGCATAAAGTTTTAATAAATAAATAAATAACAGCCACCAACTGCATTAGACTGCTTGAATGTGATCTTGCATTGAACTTTTTAGTTGCAGTCGGGTTTTACGATTTTAATTTTTCTTCTAATATCAATCACCCATCAAAATGTACGGGAACTCACGCGAGTTCAATTCGCACTTATCCGGTTTTTTGTAGTATCATGTTCTAGGGAGCCTTCTAAGATAACTAGGTGATGCGTTTCCACTGGTCTACATAAAATACTTCTAAATTCTTAAGAAATATTGAAAAAATGATGAAGTTGTACTTATAAATGTTTGGTTAACCAGACATGATGGCGATTAGATAGGTGATCATGATAGTGTAAGGAATGGAAAAGAAGGGTGAAGATGGTAGCACAAGTGATGGAAACATGAGTAGAAATTCACACATTTTGCACTAGCTGGGGAACTCACTGGACTCGATTTCGATTTAGATTTACCGGCTTAAAGTCATCCTCGAAGTAATTTCAAGTGGTTACAAGGTAAATTTTGCACACGTTAGCAGAAAATTGCATTGAAACTGCAAAACTTTTTATAAAGGAGACTATTCGAATTTGTATGGGAAGTGGTATATGAACCAATACGGATACGGTTTTGATATTTGTGTAGGGATACTTCATCTATACCCTCGTGCAAACGGGCTTCAAAATCTCGACCCGGCAATTTCGAGAAAACAATACTTTTAGTATTTACACGATTTTCAAGGGCACTTAACCGTTCTAGCTACAGGAAACCGTTCTTAGGAGACTGCCCTTAACATTTTGATTAATTGCTAGCTGCATTCACAGATTTTGTAAAAATGCAACAGTCAGCTTAAAAAAATGACAATCCTTACGTTTTATTTTAATGTTGCCATTTGATGCACTTTTGTGTAAGGATTAATTCTATACATACTATGGCTTTTGGCGTTTTTTATTTGCGACTTTTCTAGCAGTATAAAGTGCAAGAAAAGTTGCAAATAAAAAAAAAACGTTCCCATCATGTACATTTCGTAAGAAATTCTCATGCATAGATGATAAATGTACTTTGAATAGATACTATTGATAGCTTAAAAATACTGACCTCTATGACCACCTCATACAAACAATTTAAAACCCGATTCTTTGCTACATCAAAAAAAAAAGTTGATTGATGAATAAAAGATTTGTATTTACAATACAAATCAAATCACTTTTATTTGTTAACACAGATAAAGAAATACAGATCTTGAGTTTGGTGAACAGAACGCTATGTTATGCCAGGAGGCGTGCAAATATGGTGTGCATCTATCTAAATATTATGAATTTAAATTGTTCTAAAAGATGTTTAAAAATCATGCATAAAAATGTTTCAAAATAAATCATAACAATTATATAATATTATTTAAAAATTGAACGATGTCAGATTTAAATGAGGAATTATTTAGTTAACAAAGTCAAAAAAAAAAAACACCAAGTCGAATAATTGAAAATGTCAAAAAAAATTCAACCTCATATTAATTCATCATTTAAGTTTTTTCATCTATCATAGAAACAAAGCATTATATTGAGCCATCATCTAAAAATTCATCCAGTGTGTAGTAACATTTGTCACTAAGCAAGCTACTAAGTGCCTTTTTGAATTTTATTAATGGTATATTTTTAATGGCATCCGGTATATTATTATACATTTTTGGAGCGTTTCCGAAAAGGCTTTTACGCATTAAGGCTGTTTTACATTTAACATTACATAGTTTGTTACAATATTGAGTACGCAATGGATTTCTTCTGACTGCCGATAAGCTAACAAATAAATGCGGGTTTTTTTTTTACAAACAATGCAGTTTCCATTATATACATTGCTGACAGTGTCAATATCTTTAGTTTTTTGTAATACGGAATACAGCTATCCGTCGTTTTTAGACCACACAATTCATTTTTAGACCAAATTACAATAAGTTGACTTTCTTTTTTCAAATGTAATGTATACGTTATAAAAAACGTGGATAATGTGATTGATCAGTACGAACCGTTTTTGGGAAAAGTTATTACCATTTTGTATAATTTGTTAAAAACACTCCTTAGAATGCTTTCCTGTTGTTTTTTTTCTTTTTAGTTAGAATTTAGGAAAGCTATCGTACATCGTATGTTATGGCAAGTTATCATACGCTCTTGACAACTGATAATGGTTTTTTTTCTGCGTTTAATTTTGTCTGATAAATACGTTAACGCAAAAAAAAAAATTTTTTATCGTAGCTCTAAATTTTAATATTTAAACGTTAGACACGCCCCACTCAATACCGCATTTACGCACACGGTAATGCGGTAGTGGGGCGCGTCATTTCAGAGTGGACAAGCTATTATATTGACCTAATAAATATCAAAATAAAGCTAAAACTATATGTGATCAGATTAGGTTTTTATATATTTTAACACCGAAAACACCACTTACTGGCTATTCCAACTTGCCGAACTGTCGCACACTCCCAAGTCGCCTATTCCTCGGACATTAGCAGCTATTAACGCTTTCCTGAACTCAAACACAGATCTTGATATGTTGGCGAATGAATGGAAGATGATACTGTCAGAATGTCTGAATTTTTGTGAGAAGAATGCATGTGTTAAATAAATTATATTATGTTTAAATAATGTAATTGGCCTCGGCCGTTCTATTTTAAAAAAAAAAATTTAATAATACAGTAATTATAAGTTTCTCTCTTTTCTAAATGTAAAGTTTGTAAAAGTATAGATTTTTCAAAACATCGATTTTATTCGGTCAGAAAATGGCTTATAACGTTCACAGCACTACGATAACGAACTCAAAGACATGACATTGTAATGACTTCCTGTCAGAATAATCAACGATTAATTCGTGGTTTTGAGTGGATTTTTCGAATATTTCTTCTTAATCTTGGTGCTTACGAATGATACCCATTGTTGTATTGTATGGATAACATAATAATTAATAATTAGGATAGTGAATTTGATTTTTAGTTTTACTACGTAGACGTTCATACAAAGTTATTGTGGCATGTATAATGAGAAACCTCAAATTGGGCATCTTAGATTGTCGCGAAATTAGTCCTTTTCTTGAACTGAACGGTGTTCCGCAGGGTTCTGTGGTGGGACCCTTGCTGTTCATTTGCTATATAAACGACTTTCCCCAAGTAGTCATGCACCAAATGTCCTTATTTGCTGATGACAGCACAGTTATATATGATACTGGTAGTAACCAAGAAATAGAAGATATAAGACAGTAGTCTTGTTACGATTGTTGACTGGCTGAACGCTAATAACCTCAAAATTAACCTAACTAAAACTAAAATTATGAATTTTAAGATTAGACAAAAACAACTGTCACATTTTCAGGTAAACTACAGAGGTGACCAAATATTTGAAACTAATGTTACTAAATTTCTTGGACTGCATATTGATAAAGATATGTCATGGAGGACTCAAATCGATAATGTATGTGGGAAGCTCAGCAAGTTTTCCTATGCTCTTTATATGCTCGGCAAAATTGTGAATATGCCAGCGCTCCTAGCAGCTTATCATGGTTATGTCGCTTCTACATTGCGATACGGCATAATATTTTGGGGCAATGCTACTAAGGTTGAAGAGTAGTGATGGATTAATTAGCATTCGCATTCATTGATAGCATGCGATTGCTCATTTTGCATTTAGCAAATGAAATGTAGTTGCGAAATTCTGTGAAATGCTAAATGAATTATATTATATCATACTATCATGCTATCATACGTCAGAGCGTCGACGCACGCAGCGGTAGCGTGCGCTCTCCGTCGCACCCACGGGAAGTCGGGAATACTAAATCTATCGGTTTCACTTGACCGTTTCTCGTGAATTCGCAAGTGAAATTTATTAGCAGATTCTGCGAATTTGCGAAGAATGGGTTAAGCAATTGTTATCTTAATAGCTTTGATTTGCGCGTACTTAGGGTTGTATATTGAATGAATGCTTGCGATTGTATTATTATATTTAAATTATTAGCATTAGCAGATTTAGCAGGGTGGTGCGAAGATTGCTGTTTAGCAATTATTACCTTATTGTCTTTGATTTGTTCGTACTTAAGGTCGTGTATTGATTGAATGAATTCGTGATTATTTAATAATATTTGGTGTGACACGCGCTTGGCGCGCGTCGTTTTGTGCCAAAGTTCAGTACGTTTTGGCAAGTGATAGTGAGAGTTTAGTTTACGTATTCGTTAATTTCGATTACAGTAATTAAATTATTTCGTCTTGTGCTTATTTAAATAGATAATAGTGTGAACTTAATATCTACCTATAAAATAATAATAGGAGGTAATAGTAGAAGTATTAACAAAATTCGCATACTTCATTAATATCAATTATCGTCATACCATAACATAATTATCGGCAACTAGCATGCTATGACTCAAGAATTCACATGCTAATGAAAGTATTGCGAAATCGCAATAATTGACATTACTATTGAAGAGGTATTAATAGCACAGAAAAAATGTATTCGAGCTATATGTAAAATAAAACAAACAGATTCATGCAAGCCACATTACCAAAACTTAAAAATATTGACTGTACCATCCCTCTATGTCTATGAAGCCTGTATATTTGTAAAAAACAACATGTCCTTATATAAATCTGTTGAAAGTCAACGGCGCTCAAAAAAGTTGCACCCGTTAAGGACTAAAACCAAATTTCTTTACAACAGTATATATGCAATTGCTCCAAAGCTTTATAACAAATTACCTGATGAAATTGTATCAAGCAGCAACATAAATGAGTTTAAACGTAAGCTTTTTAAATTATTGAATGACAAGGTGTATTATTCCGTTAATGAATATTTTAATGACAAATTAAATTAATATTTGTATAATTTAATAACTATCTGAATAATTAAAAAGTTGCTCCCTTATGATAAGTTATTCTATGTTGACAATTTTTATTTCATTTATTATTGTATACGAAATTGTGACTAAATACTACCATTTGTTTATGTGCTGTCTTAATTTATTGACATATTATTGGAATATTAACTATTAGTGTTTGGCATGAAATTGTGACATCTACTTACTTATTGATTTTATTTTATATGTTTTGATTATATTTTGTTAATGTGACATTCAACTACCTAAGTTGTTTTGTATGCCTTCTGGCGGGACATAGTATGGACCAACGTTTTTTTTACATAACATCTGTATATTTTTTACCCTATGTGCACAAAATTAATAAATGAATTTGAATTTGTATTTGAAGCAGTCTGATTAGACCCGATTTTTTTTTATTTAATCAATATGAGTTTGAATACTGGGGAGAATATGAGGCTTTTTTTTTTTTTTGTTAAACTTTGTAAAATCTGCATTACTAGCTTCCTCGTTACCACTAACAAACTATCATTTCACGCACAATTACCCTGCCTTCTAACTAAAATTATCGTTCGTGCGAATACTCGATCGTCGGGTTTTTGCATTTTTTGTTCGGAAAACCGGAAGGCTGCCCTCTTGCGGCACGACTACACGTTGGTGTTGATGGTCGCGTGTTCGGGCGTTCGTACAATACCGCAACCTTGTTACCTTATTCAAAACTTACTTCTTTGGATATGTTATAGTGTTCGTTGGCGAAGTACAGCGCCTTCTCATGGTTTCCGAGGGCGGCGTGCGCGTTTCCTAGCGACCAGGCCGCTCGACCCTCGCCCACGCGGTCGTGCAGCCGTCGCGCGGCCGCCAGGTGGCGCGCGTGGTACTGCTCGGCCGCGCGGTACTCGCGCAGCAGCGTGTACGTGTTGCCAAGCGAGTAGCATGCCTGCGCCTCCACCGCGGCATCGCCCAGCTCCTCCGCCAAGGATAAAGTCCGTCTGTAAATAGCCAAGTCACGCAACTATAGTACTCGGCCATTATAATGACAGCTGAAAGAGTCTGTCAGTTCGAGTGACAGAGAGGACTTTGATTGTAACTGTTTTTATAACGGTAGAGTACATGCTGCGCGTACTGTACATGCTGAGTGTACTGACTGACATTCTTTCGGACCAAATCACAAACACAGTACAAAGTAACACCTAATAGAGACTGGTGTCTGGTGTAGGTGTAACCTGTATTACAGATCACCAGGATTACCCTCCGTCGGACAACTCACTGATGCTCTATGACTATATTCAATGAACATACAGGTTGTACATTACAAATTCATAAAATAAAAGTGAGACAACATTGAAAATTAAGAACTAAAGTAAAACAGTTCTGGTGGAAAATGTTACAAGTGTATTATGATTTCAGAAACACATATTTAAAATTTCTAAATATTTTCTGAGAGATCAGGGTGAAGTCACACAAAATGGAAAGCCTAATTAAATCTGTAAATAAATACGTTGAGGATACACTTCAGTTATTGCATTACTAAGTTTATAATTCACGAACGAAAACTTATGTGAAATTACACTCCCGCTTCAGCTTGTTTAAACAAATGAACAACAACCAACAAGGCTAGGCAATACAATTCAAGAAAATTGCAAAAGCAGCATGCTTACACATACAAGACGTGTTTACACTAACTAACTACATTATTATATCAAGTACCACCTACCCATTTCAAATCTTGGATTAAAGCTGTTCTTTCTGCAGAAGTATGATATAAAAATAGAGAAAATAAAGTAATTCTATAAAGCACGGCGCGGCGGTGGAACGTCATACCCACGCATTAAACGCATCCGCATTATCTGTTTCTGCACATCTTGGTACAATTATTTAGAGGTCTACCCAGAATCCCAAAGCTATAATGTATTATCTATGGCTAAGCTATTTCCAAAAACCTCAGTAGTTCAATTCAATAGACACGCGTCATGTTCCGCTACTCGAATCGGATGAGAGTAGCGGAAAATGACGCGTCCATTGAATTTAACTACTGCGTTTTCGCTGCTATGGTTTCGCAGCGGAGGTGTACTACTAGGGTAAATGGTAAAAATATAACCAGGTAATAAGACCTTAGCACTGCATAACTTTAAAGTCTGACTGTTTATTCTTTACAAGACTGGTTGATCTACTTACTATTGAGCGAGCAGCATTTGAAATTTAAATCGCAATGCATAACAATAACAGCCAACCCAAATAACAATGTAGAATTTTACGATTTATTTATAACTAGCTCTGTCTGCGACTTTGTCCGCGTGGATTCCGAATTCTCCTATACACATCATATACCCACTTCACTTATTTAGTACGCCCTATTGCCCAAGGGCTTAAGGTAAGTATCAGTCTATCGAAATCGGTTCAGCAATTGAGTATACAACTAACAAACATACAGAAGGAGACAGATATACTATCGCATTTATAATATTAGTAAGGATTTTATAAATTCAGTTCACTGTGAGTATGAGTGCCATGCGGAGCTAGTCACTCACCGGGCAGCATTCTCGTGCATATGTGCATAAAACGAAAGTATTACATAGTAACCCACTACTGCGGAAACACCGGCGTATTCAAATATTGCGCACAGCTCTCTTACGTATTATTGGACTACGCAAATAAATGATTTGATTTGAAACATATTCGTTTCTAAAAACTGCACTAAATACAGTTTCTCTAGTCTACATTGAAGTGCGAAAAACAGCATGCTAATTGCAATCCGAGCATGCTTACAACTCTCTAATATAGTCGCATTTGGCAAGAAGCGCGCAGTATTGAGCTGTTTGTTTATACGATACATACAAGCAGGCATTGCAAGAACTCTAACACTACTTATGTCAGACCTAATAAACTTAGTAAATTCGCTGTTCTGCCGATGCTTATTTTAGGACTACAATACTTATGAAGCTAAGTTATACAATAGAAAGTTAAGAAGTTTTATGGTCACTCCTAAGCGCACTCATAGACTTGTGCCGACATAGGTACGTACTTGTAATGTTCAGCAGCATTTTCGAACTGTCCGAGGAATATGTGTGAGTTGCCGAGGTTGCTGTTGGCGCGCCGCTCGGCCGCCTTGTCGCCGAACTCCCTGGCGATCTGCAGACGCTCCGTGTGGTAACGGATGGCGCGCGCGAAGTCACCCAGCAAGTAGCACGTGTTGCCCAGGTTGCCGCAAGCGCGACCCATCGCCTGCCGGTCGCCCAGGCTTCGCATGAGCTCCAGATTCTCTCTGAAGAGTAACAGTGGTAACAGAAATTAGCTTTAACTAATACTGGTTTCATTGAGAGTCCTATGTTTAGGAATGTATATAAACGGAATGTTGATTACATGAATAAGCAAGTAGTTGAGAATGTACAGTGGTTGTGTAGGCGTGGGAAGTGCGTGGGCGTCGATTTTCTCGTGTTTATTGAACTATATTGTCTACAAATCAAACTGATCGGGAGTGTGCATGTTAATTGTTTGTTGGACCAACGTATTAGATATAATATAATATAAGTTGTAGAACTATTCTAGACATTTCCAATATTTTCTTGATTATATGCAGAAGTAAATAAATAATAAAACTCGCCTGTGCATGCATTAAGCAAAACTAATAAAATAATACAGTCTGTTTCCAAGCCAATGTTTATGAAATGCGTAAGTGGTGGTTTGAAATGATTCTGAAGGCGAGTAAACGCTTGTGAACAGTAAAAGGGTCCTCGCTGGCTGGCAGGCGATGGACGCGTGGCGATCTTGGCGAACATAAAAGATGCTTATTTTAATATAACAAGTAATTACGTTTTATGTATATTTTTATTATTATTGGAAAGTCATGTAAATACAATGCTTGAATTTTACATCCACTAATATAATCTACTACAATATGTTTTAAATTACACCCACTCTATACTGAACTGTATTAAGAGATGGTTGTGCAAATGAGATGATCAACATCCCAAGAATAGCTACTGTGGCTCAGACACATATGATTATGACCTCTTACTTAAAAGCAATTTAAGTGGTTCATGCCTGCTATTATGTACCTGCTTAATTCAGCGGTCACAGAAGGTCATATCTGGGTTAGTGTTCATCACTTGAAGTGTAGCAGAATAATGTCGAATATCTTATAAAAGTCGTGTTATATACACGTTAGTAGTACACCCTTTTCTAAATTCCAGTAAAAGTAATAAAAATGTATCAAAATGCAATAGAAGCAAAGGTACAAGATTTATGTGCTTACTCATAGTAGGCGACCGCTTGCATGAGACACTCGCGCACTTCCTGCGGGAAGTGGCCCGGGTCGTTCTGCCCCACGCGGCCCAGCTGCTTGCCCTGTGCGTGGAACACGTTCCCCAGGTTGTAGAGCGCGCGCCCCTCGCTCAGCTTGTCCCCCAGCGCTCGGGATATCTCCAGGTGACGCTTGCAGCACTGTATCGCCTCCGCAAACTTGCCCATCACTTTTAATGTGTTCCCTAAGTTTCCTGAAGCTTTTGCTTCACCTAATTTGTCATTCATTGTCCTGGAAACAGATAGATAATTATAATAAAAGAAATATAATGTATGTACTGTGGTTAGTTTTGGTTGATTAAAGCCATTCCCAATAACCATCTGTTCCTTTAGCTTGGATAAAATGTTATTGGGAAAACAGTAGCAAAGCTGTAAAACAGTTTATTCCAGTTAGATATTTACAGTTAACTGGAGTTATTTTATTATATCAGTTTTTATTGGATTCGTTAATAGTTACTTAAATATAATGCTACATTCAGCTTACCTAGCTAAAGTTAAGTCATGCTTATGATACTGCATAGCCATATTGTAGTCTCCGAGATAAAAGTATGCATTGCCTAGCTGGCTGTATATGGCGCTGAGTGTCCGGAGGTCATCGGTCCCAGCCTGGATGGCGGCCTGGAAGAAGGCCACGCCAGCGCCGCAGTCCCCGGCCTTGCACAGGCGCTCGCCCTCCAGCGCCAGCTCCAGGCACATGGAGCCCCCATCGCAACTCTGGGAACAAGGATGAAATAACAATTAATCATAGGTCATTGAGTGTTAGTGTGTGGTGTGGTGTGTACTGTTGACCTTGATCTGTTAATTATATCCTTACCTTAGTTATTGGCCTCATTATCATGGGTTGTTCTCTATTGTTAAGTTTATTACTTTGTGGTATGTATGGTTCCTGACTAATAAAACTACACCCACAACATTGGAGCTAATCTAAGAGAAATATATACGTAGTATATAAACTATGTGTCACTCTCATTGAATACAACTATCTGAATAACACCATGTAAACAATTCAGATTTACTTTGTTCTGTGACTCATTAAACATTATGATGAATGCTCGATTTGACATGGAAATATAATTGAATCCAGTATGACTCGTTCACTTCAGCCAATTAACAAGTTAGCTCATGATCGGGGTCATTGGCTATTGGAGTGAGATGCTTTTTATTGCAATATGCTAATTGCACATTCTATTATCATTTGCATAATGTATCGGTATTTACAGTGGAATGAAGTTAACTCAAACAGAATTGGCGAAATGTGGGTGTACCTACTATGGGTACACCTCTGCCTAAGCCTAAAACCTTTGGGGAAAACAAGGCGTGATGTTATGTTATGAAGTTAACTCAAAGCAGAATCAATTTTTAGGGAGCCATTATTTGAATTTACTTCATTGTTGCATACAATGTACAAGGCAGTTGTTATTATTAGTGTATGAGTGGGCTATGTGAGTTGTAAACATCAGTCAGTCTACTTCCTGCAAAAAATAACTAGTTAAGTAAACATTTTACAACACAGACTTCTGTTACAAATTTAAAAGATAAAGAAACTCAGTATTTCAATAATGCATTAGAACCGATCACATGATGCTCCCGCAATCTGAGTGACAAAGGGTACCTACATAATGATAATGTGCTTCAACTGGAAAGAGAAGCACATAATGATTTTTTTTATTGCCTTGTTATAGTAGAAGAAAGGAACAGTTGGATATAATTATGTTCTATCTTTTAAGATAAGATAAGATATTTTATTTGCATAAAACATGGTATACAAGGTGTTTTTAAAAAATATTAGATCGAACCTGTTTTGATTAATACTAATGCATGCAAACTTAGTTACTAAAGATACATTATGTTAATGAAATATATGAGATGATATTAAAAGAATTTACCGCATCATGGCATAATAACTGATAGGAATTTAGTTGTTTATGTTGGCTAGCCCAAGTATAATGACTTGCTTTAAATAGTGTATAGTATTATAATCGACATAGCAACACACTTTAGTACATTAAATTATAATTTCAAAATAAAAGAACATTTGATACTGATAACTTTTGGCCTGGCACAAATGAGTAAACATGTCCATGATTAAGATTAAAAATTATGGTTTAGTCTACATCCAGAAACGTTAATATGGCCTATATAATAATTTATAGTTACAATAGAAGTGCAAAAAAGTTTTAGCAGTGTTTACGAAATTACAAAAAGTTTTAAAACTTGCATAAAGTTTTCCTTTGTGTGGAACATGTTTTTAATGAGCGTCACTGAGCTGCCTTAAATATAGTAGCGAGTGGTGTGCATTACTGCGCGCTCATCGCACGGGCCCCTGGCAGGAATATTGTGTCGCATGCGGATGTCCACACTTATAGGTCACGGTTTCCGTATTAGGTTCCCCTTCATAATGACTCACTGCTAAATTATATTAACGGGAAAACTAGCCGTTTTTTAATGCGATTTCTAGTCACAACGATAATCTTTGACTCTACTTCAATATAAATAGTAAAATTATATAAATATGCTAGTGCAAAGTAACACAATACGCGAAACTTACTTGTGCGTCAGTTGAAAGGTTCTCGGCGCTAGCACTCACAGACATCCTCCGCTATTAATTAACAACGAAAAGATAAAGCTAAATAAAAATGTCAATACACTATCAGAATATTCTCATAGTTATTGTTTTTTATTTGCTTTGTTATTCTAACTTCGCTGGGCGTGAATAGTCGTTGCACAAGTAGAACGGCATGGATCATAAACAATCATAGAGTATCTGTACTGTACTATATCTGTACGGCTGACCACAGAGTACATTTTATACGGCTGACAATAGAAAGCTCTATGGATCAGATATGTAGAATGAATAAGAAGATCGCATTGAATGAATGTAACGATCATAGAGGAAAGTAAAATTGGTAACGATTTAACGAATGTAAAACTAACTGAAATATGCGACTTATTTACGTCTTGGGGTTAGTTTATAGGTAGTTCTCCTACCTCAATGGCAATAATACATTTCAAGATTTTCCATGAAGTTACGCTATGATGTTTAAGTCAATGGTGTAACCGTAGTGTCCCTTTATAGTCTGTGGGTGTAACAATAGCAATATTGCCATTGCTAAAAAAGAAACTACCATAGGGTAGAATTGTACTGAAAATGGAAGTGAGTATAAAAGTCTCACGTGGTGACAAATGAAACTAAATATTTTACAGACCTATGATGATGGCAATACTTTGCCGAAAAGTGTTCTAGTAGGATTATTTGAGTCTCCAACAAGCATCATTTTTTATTGCACCTTTATTTTAACAATTTGTTTCCCATTCGAAGTGACCTAAGTGCGATAGTTGCTACTGTCAGAACTTAATGCACAACAAAAACAAAGCGACACCATTGACACCAATGCCTCTACTGGGGGATAATCTAACTATTTTACGATTTATGATTAAAGTCTAATGAAGTAGCCAAACAAACAATCAACATTCAAAATTCTTAGGGCGCCCTAATTAAACTCGATCCAGTTGTAATTATATGTGTATTTGCACCACACAACACAGTATCCAAGCGACAGCGGAAGATTACGTATACGCGAGCACAGGTTATACTTTGGTGATTACACGTTACCGTGCGTTTGCACTGGCGAAACATTCACAACAAAACATGTCTAAATCGTTAGTTTCTGTCAAAGTTCCATACAACATTTGACAGGAACTAGACAATGCACAAAACAACATGTTTTGTTGTGATGTTTCGCCAGTGCAAACGCACAGTTATAGTTCGATTCAAACTAATGGCGGCTCGGAAGTTGGTTACTCGTTGCGCAGTACCCCACCCCTCACCCCCGCTGACCCATAAACACGTTACTGCGCAGCGACTCGTGTCATGTTCCGAGGCACCATTAAGTTTGAATCGACCTGTACAGTCTCGTAATAATATTCAGTCACAGACGACTTAGAGATACTACGTATATTCAGTTTAGATATTTACATTCAGGTTCAAATGGCCTCTGGTTTTCTACCAACCATAGACTAACTGCCTTAGACCAACTAGTGTTGTCAAGTTAAATCTAACAATGGGAACCATAGATAATTAGTTTGTTCGCCACAATTCAAAAGTCATTTATTCAAACTTGGCTGAGAATCAGCACTCTTCAAACGTCAAAAATTACTTAAGACCGCATAAGACAGTCCCCCAAAACGCCCGCGCTTCACCACTTCTTAGTGCTTTAGCTGGGAAGAAGAAGTGGTGCAACAAACTCCTCAGCAGCATGGCTCTATAAATAACTGAACAGTTAGAAAAAAAATAAAACGTGCGTTTAACATTAACAGTTCATATCGTCAAACGTTAAGTATTCAAGGATCTGACCACATCGTCATGTGAACAGTTCTATTTCATTGAAATGGAACAGTTTCATTTATGTCAACCAGTAGGTACACTGTAAAATTGTTTAAAATTTAGTTCCGATTTTGGCCGCGTATGGCACGCGTCAAAAGAACCATAAAGCGTTGTAATGGTAGCCACACACGTTACGATTTCTTGCGCAAGTAAGGTATATATCGTTACGTTTGTTGGAAGATTTTTGCGCTAATTACGTAACGATATAACTACTTGCACAAGCCTAAATTTGCTAAAGAAAATCGTTAAGTGTGTGGCTACCAGATACACCGTAGCTACACCCACGGAATAGAAATCTATTCCGTGGCTACACCCATCAGAGCACGAAGTAGGCGGTACACCGAGTACCTAACTATTTTTACTATTGACACGCTAAGAGGAAGTAGGTACCTAGTTAAGCCCAGTTATGCCTTCAGCACCAATGCCACAATTTGAGCGACTTGTTCGGACGAAGTACCAACTAACTAGGTACAACGTAGTAACTTTTGTTGAGTTAAAAAGACTAGATAATAATCAATAAAAAAATGGTAAAAACAATTTAAATCGCAAATGTAAAAAAAAAACAAATATAATTAATTTAAAACTTTAATAACACACGAATTTGAGACTGCATAAATTTTATTTTCCCGGCTATAATTTTATCTTATAATGCAGTTCTATTTTAATTTTTTTAAGATTGGACAGTCTCGACATTTTAATTTTGTTTAATCTAAAAAGTTTGCATAATTATCAAAAATATTAATTCGAAAGTAATCCTGAACTTTGATGCACAGCTTTGATGTAGTTTATGATTCCGTCAGTGTAGGACACAGAGGTGTAGGAATTTCTTGATAGCAACCCGTAGTTCGGATTTATTGGATCAATGCACGATTGCTAGAAATTTAAACCAGTCTACGGTTTCAAGAGTATACCGAAGGTTTGTAGAGACAGGTTCTTACAAAAGGAGACCCGGTACCGGCAGAACTCGAGGAACCACCCGTCGTGACGATCGATTTATTGTTTCAACTTCCCTACGAAATCGTTTCCTCACGTCAGTACCTAAACATCAAAACAGAGTTGAATGAAGTGCGTGGAGTAAACGTGAGTGCACGAACAATAATAAGGAGGCTGAAGGAAGCGGCAATCACTCCTTTTAGACCAGCAAATGGTCCAAAGCTGTCTGCAGCTCACAGACAAGCTCGTTTAAAATATACGTGTGAACATCTTAATTGGACTGAAGAGTCTAAGAATGTGCCTCCGTATTGTTCTCCGTAATCTTCAGAAGCTCCAACAGTATTTTCAAACGTTAGGTAATGAACTAGTGGTGGTTGTGGAGCAGGACCAGCGTTGAGCGAAGCATTATCAGCGATGTAATCCCCCAACTTATACCTAATATGCCTGCATAGTGTGTGTTTTATACAAGATTAATTGAATTTCGTCTCATTCAGTTGAAGTAGGTAGGTATGTGGGGAGGAATTTTATTGTAACATTTTAAAAAGAACCCCATGAAAGATGAGTCTACTTTAGCCAGTCTGAAACCTGGTTGAACTAATAGGTCCCTATTTATTGTACTATAATTAGGTATGTCTATCACCTCTTCTCAAACTTTACCGGCACAGATGACAGACCTATCTCCTAGAGCTCGGAGCGTGCAATCCCCACCACGACGTCAACGTAGGGCTACGGGGCGGTGGGGATTACTAGTAGGTAGTCATTTTTTAATGTAGTTACAACGACTTATACAATATAAAATATTCAATACATAAAACATAGATCAAACAATACATTAACATTACAATACAATACAAAACAATAACCACCGTAGGTACATTCAACACTAACATAACATTATTGGCCGACGACAGTAGGTACTCTAAGTGATGTGCAAGTCACTTCAGCGTCGTATGTATGGACACTATGGACAGTCGACCCTGTCAGCTATCATCATCAGCACGCTGTTGGGGCTGCCGCGCACCCTCCGAACGCTAGTCGACGCTAGCTTCGGCAAACATCCCGAAGCACGACAGTGTCGCGGCAGCCCCAGCAGCGCTCTGAAGGCGTTGTTTATAATGGACGCGGAGGGCTTTGTATGCTTTTTGGGTGTGATTCACCCACAGGCAGCACGTGTACAATGAGGTACAATAAGCTGTAAAAAGTGTTTGCTTGACCGACTTGGAACAGCGTACAAACCTGGCTCTGATTGATAACGCTCTCTCTCTACTCTCTCGATTTCAGTATCGTCTCCGAGCCCGTCAGTAAATAAATGTTAATGTTACGAGTATACATAACTGGCGAAATGTGGGTGTAGGTACACCTCTGCCTAATCCTTCGGGGATTACCGGCGTGATGTTATTATGTTGTAAAGATAATTCTCCCTGCCCTCTCTTGCCTGCTAAGTAGATTTAGAACTCCTTGTGGATAGGTTCGTGCGGGGTCCTCTCCTGCCTGCTCAGTGCAAACTGAATGATTTCTACTAAGTATAAGTATACTACGAGTACTATATCTTGCTTGTTGTAAACTTTTTATAAGTTCTTGTTTGATTCTTCATATTTTCGTGTGGTTAGTAAAAGCCGCCCATGGGCCTCTGACTTGGCTTCACATGCCGTCGAGAAATATCTCTCAGGCATGCCGGTTTCCTCACGTTGTTTTCCTTCACCGTTTTTCAAGCTAGTGATAATTATACAATACGCACATGAATCCGAAAAGTCAGTGGTGCGTGCCTTGGGTTCGAACTCGAGACCTGTGACTTGGCGTCCGACGGTCACACCACTAGGCTATCACTGCTATTCTTGGTTGATTGAATGGGGCCGATGAATTTTAAAAGGTCTCCCAGAAAATACGATTAAGCTATGTAGATAGAGATGGCTATTCGCATTTTTTTTAAGTTTCAGAAACGCATATTTTGTTTTTGTTTTATTTAGTTCCTGAACCACCCAAATATTTCAATGTTCATGGAGGTAGATAGCTAGGCACCCCGAGCACCCGAGGCTAGCAGCTCGGGACGGCGAGGGGTCGCGGGGGCGGTGGGAGGGGGTGCTCGTTAACTATGCAAATACCAGGTACGGGCGCGGGCGGGGGCTCGCAATCTGATCGGCGACCACGCCCCCTGCCAATGATTACCGTTACACTTGATGGAATAGAAGCTCCTGAGCCCTGAAGCCTCACTGAGGCTTCCTGAAATGGTGTTCATTTGAACTCAATATTTGTAACCCCTGCAAGTATGGAGATACCTACTTATTAATCATCATACTCGTAGGTACTTACGACAGTCTTTATTTAGGTTTTACATGTGTTTGAAAAAAAAAGGTTCTCAAACATCTAACAGAGTTCGTTTAAACATCTTAAAATGAATCCACCATCCCTCTGAAATTCAATGTTTTGCAATAGGTAGATAGGGTTTTGGTACTTTGGCAATGTCTAAAATACCATACGCTGTTATGTGAGTCGTTTTTTATAGGAATCGAGGCTAACGGTAATAGTTTAAAAAGTTCGTTGATTCGTTAGACAGGTCTAATAGTCTATTTTCATAGTCTTTGAGTAATCCTAACAATGCGGGGGGCGGGGCGGAGGGCTATCGGGTGCAAATAGACGCGTCTAATTGTTCACCGTCATATGCGATTAATTTACAAGCGCATGTAGGTATACGTGCGATTTTTTGTAAATTAATCGCATATTTTAGAGCATCATTACTGAAAATATGCGCACTTTCATTCCTAGTACAGGACAGTACCGAGGAGTAACTACATATTCATAAAACACGATTACCTACTCTGTTATGTTTTAAATTAGGAAATTGATAGTGTCCAATAATTATCTTAATAGGCAGCACAGGCTTGAAGATTGTGCATAGCGACTTGATTTTTGATAAATTTCATTATTCTGCCTTTGTCACTGATCAACTACCTAACTACAACTGTAAACTACACTGGACTGCAAAACTAAGTACCTATATTACTTTTAAAATTTCAACTTTTTCTAAACTTTATAGTAGAGTTAGCGATTTAACATAAATAAAACGTTTTAAAGCTATTCATATCAGCTTTCTTTGAAACTATAGTAATTATAGGTACATTAGTAACATTTTTAAAAGCTAAAAAAAGAGAAAACCATAAAAATAGCCATTTTTAGCTTAGTTTCATAAAACTAAGCAGCGGTGGCCCAGTGGTGGCGGCCCCGACTTACGAATAGTAAGTCGTGGGTTCGAATCCAGACAGGCGCATTACTTTGTGTAATTTATTTCATCACCACTGCTCTCAAAACGGTGAAGGAAAACATCGTGAGGAAACCGGCATGTCCTAGAACCAAAAATTTGATGATATGTGACGTCTACCAATCCGCACTGGGCACGCGTGCTGGATTATAGCCCACTCCCTCTCATTGAGAGGAGGCCGTGACCCTGTAGTGGGAACGTTATAGGCTGATGATGATGATGATGTCATAAAACTCAATTAGCATTTACAAGTATATTATACATGTTATAATTCTTTTTTAAACTGGAATTGCCTCCTCGGGCTTCGCTTAGAGCTTCAAGTTGATTTGGCATACTGAACACGAGGTTTCGGAGCCGATGTTGCAGAATATGCTCCCATTCTTCTATCAGGGCCTGTTTTAGTGCCCTGAGGGTGGTAGGTGGTGGTCTGCGGCTTCTGACTAGCCTCCCTAGCTCATCCCAGGCGTGCTCAATCGGATTGAGATCAGAACTTCTTGATGGCCAAGCCATCACGCTGATACCAACCTCCTGAATATACTCTTGCACGACCCGAGCCGTGTGTGGCCGGGCATTATCATGCATCAGCATCGATCCATCACCCATATTGACTAAATACGGCCCTGCATACTCATTGAGGATCTCCTGGCCATATCTTTCCCCCGTCAGAGTCCCATTTTCTATTGCCACTAACTCTGTGTGACCTTCTGAAGATATGCCAGCCCATACATGTACACTGCCTCCACCGTACTGGACTCTTTCTGAGAAGCAGGCTTGAAGGTATCGCTCACCAGGTCACCTGTAGACACTTCGCCTTCCATCAGAAGTGTAAAGTGAGAATCGAGCGAATCTATAATCAAAATTCTTGACCATTCTTCTTGATCCCACTGTATGTGTTCACAGGTCTCCTCAAATGGTTTCCAGTCTCTTCGTACCTTCGCTTCATCTTCTGGACCGTTCGTAACGTCACACCCACCATTCTTGCAGTACGACGCATACTGATGCCTAGTTCCAGAAGTCATGATCCTAGCACATTCTTCAGATGAAAGAGGTATGATATAGTACATTACTGTCGCGGTCTATAATGACTACTTTGCTGGTCGCGCTGATGATGGCCGACAGCGTAGCGTAGCGCAGCTCCAGGCCGACATAGCGCGGTCAGGGCTGCAATGATGGCCAAGCTGGAAGGCCTAGAGCATAGCTAGGCTAGCTCGAGGCAATCATAGCGTGACCAGCGAAGAAGTCATAGTGGGCCAAGGCTTGTATAGTGCTTTACTCAAAAATGCAAGTACCTAATCTAAATAAAACCAGCAAGTAATTTCTTATATTTTTTTTATTTTTTTTTACTTCTTTGTTTTTTTTTTAACAATGATAGTTGGAACTATACAGCCAAATATGGAATAAAATCTTTTTGCATTTCATTTTTTTAAACTTTGAAACGTCAAAATAGCGGCCGGCAATGTTTTGCCGGCCTGTTAGAGCGACCAGCTAAACTTTGCCGGCCGCTCCTTGAAACAGAACGGCAAGGTCGACTTTGCTCAAATAAGGTTGTCAAAATAATGACCACATTACATGCATTTTTGAGTAAAATAAGTTTATGTGCTGTTGTAACAAGACTCATCGACCAAGAAAAAAATTGAAAACAAGAAATGAATGGTAACATGGTAATTCGAAAAGGATTATTTTTGATTTTAAAGATTTTTTCAGTTATTTCTTAAAAGAAGGTTACCGACTATGAATTTTTATGTACAAAATTAAACTCTTTTTCGAGTTTTTTTGTTTCGAAAGTATATCTTGTGTACTTAAAAAGTTATTGCAATTTTAAAAGTGTGATACCTACTTAGTTTTTTAGGCCAGTGTAGGTGTAGCCACAGAAACAGTTAATGGCTTATATTATACCAATTTTTTTATATTGGTATTGATAAGACGGGCTGGTGTCCGTCACTCCAAATCAAAGCGTATATTGCGTACGTGTGGGAAAATCGATTATTCGAACCGCCCCAGTTTTTCAAGGCAGGCCAGCAACGGCTGATACTGATAATCTCACGGAAGGTCGGCAGTTTTGAAGCACACGAGCTCCATGCAGGTGATGCAGGACCTCCACATAGTGGACTAGCCGTGACACCAATGACAAAGAGTTGTTTACTAAATCACTGCTGTGACAGTACGCAGCTGTTGTTTTGTTAATTTTAGTTAGAGAGCCTGTTTCGCGGATTGAGTGGTCAATTTGTAAGCTGTTACAGAAAACTAGCCTTCATAATCAAGGTCGAAGCTTATTTAAAATGTATGTATGTATAAATAATAGAACCATCGATACGATGAAGAAGAATTGAATGTGATGAGTGTGATGACGTAGATCTAATTAGTGATCTCCTCTAAAATGAAAAACTGCGCTCATGAGGATGAAATTCGTCATAAATTATATGCTAAAGTATCACGTGAGCTATTAACTTTCTGTTTAAGTAACTAATCACATCAGAACCACTCGATAAATCAATAAATTAATTTACAAATGTCTGTATTATTTTGTTTGCTTTGATTTCGGTTCCAATTAAACGATATTTCCCTCAAATCTATAATCTTATTATGCGGCGATGAGTTGAAGATATTTGATTTTAAGGATTTGGCTCTCATTAGGTACCTTACTTAGGTGCCTTAAGTTATTTGCATTATGTCAATGTTAATAATTTAATCATTTAAGCCCACGAGTTTTGTATTTGATTTGCGTGGGTTTACCTATTATGTAGGACTAGGTATACTGGCCGTTATTAAACTATTAAATAGCTAAAGTTTGAAACCTAAATAGTAATGGTGATGATAAAATATGTGAGGCTGAAGTATATTTTAGGCATATTTTAGTTCAGTGCAGACGCATGTAAGTACACGAAACACATATGAATCGATATTATTTACAAAATCAATTTATCAGTAGATAGCTACGTAGATAGTATTATAACGTTTATAAGTCCACACAATACGAGTGAGGCTGGCTCACAGCGCTCACCTCTGCGCTGCTCGATTACCGAAATCAAAATCGACAGATATCGATACTGACTTGTTGTTTTGTTGAAACCTGCGTTGTACACAATCACATACATAATACACTGCAATCTAGCCTTTAACACGTGAGTTGTAAGTGCGGCAATAGTGTGAGTTTGACGGCTCGAGGCGGAGTGACTTGCAGAGGCGCGGTGGTCCTTATAACAATCGGCGACCACTAGCTTCGATCAAATGTGTAGATTAGTGATTGATTTAGAGGCAACAGTAAACTTTGCCTTTTTAGGTAAATATAATAATATAATAGGCTATAGGTAAGTACGGCTCTACGTAGACGTTAAGTTTGATAAATATTACCCAAGGACCAAGATTTAAGTTTTAGATTAGTTTTATTTCCAGCAGAACTTCAAGCAGCTAAACCGATCGATCCAGTACTTTAGTGCTACATCGACGTGACTGTTTTATAATCTTGACCCAATTTCAATGTCGTAGGAGTTTACCTACAACTACGTTACCTAGTACTAGTTGCTCCCCTTTTCATTATATTGTATAATGAGATTATTGTATGTATTTTTTTAATTCTTATTAGCACATTTAAATATTTAATCAGCACATCTAAAAGGTAAAGAAGAAATGACGTCACAGCGCTACCTCTGTCGTTGACTACCCTGTGCCGTATCGTTGTGTCTGGCGACATGAAAAGGCTGGTATCGCCGCAACCGAGAATGATATATGGAGAGGCTGTGACGCGCTGCTTTGATGCCCGTCAATATCTGTTAGTGGGTCGAGTGGACACCGGCTCAGCACTCGCCGCGCGCCGCCGAGACCCACGGCCCAACCGAACTGTTTGGATAAGGCAAACTGCCTTGTAATTTGACGAGACTGTCATATGATCATAGATATGGTAAGTATGTCTTACATGAGGAGAGACTATACCTAACTAAATGATTTAAATTAATGTACCTACCGTAGTGTGTAGTTTTTTCTTTTAGGTTCCTATGTTTAACTCATTGTTTGGCTTATGTAGGTCATCTGATATGGTGTAACTTATTGTAAACTGTGAAACTTTCCGATTTATAATAATTATTTTTATTTATCTTCCAGAAGTAAAAGCCGTTTGTCTCACTACCAGTTGTGTTGAAATGATGAAATGAGTACTACTGCTACAAATGTTAACAAGTTGAGATGCCTCATCCAAAACCGTGGCTGGTTTCTTGGTGGCGAGGTGGTGGTGGTCGCCGGCACCGCTGGTCGCTGGTCGGGCCAGAGGTCGGCATTCCTCTGCTGGGAGGCTTCAACTCGGAAATCTGCCTCTTCACCAATTACAAACTTTAAGGACACAATGCAGCCATTGTCAAGATTCATATGTCCAAATCAAGATTTTGGCTTTGATATAGGTACAGAACGTACATACATAATACATATGTAGGTACATAAACTTTAGTAGACTCATCTTTCATGGGGTACTGTTTAAAATGTTACAATAAAATACCTTCCCATATACTACAACTAAATGAAACGAAATTTAAATCTTGTATAAAACGCACACTAAGCTGCCAAGCATATTATTAGCTTGGGGATTATATCGCTGACAAAAATGCTTGGCTTAACGCTGGTCCAGCTCTACAAGGGCGCATAAACTAATTGATTAGCATTCAAAAATATTGTTGGAATTGCTGAAGATTGCTAAAACTATCTTTGAATTGTATAACTTCAATCTCTTTTTTTATTGTATAATTGCATAGCACATGTGTGAGCACTGTGACCATGTACCTTCTATAAAGCTACCATTTACTGGGTACGTCTTTCATTGACTTGATATGCCCTGGCGGCTAAGAGTATGTCATGCTCACTCAAATGTCTCGCTGGTGGTGGCGTGTGTGTTGGATCGTTGAGTTTCCTTCAAAATGGTTGAGCTAAACGGTGCTGATCCATGCGTCATGTTCGTGAACGGGCGCCATCAGTAGGGACTGGTCATCTCTTATCTGCCACGGTTTATTTTAATTTTTGAATTGTTTTATTTTTTATTTTTTATTACGGACGCTTTTTACGTAGACGTCTTTCTAAATTGTTCTCAGATGTATAATTTCAACATGAATGATGTAAACAATATTTTGTAAGAATATAATTTTTTTTAAAGAGTGTCCGTGGAGTTTCTTGCCCGTTCTTCTCCATAGGAACCTACGCTTTGGAATGGGCAACTAGCTTCATATTTCTGACTGACTGACTCCTTGACAATTCAAAAGTGCCTGTAAATGGTTTAATTGAAATAAATGCTTTGAGTTTGAGTTTTTTGATATACAGAACATACATAGGAACATAAACTCACGCCTATTTACCATGGGGGTAGGCAGAAATGACAGAATACCGCCTGCTACGATCCTTATATACTCCTTTTGCTTTACAAAAATCCATGCAAAATAACTAACATCCCGCTCTAAAGTGAGACCTGTTTAAAATATTTCGTGTATAACTAGTAGGTACCCCTGTGAGCTACCCTACCTACTTAGTTCGATACGTGTAAAAATCATTATATGTTAAGACAAAATAATAATTGAAGTTCCTACACTCCATCGGTTGCAGTTGTAATCTAGTTTTACAGCTGCTCAGTCGCTTCATTATTCAGAAATACAGAATAATCTAGCATGTACCTACTTATGCTAAATAGCACTATGTTATGATATTGTTTCGTTTAATTTCATTTCATTGTAATGGAGATTATAGAGGACACTTAGTTATGTAATGTAGGTACTTCATATATTTATATTTATAAATTCATTCATTCACTGACGACAACCGCTCAGCCGCGCTCAACGCGTCTTGAAGCATGTGCACAAAAGTTCCTTACCTTTATTATAAAATAACGCAGGTGAGCAATTTTTTTTAATTTGGTAATTCTACTTCTCGATGATGTTTGAATGGAACTTCGCAATTTTTCCAACGGGAAATCCCATCGGGTCGCGGCTAGTTTTCTATATTTAGGAGAACTGTTACTGTTGATCTCAACTCTAATTATTGACAACCCAAGACGACTTGACTTCCTTTGTCAAGAAGTAGCGGCCACAGTAAGCTGATTAGTTATCAATTAGGGCGCGGGGGCCGCATTGAGCGAGCGCGATTAGGGCCGGCGCGCACGTTCTACGCGTGACGCGTGTCGTGCTACAAGACAATGGGCGGCACGCGCACGAGCGTCGATCGCTTCCTTCCTCAACATACGCCTACCTTTTTAACACAATTATTGCTACGCCCGACAGTACTTTGAAGATCAATGTTGTGACAATCATTGGGGCAAAGGGAGCTGTTACAATTTTATTGTGCACTTGATCAGCGATTGATAATGAGCTTATGACTTTTGTGGGGTTCTTTTATCCTTTTTATTTGTGCACTTTTTTTATTTTCAGTCAGATGTAAATTTGTTCCCATGTGTTTGTAAGCCAATAAATGATTTTATATTTACGAAGCTTTCGACTTTGAGAGCCGCAGTACAACGAACAGTCATTGCGTTGCATCACTCGTAGCACCGTTTCATATAAGTTGCAAGGTCATCCTGTCTGTGTTTAAACTTCACAATGATGTGCTTAAACTGTACTTTTGCTTAAAGTTGGTGAGAAAGATGACACAATTACTATTTCCTTAATCACTACTCTACGTCCATATACAAGCATGATATAGTATAGCAGTAGCAGCAGTTATTATAGCATGTTACTAATAGAAGAGGTCTATGTTTTTGTATAGCTTTTTTGCCACGTATTGTGAAACCCACAGACGAAAACCGACAAGCTAGCAGAAGTGTGAACTAAGATCTAAACTTTATTTAAGTAAGCAAACATCTTCACCGTTCACAAAACATGAGATTAGCATAAAATATGCGCTGAGTTCAAAGAGTGGTTCAACCCGGAGGGCGGCAGGGCTCAGTGTTTTTATTCGCGTCTGCCAGTCCGGAGCCCGCATGTCAATGTTTGCAGTTACAAATGTTGTGGGGCTGCGGGGCTCCCCCGCGGATTATCCGCTATTGTCCTCACGGGAAACAGACTTCACAACACATTTGTAACACACTATATTAACATTTCCTTGTTTAAAATGTTCTCCCAAAAAGGTATGTTTACCTGTTCTCGGTTCATTTAAAATTTCCTAATGTTTTATTTTCTATTTTGATGGTACGTTTTGTAACAATCAATATGTTAATTAGAGGTTTATAGGTTTTTATGATGTTCGGCGCGTTGGATGCGCGTTGATTGACCTGTAACCGAAGTTTATGGTTAGATTATATATTTTTATTGTGAAAGTGTATATTAGAGAGTAGTAATATTCTTATTAACCCTTGTAGCTGGGCTTAATAAGCTGGTGTGATCATCATCGTTGCTATGGTGTAATATTTAGGTATCTATATCTACATGCTGGTCATGACTACCTGTCATCCATCACTAACCGGTTTGAAGCACCTAGAAACGTATATAACTCCTACACCTCCTATTCTATTCCTTTAGTTAGATGAACTAGCCGTAGTTGACGACGATGCTATATCGTCGTCAACTACGGCTAGTTCATCAAACTGCTATTATTTTCATCTATTTTCTTTGATCGTAGAATTTTCTTAGTTGTAGTATGTGGTGGACTCAGCGGTCGGTCTATGTCGGCGGGGGATCATTACCGACCAGTCAGGGCTCATCAGCGCTGTGTCAGTGCCTCGTTCCGTCTCCGTTCACTTGTTATTACATGTGGCACGCGTCACTTCACTCTATTATGTTCACCCCTTGCGATTACACAAGCGGGGGAGACAATTTTGATAGTTTTTGCGTTTATTGGGTATATACCTACTTGAATATTTTACATGTAGGTAAAGTAACTATTGAAAGTCATAGCATGTGTTTAAAGTACCTACCCTTTACTTGTATATGAATTAAATTTATAGTTTTGGCGAAAAAGTCCGCGTTACCATTTGTATTTATAACTCTAATAATAATTTTAATTAGAGTTCGAATTTCTCGTACACCAAAATGCAATAGAATTTATTAAAAACTGCCGAATCGAAGGATAAAATGACAACGAACAGAAAAGGAAAATAGGAAACGAAGATACCTATAATGTTGACAAGATCGGCCGCACGTCGAGCACACCTACCGCCTCCGGACTCTTCGCTCAGTTCCAACTCGCCGCTGCCGGTACCCAGCCTCACAATGAGCGCTGTGACGACCCCGGCGGCCGCGGCAGTTGCGTCGAGTTCGAGCGACGAGTATTTTTCCCAGTCCAGGACGCCACCACCTCGACGTCGGGGAGGACGCGGGATGGCTTAGGACTTCGAGGCCCACCGGCCTCTGATAACCCATCCCAGCTCCCGGCGGAAGTGTGCAGCGCAAGAGATGGACACAATCCATCAACGAGAACGTCATACGCTCATACTATGGGGCTACAGAGGGGGAAAAAAACCTGACCGCGTACCGTGTCCGGATGCTCTCACTTTTGCAGGTGCTTGAGCCAGCTGTCAATGTTTCGGCACAACGACTGTCAGATCAGGTGTAATCACAAGTTGGATGACACTGCACATGATCGCCTGTGAATTGAAATGTCGCAGAGTGTTATAGTACCAGCGCAGTTAATTACAAGTCAAGCTGACAAGAGCATTGATAACAGGGCTACAAACGTAAGTACCCAATGCAATGAGGAATTGAGGAGTGCTTTGGAGGGTTCGATATGGGAATATCGGTTCATGCCGCCTGAACTTAGACCACGCTTACCTCGTTTGCTCATGCATAACATAAATAGGGCGCTGGTGGTCGTTCTGGATTCGCAGCTATCAAACTATTTTGATGGCTACGAAGATCTCATCGATACTCATTCAATTTTGTACTGCGTGGCTGTAGTGGCATGTCGTGTAGCTTACGTCAAACTTGCTACTGACGCTAGAGTGACATGACCGAAACCAGCCGTAGTGCAGGATTGAGCATTGTTCGGGCCAGAGCACTCATCGGCAAACTAATTTGCTTCAGGGAGGGCAATACTCGCCCTAGAGTGATGCGCTTTGTGTGGCGGGCGTTCTTAGGGACTGATATCAGCCTTCAGGACTGTATGTCTCGTGTCACACAGCGCATCGAATTCCTGAAGCAGAAAGTGTATGCATGGGAAAACCGTATTCTTAGGTATAAGCGACGGGTCGAGCCATACACTCAAAATCGCACCTTCCAGAGTGATGAAAGAGGTTTATATGGAAAGCTGACCGACCGGCAAATAAACCCGCCTTACCATATGCCCCCAAGATGTAGCTCGTGCAGTCCGTCCGTTACCAAACTGGAAATCTCCACGGCTGGACGGGGTGCACAACTTCTGGATTAAATAGCTTAGAAGGTCGCACGCTCGCTTGGCGGCTCAGTACCAGACTGATTTAGAATCTGGTTCGTTACCCCAGTTTCTAAAGACAGGAGTTACCCACTTGCTCCATAAATCTGGCAGCACCGTGGAACCCAAAAATTATAGGCAATCACGTGTTTACCAACGGTCTATAAAGTTCTTACATCCACCAACTCCATCATGTCTGCCTCTCAAAATGTATCTAGGAACGGGTCCCACGGTACTAAGGAGCTACTCCTCATCAATATGGCCATTAGACGACAGGTTCACCGCCATGCTGGATAGATTATAAGAAGGCCTACGACTATACATGGCTCATGAGGGTGCTGGAGTTGTATAAAGTAGATGCAACTCTGCGCACCTTCCTGATGTCGTGTATGGAGCAATGGAGGACGATCCTTCGCTATCCAGGATGTCGAAATATCCAGAGAAATAGCGAGCCGATAAAGATCGAGCGAGGCATATTTCAGGGCGATAGTTTGAGTCTGCTCTGGTTCTGCTTAGCCCTGAATCCTCTAAGCACACTGCTGGAGGATTCAGGTCTAGGCTATCGGCTGAGGAGAGGTGGTCAGATTATATCTCATCTCCTCTACATGGATGACCTAAAACTCTGTGCCCCAAACAATTTGCATCTGATGGAGCTACTGAAAGTAACTGAAACTTTCAGTAGCGCCATCGAGATAGAATTTGGTGTTGACATATGTGTGGTCATGCATGTAAAGCAAGGGGAGATAGTGAAATCCGTGGGAACCTCTTGAATTCCATAAACCTTAGAGCCCTTAGAGGAACCTTAGGGCTTCATCCCGCTCTCCTTGGGTAAAAAGAACTGGCGCAAGCCTTTAGTGCTTGACACTAACGATCGCAGGGAGGTATGGCAGAGTAAGGAGCTTCACGGACGCTACTTCCGGGCCCTACATGGAACCCATATAGATTTGCTAGCGTCCGTAACCTGGCTGCGTTTTGGTGACATCTTTGGGGTAACCGAAGGTTTTGTCTGTGCAATTATGGACGAAGTTATCATGATGAACAATTGCCGGAGATTCATTGTGAAGGACGGCACGGTTGACATCTGTCGGGCAAGCCACCGTCCGGGAGAATCAATCCGACACATTATCTCCGGCTGTTCTCGTCTAGCTAACGAAGAGTACTTGTGTAGATACAACCTTGTAGCCAGGATTATCCATCAGCAACTTGCTCTAAAATACAGCCTTGGGGAATCGGAAGTGCCGCACTACAGGTATATGCGCTACCCAGTTCTCGAAAATGGAAATATCACATTGTACTGGGATCGATCCATCATGACCGCCTAATATAGTGGTGGTGGATCGAATAGAGCGGCGCACAATGATTATTGATATAAAAGTCCCGCATGACGGGAACCTCGTGAAAGCCGAGAAAGATAAACAAATCAAGTATCTTGACTTGGCTCGCGAGGTTTTCGACTGTCGCTGAGTCCACATCACACAATGTGGACTCAGCGATCATTGTGCCAATAGTCGTGACAGCCAATGGTCTAATAGGCAAGAGCTTCGAACAACACCTGAGGAGGCTCACGTTGGGCAGCTCGATCAAGGGCTTGATTCAGAAAGCGGTACTTCTGGACACGGCTCGCATTGTTAGGAGGTTCCTCTCTCTGGAGCTCTGAGCCGGTAGCTTGGACCTTGTTCCCGATACCGGGTGGCTACTATTTTTTTATATTTTTATTTTTTTAATGTTTTATTGAACATATAGTTTAATTTTCACTCGTATGTTTAATATATATAAAAAATTAAAACTAATATATTATTATACAAACTAAAATATAGCGACGAAAAATTCATCCGCATCGCTGTCGACTGGTAGTGTGCCCAAGAGACTGGCCGCATTGCCACGTTGTATGGCAATGCTTAGCCTCTGGCCAAGGTAAAAACCAGCCTTTGGGTCACGGGAAGTGTCAACCAGTCGTTTAGAGATTTCAGTGAATAGACCTAATGAAAATGTATTTTCATCCCACCATCTCGGAAAGAGTATTTTTAATCTTCAGTATCTGAGTGGAAAAGCCGTTTTTATTCTCTAGAGGATAAAGTAAATTGAATTTAGAACATCGTGTGCACTAAGTTTGTGAATTAAAAAAAACATTAAACCTATTTACTGCTACCTCTATGGTGCCGAATATATCATACAACTTTTTTTTAATTTGTTAAAAACTCAGACTCGGAACCTTCTTGGTGTTCTTTTTTCAATTTGCTTTGTACGCGGTTCTTCACGCGGCATTTTTTCACGTCATTGTTAAACCTTAGGTATATTAAAAACAAGAAACTTGAAAACAAGTGAAAAAACTAAAATGAGTGATTCTAGCGACGAGGAAGTTTGCTTGACGCCAACAGAATTGACTGAAACTGTTAATAATGCGCAAATGAGCTTTCTCCCTCAACAATCACGCGAGAAGTATTTAAAACAGTACGATATGTTCAACACGTGGCGACTAGCAAAAG
This sequence comes from Xanthia togata, assembly GCA_963853775.1. Lineage (NCBI taxonomy): Eukaryota > Metazoa > Arthropoda > Insecta > Lepidoptera > Noctuidae > Xanthia > Xanthia togata. The sequence continues at coordinate 1,571,223 of OY970790.1, forward strand.
GAGCCAAAACTTTCTCAGAAAACGTTTTGCTGGCATATTTTATAGAATTATCCGAGAACAAGAAAGCAAGCACTCTATGGAGTACGTATTCGATGCTAAAAGCAACAATAAAGATGAAAAAAGACAAACATATCGATACCTATCCTAAATTAGTGGCATTTTTAAAAAGAGCCTCATCTGGTCATCAACCAAAAAAATCGAAGGTTTTCACAGTATCTGATATTGAAAAGTTTCTTAACGAAGCACCCGATTCCGTATATTTGGCGGCAAAAGTAAGTCAGTTGCACATTCAGTATCTACTTAAGTATATTAATCTCAATTAAATAGTATACTTAGTAGATGTTGATAGGCATAATTATGCGTTCATATCAATTTTATTCATTTATCTACTACAATACTCTTTACGTTACAGGTTGTTCTTATTATTGGAATAAACGGAGCATGTCGAACTAATGAACTAACACAACTTAATGTCAAAAACATTGAGAAACATTCAGATGACTTACTATTAATTAATTTACCTAATACAAAGACAAAAAGAGACCGCAACTTCGTCATTCGCAAGGAATACGTAACGATTGTTGAGAAATATCAAGCCTTACGCCCGCCTAACACTCCAATCAATCGATTTTTTCTACAGTATCGCAATGGAAAGTGTGTTAGACAGCCTATGGGTACTAATAAAATTGGCAGTATCCCACGAGAAATAGCAACATTTCTTGAACTTCCAGAACCCCTGTTGTACACGGGTCATTGTTTCCGACGAACTTCAGCCACACTTTTGGCTGATTCCGGAGCTGATCTGCTGTCCCTTAAGCGCCACGGAGGCTGGAAGTCCAATGCAGTTGTAGAGGGATACATAGAGGATTCCATCCAAAATAAGTCTAAAATATGTGAAGGCATCGTAGGAGCCATTACACTGAAAGAGCCTCAATCGGATCCTTGTACTGGCCCTTCTACATCAAAAATAAGCCGTTATGAAACACCTAACCATCTCCCTCTCTCTCCAACATTCACGCCAAGGGAATCCGATGAATCGGTACAACTATTAAGTATGACAGATAGTTTACCGAAAAACAGTACACAAGTGACTAACACCAATATTACAGTACCAAACAAAAATATTACACTCAATTTAAATAACTGTAGCAACGTTACTTTAAAATTTTCTTAATTATACCTTAGTATTATTTTGTTATAATTTAAAGATTATTCTGTAATACTTACCTGTCATAATGTAGTAATTAATACCTAAACTGAAATAAAAGTGTACCTATCTTGTGATTGTAAACGTTTTTTTTTTTGCATTTAGTCATTTCCTCGCTGAGGTGGAATGAAAAGTTACGTGTTGCACTCGAGTGCAAAGATTTTTCACCTCGTGCTCTTTTGATTCCCTCGCTAACGCTCAGGATTCTAATTTTGAATCACTCGCTGCGCTCGTGATTCAATTTTAGAATCCTTCGCTTGCTCGGTCATCAAAATTGAACACGCGGTTAAAAAGCAACTTTGCACTCTTGTATAACAAATAACTATTAATTAACAAGTATAAAAGTGAATAAACGAAATTGTAATAATATTTTTTTATTGATCCAACAATTGTGGTATTGTTTTAAAAAGTGTTATCGATTATTTTTCCACCAGTTATTGATAAGCAGAAACAATGCAATACAATACAGTACTTAAAAAGTGGAAAAGATCACAAGTTGTATCCCGTACTAGTTAAAAAAAAACTGTACGAGTATCACAGGAGACAGAAAAACTACATGAAATTGTACTGTAATGACCACTGACTTATCGTTTTAATCATTATTATCGTTCCAACTAAAAGATAAACGAATTATCACTGTTATTGTGGTTGTGATATAAAAGAGCATAAATAGTAAATTGTTTGCCTAGGGAACAAACAACTACACTCGAGAGCAATGAATCCGGGTCACTTAAAGAATGTTAAAAATCTCGGAAACTAAAAATGATAGGTTAATGCAATAAATTGTATTTAATAGACAATGTAATACTCCTTAAATGAAAGTAAAAAAAATATGAGTCACCATACATTTTATTAACACAAAATTACATAAAGAAAAAACTGCTGATCTCTCCTTAAAACAAAAATAGGAAACATGAAATTTTTGAACTTTATTACGATTTTCTTGAATTTTAATACTTCGTATTGCCTCCTCGTGCTTCCATTACTGCGTTTACGCGGTTTGGCATGCTGTACACCAAGTTCCTTATACGATTTTGGGGAATATTCTCCCATTCCTCTGTGAGAGCAATTTTGAGCTCACGAAGCGTGATTGGGGGAGGGTTTCGTTGTTTTACGCATCTGCCTAGCTCGTCCCAAGCATGCTCGATCGGGTTGATATCCGGGCTGCGCGCTGGCCACTCCATACGAGTAATGTTCATCTCTTGAAGGTAGTCATTCACAATCCTACCTGTATGAGGTCGGGCATTGTCATGCATAAATATAGCATCCTCACCTAAATTGACCATAAATGGACCAACGTGATCATTGAGGATTTCTTCCACATATCTTTCGCTAGTTAAAGAGCCGTTTTCTATGATCACCAGCTCTGTGCGACTTTCAGAAGAAATTCCGGCCCACACAAGTACAGACCCACCACCGTAGGCTACTTTTTCTTCGATGCATGCTTGCTTGAATCTTTCCCCTGGTCTTCGATACACTCTGTGTCTTCCATCGTGCTTGTAGAGCATAAATTTTGATTCGTCGGAGAACATAACTTTTGACCAATCTTCAATACTCCAATTTACGTGGCTCTGGGCATATCTTAGTCTTGAAATACGATGCCCACGCTCCAGTTTAGGGCCGTTTGCAGGTCTAAGGGGTTTTAAGTTAGATTCAGCAAGCCGACGTCTTACTGTCCATGCACTTGGGTTACTTCCTCCGAGGCGTCGAAACTGATTTGTGAGTTCAGTTCTTGTAAGAAAGCGATTGCGAAGCATGGTGTTCACCAAGTATCGGTCTTCTCGTGCTGTGGTACACCTGGTTCTGCCCGTTCCTGGTTTGCGTAGGTTAGAACCAGTTTCTTCGTAACGTCGGAGAACTCTATGTACTGTTGACAGCGACACACCGACAGTCCTGGCTGTATCGCGCTGACTCCGGCCGGTTTCCAGCATTGTAAGTATTCTGGTGCATTCTTCAGGCGTAAGCGACATAATTTCAGCTTGAATAATGAATATAGAGCACTATCAACATGGTTTATGTACCCACATAAATGACAGATTACAAACAAAAGCAAAACCAAATGCTGTAATTTCGTAGTTCCATCTTCGAAAGTGGCCCTTTTTCAAATTTGATTTTTTTATGATATAACTTTACAATAACTAAGAAGTTTTAATACCTTCATTTAAGGAGTATTACATTGTCTATTAAATACAATTTATTGCATTTAGCTAGCATTTTTAGTTTCCGAGATTTTTAGGATTCTTTAAGTGACCCGGATTCATTGCTCTCGAGTGTAGTTTAAAGGCTAGAGCTTTTATTTGAATTCTAGAGTAGAATCCCGAGCGTAGCGAGGAATTATAAAGTAGAATCCTGAGCGCAGCGAGGGATTCAAACTAGTATGTCACTCGAGCTTAAAAAAGTGTTGCTCCCAAGGCGGACACTACTTTTTATCACCCTCTATTCAATTTAAATCAATTCAAAATATTTTATTTCACGTAAACCTACATGGGCACTTATGAAACGTCAGAAGCTAGGTGCTCGGTTCCAATTGGTCGTTTCCTATGGAGAAGAGCCGGCAAGAAACTCCACGTTTACTCTTTTAAAAATAATTGATTTTTACAATATTTTCAAATAACAGTGTTATTAGGTATGGGAGGACGGTGTAGGTCTTTCAACAAGTACCAGGTACTCAACAAAATAATTATGGTCAAGAAATCTACAGTCCACTAAGCCTACATCGTTCTCACATTCACAAAATAGAAAATAATCTATTTAAAGATTAATAAATTATTAAAAATAAAAACGTATTTTAAACGAAATGACGTGATTGCTATTACAGCTGTAACAAATCTGAATAATTATCATGTTATGTGTGATCATGTATATTATTGTCTATGAGAGAATGAGTAAGTGCAACTTCTTAATAAGAATAGTATCTAAGTACGTTTATTTATTTCATTCTCACTACGCACAATTTATTTATAATATAAAACTAAGTAAAATCTATGTTTGAGTAAACAATTACGAACGAAGGCGGAATGGATTTCGCGCGTTTTTTACAAAGATTAAACTAACTCTTTTCGAACAGATGTGATAAAAAAAAAACTTCTATTACACACAAATACTTGTTAGTTTTAAGTTACTTTGCCCTCTGGGTTTGTTTCGATGTTCCTTCTCAGAGAGATCAGATGGGAGACACCTAAATCCCCCCCCCCCTTATCCTCACATCGTTTTTTTTTAATATTAGCGACGTGTAAAGTGTTTACAAAAACATACTTAACTACAGAAAATAAAACAAGTATCAAGTAGTTTTGGCGCAGTTCATCACAACTGCTGCGTAGTACTATGAGCGGTGATTACACAGTCCTAATTCGATAAATAGGCCTCCTTGGTCCCCTCGCGCTCGGCTTTCGGCCTCGGCTCTCCGCGTTTCGGCCGGTAACTACTAACGCAATTTATTATTTGATTGCGACGTTTGTTTTCAAATGCACCTTATCATTGTGCGAGCATCTAAATTATACGAGGTTAGGTAACTTTTTCCAAAAAGAAATGACTTACAGTTTGCTGTTATATTTTAATACTAGCTGTTTGTGCCCGGCGTCACCCGGGTGTATTTCCAACTTTTCCGGTACGTTTTCCAAAATTGTCTTTCATGCAAACCTTAGAATAGATAATTACGAATTTATACAACAAAAAAAAACAATCTATGAATCCATTCTCTAGTGATGATCCTTTATACATGCGGCAATAGATTTTTACAGATAGCATTTTTTTATGTACCCAAAATAAACTAAATGTGAATTCATGCAAGCCTAGCACAACGTGTCGTGAACACTGAACAGAATACCTTAAATTTTAATGAAACAGCCTCATTCTGATCTAAATTTATGTGTCTACCTGTGAAAACTACATGAAATCTGTTCAGTATTTCCGGAGATGTGCGCCAACAAACAGACAGACAGACCGACACCGGCTTTTATCACCGGTTTTTCGACAGTGCTACCCGTGGCACTAAGTACTTATGTACGGGGCACCTAACTAACTAACCCGACTTTGTTTTATATACAGGGTGTCTCAAACGTAGTGGTCCAAGTGCAAATGGGGTACCTATCATGAAAAAATGATAATTCTCAACAATTCAGAAAATTTCACAAATTTAATTATTTTCAAGAAATTTTACACTTTCCCTTGGATTATTTGACCCTGTGATCAAATTTTTCGACGTAACGAGTTCAAATATGGGATAAAGATGCCTTGATAGCGTAGGTACAAAATTATGTTCCTATTTACGTGTGGCTCTGCAATGCTTCAGATTTTATTTTTCGAATTATACTTACACCGTTCGAAATCGATTCGAACTTTAGCTGAACATTATAAACCCAATTTAAACAAAAAATGTACTACCGAGTACGTGCACATGTAGTGAGACTGGGAAAATTTCATAAAGTTAGCTGAATGAAAAAATAGGTTTCAACATACAACAAGGTCGAAAAATCCGAAACAATTTTTGCTCTAATTTTACCAAAACGTCTCTGAAAAGTGTTGAGTATTTAAATTTAACACATTCAGACGTGACCTTCGGAATATGTGTTTTTTTTTTTACTTTTGGTTTTGTCGCGTAGGCCTTCACAACTTGTGTTGTCATTTTCAAAAGCAGATTGAACAAATATGAAAGAGAGCGAGATATTTTTAGGGTTCCGTACCCGAAGGATGCGGAAGGTTATTCAAATTAAACTTACAAAATCTCTGTTTTGTTAAGTCATAAAAACCGTGCGAAACAGGGCGGGTCGCTACTTTTAAATTTAAAACATAATATGATACGTTTACGAGACCCCTAGGAGATTCGTATGTCACGACTACGACACGAATACAAAACTGCTACGAAATGTCTTCAGGACTCTTTTGACACGTCTACGAGACTGCAACAATTCGTTTACGAGATCTCTACGAAACTGCTACGATATATTTACGAGACAGCTACGATTCGTCTACGAGAATGCTACGACACGTCCACGGGACTGCTACGACATGTTTACGAGTGTTATAACTCATCTACGGGACTGCTACGACATGTCTACGTTACTGCTGCGACACGTCTACGGGACTGATTCGACACGTCTACGAGACGTCTACAAAACTTCTACGGGACTGCTAGGAAACGTTTGCGAGACTGTTACGACATGTCTTCGGGACTACTACGATACGTCTACGGGACTGCTATGTCACGCCTACGAGAATGCTAAGAAACGTCTACGGGACTGCTACAACACTCCTACGAGACTGCTAGGAAACGTTTGCGAGACTGTTACGACATGTCTTCGGGACTACTACTATACGTCTACGGGACTGCTATGTCCCGTCTACGAGAATGCTACGAAACGTCTACGGGACTGCTACAACACTTCTACGGGACTGCTAGGAAACGTTTGCGAGACTTTTACGACATGTCTTCGGGACAACTTCGATACGTCTACGGAACTGCTATGTCACGTGTACGAGAATGCTACGACACGTCTACGGGACTGCTACAACACTTCTACGGGACTGCTACAACACTTCTTCGAGACTACTACGATACGTCTACGGAACTGCTATGTCACATCTACGAGAATGCTACGACACGTCTACGATAATGCTACGTCACGTCTACGAGAATGCTACGACACGTCTACGGGACTGCTACAACACTTCTACGGGACTGCTAGGAAACGTTTGCGAGACTGTTACGACATGTCTTTGGGACTACTACCTACGATACGTCTATGGGACTGCTACGACACGTCTACGATACTGCTAAGTCACGTCTACGAGAATGCTACGACACGTCTACGGGACTGCTACAACACGTTTACAAGACTGTTACGACTCGTTTACGGGACTGCTACGATACTACTACGACACGTGTACGGGACTGATTCGACACGTCTAAGACACTGCTAGGACATGTCTACGGGACTGCTACGATACGTTTACGATACTGCTGCGACACGTCTACGGGACTGAGTCGACACGTCTACGATATTCGGTTAGGCGGTCTACGCGAAGTTTATGGAATATTTATTTACTAGGCTGTATCGAAGAGATTTTTGCAGGGTGGCTACGCGGTGACTATGCTGCGTCTGTGAAGTGGACGCTGAATAAACGCCTGCAAATCCAGTGTAAGTACGAGTTTAAAAACTTACAATGTAACTAAATTATGCAGGTTTATTATCATGTTTCAAATCTTATGATGGTACTTCCATCAAGATATTTTTTTTTTAAAAGGCTTCTTATTATTTGTCCACTATACACTAAGACTTACACATTTCGAACTTGAATATATTAATATTTTTCATCGCTCGATTTTACATTCAACTAAATCAAAGATGAAATGGCCTTTATAATATTTCTGAGCGAATTATACTTACACCGTGCACCGATCTCAAACCCGGGTCCACGGTAAAGTATTTATTGTTACTACCGCATCAGCGGCGGCGATATTATCAGGAGTTTTACCGGAGCGTTACCGAGTCCTTGTGGAGTGCAGCTCATTGTCAGTCTATCGCTATTGCAACACCACGTCTTCGTAATGGCGGCTGACGATCTGCGCATAACGACACTATGTCTGACAGCAGCCGTTTGCAGCTGATTATTGCTTTCAGTAGAATGATGTAGAATTCTTTAGTACTGTCAAAGAGTTAATAAAGTACAAGATTAGTCTTGAGCAATGTGAATTTTATAAAAATATTATTAGTTGAAAGCGTGATATGTATGTGGGTAGGCACGTGGTATTTCGCTCACTTATGGGTGACATGTGACAATGTAGTGTGTGCGGTATGGTGTCGGCTAGCCCGGCGTGGTGCAGCGTGGTCTGACGTGGTCAAGCGCACGCGCACGCGTCCGCTACGCTTCGTTACCAATAAGCATGATTTAGCTGATCGCGATCTGACACGCAGACCCCCCCCCCCACCGCAGCCCCTCCTGCAGCCCGCTACTCCCCCGCGCCACTCCCGCACACGATTTACAACCGCATACCGAATTTAGGAACGTAAGCCCACCTTGATTTACATCCCCGATAGCGCTGCGTATCCCGGACTGTTTTTCAATTACGTTACATTGTGACACCGCATACAGAGTTCCGAATGCTGAGCCCTCGCCTGCCCGCCTGCCCGACCCCAGGCAGAACTAAAAGGATTTTAATAACTCAGGCCGCAGTAAATCAAAATTTGATTATGAGAATACTGCAAAAAGCGCGACGGCGGGCTGCGTTCCGTTTCGCGGCCATAACTCAGTCGGCCGGGCGTTGATAACAGCTTAAAATGTTGTCGGATGTTGTTGAAAAAACTGGGTTTCATTATGAGGGTAATTTATTCGCTGTACAACTACTAAATATCTAAGTATTACAATGAAGTGGTTTAATGCGGCCGGCCGAGGCTGCCGCGCGGAAAAACCTTCTCATTCAGAAACGATGTGTGTAGGCTGTGCAGTACCGTCGGGGAAACAGAGCCTTTTGAGTAAGTGGAAGGAATTTACTGAACTAGCTTCATATTTCTGACTGACTGGCTCCTTGACAATTCAAACGTAGGTATTGCCTGGAAATTTACCGGTATTGTCTGTCATAGCTTATTTCAATGACATTGTCTCTCTCTCTGTTCTATTGTCTATGTTTCTACAAGTTCCAAAATTGTTTTAGTAAAGGTTGATTTTCATTGATTTACTCACATAAGTAGAACTTTAAGAACTCATTGTACTAAACTTGTAATCAGTTACCTGTATAGTTACAGCACGTGCCCCTAGCACTCCTCAGTAACGGTTCCATTGCTTACAAGTATTCGTCGTCGGCCGCACATCCTGCTGACGCTGACCGTACCCGCGAACAAATAGCAATAAATACGAGGCTCCATATATCTGTCGGCGCTGGCCGCGTTATTTACGACTCCGGCCGAATAAATCGCGCCGTGTGTAAACACCGGCACCCCCCCTGCACCCCTCGCGCGCGCCCCTCTCGCCCTGGTGACGGCTGATCAGGGCCAATAGGACGACTCACCTTAGCAGAATATAATCCATAGCTCGAAGAAAGTACTAAATCTTTGGAATGGCTTACCAGTCAGCAGAATCAACTCGAATAATGCTTGGTATTCCTAATTAATATGCTAAGTACTACATATGGAAGAAGTACATATTTGTTGTCAATCAAAGGGCAATATATTATCTCAGACAAATATAGGTCTCCTCTATGCAGCTATATATCACTGGTAGTCGAACACAAGTCGCAATCAGCGAAAAATAATGAGTCGCTTATTGAAAGCTAAAGGATTTATGTTAATATTTAGTGCTACTGGTGCGCACCGCACAGAGCTCGCTGCCAGCGCCATGATTGGCGCGCACGGAATACCAAAAGGAATTATTATTCAAAAGGATTACAGAATTGGCTCTCGGCTGAATGAATGACAATTGTTTAGTTAGGTCCGGGGTTCGATTCCCGCTCATCAGCGCTCGGCGGCGCGGTGGCGCCTCATTACGCGCTGTGTTATTCAAATGTATTCAGTTTAGCCGTGGCCCATGGGGCGGGGAGGGGGGAGGGGCGCTCCGCACCGCTACAATATATTTATTAGAGCAGCTCGTAGACGTACATACTCTGGCTCCTGGCGACGTCCGTTTATTTGTCATCATTACAGCGTGTACCCTCACGCTTTATTGAATCGCTCAGTAGTTAATTAATGGGCTCAATCAAGAAGCTATCTACGATATGAATTAGAGCCCAAGTCGATGGATAATATCGGCTACTCACCTCAATGAGGGTTATTTTGCTCCTGTTATTTAGTAAATAACATAAACATTCTCTGGAGTTTATTAATTCTGAGTTGGTTGACTTGGGCAGCACAAGCTCTTTAAGAAAAGCCTTCTCTCTTTTGCAGGGAGTGTGTACCTGAAAATACGAAAGGTATAATATAATGTTCTTAAAGCAATGCTCGCCTGAGTCACTTGCATTTCGCCTACAAAGCATATCTACTCTGAAATAGTGTTGAGTAACGACAGCAAAGAATTCTTAAGAACCAGCCACATTGTGCTGCCGAATCAAGATTTGTATAATAGAATGTTGATAGGCCTACACTGTCCTCTCATTCCTATTAACACTCATTTGAAAACATGGTAAATACCATTCACTTCTAAAAGAGTATCCGTGGAGTTTATTGCCGGCTTTCCTCCATATTTTCGGCATTCTCATAGAAAACGACCAATGAATGATGTTATGAAACGTCAGAAGCTAGGTGCACGGTTGGAACCGTGGAGCTTCTGACGTTTTATAAGTGCTCTTGTAGGTTTATTTGAAATAAAATATTTTGAATTTAGAATAAACTAAACGTTTTTATAATTTTTATTTTAATGCCTTCAATTTTACGATGTGAATTTTTATCTTTATAAATCTTTTGCCAGACGCATGATTACACCTTTGAGCTTATAAATTCAAGACATTTATATGTATACCCATACGACTATCTCACAGCAGTAGGTTAATAGTTACGGCCTAGCATAAGACTAGCATAATTATGAACAATACTAAAACAGTCAGTCGTTAGTACGTTATGCTCAGTTGTGCTTAATCGAGTTAGAGAAGTGCCGTCGTCAGTTGCATACTTGTCTCGGCAGACGCACGCTAAGTGGCAGGATGCCGCAGTTCCCGACGTGGCCACAAACTTCTGGCAGTGGACAGTCCTAGTCCGATGAATACCAAATCAGAATCAACACTAGTCTATAATAAATTCCGGCCGGGTGTGCAAGTTGCTTGGTAGCGAGTTCGTTACGCCGCGCCGGTAACGAAGTGTTTGCAGCCCACGGGGGCAGGTAATTTAATCTCGAGCTTCCCTCCCTGATCCCCCACCCCCACCTCCCGCACTGGTCGCTGAAACTGTAGCGTTTTTCCCAATGTTTATGCCAGTATCACAGACGGCGGAGACGTGACGCGAATAAGTTTGGATGATCGATACACGAGATGGAATTACGTGGATGACTTTGGTTTGGATGTTGCGAATTCAATTTAGGGTTTGCGATGAGATTGATACAGCATGAGATGGTCAAATGACTAATGTAGAGTATTTTAGTCTTTAAAGATTTGACTGAACCACTCCACTAAAATACTACATTCAATATCCATAACACAGAATTCTTTCATCATCTTTAAAATCCTTTATACCAGCTCGATGGACTTTAGTTGAGAAGATCTTTAAATAAATAACAAAACATAACATTACGCCTTGTTTCCCCGAAGGGTTGGGCAGAGGTGTACCTATAGTACACCCACATTTCGCCAGTTATGTTTAAGTCCCATGTAATAGGAGGCGAGCCTATTGCCATCAACCGGGCACAAATCCAGACTACGGGCTGTTACTGAGAAATTCCAGAAAGAAAAACCCAATGAGACTACCCGACCTGGGAATCGAACCCAGGACCTCATGTTCAGCAGTAGCGCTTGCGACCACTAGACCAACGAGGCATTTCACAAATAAGCAGCAGCTTCTTTAAATAAGTTGGATATATTCCACCATGCAGCCAAATATCTCCTATCTGCAAATCCAAGGGACTACACCGATTTTGCATTAAAATATACACCTAATGTATTGTCCTAAAGTCAATTCTTACGTAGCATCATGAATACAATGAATCAATGTACTACATTCTTCTCTTTAGCACCTAGATTTAAGTGCAAACTAGTCGCAGTCCTTCACTAGACTAGAGACACTATGGTACATGTAATAAGGTTGAATCTGGAACGACAGACGAACAGCATGGTGGTATTATACGATTGTGTGGTATCTATTAGTGGTCGATGAAGTGTGTTGGGTATCGCGTGCGGTCTCACGCGAGTCAGCGGCGCGGGCGCAACCCTGTGACGTAATGCGCAAATTGCGCGGCGTGTGCTGCTAATGTGTGACGGTTTGTTGGCTCGGAAACGTAACTATTTTGTCACTCTTTGATGAGGGGACATTGCCTTGGTTCCCTATTGCCCTCAGATGCTTTAATAGTAGTAGGATTAGAAAAATAATCGTATCCGATTGACTGATTAGAGAAGTTTATGAGAAATGGGGCAACATAATTGCCAAACTTGTTCCCACAGTGAATTTTAGAAACCAATTTAATTGGCTGACAAACTATCAACCAGAGACGACGTAAAACTGAGTTGTAAGAGTTCTTAACATCCAAAGAGTCATGTCTTAATCATCAGTATTTTAGTAACGCGATGAACATGGTTTTGAATTGAATTAGAATTGTTGTCACAGACTTTAAAAGATTTACAACTTGAGAACCCCTTCTAGATATTTTTTTTATTTTTTTTCGTCGTTTGGAAGGCAAGAAACCGCTATATTTTATTGTCAGCTTTAACTACTTCTACCTGTTAGGGAAAATAGCAGACAAGAGATTGATAGAACTCCCTGGAGGAGCAGCCACCAGTCCAGTGGGATATCATATTAGAAACAATAACACGACAATTGTCACAAACTGCTGTAACACACTAACAAGTCCCGAGGGACTATCACATTCACACCCCAGGGGCAAGGGTGGCACGCGAAAACAGACCCTGTTGTTGACAAGATAAAGAATACAGCTTGCCTTTTGAGAACAATTAAAAGACGGCTGTTGGGCGCTAAAATGTTACACTTAGCTTTTTGGGTTACGATATACTTTTCAAAATGTTTTTAAGAGTTGTCGGTATGGTGATTATTCTGACTAATAAATTTACCTTTTTTTCTTCTAGCTATCAAAATATCTAATGATGATTGAAACCTTCAGTCATCATAACTTTTGAACAAATTCAAACACAATTGAATGAATACCATAGGGTAACTGCGAACACATTTTAGCGCTCCTCAATCGTTCTGTGGACGAAATCCAGTTACAGATCAAAAAATAGGGGTTGCCGAGTCTCGCGGCTGGCGGGGTCTGCGAGGGTGTTGGTCGAGGGGCGGGAAGGGCGTCGGTGTAATCGCATTGCTCCGGTCGGCTGCGCGCGCGCCTCCCGTGTAATCTCGTTGTCCTAATAGTCTTAAGGCGCACAAAGGGCTGATCAAACGGTGCAATTTGATGCGCCAAATGTCGCCGTCGTCGCAAGGAAACCGATGCAGAACTCAGGGCTTGCTTTATTGGTATTCTAGATACTGAAAGTCGTAAGAGAGGCCATCCACGTTTCTTTTCCAGCTCGTTTTACTTTGCATTTTATCATTATCTTTTATGCTTGACAATTCAATTAAATAAGTATCTTTCAAAATCATACCTAATTCTTTTTGTTACGTTTTTAAAGTATGATTAGCTTTCATCGGTTTTGGAAGACAAATTCTAACAGATCTCAGTTTCTGAAACATCAGCAAGAAAAAAACCGATATCCAAAAGTGTAATAAAATAAAATGGGGCGATGTGCAGCTGACTGCTGACCCCCGCTGTGCTGCTAAACGTCGTTAACATCGGCTCGGAGCGCCGATGTTCTGCACCGCTTCAAGTGAGCTAGCTCGGCTTTGTCTCACAAGTACCACTTTTAAGTGACAATCAATTCACCCAATCCCTTTGATTTTGTCATGTTTAATGCCTTACATTCGCAACGCGCCAGTACGCGCACTGTAATCATAGTCATAGTCATTTATTCATAAACAAGTCATTTGTATCTGATATTTAAACACAAAAATTACACAATTACAGTAGACACACTAAAATAAATTACAGTCGAATTAAAAACGAAACACAAAATGACAGATTGTAGAGAGATTTCTAGGGTGAAATGTCAAAAATGAAGAAAAGGAATGTCACTTTTATATAGAAACACATTATATCTCTCTTCCTAGAGTAGAGATAGAAATGGACATGTTTCGCGGGGAGTATTTGTTCTATTTCATAATAGTTTTTTTTTAACTAAGCAAAAACATCTACCCGGAGTGTATCCACTCTGCAGAGTACCTATAGAAACATTTACTTAACACGTCTGCTACTATTCTGCGGTGCGTTTGAGCCTGCTGGCTGTGCGTAAGTGGGAGTCGGGTCTTTGGCTCATGCACTACCGTCGTCGAACATAGGCACTTTGTTCGCCAATACTACTTTCCGCCTCGCTGCTTTCCTGCAGCTTCTTGTTGTTCTCCTCATGGCTGTCACCGTGGCGAAGTTGTCAACACCCTCGGAAACCAAGGCCTGTCTTGCAGCCAAACTGCTTGGTCGCTTAGCGCGGCACGACAAAATTATTGACATCATCTGACGACCTCTTGCCCAATAGCTTGGTACGTGATGATGGCTAGAGACCGGACGGCATGTCGTCATTTCCATGGAATGTGAGTTGGCCTTTAGTGTGGAACGCAACGTGTGTCAATACTCTTGCGTCATCCAATCTTCCAGGGTGCTATGCTGGCCCTGCTGCCGCGGCTGCGGAAAACCTCAAGTTGCGAAAGTATAATAATCTTATCGGTAGGTAATTATATTTTCGGGGATCCTGCCGTTTTGCCGAAAAGATTTTGCCAAAATTTCACTACCCAAACAAATTTTAGAAACCTTTTTTTATACCAATGCAATGTTTGGAATAATTTTAGTACGCACATTTTCATTTGGGCAAATTTTTACTTGGCAGAATATTATCAAGGATAATGTCATTTAGGCATTTGGTCTTTAATCAAATGATTTATTACAGTAAACAATCTTTAGACAATAAACGTTTGGTCAAATGATTTTTTATGACAAAAAATATAAAGGTTAGGTTAGGTTAAAACTGTGACCTGTGCCAGAAACAACTAGATTACTTTTGAAAGAAAATATGGAAAAATAACAGGCTACCTGAAACTGAACTAGTTAGACGAGATTAATTATTTTTAAATAAGCTACTAAATATTTGGCAAATTTTATTATACGTAAAATGAGTTATTCCAACTGAAATATTTGACCACATAAAAATTGGTAAAATTACTAGTTGGTAAACGAGTTATTGTTTAAACGATCACTTGCCAGACATTAGGTTTGCGTTACAATTATTTGTGAAGAGATTTTTTGTTAAGTAATAATTTGGCAAATTAAATTATGCGGAAAATTGTTTGGGAAGTGATAATTTGGTAATTTCTTTTCGATGAAACAAGGGAGACCCATATTTTCGAGCCGTTTGGGGTTAAACTCGTGCTCATGGTTTGTTCCGCGAAATCTCCAAATTGATACTTCCCGTAACCCAAGAGCTGGCTTTTGATTTGGTCAGACACTAAGCATTGCCATACAACGTGGCAATGCCACCGGTCTCTTGGGTACATTACCAGTCGACAGCGTCGCGGAATTTTTCGACGCCATGTTTTAGTTAGGTTAGGATATTATATTTAAATTTTTTAATAGTTTGTTTGTTAAATTGGTATAAGAAGTTGATCCAGTGTATATATTTTTATCCTCTTTAATAAATTAACCCAGCAAAAGTTTAGTTTGGAAATAATCTAAGGACGAATATACTGTTGCGTAGTTGATTAGCACACTTTCTCGTAAGTAAATTGCAATTTGAGGAATGCAATGCCAGGAAAATACAGTAGCCGAGCTGATTGTCACGTCCCTCCCTGGGGAGAGGAGACACATTTAGTGAAGCGCAAATATTGACTTCCACAGTTATAATTGAATCCATCTTTGTTTTGGTGTACGTCACGAGACTGTTCGAACGGGGGAGTAATCTCGGACACAAACTATCGCTCTGTTTGCGCGGCATGTAACACTTGTCGGCAAACAGTGCAACCGACCCTTCCTTTTGAATTAAACATCGAATTAAAAAGCAAAGGATTTGTTTATTTGTATTGAAAGCGCAACGGGAATATACCCTATATTCCCGTTGCGCTGGGGTATAAGAGTCGAAACTCAAAACAATACAATACTTTGTCTTGCACTAGATGTTTTTACGTAGGAAGAAGGAAAGCAATGCTATCAAAAAACGAAAATAATTTCGCGTTAGTTAAGACACACAACTAACCAAAATCTACAAAAAATAAAAAAAACTACTCAACCGTGAGAACAATGCAGAATCCTATCGAAACGTATTATTTGCATCCACCTGCGAGTTCAGTATCAATATTTAAAGTAATTGGCGTGATTGTCATTGTGTATGGTTTCCGAGGGTGCTCTGGAAGATTAGGATCTCGTAAAGACAACCGCACGACAATGGTATCAATGTGTCTTTGTCAGCGCCCTTATACCGTAGCAGTAAGGGCGCTTTTCGTAGCACAAGTGTTACCACTGGTGGCTGTTGACCGTACTAAGCACTTTTGCGCAGATGGTGCCGTCGTACCGTTGTGACGTCAAAACAATAGTGGATGTTTTTATAATGGAAACTGATGAGATTGATGCTTTGTGGTGTTTGTGTTTGCGGTGGTTAGTTGTTATTCCAAATAGAAAGCTTTGATAATTGCATATTGGTATGACAAAGAAAAAAGGTGACAAAAAAGTTCTGTTTTCTTGCTAATAATGTAGATAAGTTGATATTGTATTTAATTCCAGCCATTTCAGGCTACTTATATTCAACTAGGGTAGCCGACTTTTTACATATCAATAGTAGATTTTACAACGAGTGCACAAAACGAACCGTTTTTATCTGAGACTTTTAGCAGCCCGAGACGAAGGCGAGGGCTGATAGTAATGTCGAGGATAAAATGGTTTTGTGGACGAGTTATAAATTCCGCTTTTCACTTCGATTGCGAGGAAATAAAACAATACAGTTTTGAATACTGAAGGAAATTCTTTTTCCCGGCATTTATATTAGACTTGGGCTGCAGACCTATACAGCCTAGGTACTATAAAATTAATTTTGTAATAAAAAAAATCTTAAATTAATTACATAACCTACCGTACTTGAATTTAAATTTTAATATCTTTCATGTCTTAAGAAACACATAGGTAAGGCAAATAAATTAAAGTAAATATTATAAAATAACAAATTCTATCTATGAACTTCTTATTGTGTTTGACTGTATGGCTCATTTTCTTTGCCTTAATATAGATACATTTATGAGTAGATACGTTAATGCACTAGTGCACAAAATTCGATTTTGTGCAGCCTATATCCTGCACAAATAAGCACTTTCAGAGCATGAGAAGTGAAAATATTATTATTTTCGAAGCCAGTGCCTGTAAACGTATAGATATCTTTAGTATTTGTTTCAAACAAGTTGAAATGTAAACAACGTTTAGATTTAGTTAATCTTTCTATTGAGCGCACTATAGAGTTGTCTTGTGTTGAACTCGAGAGATACGTTGTAATTTGCGTTTATCGACCCCCTCTGGTGATTTTATTAGTTTTGAATCGGTAATGGAGGATTCACTCAATAGGTTAAAATCAAGTAATAAAAGTATAATTTAATATGGAGATTTTAATATTAATACTTTAGATGTTATTCCATTAAGTATTAGACTTCTTAATCTGTTTAGGTCTTATAATTTAATTAACTTGTTTTTTGAACCTACTAGGATTACGGCATCTTCGGCAACTTATCTTGATAATATATTTAGTGATTGTGATGCCAAAAATAAATTAGTGTTAAGTGACCTAACGTCTGACCACTATGGTTTATTAGTTAGCTTCCCCATGCCATTACATAAAAAGCAGCAAAAAATAGAATGTAGGCCTTATACAGCTAGTCGTTGCAAACAGTTTAAAAATAATATAGCTCATAGAATTACACCATCTATAGTAGAACACGAGAATCCTAATGAAATCTATGGAGCCCTTTTTGATTTTGTGCAAAAGGAATACCAATCTACTTTCAAGACCAAAACTATTAAAATTAATGGCACCTCCGTTGTCTTTAACCAATGGGCCACTCCAGGTATTTATAAAAGTAGAGCGAGACTATACGAGTTATATGGTTTGAAAAAATACAGATTTGACACACCTTTTGTCAAAAATTATTTAAAAAGGTTAGTGTTTTTGCTAAATCTAAATTTTTAAGCGATTTAATTAAAAATTCCAATAATAAAGTAAAAACCACTTGGAAAATTATTAACAATGAAACGGGTAAATCGGTTAAGCAAGATAAACAACTTGAGATTATGGTCGACAATAAATTAGTTACTAAAGCAGCTGACGTAGCTGAGGCGTTTAATGAGTTTTTTGCCAACATACCTATTTTACGACTCGCTCCTTAAATTCGTCCCCGTCTAAAGCTGAAAACCTTTTGCTTACTAGTGTTTCTAAAAGTAGTATCTTATTTGGCTTCGAACATGTAACGCCTCGTGATGTAGTTAATGTTTTTAACACACTCAAGTCCAAAAACACTGGTGATTACTGGGGCATCTCCATTAAACTTTTAAGTAATATAATAGACATCGTAACCCCCTGTTACTTTTAATAAATGTGTTGATTTAGGAACTTTTCCTGACCTCATGAAGAGTAGTAAAGTCATACCATTATTTAAATCAGGTAATAAAAATGACGTTGGCAATTTCAGGCCTATTTCTATATTACCAGCATTTAGCAAAATATTTGAAAAGTTAATACTCAAGCAGTTGCTAAGACATTTTAATTTAAATAGCCTCCTTCATAATGAACAATATGGCTTTACAAAGGGTCGCTCTACTACAGATGCGGGTGTTGCTCTGCTGAAACACATATTTAACGCATGGGAGAACTCGCAAAATGCTATTGGGGTTTTCTGTGATCTCTCCAAAGCCTTTGACTGCGTGCACCATGACACGCTTTTGCGTAAACTGCGACATTACGGTGTGCAAAACGAAGCTCTCAACGTTATAAATTCTTATTTACATAATAGGTCCCAATGTGTAGATGTTGATGGTGTGAAATCGTCCGGGCTACCAGTTCAGTTAGGTGTACCTCAAGGCTCAATACTGGGTCCATTCTTGTTCTTAGTGTATATCAATGACTTACCATTCTATGTAAAGGGTATCTGTGAAGTTGTACTGTTTGCAGATGATACTTCTCTTATTTGTAAAGTAGACAGGAACAGACAAGATTTTGACGATGTAAACAGTGCACTCTCAATGGTTACGGGTTGGTTTACGACAAATAACCTAGTTCTCAATGCCAAAAAAAACGAAATGTGTAAAGTTTGCCCTTCCAAATGTTAGAAATCTAGGACCCAACATCGTCTTAGATAAAGAGGTGCTTGAAACCGTAAACTCGGCAGTGTTTCTGGGCATAACAGTAGATGCCAAACTTCAGTGGGGGCATCATATATCTAGCCTAGCGGGAAGGCTCAGTTTGGCCGCCTACGCCGTCAGGAAAGTAAGACAATACACTGACGTTGATACAGCTCGGTTAGTCTATTTTAGTTATTTCCATAGCGTTATGTCTGCTGTGGGGCAAAGCTGCCGATATTCAAAATATATTTGTCCTTCAAAAACGAGCTGTTCGAGCAATTTACCAGCTGGGTGCCAGAATTTCTCTGAGAGATTTTTTTAAAGATATTGGTATCCTCACTGTTGCATCACAATTCATTTTCGCCAACATTCTATAATCTATATATTAGGCAAAATATACACTTGTACACTAAAAACAGTGATATTCACAATGTTAACACAAGAAACAAGGACAAACTACGAGCTCCCTTTCACCGGCTTCATAAGGTTCATAACTCATTTGTTGGGCTTGGTATAACCTTTTACAACAAGCTACCCTCTTCTTTGCTAGATTTGCCTTTTAATGCGTTTAAAACTAAAGTAAAATCCAACCTTTGTTCAAAGGCATACTATTCTATCAACGACTACTTAAATGATAAGAATAGTTGGTCGCTGTGATTGGCTCAAGACAATGTTTATGTTCTTTCTCCAGAATTAGCCTACCTACTGACAGGTTACTCGTATATAAGCTTAGGTAAATTGTTCATTTTATTTGACATTATATGTCAATTTATTTTAATTTTATAATTTTTTTGTTGTCATTATCTACTCATTAGAATGATTTTCATGAGTTGTATTGCAATATGTGGTTAGCTAGCGACCTCGACAAACTGATCATATTTTTTTTTTTTTTTTTTCCTGAAAAACTGGCAGCTAGATCGTCATGCTCCCTTAGATGTCACTGCTTGCGGTAGCGTCGGGGGTCGGGTTGCCTCCTTCCCTCCCTATGGCGAGGGGGGTAATGGCTGATCTTTGCGTTAAGCTCGTGAACGGGTGCTGCTTGTGGTGACTGGTCGTCTTGCTGATCATGGTTTTGTTATTGTTATTAGTAATTAACTGTTTATTTATTTTACCTCGATGGTCCTAGTTTATCAATTATAACTCTAGATACAGCTATATGTAAGCGGGCACGCCCTTTATGACTGGAGGCTTTATTTTCTTTTTTGGATATTCTTTACGTTTAGTTATTTTTATTTCTGCTTGAGTATAGATCTTGATGTTTTTGGTTGGTATATTGGCGTGTGCTAGCTGTCATATGGCTAATAATTTATAATTTAATGTTTTGTGTTGTATTATGTAAATTATTTTGCATAAGTACTTATATTGTATAGAATCATTTTATTTTTCCTAATTGAACAGACAGCTGTGCTGCTGGGGAGTTTGTTGCGCCACTTCTTCTTCCCAGCGAAAGCACTAGGAAGTGGTGAAGGGTGGGCGTTTTGTGGGACTGTCTTATGTAACTTTGGCGTTCGAAAAGTGCTGATTCTCAGCCTAATTTGAATAAATGACTTTTGAATTTTGAATTTTGTTAGTGCAATCCACTGAGACGCGCCCCACTCCGCTCCTCTCCGTACTAAAGTATCTATAGTACAGTAATCGCGGAGTGGGTTGCACTATCTGTAGGTATGATCTAAAACAAATTTGATTCTTTAAAATGCATTATGTTTTGCTACTATGCTGATAGACAATTTTTTTATTATAAACAGGTATTTTTGAATTTTTCGTAACTAAGTATTTTTACTTACTACGGGTTACAAAATACCACTAATTTTATGAGATTAATACTGGCTCTATTGCGATCATCATATAAATATCAAGACAAAAATATAGTCGTTTTAGACCTCTAATATATTAGGATACTATATTATATAGTATAGTTGGCAACCCTATATTCAATAGGAAGAGTAGGCAACTTTGTGTCTTGCCAGATAGAAATCATTGGATATATTATGTCTTATCGTTTTCCAAACATTTGAAAACTTCAGCCTCACACAAAAAAAACATCAGATTTCAGCTTCATAATAGCTGCAATCATATTTATATTCAGTGATCCAGTCGAGTAACATCGGAACAGATCCTTCCGTTAACGCGCAAAAACGCAAGTGTCAAATTAAAAGTGCGCCGGTCGCCGGAAGTGGCTCCCGGATATCGCGCTGAAAGCCGGATAATTGACGGTCCGGTCCCTGGAGGAGCACGGAATCGTAACAAAGGACACAGAATATTTTATTTTGATAATTTCTGCTGAGTATGCAGTGCGCGTCTCTACGATTCTGTTAACTGAACAGCAACGTGTACTGGCTCTGGTACATCATACAGCTTAGAGTAGCTCACACAGCTTAGAGTAGCTCACACAGCTTAGAGTAGCTCACACAGCTTAGAGTAGCTCACACAGCTTAGAGTAGCTCACACAGCTTAGAGTAGCTCACAACAAGATCATTCTGATGTTCAAAATATGTAAAGTATACCGATGAAGCTTTAATGAGATTTAAAGATACCTGTGATACAATTATGGCCAAATTATGGTCATAATATGACCATAATATGACCATAATTTGGTCATTTATGCATCAATGTTACTTATTGCGTCCATTGTGTGGGAGTGGATGTATCCAGCTGGTTAGTTAAGGTGAAAAGAACTATTCCAAAATTAGCAGAGATAGTAAAGAAACAAAAACTGATTCATTATCTACTTATTTAGAGTAAAGTCGTACGAGTACTTGCTTGTTTATCGAATATTTATATGTTAGCGCAATTATTAGACAAATTAGCCAATCTTAGATTCATCCCCTTTCAGTTTTTAAAATAGATCGTAACTTGAAGAGTAACTACATATTTCATAGCACTACTTTCGTGTAGGCGTTAGGAGACAACTCAAGATAATTTGAGTCTAGATTCCCCAAGGTTACAAATAATTATGAAGCCATAAAGTACTCCACTACATATTTTGTCTGATATCGATGACAAATAATTATGTGGTAGCGTAGCATTGTACTAACGTAGTCACGTAGTGCGTAGCGCGTAGTACAGCCCGGTTCAAACTTAATGGCGGCTCGGAACATGGGGCGAGTCGCTGCGCAGTATCGAATTCACGTGTCAGCGGGGGTGAGGTGTGGGGTACTGCGCAGCGACTGGCTAACTTCCGAGCCGCCATTAAGTTTGTATCAAACTATATGTAACGAGTAGCACGCACGAAGGCACTTGTCGGAAATTGAATATTGTAAAAATCTACTACCTATGTTTTGTAATTTTTTGTTTATGAGTATAAAATTATGATTAGTTGACATATCGGCCTACATTCAAAGGCCCGGTGGCGTTTAGGTATATCATAATATGATACAGAAATATAGAACATGGAAAGAATGGCTAGGGGTAACTTAATGTTGGGGGGAAATAAATCATAACTTAATGTTGGGGAGGCTCTTTTCTCATATGGGTAAATATTTCCATGATAGTGTTGCAGAAATACTTGCCTACGTTTCCCTGATAGTATTATACGTAATTATGTAGGTATCTCCAATAGGATGGCCTGGTTATGAGTTGTCAAGCACTTTAAACTGTGCGAGTGATACAAGAGAGATCATTTTAGTAATTTTCGCATTAAATCCGTCGTTGGGGAACATGATTCGCATCCGGTGGACACTCGTCACATTCGTCACACTCAACAGTCGGCCCTCGTCATCGACTCGATAATCGTTTAATGACGGACTCAGAGCACGCGACTAAACGCATAAGGGAGGTGGCTACAGAAGGTGTACTATTTTGACTTATTATTGGCTGTGGCTTTTTTGCTATTTTTCAGTTTACAAAATCCTTTTGTCATATTTTACAAACAAAATTGTTATGTTTTAAAAACAAAATGTGGTTGACAAGAAACTGCACTTTCAACCACTCAACCAAGATGATATATAATTAAATTTTAGGTGACGCGATAATTCTGAGCCAATCACAGATCATTTTCATCAGCCTTCTGCTGGACACATGATTCAAATTGCGTGTCATTTTACTCGATTCTATATATCTATATGCTTTTTATACCTTTATTGGCGGCTATTACTTAAGCTGAGTGTTGGCAGACCAACAGCCAGATAGGAGGTGACATTCAGAAGATTTACCCGTGATTTTCTGAATGTCACCACCTATCTGACAGATCGCGGGTAAGACCTGGTTGAGACTTGCACATTCCAAGGAAGCGTGGTACAAGAGGAAGGACGCCTATAGTCAGCAGTGGGCGCGCGAGGCTGCCCATGATCATGATTGCTTATTTAAGAGCTTTTGGGTTTCTTTTGCACTGGTCCTTCTGCACATTAGACGAGGCCCACAAGCTGCGCGGCGTGTCCCAGGGTGCACAAGAGCGCTGATTGCGCGGCGGCGGCGCGACAAGCACTAATCCCACATATTATGTACTTAGCGCACACTCCACGAGACGCAGGAAGAGACTATTGAACTATGAGCTATAATTATATGCTTTATCATTATCTCTGCCTTTATTAAGAATGCCAAGGACCTGGCTCCTTGGCACGAGTGCCATGTTCCAGTATAATCAAAATTAAATAATATTCTGGTATTGCTTTGCTCCTGGCTAAATTATAATCATAATCTTTATTGTGCAAATATGAGACAACCATACAACTTAGCGTAAATTAATAATAATAAAATAAACAAGATGACAGAAATCGTCATAGAGTAACAGCGATAATTAAAAATTTTGACAGGTCATCAGTTGGAGAAAGTGACATGGTAGTTTGATTGTCTTTAGTCTGATATCAGCGGTACGGGGCGAGTGAAGGTCAAGCTACGCTTGCCAAGGTCAGTCCGTGGAAGGGCGAACATCCATTACATATCGTGGCCCGGCAAGCATTTGTAGATTTTGACAGACATTACGGGAAGTCAGAAGCGCGAAAGTCTGACAACCAGTCTTACCGAGGGTTATCATATCACCCAGTAACTGGGTTGTGGAGTTCAGATAGGCAGTCACTCGCTATATAAAATACTGGTATTCAGCTGCACCCGCTTAGACTGGAAGCCGACCGCAACATAGTTGGGACAAGGCAAGGCAGATTGATTGTGATTCAGCTATTGCTTTGAAAGGTTTGCGCAACAAAACTTGCATTAATTTGATTGCTACATAGTGGTAAATATTTTTCTAATGATACAAATTGGGCCAGGTTTTAATTGGATTTGAAATTTAATAACGGGCGTTAATTTTAGCTGACTTAATTGAAGGAGAGAAATCGGAGTAAATCTGGATAGATCTTTGGTTTGATATCTCTATGTCATTGAGTGTGACTCAATTCATCTAGGGATGCTACATCATCGATATGATACAGGTACGGGAGGGGTGCTTACATCATCGATATGATACAGGTATGGGACCGCTTCTTTTTGTTTTTTTTTTGTTTGGTAATCATCAAATGACTTCTCCCGCTCTGGGTGGAGCGGGAGGGCGTGTCAGACTCTTACTGACTAAAACCCACCCATGCTCCCTCTGTTGCCTGTGCAATGCCAGGGGGCCACGGTATCCCCCTTTCCCCTAGTCCCTTTCGGACTTTCCCGCAACCCCGGCAGGCAATGGTCTCATCGGACCCCTTCACTTGCTGACATCTCTTTGAGAAACGCGTGGAACACAACGCGCCGTCGACCCGGGCCTGGTCCTTACCGGACGGCGAGCTACCCATTGCTCACCGTCCGCAAACCCGCGCCTTACGGTGGCCGGGAATCGGCCTGCGATTCCCGACGCCCAGGGCGTCTCCTCCTGCGGCGGCTAGGGGCGTGAGAGCGCGAACTTTGCCTCTCTCTCACGCGTTCTGCCTCCTCCTTCGCGAGCATTACTGCTTCGCAGAAGGAGGTGACGGCCTCCCATGCCCTCTCGCGCTCCGTACCATGGCCTGGACCAGGGCCGGACGCGAGAGATCCCCGCCACCGATCGCCTACACGAGGACACGGCGGTGCTCTGCCCAAGCCGGGTAGACCTCCACCGTGTCCTCCGGGTGATCCACGCAGTGATGACACCCGGGCGTTTCCTCCCGCCTGATTCAAAACACGAACCTCCCGAAACAACCGTGTTTGGTGAGGACCTGCGTCAGGCGGAAGGTGAGGACGTCGTGGCGCCTCCCTAGCCACTCCTCAAAGAGAGGACTTATCGCCGCAATAGTGGCATGCCCAGCACTGGGTTGCGACAATCGCACTCTCCATGACGCCCAGAGATACCGCCGGAGCAGGTATGGGACCCCTGATTACATCATCGATATGATACAGGTACGGGAGGGGTGCTTACATCATCGATTTTTATCCATCGACGCTTTGCTGAGTTGTTATAATTGTTAATCACAAAATATAGTTAATTATGCAAAGGCTGGTTACATTAAAGGAACAGTTTAATCCAACGCTTACTAACCTAAATATCCAAGCGCATAACAATTGTACCTAATTTACATTCTGCTGACATTGCATGCGCTTGTCCCAGTTTAGCTATAACCGACCATATCAAATATCTCTGGGCGTCACGATTGATACAAACCTGAATTTTCGCAAACATATCGATTTATTATGCACCAGAGTGCGTAAACACGTATATTTTTAAGAATTTACGTAACATAGCCGACTTCAAATTAATTAGACAGGTTTATTTAGCTTTGTGTCAATCTATTATTACCTACTGCATAACTTCCTGGGGAGGTGCCGCTAGATCAATTTCACTGCACCTAGAACGCGCCCAAAGAGCAGTATTAAAGGTCGCTACTTTTCGTCCATTCAGATTTCCTACACACCAGCTTTACATGGCATGCAAGGTGCTAACAGTACGTCAATTATTTGTTTTGAATGTAGTTTTATTTCAACACACTGTACTTTTAAACCCAGTAGTTACCTACAGATAAGAGAAGAAAAGATTTGGTTTGTGCTAACTCTCAGACTAAACATGTTTTATATGTATTGTATAACCAGTTCAATAGACTGCTAAAGATTTATAGCGTAGGTTATAATAGGTGTAATTTACTAGTACAAGAATATTTGGCAAAACTCAATTATACGGACACGGAAAAACTACTAGAAATATTAAAATAAACTTAATATTATTCGTTAATTTATTTAAACTGAATATAATATAATTTAGTTTTAAAATAATATACTTACCAAATTAATTACTCTTAAAATCATTGAAAATATTGTATCTTCTTTTTAAATGTTAACTTGTGAAATGCTGGCCTGAAACACAGGTTTTCATAAACCTAGATCAGGCAAGTCTACTTTACATCTAGAATGAATTTTTCCTCAATTGCAATTAATGTAAATCATTATCTTACTTTATACATGATTTTTTTTTCTTTCTTTTTAGTTTATTTGATTTTTACATACTCTATACTCATCTTATATAATAATATATAAGTATAGCCCTTCGTGATGGCATGTCAGCAGTTGCGTTCTCGCATTTGAAACAGAAAGTCTGAACTGAAGGACTGTTCGACAGTTAAGCGTCAATCACTAATGGGGCGACGACGCGACGCGCGACGCGGCGACGACGCAACGTGTTGGTAAATTGTGGCGTTCAAGTATAGACTACATAAGTAGTAGATAGATAGAAATTAAAAGCAAAATGTATCAGTAATAAGTAGATATATTTTTTTTTAAATTTATATAGGTACATTGACAAAGTTTGTACCAGTTTGCAAGGGTTTTTGAAACAAAACATTTTTTTCAGAAAATTGCCTATTTATTTTGTTGTTAGACTATTGGATTGTTTCTCAGCTGTCACACACTCACAGCCATAATAAATTGTATTTTTTGTTCACGTTACAAAAGATTAAAGTAGGTAAAGCTGAGCTTGCTTAGACAGCTTTAGTAGAAATCTGCACCCAAACCGCGTGGAAGCGACATTCAGTCGAAAGGTAAACTTTTAAATTTTGTAAGATCCAGAATACATGAAAGATGTTTGTACATAATAAAGTCTACATTCCGTTGGCAAAAAAGTCTGATTGAGCGAATTTGTCACTGGTGATTTCGAACCCTCACCAAATATTTGATAGAGCTACTTTTATTATTCCTGAATGTATCCAAATATTACCCGTTCAGTTTTAATTGACTGGTTTAAACATTCTTTCAATAAAATATAAATCATGTACCTACTTATATGTAATTTACAATTTCCTCGATAGGCAGATGGTGCTTTGTGTGGAGCCGCCATAAAATGGCCATAAACGTTAACAACGTTGTCTCTAGCCTGCCGGCGCCGCTCACAGCTCACATACACGTAGCTCGCAGGACCTTACCTATGTATATCAGCGATTAAGTTCAATTTGCAACATTCCCCGTAAGTATTAAGTTCACTTAAAAAGTAATAAAAAGTCGGAAATAATGATGGCCGTAGTTTTCAATCAGGAACTCGTAATTGAAATCCGATACGTCACGCACAGAGCCGGTTCGCGATATTTTACTGAGCGTAGGTACGCGTACCTATTATTAATTCTGTAGGGAGCATTTTTTCACAGAGCCATCGAACACCTTTACATAGTGAGGTGATGGGGGCAAGGGGGGGGGGGGGGCTGGTAGTGCAGGGCGTGGGTGCTGCGGCACGCTGGGCGCGGCGCGGCCAATGGGAGCGTGCGCACGGCGTGCCGGCCCGCCTCCCGGAGCCGCGCGCGTCGTGCGCCAGTCTCGCGGAGGCCGGGCGCGCGCGCACCCGCTGTCGTGCGCTGTGCGACATGTGCTGACAGTTCAATGACGGTGTGCACATGCTGATGTGTTGTTTTGTGAGCTGCAGCAAATAATAACGATCAAAGTGTTGGCTGTCAAGCTGGAGATGAAGGTAAGCTGCCTCAAGCTCATCAAAATTCTAAACATCTGCGACTACATATGTATGTCTTAAGTGGACTCTTTTAGATCCACTTGAATTTCTATTTCCTCTGCAAAGGACTTTTTGTTACGATGATAACGGTGACCTCATCTTCTAGATAGGTCCCTCGGTCCCTGTGATACCTACCTACCTTCTATCTACTCATTAGCAATAGGACCTTCAATAAATGAGCCAAAACAATTACATAATCGTCCTTTCGTGAAATGATTAACAAAACACATTCGTATCAATAATCAGATAAATACATAAATGTTTATGTAATGTGTATAGGTATTCTACCTATTATAATACTGGGAGCAAATTACTACGCCCACCGAAAGAGTTAACAATTACCTAATACTAATGATCCATAAAAGAAATAGAATTCACAAAATAAAATAGAAACCTAAGTAGGTACATAGTTAAAAAATTCTATCGCATAAAACTGACTGACAAGAAATTAATTCATACTCGTACAATTGTAAAATTTCACATTTTTTTCCATACTAAATAGACTACTTACCTAAATAAACAAATTCCACATACTTTATTGGTTTAAGCTTTGTTTCACTAACATAATTGTCCTGCATCGTATGCACTATTATTCCCCTACTAATTCATTAATTAGTAGGCGATATAATAAAAAAATCAGTAGGTGTCTATTAAACTTGCAGTTAATTTCGCAGCAATACCTTTTAACATTGCGCTTCAGCTCGTAGCCGTAGGCCCAAAGGCAGATCGGCGCAGGACCCGCCGCCGAGCGCGTAGTTAATAGTTAATTTACTCACTTATTAATTACGGAAGAAATATCTTACGGAAACACTATTCAACACCATTTTTTTTTTTACAAAAAAAGTGCGTTCAATGTGTATTACCTATTTGGTATAACCTTAATTGAATATTTGTAATTAGGTATAGGTTTATTACCTACCTACTTCGATCAATAATAGTATTGATCGAAGCATACCTAAGTATGTTAAAAGAATTGCTTAACCCGGAACGCATTAGCAGGTACTGATAATATGTTTAATTAATTCATCAATTGTGAATAGACTGACACCGTATGATGATCATGGTCTCTTGATGTTATAACTTAAACATAATATGGCATTAGAGAAAATAGAAAAACATGTACATGAAACTTACAGATAAAGTTTATACACATCTAACAAATGAAACGTAGGTACAAAGTTACACATCGAGAACATACCTATTGTTTGCCCTGGAAATCTTTTTCTCCACCTAGATCTCCACCTTTTAGATGACCTAAAAGGTACTGCTAAGTAATGATTCTTACTGGAACTTCTATCAACGAGTATTTTAATGTAGTTATGACAGGTTATCTACAATTTACATTTCATTGGATTCAATTTTATAGTCATTGGCTTTAACTAATTGAAAAATATTTACAATATAATTATTTTATTGGTACAGAATATGAAACGCGCGGCGGCGGACTTCGAATGATTAGTTTTCCTTCTAATGGCAAATAAATAAATAAAAATAAACGCGTCTCCTAATAGTTTAATTTAAACTATAATAATTTTAGGCACTTTGTTAGGAATAATGTTTGCGGTACAGTAATCTAAGGTTTGTGACTAGTTAACGGATAAATCTAACCTTCGATACTTTGAGTTTTTTCTCGAAGAATACTTTAATTAATACAAATAATAAAACTTTGCTTTTAAAATAAAGTTATTTGGTAAAGTAATCAATCAAAAACGTTTTATTTGTATATCGCAAGGTTTCCAAACCCACGAACAATAAAAGTAATTGGTTTTCCTAGATTTTTGCATCTCGAACCGCAATTTTTTTGTTGTTAAATTGCACTTTTATAATTTAAGTATTTTCAGGCCAAGGGAACTACAGATACAAAAATAAAACATTTATTATAATATACTAAAATCGAAATAATATAATAGAAGTCTTAATAGTTTTTGTTTTAAACGTCGTTGAAAAAATAAAAATAGTAAAATATAAATAAGTATTTGTCATTTTCCAACGCTCGCTAAGTCGCGCGTCGGTCGCCGTCGCGCGTACAAAAGACATCAACGAGTCACTTGTATTTAACTTCACATCTGCGAGGTCCTGTTCTAATTACACTTAATAAATAACCTCATAGAGGTGTCCTGTGTTAGTTTACTATCGCCCCGGACTCTCCATAATTCCACATTACCATAACGCGCCACAACGGACGACTTTTTCCAGTAATGCAGATTAATTTTATTTGATACCTAGATACTTATAACATGTAAGAGCAATTATTATGAACGCATTTTTCTAATAGATACCTATACAATAATTTTATATGATAAAGTTGTTCAATTTGTTTTTGTCTATGCAGCAGAGCATATTGTTGTTTTTAGGGTTCCGTACCTCAAAAGGAAAAAAAAACGGAACCCTTACAGGATTAATCGTGTATCTGCCTGTCACAGCCAATTTGCTCCGAATCTATTGTACCTACTACCGATTAAGTCGAAACTTGGTACACATAGGTATCAACTTCTGTGACCCAAACACGGACGTGTACCGGAAATAAATGAATTTTGAATATGGGGGATATAATATATCACTTTTGATGGGGGGAGGGGGGATTTGTGATTTGATTATAATGGAGAGAGAAGTTAATGGCGGCCACACTCATCAGCTCGATTTGAGAATATACAGAATAATAACATATTTTTTTTTAAACAAAAATGTTGCTTTCTCGTTACTAACGTGTATGTCAAAATAATGCTTACTTCCACCCATCCTTAATGCTTCATTTCTCATTATTATTAATTATAAATTTCATAATACTGAGGGTCACCGGCATACTCAGAGCCTACCCTTCGATTAATTTACTCTATTCCTTACGTTTTCGCCATGTAGTAAAATCTCCAACACTCTGTTAACACATAGCATGTTCCGTAATTCCGGAGCGAGTTTACTTCTATGGAATCCATCCAATACTGATTGATATCGTACAAACGTTGATCTCATAAGTATCGGACTTACCGTGTAAACGAGCGCCAACAAAAGGTTAAAAGCTATAGAAAGTAAATGTAACTCGTTATAATATGTTGTTCGTGTGCTGTGCACAGTTGTGAAGCGTTAGGTGTCCGGGGCCATGCATCATGCAGAGACAAGGGCCGGTAATCCCGCCGCGACCATCAAATCCGATTACTGTAGAATCGGGTGCACGCGATAAATCGTTCGGCCTCCACTGTCGTCGGCGATTCGTTACGATCCGATTTACCGAAAACCTTATTCGTTGTATAGAGAAATATGGTGGCGGCCGCTTTGGAGACTAATATGTTATTTAAGGCAGGCGTGGAGCCCCGCAGCGCTGCCACCGGCTCAATGCGGATATTAATGATCCGAATGTATCAGCGCTCAACACAACCGCCAATGTCTTGTTCGCGGGTCGCTCTCCACGGGCAGCTCACTGCGCTCACTGAGCTCACCCGGTCACCCCTCACATACACAGTGCCATCCATCCACGAGGAATGTGACACGCTAATCATAGACACTGTCTAAAATTCTAGCGCCATCAACGAACTTATTCAATTTCAAAAACACATCCAATTAAGTTTTTAGCGAGCCATAAAGACAATCGATCAACTTTATCAAAAAAACCGACACAAGCGCGCCGCCGCGCCGTCATCAGCACAAAAGTGTTGCAAACTAACATTCACACAAATTACTGAAAAAGAAAGTGACATTCAAATTGGTGTAAACAAAAAACGCTTGCGGAGATCGTTCCTGATACAGACAATGAACAGAGAGCGGCGCGGGCGCTGATGGTATCGCGGGGATGTGCTACCGTGAGGCGCATTATGTGTGGAGACGCTAGACGTAAGTAACAGGCGAGGCGAGATGGGGCGAGGCGGGGCGGGGCTGTTTGTTCAACAAACAAGGCGCTGGAGCAACGGCCCGCCGCTTTGTGTCGCTATGACGTGAAGGATTCTTGCTCCACTAACACGTGGGATCCGTGAACGTGCAGAGAACCCTTGCAGTCTGAAACTATTATATATTTTCAATACTATACATCCCGTCGTTTCTTTACATCGTGACCGACTACACTGGTCATAATAACAAACTCAGCGAAACGTATCAAAAGACCAAAATAGTGATTTGGTCCTTTTGCTGTTTAAATAATCATCAAATTGAAACAGTCATCAAACCGAGGCAATTATAAGCAACAAAGCATGTCTACTTCATATAAATATATCTCCGACGTTCTTAACTTGGACAATCGCATACTTCATTGGCAGTGAGAAATACTCGGGCGTTGGGAACCTTACGTCTGTCTAGAGCAGCCCTCCTGCGCCCGCGCCGGCAAATAAACGACATACTTTATGCGCCGCTGCACTCGCCATTAACCAGAAACTGCGTCGATTGTAGAAAGTAGAATAATATAGCTTCTAGAAGTTTTCCTTCTAATATACATGCAGATTGTGCAGCATCCGGCGACGGACAACTGCCATTTTGTAGTACAAACCAAACATCTAAATTAAATATCTAATCTAAGATTGGATTGTTTATACCTGTTGTATAAGAAATCGCGGTAGGCAGCAGTGACAGAGGCTATCGCCGAGCTGGCCAAGCAGAAAACAGAAGGTGCCATTAAACAAAGACCAATAAATGCTACTGCACTCCTCATGTAAAAAACAGTTGTCTCAGTTTTGTGAAGGAATGTCTGTTTCACAATACGGAACCCTTGCTAACTGGAGCGCATACCTCAAAGCGCGCGTATATTTTAATAAGGAGGCTCTTGAGGCGTTGATACTCGGGCACGTCAGACCTCACTAATCAATTGTCCTCTCAGAGGTCACAAACACCTCGGCGTAAAAAATATACCGTCTCGAAAGAAAAGCAAAAACTCAACTTTGATTCGTAAAATATTAATATTATTTTTTGTCGGCCATCTTTTATTGGAATACTTTTAAGCGTTTGTATTATATGATGCGCCGATTGGACGTTGTGGTTTTCAAAACATTGTGCTAGTATCTAAATTTTAATAATTTACTAACGCACGCTAATATTGTCGTTTGCTGCCACCTGCCGCTGGTTCGACATTGAAGTAGTCTGTTTATACCTAATGACAAATTCGAAGTTTGCATCTAATATCAATTAAGATGTTATTTTTTTATATGTAAGTTAATGCATTCTAATCTGCACCTACCGTTAATAGTTTTGGAACAGCGCCATCAGCTCACTTGTACCTACAAGCTTGAGGTGAATTGCACATTGATAGGTATGTACCTATGTTGTAGTGCAGAGTGCTATGTATGTTGTAGAGTGCAGAGTGCATGGTCGCAGTAATTAAATTAATTTCGTTATCTGTTGATCGCGGCGTGGGTCGCGCCCTGCGCCGCCGCACAGCATCCATTACAAAGCCTTTCGTCTATCAAGACGAGCGATCATTTATCTGCCATAGATAGCGGTTACGTAATTGTTTTCACGTGAATGATGTTTGCAGATACACAGATAACATTCACGGGTTATTGTTGAACAGAACGATTGGAGGATATTGAATCCTCGACTGGTTTGTGGCGAGTTCGAACTGCTACAAAACATAATGTAGTTAAGTAGTTCTATTTTGTGATGATGGTTGATGATTCTGTTTCATGTGACTGTTTGTGTCTAAAAATGTGAGGCAAGTGTAGACGATATTACTCCACGTTCCCATTCACTTGTCGTGGCAATAGAGCACTCAGTCACATGAGGAAAGTCGCGAGCACAGTTAGTCAAACATCGTCAAATCATCTTACAAAAATTGTGAAAAGAATGCATCCTTTGTCAATCATTAAACCAATCAAGTCAACGAACCGTCAGATAATAATGAAATATGTAGGTACCTGATCTTTATTTTTTTAATTAGGACAACTTGGAAAAACAAGGAAACGTATGACAACGGCAGCAATGATCCCACCACGTAATACAACAGGTAAATCCTGGCTAATAAATAAATAACAGCTGCTCCGTGGTATGTAGAAATGATGACTCGACACATTCGATCCTCTTTGATTTTTTGTTCGAAGCGAAGTGGATTATTTTTATTTACTTTAAGTCGATCAACCTTATATTTGAAAGACCTTTTAATTTTGTGCTTTCCTAACTAAGTGCTAAGTCAGACGTTTACCTATAAATAACAAAGTATTAACTGAACAGAGGTACACAGTAGTGCCCAACATAATTATTGTACATACGGATTAATTCATACTTGGTTCAGCTATCCGTCTAAGGTACTTCCATCGAAGGTAATATTACTACTAGTAATAGTTATTATACATAGCTTCATGCTTATCGACATGAGATGTTCCCAAGCTTATAAAACCTATTTTCAAAATTATAAATCTCATTTATTTGGGACCAGTACCTGTGCTCGTAGTAAGTGTAGAGTGTAACGATTAATCGATCCGTTTCTCTTTGTCATTCGTTTCAACGATCTAAACAGCCGCTGGGCAAACTCTATTAGAGTTACTAATCTTCTTCGACAGTTTTTATTTTAAAATTAATTGCACAAATAATAGTCTGAGAAGTGGACAGAGAACAAAGCAATAGTTAGAGCACGCCCACTCCGGAGCGTCGCCTGCGCCACAACAAGGCATTTGTTTAAATTATTTGTCTAAACAAAAGCTAACAGATATATAGATCAAACGGCCTTTGTTTACACCTGAAGGATCCTGGACACCTGGAGGGCCGCCCTCGAGGAGTGTTACTCTTCACTCTGGTAGGATTACAACGGCTAATGTATTCATATCGATCTAGCATCTGGCGGGCTGAGATTTAAGATAAGTGGACACGGCTTAGAGCCTGCAATGTGCGGCTGTAAGAAACGTGAGATATTATAATATGGTATCTTATCATAAGTTAGTAGCCTATCGCCACATATGCGCGAGAGCTGCATCTTTAGAGCGAATACGTTATCGTCTTTCCTGGCGATAGTGTCAGCGAGCTTCGTGTCGGGCTCTGTAGAACATCTAGCTAGATTTATGTCAATAGCTTTAATGTATAATGATGTGTACCTAATGATTAGAGACATTGCGGTCATATAGGAGGATGCTCGGGCCGCGGGGACACAAACAAAAGAGCGCCACGATGTTATTGTTTGTCCGCGAAGTGGTTTGTTTGGACAGTGACAGATGGCGGCACCTCTCACCTTGTAAACATTTAACACCTCGGCCGCGGGCGCGGCGCGGCGCGGGCGCATTAGTTAGTGCCTGCACGTGGCTGATCTATCAATACAACAATGTGAGCTGCGATGATTAATATCGACGGCTCGGTGCGGTATGGTGCGGCCGGCAGGTATTCAACCCTATTAATATTTCATCAAACAGACGCAAGATGATGTCTCTTGTTGTGTTAATAGTTGCTCTCCATTCGACCCACAACGATTTTGATACAAAAAATGTTTTGACTGTCCGTGCTATTGAGTAAAAACATCAAATATGCACCTGCGGGCTCATCACTTTAAAAGGACCTACACTTGGGTAGAAGGAGCAATAGTTGTACCGCCCTAAATATTTTAAAATTAAAGAACTATTCCTTACAAAAACGTACTTATGAACTAAATGGACATAGATTTATTGACTGACACGCTTGTTAACTAAACACTAATATCGACATAAAACGAAATTGAACAATGGTCAAATATTTGAAACATCATTGACTTGCATAAAGCTGATACAAACGTGGAAATAATCGAGTGGTAATCGTTCGTAGTGGCAATAAAAGTGCGGGCTTGGGTGCTCGGGTCCGCGGGCGTGAGGTGCCAGCTTCTCGGTATTCAGGCAACAATACCGCCAGCGCTTTTGTTCGCTTGATGTAGCGCTGAGACACCGGTGGTGAACAGCCGCCTTGCGCACGCGCTCAGCGATCAATTGCTCATTTTTTTCCTTAACAACTGTAATGATTAAATTAGCTTCAAGTAGGTGTTTTAATCGCAATCGATGCCTCACCTCGTTTCGTGGTCTCTGTACAATAACACCTGCACTATAAAAGACATTTGCGAGGCCAACGCTAACGCTGTTGAAGTGTCCGAATTCTGGTCGAAGCTTATTTAAAACAGATAAATGGAATCATCGATACGACGAAAACGAAGAACAAGGAGTTCATTTAATTGAAAAGTTAGATAAGTCATACTAGTTTCCTTGCTTTCCACTACTTTATTTAAGGCCGGTTTGGACGAAACCAAACTATGATTTCACAAGACACAATTTCCTAGCTGCTTTATGTTTTATTATACTCTAACATCGTGTGTAGTGGCTACAACGTAACGTTCTAGTCGTATTGTTTTTCTTTAGTAATATTTTTAACTGCACCATTCTAAACCACAATGTGATCTTTCTTGTACATAACAGTTTTTTTTTATTTATAAAAATTTGTCGTCTGGCAGGAAACGAGAAAATAAAATAATAGTTGAAATATCTTAATAGTTCAGGGGGTGCGGTAGTCGCAATAACTGGTAATAACAAGCGTTTTGATACTTTGAGTTGGTAAGTACCGCCGCTGCCATCACGCGACGGCTCTACACGGTGAAAACATTACTACAATACACTCAACCCTTATGATTCTTATGCTTATGAGGACACGGTCCACACGCGATCCACAGCAAAAGCTTTCAGCTACAGGTTTAACAAAAAGTACCAATAAAACATGACAGTTACAGAGATGGAACACCTATAGGAGATAACACAATGCAGTTACTTAAATTACACAGATTTGGAACAACCAGGAAGAAAAACATCAAAGAAAACTATAGAAGTACCTTCTGACTTATAGACCAATAGGACCAAAAATCTTTCAAGTAAATAAAATACTCTTCATGTTCAAAATTAATAATACTTAAAATACATGGTATTTTTACCTTCGTTCAGAAAGTGCATGTCTTGCTCTTGATGCATGTCGTCAGGTATTGACGTGATTGATGTTTCGATGACATCCGTGGGGAGTTTGCCAATGATGACGTATAGTGATAAGAGATCATAGTTCTAGTTATAAGTTAAAACATCTCTTAATAGAAATTCTTTTATTAATTCCTAAGTGCTACACTTACATCAAGCTTCGAATATCACTATTATACGGTAAGCACCTACGAAGCCACGGCGCGGATCAAAGCTCGAATTATTCCTAACAGAGGTTATATTCATATTTTATTTCAGTGAAATGAATCTTAAAATCATTAGTCGTATACGAGAAATGAAAAGGACGCGTTACTTTATCAAGAGCATTCCCAATAGAGGAGTTATAACGGCGGCATTATCAGTTACAGAATAACATTTTTCATTATAAACTTATTATGGGAGTTACATAAAGACGTTGTATATCACTGCGGTGGTTACAAATGCGTTCGGCGCGGCGCACAATGCGCGCCATGCATCACGTGCGCCTGCGCCGCTCCGCGCCCGCTCCGCTCCGCTCGCGCCGGTTAATGTCATCGCTGGGGTGCTCCGAGGTGTAATCCCGCCGTAAGTGCTCATTTCGTTGGGATTAAACATGTTCAACTTAGTGTAATTTATCAATTTGTGTCCGTCCGAAGCCGGCTCGCACACCTTATATTAACGTCCACATGTATTTGATATTGCCTCTTATTCTTGTGTTTGCTTTTTATAATTTATTATAATTATAACTTTGTAAAACTAATTTCGGGGCACAGTCACCGATCTCTTTGAGTTAGTTATCAGATTTCAACACGATTTGCCTTCACCTTCCTAAAATGTTAATTATGGTTACATTAGAGGGCGGATATAGATGTTATATGCTTCACTATAAGGGATGTGTTAAATTTTACCATAGATATGCCCAATTGCACATCCTCTGAGTCAAACCAGATCAGTATCGGACTTGTTCCACTTCTCAGCACTCGTATGACTATAAGGTGATAACAGCGCCACTTTATGCTTGTTTGGCGAACTTAACTTTAAACTATTTATAATTATACAGCTATAACGCGGTTTGTCGTAAAGTTTGATTTATTAAAATATTCAGCGAACATTTCATAATAAATAAATACATAATGCTATATTTATTGGCAACTGAGATCAGATTAGTGATTAGTTTTTCAAATGAGCGCCGCGTCGGACGGCTCTATTCCTGTTTCGAGCAATTTTTTCTCTATTATACAAATTGAGGCTATTAACATTAATAGACTTCGATGACATCTCAACACATGATGTGTCACATATATTTTGTTTTTATTTTTTTATGTGTAATTATATATGTATAATTAGGGTGCTAATTATTATACATAATGGAATTTCTTGCTTCCAAAGATGGGAATAGACCGTTCTTCTAATTAGGAATATGGAACCTACGTTTTGCATTCCTGCCCTAAGCCCTGCGATCTTAGACCATATAGTCAAAGCCTACGATAAGTACCTCTACCATAGGGAAAGCAGGATTTAATTGCTAGCGGCAGTTTTGAAAATGTTTTTATGTTTTATTATTTTGTACACCTATCACAATGTTGTCCTAGGTAAAAAGCCAATAATAGAGAAAATTTTAGGTAGGTATGGCATTAATAGCATATTCTTACGTTTATATCTACATGTTTGAATTAATAAAAGCATTTAGGTCACCAATCGAGATCGATTAGGTAAAGGAATTCATTATTAGTTACCGCGAGATTGTGTGACATTAAATCAATGTAGGTATAGAATGTTGTTATTTCTGAATTACTCATAAAGTAAAGTAGAGAAGGTGAAGGAATGTAGGTTATTGTGAGAGAACACGTGTGAAACGCAAACTAACGCCTGAACGTCCCCTAACATCTATATTACGAGGAGACACGTCACGCCGCCGTCAATAAACTGAGGACCCTATGTTCTCGCGGATAAGATTTAAATTAGGAGTGCCAGTGAGTGCGCGCGCGACTGTTTGTAGTGCGCGCGAGTCACTTGTGTAAATTACTTTCAGCGTAGTGAAGCGCGCACAACGACGGCGCTCAAACAGCGCTGTGCAAACATGTCACACGTACGAGTATTAATTCGCGTTATTTCTCTATTTGAGACGTCACGCATTGTTCTACTTCAGCTTATCCTCACAAAGGCAACGCCGCGGTTATGTAATTGTGTTGTATCGATATCTTTATATAAATGTGTGTGACATTGTTTCGCCTTTGAGTATCGAACGCGCGAGGTCGACCTTTCGCTAGGACACATACATACCTATAGGTTCCATTTAAATAGAATCAATTAATGAGAAAAAGACAATAAGGATAAAAAAGTGAGTCTTGTGTGATTTTCAGTGTGTTACAATACAACTCAAACTGCACTTTGCACCTATAACTACAACTCGACTGTATTGTTGTTGAAGCACCTGCATCATTTTGTCTATTCCTGGAAATCTTGAGGATCTGGTCTCCTTATTCGGCGCTGTTCAAACTTTAGTACAATAGCGCTATTGCGTGCCGGTGACTGCGGCCGCGACGGGGCCGCTAAACAAACCGATCGCCTCCAATAAATACTGCATTTTATTGTACACACACTAAATAAAAGCCCGTATGAGCAATTAAAAAAGGAATATCCTCACCAATTTATTCGATTCGAATTTGTAGAGAACGAGAGAGTTTATAAAGTTGATAATAAAGAAAAAAGTTCGGTGTTCGGTCCCGATGATGACTTAATTATGGGAACTAACACAATTAATAAGTTACGCGCAGTGTCGTCGGCGACGCTTGCTTCTTGCGCCCGCGCACGATACCATCGGTACCCTGGGCATCTTCACGCTTTGTAATAATTATGTAAAATCTTTTGAATAACTACACTTTTATGGAAGGCTTTATTCGTTTTTAAGGAGTTTCGCTTGTTTCCACGATAAGAAACTCGACGCGAGCGACTTACACTCACAATGTCACTGTTGCGAGGTGGATTAATGCTCAGACCTTTCGCGAAAATTAATGACGATTGAGATTTTATGTTTGCTGAAGACAACGGAGATCTTTTGTGAAGTACCTAAGCGTATAAAATTCCTTTACCGACGGTAATCGTATAATCCGTCATTCGGTTGTACTGCTGTTCGACAAACAATAATTTTATGAAGTTTATAGGTAGGAATCTTAATTCTCAAACTATCAAGTTACTATTAGGCTAATAAACGTTTGACGGCACGGTTGGCGCAATGGTTAAGCGATTGACTGCTGCGCTGCGTGTCGCGGGTTCGATTCCCACATCTGTATGACCTACAAGTAGTTGTTCCGGGTCTAACTGTTTGTATACAGGAGCAATTTCTAAAGTGGTGCAAGGGTAGAAAAAAAAAATTGATATAATAATAATAATAAATATAACCAAAATTGGTTCACACAACGATGTGTAGAGGAGTGACCTCGCGTGTGGCAGTAACATCAGCTCAATAAGCATTAGGTACATTGTACGATCTGTTTAAGAAAAAATACTAAATGGTTACAGAGTGTTAACAAAATGTGTTATCGACATACGAGCCGTGTGAAACCGCCGTAACAAGCGTCAAAAAAAATTGTATCGACTATAAATAGATTAGTGATCGAACGTAGTTTTTTCAATTTAAAGCCTACAGCTACTCATTACAGATGAGTAGCTGTACTACTCATCTGTTTTCCGTAAACAGGGCAAGTAGGTAATCCTTTATTAAACATTAATTAAATAGGTGTCTGTATTTTTAGCTCATCTGGATTTCAGTGAGCTGGTTCAAAGATCAGGTTCAAGTACGACTCGAAGGACCATTTTCGATGCTACATTAAAGCAATAGGTATATTATGGCTAAGTGCTGATTTATTGTATTTTTTATTTTTGGGGTTCCGTATCTCAAAAGGTAAAAATGGACAAGACTCTGTTTCTCAGGAACGCTTGGAGATATCAAGTTGAAGTTAATATCAATAACGTAAGTCTACGGTTCCTTGGAGCTCTAAAAAGTCAAGCTTATAAGTCGACGGAATAAAATGTACGGCCATTTAGGCGACATTATTTAGTAAAATACTACTTTAAGTAGGAAGTTCTCGTTCGGATCTTTTAGCGCTTGATTATCTTCGACGTTTTTGGAAAACTAGACGCCTTAGTTCACATTTTGGCCATGCGCCAAAGGATCCATGTACAACTATACTGGTGCTGCTCAGTTATTGGTGTTGAACCTAAAGCGCATTTAATAGTATATTTGCATATTTATCAGTTATTTATATTATTTTTATTTGTATTTTATGTTATCTGATGATGATTCTTTTTACTCTGCCATTGATTCCTCTGGCTCATTCACTAGTTCAATCAAATTAGATCCAAAAAAAGCGTTTTGATGAATTAATTCCCAGCAAGCTGGAAATCGTTTTAATACCTTAATTTGGTCCTAAATGCGTGTAATTCGAGTTTGCCCAATCCCAGGAGCTGTGCATTACTTTTGCGAGCCAAATAACCGCGAAATTGTTGCTTTTTCAGTTTTTTAGGTACATGTAGCACAAAAACGGTACGTCGGACGGAAAATATATTCTATTCAATATTAAAGAGGGCCAAATTCTGCGTCAAACGAATGTCTAAAACTTCCTTACCAGTCCCTCCCTTGTTTCCTCTCATGGTCAGTATGCAAAATACCGCATGTGCAGAGCACATGCCGTGTTTCGCGCGCATAGACGTTGAGAAGCTTCATCAAGATGCGTAAGACATCAGTATGGAACCCCTATCAGCAAAATTCAAAAGTTAATTATTCAAACTAGGCTGATAATCAGCACTTTTCGAACGTCACAGTTACATAAGACAGTCCCACAAAACGCCCACCCTTCACCACTTCCTAGTGCTTTGAAGTTAGTTAGTGGAAGAACAAGTGGCGCAACAAACTCCCCAGCAGCACAGCTGTCTATTCAATTAGAAAAAAAATATTCTCGTATTTATTAGTATGCAAAATTGTTTACATTACGCAACACTAAACATAATTTAAATTATAAATTAATAGCCATATGTCAGTATGCAGACGACAATATACCAACCAAAAATATCGAGAACTGTAGGTATTCGAGCAGAAAAAAAAACTAAACGTAAACAATATCTAAATAAAATCCTCCAGTCATAAAGGGCATGCCGCTTGCATATAGCCGTAACTGGAAGTTATAAATGATAAACTAGGACCATCGAGGTAAAATAAATAAACAGTTAATTACTAATAACAATAACAAAACCATGATCAGCAAGATGACCAGTCACCACTAGCAGCACCCGTTCACGAGCTTAACACAAAGATCAGCCATTACCCCCCTCGCCATATTTGAGGGACAGCTGTAGACGGAAAAGTGCGTATTTTCGATCGGTCCTTGCTCTCTAGGACAAAGACGCCCCTGTTAAGATGATTAAACTTCGGCGTCCTCCTGCTCTTTGGATGACGACAGGGGTCCAAATGGCGATGAGGTGTAGAGATCGGGCCATTCATAAATTTAAAAAGGATCGTAGTGAAGAGAATCGGAACTTTTTCAAAGCTGCTAGAAATCGGTGTAATCAGATGATACGCATCGCTAAACGCCGCCATACGAGTATTCTCGAGAACATATTATTATGTTTTCGAGAATATGGCGGCGTTTAGCGTCGTCTTCTTTAACTTGCTGATATCTGGAAGCTGGATTCCCAAATGTTGTTCAAGACGGTCGATTACGTTACTGACCTAGCTAGTCCCAAAAATCAAAAATCACCCTGTCCATAAAATCCATGGCTATGGGCTATGACGGCCGCCGACGGCTATAGGCTATGACCGACCCACATCATCAAGTTTTTGCTTGATTCCGGACAATTCCCATCCCCGCCCCGTGGCGAATGGTCTATGTACGCCCGCTCCCTAAAATTTGAAAATTTCTCCTTACCCAGTTTTTTCGACCCATTTCCATTCTCCCATTCCTGTCTAAAGTGCTTGAGGCCTGCGTACACAAGCAGTTTACGGGGTTTGTTCACCGGAACAACCTTTTAGCTCTTTTTAGTCTGGATTCAGGCTTGGGCACAGTACCTACAGCCTCCGCTCTCCTTAAAGTGACTGGTGACGTTAGAGAATCAATGGAGGATACCAAGGTTACCGTTTTGGTATTAATTGACTTCTCCAATGCCTTTAACGCCGTGAGCCACGATATTCTGCTTTCTATGCTATGTCTGAGATTTACTATGTCTGAGATTTAGATGCCATCAGAAAATGGTCTGATAATTTTGTGGTGTTAGTAAACCCCTCAAAGTGTCAGGCCATTGTAATTGGGAGCTCACGCATGATGGGAAGGATTACGTTTAGCTCTCTTCTTCCTCTTATTTTCAATGGTACCGTCGTACCCATTACGTCTACTGTTAAATATCCCGGTTTGCATCTTAACTCGGCACTTAGCTGGCTCTCTAGGTTAGTCAAAGGGTCAACGGCACTCTGCGATCCCTGGATTGTCTGAGAAAATGTTTCATGAGGTGGAGTTTATTGCCCATTCTTCTTTCTCCAAACTACATTTTGGAAGGTTCGACAAGAATCAATTATTTTTTGTAATCTTTGACGTTCAGAAGTGCCTTTTTTGTGCCTAATTGAAATAAATTATTTGAATTTGACTTTGAAACTTATTGCCTGCTAAGACGAAAACTATGCTTGTGCAGATTATGATTTTCCCTATCTTTGACTATGATGACGTGTGTGTACATATTTAACCAAGAAAATATGACCATGTGTCAAATAGATGTCCATTCGCCAAAGAAGAAGTTTACGCGTTTTGATCACGCTTTTCTCCCTTCTCAACTCTTCCACTCCTCCTTCTAATCTTGTGTCTCACTTCCAATATCTATGTTCTTCACACACTAAGAATCTGGTTCTTATAACAATCTCCTCCTACTCTGTCCTTCTCATACTTCTGACTTAGTTCATTCTTCCATTAATGTTCAGTCCCATTCATCTTTTGAACGCGCTTCCTCTTGTTACCAAGACGGCCACCAGTCAGTATGCATTTAAGCGGAAATTGCGGAGTTATTAAATAGTATAGTCATCTCAACACCTGTCCTTGAATTCGTATATATATATATATAAATATAATATGGGTATATATTATAATAAATTTATGTGTATGTGGTGTATAACCTACTTATGTACTGTTGTACCTATTTTACTATATATTTTTAATTCGGTTCCCTACAAAATGGTTGA
Organism: Xanthia togata; assembly: GCA_963853775.1. Taxonomy (NCBI): domain Eukaryota; kingdom Metazoa; phylum Arthropoda; class Insecta; order Lepidoptera; family Noctuidae; genus Xanthia; species Xanthia togata. Next base: position 1,615,427 of record OY970790.1, read on the forward strand.
GCTGGATGGTGATGGTGCTGATCCACGCGTCATGTTCGTGAACGGGCGCCGTCAGTTAAGACTGGTCATCTCTTATCTGCCAGTGCTTATTTTTAATCTTATATTTTTAATCGATTTGATTTTTATATTCTTTTTACTTTATTCTCACATATAGAATCAACAACAGTAATTTACACAGAGATTTTGTAATTTCTATATTTAAAAGAATGTCCTTGGAGTTTCTTGCCCGTTCTTCTCCATAGAGATCTACGTTTTGGAATGGGCAACTAGCTTCAACTTTCTGACTAACTGACTGTCTCTTTGACAGTTCAAAAGTGCCTGTAAATGGTTTAATTGAAATTAATGCTTTGAGTTTGAATCATTTTTTTTCTTTATTCCTCTCAAACAGAGCACCTGCCATCTAATCTCTTCACCACCCTTGGTTGACTTGTAGAGAATGCCTAAGGCATTAAATCCGTCTTTTTTTAAGAATGCAAAAACTTTAAATAAATAAAATAAATATTTTGATAGGTACTCGCAAATAGAACAAACCCTATATAGGGTACTTCCCGCTGACGAATCATGAAATTTAGCTAGAAGTAAGCTCTCATAGTATATGCTGTGAGACTGCTCATAAAGTAAGGTCTCACAGTACCTATATGCTGTAAGACTGCTCATAAAGATGTAAGGTCTCACAGTATATGCTGTGAGACTGCTCAAAGAAAAAGTCCGAAAATCGTTAATTTGTAGATTTATCGCATAATAAAAAAATGCTATTACAAACTTACATTTGCTGTTGGAGAATTGACAGTGGCGTATATCAATGTATTGGAGAACATGTTTTTCAAGTACAAAGTTAAGTTTGTTTTTGAGATAAATTCATCCCAACTACGGAACCCTTCACTGTGGGTGTATCGACACACACATGGCCGGTTTCTTTATTTTATTAGGTTCACAAACAATTGATTACACAGATAATAAATACATGTTTAATAGTAAAAAAATGCAACATCTACTTTAAAGGTAAACACCACATGCATAAGTCAATAAATAAGAGAAATAAGCTAACTTACTTGGTAATAAGCACTAATTACTTAGTAATAAATTTAAAAAATGGTAACATCGGTATTAAAAATGGTAACACTAAAATGAAATTCAAATTGATTAAATATTTATCAAAAATGATAAAATTGGCAAAGGTTTAATTGTTTGATTGATTGATTGTATGGCAAAAGACCATACGGCACAAGACGACTTTATGATCTTACTTATGTTTCGAGAAAATTAAATACCTATGAGATTCCAGGTAAATAGATATACTGACATGAGAAGCGAACTAAAATGCCATTTAGCTATAACTTCATTGGGGGTTTCAGCAACCGTTTCAAAGTAAAACCTAAATGAAGTTGTCTTGAGGTAAGTCGAAAGGAACATAAGCTGCGCAGCTGGTGTAATAAAATATGTACTTACATGAGGCTTCAATAGTGTTAATGATAGTAATAAAGGTGGCTACAGTTATTGTTACAAACACTGATGTCAGTGCAGAACTCAAGCGACGGCAGGTGAAGGCCTGGCGCGGGACTCCCCGCTGCGACCACGTCCACACGACACGACAGACCGACTGACCAGACCACCGGGGCTAATTATCGGGCCATTACCCCAATTCACCAATAAATGATCAGATTCCACATACCACACTACCAGCGGCATTTTAGCACTAAAATTGTTTTTCATACTTAAACTACATATGCGAGTAATTTATAGTATAATAATTGTCAATGGCGGCATGATACAAGAAATGTGTTTCACGAGAATGATACATTTATAAAATAAACACGATCAGAAAAGCGCAAATTAGCGGCACCACACTATCATTAATATAATTCAGGGAGTTGCGCAGTGTTGTTCAGTGCTAGTGCGGTGCGGCAGTGTCGCAGCATGATGCTGTTATCAGTGCTTGGATCGTGGTTGTTGGTCGGTGTGGCCGATGCAATGCGCGGGCGCTCGCGGCCGGCGCTATCAAGATGACACGGTCAGTAACACCTGCTATCCGTCGCTCAAGACTGATTTTCTTGTCATAAACTTCACACGATAATCACTAACTCCATATCGATCGATTCCTTGCACGTTCACGCTAAAAATCTTTATTGTTTACAGATTGAACGGTATCTTTAGTATATTATTATCTTCGAGCAAAAAAGTCAGCCATGCGTCTCAATGGTTGGCGATCAACCTCGTTCGCGCCGCTTTGGAACACGGAAACATTTTAAGTGGATTCGAAAAACAATAATGAAGTTCGTCTACCTGGCACCAAGCCTTAACAAGTAAAAACATACAAACAAGCAATGTAGTGCGGCGGCTGCGCGGGCGCGTGTATCACGTAAGCAATTTCCTGTCGCGCACCAGAATGCAAACAAATCGAACCCGTCGCCTCGGGCACTCTTATTCATAACCACGGAATTATTAAAACAACTTTTAATTAGTTTAATATTTTGTTTGATAACGCTATGAATATTAAAAGGGGCTCGCCGACCGTTTAATTTACTACTTTCCACCCATTCGAACCGGCGTCGAATCGCCGACTATCACCGGCCTGGGCGTAATTAAACCCGAAAAACAGAACTAGCATAGCATTATTAATATCGAGAAACAACTGGCGCCTTCGGTCGTTCCGAGCAGAGAAAAAAAAGCTCGGAATTTATACGTCAATAAGTTTGTTGGGCATTATCGTAAAATGTGAATAGTATTTAATAGTTGGCACAAGGCTCGCCGCTCCTATTACCTCGTGAGTTATATGACAGTTATAATGCGCCGGCACCGAGCAGAGCGCTCCGCCGGCGCGCCCGTCAGCCGCGCCGCCGCCGCTGCCACGCATCGCTGCTTCTGACCACCATCAACACTCTGCAGCTGTACCAGGAGAGATTGTGAAAGTTTTCACAACGCTTGCTAATGTTCGCAAATGATTGCAATCTGTCGAACAAATAGTCATAAACCGCCTAACGGGCGAGTCGTAGCATCCGTAGAGTCGTACCGGCTCTACGCGTGCCGTAGCAAAAATATTGCGTCGTCTATTTGTAAATACACTCGAGAGCAATGAATCCGGGTCACTTAAAGAATGTTAAAAATCTCGGAAACTAAAAATGATAGGTTATTGCAATAAATTGTATTTAATAGAAAATGTAATACTCCTTAAATGAAAGTAAAAAAAATATGAGTCACCATACATTTTATTAACACAAAATTACATAAAGAAAAAAACTGCTGATCTCTCCTTAAAACAAAAATAGGAAACATGAAATTTTTTAACTTTATTACGATTTTCTTGAATTTTAATACTTCGTATTGCCTCCTCGTGCTTCCATTACTGCAATTACGCGGTTTGGCATGCTGTACACCAAGTTCCTTATACGATTTTGGGGAATATTCTCCCATTCCTCTGTGAGAGCAATTTTGAGCTCACGAAGCGTGATTGGGGGAGGGTTTCGTTGTTTTACGCATCTGCCTAGCTCGTCCCAAGCATGCTCGATCGGGTTGATATCCGGGCTGCGCGCTGGCCACTCCATACGAGTAATGTTCATCTCTTGAAGGTAGTCATTCACAATCCTACCTGTATGAGGTCGGGCATTGTCATGCATAAATATAGCATCCTCACCTAAATTGACCATAAATGGACCAACGTGATCATTGAGGATTTCTTCCACATATCTTTCGCTAGTTAAAGAGCCGTTTTCTATGATCACCAGCTCTGTGCGACTTTCAGAAGAAATTCCGGCCCACACAAGTACAGACCCACCACCGTAGGCTACTTTTTCTTCGATGCATGCTTGCTTGAATCTTTCCCCTGGTCTTCGATACACTCTGTGTCTTCCATCGTGCTTGTAGAGCATAAATTTTGATTCGTCGGAGAACATAACTTTTGACCAATCTTCAATACTCCAATTTACGTGGCTCTGGGCATACCTATCTTAGTCTTGAAATACGATGCCCACGCTCCAGTTTAGGGCCGTTTGCAGGTCTAAGGGGTTTTAAGTTAGATTCAGCAAGCCGACGTCTTACTGTCCATGCACTTGGGTTACTTCCTCCGAGGCGTCGAAACTGATTTGTGAGTTCAGTTCCTGTAAGAAAGCGATTTCGAAGCATGGTGTTCACCAAGTATCGGTCTTCTCGTGCTGTGGTACACCTGGTTCTGCCCGTTCCTGGTCTACGTAGGTTAGAACTAACGTTTTTAATTTAATTTCTTCGTAACGTCGGAGAACTCTTTGTACTGTTGACAGCGACACACCGACAGTCCTGGCTGTATCGCGCTGACTCCGGCCGGTTTCCAGCATTGTAAGTATTCTGGTGCATTCTTCAGGCGTAAGCGACATAATTTCAGCTTGAATAATGAATATAGAGCACTATCAACATGGTTTATGTACCCACATAAATGACAGATTACAAACAAAAGCAAAACCAAATGCTGTAATTTCGTAGTTCCATCTTCGAAAGTGGCCCTTTTTCAAATTTGATTTTTTTATGATATAACTTTACAATAACTAAGAAGTTTTAATACCTTCATTTAAGGAGTATTACATTGTCTATTAAATACAATTTATTGCATTAACCTAGCATTTTTAGTTTCCGAGATTTTTAGGATTCTTTAAGTGACCCGGATTCATTGCTCTCGAGTGTACTACATTTTATTACCATGGCGTTACTCCATCAACTTGCATTGCAGTAACTCATAATCGAGTAATCCATTTTAGTGGTTACGTGACGTCATATGAGGAAAACAATGAATGAATTTAATTTATTTATTTATTTGGTTCACCAACAATTGTATACACTGGTATAAGCCAATTATATAGCAACAACAAATCAGAATAAAGTGTAACAATCACTTATAGGTAAACTCTGCATGCACACAAAACGTTGTCGTAACGTACAATATTATAAACAAAATTATATAACATACAAAATTATAAAGTGGCCCTGTATAGAACTTAGTTAATTAAGTAAACTAAATTAAAACAAAATAAAATAAATACAGACAAATTAAAACAAAATCAAAACAAACTAAAGTAAACAAAACTAGGAAATACAAAGAAAAATACAAAAAATAAGCAATAAGTACGAGTAGCCTTTATACACCCACTTAGTGGGATAACGCAGGGCTAAGAAACTCTATTTTCGGGGAGATACTTATAAAAGCTGGCTTTCAATTTGCCTAAACTATCAAAATGGAGGTCGATCCGATCACTGCAGTCGTTTACAGCCCTGCAAAACCTCGCATGAGGACAACCAGCACCCAGAACTGTTCTTCTCTGCGGAGGGCGAAGAGGTGTTATAGGTTGTCGCGGAATTCTGGAGGGGGCACGGAAGTTTAAATTATTTAATATTTGCGGACAGTAAATTTTATGGGCCATAACTTGGAACACACACATCGCGTCATGCAGTCCTCGACGTTTATCGAGAGAAACTATATTAAAATATTTAAGCCTATCACTATATGAACGTATTTTCCTGGACAAACCGCTAGCAGATGTTAGGTGACCCAGAAAACGTTTTTGCACACGCTCAAGACGCAATGAGTGAGCAGCATAGTGTGGCCGCCAGACCACGCTACAATACTCTAACATGCTTCGACACAAACAATTGTAAAGTATAATCTTTGTTCTACAGTTTTTAAATTGTTTTGTGTTTCTGATAACAAAACCCAGCATTTTGGAAGACTTTTCCACTATATTTTCAATGTGAGGGATAAAGGTTAATTGCTGATCAAATATAACACCGAGGTAATGGTATTGTTACTGACGTATGGGAGGATGCCGGATGAGGCGAGTGGATGCTCGTGCGTGGTGGTGCGCAACAGGATTGCATCCACTCGTGAGCAAACATTGTTGATTTAGTCATGACATGCCATCGTTTTCATAGTAGACGCCCCAACCCTAGGCTTCTAGGAACTGCTAGTAGGAGGATTGCTCATTTGCTCATATATATGCACGTTTCTAAGTAGATTTTTTCTCGTTCAGTTCGTGAGCACCGCTGGTTAAACAGTATGGCAATATTGGTAATCCGCAAGGCACTTACCTGCTGTATGATTGTGTTGTTGTTTACCGATGTTCTTAACTGCAATAGTTACCTTAATTTGATATGTTTTTTTAAATCAAAGAAGTACTACGCGTAGAACCTACTACTAGCTTAGCATTGTACTGACAAAACACTTGCCAGTGAGTTCACTTCATTGATATTTGCCTACTCGAATATACTAACTAAATTATTTACTGAATTATTTACTTAATAACATATAGAAAAACAGGTTTGTTCGGACATCTGTTTCTTTACAATGTTCATGCCTGATTCTAGCTTGTAGGTATTAATATTATAATAAGTCTCATAAATTACTGATCGATGAAAAATTTATTTAGATCGATCCGACCGTAAGGACATAAAACCAGTCCTGTGCCATCCGACTACACTAAACGGGGCAGTTGGACGTTTTCATAATAACCCAAAACTAATTAATACAACTGAGAGAAAAGACGAATCGATTTGATCATTTCGGCGCATAAATAAAATTCGATGAGATCATAATAAAGTGGAACGTTTGACGTGAAGCCCACATCGACTAGAGGGAACAGTCTCGTGGAGCCGATCTGCCGAGCGCCGCACAAACGAGCGCAGGAAATTAAGTCGGACATCCAAAAACTATGAGCGCCGCGCCGTTTGGAAGATCAGTTTTTTGTTTCCAATATGCAATAAATAGGGTAATAACGAGGAGCGCGCGCGGCGCTGCGTGCGCGGTGCGGGGGGGTGCGGCCACGGCGGGGCGGCAACATGGCGTCTAATTGTTGTAATTAGCGCCGTCCGCGGTGCGCCCGCGCCGTGTGCAGTGTGCGCTGCCTTTATGGACTGTTTATTACTTAATATGTTGTGATAGGCCGCCATTGGCAAGGCTCGTGGCCGCGACGTTTCGTAACACTGATTGAGGTATGTGGGAACGTCGGCCGCTGTAATAGATATATCGGTGGTGGCTGTGAGCCAGCGCGGGCGCAGGCGGGCTGGTTGGCGCCTGTTGATTTTATGCGCCTGCCACGAGTCATTAACGCATTATGACGTCTCCGCAACGGCTGTTAGCACGCCATCCATCGCGCCAGCACTTCACTCACGAGTCACGAATCTCACAGTTAAATTCAAGTACCTACAATTTATTTATAAAGTGGGAAAACTTGTTGACAATATTTTTTATTGCAAAGAGCGCTGAACTTAGGTTCACTTTATTTAAAGGTAGGTTTACCTACACCTTTTTAAGTGAGTAACTTTTCCCCGCGGCTTCGCCCGCATGAATGTCGACAGTTAGGTATGAAAAGGGAACGTATTCCGGGATACGAAAAGTATCATATGTCTTAACCCTGGTCATGGTTTATCCGTATGCCTTTCATCGAAATCCGTTCAGCCCGCCTGGGACAGAGTCGGATGGAAGTATAGGGCGCGACACATAGGAATATTAGGGAAGTAATTAAATTCGCGTTGTAAACACATAGGTATTGAAATGTAAATGTTTTGTATACAACATTTTGGATTTTGCCTTCTTTCGCTAGAACATGAAAATTTTTTGGACTGGGTATACAATAATAACTTAAAAGGCTAGCTTCAGGCGACTGCGAGGGCCAGTCTAAGAACCTCGATGATTTAGTGGACTGGATATATAATAATAACTTAAAGGGCTAGCTTCAGGCGACTGCGAGGGCCAGTCTAAGAACCTCGATGATTTAGTGGACTGGATATACCTACAATAATAACTTAAAAGGCTAGCTTCAGGCGACTGCGAGGGCCAGTCTAAGAACCTCGATGATTTAGTTGACTGGATATACCTACAATAATAACTTAAAAGGCTAGCTTCAGGCGACTGCGAGGGCCAGTCTAAGAACCTCGATGATTTAGTGGACTAGATATACAATAATAACTTAAAAGGCTAGCTTCGGGCGACTGCGAGGGCCAGTCTAAAAACCTCGATGATTTAGTGGACTAGATATACAATAATAACTTAAAAGGCTAGCTTCGGGCGACTGCGAGGGCCAGTCTAAGAACCTCGATGATTTCCTGGCCAGTTTCTTTTTCGTGCTTTTAAAGTGTCTCGGAAAGGAACGGTTTCTTGATGATACTTCTACTTATATTTGAGATTGACTTCCACTAACCGTTTCCTGATAGTGTCTTGAAGTATATTAGGACCCCTTTTCATCGATAGTTCCTGGCCATTACGAATATATAACCGTGGTATCTACACTGGATCGCAAAAAAACCGGGTCGCTAATAAAAACAGTGATATCTCCATAAATTACATACCTAGATCGGAAGAATAAATAATATGTAGTAAGCCGGATATTAATGCTTGTTCTAAATCTCTAAAGAGGTTTCATTTGTACAAGTAACAGATAAAAAAAAAACTGCTCTTTGAACATTTTTAAATAAAAATTAGGATAATAATATTTTTTCTGCTTTTGTTTCAAAGCGAGCTGTCATGACAAATGATTCCTTGGATTAGTTTAAAAATTTGGTTTATAGCATGCCACATTGTCTTAATAAAGTGATACGGGCTCGTGGAGGAAATACAAAATATTAAATTGACAAAAAAACTTTTATTTTTTAAGATTTACTGCGAAGTGTATTTTTGTTCTCACAAGTTAGAAGTGCAATTTTCTTATTTTTTAGTATTTAATTAAAGTTATATAGTGTACAAAACGTGTTACACGTGTTTTTATGTATCAGTCATCTACAATATACTATAGTTTCGCAAATTAGTCTTGTGTTTAAGAAACTATCACGCCATTTATTAGCGACGCAGAATTTTTGCGATCCAGTGTATTTTGAAGTTGTATGTTGCTTTTTTCTTTGGCGGGAGACAACCAAAAACCGCGGTCTGGTCTGGTTTGCAGCTTGATTATGCGAAATTTTAGGTCCTTTTACATGCGAGCACAGGAGCACCTGCACGTGGAGCGCCGCGTACGCGTCACTCGCGGAAGAAGTACATTTTCAAAAACGCTGTAACACATCAACATCTTCCTGCCCATCATCCCATGTTACTTGGGGTCGGCGCAACACGTTTTCTTCTTCCATTCTCCCCTGTCAACCGTCACGCAATCATTTACACCTTTTTCCTTCATATCACTCTTCACTCACACAATCCATCCATCGTTTCTTTGGTATTCCTCTCCTTCTCCTCAAAAATGCTGTAACACATAATTCTGTATTTCTTACCTAAAATATAAAAATATACAAATGCAGGGTTACCCATTCAAACTTTCACCCCCTCGACGATTATTTTTCAAACAACAAGCAGCCTAATGTCCTTCCTCTCTTCATTTTATCGAAATCCGTTTAGTGGTTTAGGCGTGAAAAGATAACATACGGACAGACAAAGTTAGTTTCGAAGTTATAATATTAAGATGGATTAAAGCCTAAGTAGGTGAGCTAATTAGCAGAAGTTAAGTCAACCACGACAACATTCTGGGTAAAAAAGAGCTTTAAAGTATTTTAATATTCGCAAATTTGTGTATTTTTTTAGTTTAGATTGACTGATTGGTTCAGGCAATAGTTAGGCAAATATGCCAAACTTTGATAATATCTACTACACTACAATAGGCCGTCCTGTTTTAGAATGGACATTTTGTTTGTTAGTGGTCGTCAAATATTTGAAAATTCATTCACCAAAGCAGTGTGAGATTCGCTTCATCAGCAGCTTTTGTCACACTTTGTGAGTGGTGCTTGACTTTGTTGTTGGTGCTTGCACTGCTGACGTCACAGTGCACACACTGCAGCACGCACACTCGTGCACGCTGCACGCTGCTTGCGGATGCTCGCGCTCGGCGGCGAAGTATCATGACGTCTGGCGGCGTGGAGCGGCGCGCGTCGCCCCGCCCAGCCCCGCCCTCTGTCGGCGCCTCCATCGCCGCGCACGTAGCGACTACAGGCCTTAAACTAATGCAGTACGGTCTACGATGACCTGCCATCGTCGTGCGACAGAGCAAACACCCGCCGGCTCTATGTTCAGCTACGTACACGGTTCACAAACTAGTCTTCGCAAAACGGATCAATGTTAATACATGGTGGAAGGCTCGTTTCGCGGAAGCAGCGCTGTCGTTGAGATAGTGGCATAGATAACGACACATTTACATTTGCATACGTATATCCCTGGTGGCTGTCTGGCAAGACGGATGGTCCATGTGACCCCCGTCACAGAGAAAAAACTCGAGGGCGATACGTGAATGGTGTGAAACTCTCTCCATTATGGGCCGGCGGCCCCCGCTGCGCCATTCTTGCCGCCGCTTTGTGCGCCCACCAGATATCTCGGAGATACCTCTCGCATCGCTGACGTGCACACATAATTTATTTTCAATGATTTTTTGTTAGCCAGTTGGTTTTTAAACACACTTGTGAGCTTTGACTTTCGATGATCGATGAAAAAAGTTTACGAAATCGGGATCCCTTGCGATGCGTGAGCCGAACACAAATAACAAAGTATCGAAGACGACGAACGTTCAGGTTCCTTCAAAGAGTTGTTGCTACAAATATTTTGAATAAATTGCCTTCAATTTCCGCGTGATTTGTCCCGCGCGGCGGAAATGGTTTCCTCTTTGAATATAAAACGAGGAAGAATTTCAATGTAGCTAGCGTTAGGATTAAGCTCTGTTATGTAAAATATTACGAACGGGTTTGTATCTCGTTTGTCGCGTATTGTGAAGGGATTTGCAAATACAATTTCGAATTCTTACATCTCATGTCTGTTTCCTTTTATCTGCTCCAACAACTAAAATGACATTAATCGAATAGTTTTGAATTCAGCATCAAAAGCTTAGCCTAAGTCGGCTTGGGTCCAGAATTCCAGATCATAAGCCAGCGGATACCTTACGGAAGACATCTTAAAATGTTTGAATAGCTGAGCGCGCCCATGCGCCGCGTGGCAAATGCACCCACCCACAACACTTAATCTCCCAAATACATTTATCATGTTCAGCTGATAAAAATGCCATTGAGATCAGCCGAACACAATGAGATACACGCTCTCGGTACCTGATACGAGGCCAAAAGTCAATTATATTCAAATATAAATCGGATTTGCGAACGTAAGCCTGTAACAATGGCGTAGGCAGGCGCCGTGATGCCACCTTTAGGCCTCTCATTCCTGGATAATAGTCGGAAGCGGGACAATAGCGGGACAGTTTGGGACAAGGCGGGTGTCCGCCGCGCCGTCACGCCCGTCGCCCGGGAACACCGCATTATGTTTTATTTGTGGATTATAAAGTCACTATTGTGGTAAACTATTATATTCTGCTGTTCATACGTTTCACATCATTGTTGTATTGGGTGAACTCGCATAAAAAGAGATGATCGTCTCATATGGATATAAGTTATTGTAAGTGATACTTGAACCAATTCGATTTGTGCTATCAACATTGACAATATCTTTTCGAATCGGAACTATATATTATAGGTAGACGCTACTTAGGTATAGGGTTCGCCAAAATTTACAATGGTTTATAGACTTCAAGAACCCTTATTTTAAGGCTTTCGCGCTTTTATGATTCAGTATTTGCTTGGAATGTCGTTTCCGCAAGTCATATTAAAACTGAGAAAGAAAATGATTTATTGCAGCCTCTATTTTGTGTGCTACGAAACGTGGAATGAAGTCTACGTATAGGCCAATCATATCTCTATTACAAGTGCTACAAGTTGACTGCGTACTTGTGTCCCGCATCACGCCCGCTCCGCGCCCGCCAAATCATCGCACAAAGCGCGTTTGGGACGCTTCTCATGCTGTCAAACGCTATTCAATTCAGTAAGTTCATATGAGTCGCTTTGTTTGCCGCAACCGTTGTTGACCCTTTGTCAACCTTTCTGGAGTATCAATGACGATTATAAATGTACGCCATTTTATATTATCCGAAACAATTTATTCGAGCTCCTAATCCTCCAGCGAGCCACGTCACATCTCCGACTCCGGGCGGCCAAACGGAACATCTCATTTACATAATTTCCAGCAAAAGGCAGAACAAACATACCCTCGTAAATGACGCGTTAAATGCAATCAAACAACGTCATTATACACGAGTAGCTCGCTCGTTTTGGGTCCTGCACAAAAACTGACATAAAAAAGTGGATATCAGTCAGCTGAAGTCAGTGCGGTGACAATGCGGCCACCGGGGATCTTTTATACGCGGCGTCAATGGAACCCTCAAGAAATTTGTTACAAAGATTTTGATAGGTGGCAGCTATTGTTAGCGGCGGGAACCGCGAAGGCCCGAGGGAGTCCGGGGCGCGTACATATGTGCGGTGTCGCGGGACGTATGCTGGATACGGGGAGCCAGAGCGTCGCTAAACGCCGATGTAGTTGACGCATTGTTTGCTGTTGCACGAACACGCCGGGAGCCGGGGCCGGGAGCCGGGGCCGGGAGCCGGGCCGGGTGCCCGGCCGGGTGCGCTCAATAGCGACAGTTTCATGTCTATCATAACCGCAGGGGTGTCAATATACCACACTGTTGTAAAGTCGAGTGCTATTAACGCCGGGACAGATTTATGTTACAAATTTTAATGGGCTGTTTATTTTGATATGAAAGCTATTGCATAAGTGTTTGAACTTTTCGATTTATTTAGGAATGTTTGAGATGTGTGCTCCGTTACACGGAAGTGCGTTTTGTTTTGTCGATGATTTAAAATTTAAAGATAGTGTAATTGACGTCCGATACCTTTACACATGATATCATAGGTTATTTTTATTAAGTTTGTTGTAAACTTAGCAAGTCAGCCTATGTGCTGCATAATCTATCGCATAAAGTAAGCAATAATATACTCGTAGTAGCTTACCACGGTATAGTGGCGCCAATTTTAAGATTCGGAGTTATATTCTGGGGCATTTGCAGTGAGAGGGAACAGATTTTTAGAGCCCAAAAATGTTGCATAAGATCTATGTTAAATCTGAAAACTACAGACAGGCAGCTGTGTACCTGTGTTTAAGTCGCTGAAAGTACTGACCTTCCCATCACTGTACATTTTAGAGGTCACAATTTTTGTTAAAACTAATTTAGATTTATTTCCATCACTAGCCGATATTAGAATGCGGTCAGGTCCAATGAGACTACAATATAAAAACGTATTACATACAGGCAATTACAGAAAAGCACTACTAAGGAAAAATATTATGTCGATGGGACCTATCATATACAATAAAATTCCGCACAGTTTCAAAGAACACCCTATTCGAACATTTAAATCTAAGCTCACTGCATTATTATTGGATAAATGTTATTATTGTATCAATTACTTTTTAAAATAAAGAAATTTGACAATAAAATTTGTAAATGACATTATGTTTGTAAAATAATATTTCACTTAATTCTAATTCCAAAATAATGAAATTAATTTTATTGACAAGATTTATTTATGTGCAATTGACTATTTGATGATTATTATTATTTTATTACTATTTCCTTTTTTATGTTTATTAGTGTTAATTAGAATTACATGTTAGTAGTTAATTTATAATAATTATTGTATGTAATCTATTAGTTTCTATGAATTTGCATGCCGTAAGGTAGAATGTAGCGGTAACCTTCAGCTATTTGTATCATCTTAAACTTGTACCTATATTGATGGCAAATAAATAAATCTGAATCTGAATCTAAGTTTATGACAGGAATGTGTCTCAAGAAATGACATTCTGCTAAAAAAAAACGGGTTGCACTCCGGGAGTGTCGGCAGAAGTGAAAACTTGAATATTAACGTTGTGCATTTTTGATATTTTGGAATGGTTATGGAGATATTTAGGGAATAATTTTGCACCGGTCTACTCTCCCTCCGTCTTACGAATTTTCAATCAGGTCACGTGTCCTGACGCCAGTTTAACATTTTTAACCCACCACAAAAAAAGTACACAACGCCGCAAAAGAAGTTTTCACTTTAATAATATCTATAGAAAAAAAGACTGGAAAACAATAGGAAACAGTTATTTTAAGAAACGATTGAACCTCTCTCCGTTGGCCGTCAGCAACGCATTTAGTCCTCAATGGTTGATGATCACAGGTGATCACTTGGCATTAGAAAAATTACAAACAATCGTATTCGCGCATCAAACGGTTATAAAACCTTATATGTAAGCAATTTCAGAAAATATACAGTAACGTTCAGTTCAGGCAGAGAACAATTAGCGTCGTAGAAGCCGACGGGAACGGGACAACGTCGCGACATGCCATACTGTGCCATCCTCATTGAATGCACTACATAGACCGCACTGTAATTAGAATAATAAAATATTAACACAAACATTTACATTTATAAATAATCTCATTAAATAAAACTAATTATAGAGCAGTGCAGTAAAAACTAGTTTTTCGAGGCATCACACTCGTCATTCGTTGATCGACTCTTCACGTGACCGGCCTATTTTTTTTCCAAAGAATCAGCATGGCCTTAAAACCTGGCAATGCTGCAAGCCTTTTGGGCAGTTTTCCAAACTCAAACTCAAAGCATTAATTTCAATTAAACCATTTACAGGCACTTTTGAATTGTCCTGGGTACATTACTCTTGTTGATTCTATATGTGAGAAAAATGTAAAAAAAAATATATAAAAATCAAAAACGATTAAAAATATTATATTAAAAATAAGCCTACTACAGCTTGCAATGTATTTGAGAATTTTACCAACAAAAAGAAAGAAAATCAATATTATTTATTAGAGTATTCAATAATTAAAACTTGGTTAAATAAAAATAAATAATAAACATTATGTTCGTAGTCAGAACAAATAAAAAAGGGGAAGCAACTCTACCAATAAAAAAAAAAATACTAGTGAGCCCAAGTGGCTGTGGAGCAGGACCAGCATTTAGCCAAGCATTTTTATCTACGATACCTATAATCATCCAACTTATAGTATGCTTATCTACATAGTGTGCGCTTTATTCAGTTTTAAATTTCTTCTCATTTAGTTGAAGAATATCGAGTGGTATTTTATTATAACATTGTACATAGTACCCCATAAAAGAAGTACACACTTCTTTCTTCTAAAGTACACACTTTAGACAATCTGAAACGTGGTTGATCGAATTTGTTCCTATTTCTTGTGTTAAAATTATGCCTGTCACTTATCTTACTAAAGAGATGTAGATTTTTTCGAACATACATAATGTTTTCATAGGTATATATACTGACAAGGTACCGTCATGATGTTAATTTTCTTAAACAGTTCCCTTAGAGAATCGCGTCTGCGGAGGTTGTAGATGGCTCTAACAGCCCTCTTTTGCAGAATAAAGATAGAATCAATATCTGCTTCCTGTTGACGCATGTTTATTTCCCTTCTTTTTACGGTTTCGTACCCAAAGGGTAAAAATGGGACCCTATTACTAAGACTTCGTTGTCTGTCACCAGGCTGTATCTCATGAACCGTGATAGTTAGACAGTTGAAATTTTCACAGATGATGTATTTCTGTTGCCGCTATAATAACAAATACTAAAAACCGAATAAAATAACTTTGGCACTGGACGTTCTTTTATAGTCACTTGAGCACATCACCATTATTAAAATGACTTAATTACACAGATATGAACAAAATGCTTTGATTGCAAAATTATCGATTTCGTAGCTCTTGTAGCAAAGTGTACGAGAGCTGCGCAGGTTCATTATACGAAAAAAAAGTTTGTTGTATCTTGCGTTTTAGTTTAATGTATTGAGTACAGTTTAGAGGTTTATGCCTACCGTTCTATTATTTTCCTGGGTTTTATTTTTAGGCCTAGCCAACAAAGTCATTTGGCTGTGACAAGTATCTTTATCGACTAAACAGTTGTAAGTGTACAAAAACTCAATATGAAATGAATGTATTGTATTCGCAGAGTAAATTCGAGTGCATTAGTAGTGCATCGTAGCATCGGAAGTGCTTTTAATAGTCACTTGAGATTGATTGATTTCGTCTCAGTTTGCAAAGAAATTCATAAACAGAAAATAAGTCATAATTTTGTTTTTTTAATACAAATCGTAAGTTTGAGAGACGCAATAATGACGAGCAAGAAGCCCACGGTTTGATTCCCATGTGAGACCTGGGGTAAAAGCAAGAAACCCGGTCTCTAAACGAGGTACATATGTAGCATTCATTTCGGAAAACTATTCAGGAGACGTCAAATTATATAAAAATATCAATATCTTTTTCTACTAGCCGATTTTTATGGCAAAATATTTTTAATAACATATTACACAATTAAAATAACAACACAGAGTTGTAACTGTAATGGCGTCTGAAATATTTGACTTGAAAAGTGAGTCCCACATTTTTTTTTGTCAAGTTTAGCTGCTGAATGTGAAACTCAGCACGTCATTTGATTTATCAAACTTCAGTGGTCAGTATGACTGTTTGGTGAATTAGATAAGTTAATTAGCAAAAAAAGAAAAACAGACGTAGATATAACGCCTGAATCAATTCGCTAACGATATAACTTGAAATTTAAAACCCTTTTAGCATAAAAGTTTTTTTTTTCGAATTTGATTCTATTGCTAGGGTACCTAAAAATTCCTACTAGACCCAGAACTCGTTATTTTAAGTAAGTACCTACTATTGGGACACGCTTAGTAGTTCCTCAGCCTCGAAGCTCGTCGTATTGCAGATATTACATGTCTTATGCCACAAAATACGAATAATATCTATTACCGCGACCGTTTCATAGTTGTTAACTCTCTTGTACAAACAATTATCACGACATTGACGACATGGTTGGCGCAGTGGTTAGGCGACTGACTGCTGCGCTTCATGTAGCGGGTTCGATTCCCGCACGGAACAAATATTTGTATGACCTACAATTAGTTGTTCCGGGTCTGGCTGTTTGTGTATGTGAGTTTAATGTTTGTAAACGCACCCACGATACAGGAGAAATTCCTAGTGTGGGGCAACGTTTATATTTAAAAAAAATATATATCTAGTCTTGCCATAAATATTGTCACGAAGAAATTTTTTAATTTTATTATACATAAATATAAAACAATTTAAAATATAAAAAGCTTATTCAAAGTGGTCTCCATTGGCTGCAATACGGTCCTTTTTAACGTTGAGGCCAGTTATCAATAGAAGCACGCACTCTTTCCATGGGAAAATTCTTCACTGCCAATCGTATGGATGGTTTTAGGCACTCCAAATTATCATGGCGTTTAGAGCAAGCCGTACTGTCTAAAACTGACCGTAAATCATAATCCAGCGGATTAAGATCGGGACTAGACGACGGTCAGTCTTCAGCTCTGATGAAGTCCGAAACGTTCACTTCCAACCAAGACTGCGTGGACCGAGCTTTATGACCCGGCGCCGAGTCTTGTTGGAAGGACCATACTTGGTTATTGAATATGGTGTTGTTAAGGGGCTTAACTACCTTCTCAAGAATGGTATCTTGATACACTTGTGCCAATGTTTTAATACCTTTTTCACAAAAATATGGCTCTGTCACTCCTTCATAGCTAACACCCCACCAAACCATCACTGATGTTGGATATTGCCCACGTTGCACTCTGTCGACTAATTGGGAAGCTTTCTTAGAACTTTGAGCATAAATACGGTCATTTTGTTTGTTAAAATGTTGCTCAATTGTAAAACTTTACTCATCCGTAAACAAAAAAAATCTGTGACCTCCTTTTGCGTACCGTTTCAGTAGTTGTTTCGATTTTACTCTTTTTTCTTTTTTTAAATTATCAGTTAAAAATGACCAGTGTGTCTCTTATAGGCTGCAAGTCCTAAGTCATCTTTTAAAATACGCGACATGGTTTTGGGTGCTATCTTCATCTCCCGAGATAAAATCTTTTGCTTTCGGACAGGATTTCTTCGAATTCTTTCCCTAACTGCTTTGACCACCTTTTTCGTACGAACACTACGTGGACGGCCAGATCTTTTTCTGTCACAAACAGAGGAGGTCTCATAGTACCTATTAATAGCCCGGTACACAAACATTTGACTAATACCAAGCGTATGGAGAGTTTTAAAAATTGCATTTGGGTCCATATCAACTATGTGTAATGCAATCACAGCGATTCGGTTCTCTTTATCACCCCACTCCATTTTAATATCGCAAAATATTGAACAATGTATTGGCGCCAAAATTAGAAAACCCAATGAACAATCGTATAAAAATGACAGATTCCAAATTCAAATGTAATATCTTTCTTATTTTTAATTGTAACAGTATTTATGGCCAGACTAAGTATATGGTTCGTATCTACTACATTTGACGATAAAAGTGGGATTCTCTTAGTCTGTTTTCGTTTCGCTTGCTCATTGCTCGAAACTGTGCTAACGATTTTTTTGTGATGTGTAAGCGCGCTCGGCTCACTCGTGTTAAAGATGGGCTCGGTTCGTTTACAGGTCATAAGAGCTTGCTCATCGTGTGATTATAATCACATTGTGTCATGAGCGGGCTCACTTCGCTCGCTTGGCTAGCAAAAGTATTCTCTGTTCTAACCTAAACTGCCTTACCAAGGAAAGTATAACCGAGCGGTAATAATATGCGATATGAGACGAGATTTAGCCTCATATTGCATATTAGTTATTACAGCTCAGTTATGTATAGGCTTTTGTAAAAAAGTATTACGGTTAAAGATACTGCCGTATCCATTGTATTTACTCCACACTGGACTTACTCGTAGTAGGCGGATTGCTTTCCCTGTATGTGATATTTTTAAGTTCTGATTTACGGCTGATACGAGACGACATCTGAAATTAGCAGCCAAATTTAAATACGTTTTTAACTCTTTTTTGGCTAATATTTCTGTTGTTGCTCTTTAGGTTCTAGGTAGTGCTTTGTCAATTCTTGACAATGCATGGCGCCAGAATCTCGCTTCTAGCAATCACGATTTGTTTTAATGTGTACTTATTTTGAACTTTATGTACAGGAACTCTCGGGGAAGCTTATATGAACTCATATAAGCTTAAAAAAACGACTCTTTATACGATTATTATTACGATTTATTTGGTCCTTTTGATGAGTGATGGTACAAATCTGACGACTAGTGGTACAAATCGCTCTTTTTTACATTTGCTTTAATAACAATTTTTTATCACTGAAAGTTTTAGAAATGAATTAGTTACTTAGAATAACGGATACCTATGTAGTTATGCAAAGTTTTATTCTAATGTGTTTTTTGTTTTATACCTATCACACAGCGGTTCTATAAAGTCAGTGAATTTCAAAACCCGACAAGTATTGGTACGTTTACCTTAAATCAGAACGTTAAT
The DNA here is from genome assembly GCA_963853775.1 of Xanthia togata. Taxonomy (NCBI): domain Eukaryota; kingdom Metazoa; phylum Arthropoda; class Insecta; order Lepidoptera; family Noctuidae; genus Xanthia; species Xanthia togata. The sequence goes on from OY970790.1 coordinate 1,634,636, forward strand.
TATAATATCCCGTTACAGTATAATCTAGCTACTCAGCTTATTCACATTTGCTGAAATCTATACATGACTATATCATGACAACTTTAAATTTTGCATTGTTTTTTGCGGAGTAGTCACCATATAATGTTACGTCAACCAAAGATATTGTTTTGCATCCATGCACTAGCAATTGCCGAGAAGATAAGGCGAATAACCGGGTGTTGTGGTACCTACAACTGAGAAGATGTCTTTGTCTAAAAGTAAACTGAGACCAAATTATAAGATACGAATACTTAGGTCTTACGAGAAACATGATCTTAATGATGGTTATCATTCTATGCTTCCTGAACAACCGGAATGTACAAAAGGAAATACGTTTCGGTCCAATCACTATTCGTAGTAAGTTCTACAGCTCCGCATCACTATTAAATTAATTATCAGGGTACCTATGTAAACAGGTAGACATATGGTGCCAACACAACTTTAAATGCTTCTCTAATAATATTTTTATTTTGGTTTTAACAGTCAAAAAAGTTTTAATTTGTTTAATAATTTGCCTTTGTTAGCATTGATTATAATTATTGTACCTACCGTTGAATCAGATTGTATTATTGACAGAAGTACTTTAAGGATCAGTTTTAGAGCGACTAACTGCAGTCTAGGTATTATGATAATATGATATGACTGAAGTAGACCATCACTCTCTGGTTTTAATTTAGGTTAAATTGTTTGCCGAAAATGATAGTACTTACGTATCACGTTTCGAGACCGGGTTTCTTGCTATTACCGTCGACCTGAAATGGGAATAAAAGCGTGGCCTCGTGATCAGCTTTCTGACCACTCCTTTAATTTATTTACAATTACAGCAATAAAATAAAATAAAATATAGTTTGTTTCTCACCAGCATAGCAACAAGGATTACTTATTAAAAGTACTTAATACTAGGTAAGTAGGTATACTAATATCATGCACATTATATAATCCAGCAGCATTAGTGGTGGTGGAGAGAGGTTTACTTAGGGGATTGACGGTATCTTCTGAACTAGGCGAGGCCTAGAAGATAGCACTCGGCTGACAATTTTGTTATTTTATGACCAAAAATTTATTAATAAAGAATGTAAGCAGAAAAAAAAAAGTGCGTGTGTGTTTAATTAATATGTTTATGTTTGTGAAAATTAAAGATATTCGGTATTTAGGTAGTCTAATTGTAATAACCATATTTTCACTGAGATCTGATCATCATGTTTGCATACGTTTTTTTATTAATTTTCTTATAAATTATACCTACCTACTGCTTGTTACATAATACTGTCTTCTCGCAAATGCTGTGTGATGTGAAGGATTAGGGCAAACTAGTTTCTGTTTACGTCTGGCAGTATCAGGATTATATGGTGGTTACTCCCTAACGTTAAAGTTGTCATCTCATGCTTACGTAGAGATTCCAGCAGATGTAAGTAAGCTAAGTAGCATAGATTCGGGTGCAACAGGTTATTTTATTATACCTACTGACGTCGATCCTTATCTAGAGGTCTATATTTAGGTTTGCAGAGCATTAGATTATTGAACATGTCGAAACTTTTGTGCAGAATTAGTTCTGTGCTATCTCCCACACACATTGTACAACAACTAGTCTATTCAGTAATAACTCATACCTACGTGACGTATTCGTGACGCAACGTTGCAATGCGCGAACTAAACTAAGTATAATCAAATCACTCAATTTGTAAAATGGCACCACTAATTTGCACCTACAGCTACGCATTCTGATCCATCAGCTACGCATTCTGATCCATTTGCACCTACAGCTACGCATTCTGATCAATTTGCATTCACAGCTACGCAATCTGATCCATTTGCTTACATTTTCATCAGATATTTAGGAACAGACATAGTGCCACTGTGGCACGGCAGCGCAGTGGCACAGGGGCGCAGTGTTTGAGCAAGCATTCGATTACGCGGCGCCACGCCCCCAGCCGCGCACATGTCGCCACCTAACTCGATTTTAAAACATTAAATTATTTCTGTGGCGATGCGGGGTGGCAGTAAGTGTAGCATTGTTATGACTGTCACGACTATTGTCTACTTGTTCAATCCGCGGAGGGACGGTTAAGAGTGTTGGGCAATGTAATTATATTGATTGTGTGTTGTTGTTTGCAAGCAATATGTAAACATGCTGGTGTTGTAACCCGTAGTAACCCTAACATGTGCTTGTTAGGATTACTACGCGGATGGATAGGGTCGATGAACTGTCACTACACTTTACGTAGCAAAGCATAGGTCTCGCATAGATGTCAATCTTCTCCTCGGTGACACACACGGGCGAGCATAGCTGTTCAAGACTGTTGAAGGCAGAAAAAAAATGTTTCTGGTGGACGATGAGATAAACACACATTTTTCCACAGGCATCTTTGCTTTGAAACATTGCAGTGGTCATAATGGCGATGCTTGGCAGGCCTGCAGTGGGAGACTTTTATTTGAATGATGGTAATGAACCGAGTTTAATTGACACTAACTTTTGCCTGTGGCTTTCCCCGCGTCGAGGTCCGAAATCCCACGGGAACGTACTACTGGTATAAAAAGCCTTAACCTATGTCCTGAGCCAGGTCTTGGTCAACCTGTGTACCTACCCAAATTTCATAGAAATCCGTTCAGCCATTACGGCGTGAAAAGGTAACGGACAGACATAGTTAGTTTCGCATTTATATTATTAGCATGGAATACGGATAAGAGTATGCTATAATTAAATTTTGTTGCAATGCGAGGGTAGGCTTATCCCCGTATTCTCTTGTTGACACTGTCTCATGTACTAACGTGTGTGCTTCAGACGGAGCACCGCACCTGCTGCGCGTGCGGCGAGGCGATCGCGGACCGCTTCCTGCTGGAGGTGGGAGGCGGCGCGTGGCACACGGCCTGCCTGCGCTGCTGCGTGTGCGCCGTGCAGCTGGACCGCCACCCCTCCTGCTTCCTGCGCGACCGCCAGGTCTACTGTAAGCAGGACTATGCCAAGTGAGTGTCACATGGTGCTGGTGGCTTGGCGAAACTTATTACGCTATATTTGGTTAGACATCAAGGTTCGTTGTGTCCATGAGTTAGATGACAGCGAGTGCGTACTCAGTGTTGACTACGAGGCGACGAGATGGAAGCCTATCAATGTTCACCTCCTCATAAAATCAGACATTTACAGTTTCATATTAAATATAAATCAAAGATTTATGTATTATTAAATGATTTAAAAATCAATCCGCCCATAAATTCTTTGTATTTGAATTGAATATGCTTTCCACCAGTTTAAAGAAATCTTTATAAAGACAAGAAACTATTAATCAACGTTTTTATTATCAGCCAATAAATATGTTAATTAAAGTCTTCATAAACGAGAAACGATTGGACAATGTATCATAGACGACAAATGGGAAGTCGATTTGATATTCGATGTAGAGGCGCACGCCGCACCCGGCCGCGCCCGGTCCTGTTACAATTTGAACATGTGAAATAAACTTGCGTCATTAATTCTCATTTTCTCTATGCTTAACAAACAGAATCTATAAGATACGATACCGCATCCAAAAGCTCCGGTTCGCCAAGGACGAGAAACAGTCGCATCGTGTGTAATACTGAGCTGTACCTAGTGTGCTCATCGTGTGTAAAGCTTCGTTCAGACTAGCGCGACGCGAAAGCGCGACGCGACACCAGGCTATTGTTATACCGTGAAGTTTTCTTAGAAATTATATTGTTCGAGTCGCGTTGCGCCGTCGCGTCGCGCTGGTCTGCAAGAGCCTTAATACTGAGCTGTACCTACCTAGTGTGCTCATCACCGTCACCTGCCTAGCCTGTTACAGTCTAACTGGATACAGCTGAATGCTTACCAGTATTTTACATGGAGTGTGCTAAACTGGGCAAGATTCGAAATAAAATGTATTTCAAATTGAGTCTACAAATAAAGAAGATTGATAGGACGAGCTCTTAGTTGTAATCGTTTAATAATGGAAAACAGAAAAAGGAGAAAACAATTACGTAAATCCGATGATCTTTAGTGAAACCAAGGATTGATTTTATCAAGTAAAAGACCGAAATTATAATTGCGGCCCTCCGACGTCGTCGTTCAGTGTACCTAAAGGTCAATTAATTACAGATAGTGATGCACTAGTACAGTAGTGCACTCCGCGATGACTGTACTGTAAGCTATACTTTAGTACGGAGCGGAGCGGAGAGGGGCGCATCGTCGTGGATTGCACTAATCTAAAAACTATTCGCTTAGTTATCTTGGTGCAACAATCAATAGTTTCACCTTTACGTTATAAAAACGTGTAACTATAAGAACGCAGCAAGCGCTAATGACTGGCTGTTTCGTAGACTATTGCTATAAATAATACGACGATTAGAGATTTATTTAGGACACAAAAAATTACCCCTGTGTCCCAACATTTTCTCAAAATTCTAACAAAATAGTGCAGTTACCGTAACCATGTCACCATCCACAATGAATAGAACTAAGCTTTGCGACCACTTTCATGCAGCCATGATTTCGGTAACGTAGGTTTTTTTACATAAATTACATAAAACTACCCGACGAAAACGTAGGTGAAGTGTCAATAGTGTCAATACCTGCTGGTCAATTCTGTAAAAATCTCACCGTGAAAACTTAGGTAAAGTGAGTTTGTTTTTCTTGGAATTGACACTATTGACAGCTCACTCCACGCTCACTTCACCGAAGTTTGCACGGAGAGATTTTTACAGAATAGCACCGCTGAAGTGACAGGACACGTCAAGCTCACGTCACGTACGTTTTCAGGATGATTTTTTTTCAGAATAGACCGCCTGTTACATAACACGCCTTGTCTCAATTAGTACCCACTCAGCGGGAGTTCCTCCTCCATGATGGCGAGGAGACCATAACCCGCGTAGTGTGTGGTCTAGGGACACATGTCTCTTCTCCTCATTTCAATAAAGGTCCAGGTTCGTCCGAGACGTTTATAGTGCCGCCCGGACCGGCCTACATGTTAATGATATTGGTTTTAATTAACCCGTTTGCTGCTTTTTATACAATTTCATTTAGTTTAAATTTAACAGACTATAAAGCTGTCTCTGTTTACGTATGTGAAGAGAAACTGGCTTCGTCGAGCCGGACTTGTACTGCTCACTGTGAGGTAGCATTATTTATTTGAGACATAACATAATTTTTGTAGAACCTACTTTAAAAACGATAACAGCAAAATTATTATATGAAATAAATTATCATACTAAAAATCCTCTTCTGCCCTAAAGGTCAAGTCCAGCCGATCTGGACCAGATTCAACACTAGTGTTTGACACTGCAGGTATTGACTTCAAGCTCAGTTCACCTAAGTTATCACGGTATTTTTTTACAGAATAGTCCAGCTGTCGTTCAGTTTGAGCCCCTAACCTACCTATTCAAATTCAAATTCAAAAAATTTACCTATTATATATTATATTATGAAAACATCTCCTTGGCAAAGATCTTCTATTAATTGACTAGATTTATTTCCTAAAACTACTAATTACCAGAATAATAGCTAGTTGAATGGTAATACTGCTAGGTTATTTTTCATACTTAACGTATTGTAATAAACAGGTACGCAGTACATCGGGGTTGAAGTTATCAGTTGTTTAGCCAGGCACGTTTAAATATGTTACTGAAGACATTCCGATCGCATGATCTTCCATTCTAAAATTGTCAAAGAACAGCGCAAGATTTTTCCTTCTAGTAAATTACTGTTCTCGCAAAACTTTATGAGCCCTCTGAACGTAGGCCCGAGTACTAAACCGCGCAGGACACAGTTAGTGCAAAATCATTTATTGTAAGCTGTGAAACATTTTTTACTTACTGCGCAGCCACTCGCGTGCAACTTCCGAGAGCTCAAAAAGTTTTGCGCATACTGTACCTATTATGGTATCGTATAGTATGTTGTCGATCGTGAACAATCCGGGTATTGCGTTTGATCATCCACACTGATCTTAATATTGGCAATGTTTGGTCCTTCCCATTAGTTCTGAACTTCGGACGTATGCTATTCCGCCAATAGGTCGCTCAAAACAATCATCAGTTCATCAGTCATCAAGTCTGCACAAGCTCCATGACGCTGGCCGCGGCCACACTCCACGCTCTCTTACTAATAATTACAGTCGTTCAGTGCGGAATTGATTTCGCCATGAAATGCAAATTGATAAAATTATTTCCACAAAATTGTTTATGAAAGAGAAGAAAAAGCCTCGTGTCAAACCAAGAATCGTTTAGTCGGGCCGTGAGTTAATTCTTTTACAATACTCTGCCTACGTCCAATTAACCTTCGACGTATTAGAAATATACGAAGTCATCATTATCCGAGTCATTCGTGGAGAGGCCTGCGCGGCCGAGTGCGGTGGAGCCGTGCGGCTGGGCGGCGTGGTGGTGCGGTGAGGTGTCCCGCAGTCGGACGGGTTGGCGTCGGCACGCATGGAAGAATGCGCGCAGGGTAGGCGGTCCGGTGTGCAGGCGACCTGTGACCCGCGCTGTGCGGCGCGGGTTCACGATGACGCACCACCTCGCATCACCACGCATGCGCCCTCACCGCCATCACACACAACAGCTATCGGCACACGGAATCGATACCTCTCTCTCGTTTATTTTTAATTGTAATTATTTGCGGCAAATTTAAACACAAAAGAAACGACGAAAATAACTACATAATTATTGTTGACGTCAAAACAATCCGTGTCTACTGAAAAAACTCGCAGACCGGAACGCATCTGGAAATCTTTTTAAAAATTATTATAATATAAAGTAAAATAAAATATTACAGTTTTATTCAATATTACAAGACAGACGTGTCAGTCACAGAACAATAACAAGTAATATACTCATGCGTAAGAAATGGAAAGGGTAACAGGTGCGTGAGAACATATTCTCAAAGTCAAAATAGAAAAAGAGGCCAATGTCCCTAAGAGTGGTTTTATTGAAAATCCGTCGGACGAGTGTGGAACAACAAAGCGGCGACGGGGAATGTTGCCATCGATGAAAAAATACAGCGAGCGGGTCGTGACTTGCAACACTGTGGTTTTCATTTGTCATTTATTTTGATTGTGATAACTGGGTGCGACGTGGAACCATATATCTTAATCGGGACGTCTGGGCCGCGCCTGGTGACGCGGGCGCAGGCGGTTTCGCGTTTGTTGTCAACTATAGGTCTCATCACTCTCAGAAGTTGGGGTGGTCTGTGGTTAGCCATAAACCACCCAAGAATACTCGAAAGAACTTATGAATGTAGCTTTTCAACAATCCCCCTTAATGCTTGTTATAGGTTTGGGATTAGACAACATGAGATCCCAAAATTAACTTTTAAAAAATGACTGAATTTACTGAAGCTTTAGGCAAAAGTGTATACCATGCAGTCTCGAATATCAGATTATTTGCTATTAATTCGTAAAATATTTGCTTTACGTTAATTAATGTTAACTACAAGTTTATTCCTTATTTAATTTCGCACCAAATGTTGCCTAACAAGATTTTCATATGACCAATATTTCATGAGATAAACTGCTGGGAAAAGTTGGTAATATCGATGCTTCTGTTTCCCCACTACCTCCATGATAGATGATAGGGTAAAAGGTCTGGTTTTCTTTGCTTGATATGGTAGGCCTTTCTTGTTTTTTGGTGGGAAATTATCTAATAACTTCTCCCGCTCTGGGCGGAGTGGGAGGGCGTGTCAGACTCTTACTGATTAAAACCCACCCGTGTTCCTTCAGTTGTCTGTACGTTGCCAGGGGCCATGGTATCCCTTTCGGACTTTCCCGCGAGCCCGGCAGGCATCGGTCCTAGCGCATTACTGCTTCGCAGAAGGAAGTGACAACCTCCCATGCCCTCTCGCTCCGTACCTTGGCCTGGACCAGGGCCGGACACGAGAGATCACCGCCACCGATCGTCTCCACGAGGACATGGCGATGCTCTTCCCAAACCAGGCAGACCTCCACCATATGCTCCACCGTATCCTCGTAGGCTTAGCGCATAGATTATGAATTATGACAGCATTTTATTAGTTTTAGGTCGTTTTCCTATTATCTTCCAGGTTATAGACTTCTGCTTATCTTATTACCTTTTATTTTTTTTATTGTTCCATCTCCACATAATTTGAGTAGAGAACATTGTTATTGGGTATATTTCAGTATCGTTTAATTCCGGTTCTTATGTAAGGCTAAAATTCAACCTAACTCGTAGGGCATTTAAAACATGACTGACGTACCATAAGCTATGACTTTTTAAACTAAACGGGTTTATTGTGCATAAAAACATAACTTTAACTAGCGTACACTATGCGCAGAGTATGTACAGGAGTACGCGCTTTTCTCTAAAGTTTCTTAGCCTTATATCTCGAGAACTATTGATCCTAAATTAATCTTAAATGGGGCTTTTTTGGCCAGAATCTAAAAAGGAATATATACTCGTAATAGCCTGCATTGACGTGAACCCGAGACTTTACGAGATTTTTGCTAAAATTGGTTATCGGGACCTTTGACGGCCAATTATTTTTTCGCACATTATTCCTTCACAGCTCACGTTAGTGAAAAGTGTGAGTGTTATCTCACACGGTACGCTAGGATATGATGTAGACACAGTCTGAAAAGTTTTTTTTTTTTTTAAAGAAACTTTCAATTCCATTTGCTTTTTTCTATCCTTAACCTCTCAATATACGAAATTTATCTTCCCCAAACCACTGACAGACAGGCTTCCATAGCAAAATTTAATACTATGCACCAAACATCAAAATTACATAGTATAAATGTGGCCCTGTATGGACGAGCGTGTCTAAATGTGGCCCTGTATGGACGAGCGTGTCTAAATGTGGCCCTGTACCGTCGAGCGTGTCTAAATGTGGCCCTGTACGGACGAGCGCGGCAGCAAGCCACACCATTTCCACTCGCCGGGTGCTCTTGGTGTCCGCAAATTTCCAAGTATAAGTTGACCAGCCTTCCTCTCCTCGGTCCACAGTACCGATAAATTAAACAGGAACATTTTATCTTCCTCACTGGTCGATTTTCATGTACCGTGTTTGACCGATGCGTTGAACGCTTGTAAAATAGCTTGTCGCAATACGGATTTGCCTGACAACCCGTACTCTCAGAGACGGTGGGACGTGCCGCTCTGCAGTATTATACGGAATACCCTGGTAAACAGGTCACCTAATACTGTGAAGCGTGCCCGTCTGCATGCTGTGGAAGAATGGGATTCAGGCTTGTGGCTTCAGGCGCTCCCGTCATCCATCATAGGCACTATGATGTTTGACTCAAAGTTTCGACACGCAACGTGTTTCTGCTTGGGCGCACCTTTTGTTGCTCCGCATCGGTGTCACCGCGGCGAAGCTGTAGACAGTCTCGGGCCCCATGGCCTGTCCTGTTACAGGAGCGCAGCTACACCAGCATCAAAGATATTATTCGTCGAGCCCTTGTCACCGCCGTACCAGCGGTATTAGAACCAAACGGCTTGGTATGTGACGATGGGAAGAGACCAGACGGCATGACGATGTTGCCTTGGAAGTTGGGTAGTCCTCTGGTGTGGGACGCAACCTTCGACGTCGCAACGACGACACCCTTGCGCCATCTCATGTTCCTAGCAAGGCGGGCTGTGCTTTTGCCGCTGCTGCGGCTGCTGGGACCCTCAAGCGGCGCAAATACTGGAACCTTATGGGTGACTACAGTTTTGAGCCGTTTGGGGTCGAAACGCTCGGGTCATGGGGCCCGAGTCCGCGTCTCCTTTTTAAGGAAAGTTCTCGCTGACTGGTCGACACTTCACGTGACCAGAGGGTGTTCTCGTTCTTTGATCAAAGAATTAGCATTGCCATTCAACGTGGCAATGCTGCCAGTCTTCTGGGCACGTTTCCGGATGACAGTGACGCGGACGAATACTTCGAAGCCTAAGTGTCCGTTTGTTTTTTGTACTTATTTGTATATTAGTTAGTCATTGTATTTAGTACCTAGTGTTAATAGCTAATTATGTTTAAAACTGTAAAACATTTTAAAATCAACAATAAAAATATTGTCTACCAATATAATCCAGATTCACCTTAAGTGCGTACTTGGGACTTTCAGCATGTTCCCTCTCGCCCTTACCTGTTACCTGTTACCACTGTAAAGCTCCATAGCATATCTAAATCCAATCAAGCATTAACATTTTTACAATATCCGTAAGTAAATAGAATCTAAGTAAGCAGCATCCGGTCAGACTGGAAGCCGACCCCGCCATGGTTGGGGAAGGCTAGGTGGTGAAGATCCCTAAGTAAATAAACCGAAAGCAGTTGCTTACTATGTTGCGTTCCTAAATAAAGGGCGTAATATCGTAACATACATTTTAAGAAAGTTTGCTTCTACTTACTTTAAAAAAACAGCGACAGTTACATATGGAATTTTTCTTTGTAATGATCAATTGTTATATTTTCGATCGAGCGATGAGCATGTATGGGGTAGGGGCGGTGGCGCCGCGCCGCGACACAACTGTGAAACTCACGAACGACCCTTGCCCTATCTATATATATAAAACATGATTCTACCTAAGTCCGTTATAGACTTTGAAACATCCAACCGATGTGCCTCAAACCGGTTTTATTTGAAAGGCAATAATGCGAAGACGGTTTTAATAGGTAGGTAGGGTAGGTAGGAGGTAGGTATGAAGGTAGGTAAGTATGTAGGTTGGTATGTAGGTGGGTAGGTAGGGTAGGTAGATGTGTCGTAGAGTACTTAGTGCTACCCGTGCACTGCCGGGCCGGGTAAAGGAAGTACACGTACCCTATATAGTAGTCGTTGTAAGGTGCAATTCATCTGTTTCATTTCACTGCGCTATCCAAAATTTGTGATGGCAGTAGTGGTAGTAGCCATCTTTTTTCTACTGTCTCGTTTCTAGGTTTGTCTTTTCCTTCAGTTGTCAAGTACCAACATAACATAAGACCAATATTTGTATACTCAGTTTGGCAACACCTAAACGTTTTGATTTGCCATTGTTCCATTCTTTTTCGGTCTTCTCATACATTTTCTGGGTTATATCTGTCACGGTTAGTTTCTTTTGGACAGAAGGACCAAGACTCATTTTCTAGAGGTCCTCAAGTCTGCTTTTTCAACAACCATGATTCCTTATCGCTGACTGGAATAAAACGGATGAATCTAGTTGCCTGCTGAGGTTATAAGAAGATAGTTGTTCTACCAATACGGGGACAGCATTCACGAATAATCTGATGAAAAAAGATAAAAAAAGATACTTTTTTGTTGAAAATTCTGATGCAGGAAAGATCATGTTCGTTTATATCACTTGAAACCGTTACTGTTTGTGGAACATTATATTTACTAGTGCGCTTTTTACTAAAGCACTGTTGACACAACAGCAACACTTATAATGTAGCGTTGTGTAGCCGCTCGAAGCGATACTTGGCTATTATTACACGGTGACATGAGGTCACACAGTCACACCAGATAGTGTCAAACTGAAGTAACAAGATTCAAATAACGTGAATCTTAGAATCGTCTAAGAATAGTCTTCTAACAAGAGCGGTCATAAATCTGTGACTGTGTGAATGGAAATGTTTTTAGGAAACCTAAGCAAAGCTATATTATTTAATTTCAATGTTGGGGTTGGGAAGTTCTCCTTTTAAAAGTGTTTATGTGTCGGAAAAATAAAAAAAAGTGTTAATTAAAGAAGTAAATCAAAATTCTACCTGAAAAGAAAGTTGGAACGCGCGTTTCGTAGCGCGTGCTACGCGTGGGTCTACGTCGTCGTAGAGGGTGTGTAGCACCCAGGGACGTAGACTTGTGTAGATGAAACTTTATATTTTCATAATAGATATTTTAATGTTTGTTTTGAAGTAAGTGAGTGTACGGTGTACGTAAAAATACATATTCACGCGCTCACACATCATATCATATCATATTCGCGCTCGCTTTTAGCTCGCGTATTAATTGCACTTTGATCGCGACCTAAATTTGGAAGTGCATTGACACACGGTGGAGCCTAGATGATGCATTTTTGTACATAATTTAATTAGTGTTCAATAAGACGTGATTTGAGACGGACAACTTGCATTTTTATTTAGATTAATAGGGTGATTTACTCTATATGAGAATAAAATCTAAAAATATATTTTTGAGACAGCTTAGGCTAAAAGCAGTCGGAAAACGTTAGTTTTAGTTCATAAAATAGCAAACTAAATAAAATCAATTCAAAGGTTTCAGCTTTTTTAATCTGTTTCATAACACCATTAGATAGTAGTCGCCATGTTATTACGTCATACGGCTATGTAAACATAGAAAGCGTTAACAATCAACTATCAGCGTACCTAATCGTGTATAGGTTTTTTATTTTTTTCGTTACCAACGTATTTTTTATTGAAATAATACCATGGAGGACGGTTTTGTAAAACGAGACAACACAAATTTATAACTTAAAAAATATCACTGCATTTGTGTACACAGCCAACTAACGTCATGACCACAGAGCAATATGGCGTCCACTGCATCCAGCGTTTTCGTCAAACTTCGCGCGAAATTTGAAAATACAAATTTTTAATGCATTTTTATGGCACTTAACGATTGAATAAATTTTTTGTGAATTTTTTTGTGGTTCATTAGCACTATAGAATCTAATTGAGACACTTTTCAAAAATGGCTGTAATACCTACCCTATTCTCATTGAGCATTCATTGACGTTCCTTGACATTTTCTGCATAATTGAATTTTGCATTTGCATTGACTTTAATGTTTGGTTATTACGCCGAAAATTATTTTTTTGGTCCTTCGAAACCTTTGCAAGTACCATACAGTCCGATACATCGGTCAGTAATACGTCGCGTGTGAGCTGTGTCGTGCCGCGTGATACCGTGCAACACGTGTTGCCGTACAGGAGCATTCGGGAAGATAACAGCGATCCTCCAGGTTCCGGAGCAACGCTTGACATTACGGAAGAAGGGAGAGTTCCTGAAGTTCAAGTAAGATCGTTAAATTTTACTTACCACTTTGACAATGGAAGCTTTAATCACGCGTCAAGTTGAGGTTCTCGAGGAGGTGAATAGAATTCATTCTAATTTTAAGAAAGATTCAGCGAGCAGGAAGACCCTGATTACATTCGACAAAGGCTTGAGTGACTGGATCAGTTATGGGCGGAATGTGAAGAGAAGAACTACGATCTGAGCACAGTAGAAGATAAAATCATCAGTATTTCACCAATAACATATATGAGGTAATCCAAAGTTGGTACCAACGAGCTCATCAGGAGGTGGCAGAATACGAAATCAAGCCTCAGAGCGGACCTACCAACACCAGACATAGTAAGTCAAGCGTTGGGTTTGACAAGACCCTTTTCGTTAAATTCTCGAAAGCGGAGGACAAACTATTCGAGTTACAGCAGTTGTAACAAGCTAATTTCCGTGCATTTAATCGGTTAGTAGCGAGTAGGAACATTGCCGACGTTAAGGAAAAATGGGAGATTGAGGATATGTTAAAGGCCTTAGGAGTCTCGGTGGGCTGCAATTGACAAGTTACATTTACAGAATGATGGTATACTAGAAGGCATACCTAACGATTATTATGACGATTTCTGTCGTCATGAAATGGCCTTTGCAAAAGTAAAACGGGCGTTAAACATGAACCTAAACGCCCCTGTGCATCAACAACAAACTTTGCCTAAAATTGACATACCAAGTTTTAACGGAAATAGGGATGATGACTAAAAAAATGTTTATTTTCTGTCATGTAGACTATGAAAAAATAACGTACAAGTATTTTTTTAGATTAGATTTAGATTTTATACATACTTGTAACGTAGCGAACCCTACTCCCCAACTTTACGTCGTATCTAAGTCATTTTTCATTAATATGATAAAGCAAAAAATAAGTGTCTAATATTTTTTTATTATCTGACTGACGGACTAATTAGTTTTTTTTTGACATATGCATCATCCCTATTATACATCATGGCCTACTTTCATGGATCTGTACGTAGAAGCGAATCATAATAACCCCGCTATTGCAAAAACACAAAAAATTCAACAGGAATGTTAGCGCGATGAAGCGGAAAAGCTCATATAGCATTTACACATTGCAACTGAAAATTACGGCACGTGCTGGAAAATATTGAACCATAGATATAATAACAAATTTCTACTATTCACCAATATTTTCAAGTATTTACGCATCAACCTAATTTGAAAAAACAATCTGCACTTGACCTTAAGCAGTTATATGACACTAGCAATGAAAACATAAACGCCATACTTAACTTGGCCGCAGATACAGACTTTTGGGACCCTGTACGTCTTACGCGATAAACATGACGCCGAAGCTTATTCTGAATGCATGCAGTCCAGGTCAGATCCGCGGGAGATACCTACATCCAATCATTTTATAGACTTTGTTAAGATAAAGATCATTTATTTGTCCAAAACATGAGTATACACACACGTGGCATGCAGTATTTGACAATTAAATTAGGTCACCAGTCATGGTATAATAACAGTCACAGTCATATTTTACCTTAACGGCGTACAAAATAAAGTATGTAGGTTAGGTTAGGTTAGTACATTTAATCAAATAGTTATAATTTTATCCATTATTCAAATAATTAAGCGTCCAAATTAGAATTTAAAATTAAAATGTACTACAGAATACTGTCAACAACTTATAATATAATAAAATTAGTCATTAATGTCAAAGTAATTAGGAATACACAATTATAAGAATTAGATTAATTTATCATTCAGAAATTCTTAGTGCTGTAGTTGGCTTTCTCTATAAGAAGGATTTTTAACCTACTTCTTAATTTTGCCGTTGTACATTCCCTCCAATATTTTGGCAACGTATTGAGTATAAAGAATTGGTTAATATTTTATATTTTTTTGAAAAATGGTTTGCATCTCTCAGTAACGCGAAGTAACCTATTTTGGGTTTTAAAAATTACATTCTTATTTGTTGAATTGCCCCAAAAGATAACTCCGTATCTTAAGATAGATCAAAATTTAACATGGGGGCTAATTTGTACAGTGCATATGTGGAATTACTATTTTTTTTGCTTAAGGTTTCCGTATGTGCTTTCCAATCTAATTTACTGTCTAATGTTACTCCAAGAAATTTGGTTGTGTCAACTTTGTCTATGTTATTATCACAATAGTGTATATTAACATTTGGAATGGTTGATCTTTGTGCAAAATGCATAATATTTGTTTTGCCAATATTTATCTTAAGATTATTGTTTTCTAACCATTTTATCATTGATTCTATAGAATTGTTAATGTCAGCTTCATATGTGTCTCTATTTTTACAAGCAATTGTAATGGTTCTATCATCGGCAAAAAGTATCATTGGCTGGTCGATACTTTTGGGTAAGTCATATACAGTATAAAAAATAGTGGTCCTATGACAGTACCTTGCGGTATGCCAAATTTAACCACACGCTGTTTTGATTTATGAATAACTTCATGCTTATTGCTTTTATTTACTGCCGAAATTTCTGTAAATTGTCTTCTGTTGCTTAAATAGGATTGAACAAGGCTTGAGACATTCCCTCTAATGCCATATGCTTCTAATTTCTCAATTAGTATGTCGTGACGCACATGGTCGAATGCCTGGGTCATGTCACAAAATATCGTACATACAGGGATATTCGCATCTACTTTTGGCATGACATTATGTAATAAATAGTTTAATGCTAAGTTTATTGTTTTACTAATTCTGAACCCTTTGTGTTCATTCGCGAGTATAATTTCTTTTTCGAGATAATTATACAACTTTTTATATAAATCCTTTTCAAATATTTTTGGCATTATACTATTATGGGATATGGGCCTATAGAATTGCATTAGTTCTTTATTTCCTTTTTTAAATAGTGGTTTAATAGCAGATATTTTAAGTGCATCGGGAAAACTAATTTATGGCATTAGAACCTTTGCATAGGAAAACACCAGAAAACGGCAATAAACCTGCACAAAAACCACAATTCAATGGTATGCCATATCCATTTAACAAAAACCATAAGCCTAATAAAAGTTCATCAAACCAGTCTCGTAACTTCCATGCATACAATGCTGGGCAATTTAACAAGATTATTTGCTCATTGTGCAATACCAATCACGCATTATTCCAATGTTCCAAATTCACTGGCATGGCAGGTTCGGAAAAGTTAAAATTTATTGAAAGCAATAAAACAAACAACAACAAACAAAGAAACAACAACGACAACAACAATTGTCTGTTTGTGCACACTAAGGGTTACTGTGCGTCACAAAAAAGATGCAGAGAGTGCAACGAATCACACAACCAGATCAACAAAAACCGTGCAAAATAACTTCACCTCGAATAATGATGACGAGATATTATTGGCAACTGCATTAATATAAGTAGCGACAGCTAGTGGCGACTATATTATATTACAGGCATTAGTTTATCAAGGTTCACAAATAACCATGATCATCGAGAATGCAACTGAAAGACTGGGGATACAGCGTCAGCAGTTAAGCGCAAGCATAAGTGGTATCGGCACTTTATCCAATAGGAGTAAAGGAAAGGTCCAGTTATTCTGGAAGTCTATCTTCCAGACAAAAATTTCCAGTTTACAACGGAAGAATTAGTCATGACACGGGTGGTAAATAATCTGCCTAACGCTATATTCGCAAAGAAGCCTTGGGCTCAAGTGACAGACATTACACGGCCGATCAAGACTACAACATAGCTAGCTATGTTGTAGTCTTGATCGTCGTGTCGTGGCCTGTTGACATACCTACTTCTAGATTCACACGTATTATCTGAAATTCTAAAGAATAGCTTGTCTAAGGGAGGGGTTAACGAACCTATGGCTCAACAGACACATTCAGGGTGGATTCTATCAGGAAACGTCAACAAGACATTACTTATTAAACTGCAACGTCGTCATAAATCAAGTTGATGATTTGACAAAGTATTGGGAAGTGGAAGACATCAACGGGGATACATGAAATTCAATGACAAAATGCAACAACAAAACGCTTATGAAATGGCAAATATGCAGTTTGTTTCCCGATGAAGCCTAATTTTAATCAGTTGCTGGACAAATCTTAACCACGGGCAGTAGCACAATTCATGGAATTAGAAAAGATATTGATCAGGTATGACAAACTATCCGAAAGCTACGTTAAGTTCATGCAAGAATATTTGGGGATGTGACACATGAAAGAGAGTAAGAATGACAATCACCCAACATGTTACCTACCTCATCATGCAGTCCTTAAACAGGACTCAGTGACAACGAAACTCAGAGTGGTTTTGAACGCCTCGCAGAAGCCTGACAGCGGTTACAGCTTGAACGACTTGATGGAGTGTGGTCTTAAGCTTCATCATACTACTGGGATGGCGGCTACAAAAGTATGTGTTTACATCTGTCTGTGAGAAGATGTATCGTATGATCCTAGTACAGGAAGAAAATCGACATTTGCAGATGATAATGTGAAGTTCCATTGAGCGAGCTAAAGAAATCCAAAAACAATTCATCAACATGCTGAGAGGAGATGGTCTAACGTTACGGAAGTGGTCAAGCAACAACCCGACCTTGATCGAAAGCTTATCATAATCAGACCTTTACCAGACTACCATGCCCTTTACAAACGACGGAACTACAAAAACCCTGGGTGTACTGTGAAATCCTACAACTGACACATTAACATTCACAAACAAAATAAAATCTGAAAATAATAAACAACTGAAAAAAAGAAAGCTACTGTCTGAAATATCAAGAATATTCGAGCCACTTGGCTGGCTTAGACCATTGACAGTAAAAGCAAAACTGTTGTTTCGCGGCGTTTGGCTATCAGGATGTGATTGGGATGAATCCTTACCTATCAGCGTACAAGATGAATTAAGAAACCCTGATGTGCAAATTAAATCACCCTATATACTGCGCTGGCGATCGGCGCAAGTCTATTTGCGAAATGCAACTGATTCGAGATAACGAAGAACATAGTGCATAATGCCATACCGAAATAAAAGTATGCGCTGACAAGTGGGTAAAGTTACATAAGCACAACACATGGTTTTATTATTGTTGTGACACGTGCGAAGTGCAATTAGCGTGCGGAACTCAAATGACATCGGAGACGCTACGACACTCGGGTCTGATAACACTTAAACGAGGTTGTAACCTGCAAGGTGATTCATTCATACTTCACGCATAATTATATTCATAACATACGAGCGACATTTTTGCTAATAACTATATACCATGGTAATACCCACGATTTTACCCATCAACAATATCATCAACACCTCTGTTCGTAACTCGTCTTTGTACATTGAAACGCACGAAGAGTCTTTCAAGAAGATTGATACTGAACTGCGCTCGATTGAAGAACAATTGTAGCTAGAAACCTATCTCCTCGTGACGTTCATCACTAAATCGTTGGTCATTGTTATTAGCGTTGCACTGTTTGTAACATCTTCGTTTTACTGGCAAAGATGACATACAAAAGACAAGGGGAGGGTCCTCAAGATGCGAGAAGCAGAGAAAGACGAGAAAAAGAAGATCACATCGTCAAAAAACGGGAATCAAAAGTGCATAGTGAAGCGAATACGGTGACAAGGGTTAACCCCTTCTTTAGTGAAGTGAAACTGAGAGACATAGTGACGTTTGCTAATTGTGACATACTATTTTTTTATATTTTTTTTCTTCCTTCTTGGCAATTGAGCCGGTGTCGACTATTCTGCCAGTGTCACGTAGAGACGGCAGTGCAGAGTGGCAGGCCGACGGACTTTGTACTTTTCGGGTAGATAAATGTTAGTAGCTGCGAGGACTATTTATGGATTTTAGTACATATTATTCATTGACACATTATTTTATACTTATTACCTACATTGGTTTGTCTACGGTCAGTAATTATTGTTTACATGTCTTGCAGTTAGTTACTGTCACCATTCTTTGTGGTGGCAATATGTACGGTGTACGTCGTGTACATGGTTTTGAAATAATATGTATTTTTGATGCAATAAGTTAGTTAGTAGTCGCGTATTTGCACTTTGATTGCGACCTACATTTAGAAGTGCATTGACACACGGTGGAGCCTAGATGATGCATTTTTGTACATAATTTAATTAGTGTTCAATAAGACGTGATTTAAGTCGAAAACTTGCATTTTTATTTAGATTCATTCCCATCCCATTGAGCATTAATTGATTTTGCATACTTGCATTTTGCTTTTGCATTGACTTTGGTTACTACGCCAAACAGTTAGAATGATTGATACTTTTGTATAAAATCAAGTTTTTCTAACTATTCAGACAGCTGTGCAGCTGGGGAGTTTGTTGCGCCACTTCTTCTTCCCAGCTAAAGCACTAGGAAATGGTGAAGGGCGGGCGTTTTTAGGGGACCGTCTTATGTAATTTTGACATTCGAAAAGTGCTGATCTCTCAGCCTATTTTGAATAAATGACTTTTGAATTTGAATTTATAACTAGGTCACAATAATTTTAATTATCTGACTCCTAAACTAAGTGTATGTGCCTGTGTATTAGGGAGTCAGTGAGTCTCCGTTTCCAACAAGTCAAAGCCACAGTATAATAAAACGGGACGTTACAACAATAAGCAAATGGTGTAAAAGAAAACAAGATATAACTGGGACTCAATCAATCTGCCTAGCCTTTTCCCAACTATATTGGGGTCGGTTTCCAGTCTAACCGGATGCAGCTGAATACCAGTATTTTACATAGAGCGACTGCCTATCTGACCTCCACAACCCAGTAACTGGGTAATACGATACCCCTTGGTAAGACTGGTTGTCAGACTTTCGGGCTTCTGACGACCCGTAACGACTGTCAAAGATCCACGAATGACAACCGGGACCAACGGCTTAACGTGCTTTCTGAGGCACGGAGGAGTCTCGGTATGTAAAGATGGTCACCCATCCACAGACCAACCCCGGCAAGCGTAGCTTAACCTGACGGATCGACCCGTGCGGCAGTTACTACTTAGCCACGAGCTCCTCGATGACGATATACTGGGACTGTTGGAACTATTCTGTGTCACGATAATACTTGCAGTGCATTTAGCCTGTAACGTAGACCTTCTGTTAGTACCAGTGAAGTGGCGTGGGCCTGCGCCGGAGAGCGTGCAGTATCACAGAGCCTTGACATTAGGCACCGAGCAGAAACGCCGCCAGTCAATGATATTGTGTAATCGTCAGCACACGTACTGGTATGATTGGATTTTTGTGTGTTTGATTGATAGCTATCTGCGTGCCAACCCAGACTACAACTGAGGTTGTGTCGTTGGCTAAATAAACAGAATAGGGTAATGCAAAGGTGAGATAGCTTATTACAGTAATATTTACATTAAATAACAAGAACTATGATCACATCTGCACAAGTTAATAATAAATATCACCTCTGGACAACAATGATGCCTATAGGTATGACAAAATAATAAAGAGCAAATAACCAATTTAATTTTCCCATTAGCCCGCAGCCAAGCCAATAATGTTGCAAAAGTAAAAAAGACGATATATTCGGGTGCTCGTTAAAATGTGAGCCATGTCACAGTTTAAATAATATTTGTGTATTGTGGCACGCATAACGAGCGGTGTTGCCAGCGTAAATCGGCGCTCGCCGGCGGCTAGCGCGGTGATTGCTTTCCTTGATGTATCATCTGTTTATTGTTTATTTAGCGCGTCTTTTTGTCTGGTAGCGGCGCAGGCGCAGGCGACGCGGCCCACTCACACACTCGCGCTTTCGACACAGCTTTTGTTTGGACACGGATGTTTGAGAGTCATAGAACTGCACTCGCACAGCTGATAACATTTAGAATAACAATTATTTGATTCTCCTTGTAGGTACTTTTGAAACCCTGTTGTGACTTTGCCATCTTCATTTCCTTTCTGACCGATATTTCTGGATACTTGAGAAGTTGAGAGCTTATGGTCACTGTTGTTGACAAAATGTTTTTGTTTGTTGTTTAAAGAAATCTCCGATCTCTCAAACCATAGTTATGTTGTTAGAATTGATACTTTTTTTTTCAATATTTCGGAAGTAAGGACCAGCTCAGGTTTTTGGGCTCAGCGTCGATGTTATCATCAGCAACTGATAAAAGTCACCACAGTATTGGGCACAATGATCTCAATTTCATATCCGCGAGTCACACATCAGCGGCAAGGCGCAGGCGCACGCGATGTCCCGCCCACGCCTCTCCGCCGCAAATGCGCGCGCCGTGTCTTATGTAAATGCACCATGTCCACTCCTGGCTTTAATTAATCTCTAGCCGCATAAATAAGCCCTGCCTTAGATCGATCCATTGAGAATAAACAATGCCAACTCGATTCGGCCTGTCGTTATCATAATTCGACTATATCGATAGTCGAGTCTCGCTCGTAAGCACGACTGCCTGCTGATTGAATGTTTTGCATACGTAATTATAACATGTTTACTTTTCCTTCACTTGAATTTAAAGGACTTTCCACATTAGTAGCTTGGCGCCGAATTTATAGATTTTTTCCAATATTTTTAATCGGGTCCATGATAAAAAAAAATAAACATCTACTAG
Source organism: Xanthia togata (assembly GCA_963853775.1). Lineage (NCBI taxonomy): Eukaryota > Metazoa > Arthropoda > Insecta > Lepidoptera > Noctuidae > Xanthia > Xanthia togata. The sequence continues at coordinate 1,656,133 of OY970790.1, forward strand.
AATTTTACTTTGCATTGATATTGTTATTGTAAAATAAAATAAAAGGATATTGGCGTGAGAATAATCAGTTATGAAATGCATAAAGTTCCGATACCGATCGACCGTCGAATTAATTCGATAATAACGGGTTTCGACTCTAAATCATCCTGTCGACTGCTTTCTTATTACCGCGACTCATTCAACTTTATGACGGGTTCAGCACACTAGATGTGAAATATGACCGTAATTATCATCAATCGTGGCAGCACTAGAGCAGCGCGGGCGCAGGCAGAGCGCACTAATGCGAACAGACCTTAACATCGGAGGCAATCGCTGTTCTTACTCGATTTACAATTATTATTCTCTCTCACTTGTTTCCTATTTACATTAAGTTAACTTAAATTACGACAATAATGTTCTTAAATTGTTCACAAATAAAAATTATTCGACATATTTATTTCTTAATCGAGAGTCGCGATACTACCCGTCGGCGACTCAATAAAAGTAACCGATACGCCTCTTACGTAAGTAGGTAGGTACTCACCGATCGTGTTTGTGATCACAGAAAAATGTATGTCATTAACTCTTATAAAAGCAAAGTAATTAAAAATGTTATAGTAACAAATCAGTCGTCGATGTTCATGAAGGTTACGTTATTAGTGGCGCATTGTATCGCGGTGCGGCCATCGCTCTCCGTGTCGCCCGCGGCGGTAACAGTGACTCCAAATTGTTAAAACAAACTGTGGAATAATGCCGCGATATATCTCGCGTGGTGTTGTTTCTAAAACAAATAAGTTAAATCATGCGTCGGACGCACGGAGGAGGACAGAGGAGGACGGAGGGACGCGATTCTGAATGGATATTAAAATGTGAGGGTGGCAGGGGAGCGGCGCGCGCGCGGAAAGTAATCAACGATCGAGGATTTATGAGCGAGCCGCGGGCGGACCGCATGCGCACCGCGCGACGCCCGCGCGCCTCACGCACCTGATTTTGTCAAACGCCCTCGGGACACACGGATTTGGTCATCCGTTTAATAAACAGAAATACCGAACGGTTTACACTGTAAATCAGATAGCGGCGCATGGTTTAGACCCCCGGTCCACATGAATAGTGAACGCGCTTATCTGGCCGGGTACGCGACATCTTCATTATCGCCGAGTGTTAAAACTTGTTAATCTGTCACTTAGTTAATTATTATGCGAGGGCCACAGTTAATTGATTCAGCCGACGACAAAATGTTAATAAGTGGTGATAGCGCTGGTGAAACGGTGCTTCTGTCCGGAGACGCTGCGGTTTGAAATGCAAATCGTGCTTTTGGAATATTGGTGTGGATAGCGCCGATAAGAGACGGGACTGACTGAATTAATATACGTGTAACACGCGATTTTGCACTTTGTGTACAGCTGTGTTATCGATAGCGTCCACGCGGCCGTGTGCTCACCGTCGCGACAACGGGCCGAGCCTGTGTGTACCCGTCCTTAATGCAACTAATATATTTTAATATGGTAATGGAGTTCGTTTTATGCGTTCAGTTATTATTAATACGGCTGCGAAGTGCGCCATTCAACTTTCGAGTTAATCAGATTGCTCACCAGTAAACGTCTATTACGAGTATAAAGTAATTAGATTGAAGTCGCTGAGGGGAGGAGCTTTAATAAATTCTCAAATAATAAACCAAATGTAAGAAATCTGGTTACGGACCTGAATTAAAAACAGAAACTTTGAATTTACTTTAAATGTTCTTTATATTTTACTTAAACGTTACACAGGGAAGGTTGTATGTCTGTCTCCTAGCACAGTGAATATAATAAGAAGGAAAAAGGAACGAAATGTTTTTTTTTTTTTTTTTTTTACTATGGCGTCTCGTAGCTCACCTCTGAGGTGATGACTACTTAACCGGACAATCCTGCGGCTGCCTTAAGCTACTAAACTCAAAGCTTCCAGCCAGGGGCAAAACTATTCTAATTAAGTAGGTACTAGGCGAGCGCTCGCTAAGGGCACCCCCTGACGAACTGACAGGAGTTGTTGGTTTTACACAAATCCATAAGTGACAGTGTTGCCATTATTAAAAGTAATAATAATTAATGTTTGCACACTTTTAAATCGAATAAATACCAACACCAAAGTAGGTAGCTTTTCGTATAAGTTTATGTAGTGGTCTTTACTATTATTACGTTCATATCGATAAGCACTGGGGCTTAAAAATGAATATTACTTAAAGATTCAGTATTTAAACAAACCAAAGCTTGCCGGAAATGTGCAGGAATTAGCAAGCCGCCACAAACAGGATCAAAGCGCACACTGTTGATCCAAACGAGTCCTCTGACTAATCCTAGCTCTAAGCACCACCTGACGATGAAACCTTTACATATTTTAATACCTAGACAGTAAAAAATAATTGAAAAAACTTGTTGAGAGATTAATTAAAATACTCAATTCTAATAGTTGTAATTAAAAATAATCAAAACGTTTTAATTATTATGCTTGCATTTAATCTGCTATAAAGATATTGACACTTAAAATATTACTATTAGCAAGAGAAGTGGTCTGTCTCAAAGCCAGTCTTAATGCTTTTAATTTATTGTCTTCTGGCTTACCTACGCATTACAATAAAAGTTGTCAAAAAAAATCGGAACAATAGATTTTCATGTTATTATTGTCTAAATAACAACATGTCGAATGTCGATATTATAACGATTTATAATTATCATTAGGTACCTATATAAACTGTAACATTTAAACAGGCACTGTATGAACTGTATCCTTGCAAACAAGGTTTGATATGAAAAAAAAAGCGTTTTAAATGCGTCTGATAAATGACAGCTTGATTATCACATTAGGAGTAATGAATTCGTCGGGAGCAGCCGCGGGAGCCGGCCGAGGCGGCGCGGGCGCGGGCTCCACGCACCAAATGTATAAAAACAAACAGGACCGTTTTAATGTTCGCGTTAAGTGATATGATAGCGTGTTAATGGTGTGTTGCATGCGTTTATTTAATTAATTAAATATGAAGGGCTCGCGAATCGTAATGAGGGGTTCGGGAGCCGGGAGCCGCGGCAACGCTCGCCACTCGCTCTGATAACAGTGGCACCTTCCATAAAGAGGACGTTTTGCTTGTTTGTTTTCTGTTCTGGGAGTCACATCATAAAGAGCTGAAGGACAGGATATTATACAGTTACATTATATAAACTTGGACTTGACCATCGCTAGTAAAAATACAATCATTTTAGCAAAGCACTGTTCTAGACTTATCTGTAACTCACTGCTGTCCAGTATGTGTGGTTATCATCCCAACACCTTCTTGCTCAAACAGCTTTCGATTCTGCGCACAACACTATAAGTAATGATCTACCCTTTGCATCACTTCTCTAATTCCATCTAATATAAAACCTTAGATTATTGGGATATTAAGAGTACGTTCCATATCACCAATGCATGTAAGCTATAGACGGACCACTGATGGGGTTTCAGCAATCGAACTTCCATTCACTCTCATAGTGGTCCTGTGAACACTTCTCACCGCTCATGAAACTTTTGGTGGGTGTTTAGTATTTACCGCGACTAACTTTCACAACTAGTAGTTGTACTCGTACTAGTAACAACATAACTTTATGCCTCTTTATTATTTAAAATTCCTTCCTACATTTGATAGTTATGGAGTAAGTTATTTGTGTAACTAACTCGGTGAAGGCGGATCTGATTTTTAATGTTTGCTGTTGCCCAATCAGGTAAAGGAAACACACAAAATTCGAATGTTTCTATCAAGAATGGACTATACTCTTGGCTTGGACTTCGTATTTCTGAAATAAATTCGACAAAAATAGACTTTTCCCAAAATAGCTACAAAAAGTTGAGAGTGAATGAAACCTACATTTCCACTAGTTTCTCTAGTAAAAAGCAGTAGCTAGTAGCTACGTTAATAGGTATTTAAAATTTAAATGAAATTGATAATAAATGTCACTTAGAAATAAAGCAAGGTGGTGCGCACCTTGCACGCTAGAACAACACGACGACACCACCCCGGCCTCCCCCGCGCCCCGGCACAGCGCTTTAATGTCAGGCCGGTCGTAAAACATACCAACGAGATTACTACATAAACAATTATTATAATACAAACGATAATGACCCATAAACTATATTGGGCATAAATAAGACCTCAGTTGAACCTCGCCGGTGTAGTTCCACGACCACACATATTAGGACCGGCTCACGCACTGTTTCTACAGGCGCTTAAGCTTGGGAACCCGTACCTAGGTGTAGACGACACTCTAATGTCGACATGACCGTTAGAGAAAAAAAAATTGCAGCATGTTTAATATTATAATAGTAGTGGAGCAGTGCGCATGCGCGGTGGCCTTTAGCCGCGCTCACGTAATTTCTCTTTCATTTATTTTTTTATATCATGCACGCGCGGCGCCGGCGCAGGCAGGCGCTGCTCGTGGCGCTCGCCGACGAGCGAGAACATTACTTTTGCTACGCGAACGCTTTTTGTGTTAAGAGCTGTGTGTGTGCTCTGCGAAATTATTATCATTGTTGATTCTTCAATGACACCGACAAGGCCTAATATCAAAATATACCTTTTAGGATATTCTTTAATGCATGAGCGACGATTAATAACATTTTGCAGAGTTTATCGCTGTTTTTTTAGAAATCGAAAATACTCTTTTGTTTTTCTCTTTGACTTGGCAAAAAACTAAACACAACTCGCTTAACTGTGTAAGTGCTGCACGCTCTGCTACACTTTATACTAAGCTCATAGACTAGAAAGCTTTCTATCTCCGAGGATTTAACATTCTTTTATTGTCTGTAAAGTTAAGAAACTTTAATTTTTTTGCCAAATCAACAAAACTTTTTAAAATCACTTTTTCATCAGCATCGGGAACATCTTCGATCCTCTACAATTTTAATTGGAGATGTTACTTAAAATTCCCAATCCTAAATATTTTAGGAATTACTTTTGTATTAGGTATTTTAAAATTAATTATTCAGTAATTTCCGATATTAATATTCGCGAGGATAATAGCATCGAAACGATAAATTACGATCCATTGATCCTCATGCATGTTCGGTCGCCATTGAGAAGTAACAAACAGCTTGTAATCTTGTATCTTATTTTGTGTAATAATTGTTCAGTCTTCATATATCATAGGTGCACGACAGTGGTGCTCATTGTGGGGTCATCCTCTTACTTGTATCGTGTTGGCCAGCGATGATCGTGTTTCTCCGTTACGTGTGTGTTTTTTCGCCAGCGTGACCTGTCTGTTTGCGCAGGAGCTTCGGCGCCAAGTGCTCAAAGTGCTGCCGCGGCATCTCGTCGTCGGACTGGGTGCGCAAGGCGCGTGAGCAGGTCTACCACCTGGCCTGCTTCGCGTGCGACGCCTGCGGCCGCCAGCTGTCCACTGGCGAGCAGTTCGCGCTCCACGAGGACCGGGTGCTCTGCAAGCCACATTATCTCGAAACGCTAGATGGAGGTTCCATTTCGTCTGATGGTGAGTTGATTTTGAGTTCATACAGTTAGTCATGTGCAATCCCAAAAAATAATTTGAGTAAACCGTTTTAATGATCACAACATTTCAATTTAAATATTCTTTCTAAAACCATAATACCCTAAACAGCCCTCTTTTAGTAAATAGACTAACAAATCCAATATGTGCAAAAACGATGTGAACCACAGACGGGTGCGACTCAGAAGGTTACCACAAGAGCAAGGCGAAGCGCGTGCGCACAACCTTCACGGAGGAGCAGCTGCAGGTGCTGCAGGCGAACTTCCAACTGGACTCCAACCCCGACGGCCAGGACTTGGAGCGCATCGCGCAGGTCACCGGCCTCAGCAAGCGAGTGACCCAGGTGTGGTTCCAGAACAGCCGTGCCAGGCAGAAGAAGCACCAGCACACCGGCAAGGGCAAGCAGAGCCAATGTTAGTATACCAAGGCGAGGTTATGTGGTAGGGAAGATATGTTTCTACTCTGATTTTAGACTCTGAGAGTAAGCAGTTCTTGGTCCTGAGGTCCGCCCCGAAAGGTCTTGACTAATGTTAGCAATTAGAAGCACAGCATATTATATCATACAGGAATACAAAAATATCAGCTCTGCTTGTACAAGCACCATTGGCGAAGTTCTCAAGTTGTATTCGTATTGCCTAGCGAAGTGTGCTCCGCGAACATTTAGCTGCTGTTGTCTCCACGTGCTTACCATGTCTTGTGTTACACAGTGGTGTCCCGTGACGCGGACCCGGCGGGGTTTGGCCGCCCAATCAACCTGCACCTCACCTACTCCTTCCAGAACAAACCACCTTTTGTACCGATAGGTAAGGACAACATTACAACGGTATGGTGGTATATACATAGGTACGTATTTTGATCGATTTGATTACTCAAATAGATCAAAAAACGTAACTGTGAATGCCAATTTAATTGTGTCACTTACAAATTGGGTGCTTTGATTTTATTATTAGAATACCTACTTATAACCAAAATACTAATTTTAAATCTACTGAGATTTTTGAACCTTCTAAATACAGACGAATGTGTTTACTAATTCCCTTTAGTGAGTAATCGCGTAATAATCTAACCTAAATCGTAAGAATGTAACCTAAAGCGGGTTTGTTTCCACTTTCATCAGAAATTTTCGGAACAGATTATACACCTGCATTGTGCTCTTCCTGCTTCTGTTGTGATTTCTAGATACAGACCCAATTCGTCAAGATGTTGTAAAAGCATGCCAATAATTAAACAAGCACATCACGGCGGGTGTGAAGCTCATTCTGAAAAATGTAATGTTATAATTGATATCTGTTAATGGTCTAGACTGCAATCCATTTATTTCCGTAGTTCTTGTAAACCATCCATCAACCAACAGTTGTATTTTCTGCCCATTATTGTAAAAGCTATTATTGCTACGCCTACAAGGTGTGGCGTCTCGTTCACATAAATGACAACAATAACAATCATGTCAGTTGATAACAGAATATATTATGACGTGATACTCTTATAGCTAACTCTGTCTGTTCCTTCGTGAGGTTCAAGCTTCGATGAGCAACCCAATAAAAATTACGGATAAATATCGCAAACTCGGGTAGTAAAAAGTACTTCTAGTAAATAAAGATAAACTCTACGGATTAAAGCAGCAGCGCTAGATGATGATTTTCTTAAAGTTATTTCTAGCTATTACGGAAGACTCCGTCTCTCGCTGGCTATTCCTGAAGTCTCCGTCTCCCGCATCTAATCCACTCGACATCCATGACCCAGATAGTAATGTTGTTTTTTGTAATTTTTCAGATGGAACATCTTTCACGGATTCCTCAATGGATGAGCTGTCTGAAGACTCGTCGATCCATTGCATGCAGAGCGAAGTGTGAGCGCTGGCAACACCCGCCGCCACGGTTCGAGAGCACCCGCGCGGCTTCGCGCACCTGTACAGACACGCCATATCTTATTACATCGTTAGCGATCTTAGAAATCTAATATATTACTAGTTTTTGCCATGTACACATTCGTGAATTTACATTACTCGGCCCGTTTGCCATACTTACAACATGTTTTCTTATCCTATCAAATGTTAGTTAACTGCGTTCGCAACGTTCTGTTGTAGAAAGGTTGGGTGTTCCCGCTTAAACGATTGTTTTTGTAAATTCGCTTAGAGTTAAATTATGAATTGTAAAAATTTTTATTAGTTAAGCTCATGCGAGACTTGTAAATTCTTGTGAAAGTTGAAATCTTTCATGTGAAACATCATCTATTTGTAATAGCTGACAGTACGACGCATTATAACTAGTCTTTAATACTGTAATTTTAACAAAACCATAACTTATGAATCTCTATGCGAACATTTGATATTTATTGTAAAAAGTTATATTTATTTATTTATTTCTAATAACTGTGATACGTTCTCTTTCGTAACTGTTCTCGGTTTGTTTACATTTCTTTATTGGACTAATAATATATATACTTTATAATGTTAAGTATGCCATTTTATACATCTTTAGAATACTATAGTTTAGTGCCAAATCGTAATTATAAGCGGTAGATACTTACATGTGAGATAAGCAATAGAACTCAGGAGAGTGTACCTTTATGAGAGTGTGTACCTTTAGGTATGTTTAACTTAGGAGTGTGTACCTGTAGGTATGTTTATTCATTAATTAGTAGGTACCTACATTTTATTCCGATCTACGTCAGCATTTTGTTTTTAGGCCTAAATTTAGGCGAGAGTAACGTCCCCACTTTTGTGTGGACGTTTCTCTAAGCTATTGAGTGGCGCTGCTTGCAAGTCAAAACAAGATAATTTTCAGCAAAAAGATTGTAACGCATGCTAACTAATTACTACAAATTATATTATACTGGAAGACATTATATGATATTAGAGTAGAATGATCAAAATGTTAAACATGAATGATGCTTCTGTTTTAATCGTGCATGTATTTGTATGAGGTACTTCAACAACTGTAAGTGGACTGGCTAATATATTGTAGCACGGACACAGGACGTGAGCACTGAGCTTTCACGAACATGTTTCAAGTCTAATCCGCTACCTACAGCGGACACAGCTGACAACTGGAGGTACAATGTAATGTCATCCGTTTTGATATTCATATTCATTATAATTTAATTTCTACGTGTACGAGTATTGTAAAAAGTAGACAAATAAGATATCTCAGCAATTCTAGTTCTTGTATTGTCTGTCAATTACATTGTTGTAGCGTCTACCGAGGATATTCTTAGATTTTGTTCAGTATTGTAAATAAAAAACCTTGTGTACTTAATTATTGTAAATAAGGCGTGAAAACACATAGGACTTGCGGTTTACGATAGTATAGAGCCGCAGTGAGCCCGCGCCGGCCGCTTGCCTGTGTGTTTCCACTCAGTATAGGATATATTAACTTATGATGTAGATGTAAGTGACATGTAGTGCGCCATCTTGTCATTTTATTGTAATTAAGTAGTTGCTACAAGTACTAGGTACTTAAGTTTATTCTGTACAAATTTTGAAATATATTATGTTGGTTAATAGCTGTTTTAATTTTTTTAAGATCTTTATGAGCCATAGGAAGCACCGATGAGTACTTTTCACTGCGTCATAAGCTCGAAATCATGAACTAGAATGAAACTTACAGGTGCTAGGCGTTTTGAAAATTAAAAGAAAGTTCAAAAGAGTTTCATTAATAATTATTATATTTCAACTAATATTAAATTAACCTAACTTACAATAAACTTATCATAGAAAACTACATATAAGCAGGATTAAATTATAGTTATTTACAAAACATTACCTATGTGTATTGAAAATATACAACTTGTGTATTAAGATTATAATTATCTAGGTGTCTTGAATTGTCTTATAATAAATACATCTTTAGGTGCAATCTTAAAAATAATTTTCGTCTATAATATATTCACATTGAGTATTAAACATCAATCGTTTATTTATCTGTTTATTTAAATGAAAACAAACACACTAAACCAGATTTACATAACAAATTAATTGTTTATATAAACTTCGCTTACACTATAAATTTAAAAAAATCAAGTAGGTAACTTTAAGCACATACTTTTGTAAACTCCGTTTGAATTGAATTTCAAAAAATACTTTATTGTTTACGTATCAATGAGTAAAAGCTCCTGACGGGAAGCATTATCATCGATCATTTATATATCTACTTATTGGAATATCAGAATCGTTTAGAATGGGGGTGTTGGTCCAGAAGGCGACTATACCGCGTAACCTTGGAGAACCTCGAGTGGCCATCAGGACCACTATACTTGGAGGTATGTGAGTTGTCGGAGCTCCACTTCTGATAAGATTAGAACACACAAGAGCTAGAGCTAGAAAAACACAGTAACCTCGTGGCCATGAAAATTGCCAAATTGCAAATGAGTACAAGTTCAAGTTCTGATCACCACGACGCGGCTTGCGGAGCGTCGGGTGGGACGCATCGCTTGACGCAAGTCGCGTCGCCAGGCAAAACGCGTCGCAACAAATGTCCTATATGAAGTGGGGCTCCCCAACCCTAGTCCTGTCTATAACTTATCCATGGCGTTGAGGAGCAGGTTCATCTCCTGGTGCACTTCGCGCAGCAGGTCCTTCATCTGGCGCGGTGAGTCCAGGATGTCGACACTTTGCGTGTAAGGGTTATACCGGACGCCGAAGTCACGGGGGATCTTTTGCGCGAATTTTCTGTAATTTATGAACAGACAATATTTATACAATTGCATGAGAAAAGGTAATTAGAGCTAAGCTTTGACGTTAACATGCCCGGTGTTAGTCAGTAATAGCTACTGCTTATCCGCTAGTACAATAGTATAACAGGCAGGACTGCCGAGCGCAATGGCTCAGCAATCCGATGACTATGATTTTTAAATCCAGATACATAGAAACGAATTCCGTGCAAAAAGATGATCCCAAACTGATAAACTACATATTTTGACGGTTCTAATAAAAACATATATCCAAAAGTGTTAAGACGGTAACTCACATCATCTTGTCCTTGGCATCCTCAAAGCTGGTGGCAACAAAGTAGACGGGCTGGTACTCGGTGATAGGGTACTTGGTGTCGCCGGTGGTGTCAGGATCGAACTCGCGCAGCTCGGGTTTGTCTGAGAGGCAGTACTGCAGCTCTCCGAATGAGGACAAGAGACCAGCACCGAACGCTTTCAGGTTGCCTTCTTGCCGGCACAGACCGAACTCTACCGTAAACCAGAAGCACTGGAACGGAGATGAGAATACATAGAAATTGCTCAGAATTGTTCTTGTCATTGTGATAAAAAGGACAAAAATACAATTCCCAGTTAATAGTTTTCTTGTTTATGTGCTATTTACAATTGCGCATAAACAAACATTTTTGTCCTTTTTGCCAGCGAAGACAAGTGTCAGAGATTAGAAAGCCCCAAAATAAGTGTATCAATTTCGTTAAATGTTAATTTAATCGTACTCACAGTAGCAAGTTTCTCAATATAATCATCAGGCGCTCCGAGGGAGGCGAGTCCGATCTCCTGCGAGAACTGCGCGAATGCGGGGTCGGCGAACAAAGGAGCGTGGCCCAGCAGCTCGTGGCACACGTCCGGTTCCGGAGTGTACAGCGGCCGCGAGTGGTGCCGGATGTACTGCGTGCTGTGGAAAACGCGGAATGCCAGTCCAGCCAGGAAGTCGCGCGACGAGAGGAGACCGGCTACTGGCCGCAGGGTGAAGCCCGTGCAGTCTGGAATGGAAGAATTGTTGTAGGAGCAATTTATGGTTTTAACTATTTAGAAATTCTTTATTTGCTTTGCATTTCTTTGATCATAAACATTATAAGATCAGTCAGCTAACCTTTCAGGAAGTTAGACACATCCTCCAACTGCGGAATATTATCTTCCCTATAGGCACAATTCTCAATGAGTAGCGGGAAGACGTGGTTGTGTTCCTTGCAGGCGTGCGTGGGGTACAGATCGATTAGCTTCTTGAAGACGGCTCCCCAGGTGGCGACCTCCTCCTTGGTGTAGTCCACATGAGGCAGCGGCTGGCCGTACTTGTAGTTGTAGGCGATGTCTGCAAAGTACTTGCGCCGAGCTCGGTACTCGGGGTCAGTGAACCCTGGGTGATCCGAGTCTAGCTCCGCTCCGTATGACAGGATCTGGTTCGCGAACCTGTCCAAGTCACGTATACGACGAGGGAACCAGGGCACCGCATCTGGTTAAGAGGAATTAGGAAATAAATGGTAGGTAGTATCTTATATTATAATTCAAGCCAATTAAGAATTGTTCAGACTGATTCCTTGAAGTATAGCGTAAACAAGACAAAAGGAGCCTGTAAGGATCGCAGCTGGTGGCCTTCTGTAGTGTCTGCCTACCATGGGGAGAAGGCGTGAGTCTATACAGTATGATTTCATTAAACAAATATGCCAGTTCAAATTTAAAACTCACATCTGTTATCCTTATAATTTCTAGAAATTATATTCAAGTAGCCGACATTATTCTTCAGCTCATCTAGGGCCGCTCCGAAATCGCCAGCTCCATGTTCACATTCCACCATGAACTCATAGCCAGGTCTTCTGGCTGAGGAGCGGGACTCGATGTGCATGAGGTTGACTCCGTATGAGGAGAAGACGCTCAAGAACTTGGCGAGGGCACCAGCCCCGTCGGGAGTGGCCGGCGAGAACAGCAGCCAAGTGGACTTACTGGAGTCGCGACCTTCGCGGATGTAGTTGCCACCCTCCATCAGTTTAGGCTGGAAATGGAAAGATAATGTTGCAGTATTGGAATAGATTGAGCCGCTGAATGCACTGATAATCTAGATTGAAATGCTATCAAATTCATAAGTAATTTTCACTAGTAAGACAAACGTTCAAAATCTAATCCGAATACCTTTAATTAAAATTCTCGGACATAAGTACGAGTCCTAGGTACTGGGAAGGTGTCTGCACGGAACAATGCTTCTTATTATAAATGAGTATGTCATGTTCTAAATCCAGTTTAATAAACAGGCAGATCCCATGATGAAGTTCAGTGTTTGTCTATCTGAGAATTTCGTAGCTAGAAATAACTGGCAGCGGACATACACTAGCTAGAGCATTAACAATGGAACTATCACGCGTGCGTCACAGCGAGGTCCACAGGGCTCGATAACCGGCGGCCCATTTAGCCACATCCAGGTTGCGTGGAATTAGCGCGATAACCCCGGGGCGGCGGGCGGCGGGCGTCACGTCCGCGCCGTACGCGGTGCGATATGCTCGGGGAACAAACAACATATCTGAGGCTGTAAGTATAGATACGCATGATCATCTCATCGGTAATCCGAGATGTGTGCAATCACATGTTTACGATTAACACGTCAGAGGTAAAACTTAACAGTTTGTTTTGAATACACTCATAAAATGCAAGTCATTCCATCTTACTAAATTAACTCGAGCCACCTTATTAATATTCTTATTTTTAATTGCTTGGTTAAATTATCCAGTAAAGCATATAATAAAATGCGCCGTAAAATTGTTAAATGAAAACGAAATTATCTTTGTTTTAATTATAATTTAATTGTGAATATAAAATAAATAATGACAAGGTGTCTTATCAAGTTTCAGATTATTATTAGCCCACGTTCGTACGGACGTAATAAAATCGCGGCGATTTTTATTCGTGCACTGGATTTTCAACGCGCTTCTTAGCGCCGCGAGAGAGTACGACTCAACCACGGAATTGATTCATCTATTCCGTGGTCTCAACGCTCGGCTCAACACCGAGAGTTGAAAATCCAGTGCGCGATAAAATCCCGCCGCGATATTTCTACGTCCGTGCGAACGAGGGCTTGTTGACATTGGTTCAAATAATATCTATGTTTAAAAAATTAATAGCTACGAGATAACCCGACGTTTAATGGACGACTTATGACGACAGTGTTTTGGCATATTTGGAAAATTGATAAAATTATCGCGAACTATGAGATCACTTCGTAACTAAAATGCTTATGTAATATTTAGCTGCAATACATAGTAGTTTAATCAATTTTGCGTGGTAGGTCATTTACGATATATTTACTTAAACACAGATTACACTCAGAAGATAGGTAATTAATTACGGATCACGATAAATTCGATTAACGTGCAATTGGTGCGATAAACTTACTCAGATTGACGTAGTTTCACGACACGACATGACAAGTATACATTTCGAGTACCTATATCTTTAGCTATTGTACCTACTCGGTTCTTCGCTATTGATTCCTCCGCCAGTAGGCCTAACCTTGTGCTTGCAGGAAATTAGGGGCCTATAGGTACTTCAAATGAATATAAGCAGAAACTATCGAGTTGTAGAGATAATTACATAGAACTATGCATAAAAGTAATTTGTACAAAACCAACTAGATTGCTAGGCACATATAAGGTGGGAAAGTAAGGTAAACGTACCAATACCTGTCAGGTTTTGAAATTCACTGACTTTAAAGAACTGCTGTGTGAAAAGTATTTCATTTAGTAGGAAATTTATCCTTTATTCTAAGTTAATTTCTATAACTTTGAGTGATAGTAAATATTTATTAAAGTAAATGTAAAAAGGGCGATTTGTACCAGTAGTCGTCAGATGTTGTACTATTTACTCATAAAAAGGACCCAGTAGTCTTAATTTTTTTATGCTCTCAGGTCTTGAACATAGAGTTCAAGATAAGTAAGTAAAATGCAGTAGAAGGGACATTTCCCACTGGCGAAATGTGGGTGTACTATTTCTTATTTACATACACTAATATTGCCAAATTAATCAAAACAGGTGCCCGGTTGATGGCAATAGGCTCGCCCACTATTACATGGTACTTAAACATAACTGGCGAAATGTGGGTGTACCTGCTACAGGTACACCTCTGCCCAACCCTTCGGGGAAACAAGGCGTGATGTATGTTATGTAATCAAAACAGGTAAATATTTACAGCTATTTGTGACGTTGTCAACTCTTTGGGATGAACGCTCTTAAGGCCTGCAACCGAAGTGAGCCCATCATAGACGCGAAAGCCGAGCGCAGTGGCGGATCCGGCGCAGGGGCTCAAGACTTGTCGGACAAACTTTTCAAATCAAATAATAGGGGTTAAAGTATGAAATTTCCGTTTTAGTAGGTACTTCGAATTGACATAGAACCTTCATGGTTTGAGATTTTTGAGTGAAACTTTTTCACAGGGTAAATATGAAGGTCTTCTTTAAAAAATAATTGCAACATTTGATTATCGACTTTCAGTTGTTTTTTTTATTCAGCTTAGACAAGAAAGATGGATACTTTAGAAAATTCGATTTATTTATAAATATGAGTTCAGACGCGGAACTAAGGCGGCAGAAACAACTCGCAATTTCAAATCAATAAAAAAAAAAAAAAAATGAGAAATGTGTGTCTCATGATTTGACTGTTCTGCAGAAAGAAACGTGTGATGAAACTTGTGTTGCCTTGTTTAATCGATACAGAAATGATGGAATATTGGATCGAATTATGACATGTGATGAAAAGTAGATTCTTTACGATAACCGTAAGCGAAAAATGCAATGGCTGACCACAGGTCAAACGCCGCAGCAGTGGCCTAAAGCAAAGCTTACCAATAAAAAGGTAATGGTAACTGTTTTGTGGTCTCAGCATGGTGTTATTCACTATGGCTTTCTCCGATCTGGTCAAGCAATAACGGCAGATGACTACTGTACCGAACTTCGAACAATGATAGCAAAACTAGCAGTGAAACAGCCCCGACTCATGGATCGATCTTCACCATTATTGCTCTATGATAACGCGAGACCTCATACAGCACGAGAAACTGTTTTAACTCTACAGGAACTGCAATTAGAAACCATTCGTCACCCTCCGTATTCACCAGACCTTGCTCCAACGGACTACCTTTTTTTTCGTGATTTGGACCATTTTCTACGTGATAAAAAGTTTACTTGTCAGGAGGCATTACAAAATGCTTTCACACAGTTTGTCGAATCTAGATCACGAGAGTTCTATCGCAAAGGCATAAATTACCTTCCCATTAGATGGCAGCAACGTATAGATGATAATGGTAATTATTTTAATTAATTAAAGGCAGTGTATAGAGTGCCGTTAGCGGCACTCTATCCCTATCGGATAAAGTGCCGTTAGCGGCATACTAGTGGCACTGCCTCGGCCCGGCTAAAGTGCCGTCAGAATTCCATTGTCATTGACACTGTCACTGAGTCACCGTCAGTTGTTATTTAGTTTGATTGTTGAGGGTAGGTCGCTGTAAAACACCACATTTCCAAAAAAAAAACTATTTCTTGTGCCTAAACTGACCCTGGCACTAGCCGGCCGCTGCCGCGGCACCGCTCGCTACGCTCGCTCGGCTCGTGCGTTGTGTGGTCACAGTTCTAACCTAATCTAACCTACCTTTCAGCCATTTTAATTTGCTACTTCATTTTTCGTAAATTCAGTCAATGTAGTGACTTCTGATATACGACTACGAGTATAAATAAAAATAATATAAATTATCTAAAACAAATACGATCAATCAATACAAGGGGCGGCGAGCTAACCTCAACAATCAAACAAAATTACAAGTGACAGTGACAATGACAATGCAATGCTTACGGCACTTTAGCCGGGCTGAGGCAGTGTACTAGTATGCCGCAAATTGCGGCACTTTATCCGATGCGGATAAAGTACCGCCAGCGGCACTCTATACACTTCCTTAAGAGTCCTATTACATTTTTTTACGGAAATTCATGATTTTTGACCATGCAATTTTCAGCAGCAGTAAGATATTTTAATTATTAGATTATAATAACTATAGTGCCATTCTCTTTCTTGTAAGTTGGAGTTACACATTATTTTCGTGTAATTTGCTGAATTGACGCGGAATATATAGTACTTTAATTTAATTTATTGTAATTTTGTCTTATTATATTGAGAAACAAAAACTAATGAAACGTATTCACTGTAGATCGAAGTTTTATATCGTATTAGTTTATTTGATTTAATTGTGTTTATTTGGAATATAATGAACATGAAAATCAAGACATTTATTGGTTTTCTTTACGACTTTTCCCTGAAAACTCAAGGAATTTAAAGAAATTCTAGAACTCCAATAAACAAGTACAACATTCAAATTATCGTTTAGTAACTTTCGCTTTTATTAGAACTGAATGAAACAATGTGAATTTGAGCGTCAAAGTTCCATTGCCGACGTTTTTCCTTGTAAACTGAGATCGTAAAATATTCATAGTAAATTACACGACAAGAAAAGTTAAAATATGTAACTCCAACTTACAATATAGAGAATGGCACTATCGTTATTCATAATCAGATAATTCAAATATCTTACTGCTGCTGAAAATTACAACGTCAAAAATCACGAATTTGCGTCAAAAATGTAATAGGACTCTTAAATAAATATGTTAAATAAAAAATTAAAAAAAACAATTTCAGTACAAATCGGTAATTTCATGCTTTAACCCCTAATATTTCAGACGCCATTACGTTAAAACTCTGTGTTGTTATTTTAATAGTGCAATATATTACCAAAAATATGTTGCCATAAATATCGGCTAGTTTAATGTTTAGTAGAAAAAGATATTGACGTTTTTAGATAATTTTACGACTTTTGGGTCACTGACGACTTCACCGGCGTTTACCTTACTGGATGCTACTTATATGGGCTACTATTTTGAATTAGCGCCAAATTTTACGGTTTTTTGATATTCACTGTTTAGCTAAAATTTGACAAACGTGAAAACGTGTTGCGCTGACCGCAACATGGGAGAAGGGGAGGAAGATGATGAGTTTAATTGGTGCATATCGAATTTGGCGCATTTTAGCGCCAAATTCGATATGCTCCAATTATAGGATATAGACCATGGCCATGCACCGCATAAATTTCAGTAATTTTATCACAAAGTTCCCAAAAGGATTGATAAACGACTCCTTAATTCTCTTTGTGTGACTGGTTATGTGGAGTAATTACACCATTCTTCGTTGAAGAGGCTACAGGACAAGAGATGCCGTAAAAAAATCCTAACATTGTTGCGATTACCAGTCACAGGTAATCGCAACAATGTTAAGATTTTTTATTTCATCAAATTAAACAGTTAGACCTAGAAAACACTTGGTTCCAATAAGTCAGTGCCAGAAACCATGCAGCACGAAACATCGAAACTTTGGGAGGAACTTTTTCAAAACAATTCCAAGAAATGTTTACATTAATAATTGACGGCCCCAAATTCCCCACGACAGGTCCTTACTTTTTCTGTGGGGTTATCTAAAGGGACGTGTCGTTGGCAGTTTTTAATATTAAAAGCAGAATTTTTGTGACTCTGATAGTGGATTATCTAATAAAGGATGCGAAAATTTGTTAAAAAACACGATGAAAAGCGATCACATTAAAACCATTAAAACCAGCAGAGTTGGAGATGTGGCGGATATTAATTTTCATTCAAAAATGCCGAGCCTGTAATAAATAATTATGCGAATATATCGCGTAATTTGCGTTTGAATTAAAAATAACCTTAATTTAAAGTGGTATATTTCCGAATTGGTCACCCTAAACAGGATCACATCAAGGTAGGTGCCTAGCGACAGAGCTGATTGATTAATACTCGTACACGAACGAAATTCAATCATTTGGATTTAATGATTTGGAACTCTGTAATGACTAGCATTACAGATTTACAGGAGTCAGGCAGGAACCGAAGTTACTGACGATGTAGAATTGTAGAGCTTTCGTAACTTATAGCAAAAGGGCTAGCTGCTATTGCGCTCAGGTAGGATGACAATCAATTTATGATGCTCTCCAGCCATAGACAAACAACATAATCGAGTTGTTGTTGTTACCCTCGTAGATGTCATAGATGTGATCAACAGATATCAACGCAAATATATGAATCTTATGTTGTCAGTGCGTTGTTTTCAACTCAGAACTATTGCATAAATAGTGAACATAATAAGCGGTGTTATGATATCATGTGGTTAAATAATTAATGCTACATTATGGATCAGTTAATCGATAGTATTAGAAATTACTGAGCAATTTAAAGCGGGTAATTGTTAGTCTATACATTAGATAATGATCTGGTGTTCAAACTACTTCAAATTGTTTGAAACCAGTCATCGGAACGCGTTTCTGAACCTAGCCTTGGCTTCATTAGATCATATTAAATCAAAGTTACTAGCTTAACCTAGGTTAAGTAAGATAGGTGTAACTTAGGCAAGACTTTTCCAGCTAGGAGTTGATTGGCAATAACATCATTTGTTTTTCTTTTCTACCTTATTATCCATGCATGGAACAAAGGTGCCTCGAAAGATGCTACTTTACTTGATATAGCAAGCAACTAAATCCGCCCTTATAAACCATGCACCTAGCTTCTGACGTTTCATAATATTATGTGAAGTAAAATATTTTGAATTTGAATTTGGATACTTCATTTTTAGGGTTCCGTATTAAACAGGGAACCCTTATAGTTTCGCCATGTCTATCTGCCTGTCTGTCCGCGGCTTAGCTCAGAGACTTAGTACTAGAAATCTGTAATCTGCCATGGATATACGTATTAATCACGCCGACAAAGTCGTAAATTAAATTATGAAAAAAAATGTTTACGTGTAGGGGAAAGGAATCCAAAAAAAATGTATTTACGGATTTCACATAAACCTACATGGGCACTTATTAAACGTCAGAAGCTAGGTGCACGGTTTCAATTAGTCGTTTCCTATGGAGAAGAGCCGGCAAGAAAATCCACGGTTACTCTTTTAAAAATAATTGGCTTTTACAATAATTTCAAATAATAGTGTTACTAGGTATGGGAGGACAGTGTAGGTCTTTCAACAAGTACCAGGTACTTAACAGAATAATGATGGTCAACAACTCTACAGTCCGCTAAGCCTACAGCGTTCTCACATTCGCAAAATAGAAAAGAATCATAAATAAATTAATAAAAATAAAAGCGTATTTTAAACGAAGTGACGTGATTGCTATTAAAACTGTAACAAATCTGAATAATTATCATATACACAAAAGCCACTAATAAAGAGTTGAAATTAAATTGTAGGTATTATAATGTCAAATAATAGGGTGATTATATCAAGGAAGAATGTAAAAAATATAAACTTGGTTATTTGGGAGTAGTTAATAGACTCTTACATTATTTGCCGTTAATGAGGTACGCGGGAAGCTACATGTGACGAAGGAATTATTGTCAAAGTTCCTTGTCTTCAACGTAGTCTTTAATTTTAAAATATGCTTTCTTCTTGTGTACTTAATTGAAATAAACAAGTTGCAATAACATAAATATTGTTAAACTAACAAAAATTCGCCGTTTAGGGACCTATGTAGAGACCAAATGCTTGTATTTGAACATTGCCAACCGGATGAACATTTACATAAATTATTTCGCGGAGCCAAAGCTTCTGTTCCGTTAACAGTCGACTGATTACCACACAAAACAAATTTAATTTATTAATGACAGTTCCATTTCGCAGGCTTGCATTCAATTGAGTAAACACTTATGAATCATGTGTTTCTCGGAGACAAACACATAAAACTATATTTTATCAATAAATTCCATGCTTTCGAAAACCTATGAAAAATATTTAGGTTCTTTCAAAATCTTATGACTTTTCCGCACTAACCTTGTCGGGGGGTGATGAGGAGAGTTTCACCTCCTCGGTGTTGTCTGACCGTATGCTCATCATGTTTCTTGGAGTGACCAGGGCAGCACTAGAGGCGGCGCTAACGCTGTGCGTATAAACAAACGCGAGCGGCGCGCGCGCAGCTTTTATGTGGCCCGCGTGACGTCACGACACACACCACCGACCCTACGCCAGCGCAGTGGATGTGGTATTTTAATGATAACTAATTAAAATTAACGAAATGCGTATGCACTGCATGGTGTCAAAACACATGTTGTTGAGGCCTGTAAACTCTGAACTAAACAAAAATATGCTAATCTCCACGTATGTATTATAAAACAAAGTCGCTTTTCACGTTTGTCTGTATGTCCGCGTTGTTCTTCTAAACCACGCAACAGATTTTTTGTCAAGTCTTAAAAACCGTGCGAAGCAAGAGCGGGTCGCTAGTGTGAATGAATAAAACAAACTCAATATAGGTATTATTTGGTATTATTGCTTTCAGGTTTCAGACTTTGACAATACATGGGGAAATAGAATAGCCCGCAGAGAAAGTTCAGCGGCGCAATAACAAACTGTCGACATGGAAAATTGGAACTAGATCAAGTTCCAGGGTCCAAAACAAGAAAGGAAAAATAATTTACCTACTACCTAATACTTAATAAAAAACTGAAATTCAAACACTGACAAAATTCAAAAAATTCAAAATTCAAAAGTCATTTATTCAAACTAGGCTGAGAATCAGCACTTTTCGAACGTCAAAATTACATAAGACAGTCCCCCAAAACGCCCACCCTTCACCACTTCCTAGTGCTTTTGCTGGGAAGAAGAAGTGGCGCAACAAACTCCCCAGCAGCACAGCTGTCTGTTCAGTTAGAAAAAAATAAAAAAATGATTCTATACAACAGTATGCAAGACAATTTACAATATGCAAAAAATAATTTAAATTAAATAGCTATAATTAATAGCCATATGACAGCTAGCACACGCCAATATACCAACCAAAAGCATCGAGAACTATACTCAAGCAGAAATAAAAATAACTAAAAGTAAACAATATCTAAAAAAAAAAGAAAAAGCCTCCAGGCATAAAGGGCGTGCCCGCTTACATATAGCTGTAACTAGAAGTTACAATTGATAAACTAGGACCATCGAGGTAAAATAAATAAATTGTCGAGGTCGCTAGCTAACCACATATTGCAATACAACTCATAAAAAAAAACATTGTAATGAGTAGATATCTGCCCACCAGAGACTAAAGAGCAGTAACAGCCCTTTTGTGATTTTTCGTTTTATTAGTGATTCTGAAAGCGGGTTTCTTAAGCTTTCTATTGAATTAACTTACTTATTTCTAAGACTATTAGAATGGTTTTTATTTAACAGTTTTCACTTACTGCAAACGAAAAAAATTAACAATTTGGCGTGATTTCCCAACTAAAATACAGTATAAATTATACTGCAGATTAAATTTTAAGGTTTCATAACTAAAATGCAGTAAGCAATATAATTTTACAGTTCTTTAGATAGTTTTATATTTCTGGAAAAAAATTAAAAAAAAAATTAATACGCAGTAAAATTTACCGCCATACAAGCTATTTTTACTGCAAATTAAGAAAATACAATTTATTGTCACGAACTCCCAACTAAAATGCAGTAAAATCAAAGCTTGTCGCATTTTAGTTGTGAATACTTAACATTCTTTTATCATTATAAACTGACTAACACGCAGTAAAATACAGCATTACTGCAGATTAGTTTGGATAGCATAATGACACAGATATGATTATTCCTAGCTAAAGTGCAGTTAATGTTTTAAATACTATTTATTATTTTTGATATGTAAATTTTACATAAGTGAGTTGAATTAGAATAGAATCACTAATAAAACGAAAAATCACAAAAGGGCTGTTACTGCTCTTTAGTCTCTGGTGGGCATGTGATTAAATAATAAGAAATAAACGGTCTTTAAAATGTGAACTAGCTATTTTTCTTACTGCACTAGTAAAATGAACACTTTTTTCTTAAAAACCTAACTAAAATGCAGTATTTTTTTGACCTTACTGCATGTTAGTTGGGTTTCTTGACAAAATAACTGATCCAAACGCAGTAATAGGGCTTTTTGCTGCATTTTACTAAGTTTAAAATGGTATTTTTTACAAAAAAGGCTATGCAGTAATAGGCACCAAAAAGAATAAATGGCCATAATAAATTCAGTTATTAAGATATATTTTTTTTTATTGCTTTAACGTGTGAACCTATGCCTTTACAACCTTTCTGCATTCAAATTTTTTTGCTTATACATTCTGTTGATTTTTTTAAATCAATTCTTAACTTTAAATGCGTTTTACTCGAAATCGTGATTTTGCTGTTACTGCACTTTAGTGTATGGTGGGCATATGTCAGCACTAAATTAAAATAAAATTAAAATAAATTGACTGAATTGAATTGACAGACAACGCACAGCCTAGACCTCTGGTTCTAGGAACATCCTTCCACACAAATGAGCACAAACGAAGGATTTTTGAAAATTCATCCCATTTGGGGGCTATATAAGAGATGAAAGTTCGTAATTTTGGCCTATGGGATACCCTATCGGGAACACGGATTGTATTCCTATGATTGGCTTCGCGGACAGTAAATATTAATATACGCGCGAGGTGTGTTCATAGAGTTGCATACCACATCCAGCCCGCAGGAGCACAGACTGCTTGTCAGCTCATTGTGTTAGATAAAAAGTTTGTCTGTGCAATACAGCGGCGGTGTTGCGTTTGGGACTTTTTTATTATTTACAACCTTTAAAATGTATTGCTCTACACCCGTCACTTGAAGGTCGGCCTTGTCTCACACAAGTTCCCAGCACTTCGCCGTACTTCGCCGCACTTCGCACTACGTCGCCATTGCTCGCGATATTATTTATTGGATCAAACTATCCGGTTTAAAAACAAACATGTTGTTTTTGTTTTTGCCTGCAATTTATACTATGTTGCCGTACTAGTTATGCGAGCAAAAACATTATTGTTTGAGGAAAAAACGGCGACAAGACAACAATCGTGAGGTAGGTATTTATATGTATAAATGAAGTGTAGGGACATACTGACTAAGATGTGTTTTTTAATGTAATGTACACGTGGACAGACGTATAGTCGTGTTAGGAGGAACTTGCAATCTCGTGACGAAGGTGTGCACTGAACGATTGATTTTGTTTATGCGTCAGTCAGCGCTAGCGTGGAATGTTCATTGCAACGCTAGCGAAATAGTTTTCCCCCTCTTGAGGTCAGAGGCGCTCGCTCTAGATAAGTTATCTTTATATCTATTAAACATACGTAAGCATAAGTGAATTAAACGTTTTATTTTCGAATACAAACACCTACTGAACAATAAGTAGAGTTAACTGGTTAAGAATCCACGATCAAATAACAAAAATAATGAACGAGGATAAAATAGGAATGACTTGCTACTTTATTACTGTTTATATTTTAACGTAAATTCCCTTCGTAGATAAGGATGATAACGTCTTATGTTTTCGAAAGGTTATGACCCTCATCTAGAAGTTAAACTTGAGTAAATCCAAGTGATAAGGAGCTAGCAAGATAACAGTGTGGTTGATACAATGGTGATTTATGAGTGAACCGTTTCACTTAAGCCCCACCCCCTTCCGACTGAAGGTTAATCCCCGGTTTCCGAAAACTATGGAATGGGTACCACGAATATAATCTGCAGCAAACTGTACCTATTTCATAAAACGTTTAACCTTAAGTTAAGTATCTAAGTATTTTTTTGTATTGACCAGCCTTTCAAAACTGAGTGTGAGTAAATTATTACGAGGCAGTCACTACTTATGTGAGGTCTTAATAAATTAGCAGGAACACTGAATGAATAAGGTAAGCCTAATCCTTGCACGGGAAGTCCAGTTAAACACTGCCCGCATTAGTACAATTATACCGTTTCATAATATGAACACTCATTTTTGGATCTGTTCTGCATGCCTACTGCAATAAATTGATCAATCAATGAAATAACCAAACCACCGTAACTAACGTAATATAATAATATTAAACTCAGTCAGACAAAGATCTTACCTCTTATATTACTGGACAGCCTGAACACAGGACCTGAGTGCTCTCAGCACAGGTTTGATTGTTATTAACTAAAGTTAATTCTCCATACGAGTTATATATAAAATGCCTTCGTTTTGCGCACTCCAAGGCATGCAGAAAGGAAGTGCCCTGTATTTCCGATTACGCAAGGCTACAGAAATACTTCGAAAATAAATATCGCTTCTTATTTAAACGTCTTCGTCTTAAAAGTGCTCAAGATATTTTTGTGGAAAAACAAGGCACCCTCACCAAACCAGTTTCACACAACCACTTATTAACTTCTAACTAACGACGAATAATAAAATATAATTTTTGAATCAATAAACACAAAGATCGTCCAAGGAGTCTGGCTGATTAAAACGTTTTCGACGGTCGACGGTCTGGCACAGTTATCTATATTTACTGAATCCATGGCGAAATTGACATTTATGATTGTCAGATTGTCATTATTTGAAGAGCTTGACGCTAAGTTAGTAATGAGTGATTATTGTAAATAAGTTACAGTTACTAAACCTATCTGTATCGACTGAATCTTCACAATGGTGATATTAAAGCAGGTACAGATACGACTCAAGGCGATCAAGAACATTCAGAAGATCACCAAAACCATGAAGATGGTCTCAGCCAGCAAGTAGGTCCCCTTAGGAATAAACGAGAAAACCTTGAATCGACTTGTGAAAAAGTAATATCTCTAATGCCAAGTTGTGGAGAAGCACTTCCTAAATTGCGATTACTAACGCAACTACCAAACGAAGTAAACTTCGAGGACGCTAGCAACAACATACAGCAATCAACATCCGTGAGCACGGCATCAATTTATACTAAATATGATAGCTCGTCGTGGTTGTGTTGTTCGCTGTTGTTGATTTCGTAAAGAGAGAGTTAGACCCTCTTAGCAGTAGACATAGCCCTCCAATGAACACTTACTTAGAGTACTCAATAACCAGGTTCACGAAAGCGGAGCGCGAATTGAAAGCGGCTCGGCCGTTCGGGTACGGTCCACGCAAGTTCTACGAGATGTCCCACCTCGTGAAAGGAGCAGTAGACGTTCAGAAGGACGATGAGAAGGCGGAGAAGACACCCGGAGCAGAGCCCGCGGTTAAGCTGAAGCCCGAAGACAAAGAGAAGGAGAAAAAACTCAAGAGGATCTACATCGCCGTGACTTCTGATAGAGGTATGAGCAGTTGTTACACAGGTTGAGTCATATCACAAATACAATCACCAGTTCAAACAATTTCATTTAATTTCAATATTGTTGCTATTTTCAAGATAAATTGTCGAATATGATGGAAAGATTAACTGGATTGCGAAAGGTCATCGCCTCGTTGGAGAAGAATCCTGGGTATAGTTTCAAGTTAGACATTGCAAAAAGATTTTTTTTTCTTTTTCGGGAACTGCGAAACTATTGCGTCAGTGGTGACGCTATATGCTGTTGTACTCGAAGGTCGTGTCGCATTTTGTTAATGTGTTGCTTCCGAAAAAGCTGCATCTGGGCCGACCTACATAAAATGTAGGTACTTTATTAGCCTTAAATATCGGTCCCCTTGACCGCCTTTTTTTCCTGATTAAGATATCCTGTTAATTTTAAGAACAATCAATGTTCCACTGCGTTTTATTCGCTTAGTTTCAAACATCCAACCTGAATCGCACCTGGAAATAGCTGTTCCATATACTAATAAGATACTTTATGGCAAAACTAGTAGCTAACAGAATTTCAATGTGATGTGCAAACAGCTATTGACCATCCCCTCCCGGATTGTTCAATGATAACAGAATATAACAGCGTCATTTTCTTAAAAATGTCAATACCACCCAAATTGAAACATAAGAAAAAATAAGGGGAGTGATAAGGCGAGACGCTAGGCGCGCGACGTGCGCCCGCGCAGCTCCAAGATACTACTCCGGGTTATCGCCAGATCATGGCGCATCGACCGACGACCATGGCGGGCGACCAGGCCTAAACACCTTCGCAACATTATTTGCGTACTTACTACAGGGCTAAGAGGATTTCTTGGCGCTTGAGCGATATTAATAATTTGTTTGTGCGTTGTATTGGAAAAACAAGATGGCGGCGTTAGATCCAATTTTAGCCACGTGCCAAAAGATGTTTGTGCTTATAGGAATGTTTTATTTTTAGAAAAAAAAACAAATGCTTCATTACCTCTTCTTATCTCTGCGGATCCTTCCAGATCCTATAAGATTGAATGTCTTTGTAATGCAGTTACCAACGAAATATCAAATTTTCCGCTCTCAATGTTGTTATTCCGAGCGGCGTGGCAGACATGCCTAATGGGTATGTACCCATTAGGCATGTCTGCCACGCTGGTCCGCCGGAAATTGGAGCGTATTTAAAATGCTAGTCATTAAAATGGCGCGTTGATTACTTGTTTATAATAAGTGATTGGGCCAAGTCATCAAGTGGTATGTTGCAATAAAGTTCAAGTTTTCATCAATGGTCTGGCGTCATGTCATCAAAGTATTAGAACGCAATAGTCGCCTAGTTATACCAACACGTGACCAAAACAAATAAATAGGTATAACGTACTTATTATCATTAATTTGATTGGTTTGCGTCAAAATTTAACTAGTTATCGAATATCGCAAGCGCAGGCGCCGCGCGCCGTAGGTCATTTGTTCTCCGCACACTGCACTGTCTCGTGTGTTCGTCTATCAAGTATGAAGTACACGAGAATGCGTTGAATGTTATTTCTATGAAGTTAAAAATCCTCATAACTTCATAGCTGTTGTTTATCCAAACGGCAGCTTTCTTTTAAAGTTGGTTCCTGCTCCAGGTTGGAGTGAATGACTGCTCTTCAGATTCGTATATGGCAACGTCTGGAATCCCTCAGGGATTTCATTTGGGTCCGCATGTATTCATTATTTTTATACTTAAATGATATTCATAATTACTTCTCGAACGCGAATAATTATATTCCTATTTGCTGATGACCTCAAACCCATAAAGATTATAAAAAATCCTGCGGACTCGGTACTATTCCAAACCGACTTATGCTAGCGCACAACAAAAGTCTTTGAATTTTAAAAAAATGCCATTATAATAATACCATTTATTTCAGGCAACACAGGCCCATAGAAAAATACCTTAACCTAAACATATATATTTTAATATAAGCCAAAACTTGTGTTAATAAATATGGCTGAATGAGACTATGTTATTAGCACTTCACTTTGCACTCGCTTGACTTTGTGCTGTCCTGTGGAACGTGTCCGCGGAAGCGACAGAACACCACGTCCTGCGGCCAAGTCTTCTTCCATATCAAATTCACAAAAAAAAGAATATCATGCAGTCAGTTTATAAACTTTTTGGTGAGCGGCTTGAGGAAGTCGAAACTTTACGAGACCTAGGCGTTCAGTTCGATAAAAAGCTAAGTATGGTCGAACATATTGACAAAATTATATTAAAAACATCAAAGATGCTTGGCTTCTCGAAGTACTGCAGTATAGTCTGGACACCTGAGTATAAGGTTTCTAATAGTCATGTTTGCAGTGTACAAATTTCAAATGAATACTTAGTGTACTCATTTTTGAAGAGCCTAATAATAAATAAATATTTATGTACCAATTCTTTTATGATACCAATAAAACCTCAACTAGAAATTCCAATGGACAGAAATTATTGTCTACACTATAAGTTTTGGTCAAATAATGGCCAGTCATGTTGGATGTGTGACAGTAACTGTCTATCTGTAAACTGCTGCTCGCGTCATCTGTGGCCCCTGCAAGTGACAGCCGCTAAGCGCCGCGAGCGCGAGCACGAGCAGCCGCTAGGCGCCCGCTCGGCGGTGCTCGGCCGCCACTCATGCGCACTACACGTGCTGAAAGCTTCTACTGCAATACACGTTATACTTATACCCACTCCGATAAGGTAAATGGGTCACAGATATAACGAAAGGTGAGATCAACTCCACAATGACTCTGAAATATCTACTCTCTTACTTAAATAGTTATATTTGGGAAATGATGTAGTCCGCTTCAAGAGGTTTCGCATAATTATAATATAACTCGACATCGTTTGGGAGAATCAATCACTAGTTAGCGTAGGTACTAGTCCACTATCATAAAGAATAATATCGAAGACGCGTCTCCGACACGGCTTATTCTTAACAGAACAGGAAACAACACGGCTTTACCTATCGTGTGAATCTGGTATATTCCTATCCCATTCTGAAACAGAGGAGCTTGCATAACCTGTGTAGCACCCCAGGTCTATGCGGCGGCGTGCACAGCGGCGTGGCGCGACGCATCAAGAGGGAATTTAAAGCACGCGCAGCCGAGGGCACCAACCACAAGCTAGTTTGCATCGGGGAAAAGTCGCGGGCCATCCTGCTCCACACCTACGCGCCCAGCATGCTCGTGAGCGTCAAAGAAGTGCGTATCATGCTGCACCTACTCACCTAGCCCCTTAGTATCTAGTAAGTGGTTCTAACACATGCTCGGATCTTCACATTCGATTCAGCAGTATTTGTTGAATAACGAAGCCGACCCGAAGCAATTAACTATTACACATTAGGCAATGCAGAACCAGTTCTGTTTTAAAGAACCGGGAATTTTGGGACCTTCTGGCTAAAGAACCGGGATTCCCAGCACTTTCGATACTTTAAATACTTTAATTTGAATTTAAAATTTTAGATAGTAGAGTTACAAGTGATGAAATGGAGAAAATAAGAGTAAGACGAAATGACAGGACAAAATAAAAACATTTAATACAGGCGTAATGTTATGTTATAACAAATACCTATATCAAAATAAATATCATTTCACCTCCCAGTGAGAGCGAAAAAAAAATATTATAAAAAAAGTACTTTTATTGCAAATGGGTAAGTACCTTAAAAAAATATAGTGAAAAAAATTATCCAATATTAAATAACATCCAATATTAATATTAGATACCATTGCAATGATTATACATTGCAATGTTATCTAAAATTAAATCTTACATTAACATCAAATGTATTGACAAAAGGGCCTAGTCATATTTTTATGTACTAATTCTATTAAGTATATTATTTTTGTTGGATCATTTAGCTTCCTTCAAAATGGTTGAGCTGAATGGTGCTGATCCATGCGTCATGTTCGTGAACGGGTGCCGTCAGTTGGGACTGGTCATCTCTTAGCTGCCATGGCTTATTTTAATTTATTTTAAGTTTTTGAATGATTTTTTTTTCTTCTTTTTATTACGGACGCTTTTACGAACGTGCACGTCTTATTACATTTTTCTCACATGCATAATTTCAAAATGAATGATGTAACCAATAATTTGTATCAATTTTTTATTTTATTTAAAAGAGTGTCCGTGGAGTTTCTTGCCCGTTCTTCTCCATAGGTACCTACTTCGCTTTGGAATGGGCAACTAGCTTCATATTTTTGACTGACCGACCCCTTGACAACTCAAAAGTGCCTGTAAATGGTTTAATTGAAATAAATGCTTTGAGTTTGAGTTTTTAAATTATTTTTACATTACAACCTAAATCTTCCACAACTGTTTATGAACTTTCTAAAAGCGATTTTTTTGATAAAACCAAATCATCTTTCTCATAATATTATATTGGTGAATTGACAGATCTATCATGTATTTCCTTACGTTTATGTTTATTAAACAACAAATTATTCTTTGTATCGGCATGAGCTAACTGTAACCTGTATTTTAATTGTAATGGATAATTATCTATTTTTTGTTTTTTATTTAGACAAATTTTATCAAAAACTAGTTCGTAGGTCACAGTACACTATATTAACTTAGTTTATGCGTACGACAATGATTTGACAGAGCGGAGCCTTCTAATACAGCCATTGTTTGCTTAAAATAGAGAGAGGCTCCGAACACGTTTAAAATTTAATTTTCTATTAGTCACAATAAACTATTTTTGTATTTGTAAAGTTTGAGCACACAGTCTTAGTAGACATTGTTTTTTGGTATGTTAGGTAAAGCTAAGGTTTTGCTAACTGTAGTTTGGTTCTACTTCAGCAGAGGATTTAGTTTGTGCTAGCTAGCTTCCGTGACTTCGTACGCGTGGCAGTTGTAAGACACCAGATTATACTAAAATAACAGCCACATTTTTATAAAACTTCCCTGATTATATTTGTAGTTTTGGTATCAGCAGCCAATATAAAGAGAGTCAGAACCACAGAAATATTAAAAATTATATCTTTGATCAGAACTAACTGAGTGGTCCGTGTGAGAGCTCGTCCAGAGCTCTAGCCCCGCAGCCTTCAGTAGCAATTTCCCATTGCTTGCGAAGTTTTTTGTTTTGAGAGAATTAATGAACCTTCCTCTATTATACCTACTGCCGAGTGGCACACGCTGCACGCACAACACTGAAGTATTTCTAACAGATTATTCCTGACGCGCA
Source organism: Xanthia togata (assembly GCA_963853775.1). Taxonomy (NCBI): domain Eukaryota; kingdom Metazoa; phylum Arthropoda; class Insecta; order Lepidoptera; family Noctuidae; genus Xanthia; species Xanthia togata. The sequence goes on from OY970790.1 coordinate 1,686,646, forward strand.
TCATTAAAATAATGTAACAGAAACACACGGGATTTCGCATTAACAGTCACCTAACCACCTCGTATTTATTTTTATTATGTACCTAACCATAGATGACAGAAGTGGCCTAACGTGATTTTTCTATGTACGTTCTTCTAACCATCACTATAGTACTTATAACAAAATGTAGGGTTGGGATGAATTTATCCCAAGAACAAAATCAACATTGTAGTTGGAATACATGTTCTCCCATACATTTCAACTGACAATGTAAGTTTGTACGCACAATTTTGAGAGATTTACCATGTTATTTTAAGACCATAGACTTCTAGGTTTTCCTGTAATCTATGAGTAAAGAAACAATCTCTGTATATTTATTTTTTAATTTTTGCTTCAGTAGTTTCGGAGATAAGGGGGAATGGTAAATCTTCATAAACACCTTTAAAAGTATATTTTGAAAATTATATTTTAAAAAATGTTGAGATACTCGCAATAATCCCTTTCATTTGATTATTATTCTCTTTATTTAATATATATACATATAATTTACATTTTTAAATATTTTTATAAAACAAAAAAAAAAACAAACATTTAATAATATAAAAATAGTAGCCCGCCGTTATCGGGAACAAGGTCCAATCTACCGGTGGTCAGGGCTCCTGAGAGAGGAATCTCCTAACGATACGCGCCGTGTCGAGGAGGAGGTACCGCTTTCTGGATCAAGCCCTTGATCCAGCTGCCTAACGAGAGCCTCCTCAGATATTGGTCGAGGCTCTTGGCTATTATACCATTGGCTGTCACGACTATCGGCACAATGACTGCTGTATCCACATCCCACATGTCGACAACCTCGCGAGCCAAGTCAAGATACTTAATCTGCTTATCTTTTTCAGCTTTCACGAGGTTCTCGTCATGCGGGACCGTTATGTCAATAATCATTGCGCGCCGCTCTCCTCGATCCACTACCACTATATCAGGCTTATTGGCTACTCAAACTCAAACTCAAAGCATTTATTTCAATTAAACCATTTACAGGCACTTTTGAATTGTCAAGCAGTCAGTCAGTCAGAAATATGAACCTAGTTGCCCATTCCAAAGCGTAGGTTCCTATGGAGAAGAACGGGCAAGAAACTCCACGGACACTCTTTTATACAATCTTTTCCACATCTCTTTTACACATCTTTCGCTACAATAGTTTTATCAGTGACGGTGGAAAGATCCCAGTACAATGTGATATTTCCATTTTCGAGAACTGGGTCGGGCACATACCTGTAGTACGGTACTTCCGATTCCACAAGGCTGTATTTCAGAGCAAATTGCTGATGGATAATCCTGACTACAAGGTTGTGTCTATGTAAGTACTCTTCGTTAGCTAGACGAGAACACCCGGAGAGAAGGTGTCGAATTGATTCTCCCGGACGGTGGCATGCCCGGCAGATGTCAACCGTGCCATCCTTCACAATGAAATCCGGTAATTGTTCGTAATTATAACTTCGTCCATAATTGCACAGACAAAACCTTCGGTTTCCCCAAAGAGATTACCAAATCGCAGCCAGGCTACGGACGCTAATAAATCTACATCGGGTCCATGTAGGGCCCGGAAGTAGCGTCCGTGAATACTCTGCCATACCTCCTTGCGATCGTTAGTGTCAAGTACTACAGGTTTGCGCCAGTTCTCTTTAGCCAACGATAGCGGGGTAAGGCCCTTGTCGACCGCGACCACATCTCGAAGCATCCCCACGACGGCTTCTAGGAAATATTCTCTGAGACTGCATATTTCGCGATTGTGGATAGTCTTAACGTTTAAAAAGCCTCGACCTCCACACTTTCGCGGGATATATAGTCTCATTACCGATGACCCTGGGTGATGCATTCGATATGTAGTCAGCAGCGTACGGACCCTCCTATCCAGGGCGTAAGTTCGGTCTGAGTCCATTTAAGTACGCCGAAAGAGTAAATCAAAACCGGCATGACCCAACCGTTGAAGGCGCGCACCGTGTTTCCGCCTGATAGAAGACTATTAAATACTTTTTCAGGCGGCGCTCCTTCAACGATTGCTTCATGTCAGTAACATTGATGGCCAACGCTTCCGACATACCCAAATACTTTTAGGCTTCGGATGCGGAGAGGGCTCTAAGGCTTATGGAATCCGAGAGTTGGGTTCCCACGGATTCCACAATCTCCCCTCGCTTTACATGCATGACCGTACATTTTGTCCACACCAAATTCCATCCTGATGGCTCTACTGAAAGTTTCAGTTACTTTCAGTAGCTCCATCAGTTGCAAGTTGTTGGGGGCAAAGAGTTTTAGGTCATCCATGTAGAGGAGGTGAAATATAACCTGACCACCTCTCCTCAGCCGATAGCCTAGGCCTGAATACTCCAGCAGTGTGCTAAGAGGATTCAGGGCTAAGCAGAACCAAAGTGGACTTAAACTATCGCCCTGAAATATGCCTCGCTCGATCCTTGTCGGTTCGCTATTCCTCTGGATATTTCGAAATCCTGGATAACGAAGGACCGTCCTGCATTTAAAGTAAAGTCCAACCTTTGTTCAAAGGCATACTATTCTATCAACGACTACATAAATGATAAGAATAGTTGGTCGCTGTGATTAACTCAAGACAATGTTGTTGTTGTTGTTTGTTGTTGTTGTTGTGTTTGACTCCAGTTAGTTTACCTACTGACAGGTTATATGAGTTTATATGATTATTTATAATTTTACTTTATTTATAAGTCAATTTATTTTAATTTAATTTTAATTTATTGTTGACATAATGTACTCATTACAATGTGTTTTTATGAGTTGTATTGCAATATGTGGTTAGCTAGCGACCTCGACAACTATTTATTTTACCTCGATGGACCTAGTTTATCAATTATAACTTCTATTAACAGCTATATGTAAGCGGGCACGCCCTTTATGCCTGGAGGCTTTATTTTCTTTTTTAGATATTTTTTCGTTTAGTTATTTTTATTTCTGCTTGAGTATAGTTCTCAATGTTTTTGGTCGGTATATTGGCGTGTGCTAGCTGTCATATGGCTATTAATTTATGATTTAAATTATGTTTTGCGTAATGTAAATTATCTTTCATACTATTACATAGAATCACTTTTTTCTAACTGAACAGACAGCTGTGCTGCTGGGGAGTTTGTTGCGCCACTTCTTCTTCCCAGCAAAAGCACTAGGAAGTGGTGAAGGGTGGGCGTTTTGGGGGACTATCTTATGTAATTTTGACGTCCGAAAAGTGCTGATTCTCAGCCTAGTTTGAATAGATGACTTGAATTTTGTGGGCCGAAGCCAACTCGAAGAGGCCCGTTAGACGTGTCTAATCAAACGAGGTATTAACCGACGATCATCCCTGTACGCGCTAATCTAAACCATCTGAACATCGTGCCTTAACTATAAAGCAGTTAATAAAGAAAAACTACACTAGAAAGCAGTAATACGCCAATAGCGGCACTTTCGCTAGAGAGCAGCTAAACGACAATACTAGACTAAAAGCAGTTAAACGCTTGTGATTTGCGTTTGCGTTTGACCAGGCTATATTCCTTCCTTTTCACTTCGGGTGCTCGTAGCGGACGGACAAAATAGGCAAAGGTAAGCTGACATTGTTATTTCAATAATTGTAATAAATAGCTATTTGTATCTAATATTATAATATTATAAATGCGAAAGTATGTTTGGATGTTTGTAACTCTTTTAAGCAAAAACGAATGAATGGTTTTTAAAATTTATCTAACTTTATAAAACTAAATGCCTGTTTTGTTACCATACATTTTTCTGTAGGTATTCCGCAATACCTGCACAGGTAAAACGCGTGCTGCTGTTTTCATAATGTACCTACATATTGCAAAAGGGATTTAAAAAACCTACTGCTTCTAAGTTCATCAAAATTGTTGTTTTAGGTATCTGTTTCGATTGTTGATTGTTTTATTGCTACTAGTGCGAAAGAGATGTGTCGTATAATTATTGGTTCATTAGCTAACTGATTATATTTTATTGTATTTTAGACATTTCTGTGTATCATCAAGGATCCAAACTATGATGAAATAGTGTGTTGGTGGACCAGGAATTTCCAACTTCACAACGCCTTGACACTAACAGCATGCCATCTATACGCATTTCCACTTGCTCTAATATTAGCCAGAAATAATCAAAGTATGCCCGCATGAACAATAACTATTTAGTTAATCTTCTCTACCAAGAACCTTACTCGATGATATCACAAGTGTTTCAAAAATTCATTGAAATTTAAATCACATATAATTATAGCCAACCAGAAGAAACTCTGAAGCTTACAATAGAAACATTAACTCAACAGCTTGAAACACATTCCATATTATACTGCCACGAATCGATGGCCCCTCCTTCCCCGATACCATCTTCTTCTCACAGCAAGACTTGACTCCGTTAAGGATAAGGACATGTTACGAAGATTTTAGTGATGATACTGAATTTGGTTATGACATGCAAAGACAAAATACAGTTTCAAACCCTAAAAGTTAACCAATATTGAAAAGGAAAACATCAATAACTAAAACGATTCCTAAAAAATTAAAAACGCGACGACATACTCAAGAATTGAAAATGTTAAAACAGGCTGTGATATGAAGTGTACAAAATGTTGTTCAACTAGTTTTACTCCCGAGGAACGTTTGGATATTAACAACAAGTATTGGATGATGACACATTCTGAAAGACGATTATTTATAAGAAGTAATTATACGGTAGCAGTTCCTAAGAGAAAATAATTATGTTCAGGAGCCTAAGAGAAATGCAAAAAGAGCTTTTACTTTACAAAAGAGTGATGGAGCTTTAATGAAGATGTGAAAAGTATTTTTCTTAACTACTTTAGGTTACAGCAAAAAAAAAGATAAAATATTGCTTGATTCTCTTAATCCTGACAAAGATATTGATAAACAGGGCATGCACGTAAAGACTCCTGCTCTTAATAGAGATATTATTACGGAACATATTGAATATTTCAATCCAGCTGCACCGCACTATCGTCGTGAACACGCTCCTCATCGTCGTTATTTGCCCAGTGAAATTAATATTACGTTTATGTATTCTGACTTTGGCTGAAGCCAAAAAGGAACTACCCGAAATTTATGGTTTTATGTGGCAATGTTACAGGTACCCCTCTAAATTACTATACAAGGACAATGTTTTGGAATCTGCAGTAGGATGCCAACAAGGTGACCCTCTCGGGTCAGTAATTTTCAGCTTGGCTATCCATCCAATTATACAGAAACTAAATTCAAAATTTAACGTGTGGTATTTGGATGATGGAACGCTAGGAGGTGATGTAGTCACCATTTTGAAAGACCTACAACTCATAAAGCAACAATTTAAATCCATTGGCTTGGACCTTAACCCATCAAAATGCGAAATTTTCCTTTCTGACATTACCGACAGACAATTGACCCTGGAGAAATTTAATGCAATAGCCCCCACAAATCAAAATTTTAGAAAAATGTTCACTTCAGCTCCTAGGTTCCCCAATTTTAGAAGACAGCTTTCCTTCTTTCATCGACGAAAAAATCAAAAACTTCAACGACATTTCGGACAGACTCTCCAAAATTAATTTACATGCGGCATTCACCCTGATCAGATACTGTTGTTTTGGTCCAAATTTTATATATTTTTTACGCTCTTCCCCTTTATGGAAGCAGTCACACATCTTGGACAAAATTGACCAAATTATTCGCAGCACACTATCATCCATTTTAAATGTGGCCTTGGACGACTGAGCGTGGCTACAAGCCACACTACCCATCTGTTTTGGTGGCCTCGGCGTCCGCAAAATTACCAGTATTAGCTTACCCGCGTTCCTGTCCTCTGTCCACAGCACTGAAAAGTTTAGCCTCCTGCCTGGTTTACTCTGAAGTGCCTTGCTTGACCGATGCGGAGAACGCCTGGAAAGCGGCTTGCCCGAGTACAGATCGGCCCGTGAACCTATCTTCCCAGAGACAGTGGGATGAGCCGCTCTGCAGGTTGGTACGGAATAATCTTATTAATACGTCCACCAATACTGCTGAGCGTGCCCGCCTGCTGGCTGTGAGTGAGTGGGAGTCGGGCCTCTGGCTTCAAGCGCAACCATCACCCAACATAGGCACTATGCTGAGTGATACCACCTTCCGGCTCGCTACCTGTCTGCGTCTGGGCGCTCCTTGTGTGGCTCCGCATCGCTACCGATGCGGTGAAGGTGTCGACTGTCTCGGACACCATGGCCTATCCTGCAGTAAGAGCGCAGGCCAGATAGCACGGCACGCCAGCATCAATGACATCATCCGTCGTGCTCTTGTCACCGCCGGAGTGCCAGCTGTTTTAGAACCCAATGGTTTGGCACGCGACAATGGGAAGAGACCAGACGGAATGACCATAATGCCTTGGAAGGTAGGTAGGCCTTTGGTGTGGGATGCAACGTGCGTCGACACCCTTGCGCCATCCCATCTTCCTAGCCCGGCGGGCTGTGCTGGGGCTGCTGCTGCAGGTGCGGAAAACCTCAAACGGCGCAAATACTCCAATCTTATTGGGACTTACTCGTATATGTTTGAGCCGTTTGGGGTTGAAACACTATGGCCATGGGGTCCGAGTGCCCACTTAGTTTTTCAAGACATCGCCAAGCGGCTGGTCGACTCTTCACGTGACCAGAGGGCTGGCCTATTCTTTGGCCAAAGAATCAGCATTGTCATTCAACGTGGCAATGCAGCCAGCCTTTTGGGCACTTTTCCTGTTGACAGCGATAGAATAGAATAGAATAGAATAGAATAGAATAGAATAGAATATACTTTATTTGCTTTGAATGCAGGTACATACAAATAGGATCGTAAATAACATAATAAAGAACCGTGTACATTCTGCCTTGTTGGCATGCAAACACAATAATTATTATATAAGTTATCAAAATAGGTTATTAAGATGTATCATTTAGGAAATCCTGAACAGAATAATAACATTTATCTACAAGTAATTCAGTAAAACATTTTTTAAATTTCATCAAGGGCAAGGTTTTCATATGATCGGGAATTTTATTAAAGACAACAGGAGCCATACAAATTACATTTTTTTTAATAAACTCGTTTTAAATGTGCCTGTGTGAAGCAAATTCTGATATTGTGATCTTAATGATGTACTCCGTTTTCTGGTTTCTGTTAATGTGGCAAATAAATTACGGTTTGTTTTAACAAATATTGCTAATTCGAGGATATAGAGGCATGGGAAAGTTAATAGTTTCCGAGACTTAAATATAGGCACACAACTGTCAGTAACTTTGAGGCCAAATATAGCTCTCAAACAGCGCTTTAAAAATGCTTTCTCGTTCACTACAATAACCCCAAAATATAACACCAAATCTTAAAATAGAAATTACAAGACCATGGTAGGCCACTAGTATTGTTGACCGATTTACTTTTTTGGATAGGTTGTATAACATAAACGCAGCTGTGCTCAGACGTTTACAGATATCTTCTGCTTGCGGCTTCCATGTTAACTGGCTATCAATTAAGATTCCTAGAAATTTTGTGCTATTCACTTTATCGATAGTTTGGCCATTGTAGTTGATATCCATGTCACCTGTAGATATACGTTGGTGAAAATGCATAGTTTTAGTTTTTTGTAGATTAATAACTAGGTTATTATTGTCAAGCCATTTTATTAAACTGCTGATCGAGTTATTGATGTCATTTACGTATGAGTCTTTATTGGTACATGAAACAATTGAAGTACTGTCGTCTGCAAATAAAATCATTGGATTAGATATATGGCGTGGCAGGTCATTAATATAAAGTAGGAATAATAAAGGTCCGAGGACACTTCCCTGTGGAACTCCATATTTTATTTCTTTAAATGACGATAAAGTTTTTTGTTCCTTCCTAGATTTTAAACATAAGCGTGATATCTCTGTACATTGTCTACGGCCTTTGAGATAAGTTTTTATTAAGTTAAGAGCATTGCCACGAATACCGTACGCATCAAGTTTGGTTAAGAGAATATCGTGGTCCACGCAGTCAAAGGCTTTTGACATATCGGCATATATTGCACATACCGGTATTTTGGAATCTACTTTAGGCATTATTTCATGGAGAAAATCAAAGATGGCCATGTTTATATTTTTATTTTTCCTGAAGCCTATTTGTTCGTCACATAGTATGTGGTATTTAGTTAGGAAGTTGTCAAGAGATTCATAGATAACTTTCTCTATGATCTTGGAGCGATGCGGAAGAATTTTTTGATGCCCTATAATTATCCCCCCCCCCCCCCACACACTTTTTATGTAATTTTTATAATAATATATACTTGTACATATTATTAATATTATTATTTTAAGTCTGTTAGTTTTTAATTATCTGGTGTAAAATAAAGTGATATTTATAATATATGTAATAAAATTCTGACTTTTGTTCGAAATATCCAGAATACAAATAGGGCTATGAGTTATACCGATCACATCTAAAGAGTCTAAACATTTCGTTCGCTCGACTAGGAAATGAGAATGCGAAATATGCGAATGTTACAGATTGCATAGTCTTGATACAAACCATAATGTTCGCACGCAAGCCTGCATGTATACAATGAAAGATGTAATTGTGGTCTCATTACTGAATGATTTTTTAAAGTTTGATTAAACTTGTTTTTTTTTTATTTTATATTGTTTAATTAATAATAAGCTATTTGTTAAGTTCCTACACAATTTAATTAGATGTACTGATTGTCTCATCTTTATTATTGATAAATAAAGTTTTGATTTTCATAAAATAGTTTTTATCTTCTCAACTTTTTACCCGCAAGTGCTTACTTAAAAGGCAGTTAATTGCGAGCGAGATGTCTTTAACTGCCTTCTAGTTAAGCAATTGGAGAACCAGTATTAAAATATGTTTTACAATACCGAGCTTAAAAGCGTTTAAAATCCCATAACTGCTTTCTAAGTAAGCAAAGTTAGTCTTCCAAGTGTTAGTTACTAGGCTATAAGTCTGTTAAAATCTTTTAACTGCTTTACTGTAGTACAAGTACAGGACGTGGCGGCTAGAAGAAATTGCTTTGCTATAAAGCAGTTAAGGTATGGTTAGCGGCCTTATAGTGCAGTATATTATATAAAAATGCAAAAAATTGCTTAGCTAAAAGTTAGAAAAAGAATTTAAATAAAACTTTATTAGTATAAATGAATGAAATATATCACATATTGTGTCCCCTTTAAATTCCCCTCATAATAATAATGATATATCCTTGATCCAGCCTATCCCATCTTGCTGTCCCTCAGCGACGCCCTAAGCCGAGGTTCGTACCCCACAGGGGGTGCCCTTAGCGAGTGTTCGCCTAATTTTAATTTAGAATAGTTTTGCTCCTGGCTGAATGCTTTGAGTGTAGTAGCTTAAGACAGCCACAGGACAGTCCGGTTGAGCAGTAAATACCTTAGTGGTATACCTGCGAGATGCCATATTTAAAAATTAAAAAAAAAAAAAACATTTTGTGCACAAAGACTATGCTTTCATACATAACTTGCAACCTTGTTCCTAGGTATATATTTATATACTTTTCAAGAGACATCAATTCTCATTTATTTTTGCGTTTTCTCGAAAAGTACTTTTTGCGCTTAGCTGCCTTTTAGTTAGTCGACGGCAGCACGGCTATCAGGACAATCCCGGAAGTATGGTCAAGGTCCCTACCAGCATCTTACTGGAATACTTCCTTCCTCCGAGCATATTTGCTCTTGTGAATCTCCACTCAAGCCTGCCAATAAAGGCAAGAAAGAGGTGGGAGCTCTATTCCTCGTCAGTGTTCACTCCAGTCTGCCAAAAAAGGCAAGCCAGAGATGAGCAACAAGATTTCTCCCGGGAGATAGGGTCCGTGGGGTTGCTACTGCCCAACAGCTCGCCACATGCTGCCCTGCGGGTTTCTGTATCTCTCTTGGTCTGACTCCTCAACCCAGACCTGTTCTGGCAAAGTAAACTCTATCGGCATAAACCTGGAGTTTGGAGCGCTTAAGCCCCACCACGACGTCAACGTAGAGATACGGCGGTGGGGTTATTATTATTATTTCATATGTCACACGGTACAGTTAGCATAACTTTTTATTTTTATTTTTTTTCGACCTCAGAACTGACTGTTTTTATTTTAATTTTGATGTACCTACGGGACCTTGCAAGCACCTCAGGACATGTTGCCCCCTTGTCGCTTCAACACTTTGTGCTAGCGACTGTTTTCGGGGGCCCATTATTGAGTGTGCAAGTCACCCCTGCCATTTTACCTGTGTATTTTATATAAGATATTGGTCAGGCAAGGGCCATAGTATTTCCATAATTCTAGATAAGCAGTTCACTTAGCCACCCAAACCCATAATTCAGTATCATTGTTTCCATATCTTGCAATAGTCCTGCACTAACCGGGGGTTGTCGCTTGTTGTTGCTTGGGTGCACTAGATTAGCGCGTACATGGATAATCGTCGGTTAGTGCCTCGTTTCATTAGACACGTCTAACGGGCCTCTGCGAGTTGGCTTTGGCCCCTCGTACGCCTTCCAAAGGTCCGGGACCCGAGAAATTTCAAAGACGTAAAGTAATAATAATAATAACCCCACCGCCGCCCGTATCTCTACGTTGACGTCGTGGTGAGACTTGCGCGCTCCGAGATCTAGGTCTGGGATCCTCATCCCAGATCTGTTCCAGCAAAGTAAGCCAGACCAAGAGAGCTACAGAAACCAGCAGGCCAGCATGTGGCGAGCTGTTGGGCAGTAGTGATCCCACGGACACTATCTCTACAATTCGCAAAAACATGATAAAATTTGCATTAAGCAACAACAAGTTATTCAAATAATTAACTTAAAAAAAAATATATCCGATTTTTTTTTTATTATCGTATTATTTGGTAAATAATTATTTTTTAGGGTCCCGTAGTAAACGGACAGACGGACATGTCCGTCTGTCTGTTTGTCCGTCTATATGTATATCCGCGGCTTAGCTCAAAGAAGAGAGAGAGAGAGAGTTTAATTCATTATTTTAGATTTTTTTTAAATTATTTGTTGGTAGTCATAAATATTTGTGATTAAATACGTCGGAATTTTCCTCAAAATAGAATTAAAAAATTAGATATTACGCTAAAAAAATTAAAAATATTTGAAAAACAACTTTACGATCAAATTCAACCTGAAATAATAAAAAAAAACTTCGGTGTTTCAATAATTAATTTTAATCTAAGTTAGTTTTCTAGTTCGTCACCTTTCCATCGGTACTAAGTTTGTATTGAAAAAATTGCTAGTTTAAAAAAAACATTATTATTTGTCGTACCGGCTAATTCAGTAAAGGTTTGCTGCTACGTGAGGCTGCTAACGGCGCGGCGGGCGGCGGCAACGGTCCCTTTTGCATGTTGTCAGGATTAAGGAAGGCGTGGAATGCAGGTTAATGTTTTGTCTTTTTCTTACGCTAAGGGAAGGGCCATGCTACTCTTCGTTATTCTTATTTAAGCCTTTGATTTTGGCGGGGACTGACTGCACCGTAGTTGTTTGTTTAGTTTGTGCTTAATTGTTTGGTCGCTCACACGTGCTACCGACCGACCGTGCTTTTTTTCTTCACTATTTTTGCATTTTCGTTTTAAAATGTCGGGATATACAAGGAAAGAATACGCCAACATGATGCTGGCTTCAAAAGAGTTGGTTCAATGAAGAATTTTCTACGAATTCGAGCAGAATCTTCAATTTCAACTTTATTTTAATTTCTGCTTTTGATGCCCGATATTTTTTCCTAATACCTATCCTGTTTTACTTTGTAAAAGTATTTTTTAGAATAATAAATAATTAAGTACACTAAGCACTTAATTTCTACCTACCTAGTCATAAATTTGCAAAAAAATACTATTGTAATGTACAATTGTTTTTTTTTTTAAGTTAGCAACTTTTTAAATACAAATTTAGTACCGTTGGAAAGGTGACAAACTAGAGAACTAACTTTGATTAAAATTAATTATTGAAACACCGCAGTATTTTTTTTATTTTAGATTGAATTTGATCGTTAAGTTTTTTTTTTCTTTTTTTTTATAGCGTATTATAGATAGTGCAATCCATTACGACGCGCCCTCTCAGCTCCGCTCCGTACTAAAGTACAGCTTACAGTAAAGTAATCGTGGAGTGGGGCGCGTCGTAGTGGATTGCACTATCTGTACCTTATTTTTTAACCTTAGTTTGAGGGAAGTTCCGAGGTATTTTAATCACCAATGTATATGAATACCAACAAATAATAAAAAAAACTACTAAAAGAATGCAAAAAGAAAAGAAGTTATGAATGCTTGATTGTCAAATTTTGGAAAAAACTCTCCCAAACTACAAAACTTTAGTTAGGGAAAGTAAGGTTAAATAATTAGTAAATGACCTCCTCTAAATGAGAATTTGCTATGGCGGGTCCAGGTCCAGTCACCCTGTATATACACTGGATCGTAAAAATTTCGGATCGCTAATAAAATACATAAATCTCCATAAATTACATACCTAGAAATCGCTAGAATAAATAATATGTAGTAGAGTCTGGCTAACGAAAGTTGGCCCCAGAATATTGGCGGCAAATTTAAAAAATACATGCATGACAACACTAAAATTATACTATGAAAATTGTAATAACCTACTTTGATACTTGGTAATTCATTATTAAAAATATCATATATGACGGAGGAGGAACCTCCGTAGTGTTTTTAAAAAGTGTGACGTCAGTATTGCTGACGTCACAATTGTTGTCTTCATGATGATCACTCATTTTGGGTCTTATCAGGAAAACTTCACAAGCACTGTATAAACTTCATTTATTCAACGGACAGCGTAACGACTTCCCAGAGAGGTCCGTACGGTACGGCGATCCGAGTTAAACTGAGCCGATCGTCTTTTTTTTTTTTTTTTTTTTTTGTCTAGGGCATATCGTAGCTCACCTCTGAGGTGATGACTACTTAACCGGTCAATCCTGCGGCTGCTTTAAGCTGCTAACTTAAAGCCTCCAGCCAGGGGCAAAACTATACTAAATTAAAACTAGGCGAACGCTTGCTAAGGGCACCCCCTGTGGGGTACGGACCTCGGCTTAGGGCGTCGCTGGGGGGAGGACAGCAAGTTGGGACAGGCTGGATCAAAGATGATTCATTATTATTAATCGGGGAATTTAAGACTACATTTCTCAGCAAAACGCGGGCTGGCGCTTCTGCGAGCAAGGGTCGGTGGGGAGTAATATTTACTCGGGCGGGTCGCGATCGCGGAGGACCTCGGCGGCGAGGTCGGAATGCGGGTCGGTGTCTGTGTTTCTTGTGCACTGTACTTGTGTCCCTATTGCTCTCCTGGAGGAGGGTTATGGGGTCGTCTGGGTCGGTAAGGATTTGCCTTGGGCGGCGGGTCTGACTGATTCTACTCGTGACATAATTGGCGGCCTCGACAACCAGAGGGTTGCGATGTTTGGCGGCGGACTCAAAGAAACGCTTGGAATTGCGTTTGAGAAATTGGTGGATTGTGGGGATCTTTAGGTCGAGATGGAGGATCTCGTTCCTAACGTACCAGGGGGCACCGGTGATTTTCCGGAGAAATCTATTTTGGAGCGTTTGCATCCTATGAATATGACGGGGTTTTGCGTGTGCAAATACGGCTCCCGCATAGGTCATGATGGGACGAACGCACGCCGTGTACGTACGCAATTTGCACTTAAGTGACATTTTGCTACGTGCATTCAGGACAGAGTGGAGTCTACCGAGGACGAAAGCGGCTCGCGAGCGGACCTGCTTTATGTGCTCACTGAAGGTGAGATGCTGATCTAGGACGACACCTAGGTATTTGGCTTGCTTCTCCCAAGGGATAGGCTTGCCGAACATGGTGATGGGTCGGGGGGGTAGCCGACCGTCTACAGTGCGGCCGTTTTTATAGGGTTCGGCGCACGCGCACGTGTTTATAAGTTTTTAGGTTAAGTATTGAAATTACAATTAAAACATTCATTTTACATCGTAATAAACTCAAAATAATCAACTGATGATTTATAAACTAATTTTAGGACAATCAATTAATGATTATACTTAATTATTCTAGGTTTTCTGGATGAACTATTGTGCTTGCGCCGATATGGCCATACTGACAGGCGGTGCGCGCTCTGCACCAGCCTCGTTGCTTCTCGTAGAATTGGGGCTTCTCGTAGACCTGAAAAATTGAAATATTTTTTTCTGAGTAGTGCATCTGTAAGCAACTGGCGTTGCTTTGTCTTTTGAGGATATCAATGCTGTTAAGGTTCTCGGAGATTTATTTAAGGGTTCTCGGAGGTTCTCGTAGAATTCTCGGAGGTTCTCGTAGAGTTCTCGAAGGTTCTCGTAGAGTTCTCGAAGGTTCTCGTAGATATCGTAATTTTATTTGGAATTTTTGAAATGAGTTACTTACCCTTTAGTCTGATGGGTTGTCTTCACCCTGTAGGTCGTGATTTGGCTGTACTTGCGGCTCTTCTCGTGAGGTTGACGGAATCGGCTCGTTTGGCTCTGCAGCAGGATCTCGGTGAGTAGGCGATTCGTTTCCCGCCGATACGGTCAACTGATCACCAGGTTGTGGAGCACGACGAAGCTGATCATGGGCGACCTTGCGAGGTCGTCCTCTACCTGTAACTTTCTTTACCAAATATCGGTCATTTTCTAGTATTCTACAGATTTCATATGGTTTGCTGAATTTAAGGTCGAGGGAGGTTTGGTTACGAGGATTATTCTGAACCAAAACGTAATCTCCTCTTTGGAAATGATGGATTTTGGACTTATGTAGGTTGAAGCGTTGTCTATCTTGTTCGCTTGAACGAATCATTTTCTGTTGCACCTGTTGAGTAAGTGCTTCAATATCAACGGTTTCGTTGTCAATATCCACCAGGTTAAGAAGCTCAGGAGGTACACTGTGTCTACGTTGTGTAATAAGTGTCAGTGGAGAAACACCAGTAACCCGATGAGTTGTACAGTTCATTGCCAGCTGAAGTTCTTCGAGTACAGTGTGCCACTGCTCTGTCTCGTAATTTTTAATCATTATCAATGCATTTTTTGAGGGTTGCAACGACTTTTTCAACTTGGCCATTCGCTCGGCTGACTCCTGGAGCGATAGCATGGATATTTATTCCGATGTTGTCACAGTACTCTTTGAACTCGCCAAGAAATTCTCTTCCTTCATCGACTATGATTTGGACCGGTGCACCAAATAGATGCACAGTGCGTTTCAGAGCAGCCAATGTGCTGTGTGGGTTTTTATTGGTACTGAAGTACAGTAAAACATACTTCGAGAAAGCGTCAATGGTGACTATGACATACTGTTGATCATCTGGAGTGCCCAGCTTCCCTGTTATGTCCATATGAATAACTTGGAAGGCAGCCGTCGGTTTTTGGATGGGGTGTAATTGGGCTTGAATGGCTCCGGATCTTCCTTTGGATGTCCGGCATATAACGCAGTTATCCACAAATCTCCGAACAGTAGAACTCATTTTGTTGAACCAATATGTTTCTCTGATATTCTGTAGAGTCTTTTCCCAGCCAGGGTGTTTGAGTGCAGTGTGAAAGGAGTTTATAATGCTCCATTGAAAGGATTTAGGGACAACAGTACTGAGCTGCTGACCGAAGACGACGTTCATTGACGTTCTTCTTTAAGACATTGTCCTCCAAAACATAGTCTTCTACTGGGTTATTGTCACTGAGGCTGTCCATTATTGGTCGCAGTTCATCGTCGCGTCTCTGTTCAATTTTGAGCCAGTTCAAATCTCTTGTCATAACATTGACCGCAAACTCAGCTGGATTTCTACTGAAAAAGTCAGCATGTTGGAGACATTCACCTTTGCGGTATTCTACTTCGAAGTCGTAGTTTTGTAAGAACGCCCACCAGCGATGAATCTTTGGTAGGAGATCCCTTTTATGTTTTGACGCTTTTAACGCGTTGCAATCTGTTATCACGGTGAACTTTCGCCCATACAGATACTGGCGAAAGTGTTTTATAGCGCGTACCACTGCCAGTGTCTCCAACTCGTAGGAGTGGTAGCGACTTTCAGCCTCATTAGTAAGGTCACAGTCCAAGTTGTTGAAGAGACAAGAACTGGTACTCACATGATTGACGACAGTTTCATGTATTAGCTTCGTCCCATTGGATGTGATTCTCACACTTAGATTAGTGCCATGTATCAGGTTCATACCCACTAAAATGTCTGTTGACATTTCATAATCGGGCAATAAGTAAAATTCAAGCTCAACACTGATGTTATCTACGACGCATACGGTCGTAAGTGTAGTTAACGATAGTGCGGGGAACTGGCCAATCCCTTTCAAATAATTGACCACTGGTTTCCTCTGACCAGGTAAGGCTACAGCAACCGATTCTCTGATAATTGAGCACTCCGCCCCGCTATCAAAGATGGCTTGCAAAGTCTTTTCACCTATTTTGATTGTGATAGGAGGCAGCTTACCACTTGCTACGCAGTTCACATTTGAAGTCAACGAACGTTCGCGTTTGAAGCAAGTTTCGTAAGTGTGGCCTGGTCTCTTGCAATAGGTACAAGTAGGTGTTTCGTTTCGCTTTTCATTTGTCGTACTTGCGGTTGTTATTTTCGGATCCTTATTGCTAGTTTCAGGTTTAGACTCCGAAGGTTTGAATCTGCAGTCGTTAGTGGAGTGGTTGGTCTTCTTACATATACGGCAGCTTGCAGTTGATGATGTATTGTCCGAAAAGCGTGGACGTTTGTTATATGGAGTGGAACTGGAGCTTTGATGCCTCCGCTTCTTCCGTATGGATGTTGCAACTGAGATGAGCTCAGGGACAGTGCTTGCCCTGGCATTCATTAATTCGATACGCAATCGCTCGTCATTAATGCATCCAATTACAGCTTCTACAGCATGTTCGTCTCCCAGTTTGTCTTTGGTGACTCTTCGCCACAAAATCCAGGCACGTGATAAGAACTCCGCGATGTCTTTTGTTGTATCGTAAACATGTTCCCTGAACATGATGATGTCCCGGGAGTATCTATTTTCGGGTTCAAACGTGGTGATGAGATTTTTCCGCAACTCTTCCCACGTTGTTGTAGTCACCATCCAATCATCAATCCACATCTTTGCACGGCCCTTTCATGCGTACATCGAAATCATCAAGCTTGTACGCTTCAATCGCTTGATCTATATGCTGGCACCATTCTCGTACACCAATGTGAGTGTCCGGATCGAATGATGGTAAATAGACATCCTTGATCCTTATTTTTCCTTCGGTAGGGGGAACACATAAACGCTCCGACATTTTCTGCATCGTCTCCATCATTTGCATCAGGAATTGTGGTGGTATCCCTCCCAACTGCATTCCATGGTAAGGATACGCTTGTGGTCCTGATTGCAGTGTAGCTTCCAATGATGTATTGGTAGCCAAAACAGGTTCTCGCTGCTGGATGTTGATCCAGTTGATCAGGTGGAAGAGCTGATGAGGAAGCGGTTTGGGTAGGAGCTTCTCGCAATCCCACTTCTGATGACGGAGGAGGAACCTCCGTAGTGTTTTTAAAAAGTGTGACGTCAGCATTGCTGACGTCACAATTGTTGTCTTCATGATGATCACTCATTTTGGGTCTTATCAGGAAAACTTCACAAGCACTGTATAAACTTCATTTATTCAACGGACAGCGTAACGACTTCCCAGAGAGGTCCGTACGGTACGGCGATCCGAGTTAAACTGAGCCGATCGTCTACAGTGCGGCCGTTTTTATAGGGTTCGGCGCACGCGCACGTGTTTTTAGGTTAAGTATTGAAATTACAATTAAAACATTCATTTGACATCGTAATAAACTCAAAATAATCAACTGATGATTTATAAACTAATTTTAGGACAATCAATTAATGATTAAACTTAATTATTCTAGGTTTTCTGGATGAACTATTGTGCTTGCGCCGATATATATATAGTTTTTCAATAAGGACGCTCGAACTTTAGCAGCGCATAGCGGCCATTTCGGTAATGCGATTGCTACCAAATTTGGCATGAATATATATTTTGTCGTGACATTTCACCATGGAACGCTACACGCTTCAACAAGGCGTAGAAATTGTGTAAAATTTATTATCAAAACCAGTTGTCTATTCGCCTACGTTCTGTGCGTTGTGTTCAATTTATGGCGTTCATCGTGTGAGTTAACACCGCTCGATTACTTTCTGTGGGGTTACATGAAATCTTTAGTGTACGCAGATAAACCACAGTCAATTGTTGCTCTAAAGGCCAACATAACTCGCGTTCTTCGTGAAATTGACCATTTATGCGAAAACGTCCTCCAAGATTAGTCCACCAGAATACGCCATCTACAGCGTAGTCGCAGTGGCCATTTGGCTGATATTATTTTCCACACATAATGTCATTGAATATTCTTTAAAATGTTATAAAAATTGTAGTAATATCACTTAAACAGGTTGTTTTATTTCATTTCAAAGTTCGAGCGCTCTTAATGAAAAACCCTATATATAGACAGTATAAGAACATTATGTTAGGGAAATAAAGAAACAGAATTTATCTACACATGTATTAATTTTTGATATGTATCAGGTTTGTAACGGGATTTTAAGGATTTATTGATCTGGTATAGGTGTTAGTATATGAGGTAAATATGAGCGGAATCCGAAAATAAATAGACAAATAAAATACGATAATATTCCATACATAATAACTTAGTTTTATTCATCGTAATCAAAATCAGATTCTAACACTTCAATGCCAAAAGATTCATCACTGTCACTAGTATCGCTGTGTCCAACATTTATAATAAAACTTTCTAAATTTTCTTCTGTTATTTTATCACGTTCTTTATATTTATTTTCAACATGTATTACATGATCAGTAATTTTCTTCCAATCCTGTGAACTTACGTTTTCAAATGAATCTTTAATTATTTCTTCTAATGCAGCTGTAGTAACTGCAATATTTTTGCTAGCCACTTTACGTTTTGCCAAACTCCACACAAGCTCGATCGCATTTAAATCACAATGGTAGGGTGGAAGTCTCAACACCTCATGACCACATTGATTTAAAATTTCATCAGCTTCATATATTGTATTAGGCGTATTTCGTTTTACAATACACAACAGCTCTGCTTTCGTGTGGTAGTCCTCATATTGAATTCCATTATCACGAAGCCACTCTCTTATATTACTTTTACGTGTTTGTGTGTTCGGAACCTTATTTATAATTACCGAATGGTAACTAGCATTATCCATTATGATTACACTTGGTTCTTCCAAATTTGGTATAAGTTTTTCTTCAAGCCATTTATTAAAATTTTCAGCATTCATGTCATGGTGATAATCAGCATTTTTTGATTTAGTACTAAACACTAACAAAGAGTTTGGTACGGGGCCTTTCTCTGATCCAGCATGAACTATTATGTACCTTTTCCCGGTCGAAACATTTTCAATTGCACCACTAGTTGAAGGACCTTGCCATGACTTCTTAGGCTTGTAGTTTCTATGGACATAAGTCTCATCTAAATAAATGATTGGCTTGCCTTCTGCACGTTATCCTGCTATAGTTCTTAAAAATCTATGTCTCCAAGCAGATATGTCATAGCGTTATATTAATACAGAACGCTAATTTTTATTATTTTTAAATTCATAGCCATTGGCTAATAACAAGCGGCGCAGAGTTTCTCTGCATCCGTTAAAATCAATACTTTCTTTTAACTCCACCAACAGTGTCCTCAGTGTAGGAACTTGTTTTTTAACAATATAAAATTCGTTTATCTTGTTACGCATAGCATCTATGTCAAAGTTATCTAGGTTAGACTGTAACGTTACATTTTCCCGGGAGGGGGAAAATGTAAGGTCAGCGAGGTAACTGTCACCAGAACTGGAGGAGTCCCGGCTTAAAAGGAAAAGTAAAAAAGAAAAAGTAAAATAATTTAATTTTAAATAAATAAGGCCAGGGAAACCGGGGTAGAAAACTGAAGGTCCAAGTTGTTGAAGAAAAGAGGCTCGCAGGTTGTGAAGAAAAGAGGCTCGTAGATTGTGCAGAAAAGAAGCTCGTAGATTATGCAGAAAAGAGGCTCGTAGATTGTGCAGAAAAAGGCCTCGAGTCAGGCCTCCACGTCGCCGACCTCGGAGGGGCAGGCCGTGGTAGAGAGGACCGGCAGAGGGCTGAGAGCTATCAGCGGTCGGCGTCACAGGTTTGCACGACGTTATCCCACGAACGATGTCCGGTGTACCAAGACGCGTAGACTTGAGTTTCGAGTTTGAGTTTTCTTCCAGCACAGCCCCCGCTATCAGAGGGCACAGTCCTCCCACCGAGCGCTATCAACAGGACCTCCTGCCAAGGCGAGCCCAAGAGTAAAACTGGTCTGCTGGCCCCGGCTCCCTTCCTTTTCGGATCGGTTGTCATTTCAAAGTTTTAATGTGATTCTAGAACATAAAAGAATAATAATTTATAACAAGGTCTAATACGTATACAACCTAACCTACCGGCAGCTCTAGCAATAAATTAAAAATAAAACCTAGGCTTGTCATTATCTGACATTACAAAAAGTAAACAAACATTCGGAGAGCACTAGAAAATCTAAATAGCTCTGAATATAGAGGCCTAGGATTGCTTAAACTACAGACAATGGCCATGCAGATAATTGGAGAGAACATAATATATCTAATTAAAATAGCCAAAACGTAAGTAAAAAAATACGAACATTACAAGACACAGTAGGTTTCCGTGGGCGTTTCTTCCCCGGGGTACTCCAGACACCTTCATTTACTGCACCTTCCCTTTTTACTCTCTTTAGTGTTCTGACACTCACTTCTGCAAAGAAGATATACAAAATATGTAATTAATTCTTGGTTTACGTAAATGCAAAGGTTTTTTTCGGCATAATTTCAAAACACCAGTGTATAGTAAAAACTTACCAGTCATTGAAGTTATTTCTTCTAAGTACTGATTCTGGGTTATTATCCTATCTTTCTGCTCGAATTCAGTGAGATTTTCAAAAGTTCTTACTATTTTATCAACTCCTTCGACATCTTGCAGATTCTCTGTTAAAGAAAGTTAATCGTTTTAAAATTACCATTGTATGTATTTTAATTGTTTTTTTTTCCTCGGTTATATATCGTTTTATATGTACAATAAAGCATATAATAAATAATAAATTACCAACAAAAATACAGCAAAAATTCATTATGAGTATTTACGTAAAACATAGGTGATGTTATTAAAATGAATACGTTGACTGATGCGATGTACGAATGAATATAATTAGTTTTATTCAATACGAAAAAGCGAAAGTAACTTATTTGTAAGGATACGTAAATTATAAATCAAAATTTTATTAAGACGACTGGATAGGTAGGTGTTCAAAGTATCAAAATAATATTGTCTACTAACCTATGAAATTCAACACCACACGTAGACAATCTTGTTTTTGTTTAAACGCGGCATCACGCTGTTGTTGTTTTTCGTTGAACTTGCCATTCATGCAAAACAACATCTTTCGTACACCACTTTTGATAGATTTGTTCATTTTAAACCGTAATTAGAATCACAATTTACACAAACGCATACAATTTGACACCAGAGATACCGAACGACAACCTTGTCAAATTGACGTTGACGTTCATACAGAGTTGCTTTATAAAAAGTTCGCAAATAATTCCAAGGCCTACTTTCGTTAGCCAGACTCTAAGCAGGTTACTAATGCTTGTTCTAAATCTCTAAAGAGGTTTCATTATACAAGTAACAGATTTAAAAAAAAACTGCTCTTTGAAAATTTCTGGAATTTAAATAGTTATTTGTGCAACAATAGAGCAAAGTTGTTTTTTGCTGCGAGTGTTGATTTTGATTCAAAGACACGAGATGCAAGTAACTTTGCTCTCGTGTAACACATACAACTTTTCACCTCAGCAGCGAGAACATACAACATGTAAAAAAAAACCTGTCCGATCCGTGAGGGTATTGTTAGGTATCGTACTGTGAGCATATTTATGTGCAAATTTTCAGGAAAAAAGAATCCCCACATTTTTTTCAAAGGGAATTTTACCAAAATTTATGTTTGGTGCGGGCGGCGGCCATTGTAGTACGAGTTTTGCAAAAAATTTATGGATTTGGGGTAATTTTGGAACTAAAAATGTGAATTTTAAATACCAATAACTTTTTTACTATAAATAATAATAAAAAAATTACTCTTTTGTAATTTTACTGCAGTACCACATACCTAACCTTTTCGGATCGGACCAGGTTTTCCTTTACATAATCTTCATCACCCCGTATTTTGCAGCCACCATCTTGGATTTATATTTTGACCCCACTATCGGCTTTAGTACCCTCGAAAACTACGAAAACGACACCCATGACGAAAATGTGAAAATTTTCGCAGCCGCTATCTTGGATTTTTATTTTGACTTCACTATCGGCTTAAAGAACCCTGAAAACCATAGAAACGATACCCATGAAGAAAAATTTGAAAATTTTAGCAGTCGCCATCTTGGATTTACATTTTGACTTCACTATTGGCTTTAGCAACCTTGAAAACCATAGAAACGATACCCATGTAGAAAAATTTGGAATTTTTCGCAGCCGCCATCTTGGATTTACATTTTCACCTCAAGATCGGCTTTAGCACCCTTGAAAACTATGAAAACGACACCCATTATGAAAAATGTGAAAATTTTCGCATCCACCATCTTGGATTTGCATTTTGACCAAATTCACATTTACTATCTCACTCCGTCTTTCTTTCTCTTTGAATCAGAAGAAGACAGTCGCAAGCGCCTTTTCCCGTGACGATTTCTGCCAATGCACTCTTACCGCAAGCCGCCTATAGAACTTCGTTCCAAAAAAAAAAAAACAGAATTTAAATAAAACCTTAAAACAAAAACAAAAATCATTTATTTGCCAAAATATGGTACAGAAGGTTGGTAAAATGTACAAAATTGTTCTCTTATTCTGCCTTTAATTTCGGCGTGCAAATATAAAATAAAGTTACATTTTATTTAAATTTATTATTGATCAAAATCATGCAGTCATTAAACAGATAATCCCATTAAAATTATATTATTGAATTAAGTAAATGACAATAAAAGGAATAAAATAATAATTAATAAGTAATAATAAAATAATAATCATAGATGTCAATAATAACCATGTCAACAATGGGAGAGATTCACCACAATAATATTAACACTAAGTAACACTAAGTAACTTATCCATAAGTGAATCCGAACGTTTTATTGTTTGTTTCATTTTTGGGCCTAATAGAGGAATTTTGAAATCGAACTTCGAATCGACTTGTTTCTATCTCTCGCTTTTTTCGTATCGAAGTGAAAGTGACAAAACTAATTGAAGTTCAAATCTTTAGAATTTTGTGAGTAGACCCAACACTGTTCACGGCATTAAAAAAAAATATTTAAAAAGTTACTTTGTCTCACGCTCGCAGCAAAATCGAATTTTGCTCACTGTTTTTGACAGCAAAACCTGCTTGTTTGAGGTGCTGAGGTGAAAATAATATTTTTCTGCTTTTATTTCAAAGCGAGCTGTCATTATAAACGATTTCTTGGATTGAACAGAGTATCCAGTGCAATATCATGTCGTTAACACCTGAAGAATGTACATGGAGTATCGATTAGGAGTATCTTTATCAACGGTCCATAGAGTACTCCAGCGATTTCAAGAGACCGGAATGAACATCAGGAGACCAGGAAATGGCAGGCCAAGGTGCACAACTACACGAGAAGACCGATTCATCGTGAGCACTATGTTAAGAGCTTTTCGGCAAATCAAAATCAAACTGACCGAAGATCTATGGAGATTATCTATCAAAGTTTGTACATCCATAATCGAGACTATAAAAAAATAGCTAAATATGGTGCCATATTTAGCTTTAATATTTAATTTGTGTGTGGATCAAGGAGTTTTCCCGGATTTAAGAGCGCTTATCCAAAAAGTTGGCAACGTCGCAAATTGCTATAACTAACTAACTAACTATAATATTGATTATGAAATGGAATAAATCATATCGAAACACCGAAAATTTAGTTTTAGATATAAAAAAAGTATTAGGAAACTTTCCAAATGCCTTTTTTACACCTAAAACGGTTACAACAAACTACTTTGGTCATATAGACATATGCCTGACAGTAAAAGTAAACTAGATTATACTAGAATTTACAAAAAAATTATACAACTGACACAGAAAACTCAAAATAACCATTTCATAAACACTTCTCAAAATAAATCAAAAGCTGCATGGCAAGTTATTAATAAGTCTAAATATCGCCTACCACAACAACTAATACCGTCCCTAAAGAAAGATGACGTCACAATCACACATCCCAGGGAGATTGCAAACAAATTTAATAACTTTTTTGTAGATGTGATTGAAAATAATATAAAAGGTAACGTTTCTCCACCAACTAAAAATATTTTTAACAACTTAACTTCGCAATCTTTATATATGCAACCAGTTTTACCCATTGATGTAATCAAAATAATTAATAATCTAAAAAACACAAATACTGTAGGCTATGATGGAATATGCACACAAGTCGTAAAATATACCAAAGATAGCACCACCACTAACTCATATTATTAATTTGTGCATAACAAATGGTGTTTTTCCTAATAGTCTTAAGAAAGTAATTATCAAGCCCTTATTTAAAAAAGATGATAAATATGATGTTAAAAATTATAGACCCAAAGCAAAAATCCCTATTTTTTCAAAGATTTTAGAAAAAGTTATCTACAATTCTATTTATAATTATTTTGAAAAATATAAATTATTTTGCAATGAACAAAAAGGATTTCGCAAAAATATTAATATCAACATGGCACTGTTTGACCTCCTTTCTCATATTATGGTGTCTGTCGATGAAAGAGCTCCGGTATGTGCTCTATACACCGACATGACGAAAGCGTTTGACTTCGTGAGTCATAAAATTTTGTTAAAAAAACTAAATGGGTATGGAATACGAGGAAATATTTTGAAACTTTTGGAGTCATATCTGGAAAATACACACATCAACACGGTCTAGGGATATTTCATACTCAATTAAATAACTCGAAAAGTACTGGCCGCATTGGAATCTTTTATACACCGATTTGTTTGTAATTTATCTCAGACTAATTCCAAATTAAAATTTTTGAAAATTCTTTTGTTTCGGTGGCATAAAAATGTCTTGATGTATAGGAGAGGGAATTTTCATTTGTGCGAAATTTAGAAAACAATACGAATTACGTTTAGTTACAGTTTTTTTTCATTTTTAAACGAAAGATAAAGTTAAAATTGAGGTATTGTAGCCATGCAACGCCGACATTTGACGAGGGCGGAGATGTTACGAGCTGTGGGAATGCTGGAAGCTGGATCTGTTCAGCGTAATGTTGCTGAGGCCATAGGGACCCATCAAAATGTAATTTCAAGATTGTGGACACGCTATCGTGCCACAGGTGAAGTAGCGGAGAGGCACCGGGGGCCAAGTCGCATCACTACCCCCAGACAAGACCGATTTTTGCAAATTACTGCGCGAGCTCAACCAAATGCAACGGCGACTCAATTGGTCCAAAGGCTGCGAGTGGAACACCAAGTGCTTGTGAGTGACCAAACTGTAAGAAGGCGACTGCATGAAAGCAATCTACGCTCTCGTAGACCACTCCGGGTCCCACCTTTACGGAGAGGCAATCGTGGACGACGATTAGAATGGGTTCGGAACCACGTGGACTGGGGCCGTGAGCAATGGTCCAATGTGCTGTTCACGGATGAATCCAGGTTCGGCTTCCATCCAGATTCACGAAGGACGCGTGTTTGGCGAGTTCCTGGACGATGGAGCCGTCTCCAGAACCCTCAGGAAGTTCACCCATACCAAGGAGGAACAATTATGGTTTGGGCAGGAATTCGTCTTGGAGGACGGACGGATCTCGTTTGGGTGCGGGGCAATATGACGGCAGAACGATACGTCCAACAGGTGCTGGGGCCCGTAATCTTGCCCCACAGAACACAAATGGGGCAAGATTTCCTGCTCATGCACGACAATGCCCGGGCACACACGGCGAGACCGGTAGCAGCTTGGTTACATACACATAATGTTAGGGCCTTAGACTGGCCTGCTCAATCGCCAGATCTAAATCCCATTGAGCATGCGTGGGATATGCTGCAAAGAAGAGCTCTGAAGGAAGTTCCTGAAAATCTGGCTACAGAAAATCAACTTTTTGCGCACCTCAGAAGGACATGGGACAATATTCCGCAGCAAGACATTGACAACCTTGTTCTGAGCATGCCGAATCGTTGCCGATGTGTTATGGACATCATGGGCGCTTTCTCAGACTACTAAATTCAAGTTTATAAACACAAATTAAATGATTTTTCTATTTTTTTCAGTTTTTACTCACAAATTAAAAGTTAATTCATATACGGTTTCCGTCTATACTTCATTTTTTTTCCATAAAATCCTGAAATTTTAATCTAAGTACCTTAACCATTATTAAAAAATGGTAGAATATTAAATAACGTATCTTTTAAATATATACATGTCATATAAATAATTAACACATTGATAGTAATTCGCTTTTTTAAAAATATCCCTAGACCGTGTTGATGTGTGTAGAACGCAATGCACAGAAGTATCACAACTCTGTCCAAAAAGCAATGTATTAACCATTTACACATCTGAACCAAGAGTTCTAAAATACGGGGTACCTCAAGGTAGCGTGCTAGGGCCGTTACTTTTTTTAATTTATATCAATGATCTCCCAAAAGTCGTATCTCAAAATATGGTACTGTTTGCCGATGACAGTACGGCTATTGTGAAGTGTAATAATCTTGCCTGTTATGAGAGAGATATTAATGATTGTCTGAGAAAAATTATTTAATGGCTTATTATACCTTGTCATTAATTTTAATAAAACTAAAGTAATGCACTTTCATCAAACTAAAGTAATTATTTAAATGATAAACAACAGCAAGTTCAAATTAACGGTGTCAATTCACTCCGTCTAAAAGTAAAAATGGGTGTTCCACAAGGCTCAATATTGGGTCCTTTCTTCTTTTTAGTATATATTAATGATCTACCCCATTTATTAAAAAAACAATCCATTAATGGTGTTATTTGCTGAAGATACTTCTAAAATTTTTAAGATAAATAGACGTGCATCAAATTTTGACGACGTAAATAACGCCCTACTGCTGGTCCAAAATTGGTTCACTGCTAATAACTTAGTATTAAAAGGGAAAAAAATCTAAATGCATAAGATTTGCTTTACCGAATGTTAAAAGTAGTGTTTGTGAAATAGTATTGAATAGGGAGAAACTAGAATTCGTCGAAAAAACTGTTTTCTTGGGTATCACGCTCGACTCAAGGCTGCAATGGGGTCCTCATTTAACATCTCTTGCAGGATGGCTAAGTTCAACAGCATATGCTATGAGAAAAATCCGTCCATTTACTGATGTAGATACCGCGAGGCTAGTCTATTTCAGTTACTTTCATAGTATCATGTCTTACGGTATTTTACTATGGTAACGGGCTGCAGATATTGAATCTATTTTTATTCTGCAGAACGCAGACGCTATTCTCTAAGGGAACTATTTAAAGATATTAACATTATGACGGTACCTTGTCAATATATCATGTACGTAAGGAAAAATCTAAGTAGGTATTTTCAGTAAAATAGGTGATAGACACAATTATAGGACTAGAAATAGGGACCAATTAGTTCAACCGGGTTTCAGACTGGCTAAAGTAGACTCATCTTTCATGGGGTACTGTGTAAAATGTTACAATAAAATACCTCCCCACATACTCAAATTGAATGAAACGAAATTTAAATCTTGCATAAAACGCACACTATGCTGCCAAGCTTATTAAAAGTTGGGGGATTACATCGCTGACAAAAATGCTTGGCTCAACGCTGGTCCAGCTCCACAAGGGCGCATAAACTAATTGATTAGCATTGGGAAATATTTTTGGAGCTGCTGAAGATTGAAAAACTATATTTACATTGTATAAATTCAATCTCTTAGAATTATATAATTGCGTTACATTTACGTGAGCACTGTTTACCTACTTTAAATCTACCATTTACTGAGTACGTTTTTCTTTGACTTGAATGTGCCCTGGCAGCTGAGAGTATGTCATGCTCACTCAAATGTCTCGCTGGTGGTAGCGTGTGTGTTGGATCATTAAGTTCCCTTCAAAATGGTTGAGCTAAATGATGCTGATTCATGCGTCATGTTCGTGAACGGGCGTCGTCAGTGGGGACTGGTCATCTCTTAGCTGCCTTGGCTTATTTTAATTTTTTAATTATTTTTGTTTTTATATTTTTATTATGGACGCTTTTAACGTGCACGTCTTTCAACATTGTAATCACATGTATAATTTCAACATAAATGATGTAACCAATATTTTGTAACAATATTCTGATTTAAAAGAGTGTCCATCGAGTTTCTTTCCCGTTCTTCTCCATAGGAACCTACTACGCTTTGGAATGGGCAACTACCTTCATCTTTCTGTCTGACCGACCCCTTGACAATGCTAAAGTACCTGTAATTGGTTTATTTGAAAAAAAATGATTTTAATTTGAAAAAATCGACATGTCACGGCTGTTCAGGTCCGAAACAGTCTTCAAGAAAAAAAATTCACCACAACAATTTGAGCTCTGATACGATTCTGCGACGTCTTCGTGAAGCTGATATAAAGCCTTATAGACCAGCAAACGGTCCCAAACTGCTCAGAGAACATTGAGTTGCCAGATTACGGTTTGCTCGAGAACACATTCGATGGACCCAAGGTTATGTTTTCCGATGAATCCAGATTTTGTTTATTTACGCACGACGGGAGTTCACGGGAGATGAAGAGTATTTAGACGACCAGGAGAACGGCATCATCATCAAGCGTGTTTTGAAGAAAAGGTGCCATTCGGTGGAGGATCAATAATGGTTTGGGCTGGTATATCTTCAGAGGATCTGTGCTGTCAGATACGTAGAAGAGGTTTTAAATGAGCATGCTGGTCCTTTCTTAGTGAATATGGATGCAAATTCCATTTTTATGCACGATGATGCGCGACCACATTCTGCTCGTTTGGTCAATATGTGTTCAAGACGTCGGTATAACCTGCATGGAGTGGCCAGCTCGCAGCCCAGACTTAAATCCCATAGAACATACGTGGGAAGAGCTCGGGAGATGCGTGAGACAACGCTCTCCTGCTCCCGTTACCTTACACGAGTTAAGGAATTCGTTAGTGGAAGAATGGGCAAACGTAGACCAAAATCGTATTAAAATTAGGCTTACAGCATGCCACATCGTCTTAATGAAGTGATACAGGCTCGTGGAGGAAATACAAAATATTAAATTGACAAAAAATCTTTTATTTTTTAAGATTTACTGCGAAGTGTATTTTTGTTGTCATAGGTTAAAAGCGAAATTTTCTTATTTTTTTGTATTTAATTAAAGTTATATAGTGTACAAAACGTGTTACACGTGTTTTTATATATCAGTCATCTACAATATACTATAGTTTCACAAATTAGTCTTATGTATTTAAGAAACTATCACGCCATTTATTAGCGTCCCGGAAATTTTGCGATCCAGTGTATCTGCTAAACTGAAATTAAGAAATTCGGAAATTAATATTTTTGCTGGTATACCAAATACCTTATTCGAATGTACATTAATTCTCATGCGTTATGTCCTAAAAACTATTTGTAGGTACTGTTTGTATGTGATGATGCAGGTGGGGCGGCTGGCACCGGCGTTCGTGGATGCATCGCTAATGGCGGCTGTCATCACGGAGGCGGGGTACCAGTATGACATCGGCGAGATCTACTACAACAAGTACTTCTCGCCCGTCAAGTACGAGCTCACGGTCATCCCTATCTTCAACAAGACCAGGGTCGAGGTGAGCGCACTCAGCTGACAATGCGTTAAGCTTGCCTGCACTATGCTCCTGGGAATGATCTCAGGGCTTGCTATGAACATTGCATTTTATCTTCAATATAAAAAATCTGCTGTTCCATACATTTTATGGAGTTATGTGAATATTAAGCATAAGCGTGCTGCGTAGCTGCTGCAGAGGGTAAGGGACAGCGCAAACAGTCTCCTGAATGTCTTGGCGAAGTAATTTGATTGCACGTTCGTACATTATTTGTCAAACCTGAATGTTTAGGTACTAAAATAGGTTTACCAACAATATTTAGATGTAAAATTAATTCAGAAATAAAATGATACTATGATATTAATGTGTGGATCAGCGGTTTTATATAGGTTTGGTCCCGGCGAAGTAAAGTTTGTTAATACGAGTACCTACTATGAGTTCAAGTAGGTACTTACCCCCTTTTCGGGTTTTCAGTTAAGTATTTAAATTAAGCCTTGAATAAGTACAAAAAACTTTCTGAAGTTGTTCATAGACTTTCTGAAGTTGCGTTACGTTATCGAAAGAAATCCAAATCTTGTTTTTTGAAGTGGAAACGTCTTTAGGCGTGTTGAGCGATTTTGGATTCGCATCACCGACATGCTCGCACCGTAGTGCTCTACTATAGAATACAGATGGCGCGAATACCAGTTTTAAGTTTCCACTTCTGTCGGCAGTCTATTTTTTATTACAAACCTCCGCAGTGTTCATGTTATTAGGCATATTGAGCAGAGAGCAGCTCGTGGCTACTATATGACAGCTACGCTCGGGTCGATCGAAGGCTAAACTACACTTGCCGAGGTCGGTCTGTGGATGGGTGACCCTCCTCGACTCGGAAGCACGTTATGACGTTGGTCCTACTGTCATTTGTAGATCTTTGACAGTCTTTACGGGTAGCCGGAAGCCCGAATGTCTGATATCCAGTCTTACCATGGTGTATCGGATCAGGTAGGCAGTCGCTTCATCTCAAATACTGGTATTCAGCTGCATTCAGTTAGACTGGAAGCCGACCCCAACAACCCTACATAGTTGGATCTACGACGTCTACGAGCTACCTTGCCGACGTTTTGATAGCGTTTGACTTGTTATTATCTCACTATAAGTAAGTCCTGTTCCTGACGATGGGAACTTACAGTCACTTCAAGGTTCTTTGGAGCGTGACCAAAATCGTAACTAACATCGCCATCTTATTTTTATGGCTCCGTACAAATGTAAAAACAGAAACCTAAAGCCGCGTGCACTGTGGATGCGTTTTCGTACGAATTTAACTCTTGCGTACACGCACGAACACGCACGAACGATCCCGGCCTTCCAAGTAGGTACAAAGGGAGCGCGCGGGTTGGGTGCGACTTAGTCGTATGTACATGTGCTCGTACGTATATTTCCGACGTCCGAAAACAATCCGAACTTGTTGGGATTTGTAGGTACTATATGACGGAAAAAAACCTATCCAGTTTGCGCACTCAATTCGTACGAACATGGTCGCACGTGTTCGCAAGAGTGTATTCCTACGAAAACGCATCCAAAGTGCCCGCGGCCTAGGATTACTCTGAATCTACTGAACCGATTAAGTTGTTTGGTATAGATGTGAATTTCTGTGACCAAACCAGGAAAATTATTATCAGAAAAAGTAAATCAATGAATTTTGATTAAGCGCTTCACGCTTGGGGGTTTGGGTTTTATAATTTTATAACAAACTGTTTAAAAGTTATTAAAGAAAATATATGAAAATGACCATCGGGGGGGATGGTCAATTTCCTGTTTTTTCCTTTCCTTTCCGCTTATCTGAAACTGCAAAGACCAAAATTTAAAAAAGGTACAGAGTATAGGTCTATACGATTACCGTGGGGTTCAGTGGGCTTGAGGTGAGTTGTCACTCTACCTGAAGCTAGGGATTGACACTATTGATACTGTACTGAACATTCATAACAAGTCTATAGTCTTAAAATAACAAACTTACATTAAAAAACCGGCCAAGTGTGCGTGTCGGACCACGCACAATGAAGGGTTCCGTAAATGGGATGAATTTATCCCAAGAACAAACTTAAGTGTAGTTGAAAAACATGTTAAAAATGCATGTTAGAAATGCATGGGAAAACATATTTTTCCATTGCAAATATAAGTTGGTTGATTAACAAACCCACTTTACGTGTAGTAGTGTACTTTACCACTTTGTCTGCGTGAATTAATCACGCAGACAAAGTGGTAAAATACACATGTACTCGTATATCCATGCCAAATTATACAACTTTCTAGTAATAACGGTCTCTGAGATAAGCCGCGGACAGACAGACAGACGGACATGGCGAAACTAAAAGGGTTCGTTTTTGACTACGGAAGTACGGAACCCTAAAAACATATTCCCTCCAAAATCTTATAAAAAGTAGTTTAACTATTTCCGAAACTTCAGAGCCCAAAAATGTTAAAAAGAGTATACGATTACAGGAAAACCTAGAAGTTTATGGCCTTAAAATAACATGTTGAATCAATCAATATTGTGCGTAGAAGCTTCCAAGTTTTCTTGTTTCTTGGGATAAATTCATCCCCACTACGTAACCTTTAATAGTGCGTGCTCCGACTCGCACTTGGCCGGTATTACAAAACATTTCACAAAACAATTGCACAAATGTTTACCAACAGCGCCCCCTGTGGACGTCACTCGACGACAGATTCCTATAGTAGTGTAATACAAATATAATCCGCAGAACGCGCCGAACATGACAGCATTCGATGACGTGGACAAGGACATGCTGGAGAGCTACACGGAGTGGATGCTGGCGGCGCTGCTTTACTACGCGATGAAGGAGTGCGCGGCGTCGGAGCAGTCGGCGCGCATGGCGGCCATGGAAAACGCCACCAAGAACGCCGCCACGATGATCCAGAAGCTGACACTGCTGTTCAACCGGACGCGGCAGGCCGTTATCACCAGGGAACTCATTGAAATCATATCCGGAGCCGCGGCGCTCAAGTGAATCTACACCCAGTTAGGAGAATATTAGTAACTTTTAATTTTACGTATATGTACACGTACATCTAACTGCCTTATGGACTATTCCTGCTTACCTACCGATATAGTAACGCTTACCTACGCTCATTAACCAACAGCATCGCAGCATCAGATTCTTACTGATCCCCTTGTTTTTGTAAATGAAAGAAGAAAGACCGTAAGCCAGTCCTGAGGTTGTGTGGTTTTCAAAATGTAAAATATAAAAAATATTTAAAACTTTTCTTATTTTGTTCTTTTTAAGGTTCCGTACCGCAAAATGAAAAAAAAGGAACCCTTATAGGATCAGTCGTGTGTCTATCTGGCTGGCTGGCTGAATGTCTGTCCGTCTGTCACAGCAAATTTTCTCCGTATGTACTTGACCAATTTAACTGAAATTTGGTAAATATATGAATTTCTATGACCCAAACACGGACGTGTAAAGTAAATAAATGAATTTTGAATATGGGGGTCACTTTTCGGGGACAAATTGGACAATTTAAAATTAAGTTTTGCAGTCTCTAAGTACCGTGTGACATATCAAATGAAGTTATTGTCAGGATCTCAAATATTTATATTAATTTTAAAATAAATACTTAAGCAAATAGATGATAACTGACCACCCCCCCCTCGCTTATATCCGAAACCCTTATGGGGGATTTGCTGGGCCACCTCAAAGTTACATACTACAATAACAAATAACTAAAACTTTCTGCTACATAATAATATGTATTTGACGTTCATAGTAAACAAAACGAAAAACGAGCAAAAGGAAATCTTTAATTATCACAAAACATTACAAGATAACGTTACCTACATGCACATCACACTTAGTACATCTAGTACCTGGCCGACCGAGCTCTGGCTCGGGTGAAATAGAGAATGCTCATTGAATAGTAGGTATAGGATAGTTCATACTAACTCCATCTATATTACATCCTACTATTCGTAGTCATTATTCTAACTGTGCGTTTGCACTGGCGAAACATTCACAATAAAACATGTTAAAATCTTTAGTTTCTGTCAATGTTCCATACAATATTTGACAGGAACTAGAGATTTCAACATGTTTTGTTGTGATGTTTCGCCAGTGCAAGCGCACGGTATCTTGTTCTAAAATTTGGGCGACTGAGCTCTGCTCGCGTGAAAATACGGAGAAAACAAATTTTCCCAGATATGAGACCTAGCTAGATCGATTCATCGCCCCCGTTAACCCCTGTATTGCAACTTTCATCGAAATCGTTTTCGAGAAAGTGACTACAAATATATATAAATACAAATATATATAAATACAAATATTGCTCGTTTATTAGTGTAGGATATAGAGCGCTTTTCACACAGCATTTGTTAAAACGACTGAGAACAATAATTACCAGGAGTAGAGAGCATTTCATGTCTAGAAATCACCAATAACCAGAATAACCTAAATTGGACTTGGTCGACTCCAGGACAGAGTATCCTTGTATAAGAGCATAATTACCTTACATCTAGTAGAGTAACGATCAGATCTGCTTCAGCCCAACATCATGGGGAACAAATGTTGGCCAACATTGTTTCCAGCAGTATGTAACGTTGCGTGAAATAAAGCTTAGCAACTGTTTATCAACTTTTGTTTCTCATGAATATGAAGCTCATCGATAACAACGGAATACAACAACAATATAAATACAGTCCTAATCTAAGCGCGAGGGTCAGTGCTCCTCAAGGAACTTGTCGTAGGCGGCCTGGTCCATCAGCTGCTGCAGCTCCTCGGGCTTCGCCAGCTTTACCCGAAACAGCCAGCCCTGCTCGTAGCACGACTTGTTGATCAATGCTGGCTTAGTTTCTACCTCTTTATTCGTATCTGTCACCTGGAATTTGTATAATGACAAAATTTTTATTTTGATATTTTCTGCATGAAATGTAGCACAAATACTAGTGGACATTTAAAAGAACTTGGTGTAGTGACCCAAAGAAAAGAAATCAAAATTGCTGAGCTGTACACATTTCAGTAATGAAATGATTAACGGACTCAGAAAAGCAAGTGTCCCAAACCTTGTTCAAAATAAATCTGTTTTTGAGTATCATGGTAACTATTGTGCTTTGTTGTGCAAACATGGTTAGCACAAATGTTTTCATATAATGTCCAATGTCCATGGCAAAGTAATTTACCGCACGTATGCTGAATGCAGTATATACTCGTTCATATATATATTGTTACCGTCGACAATGGACCATCAATAACGAGTCGGATCATAATAGCAATGAATGAATCGCCACGAAATAAAGAAGTTAATAAACTAAAATACGAAAATAATCAGCGGAAATCCAGTGGACACGGAAAGCAGAGGGCCATAGAACCTGCCGTAAAGATGCTTGAACAAGCACAGGGCCCATAGATAATTTGCCGTGCCGTGACGATACTTTAGTCTTTCGGCTAAATGACGATGATGATAAAATAATCATTGAAAGGTGCTCACCGTGCCGGAGACCGGGCTGTAGACTTCACTCGCTGCCTTCACGCTCTCGAGTGCCCCGCACTCGTCCCCGGCCGCGATGTGCTTGCCCACCTCCGGCAGCTGCACGTACACCACCTCGCCCAGCGCGTCCTGGAGATCAAATCATGGTTTAATGTTAATATGGAGTAATAGTAGAATATTCGGTCAAAGTCAAATAATTTATATATTTTAGGCTCATAAAATAACAATGACAGATAAATTATTTATCAAAGGGACCGCCGCTGCCTCAGTGGTCTGTCTCTGTCTGTCTCAAACCCAGAGGTCCCGGGATCGATTCCCAGTGGAGGCATAATTTTCTGCTCGATTTGGTGGGTTTCCTCTGTGGTTGGAGATTCCGGGTGAAGCTCGTTTCCACCTTAGGCATACACCAGCCTGAAATCCCGATGCCGGCATAGCAACATCTAGAGCGGCCGCGTTCCATAAGTGGTCAGCTGACTAGGTATTGAGCCGTAGAAAAACCGCCGTAGCAGGTATGAAAAAATTGTTCTATAATAACTCGTTGCGCTAGTGCGTTTTAAAATCCTGCAGACTACTATTTCTTAATTATTACACACCATATAATATATGTATATATATAATATATCCTACTAATATTATAAAT
This sequence comes from Xanthia togata, assembly GCA_963853775.1. Classification (NCBI taxonomy): domain Eukaryota; kingdom Metazoa; phylum Arthropoda; class Insecta; order Lepidoptera; family Noctuidae; genus Xanthia; species Xanthia togata. The sequence continues at coordinate 1,722,547 of OY970790.1, forward strand.
GTGAAAGTCTGTATGTGTGTGTGTGTTTGGATGTTTGTTACTCAATCACGCAAAAACAGCTGAACTTATTGGAATGAAAGGAGAACGAGCGTCATGTAGTCAGTCTGTCATGGTAATAGCAAAGCTTCCCCTCGAAAAGCTCTTTTCATTGATGTATATCTTATGGCTTTTGGGTCAAGAAAATTCCTTAATTTCGGTGCGTAAGTAGTCACACCTATTTAGGTAATTAACTCCGAACTGACTAACATTTGACAAAAGTCGTCTCAGTAGGAAAGGTTCTCCTTTAAAAGCTCTTTCTATTGGTATATATCTTATTTCTGTCGGGTTTCAGGGCAGAAACCCTTAAGTAGGTGCCCATTCTCCTTTAGTACACAGATAGTTTACAATCTGGATTAACACATAGGATGCTTTTGCTCCCAGTAGTAGGCTCCCGTGGGATAATTTCCGATAGCCATGTGGGCGAAGCCGCAGGCAAAAGCTACTAGGTAAATAAGACGCGCACATCGCACATCGCACGAGTATAATTTACCTAATGGTTTTGATAACAGTTAATGAGTACCTAAACTGCTAAATTGTAATTAATTATAGTGACATACCGCGGCGACAAGCCACCGAGAATCTTGCGCAGCTGATGAGTGGACTGACCTTTGTAGCACAGATATAACCGGTGTAGAGTGGTGCGTATCAAAACCTACGTATTTCAGTTTTATAAATTCTTACTTTTGTACCTATTTTTAAGGGTACACTAGACGACGGCTCGAACTCGTTGGTGGGCGTGACTAATATGCATGCTGATTAGACTATTTATTTATTTTTATTTTATTTATTCATAAATATATTAATTTATTTAGTGAAATAGATGATGATTTCATGAACATATATACATACATCCTTTGGGTTTAAAGAATGAAAATACTACTGGATGTATTTACTTAATAAATTATCTATCCCTGTACTGTACTACATATTTTGCCATTTTCTTATCTTATATATTTACGCCCAAAGACGAGTAAAAATTAGTGTTGAAATATGGAAGTTTCGACGCTCATAACTTCCAAACAATTTTTTTTCCAATTCTGCTTCCATACAAGGCTAGATGATGACAAGTCATTGATATAATTTTTACCTCTGAATGTACACTGTCAAACAGACAAGTAATCACCATACTGCGTTTGTATGGAAGAATGACCGACTAGCGTACCCTTAAATTATAATCCCTGGCCTGTTTAATAAAAATGTTAGTCAATGAAATACTTAGGTCTTCAATTAAAACAAAAATAAATGGAAAATGCTTACTTTCAAGAAAATCCGGCATTTTTCCGATTGGCAGATGGACTCAATGCCGTGTCCGTGCCGACCAAAGCGACCGCCGCGAGCTCGCGACCGTATTTTTTTTTCAGCGAACCCGCGCCAGCAAACCACCGAAACTGCGCCTTCCGGAACCAATGAGTAACATAATATATGAACGCAACTTCCGGTTTTATGATCGTGTATTCGCGCCTATATAAAATGTACTCTGTGATTCGCCCGATGATCTCTATCTATTAAGACGTAGATATACGCCAGGGACCTTTTGAGTGGTTAGCTTGCGTGTACTGTAATGAGCTCACTCAAAGCGACGTATGTCCAGCCAGTAATAGGACTCGCCCATCAAGAAGCGCTGTCCCAAATTAGACGCATTATTAATTCATTATAATACAAAATGCAATTTATTAAAATACGTACCTATACTATAAAATCAATACTTAAATTATCTTTTAAATGAAGGTTTCATAAAAATACACTTGATAGATTTTGCGTGATTCTAAGTTTTTTGTCCGCGTTAGACATAACTTATTTCATTATGTCCTATGTCATAATCTAAAATATACATATATTAAGTTATTGAGTTTTTTTTTTGAATCCTAGTATACCTACAATTTGGCGGCCGGTCAATTTTTCAATTCCTTGTCGCACTTACAGTGTTTTCATCAGTGGTTCACGCCCATTGGGAGGAGTCGGAGCAAGATAGCAAGTTTTGTGAGTCCACACTTCAAGTACTTAGTGTCTAACTTTTACAACTTTTAAAAATATTTTTGAAAACTTCACCTCCAATCAGATCTGCGTACACCGAGTCCATTCTGGATACGCAATCAGAATCCGATCTCTCTGCTAACACACAAACTTCACTAGTGACTCTGACCAGTCAGCTAACATTACAGCAAGACCTGGCAAACGTTTCCGGGGCAATGAAAGTAACAAAGAGCAAGATAAATTTGAGGAGTTGAAGAATATGCTGCTGTCTTGGAGGGACGATCTGGATGTAATCCTCAATAAATTATGACAGAGGTTGCTGAACTGAAACAACAGAATCGCGATATTCAAAAGTCTAACACAGATATAGAAAAATCGATTCAGTTAATTAACCCTGTCTACGGGGACATTAGAACCCGGGTTGAAGCATTGGAACGGGAACAAAAGGGGTTTGAGCAGCGTCTTTGTGATCTGGAAAGTCGTAGCAGTGTGCAGACTATGGCTGCGTTGGAAGCCAAAATCGACTCATTGGAGCAACATGCTCGCCAGTGCAAAATCGAAATATGCCAGACAAGCGGAATGAAAACCTGATGACTATTATGGAATCGATTGGAGTAATTCCAATACGAATCATTGATCACTGCCGGTGTCCAACCTGTTGATCATCGAGACATCCCTGAATAGGTACATGCTTTTTATTATATTATGATGAAGTCTATCTCAATTTATAGTGGGGCTTCGGTACGTCTACTTCCTTTGATGCTGTTTCTTAAAGAAGGCATTCATCAAGAAAACCCCTTCCTTCTCAAGGAAGATGACAAGCATTTGTCTCGTATGATTTCTGCTGCCAAACTCGTAGGATCCTACTACCAATTCGTTGCAATGTACTCCAACTTTAGAGTTAAAATTTTCATGAAAACGTTGTAGTGGCCAGTAGTGGGCCTTAGTAGTAGAATGCAAGTCCTTGGAAATGTCCTTGAACATTTTCTCCACTTCGTCATCCGAGTGTGCACAATCCTGAACATACCTCTCGGTAAGCTTCACCACGAGGTACCCTGTTCGAGATACTGGAAATTTCCACAACGCTTACCAGGAAACCGACTGCGCCTTGGGTTAGCTGGTCTCCCTCTCGAAAATACAAAATGTGGCCCGAGTTATTGTGTCCTCCCCCTCTCCTCGGACTTCACTCAACCCAAGAATGTGCCACCTTATTTTTCTGAGCTCTTCTAGCTGTACTAGGTGTTCCTCGACCCGTAACGTGCGTCCGCTATACGTCGCCCAGGTCAGTTGGGTTTGGCGGCCATTCGTAACCCGGGAATTCTTCAGTTCCCCTACGTTGCCGTTATCGTGACCGCCTAAGTCAGGAATAGCATGGCGGCCGGGAACTGGAGGCCGCAGTTGATTGTGGCTTGTGTATGGCAAGCCATTGACAGAGAGGGTTTGCCTAAATCGCCAAGCTGTGCGGTTTGGCGGTCGCACATCACAGCTTCTCGCACTAGTGACGCTGCTGGCAGGGATCTTAAAAGATTACTGATTGACGCTTGGACCAGCCCATGGTCGTAAGGACATCTTCATGAATGTTAAAGAATTTGTATTTGTACTTAGCTGAAGATAAGGTAGCTCCCGGAAGTGTTAGCCTTCGTCCTAATCAGCCATGAACTGTGTAATTATGCAAATATTCGCCATTATGATTGTTATGAGTACCTTTCTCATGGACGCATCAGGTTGGAACCATTATTTGCACGACACTGACGGCCTGGCCTTATCACTGCGCACACTAATTACTACAATGATTGATACCAAAAATACCTTAATAATATTATCCTTTATGTAATGCTTGCTGCAGGTTATTTATAATATCTAAAGAGGAGCCCTTCATTTAAAAATAGGTAAGTATTTATCCTCACAAAATAAATCATGATTTTAGTTAAAATCTTCTTGTGACGACGCAATAGAAGGATTGTAGCACGTGTTGTCTGCTACTTTGTTGTATCCCATGCAAAGATAGTGTTCCAATCCTCAGCGGCAGTGTGGCGGCATGCAGCCGGTGAGACTTCTAAGCGAAATGAGCTAGCCCCCCATACATGGCACTGTTACACTTTAAACATCGTTTTGGTTGGAATCTTGATCAGCTGGTGACGGGGTGAAAACGAACCTGTGCATAGCTGGAGATGCCCACGGTGCCCACGTTGTCGCTCACAGACACCCACTCGTGCTTCTTTGTGTAGAACCTCCCTGGAAGCAAAACAAATCCAATGTATTGATTTGTTTAATTAGGTACCTAATTATATGTATAACAAAATTAATAATAACATGCACCTCTTTTCGGGTGTTCAGTTATTTCAATTAAACCTTGTATTAGATAATGGGCTTATAGACGGAGTACAGTCGACCGCACGTCAATGGTAACAAAACCAGTATAATTGACCTCGTATTCTATTGAAACTCCGTACTACGCTAGGCCAGCTTAAGGTCAAAGTGTTCCCACTGACGTGCGGTCGACTGTTCATAGATACACGCCATGTGCATTATGAACTAAACGGAATTCAGCAATAACTAAATACCAAGAGTGACTTGTGTGCTGTACATTCCTGAATGTTATACATTCTTAGGTAGGTAGGTATATTTTTTATAAAACGCGAGGTTTAATTCATAACTTTAATTCATAACGCCGCGTGATTAGCGCGGTGTAGCTTTAAGTACCTACTTGGATTGACATGGTAGGTATAGGTAAGCAACCTACTCACTCGGTGTGATAATACGAACTCCAGAGCAACAAACTTTTTAATAATGCATTGTCTGGAAATAGGGTCGTTTAAAACCAAACAATCCAAGAAAATAGATAAGTACCTATACCAAATAAAAATAAGTAATGTAGATCCTGTATGATGATGATGAATGTAGATCCTTTTAATAAACTTTGATAGGTGTTCATCATGCTTACATCCTACCCAACTCAGTTGGTAACTTTCAGTAGGTACGCGTCATCATGTGCGATAAGTTAGAACTTCAATGCTAGGTTTCATTAATAGAACTTCAGATACCTCTAACCTATCCCAACATTTTAGTGATGTCGCCAATTAAAATCTGATTAAGTAACTTGGCATCTTGAATCACTACGTGTTGTCATTAGCAAAGCTTTCACTAATCACTCAGTTGTAAAACACCAATCGGACATTCGCTTATCATTTGAAACCATTAATAAAAACAAAGAATGTATGTACATTCGCCAGGCCGCTTGAAGCTTTTATCTATATTATAACTACTTAATTATGAAATAAATATCGATCATAGGTACTTAATTACTTTTAACTATTGTGTTAAAACTTTTAGCATACCTTTAGTGAGTATTTGTAATATAATATAACGACAGGGCTCTATTCAGTAATAATTTCGCAATGTGCCGCGTATTTACAAGAGACAGAATAGGGTGAGATAGTGCCAAGGCGACGTCGCGTAATCTTCTCGACTCGGCTGATAACAGATGCTTATTAACTATTTATTGGAACTTTTTGAAGTAGCGGACAATCATTTAGTAAAATGAGTTCGTGGTTTTAAATCTCTCAGAAATTAAACGTGTGTTGATAAGTAAAACAAAATGGTATCTGTATCAGATGGCATCACTAATGATAATTACTCAGAACATACTTAAAAAAAAATGTAATTTATCCTGAGAGCATTGACTCATGGGGCCCTTGGCCCATTGACACTAAATGAAGGTCAATATCATTAAGCAAGACTTCAAGCAATTTGTTGATATATGAACAGCAGCCTTATCAGCAGATACCTACACTTCTAAACTAACAGCATCCTTATCAGCAGATACCTACACTTCTAAACTAATTGAACTCTTGAGAGAGGATCCAGAATATGTAGGCAAATATAAGTGCCTAATTTTAAACAAAATAAACGTTTTACAAAACGTTAAACAGCTCAGCAGATCAGATTGGATAGTGGTTCTTTGAAAGCTACCTGGTAGCCTGCTGGACCACAGGTATTACCATAATTGAAGGCAGAATACATGTAATTAAGAGAGTAGTCACCTTTCTGTTGTGTGCTGTAGAGCGCGCGGCCGCAGCAGTGCGCGGCCAGGCCGCTGCGGGTCACTCGTGACGTCACTCGGAACACGCTGCATACCACCATTATTTTACTAGTTTCCTGGAAAAAACCTCATCACTATTGGCCTGGGTTACAACTGAACCTCGTAGTCTGCGAATGTGATACATTTTATGCTTGAAGCAGATAGGTTTTCTCTGTCACTCTGGATATAATCGCTATAGCGAGAAGATAAATATTAAGGTTACCTAACACGAATGCATGGTACGGATGATTCTAAGGATCGGGAAAAATGGAGTAGAATGGCAAATAAGAAAAAAAAAGTATTCATTAATTACTAGACTCTGGCAAAATCCCCAGCCTCCCAGGTGGTTGAAAAAGAAGAGTAATCTTATCAAAGTCTATTATAACCCATTTCTTCAGTCACAGATTGCATTGAAAAAAATCGTTTAATATTTTCTGATGTTTAGTAATAATAAGCTTACCTAAGTCGGCGTGGAGGGGAGAGGCGTACGCGCAAGTCGGCGCGTGCTGCGGGAGTGCGGGGCTACGCGCGCGCATCTCACCAATATTATAGGCTTCACCACACAACAGTAACGAACGACAGTAGTCTCACTAACAGCTCTGAATATGTGGCGTCAAACAAGGAAGATAATCGCGAAGATTAAAATTGTCACAACATTTGACCGCCTGCCTTCGATCAACAATTGATCGAAAGCGCCTGCATAAAAGTGTAAACGGGCGATTTACAGCCTCGAGCGATGCGACATGCGTCAAGTGACAGGCGCGCGTCACGTTGTTGACCTGCTATTTAATTACGCAATACATTTTCGTAAACGATTACGAGAAATTTGTTTCATTTTGACAGTTCAACAACATTCATTGCGTTATTTGCGTCGTCGAGCAGTTTTTTTTCCAACTTATGAGGTAATGGAATAGAAATTTGTTTCAAAACGATTCAAATTCCGATTGATCATGTATTACGTAATTAGGGTACAGTTTCCTGTTTCCCTCCGGTGACTCGTGGCATGCTCTAAACAACTTCTATCATTTGTTTTGGCTCCACTTCGTTTCTCTCCCCAATCGTGCGGAGCTTCAGAATTTTGTAGTGTGACTTCAAATAAAACGTTTTCCCAAAATTTCACACTGAGCAAACGCCTAGTTTTTGAGAAAAAAAATCCTAAAGTTTCAGAAATTTTAACCAATTTACGTAAATTAATTGTCATTTTACCACAGATAATGTACGAGTTTCACTCCTAGGTTGTTCCATTTTACGTTCAGACAAAGTGACCGCGGACTCTTATGGTTTTTTGTATAAATATAGTAAGTTTTTAACTTTCGTTCACTTTTAAATAGTTGCAACCGCAATTAACTTAATTATAAAGTAAATAATATAGTAAATTAAATTTAAAAAATATAGTTTTATTTGTACTATTAAAAAATTGTCTGTAACGAAACGTAATCCAATGTCAGTAAAGCGAGCTCGGGACTTGGGGCACCCCGACACGGACAGGTTAGGTTAGAAGGGGATGGCGGGGTCCAGTGAGCGAGCGTAGCGAGCGAATAGACCCCGCCATCCCCTTCGTGGTTATTTTTTTCAAACCACCCAGAAATAGGAGCCCCGCCAAGCGGGGCTCCGTCGACAACGCTTTACTAAAAATTACCTTGATTGTTACAAGGTAATATTCCAAGATTTGAGCATATTTTGGTTTGACCTTTTGATGTGTAAGACCTTGACTTTTGGGTGCTGACCTTGACCTTGACGATGTGTTTGACCTTAGTATTGCTTGGAAACTAATTTAGACCCGCCACGTGATCTTCCCCGCCCTAAATACTCCGGCGATTTTTGGCCATTTTTTTGAAACTGGCATTTTTTCTCGCCACCTATGGTTTTGCTCATTTTGGGGATTTCAAAAATACAATAGAAATGGTCTACTCTATCAAAAAAAAAATACCTACTATAAATACGCGCTGGGGAGACTTCCGAAGTGCTTCCTTTGTTTTCTCCGCAGTCGCTGTCGCAAGACGCGTATCGCTTGAGCGTGTAGCTCATGGCCATGGTACAACATGGTGGCTATTTCTTTATGAAGTGGTCATATGAACCTTCTGCACGCTTTATTTTATTTATTTATTTAGCTACAACGGTTACAACCAATTACAGTAACAAAAATTATAAAAACAACCCACATTAAAATATACAAAATAAAAACATGAAAAAAATAAAAGAAGGTTAACAACGCTGTCATAAATTCCTCTCACAGTACTTCTGACATAGCAATAAAATCTTCGTCCATCCATCCGCAAAAAGGTCACCTGTTGGATTAGAATCCAAGAGATCATTAAGCGCGGCCAGAGTACGAGGAAGTGGCGACTTAGCACGTGCAACAGTACGACATGGAGGCACGGCAAACAGCCTGTGCCTTCTGCCCCGGGAGTAATTGTCTGGGATAAAGAAGCGCGCTAGCACATCAAGGAGATCAGGAGCGTCAATTGCGCCACGGAGCGTCTTACAGGCTAAGGTGAGATGATCTCGAGCTCGCCTTACCTCTCTAGCGACTTGTATCCGAGGTAACCCAGTAAATAAAGAGTTTTGTCGGACAGAGGTAAGGATAATAGCCGTGTTTCTGCTTATATAGGTAGGTACCTAAGGAACGCTTTTTGAACTTTTTCTAATAAAAGTGCGTAAGTCCTTTCATGTGGATTCCACACGCAAGAGCTGGTTTCCAGCTTGCTACGTACAAGCGCATTCAATATTATTTTCAAGCTTTGGTAGGATTGTTTCGTAACCATGGTCATATGGAAGTGGTGGTGTGGTCGTGGAAGGTGATCTTTCGGTCGAATGTGACTCCTAGGTCTTTCATGGCTGTAGACTTCGTGATGGTAGTATTATTTAAATTATATTCAAAATTAACTGGGTGCTGCATTCGACCGAATGTCATAGCGAAGCATTTGGACGAATTAAACTCCATCTTGTTGTTTACGCTCCACTTGAACATCGCATCAATGTCTTGCTGCAGTGCCAAACTGTCACGCTTGGAGTTTATTTCCAGGTACAGTTTCAAGTCGTCAGCATACAAGAGGCATCTTGCATGAAGCAGAACTTGAGGAAGATTATTGACCATGATAAGAAATAACAAAGGCCCCAAAATTGAACCTTGACTCACGCTGGAACGCGTGTGATAGGTACCCGACACGTACATACCAAGCCTAACAAACTGCTGGCGATCACGTAGATAGTCTGCAAAGAAGTGGAGGAGAGATGGTGAGAACCCCATTTTGCTAAGCTTCATTAGATAGCAGCACGTCATTGTTAACCCCATCAAATTTAATTTGAGTTGTCAGTGCAACTGCACAAAAAAGTGGTGCCATTATCCACAAACTATCTTAGCTGAATATCTTCATCTTCATTATTCCGAACATTTGGGGATATTGACACTTCTGGGGCTCGCTCTTTATGATGTTTAATTACTTACTGTAATTTTATACTAAGTTTTATAAGCTAAATATGAGGTTATGATTAGTTTTTGGATCGAAGTTCTGAACTCATCAAATTACACTGAACGAAAGGTACCTATCTCATTTGCTCATATCGATCGGCTATCTAATTACGCAACACATTTTCGTAAACGATTACGACAAATTTGTTTAATTTTGACAGTTCAACAACATTCATTGCGTTATTTACGTTGTTATGCAGATTCTTTTCGAGCAGCAAGCAGCAATGCAAGCATTGGATTAGCAATTTGTTTCAAAACGATTTAAGTTCCGATTGATCGTGTATTACGTAATTAGGGTATAGATTAGATCTTAGATTAGGTTGGTACACCTCCTGGCGATTGCATTTCGAAATGAAGACAGCTTTTCTGTTATAATTTTTTTTTTTTATTCTTACCTTGTAAATCCACCGGTTGTTATGGTACAATTACTTCCGCATCTTAATAGTATCTTAAGTAGCTTCGTACTTATAAGCTATGCACATCCCGGTGGCGAGAGACACAGATGTCTTTGACAATGTGTCGTCCACGGGCGATAAGTGTTATCAGTATGACGACACCCTGCTGGGGGTCGCGGTGTATACCTATATCTTTGTATACGTGATATCACATATTAGGTATTGTAGCGAAATAAAAAAGCAGATTCAATACTAAATAATTTATTGTTATTCAAAATGCACCACATCGCAAAATAAACACTGAAGTAAAAATATGTTTAGAATAGATACTCGCGGAACGGGTGATTTGACCTAAATGAAAAGGGATTTCGAGAGATCTTATGGAACATCAGATGGATCATTAATTACTTACGTAAACAACACGTGATTATTATCTCATAAAGACGAACCCAAGTTATCATATTTAAACAACATGTAAAAAAAACTGTCCGATCCGTGAGGGTATAAGTATCGTACTGAGAGTCTGTTTAATTGTATTTAATGGAAAAAAAATAAGAAAAAAAAGCCAGTTTTTTTATGGGGAATATTACCGAATAGCTATTTTTTTTATGGATTTGGTGTTATTTTGGTACTAAAAATGTAGATAGATAGAATAGTCTTTATTGTACACCATCAAATTACAGACATTTTAGAAATTTTACATTAGGTGACATAATGGGCGGTCTTATCGCTTAAAGCGATCTTTTACAGACAACCTTTAGATGGATTAAAGGTAACAGGAGAGACAATAATGCAGGTAGTCAGTGGTGTACCATTTACATATAAGTACAATAAATACATACATACATAAAGCATAAACTTATTCATATAAATATACATACACATAGATACAGATAGTGCAATCCACGGAGCGGAGCGGAGTGGGGCGCGTCGTCGTGGATTGCACCATCTATAATATACTTATATAAAATTATAAACTTGAAACAAGAGCAAGATCTATTGTAATGATGATGTTTAAGGAGAGAGGGTCTTTTTTATCAATATTTTAAGTGGACACTTGGACAGTGTCTAATAGCTAGCGTTGTGATTAAGACGTGTTTATCGTACGCTCGTGATCGGCTTGAGACTTTGTGTTAGTACATAATTATACGAGTATTAACTCCGGCTACCCGGCAGCGGCGGCGGCACGTGTGCGTATGCCAATTGCCAACATTCGTGTAGTGAGGAATGATGCATCTTGTGGCGACATGAATATGAAATGAATGACATGGATTGACATGTTCAGATAGATATGGACGGTAGTAGTAGAACTGAAGCGGACTTAATACAAAATGTTGAACAGAAACAAATTGATACCGAGATTGATAGGTTTGAGGATGTGAATGGTGGAGACAGACAAGTTGAACTGTGGGAGTTCAGAAAAACAACCAAGGTCAGCAAAATTGATGTCAGTATAAAGCTATACTGACATCAATTTTGCTGTTACAAAGATAAATTACCAAATCAGTTCGCCTTGGCCAAAATGTTTAAAAAGCTCAAGGAATTTCTGGAATCAATTGTGTGAAATACATAATCCGTTTAAAGTTTTTCTGACGAAACATGTGCGGAGAATTTAATGAAATGCCAGGAATTTGAAATTGGGTTGGAAAATAATTACGCCTTGGGAAGTTAATGTATCCTATGGAATTAAAAGATATTGACATCGAATAAAATTGTCTGATTCTGAATTATTAGAAAATTTATCATGCCACGGCGCCGAAATCCTTGCAGTCAAAAGATTAAACCGCAGAGATTTTGAGGGTTCTCGTTGGCAAGAAAGTGAGACAATACGAATTTGCTTCAAAGGGAGGTCCCTGCCTTTTGCCATTCATAACCTTAGAATCAAAGTGGAAAGTTACATATTCCCCGTCACACAATGTTCAAGATGGTGCCACATCAAAATTATGTTCTTCTAATAAGGTTATTTGCCCTAAATGTGGTAAACATCATACAAATTGTGAGACGACTTCGTATAAGTGTTTAAATTGTCACGGAAATCACATGGCATTAATAAAAACTTGCCCATCATATTTCAAAGAAAGGAAATTTTGGGAACTAATGTCTCAATTTAATTACACTTACATTATAAATGTTCCACCTTTTTCTCAACGGATGGAACGTTTTTCGGAACCTGTTCGGATATTAATACTATCTTTGTTCTACAGAAAAGGGCTGTTTCAGCCATTTACAACCTAAGTCCGAAAGATTCCCTTCGAGAAAAATTCAAAGAAGAAATACACTGACTGTAGCCTCACAATATAATTTTGAAAACCTATTGTACATACACAAAAATATATAAAATTTTAAGAAGATTTCCGATATTCATAGTTTAAATACCAGGAATAAACATAACCTTGCTGTACATCGCACCCAAGCAGCAAAATTATCCTATAGAGAAGATGTTATAGGCCTCCAGCACTTATAATGTTCTCTTAACGGTTCTAGTATTTGCTGCCACGCTTATAATAGCAAGCATGGAGCTAGTTGGGCCTTATAGTACATCTGATCTTATACATTAACTTATAATTACTTATAAGTCGAAATTAAGGGTGCAATATAAGCTTGGGTGACCTATAAAAGTATCGCGAGGGTCTAAATGCACTCAAGAGTAGATAAACTGGTAAGCTATACTTATAACTGCTAACAAGAAGCATTATAGAACTACTATGAGTAAAGTACGCCAATAAGAGTTATAAACAGAACTAAACGTGCTGGAAACTATTTTGCATTTATTACTTGGTTTTATAAGGGTTTATAAATTCACTTTACAGAACAATTATAAGTAAAATGGAGCAGTTTTATAGTGGTATAAACCAATATTGTTATAATCTTAACACGATTATAAAGGTTTAATGTAATATAATATAAAGAGGAAAATCGTGGTAATCCTGTCATTCAACTACAGTATAGGAAATATCGAAAACATTGCAACAATATACTATCCAATCTCAAACAAGATCATGACCGCAAACTACTAATGGAAACAAACGGTGACTGTAAAAAATTATGGTATGAAATTAAGAAAATCTGTAATATCAAAAATAAAAAAACAGGAAAGTCTGAGCTCGCTGACAGTGACAACCCAGTCCCCACACTAAATAAAGTTAACGACTACTTCTCAACCGTAGGCGAAAACCTTGCATCAAAATCTCTTAGTCAACTTGACATGACTGAAACTGAACTTGCTTATAACAATGACAAATATAGTACGTTACACACTAGTCCAAACTCTTTCTTTCTTGCTCCGACTGACGAAAAAGAAATAAATTCAATTATTACCCATCTTAAAGCGACGTCAGCAACGGGTTATGATGGGATTAATAACGCATTCCTTAAGCAGTGCTCAAATGTATTAGTGGGGCCGATTGCCTTCCTATGCAACTTGAGCATAAGTACGGGGGTAGTACCCGACTGCTTGAAGATTGCAAATATTTGCCCGATCTTCAAAAGTGGAGATCCAAAAATTCCCGCAAATTATCGCCCAATTTCTCTACTGACAGCTCTCTCAAAAATCCTTGAGAAAGTTGTCAACAAGAGACTTCTGGCATACTTGGAAAAAAATAAGTTACTATCGGACAATCAATATGGCTTTCGGGGTGGCAGGTCCACTGAGGATGCAGTTACTGACTTAGCCGACTTTATAACTTTGAATCTAGGTCAGGGACAGGCATGTACTGGCATCTTCTTGGACCTTGCTAAAGCCTTCGATACGATCTCCAGGAAAATTCTGATCAAGAAAATGTCACTTCTGGGTGTCCGTGGCGTTGCTTTGGAATGGTTTGTTTCATATCTCTGTGTAAGAACGCAAAGAGTTGTGCTAGGGGAATATTGCAGCGACCCATCGACTGTACATTTTGGTGTTCCTCAAGGAAGCGTGCTGGGTCCCACACTTTTTATTATTTATATAAATGGATTATGCAGCATGAACCTCCCACAGGCTAAAATTTTCACATATGCTGATGACACTGCGATAGTTTTTCATGGGAAAACATGGGATGAAGTGCACTGCGTGGTGGAAGGCGGGGTAAAGGCTGTTTCGAACTGGCTACAACATAATCTTTTGACGCTGAATATAGAAAAAACCAAGGCAATCAATTTTGCTATTTCTGAACGTTCTTCCCCTAACAGTGTCTCTTGCTTACGGTTGCACTCTTGTGTTAAATCCGACCAGTGTTTTTGCCCTTACATCAAACAAACTGACTCTATTAAATACCTAGGAGTAGTTGTAGATAACAGATTGACGTGGTCCGCACACCTGAGGGCTCTAAAGGGCAGGATTAGAACAATGCTACGTATATTTAAGCAATTAGGCAAGATTGCTGATGATTCTGTCCTAAAGATGATTTACTTTTCGCTATGTCAGTCCGTTCTTAATTACTGCATAGTGGCATGGGGCGGTGCGGGCAAGACCTCACTAATTAAAGTAGAACGAGCTCAGCGTGCTCTACTAAAAGTTGCCTATAGAAGACCTTACCGGTACCCTACGAATAAACTCTACACTGAAGTGGGAGTTCTTAGGGTGAGACAGCTTTACATACTGTCTGTCACCCAACGTTTTCATAAAACAGCCGTGAGCACTTGTGTCATTTCAAGTCGTAGGGTAAGTTGGGATAAAGTTCGATGCCGTAAAACAATCGGCAGAAGGTGTTACGGTTTTATGGGACCTCACTTATACGCAAAACTTAACGGTATACATAATATACTAAAAGATACACAAAAAAAATGCAGAGAGACGGTAACAAACTGGCTACTTACACTGGACTACGATATGACAGAAAGTCTCTTAGGTTAAGTAAAAACTAACAGTACACACATTGACATTTCACCAATACACGTGCACTCACTAACATACGTATAACATAAATACACTCCATTACAACACCAACACAACTGACTCAAATCACACCACTATACATGCACTCTTTTTATATCTGTTTTAAGTTTAAAAAAAAAATGTACCTTAATTTTAATTTTTATGGATAAAATTGTGATCGGAACGAAGGAGCCTGGATCTCACAACACAGGGAATCCTAGTGTGAGGTCTAGGAATTCAACACTTGAATGTAAACTTTGAGAAATAAATGTATTCTTATTCTTATTCTTATATACTTAGTATCCAAAACTATATCCGTGGTGTCCGGTACAAGAATACATTGGTTTAAAATGGTCTTGCAAATGCTGTTATAGTCTCAGTACGGACATTTTAATTTTGTTATGTCTTATTCGTTTTTATTCCTTTCAAAAATGGATCTATATAAATAGAAACGGCTAAAAAGAAGTGGTTATTACAAACGAAAAGTTCAGAAAACCTATAAACAAATAATTCAGGTGTCGGGTTCTAGCTTAGAATCTGGCGAAGAACGAATCGTTGAAATAGAGAAGGTTCCGTACAAAATAGTTACTGTGAAAATTTTAATCAAAATGTTTATAATTATTGATAATTCTGCCCAAAACGACGATTTATTGATAAAAACGATTTAGATTTAGAAGATTGTATTCGTGAGGAACCTGTGCAAGAAGATGAAAGCGATATTAAAGACTATTCCAATTTTCAACTACATAGTGATCTTAGAAAATGGGCTGTAGAATATAATATACGACATGCGGCATTAAATTCTTTATTAGAAATTTTGAATAAGAAGATTGAAGATGTCCTGTCTAAGGATGCCCGTACACTTCTTGACACTGATAAAGAAAATCTGGATATTACTAATTCAGCACCTGGAGAATATTGATATGTCAATTCTCTATGGCCTTATCAAATGTTAAAAAAATATTTTTCAAAAACTTCCCATTCCACCCGAAGAGATTTCTTTAAATATAAATATTGATGGATTGCCTGTATTCAAAAGCTTTAAATATCCGTTTTGGCCAACTCTGTGCTTTATATTTATATATAACGTATAAATCAATGACGGATAGGTAAAGATAAATCAGAGAAATTAAACCTAAACTGACATAAATTAGGTACGATTGAATAAATTACCAAGTTCACATTCGTCACTGGTGAAGTGGTCATAAACTGAGTAGAAGCAGCATTTTTCACACCAGAAATTATCTTCTTGTAACAATGATCTTAAGTGTTCTTTATTCAGAACGAAGTGTCGTGGCCGTCTTGCAAGATTTTTTGAATCTTTATGGTTACAACCACGACATTTGTGAGACAACAAGTGTGTTTCGTTCCAAGGCCACCTTAAGGTTTTTAAAGGTCGAAAATCCCTTTTAGTCAAAAAGCGATCGACGTCCAGAAACATTATCATTTTCAATGCTGACAAAAACAATAAGATAAGACTTAAGTACCTAATAGCAATATAAAATAACCGTCCGGTTATAGAAAGATTTGCGGAACTCTAATTCCGAACAATATGGCCAAACAATAGTTCTGATATTTACCATTGTTGGACAATATACGCCTATAGTGGTTTTTTAATGTATTTGGGAAAACCAACTTTGTCAAAATGGTGACTTTTCGTTGTATGTCTTACTGGAACCAACATTATTTTAAAATTCAACTTAATGAAAACGCTAATTTCAAGGGGCGTATAAAATTTTTGATAAAAAACTTATTGTACTTCACCGAAAATATACGTGCGCCACGCATGCATGACTTATTGTTAACTAACACTCTACTCATAATTGATATCCTAGATAATATTTTTCATAAGAAATGGATGAATAACTTAACTTACCTTTATCAATATTAACCTTAACAAATGTGCGCAGAAACTTTCATTAATTCACAACACTTTGTATGAGCTTGTAAGAGATTCACTGTGTACGTTACTGTCGTATTTGGTTCCATTAAGCGCTGATAGTTAGCTTCGCGGGAGCAAATAGTTCTACGTAGTCCAACTATAAGGTTGTTATTGGTCAAAGTGTTGTTCACGAAGTCTACTATAGATATTTAATTAGGTAAAATACGCCTATAAATTGGGCCCTTTTCCGTGGTTATAATTGCTTACTATTCCTTTATAGTCCTATTGAAATGGTGGTTCCAGGACAATTACTAGACCACATTTTGCTGCTTGGGCAGTCGTCTCCACAGAGTAGGCAACTCGTTCATGGGTCAATGTATACGCTTTTACAACAAACTTCCCATCGACATTCGAAACTTTCCCATTAAACGATTTAAAAGCTGTATTAAAACCAAACTTTGTAAAAAAGGGTACTATAAAATTTTAGATTATTTAGAAGATAAAAAAGCATGGGATTGAGGTGCTCGCTCTGCTAAGCCTTGTGATAAAACCATAAAATTTGACATTTTATATTATTATGTAAAATCGGTAAAATCATTAAAATATACCAGTTTTATATACATATTGACATTGTTGAAAATTATAATACAAAATGACATGATTACTTTGTAAAGTATTATATTGTTTTAATTATTGTGAATGTGAGGACTATGTGTTTTTTTTTTTCTCTCATTATTTTTTTATTTGTCGGTTAGTTTTAATGATGGTCTGGCAGTTTGATTAGTTTATGCGGCCTACCCAAATGTCCTTTCTTTGGTATTGTTCGTCGAGTTGAGCTCCTTAAGTTCTGAGTTGAGCTCCACGATTACTGACAAATGCTTGCACTGACAGGACAGGTCCACTCAAATCCGTGCGGATCTTTTCTCAAAAGACCATTTCAGACTAATCTACATGGTCCTCATATGGCCTGACCAAGATTATATCTGGACTTTAAAAGAGACTGTGACCTCTGAGTTTGTTTCGGCCTTTCTTCTCAGAGTAGTCAGATAGGAAACGCCGAACTCATCTAGCTATTTTTTTTTAAGGTGACGTGTAAAAGTGATACCAATATTCTATTTACAGAATAAAAAAAATCATTTCTCAAAGTCGTAATGAACAGAATACTATGGGCTAGCAACCCCCGCCACGTAGTTGTTCCCCAATATTGCCTACATCATATTCATCAGTTATAAGTATATTATCAAAAATCCAACCTTCACAAACAACGCAAACTAACAAGAAGATGTAGTTTTAGCATGCTTCACCGTATTGTAGGCAGCACTCTGTTTTAGTTTTTTATTAGATCCCAGTAGTTTCGGCTGTGTGCGTTGATATGTCAGTCAGTCAGTCAGTTTCTCCTTTTATATTGTTACGGGCTATTATATTTGTTACGGGCAACGTGATTAACTGGGCATTATTAATAAGGACCGGCCATTATTAATAATGCCCAAGAGCGATGGGCAAAGTGATTAATGTAACACTTTGACCGGCCATTATTAATAATGCCCGACGGCCCGTGGTCCATGTAATAAGTCAGTGTTTGAGATAGCTTGAATTTATCACTTGGACCGGGCAGTATGAATAATTCCCTACTTGTAGCCTGGCAATGTGATAAATTGGAGCGCGGCCGTGCCTTGCAACATGCGAGGGGTGATAACATAGATGAAAACTCAGCCGCTGTTACTGGTTCTATTCCTGTTACGATTGAACCTGAACCCTGTTCAAAACTGGAACAACAATCTGCCGATATTCAACCAGAAAATCAGCAACCTACTGTGGACATAATAAATGAAAACCCTCGACCAGACGATCAACAGTCTTCTTCTGAACTGGAACAACATTCTGCCGATAGTCTACCCGAAAATCAGCAACCCACTGTGAGTGTGGACATAATAAATGAAAACCCGCGAACAGCCGATCAACAGCCTTCTGCCGACATGAGCAATGAAAAGGAAAATTCTGATAATGAAAAGGCTGCATCTTTACTCAACGTAAAATCATACGAAATTCGGAAGGCTCGTAACGCAGCTAAAGTACCACTTGATAAGCAAGCCGAAAAAATGTTGGCGTGTTGCAAATGCAAAATTTCTTATTGCAAAATAGGCCAAAGCGTTTGAGTAAGGATACCAGATGCAGATCGAGCCAAAACAGATATAATTGCTATTAATAAATTTGTCGAAAATTTCTTTTTGACAAATTTATTAATAACTTTACAAACTTGGAACTAAACACGGTATTTTAAACCAACTGTACTCCAGAAATGAGTTTACTGTGTGTTAAGAAAAGTTCATTTCGATCGACGATGCTCCAAAAGTTGATTATTCTTCGAGAATGTGCGCGAAGAGTCTCTCATTTTGATGGACAAGGCTTCCAGCATTGTAACTGTAGTGGTGGCTGCAATTCAAAACGTTGTAAATGCAAGAAATCAAACTTCCTTTGCAATTCCAAATGTATCAAAAGCACATCTTGCAATAATAAATAATTCTAAACTTAATAACTTTCTTGCACAGTCCTTAATTATTAGATATTTCTGTTGATTTTTCTCAGTTTACTCATTTTTAAACTATTGGTCGTATGTAATATTTTTATCAAAATAAAAGTAGGTAACTACTGATGTTATTACATTTTAACTATTTATTTTTTAACTATCTGTTCAATAGTTTATTTTTTGTTAACTTTTCATGAAAATTTTGTAAGTTACACAGTAAAGTTCACCTATTTTATTACTTTGCCCAAGATAGGGTGGGCATTATTCATAATTAATCATGCTGTTTTAATCACATTGCCCAATTGAGTTGGGCATTATGAATACAGACCGGCAATTATTAATAGTGCCCGGACTTATCAAATTGCCCGTAACATATACCTAGTCTTGCCATAAAAATTGCCACGAAGATTTTTTTTTTTTTTTTAATTGCAAATAATATTTATTACTTTTACAGTGTGTTAGTTTAGAGATGTCAGCAAATAGAGATGTCAGCAAGTGAAGGGGTCCGATGAGACCATTGCCTGCCGGGGTTGCGGGATTAGTCCGAAAGGGATACCGTGGCCCCCTGGCATTGCACAGGCAACAGAAGGAACACGGGTGGGTTTTAGTCAGTAAGACTGACACGCCCTCCCGCTCCACCCAGAGCGGGAGACGTCATTTGATGATTTCCCACCCAAAAAAAAAAAAAAAAAAAAGTGTGTTAGTTTAATATATAAATATAAAACAATTTAAAATATAAAAAGCTTATTCGAAGTGCTCTCCATTGGCTGCAATACAGTCCTTTAAACGTTGAGGACAGTTATCAATAGAAGCACGCACTCTTTCCATGGGAAAATTCTTCACTGCCAATCGTATGGATTGTTTTAGGGACTCCAAATTATCATGGCGTTTAGAGCAAGCCGTACTCTCTAAAACTGACCATAAATCATAATCCAGCGGATCGGGATAGACGAGATCGGGACTAGACGACGGCTAATCTTCAGCATGTCGATTCCCGTAACCACTTCACCGTGAAAACATGTGAAGTGAGCGTGGAGTGAGCTGTCAGTGTCATCTCACCCTGTTGGAATGACAACTCACTTCACCTAAGTTTTCACGGTGAGATGGTTACAGAATAGCACTGCTGGTCTGATGAAGTTCGAAACGTTCACTTCCAACCAATACTGCGTGGACCGAGCTTTATGACCCGGCGCCGAGTCTTGTTGGAAGGACCATACTTGGTTATTGAATATGGTGCTGTTAAAGGGCTTAACTACCTTCTCAAGAATGGTATCTTGATACACTTGTGCCGATGTTTTGATACCTTTTTCACAAAAATATGGCTCTATCACTTCTTCATAGCTAACACCCCACCAAACCATCACAGAAGTCGGATAATGCCCACGTTGCATTCTGTCGACTAATTGGGAAGCTTCCTTAGAGCTTGGAGCATAAATACGGTCATTTTTTTTGTTAAAATGTTGCTCAATTGTAAAGATTATCTCATCCGTAAACAAAAAAAATCTGTTACCTCCCTTTGCGTACCTACCGCTTCAGTAGTTGTTTCGATTTTACCACCCTATTCTTTTTTAAATTATCAGTAAAAAAAATTACCAGTGCGTCTCATATAGGCTGCAAACCATAGTCATCTTTTAAAATACGCGACATGGTTCTGGGTGCTATCTTCATCTCCTGAGATAAAATCTTTTGCTTTCGGACAGGATTTCTTCGAATTCTTTCCCTTACTGCTTTGACCACTTTTTTCGTACGATCACTACGTGGACGGCCAGATCTTTTTCTGTCACAAACAGAGGTCTCATTGTACCCATTAATAGCCCGGTACACAAACATTTGACTAATACCAAGCGTATGGAGTTTTAAGAATTGCATTTGGCTCCATACCAACTTTGTGTAATGCAATCACAGCGATTCGGTTCTCTTTATCATCCCACTCCATTTTAATATCGCAAAATATTGTACAATGTATTGGCGCCAAAATTAGAAAACTCAATGAACAATCGTATAAAAATGACAGACTCCAAATTAAAATGTAATATTATCTTTCTTATTTTAATTGTAACAGTATTTATGGCCAGACTAAGTAGATATGTAAAAGAAAACCTGTCCGATCCGAAAGGAGCACGTATGAATTGCAATAACATTACCAAAAAGTAAATAAAAAAGACATAAAAAAGAAGTTATTGCTTTTTAAAATTTTAAAAAAAATACTATAAGATCCAATGCTAAGCCTCAATGGTTATCACGTGGCATACAAATTTGTAGCAAAAAATAAAGTGAGGGCTAATGTGGAACTATAGGCTAAACCGTAGTTTTGTCTATAGTTCCACATTAGCTCTCTCTGTGTATGTATGAAATAAATAAAACAAAATTTAAAAAATGTTCTAAAATCTATAAAAAATATTATCCAATTAACGCAATGAGCACAATATAATCATAAAATAAAAACAGCTACTAATAAATCTAAACCTATTTGAGTAATTATAAATACATCTAAAACCAATCTACCAAAGGATACGATCACTTCCATAGAAACAAACAATAAAACTGTATCCAGTCCACAGGAGGTCGCAGCTTTCAACAATTTATTTTTGGAAAAAATAAAACCGATACCAGGCTCTGGCAAACTAGTAACTGAAAATATTTTTAAATCAAGACAATCGATGTTTATGGCACCAATCACTCCATATGACGTACTTAAAATTTTATGATCGCTAAAAAATACGACAAGTGTTGGGTACTATGATAGGGTCTCTACTAGAATTAAGTCAAAGTCAAATAATTAATTTGTCTACAGGGTGTAAGGGACAGCCCTCCGCAGACTGGTGGGGTGAATCAAGTATATCATACTAAGATGACCGGTACATGAAATTATTTCAGGAACGTTATGGGAATCCAGCAAACCTGATTTGTTTGATTACCCTACACGCTATGTATACCGCTACCGTGGCAAAACGCACGATGCCCCACACTAGGAATTTCTCCTGTATCGTGGGTGCTTTTACAAACATTTAAACTCACACACACAAACAGCCAGCCCCATCGGCTTTATCAAAGAAACAAATCGTTACATATGATGTCCCACAAGGGAGTGTATTAGGTCCTTTGTTATGTATTATATATATTAATATTAATGACCTACCAAAAGTAAAGAAATATTAAGTACCTCTCACTCTTTGCCGATGACAGCACGGTCACAATAGATTGTAAAAATAAAGACAGCTATGAAAACGAAATTAAATATACAATTAAATCATTAATTAGCTGGATAAATAACAATACTTTGATGGTCAATTTTGAAAAACAAGAGTTATGTTCTTGAGTCAACGTTTGGCGACACAAATATTAATGTTAATCACCAAGGGATAATCATAAAAACAGTAGACACAGCGAAATTTTTAGGTGTAACTATTGAGAAACGTCTACACTGGAAAGCACATAATGGCGATTTCCATGGTTCTCCTTGTATTGTTTCATATCACACCCTCTTCTCTACAGACCTTTGATCATAGTGTTCCTTCCAGTTAAAAACAAAGTTCGCGTATAGATCTCATACAATCCGTATAAAATGGCTGGATGTGCAATGGTATGCCGTCACTTGAAGCTAATCTTGCTAATTGGTCTACCCTTTAGTTAACTTCTAACCCACGTGGGAGGGGATCCACTAAATGATGACATTTTTTAAATTGGCCCTCAATCTGATAACGGATTCAATAATTTTGTAAGCTATCGGTGTTCCTCTGAAGCCAGAGGTACATCGAGCTAAATGTTGAACTGAACTTTTAAGAGTCTGTTAAAATTATACAATGTGGATCTGGACTTTCGACATTAAATTAAAACGAGCACAGTACTAGTCCATAGAAACATTTAAAAATACGAAGATTAGTAGTTAATGGAAAATTGAAAAATTGCAATTTTCAAACAAAATAAATAGCAGAATCGACTGCCTTAAAAGTAAACACGCTTTATCTACGAAAAGTCACTAACCTGTTGCGCGGCCCGATGCGGGTCGCGTCGGGGGGCGGCGCCTGCGCTGCGGTGCGGGGCGTAGGTGGACGTGGGTAGGTAGTTTAGTCGGAGAACAACAAATTAGCGGCATAAACTCACTAAGTTGCGCGTTGTTAATTAAAAGATCACTGGTTGAATAATTAATCACATAATATCACATCACAATCAGAATGTACATCAATAGTCAAATTTATAAATTTTCAAGGTTTCCACCGTTGTTCATTATGCACAAGCGACATCGATACCTAATTAACTAATTAATATTAAACTAACACTGAACAATAAGTCACACTAAATCGTCTTTAATCACAAATAACAACTATTTTTTTCGCAAAATCACAACTATGCGCGCGCGGCTCGTCTCGTGATAAAAAAAGTAGCCGTGTGCGCTCCTCAAAGGACGCCGCTGCACTGACTGTGACCGAGTCCCGATACTGCCGAAAAAATTCAGCTCACACGTGTGTGTGAGCGGAATTTTTTCGGCAGTCTGGTTTATAGACAATTGCGAGTGTGTACTTGCAATTGTCTATGCACCACTAATGCATAATTTGCGTAAGTAATATTTCTTTTTCTTTCTAATTGTAGTATTATTTTGTGGGACTGGGCGGGGCGCGTCAGAGTGGAATCGTATGACACCTTTCTCTGTATCTCAAGCATATTGAGACGTAGAGGATAGAATCGTACGTTTTGCACAGGTTCTTGACCTTACAATGTTTACCTATTATTACGGACTCAGATCTACATCATGTTGAAAAATAATTTCCTGTGGCTAAAGTATTCATTAGATTTGATTGATTTTTTGTATACGGTTAAAGAACATGACACTCTTTATGTGGTTTTGAGGAATGTCATGCGTCCTGCTCCACATTGTATAATTAATATGCTCAATGGATTCTATGTATGCCAATGCTTCACAAATTGTTAAAAGTTGTAGATACATTATTAAAATGTTGTTAGAAATATTCAATTTGATAAAGGAGGGTTAAACTTGATAATTGAGGGTCAAGGAATACTACTCCCATGAAATTATTGCCATCTTTAGACCCGTCGGTAATTTTTTTACAATACATTGTAGTGCACTATTGGCTTTCAAGGAAGTTTATGCATTTATTACGTAAGATTGTAGTATCACATAATCTTTTTGGACAGTTGATGGTGGTTATTGTAGGTTTAAGCATGTCTGTGATGTTATTGTAAGTACTCCAATAGTTTAATGTGTACATCTCTAACAAATCAGCTGAATGAATTAACATGTCTTTAAACGTATTGTGAATCATAATAAGCGTAGGAATCTTTTTTTGCCTCCAGTATCTTTGATCTACAAGGGAACTTAGTTCGTTCAGTACTAAAATGGTAGGATTATTAGTCAGAGACTTGGATTTCACCCAAAATTTACAAACTAGATACGTTCTGTGAATATATAGGGGTTGCAAGCACAGGTCGATTTCCATAACGTGGGTGCTTTTTACGTATCCCCCAAAAATGCATAGCTTGGTTTTGGTATTTGTCCAGCTTATACAATTAAATTATTCTTAATAATATTTATTTCTTATACAATCTAGATCAAATAAAAAACTACAGTAAGTCTAAACGACTTCTTATAATTGCAATATACAATCGTTGTAGATGTTTAGGGTGAACTCCCCCACCCGCGCCAGCCGAAACATTAAAAATATTTATTAACTAGTTGTTGCTCGCGACTTCGTCCGCGAGGTTATGAAGATATCAAGTTTAATGATGCTTGACGCTAACTATTTTTATATTTCAGTCAACAGATCATACAGACAGACATTCTTGTACTCAAACCTCAGTTGGCCGGATATAGTTTTTTGACCCTAGTAATAAGGAATAGGATCGACTGGCATCAAAAAAGCTTTTGTGAAAATTGGCCGTTTTATTGCTGACTGTAATTGTTTTTTTCAAAATCTGTGAATGCAGATCTACATGTTTCAAAAAGTTAAGGACAGTCTCCTAAGACTGTTTTCTGTGCCCTTTTTGCCCTATCTCAAAATCTACCCTGGACATGTTATGATTGACTGCTTAGATCCATAAAGCTATAGCGGGATGATTATCTTTTAAAAGGTTAAATCCGTAACTATCTGCAATATTCTAACCTTTTGGCTAGCCTTTTTACAATTTGCGGTAAACTATAGAAGAATACGAACATAATGCAATATTGCTCATCCCCCATAGCATAAGCGTGATAATATGTTTTGAAAAGTCTATTGTAACGTTTCTATTATTTGAAATATAGATTATTTATAATAAATTTCAAGGTAATCAAGCCGCATAGTAAAATCCTCTGCTGTAAAAATGAATACCCCTTTTCACCCCGTTAGGTGTAAATTTTCAAAAAACCCTGATATACGATTTTATTTATTGACATAAATAACTTAGTAATCAATCTTAAAAAACAAAAATTATGCATTTTTACCAAAGGACTTGCCCTCTTAATGTTAACATTGGTCATAATGGACAAAATGTTGAAACAACAAATATTGCTAAATTCCTAGGTATCTTAATTGACAGCAATCTTACTTGGAAACCTCATGCTGAAGACGTTTGTTGTAAACTTAGCAATTCAGCCTATGTGCTGCATAATCTATCGTAAAAAGTAAGCAATAATATACTCGTAATAGCTTACCACGGTATAGTGGCGCCAATTTTAAGATTCGGAGGAAGATTCTGGGGCAATTGCAGTGAGAGGGAACAGATTTTTAGAGCCCAAAAACGTTGCATAAGATCTATGTTAAATCTGAAAACTACAGACAGCTGTGTACTTGTGTTTAAGTCGCTGAAAGTACTGACCTTCCCATCACTGTACATTTTAGAGGTCGCAATTTTTGTTAAAACTAATTTAGATTTATTTCCATCACTAGCCGATATTAGAATGCGGTCAGGTCCAATGAGACTACAATATAAAAACGTATTACATACAGGCAATTACAGAACAGCACTACTAAGGAAAATTATTATGTCGATGGGACCTATCATATACAATAAAATTCCGCACAGTTTCAAAGAACACCCTATTCGAACATTTAAATCTAAGCTCACTGCATTATTATTGGATAAATGTTATTATTGTATCAATGACTTTTTAAATGATAAAGAAATTTGACAATAAAATTTGCAAATGACAATATGTTTGTAAAATAATATTTCACTTAATTCTAATTCCAAGACAAGATTTATTTATGTGCAATTGTTAATTTATAATAATATTGTATGTAATCTATTAGTTTCTATGAATTTGCATGCCGTAAGGTAGAATGTAGCGGTAACCTTCAGCTATTTGTATCATCTTAAACTTGTGCCTACATTGATGGCAAATAAATAAATCTGAATCTGAAATTCTTCCATACAAACTTTGACACCCCGCAATCCTCCTTTAGGGAGTAGTTTAGAAAACCTAAAAATGACAAACTTTATAATTTTCATACATAAGTATTTGTGCCAAGTTTCAAGTTTATTAACTCAAGGAATAAGATTTTTCATACAAATAAAATACCCCCTTTTCTCCCCCTTAAAGTTCAAATTTCCAAAAATCCGTTCTTAGCGGACGTCTACTAACTATAAACTACCTCCCTGACAAGTTTAATCTTTATACGTCAAGCGGTTTTAAATATTTCGTGATGAATGAGTGAGTGAGTGAGTGACCTTTCGCTTTTATATATTTATATAGATAGATTTCATCGTTCTTTCTGATGTGTCATTCAAATGTTTCCACCTTAAAGACCGGTCAAGCCAAAGCCCTAAATATTTAACATTTACTTCTTCTTGTAACTGCACACCACTATTCATGAGGTTGACTTGGTATCCCTATTCATGAGGGGACTAGGGGCCTATTTGGACTTTTCTTAAAAACTCAAATGTTACTTTTAGGGAGAGACATTTAAACCCAATTCTTCCAATGACGTAACCATAATGTTTATCGCTGATTGGATCACATTCCTACAAGCGTTTTCAATATTTTTATCTAAAACATAAATAGCAAAATCATCCGCATATTGAGAGTCATATACATTATCTATTGAATTACAAATATCATAAGTCGCAACATTGAACAACAAGGGAGATAAAGGGTCACCCTGAGCCAAACCACGACTAGGGGGCCTACCACAATCTTTTACGAAATAATCTTATTTCAAGAGAGTTTTGTTTCAAGCTTACAATTTACTCAAATTCGTACCATGACTTTCATCGTTCAATATTGTTTTATTCATGCTTAGAGCTGGGAAAGAACGAACTATTTGTAAGATTTGTCTATTGCCTGCTACGAGTATAGTAGAAAAGAAACAACGCTATATGAACTGTATAGCTACCTTTCAGACGTTTGTCCGAATCTATAAAAAAAAAAATGGTTTACTTAAAAAATATTATTTTAATAGGTACGAGTAATACGGGCTCGTTTCCGCAACTCCACGTCAAAGCGCGTATTTTACGTACGGGTGGGAAAAATCGGTTATTCGATCCACCCCAGCTCCTCAAAGAAGGCCAGCAACGCCTTGTTGTTACCAGCAATCTCGCGTAGGGTACCTGGTTTAATGAAGTACTTTGCCCTGTAAGTGGCTACCACCGGGCAGTTTAACAGCACGTGAGCTGCTGCCTCGTCGTCCTCCATGCAAGCCCTGCAGAGCGGACTGTCTGATGGCCAGTTATAGCTGCTGTAACCGTACGCAGCTGTTGTTTAGTTAATCGGGGAACCTTTTTTGTGAGGTGGTGTGGTGGTTTTTTATTGAAGGGAGTGCCTCCTTAGCCTGCCTGCACTCGCCTTGGTCCGACTATAGTTTGTGATGCTGATCCCTAGTTAGTGCTGGTCATAGTTCATTTCTTTACCAGAGTGCGTAGGTAACCGAAGGGGAGTGGCACGATGGGTTCGGGCCCCACTGGCAAGTTCGTCGGCAGCATCGTTCCCCAGCGAACCGCTGTGTCCTTTGATCCATTCAATGGTTATTTTATTGAGGCCACCTAACTGGTTAAGGCGCTGGTGGCACTCGTATATCAGCCCAGAGTCCATAGTGTGACTGTTCAGCGCTTGCAGAACAGCCATGCTGTCTGAGATTATAACTAATTATCCCTATAATACTTTTTATTGGTGCTGGACATTATGTTCATGCATTAGTAGGACAACAACTCATAAAATACGTTAGAGACTCCAGAGAAATCACTGTAGGTACTCTAATACTAGGCATACCTATGTTATGTGTGTGTTGGATCGTTGAGTTCCCTTCAAAATGGTTGAGCTTAACGGTGCTGATCCATGCGTCATGTTCGTGAACGAGCGCCATCAGTAGGGACTGGTCATCTCTTATCTGTCACGGTTTATTTTAATTTTTGAATTGTTTTTATCTTTTTTCACGGACGCTTTTTTACGTACACGTCTTTCTACATTGTTCTCACATGTATAATTTCAACATGAATGATGTAAACAATATTTAGTAAGTTTTTTTTTTTTTTAAAGAGTGTCCGTGGAGTTTCTTGCCCATTCTTCTCCATAGGAACCTACGCTTTGGAATGGGCAACTAGCTTCATATTTCTGACTGACTGACCCCTTGACAATTCAAAAGTGCCTGTAAATGGTTTAATTGAAATAAATGCTTTGAGTTTGAGTTTGAGTTATGTTTAATTACTGAATAGGGTATTTTACTCTATATGAGAAAAAAATCTAAAAATATATTATTGAGATAGCTCTAAGCAAAAAGCAGTCGGAAAACGTTAGTTTTAGTTCATAAAATAGCAAACTAAATTTTAAAATTCAATTCAAAGGTTTCAGCTTTTTTAATCTGTTTCATAACACCATTAGATAGTAGTCGCCATGTTATTACGTCATACGGCTATGTAAACTTTGAAAGTGTTAACTGTCAACTATCAGCGTACCTTTAATATATAAAGGCTTTTTTTATTTTCGTAACCAACGTAATTTTTATTGAAATAATACCATGTTGCAATAATACCACGGTTTTGTAAAAGGAGACAACACAAATTTATCACTGCATTTGCTTACACAGCCAACTGACGTAATGACCACAGAGCAATATGGCGTCCTGCGTCCAGCGCTTTCGTCAAATTACGCGCGAAAATTGAAAATGCAAAATTTAAATGCATTTTTATGGCACATACCGATTGAATAAAAAAATTGTGAATTTTTTAGTGGTTCATTAGCACTATAGAATCTAATTGAGACACTTTTCAAAAATGGGTGTAATACCCTATTAGTACCACTTTATGAAATTAATGTTACTAACTAGATTTACAATAACTTACATAAAGTAACAATTTAGTTGTACCCACAATAATTTTGCAAAAATAATTTTGTTGTTTTTCCCTTTTTTAAATTGTTGAATATCACTACTGAATCACTATCGCAATCAAGAAATATCTATAAACAATTTAATTATCATCCAATAATTGAGATAAAACAATACCATTCCTTTGTTTTTGTTCACTTCTTATTTGAATTTTCAGTAGGTCCTTCATCCTAGACTTACTATCCACATCTCATCTCTCTCTTATTCTTTTACTCACTTAGCTTTCTCTTCTCTCTTTCCAGGGTGCCTCTAGGGGTTGGCCTGTCAATATGTTGACCCGTAGAGCTGCATCCTTGGAGGAAAAACTGAGGGCTACCTTGAGAGAATTGGAAACGATGAAAACCCAGTGCGAACAGCTGCTACAGGAAAGGGAAGACAGTGAGGTGGAAATTCAGTTTATTAATAACAAGAACACTGAGCTTATGAGCCAATTGGCTGAAATACACAAATTTAATAAAAGACTTAAAGCAATTTAGGTATTAATGAATTTTCTCACTACTATTGTCGCGCACTACAGCTCTCTTTCTAACGGTCAGATAGAGAGACCTCTAGTACGCGAAAATTGAGTTTTGTTGAACCTGGTTTCATTGCGTGTTGCTATTAACTACTGACTGCTTTTATACTGCGTCCTGTTTCTAATCCAATACATCCTGGTATTTTCACCTTAATCCTGGTTTTCAAAATTTAGGGATGGCAACCCTAATGTAAACAATTACGTGTTGTAGTTAACATTACAAACCGAGATATCAACTGATACAGTATATGATCACTACTAACAGCGCTCCCTTTTTTTTTTTTTTTTTGTGTGTGGAATCATCAAATGACGTCTCCCGCTCTGGGTGGAGCCGGAGGGCGTGTCAGACTCTTACTGACTAAAACCCACCCGTGTTCTTTCTGTTGCCTGTGCAATGCCAGGGGGCCATGGTATCCCTTTCGGACTTTCCCGCAACCCCGGCAGGCAATGGTCTCATCGCACCCCTTCACTCGCTGACACTCTTTGAGGCGCGCGTGGAACACAACGCGCCGTCGACCCGGCCTGGTCCTTACCGGACGGCGAGTTACCCATTGCTCACCGTCCGCAAGCCCGCGCCTACGGTGGCCGGGAATCAGCGATTGATTCCCGACGCCCAGGGCGTCTCCTCCTGCGGCGGCTAGGGGCGTGAGGGCGCGAAATTTGCCTCTCGATCCCCGCCACCGATCGCCTCCACGAGGACACGGCGGTGCTCTGCCCAAGCCGGGCATACCTCCACCGTATGCTCCACCGTGTCCTCCGGGTGATCCACGCAGTGATGACACCCGGGCGTTTCCTCCCGCCTTATCCGAAACAGATACCTCCTGAAACAGCCGTGTCCGGTGAGGACCTGCGTCAGGCGGAAGGTGAGGACGCCGTGGCGCCTCGCCAGCCACTCCTCAAAGAGGGGACTTACCGCCGCAATAGTGGCGTGCCCAGCACTGGGTTGCGACAATCGCACTCTCCATGACGCCATGAGATCCCGTCGGATAACAGCGCTCCCTAAGCTAAATATTAACTGGCAAATAAAACCACTCGTTAAACTTAACTTAAACCGTTTATTTGAACTATGACGATTTGTTGCATCCTGAAGTGTAACAAGGCGACCCAGAATTCTGACAGGATCCTGAATTCTGATTAACTAAATGAATACAGGTTTTAATAAACAGTGGTTTCTTCTATGGTTTAAGATTATGCAGAACACTTACGAGCATACGAGTACCTGTAACATAAGTACTCTTTCGCTTAGTGAATGGTGCGCAGTGTCAATAAATGCGTATCGGTACGAATGCGTGCGGCTTGATGTCGCACGGGAATGTGATTCTATGAAATGACTGATTAATTTCCATATTTATCAGAAATAATATTATTAGAAAAATAGTGAATGAAATAGACTAAAGCAAAAACGATAATTCGCGTACAGAAGAGTAAGTAGAAGATATGCATTTTTGAGCAATGCATTATAAGTTTATAACAAATTCCTTAATATCTATGGCATAAGTATGGCTATCGTTTTAAACACATTTAAACTAACTGACAATCTGTTGTCTGTCCGATGAGAGCCCATACGTATATCTATCAACATGGTTATTTATTTTCATCTAAGCCTGATTTCTATTTACCTGATGCTTATAATCGAGTTAGTAGATTCCAATATGATTTTTAACTAAAATATAAGAGGTTACGTAGCATTTTTGGTCGGATCACACCAAGTTCGTTCGCTCTAAAATATGGCTAAAGGACGTTGTGAGTTGGCACAATCCCACCAGCGCAGTACGCAACTCGTGGGTCAGCATTAATTTAAAACCACTCTAGTGTCTTCAAGAAGTCCTTAAATAGATGTTGATATAAAATAGAAGACATTTTAATAAAGCCACATATGAGACAACTCTTGAGATTGACGCGACGTAGAGAATAGTTTATTAATGCGGGCCTCAGAGCTGAGTGAGTGTTGTGTTGTATCACAAGTAGCATGGCACGGCCATGGAGGTACTGAAAATGGCTCCGATGGCGCTGATGGAGGCCGCGATGCAGCCCACGATGCCCAGCGCCACCACCTCGTAGCACACCATCTTCCTCCAGCCGGGGGCCTCTCTGGGAACAACGAACATATCGGTAACAGATGTTAGAACGGTTTTCTCCATTTAGTATTATTGGTAGATCGGTGTAGAACCCGGCAAAAGTAAGCCAGAGCGAGGAGAAGAGCGCCAGAAGCTGTTGGTGTCAGAAAAGACGCAGGCAAATTGCTGATAAAAGGAACCACTTAAACTACAATCACTCATAGCATTTTTATAAAGTCAGAATTAAAGTTTAACGGTCTTATTCATAAAAAAAGCTTATCAAAGGTTTAAGACATTCATTAGTTGAAAGTGCTCGATATAAAACCTTCGATAAAATGTTGTATTCATAAACGTTCCATAGACGTTCTTTAACTAATATATCGTTATGATTCATTTATAAATCAAAATGTTGCTATTATAATGAAGTCATTTAACAAATTGACCAACATATGGAATCGACGAACGAGAATGTCTGTGTACGCACCGAATAAATGTGACCTTATTACGTACAGTTAACTATTTTATTGTCTACCTTTTGACACTTTCAAATTTGTCAATGAATTTGTTATTGAAGTATACTTAAATTACTTTCCTCTATGTAGTCTGTGTATTGAAGCAACGAAAACTTTTGAATAGTTTTAGAATTTGTCATTTTAAAAAAACCGGCCAAGTGTGAGTCGGACTCGCGCACGAAGGGCTCCGTACTACATTATCTATAAAAACGGCAAAAAATCATTTCTGTCGTATGGGAGCCCACTTAAATATTTATTTTATACTGATTTTAGTATGTGTTGTTATAGCGGCAACAGAAATACATCATCTGTGTAAATTTCAACTGACTAACTATCACGGTTCTTGAGATACAGCCTGATGACAGACGGACGGACGGACGGACAGCGAAGTCTTAGTAATAGGGTTCCCTTTTTACCCTTTGGGTACGGAACTCTAAAAAATGAAATAATGACCAGAAACTAGTTCCAATAAAACTGGTTGGAGGAGGTTAAGGGTTGTACTGTTCCAGCTAGAATGTGCTCAAAGTCTGTTTTGTTTTGTAAGCATTCTCAATCTCTCATACTGTTGCTTGCTTTTGCTTCTATTCCTTAGATTGTTTTGAAAGAATTGGTCTGGGAGAGGGTCTTCATAATAGAAAATAAAAACACTGACGCAAACACCAACGCACGCGAAGGAAAAGGGGGCGGCCTGGCATTCATATTTTATGAATTAGGTACTCACCTATATAATTTACTTTTACGTTACAGAGTTCCTAAGTAGGCATGTCAAGATATTTTTTTGCCTGTACAAATCACATTGTAAAAAAAAAAAAACCGCAGCCATAATAATAACAATATAATAATGACTCGTAATATTAGTTATTCTTATGCCGCTACTGATTTAATTAATTTGGTATAGGTAATTATTAAATTATTAAATTAATTTTGTACTTCAAGTTAGTAGTTCTAGTAAGGATGGCGCTGCACTACAACAAATAGCCGAAACTGAAACGAAAACTTTTTTTTTAACTGTTCTGAATGTCAAAATAAAAATAAATTAAACTGATATTTAATTTTATACTACAAGCTTTTTATTAATGAAAACTACTCGATAAAATGTCTCTATACAAAAGTTTGTAAAAAAAAGCATTAGCATTTGCATTTCCTTAAAATTGGAGTGAAGAAAAGGAAAGAGGAAAGAAAGAAAAGAAAATAAGTGGAAAGGTGACGGTGAGGCCTTTGCCCTGCAGTGGGACAACACAGGCCTATAATATACAAATAGGATAGGAGTGAAGAGATATGTCTCTAATTTGTATCCATAGTCACCTAAAAGTCTCCCTCTAAATAATTCCACTGGATTTCTGGTGAGGTACCAGAACCTCTACGATCTAACATAAGATCCTCACGAACAAGGTTAATTATGAAGGTTGCTATAGATATGATAACGCTTCGGAAAGCCTTCGTCGTCCAAAGCAAATGGATCACTTATATTTCTGTAGGTAAACCTTTCTTCGAAGCGGGTGGTTGTGAAGACGAACAATTATTTCAATAGTAGGATTCAAGGTTTGTAAAGCTTCCATTGTTTAAAATAATAATAATAAACTAAATTGGTTAAACAGAAGTGCAAAATAATTTAAATACAACTGCAGCTCCTCGAGGTACGATTGATTACGAAACTGACATTTTGTAGACAGTACAAACATCTACACATGTAACATGAGGGTCAACACATGTAACATGTGGGTCTACACAACGGTCTACACATGTTACATTTGTACGTCAAATGTCACTTTCTTATTAATCAGTTGCTGTAGAGAGTGCCATATTTTCCTTAGAGTACTGTTAAAGTAGGCTTCTGGCTTTTATAACTTTATACTAGGTTTATGGAACGTTTAGGTGCTGAAATGCGTTTATGAATAACACTTTTTACGAATAACAACCGGACCTTAGCAAGTCTTTAGATGTTCGATATTTTTTTATGAATAAGACCGTAACTGTTCAAGGGGCTACAAATATGTTTATAATAGAATGTGTTTAAATTCAATTTACCTAATTTCTGCTTCGAAAAAAAGATCAGTGGATTAAGTAATTATGTAAAGTGAGTTCGACTATTAGCTTTAATGAACATGATAGGTACCTATAACATTAGGTACCTATATTATAAAGCTGGTGACGAATGGATCGCGTGGTTCCCATTAGTATTACATTAACTTAAGTACGCATTAAATGATTGATTGTGTTACAAATCAAATACCTTTGTTCTTCAAGTAGAAATGTGATAAAGACTAAACGATGATTAATAAATCGGGTCTATTAAGTTATAGCTAACTGCGTAACTCATCGGAATATTACAGCCACTGATTGTTTGTAAAGACTACCATACACTTAAAAAATTCGAACTTTATGTGGTTTATTTTAGACAAAACATCGTTTTTATCTAAATTTTATATTTTATTCACAAGAAAACTTTAGAAAACGAAAGAAAGATAATAATTACCCCTAATTATACGCAAATTGCAAATAAAACAGCCGATCTAGTTTCCGCGAGTACTTACATGGGCGTCTGTCCCTCCGGCATGGGCTGGTTGATGAGCCTCAAGTAGCAGACGGAGGGCAGGATGTAGGTGAGCAGGGCGATGGTGGTGGCGCCGATGAGCGCCAGCAGCGTGTAGAACCGCGGGATGCTCTCGCCGATGAACAAGATCCCCAGCATGATAGACACGCGCACCGCCATGCGCCAGCCTGTGGAATCTATGAAGAACCAGAGATAAATATCTGGGAAGTACCTACTAATCTCATTCGATAAAATCGTTCTAATTCTACAGCTAAGTAGAAGAGCTTTAATCTAAAGGGTGTAGTGATTACTTTACTCAAGGGCTCTCCCAATTAATCATAAGAGAATAAGTCACAGAAAATAGGCTTAGTAAGGTTCAGTAAATTAGCTAAGATTCCCGCTAAACATCAGGTGGTATTTTACCAACCTTCGTTTACACAAAAGCATAAGAAAACTTTTCGAAATCTATTTAAGAGTATAAGACGATCATGTTTTTTTGGTAACTTACCTCTTGGCACATTGTAGAGCTCCTCGACCTCTTGGCAGACGGGGTTAATGATGATGATGAAGGCGGAAAGCAGGTGGATGGCCATTAGCACGTTGGCTGCCAAGGTCAGAGGTGTGGCAGCCATAGACAACGCCACGTTCGGCATCACGCGCTCGCCGAACACCGCGTAGCCGCCGATACCCACCATCAGGTACAGGACCAGAACAGCTAGAAGTGGTAGAAATGTACATTAAGTCAAGTTACCCTTATTCAAGCATTTCTTGCGAATTTGATTCAGCTCATATTCGGCAAAGCCGGTGGCCGAGCTAAAACGTAATGTTACCGATTTTTCTTTATAAAGAAGCAGAAGATAATTCATTGTATTCTTATCCTTATTTTTCAGGGTTAGGAAACTAATTAGGTTTCCATAATAAACAGCCATATTGGAATAATGATGTCAAACTAGGCATTTTTTAAGAAGTTCTCATTGAAAACTTACCGAAAAATCCATATTGCAGACTCTTTCCAAACTTGGATTTGTCCGTCATATCATTCTGGATGGTGGGGAAGGTGGAGGCTCCTCCGAACGCGAACATGATCGTGCCGGTGGCAAGGAAGAAGTCCATGAAGCCGTGGATACCGTAGCGGTAGGTGAACGGCGACACCTCGTTCATCATCTCAATGAAGTACAGGATGCAGGCGACGAGCGATGATCCGAACGCAATGACACCAATCAGACTAAAAGATTGAATATAAGAGAAAGACAGATGCCAACACATAAACTGAGTAATCAGGATTAGTTTCAGGTTTATAGAACGACATAATATTTATTTAACTATGGTAACCTTTATTATTATTATTATTTTATTGTTAGCCAATTACTTAGAAAGGTATCATTCCAGTGGTGCTAGTTCAACCATTGACCGCTTAGTTAGGCCGCCTACAACCGTCAAAGGTCTGGCAAAACTTGGTCCGTGCAAAAATATAAAGAGAAAGATATGCTGGGTAACCACCCAACGTATCTTTCTCTCTATAAATACTCTCATCTAAACTAAGCCCATTCTAACACTACTTACTAGAAATCCTTAGGTGTTCCGAAGAACATCAGCGGTGTCATGGCGCCGACGACGATAAGGTACCAGGTGCAGATGGTGAGCGCGGGAACCAGGGACAGGAGCACCGCCTCGATGATCTGCGCCGCCAACAGGAGGTACACCACGGAGGCACCGAACAGAGTCACGATCATCGCCATCGATACCACCACGCTGAGAATGATAGGAAAAGGTTTCAATAGCATGAAACTCAGCGCTTGTAACTATTTAGCCGAAACCATTGCCAAGGACAATAAACAGATATTAATCACGCCTGCGGTTCACACGACATGCGTTCCACTCATGCATCCTTGCTGCGATATTATCCTACCTAAGTCCAAAATATTGAATACTAGTTGCACCACTAGGAACCATACTCACTCAAATGGCTAATGGAGACAATCATGTTTTAATAGATGTGGACAAAGTTTCTTAGTGGCTGGTCCATATTGCTGTGATACAGAGACTTGTTACACTTTAATTAACGTAACCCAAAATATCCGCAGTATACAAAAGAAGTTCGCAGTTTTCAAGCGAAGTTAGCTAGGTAATTCTTCTCACTGAATGTTGGTTGAATCCAAATAGACCTGTACCGCCGATAGAAGGTGGAGGTGTGGTATCACCTATTCCTCAAAAACCTGGACTAATCAAAAGGACTGTATTGTGATATACGTCAAACAGGATTTTTTTTTTGTTGCATGGGCATTTTCCTTGATCAAGCCAATAAGGCTTTCGACAACGGTTCGGATTACAAACTGGAACGGATTGGTGTTCAGGAAAAGGTTTCAAACTTTCTCAGTGATCGTACACAGTGAAAATACGAGAACATGTTAGTTCAGATGCCCTGGTCACGTACAGCGTACCACAGGGTAGTATTATTGGTCCCAGTCTTTTCCTGATCGACATAAACGATCTGTGTCAGCTAGCTCTTGCAAATGGTAACATTTTTACATAAATTGATGACAAAGCACTCGTATTTCATGGAGAGACATGGGATTAGGTTCTGGTTTCAGGTCTGCTTAACGTGAGCCACAAGCTAAGAGCTAACCCTAAACCTGGTAAAATCGACCTTAATCCAATTTAGTTACACGCATATGATGCCCCCCAGAACTACGCGTCCTGATCATATCTACCTATTCCTCAATCCAATGCAGTGAAATATTTGGGATACAACTCGCCAGTACATAGAGATAACCACTGCGCGAAAAAGAAAACTGTTATGAGTATTTAAGGCACTCCGACTTGTCGCTGATTATGAGCTCCTACGCACGCTATATTACGCACTGGTTCAGTCAGTGATTGGGAATTGCATTGGTGTCTGGGGTGGAGCTTGGTAAAAGTACATAATTCGGCTTGAAAAGGCTCAAAGAGCTGTGTCTAAAAGGTCCCCACCACAAATTTATATGACAAGTGTGAAGTTCTCACTATATGGCAAATGTATGTTTTATATACATTACATTGTTACCAAACAGAATCTTGTCAGCAGGTTTAAAGTAAGCGTAATATATGGAACGTTTGCCTATTTGTTAAATTTGACACCGTAGCTAGGGCCACGCATTTATTTGTCAAGTCGCTTTTATAATAAAACAAACAATGCTCTAAATATTAATCCTCGTACAATAAGGGAAGCTTAAACGAAAACTTAGTCTTGGCTACGGACACAAGAGTACAGTTAAACAAAATCGATTTTAATGTAGATCTATTTAGGTCTTTCTCAATGAAATTGGAGATTAGTATGATAATTTTAAAATATAAAAAATTTGGTATTTTTTTTTGTTTCAGCTAATCAAAATGGCAAAAATGTATAGAGAATATAATTTGGGCCAGTACGCCCAAATTATATTTTGCCATTTTGATGGCAGTTTGTTTATCCCTTTACTGTAGAAATCTGCAGGACGGGAGGTGATGAAGTCAGTGAAAGCGTTTTGTACTGCCTCTCGGGTGTTGAACTTTTCCCACTTCAAAAATTGTCTAAGTTTTGGAAAAAGTAGAAATCTGTTGGGGCAAGGTCCGGTGAGTACGGTGGGTGACGTAGAGCTTCCAGCTGTAACTCTTGTAGCTTTGCGATGGTCTGTCGTGAAGTGTGAGCTCGCGCGTTGTCGTGGAAAAGCAATGGGGAAGAGCGATTGACTAGTCTTGGTTGTTGAATTACGAGCTTCTCCATCATTGTTTGCAATTCTTAGCAATAGACATCTGCCGTCACTGTTGTGCCATTCGGTAAGAATCTGTGATGTAATCCGGCACTGGTCCACCAGATAGTCACCATCATCTTCCTATGAGTAATCTTTTTTTTAGCGCACTGATTAGGTGCTGTACCCGGGTCCACCCACTGAGACGAACGCTTACGGTTATCGTACAGGATCCACTTTTCATTGCAGGTAACAATTCGATTAAGAATTCTCTCGTTTCTATGCCGATTCAGTAGTGCTATGCATGCTTCGACGCGTTAATCTCGCTGTTGGTCGCTTAGTTCGTGTGGCACCCACTTATCTAGCTTTTTTATCTTTCCAATTTGACGCAAGTGCTTTAATGTTGTTTTGACACAAACTCCAAGGCCCGCAGCAAGCTCAGCCTTAGATTGAGTTGGATCCGCTTCCACTATCGCCTTCAATTCGTCGTTGTCAACAATGGTTACCGGCCGACCGTGAGGCTCGTTCTTCAACTCAAAATTTCCAGATTTAAAACGATTGAAACAATAATGGACCGTGTTTATGCAAGCAGTGTTAGGCCCGTACACGTCGTTAATGTTCCGTGTTGTTTGCGCAGTGGTATTTCCAAGTAGGAAAATTATACGAATTTTCAGTTTATCCATGGCGCCAAAAACTACCACAATGTGACAAAAACAAAAAACTATCTAAAAATAAATGACTGAATTTGAAATTAAATTAACACGTCTCTCGAATAAAATTCATTTGAATTTCGAATTACGCGCCAATCCAAAGATAATTAAATCGGCAAATGCTGGATATAGAATCTCCAATTACATAGTAAAGACCTATTATTTAAGTTCAACAAGATCAGACATCACCTACCCTCTCGTTAACCTCCACTCACACACCACCGCACTCCTCACATCAACACATTAAACACACTCTTTACACTCTTCACACACACAAAAAATGTAGAACGATAATACACTAGATCACAAAAATTCCGGTTCGCTAATAAATGGCGTGATAGTTTCTTAAATACATAACACTAATTTGCGAAACTATTGTATATTGTAGATGACTGATTAATATATATGTCACAGGTTTTTCATAAAATTAGGTTTTTGATCAAAAACCTAGGTTTTTGATGAAAAACCGGAAGATGACACATTTTAAACTCAATTTCATCATAAATCTGTAACAATCCAGACTTTTGATCAAAAACCTGAACTAGTTTGGGTTTATGATAAAGTTCTTGTCAAAATCACGGGTCTGCTTTGTAGAAATTCTGAAAGAAATGCTCGTGCGAAAAACATAAAATGCGCTGCAAGACAAATCGATGTACATGCAAAAAAAAAATGTTTTATGCAACTCTAGATGTCACAAGTCAACAAACTATCATAATAAATAAAGCATACTAGCAGATATATAAAAAAGCAAGTACGTGGTAAACGTTTCTTTATTATTATTTTTTTTATTTTTTTTTAGTTTTGACTCAGTTTAGTCGTATTTAATAGTTACGAAATTTCATTTGCGCGGCTTATCTAAATCAGATTAATATAGGTACGTGAAATTGAAACATTTTATTTCATTATTGGATTGAAGGAGGAGAATATTGATTGGATCATGATGGAAATTTGATAAATAAATAATTGTTTTCTTCCTACTAAGTTGCAAATGGATATGGATTGTTTTATTCATTTCATTTAAATTGATTTATTTGTCATGAAACAAAGCAAACCCGTGATTTTGACAAGAACTTTATCATAAACACAAACTAGTTCAGGTTTTTGATCAAAAATCTGGATTGTTACAGGTTTATGATGAAATTGAGTTTAAAATGTGTGATCTTCCGGTTTTTCATGAAAAACCTAGGTTTTTGATCAAAAACTTAATTTTATGAAAAACCTGCGACATATATAAAAATGTGTAACACGTTTTGTAATAACATTAATTGAACAAAAAAAAAATAAGAAAATTTCGCTTCTAACTTATGACAACAAAAATACACTTCGCAGTAAATCTTAAAAATAAAAGATTTTTTGTATTTCCTCCACGAGCCCGTATCACTGCATTAAGACGATTTGGCATGCTGTAAACCGAATTTTTAATACGATTTTGGTCTATGTTTGCCCATTATTCCACGAGAGCATTCCTTAACTCGTGTAAGGTAACGGGAGCAGGAGAGCGTTGTCTCACGCATCTCCCGAGCGCGTCCCATGCATGTTCTATGGGATTTAAGTCTAGGCTGCAAGCTGGCCACTCCATGCAGGTAATACCGACGTTTTGAATATTGTACATATTGACCAAACAAGCAGAATGTGATCGTGCATTATCGAGCAAAAAAATGGAATTTGCACTCATATTCACTAAGAAAGGACCAGCATGCTCATTTAACATTTGAACCGTTTTCTATGATCACTAACTCCGTGCGATCCTCTGAAAGTAACCCAGCCCAAACCATTATTGATCCTCCACCGAATGGCACCTTTTCTTCAAAACACGCTTGATGATACCGTTCTCCTGGTCGTCTAAATACTCTTCGTCTCACGTCGTGCGTAAATAGACAAAATCTGGACTCATCGGAAAACATAACCTTGGACCAATCTTCATCTGTCCATCGAATGTGTTCTCGAGCAAACCGTAACCTGGTAACTCGATGTTCTCTGAGCAGTTTGGGGCCGTTTGCTGGTCTATAAGGCTTTATATCAGCTTCACGAAGACGTCGTAGAATCATAGCAGAGCTCACATTGTTGTGGTGAATTTCTTGAAGACTGTTTCGGACCTGAACAGTCGTGAGATGTCAATTTCTTAACATAGTGCTCACGATGAATCGGTCTTCTCGTGTAATTGTGCACCTTGGCCTGCCATTTCCTGGTCTGTTGATGTTCATGCCGGTCTCTTGAAATCGCTGGAGTACTCTTTAAAGATACTCCTACTGTTCTAGCTGTGCTACGCTGACTTCTTACTTCTTGTACCATGGTAATCCGTGTACATTCTTCTTGTACCATGGTAATCCGTGTACATTCTTCAGGTGCTAACGACATTCCCCAATGGCGTCAGCGTCGTTTGTTACGCTGACGACACGTTGGTCCTGGCGCAGGGGAGGTCGCACCAGGCGGCGGCCGAACTAGCGACACACGGGGTTGCGACAATCGTGGCCAGAATCCGGCAGTTGGGACTCGAGGTGGCCTTGCACAAGTCCGAGGCCATGTGTTTTCATGGTCCTCGGAACGCGCCACCGTCGGGTTCCCAAATAACGGTAGGAGGGGTTCACATCGGCGTCGAGTCGACGATGAAGTACCTGGGACTCGTCCTCGACAGTCGGTGGAACTTCGTGGAGCATTTCCGACGTTTGGCTCCCAGACTGGAGCGGGCCGGGGCTGCCTTGAAGCGGCTCCTGCCCAATCTAGGGGGTCCAAACGCCTCCTGCCGGAGGCTATACGCGGGGATCGTGCGGTCCATGGCCCTGTACGGGGCACCGGTGTGGGCGCGTTCGTTGAGGCGGCGGCCTGCCCGCAGGTTGAACGCGTCCCAGAGGGTCATGGCCACCCGGCTGGTCCGGGGATACCGCACGGTCTCCGGTGAGGTGGCAAGCCTCCTTGCCGGATTGCCGCCATGGGATCTGGAGGCAAAAGTCCTCGCGCATATTTGGGAGTGGCGCGAGGAGGCGAAACGCCGGGGCTTGACTCCGATGCCGCGAGAAATCGCGGCACAGCGGACAGAGCTCCGACGGGATCTCATGGCGGCATGGAGAGTGCGATTGTCGCAACCCAGTGCTGGGCACGCCACTATTGCGGCGATAAGTCCCCTCTTTGAGGAGTGGCTGGAGAGGCGCCACGGCGTCCTCACCTTCCGCCTGACGCAGGTCCTCACCGGACATGGCTGTTTCGGGAGGTACCTGTTTCGGATAAGGCGGGAGGAAACGCCCGGGTGTCATCACTGCGTGGATCGCCCGGAGGACACGGTGGAGCATACGGTGGAGGTATGCCCGGCTTGGGCAGAGCACCGCCGTGTCCTCGTGGAGGCGATCGGTGGCGGGGATCTCTCGCGTCCGACCCTGGTCCAGGCCATGGTACGGAGCGAGAGGGCATGGGAGGCCGTCACCTCCTTCTGCGAAGCAGTAATGCTCGCGAAGGAGGAGGCGGAGCGCGTGAGGGAGAGGCAAATTTCGCGCCCTCACGCCCCTAGCCGCCGCAGGAGGAGACGCCCTGGGCGTCGGGAATCGATTGCCGATTCCCGGCCACCGTAGGCGCGGGCTTGCGGATGGTGAGCAATGGGTAGCTCGCCGTCCGGTAAGGACCAGGCCCGGGTCGACGGCGCGTAGTGTTCCACGCGCGCCTCAAAGAGATGTCAGCAAGTGAAGGGGTCCGATGAGACCATTGCCTGCCGGGGTTGCGGGAAAGTCCGAAAGGGATACCGTGGCCCCCTGGCATTGCACAGGCAACAGAAGGAACACGGGTGGGTTTTAGTCAGTAAGAGTCTGACACGCCCTCCCGCTCCACCCAGAGCGGGAGACGTCATTTGATGATTTCCCACCCAAAAAAAAAAAAAAAAAAAAAAAAGGTGCTAACGACATTATATTGCACTGAATACTCTTGAACTGAATCATTTATAATGACAGCTCGCTTTGAAACAAAAGCAG
This sequence comes from Xanthia togata, assembly GCA_963853775.1. NCBI lineage: Eukaryota > Metazoa > Arthropoda > Insecta > Lepidoptera > Noctuidae > Xanthia > Xanthia togata. The sequence continues at coordinate 1,766,074 of OY970790.1, forward strand.
AAAAATATTATTTTCCTAATTTTCAATTTTCAATTTTCAAAGAGTAGTTTTTTTTTCTGTTACTTGTACAAATGAAACCTCTTTAGAGATTTAGAACAAGCATTAGTAACCTGCTTACTACATATTATTTATTCTAGCGATCTAGGTAGGTATGTAATTTATGGAGATATCACGGTTTTTATTAGCGACCCGAAATTTTTGCGATCCAGTGTTAAATCAATTGTTATCATAATTTTACATCTTTTTTTATCATGTATTTAATTTAATAACTATTCTAGTCATACATTTAATTATTATTTGAATAATGAATGTACTTAATGCTATTTTAATGATTATTTTTTGGTGGTCGTAAAGTAAATTCAAACGATGTATATTGCATAAAAACCTACTGATTGGTAGAAGACACTGGCCCGTTGTAAACCAGGTGTTGTTTCCTAGCGCAGGAGTCAGGGCTGTGCTAGCTGTCATAAATATGGCTATTAATTTATAATTTAGATTGTGTTTTGCGTAATGTAAATTATCTTGCATTTATTATTGTATAGATTTTTATTTTTTCTAACTGCTCAGACAGCTGTGCTGCTGGGGAGTTTGTTGCGCCACTTCTTCTTCCCAGCAAAAGCACTAGGAAGTGGTGAAGGATGGGCGTTTTGGAGGACTTTTTGACGTTCGAAAAGTGCTGATTCTCAGCCTAGTTTGAATAATTGACTTATGAATTTTTTGAATTTTTTCACTTTGTTTATACACATTATTTTGCCAATAAAGAATTTATTGTATTATGAAACTCTAATTCAAGCATTTTTATTTAATTCAAACATTATTTAATTGTCAAGAAGTCGCTCAGTCAGCCAATTGAAGCTAGTTGTAACCTGTTACATTATTCATGTCAGACACCTGTGCAATATCCATGTCTTACACAAAATTTGAATCTCGTTCTTTGTTAGTGTCGAATACGTGGTGTATAAACACAGCCTATCTACTGAAAGTATGGTAACTGTACTCTGTACAAGATCTAATTATCCGTCTTATTTGAACGTCGCCATGTCCATCTAGTTAGCAATCTATCAAACAGGTTGCCTTACCTCCACCCCTTGCCGAGCGACTGCTCCACTATGATGGCGTAGGGGTTCCTCTTGCGGGTCCTCATCTCGGGGTCCCGTGCCTCCAGGATGGACCAGCAGTCGCCCAGTCGCTTGCCGCTGAACGCAGCCACCAAGCATATCAGGATGATCAGTGGAATGCCAACCCATCCTGAAATCGCATACAAATGTTAGTTGGTAGGTCAAATATCTTGGACTATTAATAAAACCTAGTGAACTTTTTGGTTTACATTAATTTTGTGGCAACATTGTTGCTACCACCAGTTTATCGATCAAACAATCATTCAGGTAAACGTTCTGGGGACAAGTGAACTGCGGACAGTCGTGACGCACTCATCTAGATGCTCGGCCTAAGTTAGGGTAGCTGAGGCTGGGTAGGTGGGTCGTCGTGTAGGTGGGTGGAGACATAATTTGCATATAAAATTTGTACAAGTCTTATGAATAGATTAAATAAAGTTTATCGCAGCATACAGACAAAAAAAAATACAGCCTTGCAAAGGTAGGATACGTAATACAGTAACATAGATAGAATACTTTTATTGTACACCATAAGAATTACAGACTTATCACGCTTATCACTTAGGTATATAAGAGTTCAACACAGCTTAGTTTCTTAATTCATAGCACATTGACCTAACTCTATAGGTAGTGTTGTTAGTAAGACAAGGTCAAATGGTAACGTAAAAACAAAATGTCTGACAATATCAACGTATCTATTACTTGAACGACGGAAATATGCACAAAAAGTTGTAGAGCCGGTTTGTTAATTGGGCTAGTTTATCAGCGGACAGTGAGCTCGCTGGGCAACGACTGTGGGCAAAGCGCTCACAAGGTGAGACCTGATCTACCTACTGCCATCACAAACTGTGCTGCTAAGTTGAAATACTCGAGGCTTGAAGGCCGACAGGTGTATGAAATTGCTGTGATTTGATATTATATCTTAATTCTTCACAGTCCAGTGAACGTCTCCAAATAATAATGAGTGAATAATTTTATTAATCTCGTTAGCATAATAGACTGAGAAGGTAGTAGGTATGCGAGCAGATACGATAACAAATAATGAAATAACTAGTTATGAAATAGGTAATATAATTTTATTATGGAAATATAAAAGTTTATAATATCACGTGGTATTTCGTAGTTTCAAGCCATTTTCAGGCCCACGCGAAAGTGGTTTTCTGTGTAATTAAATAATAAATACAATTTATTTCTTTTTTGTAGGTTTCATAACGACAAAAATAGTGCGTAATATAAGTGAACGATTAACATTTTGTGATTACTAAGTAGGTACCTACTAGGACACATGACTGACAAATATCAGGAAAATATCAACAGGGCCTTGAACTGATCTTCTATCTCGTATTTTGATGTTCTTACATTTGCATCGATATTACCTATATTATATTATAAGTAGTCAAGTATAAAATTCTTGTATTAACTGGCTCAAATACATAAAAATGTAAATATCTTAAGTTAATTTGCCAAGGCGAAAGTCATTTATCCAGCCAGGAGATCTATTTTTTGTGTTGATCTTCCGAAACGGTCCATGTTCATGTGGTACTGGCGTGTGTCACTTTACACGTTATTTATTTATACATAGATTGGGATTTAAAAAAATAGTCTGTCTATTATGTAGGATCTCAACTATTAAAAGTTCAAACATGTGTTAAGCCAGGGCTCGGATAACGGTACATTTTTCGAAATGGTTTCGTTTTAAAAACCTAAGGAACGATTTGTTTCGGTTACGTTCGAACGAAACGTTGTTAAAAAGTTTTTGAAGAAGAACAAAATTTAAATCGTTCTCGGTTAGTAAAACGTTTTTAACCGCTTTTAACCAATCTTGGGTTGATGGATAGGAAACTCGCAACACACAACCCTCACGTATCACCCGCGTACACGTACGCCACGAACCCAATCAATAAGTAAGCGGCAAGCGCATTGGAATCAATGATGTACCTACTGAAATGAAGATATGGAACAATTTAACTAAACAAGTTCATGCTTATCGGCGCCCGCACCGTGCGCGGCCGCGTCCTGCGGAATAAACCGGTTTTTAATTATAAACGTTCTCATTCAAATCAACCTTCCCGAAACTGTCAAATATTCCCAATCAACTTTGAACCTTATGCTTTAGTGATAAAGTTGAAAATCTATTAAATAAATTTGACACATTGTAGTAGGTTAAAATCGTTATTTTAAATAACGTTTCCGAGCCCAGTGTAAGCACCCTTATCTAATCTGTGATCATCAGAGACTTCTCACCGTCGCGTCACCGCCCGTCTCGAAATTAACAAACAAATGTTCTAGACTTGTTTTAGGCAATTATTTTAATTAGTTGATTACCTACATGTTATTGTTATCTTTCATATCAAAATAATTGCCAAACGATATTGTTTCTGGAGATCGGGCCATTTAAATATTTTCGAGACAATCTTTAACAGATTTCATTTGCAAATTACCAACTATTCGTGTATTAAATATGCTGAATTTATGTCAATCTTATCAGATGATCTGAATGGTGTTGATAGCAGAGTGGGGTCGATCGTTAGCCGTTAGCTTCCCACACTCCGCACAATACTTAGTCTGGCCATAAATACTGTTACAATAAAAAATAAGAAAGATTTGAATTTGGAATCTGTCATTTTTATACGATTGGTTATTGATTTTTCTAATTTTGGCGCCAATACATTGTACAATATTTTGCCATATTAAAATCGAGTGGGGTGATAAAGAGAAAAGAATCGCTGTGATTGCATTACATAAAGTTGGTATGGAGCCAAATGCAATTTTTAAAACTCTCCATACGCTTGGTATTAGTCAAATGTTTGTTTACCGGGCTATTAATAGGTACAATGAGACCTCCTCTGTTTGTGACAGAAAAAGATCTGGCCGTACACGTAGTGTTCGTACGAAAAAGGTGGTCAAAGCATTAAGGGAAAGAATTCGAAGAAATCCTGTCCGAAAGCAAAAGATTTTATCTCGGGAGATGAAGATAGCACCCAGAACCATGTCGCGTATATTAAAAGATGACTTAGGACTTGCAGCCTATAAGAGACGCACTGGTCATTTTTTTACTGATAATTTAAAAAAGAATAGGTTGGTAAAATCGAAACAACTACTGAAGCCGTACGCAAAAGGAGGTCACAGATTTTTTTTGTTTACGGATGAGAAAATCTTTACAATTGAGCAACATTTTAACAAAAAAAATGACCGTATTTATGCTCAAAGCTCTAAGGAAGCTTCCCAATTAGTCGACAGAGTGCAACGTGGGTATTATCCGACTTCAGTGATGGTTTGGTGGGGTGTTAGCTATGAAGGAGTGACAGAGCCATAATTTTGTGAAAAAGGTATCAAAACATCGGCACAAGTGTATACCATTCTTGAGAAGGTAGTTAAGCCCTTAACAACACCATATTCAATAACCAAGTATGGTCCTTCCAACAAGACTCGGTGCCGGGTCATAAAGCTCGGTCCACGCAGTCTTGGTTGGAAGTGAACGTTTCGGACTTCATCAGAGCTGAAGACTGGCCGTCGTCTAGTCCCGATCTTATCCACTGGATTGTGATTTATGGTCAGTTTTAGAGAGTACGGCTTGCTCTAAACGCCATGATGATTTGGAGTCCCTAAAACAATCCATACGATTGGCAGTGAAGAATTTTCCCATGGAAAGAGTGCGTGCTTCTATTGATAACTGGCCTCAACGTTTAAAGGACTGTATTGCAGCCAATGGAGACCACTTCAAATAAGCTTTTTATATTATAAATTGTTTTATGTTTTTGTATTAAATAATAATATTAATAATAATAGCAATTGTTAATTTATCAGCGTCCGTAGCCTGGCTGCGTTTTGGTGACCTCTTTGGGGAAACCGAAGGTTTTGTCTGTGCAATTATGGACGAAGTTATGATGACGAACAATTACCGGAGATTCATTGTAAAGGACGGCACGGTTGACATCTGTCGGGCATGCCACCGTCCAGGAGAATCAATCCGACACATTATCTCCGGGTGTCCTCGTCTGGCTAACGAAGAGTACTTGCATAGACACAACCTTGTAGCCAGGATTATCCATCAGCAACTTGCTCTGAAATACAGCCTTGTGGAATCGGAATTACCGTACTACAGGTATGTGCCCGACCCAGTTCTCGAAAATGGAAATATCACATTGTACTGGGATCGATCCATCATCACTGACAGGACTATTGTTGCCAATAAGCCTGATATAGTGGTGGTGGATCGAGGAGAGCGGCGCACAATGATCATTGACATAACGGTCCCGCATGACGGGAACCTCGTGAAAGCCGAAAAAGATAAACAAATTAAGTATCTTGACTTGGCTCGCGAGGTTGTCGACATGTGGGATGTGGACTCAACGATCATTGTGCCGATAGTCGTATCAGCCAATGGCTTAATTGCCAAGAGCCTCGACCAACACCTAAGGAGGCTCTCGTTGGGCAGCTGGATTAAGGGCTTAATTCAGAAAGCGGTACTCCTTTACACGGCTCGCATAGTTAGGAGTTTCCTCTCTCTGGAGCCCTGACCGCCGGTAGCTTGGACCCTGTTCCCGATACCGGTGGGCTACTATGTTTTATATTTTTAAATGTTTTTATATATTTTTTATTCTAATATTTAAAAATATAATTTATATGTTTTAATGTAAAATAAAGGAAATAATAATAGCAATTTAAAAAAAAATCTTCGTGACAATATTTATGGCAAGACTAGGTATGTACCTGCAGTAACAAATAATTTCGTTTACTGTGTACCTACCTGTCCGTAAGATACTGGACGATTCGAATCGCTTATTATTGCTTTAATAGTACCAATCTTGATGTATACCTACCTATGTTGTGCAATAGCAAAAAAAACCTGTAGGTATACAAACTAAAGTTAGAATGAAAGAAATAAATTTATTTGAGCCGGGTTAAGTTCAAGGCACACAATATTCACACAAAAACAAAAAAAAAGCTTAAATCAGTATTGTGTGCCTCACATCTGCGCCAAATATGACAGTACGCACGTCGGTAACACTTTTTAAGCAAAATCAAAGTCAAATAATTTATTTCAAATAACCACATAAAAGACAATTTGAAAACAAAAAACAGAATTGATTCTAGTCGCCCCTTCCAAAAGGTAGTTTTCGTATGGAGAAGAATGGGCAAGAAACTCCACAGTTACTCTTTTAAAATGTTTTCACAATATCTTGTAGGTATACATTAATTAATTAAGTTGCATAAGCAGCCTGCGACAGCTGCGAGTATAGCTGTTTTGTTGAAATGATGTCGTCAAAACAAAGGTAACTAAAGGATTATGCGTGAGGCAGCCCAGGGCGGGGGGGTAGGTATTTCTATTACGCCACAGTAAAAACAAAATATTATGCGAATTGTTTGTCAATTGTCACAATATGGAAAGATTTCCTCCCAAGCCTCTATTTAGCAGTCGCAAGATCCGTGTTCAGCTATAAATGTGGCATTCTCTATGTAAATATGTTAAGTACCCATTATTTTCTATTTTAAATATTTCACTCAATACATAATGTCACAATACCTACCATCTGGCTACAACGTCATAAATTGCTATTTTTAATATATTATGCTAATCAGGTACAGCTAAGATATACATGTAGATTCTTGTACGTGTGAGTTGACTTCGTTTCTTTAAATAAATGCCCTCGTCACAATGCAGGAAAATGTCCTATTGAATTTTGATAACCTATTCTTAATTAAGAAATACAGTACATCTATTGTCCGTAGTTGTAAGGACAGAGCAGATAAACATCTGAAAAAAAAAACTAGATTCTGCCCGCTTGGAAACTTACTAGGTATACCATTAAACCACCCCCACCCACCACTGACCCTCAGAGATAGCGTAGCTTCCCATCAGTAAAAGAATTTTCGGAATTGGATCTGTAGGTAGTTCCGACGGTACCCCTACATACGACTACAAGCTCACACATTGAACCTCTTAATCAATCGATTATTGCCTATTTAAAGTAATGTTCCTAGTAAGTTCATATTTTCAGTTGAGGAGGTCGTGGCTAAGTAATAACAGCCGCATGGGTCGATCCATCAGGATAAGCTGCGCTTGCCGGGGTTGTTCCGTGATGGGTGGTTCCGTGGGTGGGTCGTTACACATCGAGACTGCACCGTGCCTCGGAAAGCACGTTAAGCAGTTGGTCCCGGCTGTCATTCGTGGATCTTTTTATCAGTTGTTGTTGTTGGGTCGTCAGAAGCACGAAAGTCTTGACAACCAGCCTTACTAAGGGGTATTGAATTACCCAGTTACTGGGTTGTGGTGGTTAGATAGGCAGTACTGGTATTCAGCTGCATCCGGTTAGACTGGAAGCCGACCCCAACATAATTGTAATTGAAAAGGCCTAGATATAATATATATTCCTAGTAAGTTCATATTTGAAAGGCGAGAGCAGATAAAATGTTTGGGCTAACTTAATATTCTTGTAATATTCCATTGATGTATGGAAAATCTGACTACTTGGTCTCTCAGTAAACACGTTTCGTTAGACAAATCATTAAAAATTAATTAACTGCCTCGTGTATAAGTTCGCCTCCCAAACCTCACGGTGGTATAAACTTGAATGGAATGCAAGGTGATTCTGAGAGTGAAAAAATCATTTTGACTCTACCAAGAAAAATAATAGATTAGGATCGTTTATTTACAAGAATGTGAGTAAATAGTTGATACTTCGTCACATCCTACTTAGAACGGAACTGCGATTTTAATCAGCTCACCTGCAGTAATCTACTGCTGCACCGGGTCTACGTCCAGCAGTAGACTGCCTCATTCAAGTCGACCCTCGACCACTCTCGTGCAGCTGCTTTCATTTGAGTTCTTATATGGCTCTGATAATGCCTTTTGATTAAACTTAGCAGAATGACTTAAAAAAGCGAAGGATAAAAAGAGGTCGAATGGCAGGAAAAGGGAGGAGGCCCTATTTACCTATTTAGATTTATATGTATACTTATTTATCTATCTAATTATATGTAATTATTATTCCGGTGCGTATGCGGCGACTCGCGACCGGATGGCTGCGTTAGAAAACAGTATTCGCGTAGCTGAATTTTAGGCCATACAAATTTAAAAAAAATATATAATGATGTCTTATTTTTGCCATCAACACCAGTTTTTTCATCAAAATACTCAAAAACAGAAACGAGTTTAGTTAACCACTGAATTGCAAAAGATTATGTTTAATGTACCTACCAGACTTATATTCGCTTAGCATCATCATTACTCATTAGTAAAATAGTCAAGTAAAATAATAGCACATTGTGTATGACCTAAGGTAGCCTTCCCAACATTACGCACAGCATCTTAGAGTTAAAATAAAATTGTTTTAATTTATGAAAACTTAAATAATGTTAGGTCCTAAAATATTATGGCATGTTTTGTGAGTACATCCGGTTGGTACCCGCGGCGATATTTTATTGAGCACCCCTAAAATAAAACAACAAATACTAAACGTGCTTACTTGACTTTATTTTGCTAAAATATTCGATCACACCATAAAATGTTACTTTCCTGTCCTTTTCAATGGAAAACATGAAAAGATTGTTAAGTGGCGCTTGACTCATTGTGGATGTTAAGTAAAATTTTATCAACTTTAATTTTGTGAAACTTCTTTCACAAGAAGCCACTGAAAAACAAATAGTTAACAAAAATATTAGACACAGCGCTAGACTCGGAACAGACTCAGAATAGTCCCATTTTACAATGAATTTCAGAAGCACCAAGGTATGGTCTAGTTTTCCGTAAAATCTACCAAGACATTCTAACATAGCTCTCTGCAGGTGAAGGGCGATCGTTTTATGGGGACTGTCTTATGTAATTTTGACGTTCGAAAAGTGCTGATTTCTCAGCCTAGTTTGGAAAAATGACTTTTGAATTTGAATTTTCAGCTCTTCTGGTAATGTTAGTCCAGTGGGTTGTCACCACGTTGTCACCCCGTTTTCACCCCTTAGTGCATGGTATCCGGGGCGGAACACCCCCATTGCACCCCTTTACTCCACAGAGTGCTACGCCGGCACTTCTTTTTATCGATAGTTCTAGTAGGTACTAGAACCTTTGTATGTATATGTAGGTTCACTTGAAGCGCGATAGGTTCCGTTTAGTAAACTAGAAAACTAAACAAGTGACGAGTCGCCCTAAATAAAAACATCAATAATGGCAAATTGACTTCCACTGTGGGGCAAAAACTGTGGGTTTAGGTAGGACATAGGTTAGAACGCCAGCAAACGGTTAACGCTTAGCAAACAAGAGATCTTACATCTTCAAGCTAAAGATATGCCATCAGGAACTTACCGGTTTTGGCCAGTGCTCGAGGCAGAGCCAGCACCCCGCTGCCAGCCATCTCGCCGGCGATCAGGATGGCCGTCTGCTCCATTGACAGACCCCGACGGTCCTCATCACCATCACCCTGGCGTTCAAAGAGTCTTATATAGTTAGCGTTCATACATTATTATTGTTTGTATATCGTAAAGTAAATTCAAACGATGTAGGTATATTGCATAAAATCCAGAACCTACTGACTGGTAGAAGACGCTGGCTCATGTAACACCTGTACACCTGTGTTCTTACTAGCGCCTTCACTTTCTTTGTACACATTTATGTAAAGAATTTATTTATTAACTCATCATCATCATCATCAGCCTATAACGTTCCCACTGCAGGGACACGGCCTCCTCTCAATGAGAGGGAGTGGGCTATAATCCACGACGCGTGCCCAGTGCGGATTGGTAGGTGTCACATGTCTTCGAATTTTTGGTTCTAGGACATGCCGGTTTCCTCACGATTTATTCACTATTATAAAATAAATATAGAAGACAAATTAGTTCACTATTTGGTAGGTAATTTTCTTACTTTTTAACTATTTTCTATGTTTATTAACCTCCTATCCAAACTAAGCGTCCCAAAACATGCATTCAGAGTTGCCTCTCGGGTGCCACCGGCGGCGACGCTGTGGAAGGCGATGTTTTGGACCAATCAAATTTGAAATACTGTAGTGCGACACGAAGAACAAGACCACAGAGTTTTTATTACGTTTATACAAAGCTATCATATGTTTCTTCATCACCTTCGAGCGGAGCTCAACTGCGATCTTACCATTACGCACTTTTAAACACCATGTACCTGGCATCGTGTTAGCTCGGCAGTTGGTGAGCTGAGCCACGAGGTAGCCGCTTATTATTACTGCATACCTACATTATAAGTTTCTTCTGTCCCAAGATAAGATACCTACAAGTAATTAAGTACCTACCTACCTACTGAACGAGTGAACAACCAGTCTTCTAATATTGCGCAATACCTACTTTATATTACACTAATGACTGTTGAATCTTGGGCAGAAAGACCGGATTGTTTACGTATCAAATAGGTACATTCTTTATTATAGCGCTGTTTTCGGCGATTCGGCGGGAGTCATAATAACGGTTTGTGGCTCTACCGGCCCATGAAGACCGGTCACCCAATCGAATAAAAGAACGTCTAAAATTGGGGACATTTTGAGGGCCTGTATAATAAAGCAACACATAATATCATTTAATAGTAATCTGTTATTTAATATACGTGGGATCATCCTTGGACGGGTGTAATAATAATGTTGAAAGCTAAGAAATAGGTACCTAAATTCTCGTCTGTCTCTTCACTCGCCACATCTGTTTTCCTATTGTTACAGCTTACTGCTCTAATTTAAAATGTCTAGAAGAAATTATATGGAATAATGCTGTTAGTTAAGTAAACTAACAAGTTTATCTGATTAACATATTTCGAAACATCTCACGGCGGCATTGAGCAATCAAATGAGTTGGGTACGTACCTACCTCCAACGCACAGACGCGACTCGGCTTAGATAATGCACAAACAAATCATCCGAGAACATTCTGATGCTTAGGTAAGTGGCCGAATAAATTGAGGCTTATTTATGTAGGTTCAATCAAATGATTGAAGATGATCTTTGAAGAAGATCAATAAACGCTCTTTGATTTCAGTTTTAAGATATTAAAAGTAATTGGAAAATAATTTATTCTGTAGGCAGAAGGTAAGGGAAGACTATGAAATTCAGTGCCCTTTTTGTCTTTAATATAGAAAACAAACGAATTCGTACAAAAAAAATCATTTTCTAAATAAATAAGCACACTTTAAGAATACGCTTCTGTTGACTAGACTATAGTCTATAAGATAGTGCTTGTTAACTTAGCGCCAGCTAATATCTCACCTGTCTCTCAGGTGCTACTGTGTATTGAACTTGGCAAGTTATACTACGAATGATTTTTCCACGGGAATCGAGGAACTAATCCAGTAAAGTACTCTCTTATAATAGGGTTTAGAGTTTAAGGTCGAAGAGAGAGCGTTTAAAATTGATACCCACAAGAATTCTTGTACAATTAAATACAGATATAGACGTGTTCGCTTAAGCTTCCACTGCAGGCCATCTAACCACTGCCGTTCAAGTGCCTACAGAGGAACATAAACTAGGAAGGTGAACATGATGATGTTGAAACGCTGCTTACCTTCTTGCCCACGAGCGGCGTGGTCTCCGACACATCGTCGGGGGTGGCGCTCGCACTCGCCTTTGGCTTCGATTCCAATACTTTCTTCGACATTTTCTAAAACAAAATTACATAAACATAAAATCACTGCCTCAACTGCCCCACCTACACAAATCTACTTCATCGTCTCTAGCGGGTACATGCAGGAACCGGTTACACCAAAATAGTTCTGGACAACATTACAACTTTTGTGTTCAATAGTCTATAAGGGTCGATTTGTTCAATTAGGCGTGGGTCAATATTTCCGGTGTGTAAATGGGCTGGTGAGATCGTACGGCTTCTACTCACACAGTGTGCTCGCACGACCGGTCGGCGCGACGATGTCCACTCAACTGTTGCTAACTATGAACTAGTCAGGTAACTTTGAATATTTCTGTATCAAAATGTACTCTACCTAAACATGAACTTTATTGTTTTTATGTTAGAGGTCATTATGTGCGTAGTATCTTGCGGCTAGTTCCTGTCGCGAGAATATTAAGGTGATTATGATAGTGTGGAGTGATTAGTTGATGCTTGAGTGGCGCGAACGACTTGGAACGATTATTGAAATATTAAATAATCTTAATAATGTAGTAATTGCTATACCTGATACTTAGTGAATACTTAAGTTCCTATAATCTTATGTAATAGGGATTAAACAGGTACTCGTACCTTGGTAACTTGTAGAAACACCATGGTTTTATACAATGTACCTACCTCTATTTGGCTATAAAATTCAAGAATAAGATATTTCTCTCCCCTTAAATATCTATCAAAAACAGAGCCTCTACTCCGCCTCAGTGTCCATATGGATTGAGGATTCATTCCTCATATTTAAACGCAGGAACTACCAATATTTAGTAGTAAATTAACCGATTTTGTAGCCCGTTCCTGGAATTTGTAGTGAATCTCTTAAAAAGTTACAGGACGTTTAAGGTGGCTCCTCAATCCTGATGGTCTATAGAAAATATATGTTACGTAGCTACTAAAGTAGTTGATCAAATCGGATAACAATAGCACCAATATTGAGTAGAAGTATCTACTAAATATTGGCGTAACTATCTATCTATCTATCTAATCCAACATCCTACACATTCAGTTTTTAAAAAGATATTAATAAAATCAATATTCTTGCTACGAGAGTCCACGACCAAAACAATGTCTCATCGTTTTACGGCCAAAACCGTATAAAATCGTTAGTTTGATAATTGTGAACCCGACTCGGTGGGAAGTACCGGTCAGAAACGTCCCAGTTTTATGGGAGCCCATTTCTGCTATGTCAAAAAAATAGGCAGACGGTTTCATCACAATACGTCTGATATTAAAAATAGACATAGGTTTCGTAATTTTATTACGAAATAGTTTGTTTCAGTAACTTTGCGTATCACATGACGTAGAACTGTGCGCATTTTCAAAAATGTCAAACTAAAAGTTACTGAAACCTTTTTTCAGATATTTTAAAGGTCACCTGTAACTTCAAAAACCAAAAGAACGTTTCAGAGTCGGCCGACAAACGCGCGGTGCTTGGTACGCTCAGTACGATAACGATGATGACTCCGACAATTGCTATAAAAGATGAATTTTATTTCAATAAACAGTTATTTTTAGTTCGTTTCGGGTAAGCTCTTTACTAATCGCTCTTTAATAATTAATAACTAGCTTTCGCCTGCGTGGATGTCGGAAATTATCCCGCGGGAACGTACGACCGGGGTGAAAATTCAAACATAATGTTAATCCAGGTTATAAACTATCTGTGTGCCAAATTTTATCTAAATCCGTGCAGCCGTTAATGCGTGATTGAGTAACAAACACACAAGCATACAAACTTTCACATTTATAATATTATATACAGGGTGTCCAGTAAATAGCACGACATACTGCAGGGGGTGATAGCTAGGGTCACTACCTATCAATACAACACAATATATGTTCAGTAAAATCTTACGGATTTACAGTTTTACAAAATTTTCCGAAATACCGAAAAATCTCTACCTTGAAACAGATTTTTAAGCATCTCGTAATGAAAAAATCCTTTTCTAGTCCTTTTTTTTACATCAAATTATTTTACTTTACTCATTGATAAGTCTTTTTTCTATCAAAGACAAGAATGTTTTCAAGAAATACTATTTTTTGTTTAAATTTTCACAGAACTATTTTCTTATCACTTAAGTTTAACCTACAGTGGTGAAAAAAAAATGTAAGATTTTGCTGAACATAATATATTGTGTTGTATTGATAGGTAGTGACCCAAGCTATCACCCCCTGCAGTATGTCGTGCTATTTACTGGACACCCTGTATATATTAAATAGGATAGTAGGATTTCTGTACGTAAACGTAACGTAACGTGCGTAACGTGAGACACTAAATTGTCTGTTTTTTTCTACATCTGGGCAACCGATTTCATCATGTTTAACAGTTTTCAGACAGAATGACGCACCGATCGGTAGAATTTTTCAACAGGTTCAAAATTGATTTTATACAACAAACTAAATGTAAATTTTTCTTAGTTTTTTTGCAATTTGCCGGTATAGGTCAGGTTGTGCCTTGATAAAAATAACTTTTCCATAGAGAGGTGTATTAATGATGAGAATGATGATTATAATTCTGTAAATACATATTTGTTATAGTCGCGAATCCTATTTTGATCAAGATACCACCTTACACTGACCTGCAAATTGCAAAATTCCTAAGAATTTCTTTATTTCGCGGGCTACTACTGCGGATTCACCGCAAGAGTTAAGGGGATCTGATACCATCCCCCTTTTTTTTTTTTTTTTTGGTTGGGAAATCATCAAATGACGTCTCCCGCTCTGGGTGGAGCGGGAGGGCGTGTCAGACTCTTACTGTCTAAAACCCACCCGTGTTCCTTCTGTTGCCTGTGCAATGCCAGGGGGCCACGGTATCCCTTTCGGACTAATCCCGCAACCCCGGCAGGCAATGGTCTCATCAGACCCCTTCACTTGCTGACATCTCTTTGAGGCGCGCGTGGAACACAACGCGCCGTCGACCCGGGCCTGGTCCTTACCGGACGGCGAGCTACCCATTGCTCACCGTCCGCAAGCCCGCGCCTACGGTGGCCGGGAATCGGCAATCGATTCCCGACGCCCAGGGCGTCTCCTCCTGCGGCGGCTAGGGGCGTGAGGGCGCGAAATTTGCCTCTCCCTCACGCGTTCCGCCTCCTCCTTTGCGAGCATTACTGCTTCGCAGAAGGAGGTGACGGTCTCCCATGCCCTCTCGCTCCGTACCATGGCCTGGACCAGGGCCGGACGCGAGAGATCCCCGCCACCGATCGCCTCCACGAGGACACGGCGGTGCTCTGCCCAAGCCGGGCATACCTCCACCGTATGCTCCACCGTGTCCTCCGGGCGATCCACGCAGTGATGACACCCGGGCGTTTCCTCCCGCCTTATCCGAAACAGGTACCTCCCGAAACAGCCGTGTCCGGTGAGGACCTGCGTCAGGCAGAAGGTGAGGACGCCGTGGCGCCTCTCCAGCCACTCCTCAAAGAGGGGACTTATCGCCGCAATAGTGGCGTGCCCAGCACTGGGTTGCGACAATCGTACTCTCCATGCCGCCATGAGATCCCGTCGGAGCTCTGTCCGCTGTGCCGCGATTTCTCGCGGCATCGGAGTCAAGCCCCGGCGTTTCGCCTCCCCGCGCCACTCCCAAATATGCGCGAGGACTTTTGCCTCCAGATCCCATGGCGGCAATCCGGCAAGGAGGCTCGCCGCCTCACCGGAGACCGTGCGGTATCCCCGGACCAGCCGGGTGGCCATGACCCTCTGGGACGCGTTCAACCGGCGGGCAGGCCGCCGCCTCAACGAATGCGCCCACACCGGTGCCCCGTACAGGGCCATGGACCGCACGATCCCCGCGTATAGCCTCCGGCAGGAGGCGATGGACCCCCTAGATTGGGCAGGAGCCGCTTCAAGGCAGCCCCGGCCCGGTCCAGTCTGGGAGCCAAACGTCGGAAATGCTCCACGAAGTTCCACCGACTGTCGAGGACGAGTCCCAAGTACTTCATCGTCGACTCGACGCCGATGTGAACCCCTCCGTTTACCCACCGTTATTTGGGAACCCGACGGTGGCGCATTCCGAGGACCATGAAAACACATGGCCTCGGACTTGTGCAAGGCCACCTCGAGTCCCAACTGCCGGATTCTGGCTACGATTGTCGCAACCCCGTGTGTCGCTAGTTCGACCGCCGCCTGGTGCGACCTCCCCTGCGCCAGGACCAACGTGTCGTCAGCGTAACAAACGACGCTGACGCCATTGGGGAGGTCGGCGCGCAGCACCCAGTCGTATCCGATGTCCCACAGATGCGGCCCCAGGACCGATCCCTGTGGGACACCGCACGACATCTCTCGCCGGTTCCACTCTCCCTGGTGACCGGGGTAGATGATGGCCCTGTCCGTCAAATAGGCCTCGACCACACGACAGAGGTAGGTCGGCATCCGGTGATACCGGAGTGCCTCCCTGATGCAACTCCAGGGCAGGGTATTGAAGGCGTTGGCGATGTCTAGAGACACCGCCAAGACGACCCCACCCCGAGCCACCGCATCCCCCGTCGTGAGGGCTCGCACGCGCATGATGGCGTCCACCGTGGAGCGCCCCCTGCGGAAACCAAACTGGCTCTCCGCCAAATCCGGCCCCACCCGCACCAGCCGCCCGACGAGGCGGTCTGCAATGACTCTTTCAAAGAGCTTGCCCACCTCGTCGAGCAGCACTATGGGCCGGTAAGCGGACGGAGAGTCCGCAGGGCGCCCCGGCTTCTTGATGAGGACCAGTTTCCCCGTCTTCCAACGAAGCGGGAACTGGCCCCTCTCCATGCATGCGCTTAGGAGCCCCCTTAGTCGAGGCCCGAGAGCCTCTGAGGCCAGGACCCAGGCTTTCCCAGGTAAGCCGTCGGGTCCTGGGGCGGTATTTCTGGCATTCAGCCTACGTACCGCCACCCTCATCTCTACCTCGGTCACCTCCAGAGCATCGTCGTCGTCGTCGGCGGTGTGGTCCGCATCGGGCACCGCAGTAGGCGGAGCCATGGGCGGGGAGGCGTGTTCCCCTCTCGAAGGGAACAGAGCGCTCACCACGTCCCCCACAAGCTGTGGCCGGAGACTCTGCGTCAGCGGGGGAGCCCATGGGCGGAGTTTCTCCCGCACCATCTTGTATGGGCGTCCCCACGGGTCTCTGTTCAGAGTCTCCAGCGACTCCTCGCGGGCCAGTGCCCTGGCCAGCAGGATTTCCGCTTGGAGGGCGGTCTTCGCCGCTCTGTACCCCTCGTATAGCTCCGCCTGAATGGCTTCCGTATCCGGAGGTCGGATACGAAGCCTGCGGTGCCTGGTGTACCGGCGTCGCGCAGCAACGCACGCATTGCGCAGTGTCGTTAGCTGTCGCGACCACCAGTACACCTGGCGCGAAGCACGTCCGGGCTGGACCCGGGGCATTGCCACGTCACATATCTCGGACATGGCCTCCCGGAACCACTCCGCCTCGTCATCGATGTCGGCAGGCCTGTCCGGTGATGACACCCAGGCCTGCACGATCGAGGCTTCCAGGAGGAGCTCCCGGTCCAGCTGCTTCAGCGCCCACCGCGGACCACTCGGGGCCTGTCGGACCGACGCGCTCGAGGTCTGGGCGGAGACGTCAAACCGGATGTACCGGTGATCGGAATACGTCTCCACCCCCTCCATGACGCGCCAGTCAATGACACGTGGCAACAGAGCGGGGCTGGCGAACGAGATGTCCACCACCGATTCACCCCGCATCCGTACACACGTGGGGACAGAACCCCGGTTAAGGACGACCAGGCCTGTCTCCAGCGCCCAGTCCTCCACCATCCTGCCCCGTGTGTCCGTATACCGGGAACCCCAAGCCACATTCTTGGCATTGAAGTCCCCGAGGACGAGCACGGGGAGGGAACAGAACCCGACGACGACGACTCTCAACTCCGCAAGGGAGTTGTGGAACTCGGCGAGAGTTCGGTTCGGGGAGAAGTATGCCCCTACCACGACAATCTCCCCGAACCGTGCTGCAACGCAACCCCGTCCTCTCTTAACAGCCTCGAGGGACGGGGTACCAGCGGCGGCCGACGAAATTAGGGCCACTGAGCCGCTCAGGTCCTCCACCCAGTCATCCCTGGGCGGGACAAAGTACGGCTCAGCGACCACGGCGATGTTGATCGACCACTGCGCCATGCTCTGGAGCAACAGATGCTGAGCTGCGGCGCAGTGGTTGATGTTCGCCTGGAGGAGGCGAAATGGGGCCATTATTGGCACTCCATTGCAGCTCCCTCCTGGGCCCTCTGTGAGGCCCCTGCCGCGGCGGCGGCGGCGGCGATGACGGCTGTGGAGGCGGCAACGGCGGCGGTGGCGGAGGTTGCGGCTATGACGGCGGTGGCAGAGGGCTTGCCTCTGGCCTTGGTGGGTGGGGCGCAGGCCTTGCTCCCAATCCGGTGAGCACCGCAAGAGTTAAGGGGATCTGATACCATCCCCCTAGCATTTTAATTGAGTTTTTATCATTTATCTCTAACCGATGATTTGTGGCAATAATGTTGTGAAAAACAACAGCAAAACAATAATGAATTTTGAATCATAAAATAAGACGAAACGAAACTTATATACCTACATTTTTAATATCAGACATATTATGATGAAACCGTCTGCCTATTTTTTTTTTTTGACATAGCTGAGATGGGTTCCCATAAAACTGGAACGTTTCTAAACGGTACTTCTTATTCTGGTTCACAATTATCTAAAGTCTAAACTAACGATTTTATACGGGTTTGGCCGTAAAACGATGAGACATTGTTTTGATCGTTGGGCTCTCGTATCACACTAAAGAATGTTTATTTTATTAACACTTTCCGGGACACTGAACGAGACACAATAAAAGTTTTATTGTTATTACGTCTATAGGCGTTTAGTGTCCCGGAAAGTGTTAATATCTTCTGACATACTGAATGTGCAGGACGTTGGATTACCCCAATATTTAGTTGAAATTTCTACTAAATATTGGTGCTATTAATTGTTATCCGATTTGATCAACTAGGTATTTTAGTATACTATACTTTCTATACTATATTTTCTATATACCGTCAGGCAGGATTGAGGAGCCAAATAAAACGTGTTGTATTCGCGAAATTATATCGTTTTTCCATTTTATTTTTATACTCCAAATTACAACACACTTACTACTAAATTAAACTAAAAATATGTTGTAATTGGTTAATTACTTTTCGAGAAACAGCGCAGTTAAATTTATGGATTTTTATGAAAAATCAAAACATTGTAGCTACCTCTAATTCAGCCGTACAGAACCCATTTTTTGTAGAGATTACGCATAAGTACTAAAAATCCTACCAAACTTTCAAAAATATCCGTCAGCTAGTTTTCGAGTTATAAGGTAGCTCCTCAATTCAGAGCTCCTCAATTCAGACGTCTGAATTGAGGAGCCACCTTAAAGGTCCTGTAACTTTTTAAGGGTTTTACTACATCGGGCTACAAAATCCCGCGTTTAAATATGAGACATGGCTCCTCAATCCATACGAACCCCTCATGCTGATCTATTCTTGCTGAGACCTGGCAAGCTCCTAAGAGCTTTAGATAGGTACCTACCAATTCGATTTCGTCAAATTTTGTGTACGACGCTGCTCTGTGAGTTTTTAGACTATTTCGACGGTCGACCAAAAATTACAACATTAGCAACATTTGTTAGCACGGCAGTCGTCACCGATGTACCTCCATAGATGTCTAAGATGAACTGAGTAAGTACCTACTTAGGTGCATCATTAAGGACGGAATTCGTAAACTAAAACCGCGAAGCTCACTTGGCCCTGACAAAGTACCACCATATATTTTTTAATAGGCTGTAGGGATTTTTTTGCTCTTCCACTCACCTATATAATGAACTTAGCACTTCAAAGTGGCATATATCCCGACCAATGGAAGGTGTCTCGAATTACGCCGATACCGAAAAGCAATAATAAGTCCTCAGTTGAGGAACATCGACCTATTGCCGTTTTGTCGTGTCCGGCCAAGGTGTTTGACACAATTGCGCATAGGTAAATTTATCACCAAGTCAAATCCCAATTATGTGATGAACAACATGGCTACCGACCAGGTCGCTCAGTCGAAACAAATTTATTGTCACTCGTCGATTGCATCTCGAGGGGTCTGGATGGGGGGCATGAAGTGGATGTTCTCTATTTTGATTTTCAGAAAGGCATTCGATGCAGTGGACAATTACATTTTACTGAGCAAATTACAAGCCATGGGATTCACACCAAAGCTACTGCGTTTTTTCGCTAATTATCTCTTGAACCGGAAACAATTTGTTGCTCATGGGTGCTTTCTTTCGGGTTCTTACCACACACGATCTGGGGTGAGTCAAGGATCAGCTCTTGGCCCATTACTTTTTCTTTTAATGATCAATGATCTCGTCCGTGTGGTACAACATGCTAAATGTTTGCTATATGCGGACGATTTAAGGTTAGTACTCGAAATTACCGAGAATAGCATTCGTGATGATCTTCAGAGCGACATTGACCGAGTCTTACAGTGGAGTCTAACTAATAAATTGTATTTTAACACTATTAAGTGTTATGTTATGACGTAGGTAGACGTTCAGCCGGAAATCACGACCTAGTCAAGCCATATACGAGTACACATTGGGTGATACAGTCGTAACTCGCGTATTTAACATCCGTGATCTTGGTGTGATTTTTGACTGTCGCCTGACATTTCACGAGCACATCTCCTTAGTGGCCGCCGAGTCATACAGACGACTGGGCTTTGTCTTGCGTAATGCACGTGACTTCCGTAACCCTAGAATCATCAAAATATTGTATAATTTCCTTGTTAGAAGTAAATTAGAATTTGCAGCTTGTGTTTGTAGTCCATATGAATCAACATACACTCTAGTAATCGAAAAAGTTGAAAAGGCCTTCCTGCGCTACTTGTATAAGAGAAACCACGGGTACTATCCATTTATGTACCCCATGGATTTTTTACTAGGCCTTCTATGATATAACTCCTTAGCTGTCCGGTGGTCTCGAACGCAGATCATCACTGCTCTGAAAATTATACGGAATGTAATTGACTTCCCAGAATAGCACAACATACTATGCACATTTTATGTCCCTAACAATTACCTACGCCACCGGTCTAACCGCCGGCACAGACTATTCGCGACTGCCCTTATTTTTGACCTACCCGATTGTGACGTGTTGACCGACAGATTCAACCAAATCATATTATTGTGCTCGAGATTTTGTGAAAGACATTGTATATGAATAATTGCATGTCCAATAATAATAAATTTAAATGTATGTGTGTGTAATAATTTGACGAAATGTATTTTTAATTTTGTTTAATATTAACGCTGTACCTACCTATCCAGATGAAATTGTAATTTATATAGATAACAGTTATAAAATTAATTAAGTAACTACTGTTAGGTACTGGTGAATAACCGTTGTAATTAATAAATAAATAAATCATCATCTTCCTGATATCCATGTCCCATGTTACTTGGGGTTGGTGCAACACTTTATTTTAGCGTTACGTCACGCTATCATTCAATCCTTTTTAGGATTCCGTAGACAACAAGAAATCCTTATAGTTTCGCCATGCCCGTCTGTCTGTCTGTCCGCGGCTCTTAGTAGATTAGGTATACATACATACTTAGGGTATACATCCCTTGCACGTAGAGCGGGGATGTTTTTTTTTTCTCGTCTATCCCTTGGTGTGGGATATCGTTGGATCGACTGTTAAAAATATTGCAGGCCTGTGAAAACTGTTTATTTATTTATTTATATATACTTTATTGTACACCACAAAAACACATAACAAAAAAAACAAAATTAACACTACAAAATATACAATGGGCGGCCTTATCGCTTTCCGCGATCTCTTCCAGGAAACCTTGGAATGGACAGTGATTTGCCTGGACATAAAATGGGGCTGTCGTTGGTGCAAATAAAAACTATACAATATACTAGAATAGATACACAGATATATACATATCCAAAATAATAGATACATAAATACATACATACTTTCTAAATATATAAACAACAAAAATAAATGAAGACTATAGATAATTACAGTTACGAGAACAAGATCACAACGACAAGTAATGTTCCTTCAGTCTCTTAAATATTGGTAATGATTGCGCGCGTTTAATTTGAACTAATGAAAACTGTTTTTCAATTCAGGGATCCGTTTGTGTTATATTAAGCTTGAAAATCCTAATTTTCGTATAACGTGTGTAAAATGGAAATACCGTTTCGAAATCGAGACTCCGAGAGTCATTTGTTCTTCCTGTTATTATGATCACTTTTTGTACTGGACCATACCTGGAAACTTTCAGTTCTGAAAGTCCAGTCCAACTTTTATTGACCTTTTTTACGAAAACAATAAGATTTTAAATACTCCCACCATCCCGGTACCGTGGCATGCACCATATGCACAATGTTTTGCGTTAGGTACACTTCGCACTACAACGTAAACGCAACGCTAAACAGCGAATTTTCACATAAATAATAAAAGTCATTTTCTAGCAGTTTGATATAAACAAACGCATAGATGACGGCTGACTGATGGGTCTTTTTAAATCATGTAATAACTGTCGTAACAAAAAATATACTTTTCCTAGAATATAATTCATTACACGTCAAAAAGCGATTTTCTAATCGTTACTGTCAAGCGTTTATGAAATTATTATACACACAATTACTAATGAATTTCAATATAAATGACAATTAGCGTAACTTAGTACGTAAAGCTTCGAGTAGATTAGTAAAATACACAGGGTGACTTGTAATTTGACGTTTTCCTCAAGAGACATGGAAGTGTGACCCATTTTCAACAAAAGCACCCCAAAAAGCCAAAAATATTCATAGGATTCGAGAAAACAACATTTTTAAGTAAGTAGGTACCTATTCTTTTAAAAATCCCAGAATAAATCGCTACCTAAATATTACTTTTCTCTAAACTCTCAAATTTAATGGACTTCACAGGAATTCTACTGGTTACCTAATAGTTTAACAAACTTGATGTAACCTAATGTTGTACCTACAACATCAAACAGCTAAAAGTTAAAGGAATAACGTTTATGAACCACTAGCTGTGCCCGTGACTTCGTCCGCGTGCATGTCGGAAAACAATAATGTGTAAAGCTTCGTGCAGACTAGCGCGACGTGACAGCGCGACGCGACAGCGCGACGCGACAGCGCGACGCGACAGCGCGACGCGACAGCGCGACGCGACAGCGCGACGAGACAGCGCGACGCGACACCGTTTATTGTTATAACGTGAAGTTTTCTTACAAATTGTATTGTTCGAGTCGCGTAGCGCCATCGCGTCGCGCTGGTCTGCACGAGCCTTAACTTAGTGAAAGAAGGTGTAGGTACCCCTCCTCCATTGAAAAGGAAGAATCTTCCGATCTTGCCTGGTGGGAAGTGTTACCTGGGGTTCTCTACCACAGCCCTTTCGAATTCAGTCACTGCGTCTTTGGTCGCGGGATGCCACATTTAAGCGGCGTAAATATTAAATTTTTAGAAACTAATTTTGCGTGCTATGTTGCGTTTCACGCCGTGACAGCGGCCGGCGACCGCTACTTCCAAGTTGATCGCTTTCCATAATATCATAGTTGGAAATCCAATAAAAGTCCATCAACATAAGTCCATAATTAGGCCTCAATTAGAATACGCAGTGCCGATCTGGAATCCTTACTATGCGAAATATATGGAAATTATAGAATTAGTAAAACGCAAGTACCTTCGTGCTATGCAATTTAGATATTTTCGAAAGAAAACATCATACCAATCGCTTCTTAAAGCGTGCCCCAATTGCGTAATACACGATCAATCAGGGGGCCAATTCTCGATTTTAGAGATGGTGTCGAACTCTACAAAAAATTCTAATGACGTCATTTTTTCGACAAATTTTAAAAGTTGCTATTCTGGGGATGTCGAATTCGACATTTGTCGAAGGCTAACTTTAGAGTTCATGTCGAGTGCTTCTGAGCAGTAGAGATGTCATGTCGATTGTAGAGATACGTCATTTCTGAGTGAATTCGTTGAGTTTTGGATTTTCACTGTGTTTTCTTTTCTTTAATTTTTAAATAAAATACGGCTTGGCATCTCATACCTACTGGTAATTCGATTTATATTCTTTGATTTGTGCATTGTGTTTTCTTGAAACGACGACCTTCGCGCAAATAACAGACTCTGTAATTTGTGTACCCACGATTGGACTTGAAACCACTGAAAGATGGACGAGTTTATTAGCATTTGTATCTCGGAGTTGTTGGAAAGTGGCGAGCAACTGGCCAATACACGGCGACAACAGCGCACTTATCCCACCGTCGATATTTACGACTTGAGCGAAACAGAAGTCATTAAAAACTTCAGATTAGATAAAGATTTAATAAGGGTTCTAATAGATCTATTGGCTCCTGTAATTCAGGATACCACGAAAATAGACCTGAAAACGAAGGTAAATAATCGTCTGCTTCATAATTTTATTAGTCATGTATAACTGTTCACTAAACTAACCTTACCCACCAAAAATACTAATTGCACACCCTAAAATACCTAAATTAATTATACAGTCAACTGTCAATTTGTCAAACTGATTATTTTTACACTAAACGTTTCGTTTTATACTTAAATAATTAGGTTTAGTCAGCGTTTTAAAACAAAATCATTCATTAACTCATAGCTACCTAAAACGGAACGTGTGATTCTTCATAATGGTAACATTATCTTCACTCGACTCGACATTTTCGTGACATTTATTTCTATTTTGACTGAGAATACGGAATTCTGCTCAATTCGACATTTTTTGAACTCGAGATAAATGGCGAAAATCGAGAATTGGCCCCCAGAATCTGAATCGTTTCGAAACAGATTTTTAATCCATTGCTTCATAACTTTGAAAAAAAATCTGCTCAACAACGTAAATAACGCAATGAATGTTGTTGAACTGTCAAAATGAAACAAATTTGTCGTAATCGTTTACGAAAATGTGTTGCGTAATTAGATAGCTGCTTACAGTCAAGACGCCTTCTCCTCGACACAATGACGTTATTCAGTGTATGCCGAAACAAGTTTGATTGCCCTGACTTGGTGACTGGTTTGTGTTTATAAGAAGTAGCAACTACAAGCAATGTTGGACCGCCAATGGGAAAGTTTATGTGGGAGAAAAACAAGGGATGCCCAGCCGACTTATTAAATCCGAAGAGGATCTAGCCCTACTTCGCAGGCAAAAATGACTAGTTTGCCGTACTTTATGTCTTGTTTATAAAAATATTTTTCTAATTTTGTATCAACTTAATATAATATTAATGTCATTAACTACTACTAACACTCAACACTCACCCACACTACACTTTACTCTAATAACAAAATGTACATCACACATTTGTTTACATAAAACGTTCTTACGATTTTGCCCAGATATCAAACGCCTTTGCAAATCTAATAGCAAAGTTCCTCTCCATCTAAACATTGTTACGCAAATATCTAAAATACATATTATATACAAACCACAAATACACCCTGATCATACTCAAATCACATATACACACACATATCTACACTACACACCTAACCATCTTGATTGCCTACCAACATAATACAGGATAACCTAACATTATTATTTTCCCTACCTCTGCCAGAAACAGCGCCTACCTAAAACATTTAGCAATGAATTACAGTCTATCCACATCACTGATATTTTTAAATGTAAACAAGAATAAATTATTATATAACATTCGATAATTTACTAAACAATTGCTCTAACATAGATTCCATCTCTGTGTCGGATTCAAGCAATTGTGATCTTGACAATTGCATTCCATCCAATATTAAACCCACTGACTCACTCAAAATTCATAATCAAAATATTAGAAGTATCACAAAAAATATGTCTGGCCTACACACGATACTAACTAGGACTAAAATAAATTGGGATATAATTACCCTAACGGAATGTTGGCTGCCCAACACTCACACTATCCCTGACTTGTCAGGTTACAACTCTTTTTCATCCAAGAACAATAATACTCAGAATGAGGGAGTTGTAGTCTATGTACACACACACCGTAACGTTTCTGTACACGAACCCTCTTTCTCAGATGCAAACTGTCTCCTGATAAAAGTAGACCACAACACTATAATAGTACTAGCAATTCACCGCCCTCCAAGCTACAAAGACATTTCCAACTTTCTAAATTCCTTAAACATGACTTTAATTAATATCGCACACTTTAATAACATCATAAGCACCGGTGATATAAATATAAATATCAGTGACCAATGCCGTGATTCTAGTAAGTATAACTACCTAAACTTATTAGCGTCACATGGCCTATTGCCTTCACGCGACTCAACTCCTTGTCTCGATCATTTCATCCTAAAAACCCAATGTTCCGCCTCAACACTAGTGGCTCACTCTGCGTTAACTGACCATGATACAGTACTATTATTTCTAACCAAAAAAAAATCTAAAGAATCTGTAAAAAAAAACAGTAGTACGCATTAATCACGATCAGTTAAATGCAGACTTTAGACTAGTTGACTTTAGTCAGGTTTACAATACACAGGATCCAGACGAGGCGGCTGAAACCATGGTCAATTCGATTAAAAAAGTGATTGAAACTAATTCCAAATCTATTAAAGTTCCCAACCGTAAATCAACTATTAAACCATGGATTACTCCAGGTCTTCTTCGTTGCATTCGGCACAGAGACAATCTTCATAAAAAAATTAAAAAGTCATCAAATAATGAGACACTAAAGATAACTTTCTCCAGGTATAGAAACTTCTGTAACAAACTGCTGAAGAATTTGAAAAGGGAACACGAAAAAAGTGAGCTAACAAAAGCTGGTAATAATCCTAAACAAATGTGGTCGGCAATAAACACATTAACAAACAGGGTAACACGCAAAGAAACTTCCAAACCTCTCCTAAAGTTGGCAAGCACCCCAAAGCTCTCGGTTAACGGTGTAAATGATTACTTTGGTGCTGTTGGGGAAAGTCTTGCCGAGAAAATAGTAAACGACCCAGCAAAGGTTTCCACTGATCCCAGCAATAGAATCTCCCAATCCATGGTACTCTTGCCTACCGACGAGGTCGAAGTGGGCAATTTATTAATAAATCTACGCAGTGGCAGCGCTGTGGGTTGGGACAGGATATCCAGTGACCTCCTAAAAAGACATCGGTTCTTGATTACTCCACCCCTAACAGACATCTGTAATCTTGCACTCTCCACAGGCAAATTCCCAAAAGTCTTTAAGAGAGCTATTATACACCCGATCTTTAAGAGTGGGGACAGAAACCGTGTCGATAATTACAGGCCTATGGCGGTGCTCCCAGCCCTGTCAAAGGTACTAGAAAGAATAATGAACATTAGACTTGTCAATTTCCTGGAAAAGCATAATCTTCTTTCCTCAACTCAGTTTGGTTTTCGCACCGGTAAATCTACTGAGAATGCAGTCCACGAATTGATGAACTTTATCGTTACAAACCTAGACAAAGGGCAAAAACTCCTTAGCATATTCTTAGATCTCGCTAAGGCATTCGACACGGTTTCTGTACTTATACTCACTGATAAAATGGAGAACCTGGGAATTAGGAGGGATCCAACTTCAGCTCTTTAAAGACTACCTCAGTGAGCGTACTCAGTGCGTTAAGATAGATGAGTTACTTAGTGATGAATGCAGAGTCACCTACGGCGTGCCCCAGGACAGTGTGCTCGGCCCGACCCTTTTCCTCATCTATATTAATGACCTGGGTATGCTCACCCTTCCTAAGGGCAGAATTATAAGTTTTGCCGATGACACGGCCCTCCTGTTTAGTGCGGACTCCTGGCGCGATGTGTACTCGTACGCTCAGTCGGGCTTCAATACTGTCACAAAATACCTACGCAGTATCGTACTCACGCTAAATGCGAGTAAAACTCATTACCTTACCTTTGCACTAAAAAAATCAAATTTACCCATAGTGCCGGACACCATTAAAGTCCACTCGTGCCCAACACCGCGCGATGCTGCCTGCTCCTGTTTCCACCTGTCTAAAGCCGAATCTGTGAAATATCTGGGGGTAATAGTCGACAATACCCTTAGATTTCAACAACACATAGATTCACTCATTACTAGGCTACGTAAATTGATTTATGTTTTCAAAACTCTGAGACACGTAGCGGATGACAAACTAAAAAGGTCAGTCTACTTCGCCCTCGTTCAGTCATTGGTAAGTTACTGCATAACAACTTGGGGCGGTGCACCTAAAACCACTCTCCTTGAACTCGAGAGGGCCCAGAGAGTTATCTTAATAGTATCCAATTTTCTCCCATACCGTTATCCTACAGATCTACTATACAAGCAAACAAAAATATTTACAGTACTCCAACTATTTATCCTGAACACCCGACTAAAACAACACTCACTACTCACCTATCATCCATCAATGACCCATGGTAAGATACGATATAATCCCGTAAGTCGCACTCATTTTCCCCTTTCGACAGTATTCTCCAACCGCTTCTTTTGCTATCTGGGACGATTCTTGTACAACAAAATCAATAAAACTCAACTGATTTTTAACCTTAATAAAGGACAATGTAAAAAGAAGCTTGCCACTTGGCTACAAGGGCTCAACTATGATGACACCGAAAAATTACTTACTAGTATGACATAACGTATACCAACTCCTGTTTAATAAACCCTCACCCACACCCTATCACACACACACCTCCACATACGCACTCTCACACATACACATACGAAACACATCTTACTCACGTCCTCACTACATTACTAACAATTCTAACACTATAGAAACACATTTTTTTTTTTTGTGTTTTTTTACCTTTTTGTCTATTTAGTTTTCCATTCATGTAATATTTATTTATTTTTTAAACACCTTATGTTGTACTACAGACTCTAAAAGCTATTACACAACCTCCTAATTCAAAATTTGTTAAATCACCTTTATCAATATTATCATGCAATGCATCCAACTGCTAGAGGGCGGAGACCTGGTGACCTGAAACACAGGCCCTTAAAGCCTACCTTAGGCACCAGTCTCCCACAGTAAACTAAACCAAATAATTTATCATATTTAACAATGTCTGTAATGTTTATTGTGGTGAGAAAATAAATACTTATTATTATTATTATCAGGTTCCTCGAACAGTACATGGACGGGAGGTACGCACCAGGCGACTGTTCGCTACCAGCTTTTGTAGATCCAATGCTGGTATGCGTTCGCCGTTATACCGCTTAGTTGACACATACAATACGCGTTTTGGTGCAATAGACATATTATTCCTAAGCAGAAATAAATTTAAAGAGGATATAATTAAAATTCTAAAGGAACAGCAGTAGGCTCCATAGGATTTACGCAATGTAGGTATGGCAATTATTAATACATCACGCATGTTTTTTTTATTTTATCTTTTTTTTTCATGTTTTTTTTTTGTGTTTGTTACTTACATCTATAGAATATTGTTTATGTTTTTTTTCTCTCTGTATAACTTCTTTTTCATTAAGTTAGCCCTGCTACAGCTAACGTTTGCTAACAGCTTGTTTTTATTATATAATAATAGTAATCTGTGGGAAATGTTGTGGGTAGTTTATTTGTTAAGTTTAATTTTAAGAATTATATTTTATTTATATTTTAAGTTTAATTTTTGATTTTTCTGTTTATGTTTAAATACTACTGTTTATTTTCCCTAACGTAATAAATAAATAAATGAACTTTTTTTGTGTGTCACCCTACTTTGCTTGATTTGTTGTATGCCGCCGCCATGATGCACAACAAAACAAAGCGACATCAATGCCTCTACCGGTAGATAATCTAACTATTTTACCATAATATGATCACTAATGTTTGGCCACATCATGAAGTAGTCGTGCGTTTAACTGTTCTTATCATTAAACGTTGAGTATTCAATGATCTGGCCAGGGCCACATCATGATGTAACCAGTGGTCGATGTTAATTTCATGAAATGATCAATTTTAAGATCTGGCCAAGACATATAGATAGAAGAAGAAGAATAGATTTGCAATTATATTGTATGTATGTACTCTACGCTATTGCATATATTAACATTTATGTGAGCTTGAAATGTTTTAGATAATAGAATACTGGTGAATACGGCACCACCCATCTATTGTCCAAAACAATTTCTTGCCCACGGAACCTGGTAGATGCTGTAAAACCACCTTGCGGGGCTGATTTGTACAGATACAATACGGAAACCCATTTCCCCCCGAAATGATCTGTGCTAAAAGTGCTCTTAGGGTATTTTTTTGAACACTGGCCATCTTGCATGCATGGTCCTCAGATCATATGTTCTGAGGTGATTCCCTATTTAAAACACCACATGGCCCGTGAACCATGTGTGTCTTAATTATGTCATGCAAAATTGGATATTCATTTTGGTCTGGAAATTCTGCATTTCTGAGATGACACTGTCAACAGCATCGGGAGTCGAGACGAATTTTAGTTTTTTTGAGCTGAACCGAATACTTTGTCTTTAATATGGAGATCAATCATAACTTTGAGCTTCAAATGAAAAACCCGTGTAATCTAACCTATGTCATGCCTATCGTATGACGACTGTCCTGTGAGAAGTTCCTGAAAAATTTCATTTGCTCTGAACGTTATGAAAAGGTCCGGCCAGCCGTACCGTAAAGAATGCAGGATGCTTTTTGACACGTCCTTACGGACATGCATTCTTTCGTGCATAGGTATATTGCGAACCGCCTGTAAAACTGGATGGCAAGATGACTATCGCCCCAAGTTTTCGACGCTATTATCGGTCCCGCAAGTGCACGTATTCTACAGCGCGTAAACGACGTTGGTTAATGCGAACCAGTGCACGGCGCTCACGTTGAGCCGATATCTAACCGCGCATCCCGTTCCTCCATGCTCTCTTGCGACCGATAAGCCGCTTTAAGAGCACGCTGTATTCTGAGTCTAATTTACAAACAAACATTTAAATTGATACAAATAACAAAGATTATTGCGTATGTTATCTTCGTCTAAACTTTTTTGCTGCTCCAGTATTTTAATTGTACCTAGGTATTTTGTTAGCGTGGTAATCACAACAAACAAAAGAACGAATTTCTTAGTCTTCGGTACAGTCGAGGTAAATACGTGTTAGACAATAAAGTAACAAAAGCGTACCTACTTAGAAAGTACTGTTTATTGTTGTAGTAATGGAGAAATGAACATTTCTCACTATTGTTTCATGTTAAATAATTAAGTCGTAGGTACTCGTACCTATCATGATTTGAAAAATAAGTATAAAATTTAACCAAAATGGTTTCATTCTTTGTTTCTATTATCCTCCCACTGGAACGCCAATAGCAATTACACCAACGTGCAACGGAGCAAAAAATTGCTCAGCGTTTCTTTACACCCGTTGACCGGCTATAAGTGGCGCCCAACTGTTTATGAGAAATCAAACATAATATAGAAAAAGGGATTTATAGGCATACCAGAACAACCAACTCCAAAAGCAGCACATGGTGTATTTTAAAGCGTATAATTATGCCCTAGATTCTGAATTTATTCCTCTTTTTTTTAGGAAGCAGCAGCAGAAGTAAGTTCTAGATTGTATGTTTAGTTTATAAAAATCGTACCTAGGTAATAAAAAGATAGGTATAGTTACTTTAATGTAAATATATTTTATTTCACATCAAACATCAGTGGGAGATCGTCCTAGGGCGACTGTGGTACTGTAGGTACCTACCTGTGCCGCTCGCAACAGGAATATTTTAATAAATACGTAGGTAATTTGCATTACACTTTTATTTTTTTTCTTTTTTTTCTTTTATTATTTGACTTGTATTCATTATTTAGTAATAACAATATTTGAAGTTTAGTAAAAGGAATAGTACCTACTGCAATAAGACAGAAAAAGCTTTAGTTTTTTTTTTTTTTTTGAGACCACCTTAGAAAATAAATGAACATAACCTTTTATACCTGTAACACCTTTTTAACATGTATTATGCAAATAAATTATTTGAATTTGAATAAAAAAACAGGCTTAGCCCACGTTCGCACGGAAGTTAAAATATCGCGGCGGGATTTTAACGCACACTGGATTTTCAACTCTCGGTATTGATAGTTGCTTCTTCTTCGGTAGTCGAGCGTTGAGAATCCAACGCGCTGGGACGCACTCTCATCCCAGCGCGTTGAAAAAACACAATGTTGGATTTTCAACTCTCGGTGCCAAGCAGAGCGTTGAAAATCCAGTGCACGAAATAAAATCACCCGTGCGTACCTGGGCTTAAAATAAATAAAGAAAATACTAATAAATATCCCAATAAATTATATTACCGCGACGTGCGCCGTTCTTGGGCCGATTTGCCCCCAAGGCCAAATGTAGATATAGGTAGGTAGGTACCTCATTTGTATGACGTTTGAACAGAAGCATAGCCAGTATCTAGCTAGTAGATACTAGCTAGATATTATTCTCTACAAGACCTGGAGATCTATATCCAGATTGAGATATCGGCATGGAAATGAAATTTCGACTGACGATTCCCAAATGTGGTCAACAAAAATAAAGCAAATAATAAACATACCTAGTTCTTAAAAAAAAAATGCCGCCATGCCGTTGCAAGTACAGCTATATAATAGCTAATTATCCATTCACACACACACGGCTACACACCGCGTTCGCCGTCTTTTGTCAAACAGAGATAGCAATATTCCAAACGAATTTGTTGCAGTTGAGAGCTTTGCTCCCCGGCCTCGTAGTGTGCTTGTTTTTGGTGAAAGTAAGGTAATTGCGTTTAGGTATACTTAGCTTTAGTTTATTCCTATGACAGTAGTCTGTTATTCTGTCCAGGTCTTGCAGGCTTAACGATTGCATTCTAGCAATCGTTAATGGTTTTGGACTTCAGATCATTTTCATACAATTAGAACATTGTGTTGTGAAAACATTCTTAAAAGCTATATCATTAACAAATATGTTAAATAATAACGGCCCAAGGATAGAGCCTTGTGGGACACCGGATGTAACTTATTACTTACAATAGTGTATAATCTGTATCTGGCGATTGCGCTTATTATCCTTTGGCAGCGTTTTGAAATATATAATGAAAACCACCGCAGCAAGTTACCTCGAATTCCGTTTAAGGCTATTTAATCCAGCAAGTTGCAGCTTGTCAAAGGCCTTGCTAAAATCTATGTAAACTTCCGTCTACTCTTCTACTTGCAAGTTATTATAAAGTTGGAAAAGGACAGAAGGTTTGTGGTAGTAGATCGCTGTTGCTGTATAATGGAATTGTGCAACGCTGGATAAATTTCAACAGTCTCTCAAAAACCTTAAACAATGTAGAGAGAATCGAGATTGGACGATAGTTCTCAACGTTGCCCTTTGTGCCACCCTCATATACAGGTGTGATGTCTGCACGTTTTTTACTCTTTTGGAAACACCCTCAGTAACGCACTTTTTATAAATTATACCTAACGGCTTGCAGATGAGAGCAACAGTGTACCGTAGAAAATATGCAGGTATGCCGTTAAGCCCTGGACCTTTTTAAGTTCTTTTAGGATCTTATGTATCTGTTCTATGTAAGTTGGAAATTATATCAATAGCTGAGGAACTTGCTGCTGGCGGTTGCCATTTAGACAAGAATGGCAGGTACGTAAACTGAGTGGTTTTTTTTAAACTTCTCAGATTTTTTAGGTTCACTGGATTTGGTGTCTTTGTAGTGAAGTTTTGCTGGGATACACGGTTTGGCTTTTCGGTTTGCTACGTATGTCTAGAAGTGTTTAACATATGTGTGTAGGCTATCTTCTACCGAGCTAATGTACCTACGAAGAAAAACATTTACCGCACTTATCCTTGAGGCCGGCTGTGACCGTAAGGTCATGGCAACTCGACATACTTCGAGCACAAATGTGACCCTGCGAACACGCAGGTACACGCTGTTTAAATCTCTATTATAAAATAAGGGCTAATAGAGTCTGTGAATAATTTTACTTTATGGACCAGACGGATAGGATAATCGACTAAATCATTCGAACAAAAGTATGTCGAGTAAAACCGGCCTCGGAAAATAGGCCTCTATCGGTTAACTAGCCCTAGTGAATGTTTCATAATACTAGGTATAATATTATAGCACTTTGCCCGCAGCTTCGCTCCCGTGGTCTTTCCCGCAGGACCCGTTATTTTTCCCGGGACAAAAATTTGCCTATGTTACTCCCTGAATGGTACCAAAAGAATTTTTCAAATCGGTCCAGTAGTTTCGGAGCCTATTCAATACAAACAAACAGACAAACAAACAATCAAATCTTTCCTCTTTATAATATTAGAAGAAGAAGATAAACTAGCTGTCCGCCCCGGCTTCGCAAGGATAGCACTAAGTAGGTATCTACTTATCTACGGCGCACCTACAAAAAACTCAAAGCATTTATTTCAATTAAACCATTTACAGGCACTTTTGAATTGTCAAGGGTCGGTCAGTCAAAAATATGAAGCTAGTTGTCCATTCCAAAACGTAGTAGGTAGGAGAAGAACGGGCAAGAAACTCCACGGACACTCTATCAAAAATTAGATACAAAATACCTATTGGTTACAACATTCATTTTGAAATTATGCATGTCAGAACAATGTGGAAAGACGTGCACGTTCGTAAAAGCGTCCGTGATAAAAAGAAAAAAAATAAAGAATCAACATGACGCATGGATCAGCACTATTCAGCTCAACCATTTTGAAGGGAGTTAAATGATCCAACACACGCGCCACCACCAGCGAGACATCTGAGTGAGCATGACATATTACTCACAGCCGCCAGGGCACATTCAAGTCAATGAAATACTACATATTACCCGGTAAATGGTAGCTCTTTAGTACATACTCGTAGTACTCACACCTGTGCTATACAATTATATAATATAAAGGAAATTGAGTTTATACAATACAAAGATGGTCTTACAATCTTCAGCAGCTCCAACAGTATTTTCAAAATGTTAATCAGTGTGTATATCAATTAGTTGTGGTTGTGGAGCAGGACCAGCAATGAGCCAAGCATTTTTATCAGTGATGTAATCCCCCAACTTATAATATGCCTGCCTACATACAAGTAGTGTGCGTTTTATACAAGATTTGAATTTCGTCTCATTAAGTTGAATTAAGTGGGGAGGAATTTTACTGTAACATTTTAAACAGTAGGTACCCCATGAAAGATGAGTCTACCTTAGCCAGTCTGAAACCTGGTTGTACTAATAGGTCCCTATTTCTTGTACTATAATTATGTCTATCACCACTTTTACTAAAAAGATGTAATTTTTTTCTTACGTACATGATGTTTTCATATTTAGATTGACAAGGTACCGTCATGATGTTAATATCCTTAAACAGTTCCCTAAGAGAGTCGCGCCTGCGGAGACAATAAATGGATCTGATCGCTCTTTTCTGCAGAATAAAAATAGACTCGATGTCTGCAGCCCGTCCCCAAAGTAAAATACTGTAAGACATGATACTATGAAAATAACTGAAATAGACTAGCCTCGCGGTAACTACATCAGTAAATTGACGGTTTTTTCTGACAGCATATGCTGCTGAACTTAGCCTACCTTACCTACCTACCCTACCTACCTACCCTACCTACCTACCTACCCTACCTACCTAGCCTACCTACCTACCCTACCTACCTACCCTACCTACCTACCCTACCTACCTACCCTACCTACCTACCCTACCTACCTACCCTACCTACCTACCCTACCTACCTACCCTACCTACCTACCCTACCTACCTACCCTACCTACCTACCCTACCTACCTACCCAACCTACCTACCCTACCTACCCTACCTACGTAGGTAGCTACCTACCTACCTTAACTACAAGAAATATAAAGTATCCCATCCTATGTCCGTCTCCTGGTTCTAAGCTACCTCCCCAATCGGTTCAGCCGTTCTTGAGTTATAAATAGTGTAAATAGCACGACTTTTCTTATATAAGTTTAAAGATGTGAAACTGAGTTTGTTTGTTACGCTTTCACGCTAAAACGGCTGAACGGATTTGGATTTTTGGATGTAGGTACTCATAAATACTAAAAGTAAAGAAAATATCTGCATAGAAACCTTGCACATGTAATG
Organism: Xanthia togata; assembly: GCA_963853775.1. Lineage (NCBI taxonomy): Eukaryota > Metazoa > Arthropoda > Insecta > Lepidoptera > Noctuidae > Xanthia > Xanthia togata. The sequence goes on from OY970790.1 coordinate 1,801,843, forward strand.
AAGAGTCTAAATGACAAACATTTATTTTAAAAGCTTGTAAGGCTTACTCAAAAACACGTATTTCCTGAAACAAATTTCTACACACTATTTTTCGTGCGTCTCACTTGCTTGTTAGTAGTTCTCACTTGCGCTTGATAGAAATAGAAATCATTTATTTGCCAATAATGTAGATATACAGATATGATGGTAATTTTTACGAGAGTCCCGATACATTTTGCCGTATGGCATGCAAAATTATTTATCATAAAACATTCAGTAATCAAAAAAATAAACAAAGAAACATAAAAAATTACATTCCATTCAGTCAACATTTGCTAACATTATTAGCGATTCACTTTCAGAATTAGGCCCAATGCCAATACTAAGAATTACAAAAATAAATAAAAATGTCAGTAACCTAAACTACAAATGTCAATCAACTTAATTAAAAATGGCTGAAGACAAAGTTACAAAATAATGTCAATAAATTAAATTTTTAATAACTCGTAAGTATCCTTAGAGATTTAAAAACAGGCCGACAGCATACGTAGTATCTCTAAGTAGTCTGTGCCGACAGCTTTCTGTAGTTTTAAGACCTGTCATTGATCGAAGGCACCGTTTTTGGGCCCTAAATATCCTTTCTCTTTCACTGCAGTTTCCCCAAAAGATGACACCAAATCTTAGTGAGGAAGCAACTAAACCATGATACGCTAATACTAATGTATTGATGTTTACTTTTTTTGGCTTTAAAGTACATACGCCGTTTTACTTAATTTAATACACACGTTTTCAGTTTGATGTTTCCATGTCAGTTTATTGTCGATGTGTACTCCTAGAAAGGGGTTCGGGCATTTTGGTCCTTATGACCAATGGGCTCAAATCGTACATCGATGGATAGGTCTTTTAAAGAGGAAAAAAAGTTATTATTGGGGTACATTTGAACTTGTTGTCCGATTCGAGATATCGGCTTATAAAATATGTGTTTTCAGTATCTCGGATAGTACGCAAAAAATCAATAAAATACGTATTGTGTAGTGATTACTAAGCTGGAATGAGTATATGAACTCATTCCACATCGGCAAAAACTGCATAAACATATTATTTATATAGGTACGTACATAGTTTTTTTTTTATATGAATTATTATTTAGGTAAAAAGGCATTCGTATAGATTTAGGCTTACAAGTTATTATTACCAAGCAAGTATTAACAATAGCCTTATTCTGCGAATAGGTCCGGTCGGGCATTGGAGACGCAAAACACAGCTATCCCCCTCCATCCCCCGCCCGCTACCTGGCAGCGGCCGGGGCCGGCGCACGCGCTTATATGCGCTGTGGCACGCGCCGCCATTTTACCTCCCCCCGTCCTATCCGCGCAGGAGTCCCTCAAGGCTCTGTGCTCTCCCCCCTAATCTTCACGCTTTTCACCAGCGATATCCCAAAGAGTAAAAGGGCGCAGTTGGCTCTGTTCGCAGACGATACGGCCATTTACTACAAGCGAACCAGCACTGACTCGATAGCCCACACTCTCCAGACCTCAGTCGACATGCTCGGCACCTGGTTTAGAAAGTGGAGGATCGAAGTTAACCCGGATAAAAGCCAAGCGATTCTCTTTAGGAAACCGCGCAAAAGGTTCAAACCCCCCCGACCCATCACCATGTTCGGCAAGCCTATCCCTTGGGAGAAGCGAGCCAAATACCTAGGTGTCGTCCTAGATCAGCATCTCACCTTCAGTGAGCACATAAAGCAGGTCCGCTCGCGAGCCGCTTTCGTCCTCGGTAGACTCCACTCCGTCCTGAATGCACGTAGCAAAATGTCACTTAAGTGCAAATTGCGTACGTACACGGCGTGCGTTCGTCCCATCATGACCTATGCGGGAGCCGTATTTGCACACGCAAAACCCCGCCATATTCATAGGATGCAAACGCTCCAAAATAGATTTCTCCGGAAAATCACCGGTGCCCCCTGGTACGTTAGGAACGAGATCCTCCATCTCGACCTAAAGATCCCCACAATCCACCAATTTCTCAAACGCAATTCCAAGCGTTTCTTTGAGTCCGCCGCCAAACATCGCAACCCTCTGGTTGTCGAGGCCGCCAATTATGTCACGAGTAGAATCAGTCAGACCCGCCGCCCAAGGCAAATCCTTACCGACCCAGACGACCCCATAACCCTCCTCCAGGAGAGCAATAGGGCCACAAGTACAGTGCACAAGAAACACAGACACCGACCCGCATTCCGACCTCGCCGCCGAGGTCCTCCGCGATCGCGACCCGCCCGAGTAAATAATACTCCCCACCGACCCTTGCTCGCAGAAGCGCCAGCCCGCGTTTTGCTGAGAAATGTAGTCTTAAATTCCCCGATTAATAATAATGAATCATCTTTGATCCAGCCTGTCCCAACTTGCTGTCCTCCCCCCAGCGACGCCCTAAGCCGAGGTCCGTACCCCACAGGGGGTGCCCTTAGCGAGCGTTCGCCTAGTTTTAATTTAGAATAGTTTTGCCCCTGGCTGGAGGCTTTAAGTTAGTAGCTTAAGGCAGCCGCAGGATTGACCGGTTAAGTAGTCATCACCTCAGAGGTGAGCTACGAGATGCCCTAGACAAAAAAAAAAAAAAAAAAAAAGCCGCCATTTTAGTTGTTTATGTGTGTGACTAGTGTGACTACGTATTCGTCTCTCATCACGTTTACAACGATTTTGACCACTGCATTCTTTTGAACTCTGTTTTCTGCATCTTACGTTGACCCTGGCTTGAACTATTACTACCGAAGTGCTTTACGGTTGGACTATTTAACATAATGGAATCCTTCCGTTCTTGTGTGATGTGCCGAAGAGGACTACATCGAGGCAGATATCAAGAACATATTTTATCTGAAAATCTGCCGACAACGCGTCCAGAATTAGCAGCATTCATACAAGAAAATGCTGTTTTGGAGATTAGTACCTACACTCGAGAGCAATGAATCCGGGTCACTTAAAGAATGTTAAAAATCTCGGAAACTAAAAATGATAGGTTAATGCAATAAATTGTATTTAATAGACAATATAATACTCCTTAAATGAAAGTAAAAAAAATATGAGTCGCCATACATTTTATTAACACAAAATTACATAAAGAAAAAAACTGCTGATCTCTCCTTAAAACAAAAATAGGAAACATGAAATTTTTGAACTTTATTACGATTTTCTTGAATTTTAATACTTCGTATTGCCTCCTCGTGCTTCCATTACTGCGTTTACGCGGTTTGGCATGCTGTACACCAAGTTCCTTATACGATTTTGGGGAATATTCTCCCATTCCTCTGTGAGAGCAATTTTGAGCTCAGGAAGCGTGATTGGGGGAGGGTTTCGTTGTTTTACGCATCTGCCTAGCTCGTCCCAAGCATGCTCGATCGGGTTGATATCCGGGCTGCGCGCTGGCCACTCCATACGAGTAATGTTCATCTCTTGAAGGTAGTCATTCACAATCCTACCTGTATGAGGTCGGGCATTGTCATGCATAAATATAGCATCCTCACCTAAATTGACCATAAATGGACCAACGTGATCATTGAGGATTTCTTCCACATATCTTTCGCTAGTTAAAGAGCCGTTTTCTATGATCACCAGCTCTGTGCGACTTTCAGAAGAAATTCCGGCCCACACAAGTACAGACCCACCACCGTAGGCTACTTTTTCTTCGATGCATGCTTGCTTGAATCTTTCCCCTGGTCTTCGATACACTCTGTGTCTTCCATCGTGCTTGTAGAGCATAAATTTTGATTCGTCGGAGAACATAACTTTTGACCAATCTTCAATACTCCAATTTACGTGGCTCTGGGCATATCTTAGTCTTGAAATACGATGCCCACGCTCCAGTTTAGGGCCGTTTGCAGGTCTAAGGGGTTTTAAGTTAGATTCAGCAAGCCGACGTCTTACTGTCCATGCAATTGGGTTACTTCCTCCGAGGCGTCGAAACTGATTTGTGAGTTCAGTTCCTGTAAGAAAGCGATTTCGAAGCATGGTGTTCACCAAGTATCGGTCTTCTCGTGCTGTGGTACACCTGGTTCTGCCCGTTCCTGGTCTGCGTAGGTTAGAACCAGTTTCTTCGTAACGTCGGAGAACTCTTTGTACTGTTGACAGCGACACACCGACAGTCCTGGCTGTATCGCGCTGACTCCGGCCGGTTTCCAGCATTGTAAGTATTCTGGTGCATTCTTCAGGCGTAAGCGACATAATTTCAGCTTGAATAATGAATATAGAGCACTATCAACATGGTTTATGTACCCACATAAATGACAGATTACAAACAAAAGCAAAACCAAATGCTGTAATTTCGTAGTTCCATCTTCGAAAGTGGCCCTTTTTCAAATTTGATTTTTTTATGATATAACTTTACAATAACTAAGAAGTTTTAATACCTTAATTTAAGGAGTATTACATTGTCTATTAAATACAATTTATTGCATTAACCTAGCATTTTTAGTTTCCGAGATTTTTAGGATTCTTTAAGTGACCCGGATTCATTGCTCTCGAGTGTAAATAGTATTAAGTACTTAAACTTCTTAAGTATGGAAAAAATGGATTAGACGATTGTTATATCTCAGTTAAGTCTGCTAATCCATTTTTCTTGAACTATACACACGTTCAATAACAAATAATGAATCCCTTTATGTTGCACCTGCCATGTTTTGTACAGACTCTGTATTAAGTCCACCTTTGTACGGTATTTTTTGTACTTATAGTTTTAATAAATAAATAAATAAGAAGGTACACACGGCTACACATCAAGCTATACATTTCCAGTTTACGCTGATCTCACACTGTACGGAAATCCTATACAATGTGAGATCAGCTTATATTGGAAATGTATAGCTTGATGTGTAGCCGTGTTTACCTATAGTGACTTGTATACAGGTTTAAACAGGTTAGTAAAACCTTTTCGTCAGTGTTTCCTATTTGAGCGACCTTACTCTTTCAAAGGGATTTATAAACTAAAAGGCTTACTCAATATTATTTGTTTCAGGTAGTGTTCGATGGTAGACGGAAGGTGTGCCATCGTTGCTGGCAAAGGGCCGAAAATGCGACTCGGCATCAACCTGAACTGCCACCACAACAGCAACCGCAACAAAATGATGTGCTTCATGTACCGGACTACAAGAGAGCGCCAAACACAGCAACGCATTGTGTCTTTCGAGGCTGTCATAATACAACTCGCCATCGAATCCCGGAAGTTGTAAAAGTTCATGTTTTATTGGAACATAAACTGTGTATTCCCGAGAGCGCTAGAGTATGTCACGAACATCTGCACGGAAATAATTGGGACGATTTACCTGATTTTTGTAACATCTCTCATGACTACGGCCGCGCATTTCAGTGATGTTTGTGATATACTTAGGAATGCTTTCAAAAATGGACGTCGATTGAGATTTGATGAATTGCAAGGTATGAACGAGGAAGAAATGCATTTTTGGACTGGACGTACCCATGAACAGTTCAATACTATGCTATCACAGACGCCTTCATTAAGTCAAAGGTGTGCAGATCCTAGAACGGCTTTGGGTATTCTTATCACTAAACTACGAACAGGCGAACCCGACGAGAGACTTGCAACGTTGTTTTCTATATCGCGAAGAAAACTTGAACGCATTTTGGCCATTGCTCGAGAGTGTCTCAGCAACGATTATGTGGTACATCATTTGGGATTTCAACATTTAAACAGAAACGACATTTTGAATAGAAACCTCAGGATCCCTAAACATCTTTTCGGAAATGAGGAAAATACAAGAGCTATAATTATTTGTGATGGAACGTATATTTATATCCATAAAAGCAGCAACTTTCTTTTTCAAAGGCTATCTTATAGCTTACACAAATACCAAAACCTTTTAAAGCCATTTCTGCTTGTAACATCGGATGTTTACATAAATGATGTGATAGGACCATTTGCAGCCACAAAAACAGATGCTGAAATAATGAGCGAAATCATGAATAACGATCAACACCCACTTCACACATTACTGCAGCCGAATGATGTTTTTATTTTAGACCGCGGCTTCCGTGATAGTTTGAGTCACATCGAAGGTCGTGGATATGTCCATCACGTTCCACCGACGAAAAACCGAGAAGATACGCAGCTCACCACCGATCAAGCAAACGATTCAAGACTAGTAACAATATGTCGTTGGGTAGTGGAGGTGGTAAATGGGCGATTTAAGGTCGAATTCAAACTATTCAGACAAAAATATTTTAATAATGCACTGCTTCACATGTTCTGTGACTTGAAAATAGCAGCTGCCATAACAAACCACTTCCACATCCCAATCACCGACAGTCAACATTCAGAAGGTTTTATTGAACGAATAACACAAAAAATGCACACACCAAACATTTTATATAACTACGTAGAAGCTAAACGACTAAATCACCGAAGAGCTTCCTTAGATTTCCAAAGAATGGAAGCCAATGATGTCGAAGGATTTCCTCGATTAAGCGAAGAAGATGTCATATTACTGTCCTTGGGAACTTATCAGCTCAAACTTGCAAAATCGTATTGCAGCGAGCACTTACATAATGGACTCTACACTATCGAAACATATAGGGCAGATGCCTTACATGACATACAACAATATGGCATACAAGAAAATACGTGGCTTTTGCGAGGTCGCATTCAGTCTCGACACGTTAGGTCAAAGCAATACTTTTGCTATGTATTAATAAACTCAAATAATAATACAATTATTCAACATTATTGTACATGCTTGACAGGTCGGCGCACTGTGGGCTCCTGTGCTTATATTATTTCAATAATATGGTACCTAGGATATGCTAGACATCAAGGTTTCACGGAACCCGCAATTTTTTTGAACAATGTAACTATTGACGATGCTTAGTTATTTAAGTAGGTACCTATTATTGTAATGAAGTAGGTATGTGTTATGTAAAATAAAAATATACTAAAATGAAAGAGCTGTTTTATTTTAACCAAAATGTAATGAAAGTAGAATTGATGGTGAAAGAGTTGAGCAAGTGGTTTGTATGTAGTGCTGTGTTGGTTCCTACGTTGACTTATGGGAGTGTAAGTTGGGTATACGTTGGGTATAGGATCCATAGTCTCTGCCTACCCCTCTGAGAGACAGGCGTGATGTATTTATGTATGTATAGAATATAAATGTAAAGAAACTAATTAAAATCAAGTACTTACTTATTTTCCACTTTCGAGCAAAAAATAAATAAATCCTAACACATTACGGTAAATGCCAATACATTAAAGCTCACGGTCGCCATCTTTTTTTAAAATATTTTATGAACACTATAACACTGGAGAGATGTATACCTTTCATTTAAGATTAAATCATTAAAATCGGTTCGGCCGTTTGAAAAATATTTCAAAAATACTTAGAGATTTAATCAAAAATTGATTTAATATTCAACGTACGCGAACTCCGATCGGACAACATATCAGAACAAGCGCCATTTATCTATTCGTGCTCTATGAGAATATACCCTTCTAATGATATACTATTTATATTTATTGGGTCCAGGACCAGAGTCCATACATTTGTGCCCAAGGTCCTTTTGTTACTGTAGTTGTATCAGCGTTTTGGTCACTATACTTTACTATCATATTTTCTGGCTCTAGCCGCTGGTAGAAATGCATGACTTGTGTTTTATTTAGATTTATCACTAGATTATTTTTAGTAAGCCAATCTATAATTGTAAGGGTGTCGTTTATATCTTTTTTGTATTCCGTTTTATCTATGCATTCAATTATAGCTGTACTGTCATCCGCAAATAATGTCATTGGATGATGAATTTGACGCGGTAGATCGTTAATGTAAAGCAGAAATAATAATGGCCCAAGTACACTACCTTGCGGAACCCCAAACTTAGGTATTCTACAAGAAGATGAATATTTTAATTCACGCTAAGTTTTAGTACATAGGTACTCTCGATATTTCTGTGTACTGTTTCCGATCAGTGAGGTAAGACTTTATTAGGTTTAGTACGTTGCCTCTTATACCGTAGTCTTCAAGTTTATTTAAGAGGGTGTCATGTTTTACATAATCGAATGCTTTTGTCATGTCAGTGAAAATTGCACAAACAGGATTTTTCTTATCAACATTCTTCATGATCACTTTTAAAAGATCAAATATTGCCATGTTAATATTTTTATTCTTTCGAAAGCCCTTTTGCTCATCGCATAAAATATTATTTTTTATTACAAATGTGTACATAGATTCATATTATAACCTTTTCGAATGGATGGATGAATCTGGAAATATACCTGAGCTTATGCATGCATTTATTATATGGCTCAATGGTTTGGCTATGATGTCTGAAACAAATTTTACTGCCGCGGTAGAAACTTCGTCGTATCCAACACTTTTTTTTTATTTTTTAAATGTTTTATTATACGCATAATATCTTGAGGTATTACTGGGGGCATGAATAAAGAATTCTTGATATTAATATTGCCACTAAACTTGTCTTGCCCATATGTTTCCTATCTAGTTACGTTTTGTACCTGATCAACGAAGAAATCGTTAAATGACTCAGCATTTTGCTCAGGGTTTTTCACCAGTTTATTATCTTTATTTATTTGCATTAGATTCTTTTAACTGATTGTTATTATTAATTACCTGCCATGACACCTTTGATTTATTTTGAAAACAATTAATAAGGTAATTATTCTGAGCATTTTGAGTGAGATTTATAATTTTTTTTAGTCTCCGTGAATAATTTTTAAATGTATTTTTACTTTCACTTGAGGGTGTTTTTCTATATTTCCAAAGTAGGTTTCTCTGTTTCCTGCTAGAAATCCTTATTCCACGCGAAATCCATTTTACTTTTTTATCAGGTTTTACATTAATTAATTGTATTTGAAAGCATGAATCATAAAATAAACGAAATAGTTCTTGAAACTTAGCATACGCCTCATTATGGTTATCTGTTTCGAATACCTCAGAAAAAGACAGACATTGAAGGTGTTTTTTGAACAATGTTAAATTGTCATTGGTTAAGTTACGTTTATTAATGTGCCAAGAATTTAGTGTGCATGTTTTGTTCACCTGTATTTTTAAAAATTGAGTCGTGTGGTCGGATAATGCAAAATCGATTAATTCACTCACACATTTTTGTCTGAAATTATCAGCAAAGTTATCTAGACAAGTGCCGCTTTTGGGTCTGGTCGGTTGCTTGAATTCTAATTTAAAATAATAGTTATGTAATAAATTTTCGAAGTCTAATGTTATGTTATTTCTTTTTAGTGTGTTAATGTTAAAGTCCACCCACAAAAAAAAAAGATACTGAACTTAGTACATAATTGCTTCAGTAAAATGTTTAAATTAGGTATCTAAAAAAGAATAACAAGCTTTTCGAACATGCTGGCGTTGTCGATAGACGGGCCGGGTAGGGCCCTCTTAAGGGTACACCATGACCTGGAGAAGGACATAGAATAATATTTTGCCTTTAGTGTTAAGTGTGCTGTTATATTGAGAGGCATTTAGAAGCGACATGAAGTCGTAGTACCTAAGGCCAATTTAATAGATAAAATTTGACAATTCATCAAAATTCAACAACGTACCCTTGTAACGGCGGGCATAAAATAATATATTTTTTCGTTTTGTTAGAACTGCACAATTGCTTAACTTTTCTCAATTACGATTACATACTTATTGTAATAATGATCATTGATATATAAATATAAGTCAATGATAATGACCGATACGAGTAATTTTACGATTTGCTTTCACTACCACTACTAACTGACAGACGTCAAATGATACCTAATAAAATGACCTTACTTTAGTAGTAAAAACAAGAATAAATAGTTTTCGTACGTTATTTTCAATTTGCAGATTATGGTTACCAGCCAGTCTACAGCTCACTCTCTTTCCGCGGTTTTAGGATGGTTGTTGTATGAATGCTACCAACTATCAATAATAAATAGTAACAAAACAAGATGGTGGCATTAGTTCCAATTTTGGCCATGCACCAAAAGAACCTTATAACATTGTATTAAGTTTTCTTTCACATGTTTAATTATTACTATATCGCAGTTTATACTCGAAATACTTCACAACGTATGGCTTGTAATACTCGTTGAGTGAATGAAAAAAACCGGATGACTGAACAAAACGACAACAATGGCAACTAATGGATGGATGGTGTTTAATTAAAGGAATGGCAATACCAATTGACGTTTGGATAATTTGCTTGCTGTATTTCTGTGTGTATTTCTGACGATTTCTGCGTGATTGAGGAATGAGGATAGATTTTTATCGAATTACTGTTTTCAATAAACTTGGTAATAAAGACAATCTATTTTAGTGACAGCAAATATCATCGGTGGTTTTCGCACAAGCGTCTTAGCTTTAATTTTTAAACTCATTGCGGCTAAAAGGTAATTTTGACTCTAATTTGCCTTGTTTGTGATAGTAGACTCGTAGACTCGACTTAATTCGAACTAGATGAACTATACAAAAATCTGCACAAGTTTGTTTATCATTTGAACGGACTTACTCCCAATCTTTTCATGATTTAGTGAATACTGTTGAAAGCAACTTTGCATGTTGTGTCATCACAAACAGTGTTACTCATTGTTTAGCAGGTAATTTTCAATTTTATGTCGATTGGTTCATATGAATCGCTAAAGGTTATTGGGACAGATTTTTTATACCCATATTTGTGTGGCTTCTGTTGGGTGGATAATTATAATATGCACTCTATTATAGGTAGTCATTTATAAAAGTGATTCGACTTTTCTTCACACATTTTCTGCCTTGCTCATCATTTGATTGAAATCCTATAGGTATATCATAAGCAAAGCAAGCTACTTTTAACTGTTAATTTGAATACATTTATTCAGTAAGCTAGCTGCCTATATTTGACATACAATCAATGATATTGTTTGTAATCAGCAAAGCTTATTTCAAGAGGGTGGGATATACTGCTAGTATGTCTCGTGTTTGTTTATTTCAGAAATAACTCATCTTTTCACGCAGCAACAATTATGAAAGCTTTTGCAGTACCTACTTGTACAGAGTAATAATATTCACACACTCAGCAATTTGTGTATAACTAGAGTTAAAATATTAATTATTATTAATTACTGGGAGCCCATGTCCAGTTATCTAGCAGAGCTGGCCACCACCCACATTGCACTTTAAGCAATATTTCTATAAGTTATAATAGTAATTTTGACATTTATTATACTAGTTTGGACGTTTAGCAATTTTTTGTGCCAATTTAATTATTATACAACTGGGAAAAAGTGTAAAATAATATAGTAATAATCCACTGTTGTGAATTAGGGAACAATATTCATGAAGCATTTAGTTACATAAAAAAATAATGCATGAAGTTTGCTATTTGCTTAGAATTGTATCGGTAACATGCAGCTATGCTTTGTGTGTGTACAATCATTGTGTACCATTATAGGCATCCTTATCAGCAAGTGTGGACTGTGTACAGCTGTGTGTGTGGTGTTGCACATCGTTTATCTCAGTAGCTTCCAGCCCTCATTATAACTAGAGCACATAGTATGTATAATATTACAACCAAGTACATTGCTCAAGCTCAATAGTATTGATTGCAAAGCGATTGTCTCATTTAAAGTAATAAAGTAATTGTAAACAGATCAATAAAATCTTATAAGAACATTATTTTTATTCCTATAGATTAATTAGCTGTGTCTTTGCTTATTTGGGACTGACAATACATTAATTGGAATTCATTCATTCGTTATTTGGGTTTTTTTCTATTTCCACTATGGTAATTTTTTACCCACCATACCTTACAAATGCCCGAGGGTTAATAAGAATGAGGTGTGCTTTAATTTTATTTGATGATCAAGATGAATGGGGTTATAATTTGAACTAAGTAAATAGAAATAGAATCAATGTAAAACCCAGAAAATGTTTTTTTGCCTTCTTTTGTATATATTTATCCTCAACTCAACTTCTGTTTATTCATTTATTAGATGTAGGTTAGGTGTACTATAATTATGTGCTTTGACTGCTTGTGCGACTGACACATTTCCATGCATTGCATTATTGTCTTGAGTAAATTTTTAACATCAGGCTTTTTAATACTTCTATTCATTTTAAAATAATACTTTCTATAATAATATACCAACATCAATTAAGATAAAACTTTAAGTGAAGAATTATATAAAAAAATATCTCATTCTCCTTTTTTCATTCGAAAATTGTCATTAAAGATACAACAGTTTAGTGTTATGTTTTAGGAATGATGAGAGAAGATGATTGATTCAACATAGAAGAACAAGAAGGTAATAAACAAATTCTATTTATTCATAACACAGTGTGTATGATACACTTAACATGTAGATGTGAATGTTTGATAACACAACATCCTTTGTTTGTAGTGATACAGGATAGCAGTACAAGAAAACAATGAAAATGATGACATCAGAGGAATCAGACTCCCTGAGTACCGTCCCATCAGAAGGACATGCCGAGGATGTGTCAGGTGGGTTCAATGACTTACCAATGGTAACGTCAACAGTGCAATAAAACGGCTCCCTATTAAGCACTTTTAGCATGTACGTCATGGACATTTTGCATGCACATCATTCCATTCTGTATCTGGGGGAGGGCGTTGTAAGCTGCGCTATAGTTTGCAGCTATCATCGTTTTACTTAGTCTTGTCTTATTGTTCCGAAATGAACTTTTTTATTATTATTATTTTTACTGAATAAAGTATTTGATTATTGAATAAAGTAAAATATGACACGTAGTTTAGTCATTATTTCCTGTTCAGTGAGATAGTTTAAATATGTATATAATACCGAATTTCCTCTATGTCAGTTAAAAGGTAAAGAAATCGTTTGTCTTAGTAAGGGCATTATTGAAGAGCATAATAATTTTTCAATATAAATAATCATGCTAGTTTTTAACTCCAAGGAAACATTGATGTATTTCTAAAAGTACCTAATTAAAACAGAATTCAAATATTTTGGTGCCTCGTTGGTCTAGTGCTTGCAGGTACTACAGCTGAGCCTGAGGTCCTGGGTTTGATTGCTAGGTCGGGCAGGGTGTTATTGGGTTTTTTCATCTGGAATTTCATAGTAACAGCCCAGTCTGGATTTGTGCCCAGTTGATGGCAATAGGCTCGCATTACATGGGACTAAAACATTACTTGTCAAATGCCTTTTCCATGTAGATGATCAAGTTCTTTTCACATTATAAAATGAAAGGGATAAATATGTGGTAATTACCTTCGTCTTATTCACATTTGAAATTTGAATAGAAAAGAGTATGCATACGATTGGAGATGTTGAGAGCGAAGCTAGAGCAAAAAGTGTATAAGTGTCCCCATGACAAAGGCAAGAGTTTACGTAATTGAATAGAATATAGAAACTTAAGATGCATGTTTGCTATATTCATTATTGAGAGTTGCCCTTGACCAGAATACTGAGCAAGCTGGCTTTAGCCTCCGCTTTCCCACACTAGGTCACATTCAGGTCACCAATCAATAAAAAGAAAACTTCCTTTGTTGAATATTTTGTAAGCTTTCACACTATATTATGGTTATACATAGGACGCCATTGAATACAAAAATATACCTACACACTTAATTAATTTTAACACAAAGGCATTAATAATATGAGGAAACGATTGTGTTATTTATTTGACACGTACTTCCAACCAAAATATTCTCAAACTGACCCAATTTTATGGCTAAACTGTAATGAAAATAGTAGTCGTAAAATATGGTTACATAATGGCAGCTTCAGGCACGGAAGAGGCTCCGTCGTCCATGGTGTCCAGCGAGGCGGAGTCGGAAGGAAGCGTGCTGTCGGATGCGCGCCACGACGCCGAGGCCAGCGCGCTGGTCAGTGACCCCGCCACAGAGCTGGCTGGTGCGCTGCTCGAGAAGCCGGTGCCGGTCATCACCGACTGGCGGTCCGTTGGCACCACCGTCGGCGTCGGTGTTGCTGCCTACGTCGCCTCTAGAGGTCGGTTTATTACATTTTGTTATAGTCAGTCTTACATCTCATCTAATAAATAAAACTTATATGGTACCCCCTCTATCTATCTGCTCGTCATGGTGACTGTAAATGAAGGAGATATAATTATTGTCGAGAGAGGCTTGTGCTTGGAGTGAATTGTCAACGTCAAAAATACAGGACATAAATAGGGAAACTGAAACTCTCCTCGGTGTTTCTGAATGCACAGTAAACAACAACTGCCGTTATGGCAAGAAAGTTATCTAATTTAATAAAGTATAATGTTGCAAGTTGTTTGGGCCTTTCCCGTATTTATAAGAACGTTTGCATTAATCTCAGTTTCTGTCAAAAAATCATCTAAAGTCTGGCAAACGAAAGTAGAGACTGAATAGCGCGACAAATTTAAAAATATCAGCATTGCAAGACCAAAATTAGTCTGACATACTTGGAATAACCTAATTTGATACTTTAGAATTATTTGTTTAATTTTAATGATCGAAATCAAAAAGACGTTTCGTGACATTTCGAAAAATTAATTTACTTCGTCTGAATAAAAATACGACTTTAGTTATTATAACTATTATGCAGCAATTCGAAATTAAAAAATAATTATATTCTATAATAATTTTGGTTAATATTCACTGCCATAATCAAAATCTGAATCTAAAACTTCCATGTGAAAAGATTCATTAGAGTCACTGTTTTGTCATTTTTGAGTAAGTAAATGCTATAACAAGATCACAACATGCTGGATCAAATTTGGTTGACATTAGTATAGCATTGCCATATAAAAACTTTCCAAATAATTCGAGTGTCTACTTTCATTTGCCAGACTCTAGTTTGCCTACATTTTTTTAGAAGGTTTGACACAATGATTTCAAAAGGTTTGACATTGATTGTCGATGAGATGAGATGAGATTGCGACTTGAATTTGAACGTTTTATAAGTACGAAAATGGTCCTTCTGGTAATTTTGAACAGTCTTCCCTATATTTTTGACGCTGACTCTACAGAAAAAATGCAGTCTTTAGAATTTAGATGAAATATCGAACTAGTATAATGACATACTGGTCGCTCGCTGATGCAGGCTCAATGCTGCCATGGGGCGGACACAAAGGCCCGGTCGCCTCGGCCGACTCCGACCTGCGCCCGGGCGAGTTCGTGATGAGGCTGCTCTTCACCGAGTTCACCGTGCAGGCCGAGAGGAAGATGGAGGCCGTTATGGCTGAGCCACTGGTATGTCCACATTGAATCGACTATTATAGTCTCAATTTGAAAACACAACGGAATTTTTTTACAAAACCAGGTTAAAAAATAACATCTTTCATTTTGGTGCCAGAAGGTTGCTTGGTAGTAAAGAGCTTGTGGGCTCAAATCCGGGCACCAGTGTAACTTTTTGGGTTCCGTACCCGAAGGGTGCCAAACGGAACCCCATTACTAAGCCTCCACTGTCTGTCTGTCTGTCTGTCAGCGAGCTGCATCTCATTTAAACCGTAATAGGTAGACAGTTGAAAAATTCACAAATTATGCATTTCTTTTGCCGCTACAACAACAAATAATAAAAATTAAATTAAATTAAAAATTATACGATAAACTTTTGATTAAAAAAAATCTAACCTTGTCATTGTCTAGTGCTTATCGATTAGAGAACATATAATATATACATTCTTCTTAAACTTCAAAA
Organism: Xanthia togata; assembly: GCA_963853775.1. Lineage (NCBI taxonomy): Eukaryota > Metazoa > Arthropoda > Insecta > Lepidoptera > Noctuidae > Xanthia > Xanthia togata. The sequence continues at coordinate 1,817,455 of OY970790.1, forward strand.
ATTGAGGAATAGGGCCCGTAAAAATTGTCATATTTAGACCATTTTTGTACACTGTATCTCAACAACTAAACAAGTTTGGAATTTGAAAGTTTTTTTATATCATGTACTGTTATAATCAACAAATACAAAAGCGCCGATTCTTATGGTATTTTATTTAAATATGGGTGATTTTCTGAAACTGCAAACATAACTTTGTAATTCATAGTACAAATACAAATTGGAATACAAATTTATCTTTGCTATTTATGTTTAAGACTTAATATGAAAATAATAATATTCTTCGTTTAGTATTTTAATTTATTTGCTAAATAATGTACGATGGTACAGAACCCTTCGTGTGCGAGTCCGACTCGCGCTTGGTCGGTTTTATTGAATTCATAATGAGTTTATCAAATGAAATCGTATCAAATTATTTATTTACTTAATATAGGTAGGTATAAACAGACATATACATATATTGGACATTACCTATCATCGGTGAAGGAAAAACATCGTGAAGAAACCTGGACTTATAGTTAACTAGCGACCCGCTCCTGCTTCGCACGGGTGCAATGTACTGATGTGGCGACATGTCAAAACATCGAGATAAATGTTAATGTATTCAACACTTAAACCTTCCGGAATAAATTCTCTAAATGATGGTGAAAATCTTCAGACACAAAAAGTGACTTTAAATTTATGATATGAACAGCCCACGAAATTCAAAATTTCTTACGTTTTTTTGTGTCATCAAAGGTTATTAATTCAATTCATAAATTAATTTCAATAATCGCAGTTCCTTTATATAGCTGAGGAAAGGTCATTGACCCCAGTCAGTCATGGCGCCACGACGCGACGTCAGCCATAATTATTTTGCTGCGCGTAATTTTACTTCTGTGATATCTTTTATAGTATTCATTGAAACTATGTGATGTCCAGACATATTTTAATCTTAATGAAATGGCCAATTTTAATAACATATTTTATCGTTAAGGATTAATAATATACTGGTCAAAATAACTGCGAAACTAAAATTATTTTTTTAATGAAATTCTGAAAGATAAAAATGGTTACTGTGGGTCATCCTCATGCTGCGGCTGCATCTGCGTCCAACGTGACAAAGCAATGCGTGGCGAAGCTTCGTATATTTTGCACGCTAAAAAGTTATCGCGCTAATGCGGTGATAAGTGCTACGCAGCCCGTAGTATCGCGACGATAACCGATAGTGGTTGGTCACATCTGCGTGTATTGTATCACTGTCCGAAGCTTCGTCACGACAGACGCAGATCCGGCCACAGCATTAGAAGATAGACATGTTAGCGCTAAAAAAAATGCCTTTTGCACGACTTGACAAAACGTCGTTTCAGTACTAGGTTAACGTTTAAAATAAAAGAATTATATATGTATATAAACCTTCCGAATACAATGAAAACCCCATCGAAATCCGTTGCGTATTTTAGAAGAACAACGGGGACATACAGACCAACGAGAAAAGTGACTTTGTTATATTATATTTATATATTATAAGTCTGACATCGCCGATCCGGTTGAGCAATGTGGTGATCAATGCTCGTGCCTACTCTGAATGAGAAGAGGCATTTACCCTGCAGTGGGACAACAATAGGCTGGTATTATTATTATCTGTCAATATGATAAAAAGAACTTTATTATAACCTGCAGGAAAAGCCATTAGCCAAAACCTTGCAGCGCGGTGAAGACCCTCAACTAGACCAGATACTCCAGGCATTCGGCACAGTCGCTGAACATTGTCTACCTTCCTTACTGCGCGCACTCTTCGGATGGCTGGAGAGGCAGATGGCAGACTCGCCACAACTCAGCGAACAAGCTAAGAAACCACACCAGGACCTAAGAAACAAGAGGTGGGGGATTTATGATAAACCAAAATAAGTGTTTTATTTTATTTTTATGAGAAAATGTGGGACAAGATATAAAATGAACAAAGCACGTTCTTTGTTATGTTCCTGTTCACGAGCCAAATCGTGGGTCCGGGGGCTATCAGCGAATCGGCAGTGTGGAGTTTGGCGTAATCCAATCGAGGCTTGTGCCCAACAGCCCGGGAATCAAGCTGTGATTGATGATAATGATCTTTAGATAGAGCTGCTGCTGCCAATATAACAGTACAGCACGGATGACGTCACTCTTTAATTTAGTGTCGTCTTTTCAATCCAGAGTTCGTCTGGCAGTCATAGCGTTCGGCGAAAAGACCGTCATTGTAACCATACAATTAAAGATGTAAAAGTCAAAGTAATTTATTTTCCAGTAACACTGTGCATGGGATGTGCATATGATTATGATCTGTTCTACAATGTCAGTGTATAATATAGCATATAGTAGGTATCCATGCTAATAGTATTTGTTTGTCCAGCAGTATAATCTACATCGTGTCGGGCAGCGGCGCGGGCGCGGAGACCGTGGAGCGCAGCTGCGAGGAGCTTCAGCTGGAGCGGCGCGACCTGGCGGTGGAGTTCTTGTTCTGCCTGGCGCTCATCGAGGTGCTGAAACAACTGCCCTTCCATCCGGGCCACGAAGACCTCGTGCAGTACATCGAGAACGTCGCGTTCAAGAGGTTTAATTATAAGGACGGGTCAGTTATATACCTGAGGCATCAGAGGCAATAACATTCAACTTGCCGCGGAATAGATCGTGATATTTGCGCGTCGCTGATTAAAAAACACGCACATTCATTTTTCATCCTGTGGATCACCAGAAAACTATTATATATAATATGAAATATACTATAATCATCAATAACAACGAAAATTTGGGACGGTTTTTGAATTCTTGCAATCAAAACCCGTCCCTTGATTATTTTTTTTCGATTACTTTTGGTGCTTACACGTAATAATGACTATAGTTGTATCAATATCATACAGTCTACTTCTTCACTAACGACAGTACAATTATATCTTCGTGTATGTCATCACCAGGTTGCAGTCGAACCCGAACGCCGCCAACGTGCACTTGATAGCGGACCTGTACGCTGAAGTGGTGGCCGTGCTCGCGCAGTCACGGTTTGCCTCGGTTAGAAAACGCTTTACAGCTGAACTGAAGGTAAGGCCCAATGTTTAGAATTTCACTATCTTTTTGGACAAGAAATGGAAAAAAGTAGTGTTCTTTGTTAATTTTTATGCTCTTTTGTCTCCAGCCATTAGACGTAGCTGAGTGAAAACAACGATATTTTTTAGGCTACACACGCGTTAACTAAAATTGATTAAATCTAGGCATTATAACAAACTAGATTCCTATACGTGTTTTCTTCCCAACAGGAGTTGAAGAGCCGCGAGCCGTCCCCCCACACGACGCAAAGCATCATCTCACTGCTGATGGGCATGAAATTCTTCCGCGTGAAGATGGTGCCCATCGAGGAGTTCGAGGCGTCGTTCCAGTTCCTGCAGGAGTGCGCGCAGTACTTCCTGGAGGTCAAGGACAAGGATATCAGACATGCTCTCGCTGGACTCTTTGTTGAGATCCTCGTGCCGGTCGCAGCGGTACGTTCTTCATTAGTTGAATTTTTCCAAGATAAAACGTATTGTATGTCACTTCCGGCCAGTAAGCTTTCTCTATCAAATTACGTGTATACGTAGCTCTGATGCTGCATGAAAGAAGAACAAACCAACACACACTTTCACATTTATAATTTAGTCATTGCTTTCTTGTTAATTTTCATTATTGGTATTTTACAAAGCTTATCGTAAAAATAAGCAATGTTCCCAATGTTATCCTTCAGACCGTCAAGAACGAGGTAAACGTCCCATGCCTGAAGAATTTCGTGGAGATGCTGTACAGCCACACGCTGGACGCCAGCACCAAGTCCAAGCACCGCCTGGCGCTGTTCCCGCTCGTTACGTGCCTTTTGTGCGTCTCGCAGAAGCAGTTCTTCCTCGCCAACTGGCACTGCTTCCTGGCCATGTGCCTGTCGCATCTCAAGAACAGAGACCCCAAGATGTGCAGGGTGGCTTTAGGTAACATATATAATATTGTAATCATTGCACATAAACCATGATTTAAATTCCTTGTTTTCTGAGTACATAACTTGATTTTTTTGTTCACAGAATCCCTGTATCGGCTTCTGTGGGTATACATGATCAGAATTAAATGCGAGAGTAACTCCGCAACACAGTCGCGACTTCAGAGCATCGTTAACTCACTGTTTCCCAAGGGCTCGAAGGGAGTGGTGCCGCGTGACATGCCGCTCAATATCTTCGTCAAAATCATACAGTTCATTGCACAGGAACGACTTGACTTTGCCATGCGAGAAATTGTGTTCGATCTCCTCATGGTGGGAAGGCCGATCAAGATAATCCTGACACCGGAGAGGATGTCTATAGGTCTTCGGGCCTTCTTGGTTGTTGCTGACAGTTTACAGCAGAAGGAAGGAGAGCCTCCGATGCCGCGCACGTCCGGAACCCTGCCATCGGGGAACACGCTGCGGGTGAAGAAGACCTTCCTGAACAAGATGCTGACGGACGAGACGGCACGCTCCATCGGCATGAGCCCGTACTTCCCGTACGTGCGCCGTGTGCTGGTCGATATACTGCGCGCGCTGGACGCGCACTACGGTCGGCCTCTGATGCTTACCAACACACAGAACGTCACCAAGGAACAGGAGATAAACACGGGAGAGAGGAAGCCCAGGATTGACCTGTTCAGGACTTGTGTTGCTGCTATACCAAGGTAACATTGTTCTTTCTTTAATATATTACATGTCATTAAACTTCTTAAACATTAAAATTATTTTCGTATCGCAGACTGATCCCCGAAGGCATGAGCTCCAGCGAGCTGGTGGATCTGCTGAGCCGACTGACAGTCCACATGGACGAGGAGCTGCGCGGCCTGTCCTTTCAGAGCCTGCAGACCCTCATCGTGGACTTCCCTGAGTGGCGCCAGGATGTGCTCGCAGGCTTCACGCAGTTCCTAGCTAAGGAAGTGCAGGTAATAGTAATTCAGCTTAAAAAAATGTAACATGAATGTGTATACAACAATATCGATGGGATTACTTTTAGTGGATTGGTGGTGGACTCGAATTTTTAGTCTTTGAATTAATGCTCTGTAAACTGACAAACTCAAACTCAACGCACTTTTGAATTGTCAAGGGGTCGGTCAGTCAAAAATATGAAGCTAGTTGCCCATTCCAAAGCGTAGTAGGTACCTATGGAGAAGAACGGGCAAGAAACTCCACAGACACTCTTTTAAATAAAATATAAAATTGATACAAAATATTGGTTACATCATTCATTTTGAAATTATGCATGTGAGAACAATGTAATAAGACGTGCACGTTCGTAAAAGCGTCCGTAATAAAAATAATCATTCAAAAACTTAAAATAAATTAAAATAAGCCATGGCAGCTAAGAGATGACCAGTCCCAACTGACGGCGCCCGTTCACGAACATGACGCATGGATCAGCACCATTCAGCTCCACCATTTTGAAGGGACAGGTGCTTGCTCTTGCTTTGAAGTATAATAATATCATCATATTTAAATGATGGTTTATTTTGTTGTTATAGGACACATCACCGCAATTAGTGGAGAATGGCCTCCGGATGCTTCTGCAGCTTCTAACAAGCTGGAAGAATGGCGAGCCGACAGCCGTCAGCGTGCCGACCAAGCAGGAGCCGCTGGCTTCGGTGATCCGCGGGGCGGAGGCGCTCGGCCTGGTCATGCTGTGCCAATGCAAGGCCTACCCGCGCCGCCTCGCCGTTCATGTGCTTAGGTACTTGAGGACTGATTCCACCAATGACAGATATTTTTATCCGTGAAATAAAATTGATGTCTGATTGGTTTAGTACTGTAAAAATTCAAAATTATTCCTCTACAAACTCCTACCAATAGCTGTTACGTGTTCATTTATCGTCGAATAATGGTATTAGTTACATACATCCTATGATATTTTAATCTTCTATATACATAACAATTAAGTCGGTATTCGTGTCTGTCTGTGACGTTGTTCTTCTAAACTACGCCACAGATTTTGATTCCGGAACGTTTATGTGTAAAGATAAAGATATATTTATTGCTTAACTGTGTACGTCAGCTCTTTTTTTTTAGACTCAACAGTCTACCCATGTCGGATATGTAATAGTATTACAAGGTAAATAAATCACATACGAATATAATTTTTTCTCAAAAAACTCATGCAGTTTATAAAATACATTGCTAATTAACAGTAGAAAAAAAACTATTTCCATTTAATTGTGTAATAGCTGGCGGTATCTGGTTGTGTATATACGAATAGCAGTTACATGGTACTTTTATAATAAACTTGTTGACCCGACAGATCAAGTTGGCCTGCCCAAATTACGATTCCCATAAAAAAGTACTTTTAGTTAGGACATCTTTTCAAATTTTTATTTCCATAATAACTCTATTATTCAGATTATTACGAATATTTAAAAGCAAACAACTGCCAAATCGGTCCAGCCGTACTCGTAAGCGATGCGCATGCGCTTGCCAACGAACAGCATATCGTTTTTACTATATAGATCAAAATATAAAAAAAAGGAAATTAATTATTTAGGTAAATTTATGATTTTTATTTAATTATTTAGGTCAGTCAGTGTTAGGAAACTCTCCATTATGAAAACTTCTCTTATCGATTTGAAAAGTGAAAAAGGTCTTAGGATGTAATTTTTTCTGCAGAATGAATGTAGACTGCATGTTTGTTTCCCCAGTATACAGGGTGTTAGGCAGACATTTTGTTCATTCCTCCTCATCTCATGCCCAAAGCAACCGATTCCACACAACTTTTCAGCAACCGGGCCACTTTCGAACTTCCTCTTATATATTCATTTCCTGTTCCTGAAATGCAACCTGTTTTCAGTTCTTGATATACAAAATCTGTATCAATTGTCCAGGGAGGCTAAATACCTGCTGGAGAGGCTGCAACTGACCCGCGACGAGCCGGCGCTCATCGACGCGGCGGACGCGCACACGGCGCTGTTCGCCGAGCGCTGCCTGCCGCTGCTGCCGCCCGCAGAGAAGGCCGCCATCCTCACGGCGGGCCAGATCGACCTCGTGTGGCTCGCTGAGAGGAGCCACGCAGTTTGGACTGCCGGTCAGTATATTAGCATCTCCCACGCACTCTCCAAGCTCAACTCTCTCTTGGATGCTAAACCTGACTGTGATTTGTTCGCGGAGGAATGGATGACGATCATGTCCGTATGTCTGGAGTTCTGTGAGATGAGTGTAATTTTTTTTGTATAGTTTTATCCTTAGCTAATGTATTTGATAGATTGCTGTTTTATGTTAAGGTGAAAAATAAAATAAACAAACCTTATCCAACCATAAGAGGTCTTCGAGGCCTATCACAAGTATCACCACAACGACCGGTTTAGTGCTTCTAGAATCCAGCGGAATATTGTGACCTTCAGATTGTATTTCACCATGGCATTTAAAAATATCGTCTGTGTTAATGTCTTCTGTATTTTAGGGCTTTTTACCTAGTATGAGTTCGTTTTAAAACTAAGAAAATAAGTATTTAATCTTCCTGCCACCGGTGCATCGTTGATGAATAATCGCACACACTGTCTATCAACCTCGAGTTGTGATAATATCTGATGGAATTAACATGTTTCCAGGTATTCAACACGATGAAACTTCGAGCAGAAACAGTTGGAGTGGAAGCTCTTCCAACGGCGCTGATCCTTGGGAGGTACAACTCTATTTGAAATTAGCTATTTTCTCCATCTTCCTGACTATTGTTCATCAATACTTTCTGTATCACTAAGTGTGACTGAATGTCTGAATTTTAGACTCGACTAAAATTAACAACCTGGGCACATAATGTCGATCTTCATAATATTGTTGTTAAGTTTACGAGCCATAAATAATCAGTTTCGTCTTTCATTTGTAAGTATTTCATGAAAGTGTGTAATTGCCTCCAGGTGGTGCTATTCGGGCTGCTGGAGCGAAACCGCGTGCCTGCGCGGTGCCCGTCCACCGTCCTGCAAGCGTGGCCCGTGCTGCACGCCAGGATACACGCGCTCTTCACCATCATCGAACCAGCGTCAGTATACAACACATTATTGACTAACAGCGTTCTATCCCACAGGAATCGTGCCTTTTTCCGGGATTAGAAGTAGCCTCTATGTCACTCTCCGGCCTATAATCTCTATGCAAGATCGTGGCGATATTATAAAAAGGGCAAACAAACTGACTTCTGCATTTAAATTATGAGTAATATTAAATAAACTTATACATTTCAGGCCCGTCAACGACAACCGCGCTTCACTGCTATCCCGTGGGCCAGCCCTGCCCAGGAAGCCAGAGAAAGAGCGAGACGGCTATATGCAAGTCAGTGTCGATTTCAAACACTATACGATTGCTCATTCATGTTCTTGATTACAATGCTGGTGATATTTGTGGCAGGTTTGGAAGTACTACATGACAATGGCCTACCTAGTAGTGCCGGCTGTGCCCAGCCCGGTGATCCGGTGCGCCAGCCCCGACCTCAGTCTGAGGTACGTATGAGACACTACCGCCACCTAGGTCTAAACATGGTATACGTTTCGTTGGTGTCGAGGCTACTGCGCATACGAGACAGCTACTTCTGTTTATTTCTATCTTCGTACCATATACTCAAAACTTTGTCTATGAAGTAATAATCGTACACCAGTGAGTCTCGGCACCACTATAAACAATTGTCGTAAAAAACAGTGCCGTTATAATTAATTAGCAAATTGGCTTGATATGTTCAAATTTATTTTCCAAATATTTGATTGGCATTGATTGGCATTAAATTCTATATAAGTAAGTAATATGTAACGTACAGTTTATGTATATGTGCAAATATATTAGGTTTTTTACTGTCTGAATTTTTATATATTAATGTTGTTTAGTGTCGTAGCTGGCATCGCCGATGTGTTGCCCACTGATTTGTTTTCGGTTCTGCAGGTCGATTCACAAGTGTTCTATAACGAACTGTGTCGATGCGATTGGATATCGTTATTATATTGACAGCATTGATATTTAAAAAGCCAAGATGCAGCCTCGAACAAAAGTAATACTCAAAACTGTCTCCAAGTATACATAAATAGTTATAGTCATGATATTATAAACATACTTTTTTGAAAATTCAACCTTACGTGCATGTTTTAAAGTGGTTTTTACAAAGCAATGTTTATAAAGCAATACAATTTTATGACCGAAGTTTGCCGGGAGGACAAAGCATGAAGTGTAGTCAAATATTTTTTTATTTTTTTATACATTACTTAGTATTTTAAGTTTTTAAAATTTATATGAATGTGAGTTCTAAACATATATTTATACTTTTATTATAATAGATATTGTTATCGAAACTAAAATAAGTAATCGATACACAAACATTTAAAAAAATCTTCGAATTGAGGACCTCTTATCCTTTTGGAAATTGGTTAAAAACTATGTTTAATTATATTCATATTAATTTAAAACTAAAAACGAAAAGATACAAAGTTTTTATACATAATAAAAATTCAAATAAAACAATTAAGTACTAAAAAATCGACTCCACTAAAAAGAACAGGAACAATTTGTATTATTCGACTAAATTAAAAGTAGGTTAATTGCATTGTTCTTACACAAAAAAGCGGCTATTGAAATTTGCCGTATTATATTTGGACTGTTGTGTGAAGTTATAAGACAAATTAAATTAAAATCACCAATTTCTGCCTATATTTAGTCATACGAGTATAAACAACAAAAACAAATCGATAAACTCTTATCGAAAGTACGATATCCCATACTTTTTTAACTTTCTAGACGTAATATTTTTTCAATTTTTGCAAGCAACACTTCGGCACTTTTAACTTGCAGTCAGTGACGCGAGCGACGTGATACTATTTGAAATAGCTCTTATTGCGGTCAGTTTTGAGACGCTGAGTGTGTATCTTGGGTTTTTTAGTATAAACAGTTAATTTTTGAAGTATTTAGTTCACTCTTGATACGGTTGATTATATTTATAGATTCATGTTGGGTTTTATGTAGTATATTCTGTAACAAAGACCAGAAACCTTTTAATATATTTCTTTCTACCGGTCATCTATTATACATTGTAACAGCGAATCAATTTTCAGACGTCCCCTTAAGACCTAGGCCAAATATTTTTTGCCTAACCTAAATAGGTGCTATAAAAATATGAATGATTTAAAAAATATATTAATGTACGAAATTATGACATTGGTATTCTGGTGTTATACAGTGCAACGCCCGAAAAGTAACAATAAGATTTTAACTAAAAAAGAGAAGCATTTGAAATCAAGAGCTTTGTAAACAACTACCCAACTGTCAATGAACACAAGACCGGCTTCAAACTGGAGTGATAGTTCTGTGTTCTGTGTGACGCGAACGTTACTCGACAACTCGTGTCTTGATACTAATTTGACTTGATAATCATTATAGTAGTATCAAGTACGATATTCCGATTTATATTGTAATAAGTCGACAACTCAGTTATCGTGAGCTTCTACATCGGCCTGCTGATGCATGTAGAGCAAATTATTAACTTCACTCGTATATTACGTAATTTGATAAAAGGACAAAACATTTTTATTTTAGTTACGTTAGTTGTATTTAATAAAAATCAAAAAGACCCAGTAATGTAAATCCGCAGTAGTAAGTATAGTCATCAAGTCTTTGTTAGTTTTGTTAAATGTTATGTATGGTAACAGTAAATGTTAGTCCGCGCTGTTACTCGGCGATGTCAGCAGCTTACTAAACGACGTTCGCACGTCACATGCGCGTGTGACACTCTCTAACACGTTGCCTGCGTGTACGACCGCGATGCGCCAACCAACCGCGACAACCGCTGTATCCGCATGTGAAAACAACCAGCCCTGACACTTACTACACTAACGAACGACAGTTTGTAGTTCTCTGTTGTGTACAATACTTTACTGACATTATGGTCTCCGACTTAAAGTTGATGTTCTTGCGGCCTGTATTAATGAACCAGTGTTGCTGTCATATGACTGGACGTTACAATCAAATGTTAAACACTGCAGAGTGACCTCTAATGAGTATGGTTTATTGACGAGGGTCTAAGGGTGAGACTTATTGTACGCAGATTTTGATTTAAAAAAACTCGACAGTACTTATTAAGTACCCACACTATCCATTATGTACACGATTTACCTTTTCTAACACCAAATTTCTTTTTACTTTTTTATAATAGCATTCGAAAATGCACCTTGTGTTAACTTATTTTATGATCTAGTGTTTCACAATGACAAGTTTACCTGGTTACAAACTTGAATGTTTATTAAGAAACCGGGATGAAATAAAAATATTTCATTACACAGTTGTAATATTAATTGTTTTTATCTGTTGATCAACCATATAATAAGGCTTCACTCGATTGCTGAAGAGAAACGAAACAAGAAAAGAGTTCCTATACATGTAAGCTAGTGGGGCGAGTTTAGGGAGAGCGAAGTGAGCGAGCGCGTGAGCGCGGCACCGCTCGGCCACTCGTGAGAAGTATCGGCGTGTGTCTGTCGTAGCACTGAGGCGGAGGGCTGGGCCGGCCTGGCCGCGCTGAGCTCGTCCAGCGAGAGCCTCAACGCGCCCGGCGGCTTCTTCACGCTGCCCTTGAGCTATGCGCGCGCGCACAGACAGCACAAACGAACGAGGTGGCCATTGACGCTCGCTAAGTGCACGTCGCATTCGATTTTGATCATTACTTAGTTGTGTCGGTTCCATCTCTCAGTTCACTGTATATCCCTGCCGGCCGGGCCCAATATCCTCTCACACATTGTTCAAGCACACAGCTCTGTGCGACTTCCGCAGTTTGTTTTCTTTTAATTTTAAAAGTATGTCGACGACACCGCGGGTATTATTTTTAAGTTGCATACTTATCTCACTCGAGCGCTTTACAATATTTAGGGTGGAATCGACACACGCCATTTCCTCATGGTGGGTAACTCAGTGCAGTGACCTTGCCGGGTTTGTACCATAATTGGAAGGTCACTGTAAATCTCATCGCTCATCAATCACGCCTAGGTCAAAGCACAGCTAGCGCATTCCATACGAAGTGTCCGCGTACGCGCCGGTCGCCGCGTGACGGCGGCGCCGCGCGACGATGTGTTGGTGCGGTAACTCGGTGGTCACGTTCGCGAAGTACACCTCACACAGTCACCACCATACATGTGTAGCCTTCTGTTCTATGTTTGTAATTGACAACGTGTTAATACTGTCTCATAATGAAAGAATGATACGATTAGATGCTAATCCTAAATTACTGCTTGCGAGAGGGCCGGAACAAATCGTGTTAATATAGCGGTAAGGTATAGAGGTACTTACAATACAAATAAGTTATTTATACATTAGGCAATAGTTATATTGGACGCAGCTTGGATACTATGCTAGGAATTTCTGCGGCACATGATACTAAGTCTGTATAGTAGATGCGCTTATACTAGATATCTATATATAGGGTGTGTTTTTAATTAAACAGGACACGACAAGCAACAGATAGGAAGATGTTTTTAAAATTCACTCACAATACACAAAAGTCTTATAACCGTAAATATGTATAACGTACCCGTACTAAACTACAGCTTACAGTACAGTAATTGCAGTATATTGTTTTGTTAGGGTAGGTATTAATGTGACGTCACATAGCCTATAGCCTAGCGGACGATCAAGACGCTTCCAACGATACCTCATTATGATAAGCAGTTTAGAAGTTATGAGGAAATAGATGAACATACATACCCATATACATACATACATACCGGTCAGATTTATAACCCTGCGTTTTATTTCGCTGTAGTCGAGTAAAAATGTGTATAGGCAAGTTGCTAGTTTCGGTTAAATCCTTTCTATACAAATTTTTATGCTAATATTTCCAAAGATAGATAGATAGATAGAATACTCTTTATTGTACACCATAAAAATTACAGACATAAATTATAGGATCACTATGAATAATTTTTGACAATGAACAAGTTACTAGAAAAGTCGAGGGTATTTTAAAAATACATCTTCCTAACTAGCGGTCGGCGCAGTTGCCTCAGAGAAGTCAATTGAAAACCAGCTGCATATAAAACTTAGATTCCTGTCAATCGAGGCCAGAAATACTTACTTTAGGATAGTTTGCTCCTAAAAATGCGCAATATACAGCTATGCATATGATAAGCTGCTACCTGAACGCATTCCGTTATAATATATAGAGTTAAATTAAATATAAATATCTAATAAAACAAATATAAATCTCCTGATACGTTACACAGTGTGTATTGTGCACTTAGTATGTGATAGTGATAACAGCTCGCAGGGTCGCCAGCTAGTTTGCACTATATTTGTAATACCAAGGGCGTGTTTTGCAATTTATTATTGTTCTCAATCTGCTCAGTTAATTTTGAAGATGGACCGATATTTTGATTTTGTGATCGGATATCACTTCATTTTGATTTCGCGATATCCGGCGGGCCATCTTTTGCAAATAAAACTTGCCTACAGCTGTTGTGGTAGACACCTAACTATTCAAATGAAACAAACATTTTAGTTACTCAGTTTATTAATTATCCTAATAAAAATATTAATAAAACCTTTGAAGAGGTTTTTGTGGTGCTTAATATTTATCAATGTTTAGTGACAAATCTCAGGTCGGTGGTAAAATCAAGCCAGAAATATGATTTTGATTGAAGTCCGGTAGGTATTTGTTTTTCATAAAGCTGAAAGTTGAAAACAGTTTTTTACAGAATAAAATGTAGAACAAATCTGCATAAATTCTGCAAAGCAAGATGTAGGAAAGTCTTCTTTCGGTACCATTTTCATAAAAAAAGTAAAAACCAATTTCAGAGATTTGATTTTGGATTGCTTTTGTTTTTAGCTGGATATTGAATTCAGAATGGATTCATAAACGGCAAAATATTTTTCGATCTGGTAGAAATCTGTTCTAAAAAGACAATCGCTGACCAGCTGACCGCTGTTGATGGGCAAATTCAAATACGCTGGCGGGCCTCTTTATGACCTGCGGGCCAGGGGTTGAGCAGCCTTATTCTAAATGATATAATTTATATTTCATTAACGACCTAGTCAGCAACTATTTGAAAAAAAAAGAACGAAAATGACCTCTCGTCGGAGATGTTTGTGGACGTGTTACTTCTTCAAGCACTCAAGCAGCCAGAAGGGTAAGCCGAAGCCCACAGATATTTCCGCCGGGTCTATAACCTGTATGCCTGGCGCAATATTTTTCTTGTCTTTAGCAGCTATAATAAGACTTTCTTGGGAATCGTGTGTTTAGCCGGGGCGTTCGTAAATGACGTGGATAATTTCCAATTTGCTGAATTCCGCAAAACTAATGAAATATAATTGAGGGATTTTTTCAATTCCACCTTCTAAGCTGTCAACATGAATGTTCATCACATTATTTTGCTGTATCTCTTCTTCGTGCAGAGTGTGCAGACATTCAATTGTTTCTTACATGTTATCGGTTCTCTATTGCTTGCTCGGCATCAGCATCAAGTTTGGTAAACTGCTAGAACTTCTTTTGCTGCTCCTTCCCGCTAGTATGTGCAGATGTGTCCAGCAGTCCCGCGGCTGGCTGAATGACTGAGCTAGGACCACGCAGCTATCACGTGGTTTTCTTTATTTTGATTTGTATAAAGTTTTGTTTCTGCCCCGACAGTGCACTCTTCCTCTCGGCGTGTCCGGAGACACTGTGGGGGTAATATTACTTTGTCTATAGCTGTACATTTTCTGACGTATTATTCTTCTATTTATTGCTATATTAAGAGACGTGACGGCAGTTGCCATTTGTGCTGAAGAGTGTCGCATCGCGAACACTTCACAATAGATTGTTTTAACAAATCACATGGAAGGATGTGATTTGCTGACTTTAATCATAGAATGATCTTCTATTCTTGAATGTTCATTTCTACGCTTATACAATAAAATAACGAATCAACAATAAATAATAACGTAAGCATTTTGTCCGTTGTCCCACAGTACAAATACTCTTCATCACGAATGTGCTACTACTCGAAAACGATCATAACAAACAAGTACACCCGTCAGCTCTCTACTCGTAGTTAGATACTACAAGTACACATCGACACGCGTACGACACATCACTTAGTGCTGCGGCCACTCAACAAGTACACCCGTCAGCTCTCTACTCGTAGTTAGATACTACAAGTACACATCGACACGCGTACGACACATCACTTAGTGCTGCGGCCACTCAACAAGTACACCCGTCAGCTCTCTACTCGTGTTAGATACTACAAGTACACATCGACACGCGTACGACACATCACTTAGTGCTGCGGCCACTCAACAAGTACACCCGTCAGCTCTCTACTCGTGTTAGATACTACAAGTACACATCGACACGCGTACGACACATCACTTAGTGCTGCGGCCACTCAACAAGTACACCCGTCAGCTCTCTACTCGTAGTTAGATACTACAAGTACACATCGACACGC
Organism: Xanthia togata; assembly: GCA_963853775.1. Classification (NCBI taxonomy): domain Eukaryota; kingdom Metazoa; phylum Arthropoda; class Insecta; order Lepidoptera; family Noctuidae; genus Xanthia; species Xanthia togata. The sequence continues at coordinate 1,832,863 of OY970790.1, forward strand.
GTACGACACATCACTTAGTGCTGCGGCCACTCAACAAGTACACCCGTCAGCTCTCTACTCGTAGTTAGATACTACAAGTACACATCGACACGCGTACGACACATCACTTAGTACTGCGGCCACTCAACAACTTTGATGTTTTGTGAGGTGTTCTAGTACCATCGTTGGCATGACTACCCATACTTAGTATACATTCAAATGTTAAACCGTGGTTCCCAATTGTAAAATTAGAGAAATAATAGAATTAAAGTATCAGTTCAAGCAAGTGCAGAACTAGCAGTTATTCAATAGCTAAAATAAGTTCTTTGAAGTTATACTGACAATCATTATTTCATTTGAGAAATCCATGGCATGCACGAATAGACACAATTGTGCGAATTTAACATAATCAATCATTGGGTACAAATAACTAATTCATAAAATCATCGAGAATGTAACATTTGCTTGTAACGTGCGCGTTAAATTTTTGATTAATATCTATATCTTTGAACTCTGTCTTGTTCCATGAACCTCTTGAATGCATTATCTGTTGTAGTCACTGGTTTTCTTAGCATTTTATTGTTACAGACATCGAGTCTTCATTGAATGGTAGAATGTTAGTTCCCGCGTCGTTCTCGAGCGCACACTTACAAGCAAATGTGACAGAGGGCGGCAGCTCGTACGTGTTAACAGAATACGTTAGCATAGTGTACAAACGCGTGTCTCATTATTTTGTTGGCATTTGCAGCGCTTTGTTGGTGACGTCCTTATTATTTTATGTTGATAACGCTTCCTTATATTGTCGACTCAATATTATTTATACTTGCTTTTATTAGTTATAGAAGTAGTTAGGTAAGCTTAACTGTTTTGTTGTAAGAAAATATTATGTGTTTTCTGACGTATACAGATGTGCAATTTGTCGTACGATACAACATTCCATTTTCCACTTTTTACTTCCAACAGTTGATATCTAATTCAATCTATTTGTTTTTGATCTGAACGTAAAAAATACAGTAATTGTCGAAAATAAGTCCCTTATTCAAGTATTTATTGACCGTGGTTAAATTCAAGGTATATTTATGTGTGAATATGTTGGTAACGCGTGTGTGTGGACGTAGCTCATCGCCGGACTCGCTGAGCGAGCGCAGCGGCGGGGAGGCGCGCGGCGCGGCGGCGGCGCCGGGCTCGCTGCACAAGCTAGCCGTGCCGCTGGCGCGCTGCGAGGTGCCCGAGGTGCGCGACGCCGCCGTCGCCGCCTGCGGGAACATCAACCCGGACGCACTCAAGTAAAGCACATTGCTATCTTTGCCTATAAACAATTATAGGAGGCATATGTACACTTGCGGAACGAAAGGGGAAAGCTACTCGTAAATATCAAATCTCATTTTCGAAAGGGAGACGCATGTCTCTTTTATGAACTGTTAGCACTCATACTCGTGGCAATTTTTTATTGCGCACTGGAGGTTTTTTTGTCGCGCTGGGATGAACTCTGTTGGATTCACAATGCACGGCTTGACACCAAAACTTGAAAATTCAGTGCACGATAAAAAAATCGTTGCGTTAGAAAATCGCCCCGGCGTACTTGGGTTTATGTTACATTCATAATATTGATCATAGTTGTCATTTTCATATGCTTAACCTATTTCATTCCGCGAGTTACGGCACAGCCGTTTAATGAAAACTTACAAAATGGCATATTCTTAGCTCTAACATCATCTGCTCAGAGATTTAATGGAGGAGTTACTTCCGCTGCTCCGTGAAGCGGTGGACCGCAAGCAAGAGAACATGCGCAGGCGCCGGCGCCGCGATGCGCTGCGGCTGCATCTCAACAAGATGCTGCTGCTCATCGCCCAGAAAAAAACTTTTGCAAACAGGTGGGTACGGTAAACATCCAAAGCTAGATATAGGAGGTTTATAATTTTAACAAAATGGCACCTCGTTTTGCATTTTAACACGAAGAGAATATCTCTCATAATAGCTCATGCGTGTTTATGCAGTCTCAATCTGTCAATAATACCTCGAATTTACCTTCCTTTTTGACAATGACATCGATCGTCGCTTATATGAGATTGCGAATGGATTTTGAACGTTTTTAATTCCCATCTGATGTTGGAAGAAATAATATCCAAAAAATAATCTTTTCCTTGTTTGTACAGTGCGTTTGCATTGGAGGGTGGGAGCCTACATTCGACGCTGACGGAGTACTTGGACGGAGTGCGTCAGTGCCTGGAGGTGGAAGCGGAAAAGGACGCGCCCGCCGCGCGCGAACAACGCATCACCTTTGCCGACTTCGTCACCGAGCTCATCAAGAGCTTCCCATGTTAGTATAGTTGTTACCTTACGAAAACACTCATCACTTTAGCACTGTGAAAAGGGAGTGAATGATAGCGTGACGGTTGACAGGGGATAATGGAAGAAGAAAACGTGTTGCCGACCCCAGGTGACATGGGAAAATACATCTTTATTGTCACATTAAACTGTTTATGCTAGTTGAAACTAAAGCTTTAACGGTGTGATTTACAAGTTTTAAAGATAAAGTCAGCAATATCTGTTGAAGTGTGAATAAAAACGTTACTTTTGTAAACACGTAAAAAATTGTACAACTTTAACTTGGTTACCAGAGATTGTTGACAATATCACAAGACATATTATGTATTAGTTCAAAGCGTAATTGGCTATAATAGTTATTTGTTATACAAGAGTGCAAAGTTGCTTTTTAACCGCGTGTTCAATTTTGATGACCGAGCAAGCGAAGGATTCTAAAATTGAATCACGAGCGCAGCGAGTGATTCAAAATTAGAATCCTGAGCGTTAGCGAGGGAATCAAAAGAGCACGAGGTGAAAAATCTTTGCACTCGAGTGCAACACGTAACTTTTCATTCCACCTCAGCGAGGAAATGACTAAATGCAAAAAAAAAAACGTTGAAAAAAGAACACCAAGAAGGTTCCGAGTCTGAGTTTTTAACAAATAAAAAAAAAGTTGTATGATATATTCGGCACCATAGAGGTAGCAGTAAATAGGTTTAATGTTTGTTTTAATTCACAAACTTAGTGCACACGATGTTCTAAATTCAATTTACTTTATCCTCTAGAGAATAAAAACGGCTTTTCCACTCAGATACTGAAGATTAAAAATACTCTTTCCGAGATGGTGGGATGAAAAAGAGTTTATGATATCGTATAACAGCGTGTCGTTCCATCAACTCAGTCTGTAGCAGTCCACGGCTGTACACAGGCCTCTCCCAGGCGGCGCCCCATCGCCCTGTCCTCCGCCTGTCTGTGCCAGCTAATTTCTTATCAAGCAGGGGGCGTCCCACGTTACGCTTGTCGATACGCGGTCTCCACCCCAGGACTCGTCTGCTCCACCGGCCATCGGTCCTTCGACAAACATGGCCAGCCCTGTGCAGTAAGCAAACTGAAGTGGCAGTCCTCTTCAATTTGCTTACTGCACAGAGCTATGTCGGTAACAGCGGTTCTTTTCCAGATAATTTCATTTCTAATTTTCTCCTTCAAATAAACTCCGAGCATAGTCCGCTCCATAGCGCTGAGCGACCTAGAATTTTTGAACCAGCCCGACTGTCAGTGTGCTCGGTAAGGCACCGCATGTCATGACGGGGAGGACGCACTGGTTGAAGACCTTAGTGTTCAAGCATTGCGGGATAGGCGACGAGAAGACTTGATGAAGTTTCCCAAATGCTGTCCAACCCAACTGTATCCTTCTGTCGGCTTTCTTCTGAAAGTTGTGTCACCGAGCTGGATGACTTGCCCTAGGTAGCAGTAGAAGCTAGGTCGTTTAAATCAGTTTTAGTAAATGTGTTTTAAAAGTAAATAGCACTAAACACAATGTTAATCCTCCGACCCATAAAAAATCTTCACATTTATAATGTTCAGCTCTAAAATTATAAGAACATAACCTTGAATGTTTTGAGGCGAAAAAAGAAAAACTTTGCAAGCAATGGGAAATGTTATGTAATGTATTGTAATGCTACTTTGAAAGAAAAGTTATATTGTATCCAAAAATAATAGTTCAATGGAAAAAAAAATTGTTCATTAAACCGTTCCGTTTACTCTTCAGTGGAAAAGTACGGGTCGCTGATGAAGAAGGAACTCCTGCGCAGCCTGTTCTCACTGTTCTCGGGCTGGTGCGGTCCGCTGGTCAGACACCTGGGCTCGCTGGTGCCGCAGCCGCCGCAGCACGAGCACGACGAGAGACTCAACCTCTCTGCGCTCAGGGTATGTATGACAGCAGATTCTTCCAACTTTAATTTGTTACACGTGGGCTAAGAGTAGCCATAAACTGATTTACCCGGTGCGACTATAGTAGATTGTTGGCCTAGGGAGCAAACAACTATTTTTAAGGAGAGTGTTTCTTTGAATCCAGAGCGGAGCGAAGGATTCTAGAGTAGAATCCTGAACGCAGCGATGGATTCAAAGTACGTCACTCGAGCTTAAAATAGTTTTGCTCCCGAGGTGAACACTACTTTTCATCACCCTCTATGAGAAAAAAAAACGTGTGCGGTCCGACCTCATCTCTCACGTATGATTTAAAACCAAAACAATTTTTTTGCAGCTGCCATCTTGGATTTACATTTTGACTTTACTATCGGCTTTAGCACCCTCGAAAACTATGAAAACGACACCCATGACGAAAAATTTGAAAATGTTCGCAGCCGCCATCTTGGATTTTCATTTTGACCTCATTATCGGTCATTATCATGCGTTCACGGACGCACATCATTGCTAGCTGGTTACTTGACGCTACGCATATAGAGCTACAAGGGTCTTTTAAAGCGCGGCCTACATTGAAAATAATGCCGCCATCTTCTTTTTTCTAGAAATTTCACAAAACAATGGGGTTGGCAACTGTCAAAGTGGCGTTAGCATAGCTTTAACCAAAATAGAAGCGCGAGCGGAAAAAAACTAAATCAACTTTGTTTAGACGACAGCGTAGGCTGTAATTTAGCGGTAACAAAACCAGTATAAGCTGGGCTCTTATGGTATTGAATGGTGGTGGGGTGTATGGGGACACTGTCACATCGTATCCTTAATGAGGAGGTGCGATAGCTTGTAATCACAACCCCGCTGTGTAACAGGCCGCACGCTCCTACATTATCCAGCTGTCAGTCTTGTGTAACAATGAGCGAACTCTTCAAAAAAGTTTTTATGTTGTTGTCCATAGGCCATGAGTGCCGTGGTGTGCTGTGGCCCCTGCTTCGCCCCCTCGGCGCTGGCTGAAGATGGCTCGCTTTATCCGTGGCTGAGCGAGATGCTCTCCTCCACCAATGATAAGGTATGTCGTAACTTCACGTTCAACTGTGTTGCAAAAGTAAACATGAATGTTTAAGTGTCTTAAAGGAACACTAATAAAACGATTATAAAAAGGGCTTGACTAATCTCACCACATCAAATCACAAAAATTGATAAAAAACATCACGTGATTTATAGACGATCCCCACCGTTCCATTTTATAACATGCTTATGGGATAAGGTGCAAGCGCTAAGACGTGTTTTCTTACATTTTTTTGCAATTTGCAGGACTGTCAGGTTGTAGCTCAGACAATATCGAGACACACAAATGCTAACGTCAATACTAACGTTTGCAACCCTGAAAACCTTATGCTACTCCGATGGTGCTCGAAAAACTGCAAAATTCTGGCACATGTTTTAGTTTTTTTGAAAAAATATACCTTAATGACGCGTTATTTGCTATCTTTGTTGTATACTTCTGTGAAGCAAGCTAAATTTCATACAATTTGAGCCCAACCCAAGCACTCTAGGTCTATTGTTTGCGAAGATACAGCTAGTCAAAAATGGGTACAGTAGTACCCAACTTATAAGGCGCGTCGTGAATCTTCGTTCGCACAGAAAAGAAAGTATGGCCCCGAAGATTAACGAAAGAATGCTTAAAAGTTACAATCAACCTTAGATCACTAATATAAGGTTCATAATACACTGCAGCCGTTAGTTCCGTCTCACTCGCAAGTCACGCCCCTCCGCACAATTACACTTCGTGCCAATTTTATCGGGCCATCAGTTTTCACCAAATATAAGTATATTCAATTAAAAATACAGGCTATTAAAAATTTACGATTTATTTAATAAACAAATAGGTATTTATTTAGTAAACAATAGAAAAAACTTAATCTAAAGGCCGCACTCCTGCTATCCCAATATCACTCTGAGCGTCGCTACTATTACCATCACTATCACGATTCGAACTATCCGATGAGGATGATGTATCTTCGTTGGTGTTTATTACAAAGTGGTCCAATCTATCGTCGATGGCCTCTTCCAATGTCATAAATTCATCTTCACATTTGATAGCATGATCTACAACTTTTTGCCACTCGTCTGGCCCGATGGATGCGAATTTTTCAGACAAAAGACGCTGCACTTCGGTCAAATTCATGGCAATATTGAATTTGCTTACGTGACCTTTCACCTGCGACCAAATGTTTTCTATTGGATTGAAGTCCGGATGATATGGAGGGAGCCTTAACACTGTGTGGCCGTGAGCTTCCATTATGGTGTCAAGCGAGTACTTTACATAGAGATGCTTATGGCGTTTAATTATATCGTACAACTCCGGTTTATACGCTTTGATATTGAAAGGTATGTTTTTATCCTTTAACCAATCCTGCATAATCTTTTTTACAGAGTTACTGTTCGGTGCCCTGTCCTCTAATGTGCTATGGTATGACGCATTGTCAATGACAAACACAGAATTCGGTTGGAGGTTGGGAATTAATTTCTCTTGCAACCATTTCTCGTAATTTTCTTTGTTCATCTCACTGTGATAGTCTCCTGTGGTCTGAGCCGATTTGTACATGAGCAAAGCATTTGGTATGAATCCATTAGCACCCCCAGCATGCACTATAATTAACCTCGGTCCCTGCGAAATTGGTTTTTTTATGCCTTTGCCTTGACCGTCAGACCAGGCTTGTTCCTTGGTGTGGGTCGAATGAACATAGGTCTCGTCGCCATACACAATAGGTCTGCCTTCATGCCGATACTTTTTTATTTTTCTTAAAAATCGTATTCTTAATAGCCTTACTTCGTGTTTTTCCGCCAGCAACTTACGGTTCGTTTGCGTTTTCCTAAACTTAAATCCTATCTCTTTTACAATTCGGCGCAGTTTCTCTGCCCCCTTCGAAGTCGATATCTCTTTTTAATTTCTCCAATAGCGCTCTCATTGTGACTACCTGTTGTTCTTCGCGGTGAAAGTCATAAATTTTCCTGCGTATGGCTTGGTATGAAAAATCGTCCAATTCCTTACGATAAGTTTTTTTCACTTTACCCTTTTTCGGCGTTCTAAAAGAAGGCCCCGCAGTGTTTTCACCTGTATGTTGATCCTTCTCTTTAAGAATTCTCGTTATTGTTCGTTTTGAAATTTGTGTAGCTTCGGCCGTTCGGTCAATAATTTTCAAAAATCGATCTTTTATAAATGTTGTGTTTTTAGACTCCTGAGCTTCTTTCTTCATAAACTCGTGGACATTGAAAATAATTTCCCGAGCTTGACTTTTAAGCGGTTTCCCCCTTTTAAAAGAACTCATTTTAAATAATAAAAAAGAAAACACTTTTGTTGCTACTACGTGTACTTTCGCCTGCTGCGCGTGCACTCGATCAGAAGTATGGCGGCTGACTAACATGCCACGCGGCGCGCGCTAACATGGCGGCAGCTGCCGACCAATAGCGGTACAGGAAAAAGAAGCGCGGCGCGTGGAGCGTGCCGATTGGTCAATAGCATTTCCCGCGCTTTGAAAATTCATCTTCTGCGCAGGTACATCGGTAAGCCATATCAGTTGGGTACTACTGTACCTACCTATTATTTTCCATAAATTGATAAATTGTCGATTTAAGGTTATTTGCCTAGACACTTACCGGCTGAACTTATGGTCCTAGAGAAAATGTGGTAGTTCTTATAGTGCTGTGTCATCTGATTGTGTTGTTGTCACGCAGACTCTTGTTAAACATTTTCTCTAAAAGGACCATTAGTTCAGCCGGTACGTGTCTTGGCAAATGACCTTAGAACAAAGATACCTAAAAACACGTTCTCAAGGTATATTTTTCTAAAAACTTATGCAAGTACCAGAATTTCGCAGTTTTTCGAGCACCATGGGAGTAACACAAGGTTTTCAGGGTTGCAATCTTGGGTATAAAATACTCAGGGGACCTAACAACATATAAAAGAATCGTAGTTACATGCGCGTGTGCGATTTTTGGTGTTGTTATTGACTGGGCTATTGTATGTTCATCAATATATGTTTTGCGACCATAAGAAATATGTATTTAGTAAATTATAATCATGCGATGCGAAGCCACGACCAAGACGAAATTAAGGGTTCTTATGATTATAATTTAGTAAATACATATTTCTACTGAATATGATTTATATACATAAACCATAGTCAAGAACCCTCAATTTCGTCAAGTCCGTCTGGTCATCCGCCCGGCCCTGTTACTCGGAGACTATTGCCACTGTAAATATGAAATTTGGAAATGTGTATTCTGTGCACCGCTAAGCAATAATGTGGGTGTAGTTAAATTGCGAAAAATAAAAAACAAAAGTCTCTATATGAGCGCTTTCGCCTTATGCATTAATTTTGGGTTTGTCTAAAAACTCTTCATTTACATAACCGATAAGTTTACTAAAACCACCGTTCGTGACAGATCTTCGAGCTGGCCCGAGAGACTATAGTCCTCCTCCTGGACTGCAACCCCGACATCGGCCCGCTGCTGGACTGGACGGTGGACACGTGCTTCACGGGCTCGTCGCGCGTCGCCGACGGCTGCTACATGGCTCTCGCCACTATATTCAGTGCACGGTAAGTTTAGCATGTTAAGCTGTTTGTTCTCTGATTCTGTGATCCGGTAAACTGCAGTTCCAGTTCAAAAGCTATGATTCAGTCAAGCACTAAGAAAATGAACTATCGAATGACTGGTTTAAGAGCGTTTATCATAAAAGGTTAGCAACGTCGCAAATAGGTGTCAAATATTTACCTGTTTTGATTAATTTGGCAAAATTACTATAGGGAAATATGAAATGTGGCTAACTAGTGAACTAAAACAATCAGATTATGAAATGCAATTATTATTTATTTAACCATTTATGTACACATATATATAAACAGACAAGAAGAAAGGAACAGAAAAAACGTAGGTACAAAGGTGATACTTATTTCTAAAGAAGTCTCTTCCATCATACCTGCAATAGAAAAGTAGTTATTAAAGAGATGTAGGCAATGTGTGTAAGAGTAGAAGAGAAAATAAAAGACATACAAATATATATACATACTTCTAAAATAAATATCAATTATAATGTAGTAAATAATAATAAATACAAAATATGCAACTATGACGAAGTGGAAAGATTCTTTCACTCTTCTTTTAAATATTGCAACAGTTTGGCAGTCCCTAATGTCGGGCGGAAGTGAATTCCACAACCGAACGGCGTGCACACTGAAGGTGTAGGAATAGAAGTCGATTGAGTGGGGAGGGGATTTAAAGAGATTTCTAAGATGCGACCTGCAAGGTGCAGCAGAAGGACCCGGGTGTAGGGAATAATTAATATCGTAACACCGAATGTTTAGTTTTAGATGTAAAAAAAAGTATATGGAAACTTTCCAATTGCCTTTTTAATATGATGTTGTAACCGTTTTAGGTGTACTATTGCAATTCAAAACGTTCAAACGTTCTAATTAATACGAACCACACCTGATGTAAGAGGTATCACACTGCATGGTAATGGCTGTTGCAGAGAGACCTAATTTTGTAATAGATTTGACAACCTCAAACCTATCCGCATGCGGTGTAGTACGTCAGCAGGTCATTACGGCGCACAGTGGTGCAGGTAGTACGGGCATCCGGAAAATATTATTTTTATATGAAAAGACGTTGCGTTTCTTCATAATATTTTATTAAAATGATATAATGAATGTACCAGTATACAAAGAGAAAGATATAATATACGTTTTTAGGGTTCCGTAGTCAACAAGGAACCCTTATAGTTTCGCCATGTCCGTCTGTCTGTCTGTCTGTCCGCGGTTTAGCTCAAAAACTATTGGTACTAGAAAGTTGTAATTTAGTATGAGTATACACGTTAATGACGCCAAAAAATAGTAAAAATAAAATTTTGAAAAAAAAACAATTATTTAGAGTACCTCCCCTACATGTAAAGTGGGGATGATATTTTTTTTTTCGTCCTTCTCAAAGTGTGGGATATCGTTGGATAAGTCTTTCAAAAATATTAGGGTTTGCTAAGACCGTTTTTTGATTAAGTAAACCGTTCGTGACTTATCAAGCTTTAAAGTAACAATTTTCGTTAGAGTCAAGTGTCCCCCCCCCCCCTCTACCAACTAAATGGTTGTAGTTAGAAATTCAAATGTCACGTCACGGGAGTAGTACCTATATATAATGAAATTTAAAGTAAAACTATCACACTTAAGTGGGCTTTACAAGTTTACGAGTAATAATCGACCAACTTAAATTTGCGGTTACAAAAACATGTTCTCACATATATTCCGTATGGGAGAACAGGTTTTTCAATTACAAAGTTACGTTTATTTGTTCTTACGATTCATTCATTCCAACTACGGAACCCTTCATTGTGCGTGGTCCGATATGCACTTGACCGGTTTTTTTTTTATTAATATGAAAATATTCATCATATTTTAATTGTAAGTGAAGTTAACTACCGTTCAATGCTATTTATACTTGCACGACATGATAAAGTGTTCATTACCCTCATTAGAAACACTTATTAATATAGTGCACTTTTTCTTAATTATAGAGCGTCATTAGTTAATGACCTGGTATTTCCAAGATCGCAGGTTATCGCAGCCAAAACTTATGTATTCTTAATCTATGGGATCTAATTAATCTCCGAAAGTATATTATTACGCATCGGTCGATAACGGAGATTAGTTATGATCTCATGATTGAAAACAAAAGGTTCCAAATGACCTTCTTCATTAAAAATGTAATAGCAAGTAATTACTCATTATTTCATTACATATGTTTACGTATTTTATTAATACACACAATAAACTTATGACTAAACTAAAAATAAAAGTTTATTATTATAGTATTTAGGTTCTATTCATACTTGAAATAACAATATTTTTTGCACGAAATTTGTTATTTCACGATCACCCTACTTTGGCATCGTATAATTAAATACTGTAAAATTATTTACCCGTATTAATTTTAGGACTTTTTTCTACTAACATTTTAGTATGTGTGTACCAAATTGTAGACATTTTAAACAAAGTGTAAACAAAAGACTTTTTTCCGCCCTTGAACCAATGTGCGGCGGTTTTGACACCAGCAAACGTCGAATTCAGTACAGTTCGGATTAGTTCGCAATCTCGTCGTCGCCCGGTCTGAACGTGGCGCTTCACGCCTTCTACCGATTTGGTTAATTCGTTGTTTCACACTGTAGGCGGCATATACGGCATATGTTAAAAATGCTGCCGTAGTTTACCGCGCATTGCAGAACTATGATGACGTTACTTGGCGCTGTCTAGGGTGGACTGTACTCGAAATATGGAAGGAGCTTTTCAGCACGTAGGCCAAATCAATCTCATTGCTTTATATCTTTCCGCGCCACACCGTCGCCGCGCACGCGCCACTCGCCACTTGTGAATGTCCCGCGCCTAAGGCAACTTTAGGAGTCATCAATCTCATTGGATTATATCCTTTTCCCAGTGTTAGGATCAGCGTTCAGTTTATTCAGAATCTGCTTAGTATCAGAAATTGTACCTATTCTTCGAATGTATTGTGTTTACTTCGGCCATTCATAGATGGCGCTGAGAGTCACGTGTGATCTTTTGCCTGTAGAGCGAAAGTTTCTGAAATATACCTCTTAGTAACCCAACTTCGTAAGGCTTTCAAAACTCGGTTGCTTCGACTTCGAAACTTTCGATAAACACATGTTACTCAGTTAATCAGTATACCGTGTGACTATCTTTCCAAACCTTCACTTGCTTTAGCGACCGCGCACTGTAGGTACCTACCGAGATACTAATGTCTTTATTTTGCGAGTGATTAGGGGCAAATGCCGGTCGGTATCGCATGAAAACGGTTACTTTTTTTATCTCGAAGTTCAAATATTTAAGGAAAATCGCAGCTTAATGATTGTTTGCCACTATAACAGGGAACCTACGATTCTGGCCTAGGTTTACCCTGTAAAGAGTAAAGGATCATTTCTGCAAAGCCTTCTCAAAATAAGTGACATGATTATTATTCTTTGAACAGATTTCTTTAAAAAAACCACAAATGAGCATTATGGGCGTGAAAAATTATCGTTGTTTTTCACTGAATCTGTAATTTATAATTAATTTACGTACTTAGTTTGAATTTCCGCGCATTATTTGGGAAGTACTACACAAGCCATGGCCACAACCACAACCAGGCATTGATGGACTCACGTATAGGTGCCTCAGGCCACATTTTCACGATGGTCCATCAATGCTCTTGTTGCAGGCCGCGACAGTAATGTACTAACTATTAAAGCTAACTCAAATACTACCCAAGCAAAGTTAATAAAATTTATATGCGACCACCGCGCAAGTATGACCTACCAAACAATAAAAAAAATATTATCAAAATCAATTTATAATTGGCGAAGTAATCGCGTAACAAATTACGAAAAAAAAGAAATATACAGTCGAATTGCAAATCTCCTTTTTAAAGTCGGTTAAAAATTTAAGACTAGTTGAAGACAAGGATAAGATTGGCAATAATTCCTTCTGCACACGTGGCTTCCCTGGTAACTCATTAACGGCATAATTATGTAAGAGTCTATTAACTGCACCCTAAGGGGATTGAAGATTTTCATTGCTGCGTGTGAGTACTATGTACCGATTATAAAGCTACCATTTAGGTACTGGGTATGTCTTTCATTTACTTGAATGTGCCCTGGCGGCTGAGAGTATGTCATGATCACTCTAATGTCTCGCCGACGATAGCGCGTGTGTTGGATCATTTAGCTCCCTTCTCAAATCTCAAATCGTTTATTGCAATCCATAATGTACAATTACGGGTGGTAAATAAAAGACATAACAATGGAAACAATTATGGGCCCTGTCGGGCACAGCTAATTGTTAAATAAGTAGGGAGAGGAAGAGCGCTTTATTAATTGTCCTTGTTATTAAGTTAGAATTATTTTATATCCTATTACCTATGTACTTATATTTCCATTCATTCACTTATTCTATTAATATTTTATATGCAGGTCTATCTATTTATTTATTATTTATTTAATTATATTTCGTATTGCTTATTTCTTTACTCGCTTAAAGATTGTTCATTATTATTAATGTTGTATTATTCTTTATTTAACTACATAAGTACATATAAATTATATTTTTAAATATTAAAATAAAAAATATAAAAACATTTAAAAATATAAATAATAGTGGCCCATCAGGAACAGGGTCCAAGATGCCGGTCGTCAGGGCTCTAGAGAGAGGAACCTCCTCACTATGCGTGCCGTGTCCAGAAGTACTGCTTTCTGAATCAAGCCCTTGACCCAACCGTGCAATGAGAGCCTCCTGAGATGTTGATCGAGGCTCTTCGCTATTAAGCCATTAACCGTAACAATTATCGGTACAATGATTGCAGAGTCCACGTCCCACATGTCGACAACCTCGTGTGCTAAGTCAAGATACTTGATTTTTTTATCTTTCTCAGCTTTCACGAGATTCTCGTCATGAGGGACAGCGATATCAACAATCATTGCACGGCGCTCTCGTCGATCTATCACCACAATATCAGGCTTATTAGCTACAATAGTCCTGTCAGTGATAATAGATCGATCCCAGTACAATGTGGCATGACCATTCTCGAGAACTGGGTCGGACACATACCTGTAGTATGGTAATTCGAACTCCACAAGGTTGTACTGCAAGGCAAGTTGCTGGTGGATAATCCTAGCCACTAGATTGTGTCTGTGCAAGTACTCACCGTTAGCAAGACGAGAACAACCGGAAACAATATGTCGGATTGATTCACCGGGACGATGGCATGCCCGACAAATGTCAACCGTACCATCCTTGACAATGTATTTCCGATAATTATTCGTCATGATAACTTCATCCATTATCGCACAGACAAAACCTTCGGTTTCCCCGAAGAGGTCGCCGAAACGCAGCCAGGATACAGATGCCAAAATGTCAACATCGGGTCCATGGAGGGCCCGGAAAAAGCGTCCGTGAAGCTCTTTGCCTTGCCATACTTCCTTACGGTCGTTAGTATCAAGTACAGCAGGTTTGCACCAGTTCTCTTTCGCCAAGGAGAGCGGGGTGAGGCCCTTGTCCACTGCGACCGCACACATCTCGGTGCATCCCCACGTCAGTTTGAAGGAAATATTCCCTGAGACTGCAGATCTCGCGGTTGTGGAGGGTTTTAGCATATAAGAAACCTCGACCCCCACACTTCCGCGGGATGTACAGCCTCATCACTGATGATCGTGGGTGATGCATCCGATTTGCCGTCAGCAATGTACGGACCTTCCTATCCAGAGCGTCAAGTTCCGTCTGAGTCCATTTGAGTATACCAAAAGAATACATCAAAACCGGCATGACCCAGCCGTTGAAGGCACGCACCTTGTTTCCGCCTGATAAAAGACTATTGAACACTTTATTCAGGCGGCCAAAGAAGCGATCCCTCAACGATTGTTTCATGTCGGCAACATTGATGCCTAATGCTTCCGACATACCCAAATACTTGTAGGTTTCGGTTGAGGAGAGGGATCTAAGGTGTATGGAATCCGAGAGTTGGGTTCCCACGGATTCCATAATCCCCCCTCGTTTTACATGCATGACTGCACATTTGTCTACACCAAATTCCATCCTGATGGCGCTACTGAACGTTTCTGTTACTTTCAGTAGCTCCATCAGTCGCAAATTGTTAGGAGCAAAGAGTTTTAAGTCATCCATGTAAAGGAGGTGAGATATCACCTGACCTCCTCTTCTCAACCGATAGCCTAGACCTGAATCCTCCAAAAGTGTGCTTAGAGGATTCAAGGCTAAGCAAAACCAAGGCGGGCTCAAACTATCGCCCTGGAATATTCCGCGTTCAATCCTGATCGGTTAATTTTTAAATTTTAATGTTGTATTATTATTATTGAATTTATCCGTTATAATGATTTTATATCCTATTGTCTATGTATTTATACCTCCATTCATTTACTTATTCTATTAATATTTTATATGCAGGTCTATCTATTCATTTATTATTTATTTTATTATATTGAATATTGCTTTTCTTTACTCGCCTTCAAAATGGTTAAGCTGAATGGTGTACGTCATGTTCGAGGACGGGCGCCGTCAGTAGGTACTGGTCATCTCTTAGCTGCCACGGCATATTTTAATTTAATTCAAATTCTGTATTTTTTTTTTTTTTCTATTACGGACGCTCTTAATGTTTTGCATCGTTCTCACATGTATAACTTCAACATGAATGATGTAACCAATATTTTGAAACCGTATTTTGATTTAATAGAGTGTCCGTGGAGTTTCTTGCCCGTTCTTCTCCATAGGTACCTACTACGCTTTGGTATGGGCAACTCGCTTCATATTTCTGACTGACTGACCCCTTGACCGTTCAAAAGTGCCTGTAATTGGTTTATTTGAAATAAATGAGTTTGAGCATGAAAAATAGGTTGGAGTCTCATTTCCTACGAAATGTATGGGAAAAGAAAAAGTTTTTTGCGATTTCTAGTACTCAAACCTCAGTTGGTCCAGTAGAGTTTTTGATCCTTATAAGAAACAGGATCGATTGGGATCAAATGAAAAATTCTGATAACTGCTTATTTTCTTGTTATATCCAAAACCTACCGATCACGTTTTAAAATTGAGTGTGTGTAGTATGCGAATATAGTGTTTGTTGATCCTATTAATTTACTGACGTTATGAATTTCAAAGCGTAAATCACTACAGGAACTTGAGGTGACTGAACTGAGAGCGAACTATCACCTACTGCTGTAGGTGATAGTTCGCTCTAACATATAGGTATGGAACTTTTGTTTGGATGTGTTAGAGGTTCTATATTGTTCTATTTTGTAACAATATTCTAATTTAAAAGAGTGTCCATGGAGTTTCTTGCCCGTTCTTCTCCATAGGAACCTACTACGCTTTGGAATGGGCAACTAGCTTCATCTTTCTGACTGACCGACCCCTTGACAATTCAAAAGTACCTGTAATTGGTTTATTTGAAATAAATGATTTGAGTTGAGTTGAGTTGAGTTATACTAGATGAAATTAAATGTTCAATATTACACAGTGAATTTAATGTTGAAGTTACTTTAACTAAACACGGTTTATAAACAATGACTAAGATTAGGATAATATGTATAAAATGACGCGAGTGACGCGGTTAGCGGTTAATGACCGACTGAGTGTGACATGTCTGTCGTATTTAATTGCTGAATTCGAACTGAGTCTGAACTCACAGACGGGTGACGTTTTAATCGTCGTGCAGACCGGCGCGACGCGACTCTAACAAAACAGTTTCTAAGAAAACTTCACGGTAGAACAATTATGCGTCGCCCGACAAGTCGCGCTAGTCTGCACGAGCCTTTAAGTACTTGAGTTCCAAGTTTGTGTGCATGTGTGGCTTATATACCATTATATAGGATTTATTATTAAACTAGTCAATAACTGATGAAATAACAAGGAGTAGTTGAAATAAAATATGATATTCGATGATTTTTTATAATGCTTATTATAAAAATTATGTTTATACTTGTTATTGACGTGTATTTAGTGATGAAGTCGAAGACGTGATGAGTCCCAGCAGAGGGAACATTATAGGCTGGTTATGAACGTTATGAAGCGAATATTCGAGCTATATTTGTACTTGGTTCTTCTATGTTGTTTTGATAAGGTTGAGGAATTTCTTGTTAGAGCTAGTAAGTTGATCGACAGTTTAGAATGTTATTTATACTTTCGGAAAGGTATCATACATACCCAATGACCCTTCCAAAAATAGGGCCAAAAAGTAAAAAAATAAATGTTTTTGAGCAAGTTGTTTTCTGATGTCAGGGAGTACCCGTGTGACCACTACACGGCCATCATCAACGTGACGCTGATGTGCACGGGCTGCCCTCGTGCGCCCGTGCACGAGAGCGCGCTGCAGCTGCTGCAGCTCCTGGACAAGAGGTTCTTCGGCAGCGTTGGGCCGCTGTCCGCTGACGATGACGGTAAGTCTAAAGCCTTACAATATGACACAATAGCAGGCAGTCTAGGCCAGTTACACTGTTGCAATTGGTCTATTCCAGCAAGAAAGTTCTTAGTTAATCTTCTTATCTACCTAGGATTCCATTTGGAAGATTGAAATAGTGCAAGTTAACAATGAATGCATGTATCAATTACGGCTACATCATCCTATATGAGCAAGGAATAAATGCTGCCAGAAATAACGCTCAGCAGGGTATTTACGCTGTCGAGCCGACGAATTTTTCAAACATATGACGTAATGAATTTCCTTCAAAACCCTTGGATTGTGATAGAAAGTGTACTACACAACTGGGGTGTTGAACAAAACAAGATTAACTCTTCTCTAAGCTGCTTTGTAACTGCTCTGTCGCCCCATTAGATATCGGGAAAGGATACATCGTTTACAGAATTTGTACGTAGAAAAACTTGATGGAAACATTTTTCAGCAATGCTACGGCTACATTGTCGCCATAAAGCGGACAGTTCATGCGCTCTCTGTTTCACAGCGAAACGTCGAGCGGTTTGCGAGAGAGAGTATAAATCTAGTGTGTTTGTGTACCAAGTATTTATTAAAGAGAAAGTAGCAACTAGTTTTTTACTGTTTAAATACTGTGATAATGACTGTACATTGACAGTTACATCGTTAAAATAATAAGTTCTCTTGCGTACATTCTTAAACTACAATGTTAGTCGGGTCGCCAAATAAGAATAAATTCTTGGACCTTGAATGAGGGTACAACTTTTATTTTATGATTGATTCTAGTATTGTTTGAAATACTGAACCATAATACGTGGAGTGCCAGAGTGAGCAATTTTAAATATTGAAGGTCTAAGGTCACGAAAGTCAAAAAAGAACCACCCACATTTTATTGCGAATTAAGCCAAATCGGTCCACCGAAATCAAATATTTGTAGTTGGATACAATAATATATACCTACTGTATTACATATTTTATTTATTATTTTATTATTATGTATTAACTAAAACTACAATAGTTAGATGTGAACATTTCATTCTCACTGTCATTAAATGGACCTTAAAAGCTTTCTTATTTGGCGACCCGACTATGTATTCTAGCGTACATTTCAATTCTGTCGTTTCCGTTGACTAATTTTAATTTACGTCTGTACTGTACCGTAGTATGTATCTTAGCATCCGTAAAAATATCGACCTAGTCGATTTGATTGGAAAAAAACAACACATCGATTACGGCGCGTAGCAGAGTTCTTCAAGCTGTCACAGGTAAGTTATATCAAGGTAAGTGAGGGCCCTGAACATGTGAGTTTAATTTGTGTAATACTCATGTGTGCAACCAACAGTGAAATATATACCAACGTAAATAAATTAGGTAGGAAGGTGCGTACTTATTTACAGAATCGAGGATAAATCCTCTAAATCATAATTAAACGGGCACAAAACATTCAGCATTTCGGCTGACCACCTAACTAAATGCGTCTGCGCAACCTGTCTCTAACCGAAACCAATTATTTGAATACTAACTGTGCTGAGGGATCTGCTGTGAACTTATCTAAAATCTAACCTACAGAGTATTCCTACGAATTTAAAAAGAACCATATACATCGGATACGTAGTTCTCGAGTGAAGCGAACTAATGAATAATTGTATTTTATGATGTTTGAATATTAACTTTCATATCAAAATACTTTCTGCTATGTTAAGTGTATCACGAATAATCGAAACTAAAAAGACTCGTTCAATGCGCTGCTGAAGCATAAGTTATTTTTTTTAGGTCTAATGTTAATATGTGTGTGTTTATGTAATATTATTGTTTTATCATAACTGTAGAATTTTCGCGAACGTAGCGATGTACTACTAAACATGTACACGCAAAAATTATGCAATCGAAACTAGGGTAACCATTGTTAAAGCGAAAGGAAATCTAGCAGTCAGTTATGACGTCTTTTAACCAAGTATTTTTTCACCTCAGCCCCTCAAACAAGCAGGTTTTGCTGTCTCAAAACAGTGAGCAAAATTCGATTTTGCTGCGAGCGTGAGACAAAGTAACTTTTTAATTATTTTTTTTAAATGCCGAAAGCAGTGTAGGGTCTACTCACAAAATTCTAAAGATTTGAACTTCAATTAGTTTTGTCACATTCACTTCGATACGAAAAAAGCGAGAGATAGAAACAAGTCGATTCGATGTTCGATTTCAAAATTCCATACCTACTTAGAAAGACCTAAAAAAGAAACAAACAATAAAACGTTCGGATGACACATAAAACCTTAAAATTGCAAATCATCTGTTAGGGTTTTATTTAAATTCTGTTTTATTAAATTTTTGGAACGAAGTTCTTAAGCGGCTTGCGGTAAGAGTGCACTGGCAGAAATCGTCACGCGATAAGGCACTTGCGACTGTCTTCTTCTAATTCAAAGAGAAAGAAAGATAAATCCGGAGTGAGGTAGTAAGTGTGAATTTGGTCAAAATAAAAATCCAAGATGGCGGTTGCGAAATTTTTCTCATTTTTCATTGGGTGTCGTTTTCATAGTTTTCAAGGGTGCTAAAGCCGATGGTGAGGTCAAAATATAAATCCAAGATGGTGGCTGCGAAAATATTAAAAAATTTAGTCAAGGGTGTCGTTTTTATAATTTTTGAGTGTTTAAAGCCGATAGTGACAGTAAAATGTAATTCCTAGATGGAGACTGTGAAAATTTTCAAGTTTTTATCATGGGTATCGTTTTCATAGTTTTGAGGGTGCTTAAGTCGATAGTGTGGTCAAAATGCAGCCACCATCTTGGATTTAAGATGGTGGTTGCAAAATACGAGGTGATAAAGATTATGTAAAAAAAAACTTTGTCCTATCCGAAAAGGGCATATGGTACTGCAGTAACATCACAAAAGAGTATTTTTTTTATTATTATTGATAATAATAGGTATTCACATTTTTAGTTCCAAAATTACCCCAAATCCATAAAAAAAAAATCATAACTTATAACTTTTAGACACCCGCACCAAAAGTAAAATTCGGTAAAATTCACCATTGAAAAAAATATGGGGATTCTATTATCTTTTTTCCTGAAAATTTCATCATAAATATGCTTACAGTACGATACCTAACAACACCCTCACGGATCGGACAGGTTTTTTTTTACATGTTGCATGTTCTCGCTGCTGAGGTGAAAAGTTGTATGTGTTACACGAGAGCAAAGTTATTTGCATCTCGTGTCTTTGAATCCCTCGCAGCGCTCAGGATTCTAACCTAGAATCACTCGCTACGCTCGTGATTCAATTATAGAATCCTTCGCTTACTCGGGATTCAAAATCAACACTCGCAGCAAAAAACAACTTCGTTCTCTTGTTGCACAAATAACTATTTTCACATCATCCATAAGGACTGTCCAAATTATTCCACGATACGCCAAGAATAATAACCGTGTATTATTTACCAGTACCTGGACGACCGAGCTCTGCTCGGATGACAATACGCAGAAAACGAATTTTCCCAGATATGAGACCTAGCTAGATCGATTTGTCGCCCCCGTAAACCCCTACATTGCTACTTTCATTGAAATCGTAAGAGCCATTTTCGAGAACGTGATTACAAATATTGCTCATTTAATAGTATAGGATTTCGTCTGCCGCCGACTATGTCTAAACTCCTTTAAACTCAGCTAAGCTTGATTGTGTCCTGCGCCGCTCACGCCATCGCACCAGCTCGCCACGCATTAATGGACTTGTCCGATGCAGAGGAAAAGCTTCGAAGTAAATGTTTCGAATCGGTCTTTTTTAAAGGCACAATAACTTTATTTTACTAAGAGTGAGAAAATACAAAGCCTTTAATTGTTAACGCGAAATGGAACTGAGTCTCAAAGTTCTTATTATTATAAAGATAAAGATAACAGGGGTAGGTGTTAGTACCCTTAGTATTAATACCCTTGTGTCACACCCACACGTTTTAAAAATATGTATTGGTTGATTAGACGGGATTCCTGCCTTTCCTTTAATCATTATTCCGATAAGGACATAATTATGGCATCCAACTGTGGGGCTGTACCAAACCAACCTACATCAAAATTATACAAACGTTCCAGAATAAAGTACTCAGGAGTATTGTTAGTGCGCCTTGGTTTATAAGAAATGAGGACCTACATCGTGACCTAAAAATGGAACCCGTCACCAACATAATCCAAAAATTTGCCGAGGCCCATGTAACACATGAACAAAGTGTTTATTTTATTATATCAGACTAAGAAAGTGGAAAGATCAACACCATCCTAAGTTAAATAATAAAAAATAAGTTAGATTTAAATTGCTAATTATTCTTATAGGCTAGAACGTAGTAATAAAGGATAAAAAAATGTCACTATCCTTAACAAGAAGCGGTAATGGAATGTGTCGGTAAACATCCTTGTCCGAAGCATCTTTTCCCTAGTTAACCTCACATGACACAAAAAGTCCATAGGTCTAAGCGAATGTGTATGTGGATAATTAAATAGGTTATGTTAGGGTAGAAATGTGACCAAACGCGCGCGGGCCAAGCGGGCGATGCCGTGGCAGCGGCATGCCGGCGAGCGCTACTTCCATGTTCGCAGAAATGTATTCACCATTTTCTAATTATCCATGTTTTTGCAATATCCCTAAGGTTTTCGCGAAAATTCGAATTATCCAATCCACGGATCCAATCATCCTACAACATATGCATTGTTTACAGCGTGTTAATTGCCCTTGCTATCGCCGCTATGTCGATATATCGGTGCCACGATATGGCTAAGCTTACATCATATTGAATTCTTAACAAGCATGTATGAACACTGAGGTCATTCGTGAGCCAATAACTTAGTTCCTAACTAAAATAACAATAGATTTAAGACACACTTTGTCTTTTAAGAACAATAAAATATTCAATTAACACGTATTTTTAATTTTTGACCTCGCCCTGTTTTTGTTCAGTTTAAAGTTTTTATTTTAATTTTACCTAGTTTTTGTTTTAGGTCTTTGAAAACTGAGATACTTAAAAATAACTCGTTTTAATATACATAGACAGTCAAAATGAAATAATTTATATCAATTAGGCACATATAAAATACACTTTCGAACGTCAAAATTTACAAAAAAAAACAGAATTGATTCAATTGGCGTTCCAAAAGGTAGTTTTCGTATGGAGAAGAATGGGCAAGAAACTCCACCGTTACTCTTTTAAAATGTTGTCACTATATCTTGTATATGTGAAGACAATGCACCTAGAATAAGATTACTATACCACGATAGGTAAAAAGAATGAAAAATGAAGCAATGACAGATAAACTAATTATGTGATAGATGCATGGTGCCCACATATTTACAAACATTGTATAGTGATACGATATTCCTAACATTTTAGCAATTAATACTAATTAGTCAGTGTATGAGTTCAAGTAAGTATAGAATGTAAAATCAATGTTATAAAAATAATATTACACAATAGGGTATTACACCCATTCTTGAAAAGTGTCTCAATTAGATTCTATAGTGCTAATGAACCACTAAAAATCACAAATTATTTATTCAATCGTTATGTGCCATAAAAATGCATTTTCATATTTCGCGAGTAATTAGACGAAAACGCTGGACGCAGTGGACGCCATATTGCTCTGTGGTCATGACGCTAGTTGGCTGTGTAAACAAATGCAGTGATATTTTTTAAGTTATAAATTTGTGTTGTCTCCTTTTACAAAACCGTCCACTATGGTATTATTTCAATAAAAATTACGTTGGTTACGAAAATAATAAAAGATTAAAGGTACGCTGATAGTTGACAGTTAACACTTTCTAAGTTTACATAGCCATAAGACGTAATAACATGGCAACTACTATCTAATGGTGTTATGAAACAGATTTAAAGAGCTGAATTTAAAGAGCTGAAACCTTTGAATTGAATTTTAAAATTATTTTAGTTTGCTATTTTATGAACTAAAACTAACGTTTTCCGACTGCTTTTTGCCTAAGCTATCTCAATAATATAATTTTAAATTTTTTCTCATGTAGAGTAAAACACCCTATTAAATTAGCAACCAGTTTGACCTTGCCTAGACTAGACTAAATTGTCCTATGGAGCAGGACCAGCATGTTTCCAACCATTTTTATCTTGGATATAATCCTGTAATATATCACACACAACATTTAACACAGTACCCCATAAAAGATGTATGTACTTTAGATAATCTGAAAAATGGTTGATCTATTTTACTTTATTTCTAGTAATAAAATTATGTATATCACTTATTTTATTAAAAAGATGTAGTAAACTGAAGACTTTTCATGTGGTTAGTGACGAACCTGGTGTCAGAGTTTTAAAGCCACCCATTAGCCCCTGACTTGGCTTCACATGCCGTCGAGGAATATCTCTCAGGCATGCCGGTTTCCTCACGAAGTTATTGAAGCAAGTGATAATTATACAATACGCACATGAATCTGAAAAGTCAGAGGTGCGTGCTTTGGGTTCGAACTCGAGACCTATGACTTGGCAGTCCTACGGTCACACCACTAGGCTATCACTGCTTGACACACAAGCAAACAAGGATAAGTAAGTATTAATATAATATCTCACAACGTAGACTGCACCGTAGCTGCAAAGGTTTGATGATACGCAGTCTACTGCTGGTATGTTGCCTAGACGTAGGATAGGTACACTAGCAAAATTAGTGACATTGTCATGTGCATTCTATTCAATAAATTAATACAATCACTGACAGCCATTAACCCACAGCCTAAACCGCTGGGTCTTGAAGCACTAATTTGGTACAAGAATTCCTTTTCTAACGAAGGTGAGCACTAAGACAGGAAAATTCATCCTCTACAGGGGTTAAGGAGATGAAAGTAAAAATACTATTATTAGTATTTAGTAGTATTTTTGCCGATGGGGAATCTCATCGGGCGGACGGCAAGTAAGAAAATAGATAATGTAGCCCTGCATTCCGAGTTACGATGTAATCGATTTGAGCGTGCTAACAGTCGTACCGTATTAAAGTGGACGCGATAACGTTGCGTCTTGAATCGTCATAGATGACGTCATGACGTGCACCATCTTGCGATAACGCCGACCATGCCTTTTACTAATATCACCGTGGGCGCTGTCAAAAATGACAGTTGTGCTGTTTTGTTTTGACTCGCATCATATCTTTAAACTAACGTGGCATTTTCGAAATTGTGCTTCTGGCTACCGTTCGCTACCTAAACAAAGAAGAAGAAATTTGTGGTATAAACACAAAGAAATGAATATGATATGCAAGTTTTGACGTTGAGCGAGTACTGTGAGTGCGTTTACGAGCGTTCCGAATTGTTGACAGCCCTCAGCTGTCATTATCGTGATATCTTACTCGGAACGCCAATTATCGATGTCAGCGCTGTGAGCGATTATGTTCTAATACGGAATGCGGCCTAGATCTATCACTAATGAAAATTTGACAACGCTGACAAGTACTGCAGTAAAGTGCATGCATTCTAGGTAGATACTCGCAGTATAGTTTATATTATTTTAGTCATAACATAAGTAGTTTGTTTCTAAATTTATGTCTGTAATTTTTATGGTGTACAATAAAGAGTATTCTATCTATCTATCTATCTATGTACCACCAGCATTAAATTGAACAAAATTAAATGATGAATGATGTATTACGATACGACGCTTAAGATTTTGTACTTAATTTACACTCATAACCGTGTATCGTATTCTTGGAAAGACTAATTATGGCAATTAAAAAAAATTGCTTCCAGAAAAACATGCAGTTAGTTTGTTCGGGCTTCAATGTTCTCTAATACCTCTATAAGTTTCTAAGAAATTTAATTTGTACGGCTACCCAACTTTTTACCCCTAAACTTTTTTTTTTTTGCTAACCAATGATAATCATTGGTTAGCAAAAAAAAAAAAGTTTAAGTACATTTATTTATAGCTCTATCGCTGATCTATTTATATAAAAATAAATACCCTAGGCCTGTTTACTTCGAAATAAATTATTAAAATTATCGATAAAGCTTTTCTAATTATGATATCAATTTGTCCGTAACAAGTTCTGTAGGTCTTCTCAGTGTAAAGTTTTTGTCGCCTACTGTACGATCGTTTTATACCTTCTTACGAACATAATTACAGATTTTATTTTCTTATAGAAGCGCTCATTTCCAAGTACAGGTAGGTACCAATTTCAAGTATGTTCCTCAGTCAGCATGGTGGTACCTATGCAGGTAGAGTGGATAGCTGATGGCTCATCATATAATAGCTGGCGTGGAATTGCAGGTTGAACTCGCACCCACCGTCAATTCCACACAATAGCTTACCATAACGCACAGATTTATCCGACAGACGCTTTTCGAGTTTAATATAAACGGTTAGGTAGCGGTTAGTCTAGCTAGAAAGTGTGATGGTTTCATGTGTATAGAAGAAAGAAAACTTGGAGGAGTTTCCCAAGTTCAACGCACGTGTCCCTCGCACGGCTTAGAAGGCGCGGTATTGTACGTACAAAACTTTGGAGGCGCTGTATTGTACGTACAAAACAAGTGACTCGAGAATGTGCGTGAGAGATCCGTTACTCGCTAGTTTTGACATCGCCTGCACTAAGTCCCACCAGAGCTGTGCTGTGCGAGGCTAGGAAAATTAATAATTCTATTGGTGGATATCGAATTCTCGCACATCCCTGGTGGCACCGCACCCTTTCTGACCCAATTCCATTTTTTTTTCACAAACAGAGAGAGAAAGATGCCACAGTAATACTTGTAATGATTGGCTTGAAACTAGCCCCTAGACGGAATCTGCCTTACAGTTTGTTATGAAATGGCTAACTAGCAATATGCTTACCTTGAACCTGGTTAAAATTAAATTTATTACGTTTACACCGAACGAGGTTTGAGATATGAATATGAACAGCTTCCCGACTGACTTCACCCTACAACCTAACTGCACTCAAGTGCTGTTAGATAACGAACTCTTCCTGTAGGTAGCTGTAATGTGATTATGCGAACTATCAACACACAAGGTGTTATTATCGACAGTACTATGTCTTGGAATGAACAGATCAGGTCACTGGTGAAGCGGGCCAGGAAATTAATATTTATATTCAAAAATTTGAGGTTTTTTGCGGACTCTCATACTTTGAAAATAGTTTACTCTGCTAAGTATAACGGCTTGGAGTGGTTCTGGAAAGTGTAGTGCTTGGACTGGAACGGGCACCGAAGACAGTTCTTAAACTTATGGCACACAAACCTACCCGTTTCCCTACTTTGGAACTCTGTGCTCTCTGTAAAGTGCCTGCAGTTAGGCACGCATTTTTCCTAAGCACTATAAATACACACACATTCAGAACTTTTGACCCCAATCACAGATCATGAAAACGAACGTCAAACGTGAAACATCAGTATTACATCTTTGGCCCTGTTTTGTACAACAGAGTAAATTAAATTTTAAGTAATCTATCCATAAAAGGGTCTTTTTTTTTGTTTAAACAGAGTGCAGTAAAAAAAAAAGAACTAATGATCCGAAATAGATAGATTATTAAACAGTAACTTAAATCGTTACGAGACTAGTTTTTCCATAGCCACATTTTCACTCGTTCAATCTTGTCTATTTGGGACACACTAGTGATTTGTAAATACATAAATATCTGTCTGGTTTATAGCTAGCGATGTATATTAAGGTACAGGTAGTGTACACCCAAGCGGATTCCGTAGTTTCGACCGAAGTTACGGGACACATTTTAAGTATGTCCGTAAGTAAGATGGAGAACGAGACGCCCGTAACATCATTCGGAACTACGGATATCGATCACTCCCTAAGGAGTGATCTGAGCGCCGAATGCCACGACAAGTGCCGGAAAAGTCCTTAAACTGTCCTCGCTAGGTTTATCAAATTATAAACAGAATCTAAACCGAATGTTTTCTTGCATATTGATATTATGAGAGTGGCCAGGGAGATATCATCAACCTTGACTTTTCCCAACTACATTGGGGTTGGCTCGGCTTCCAGTCTTACCGAATGCAGTTGAATACCAGTTTTTTTACATGCAGATACTGCCTATCTGACTATCACAACCCAGTTAATGGGTAACACGGTACTCCTTGGTAACACTGGTTGTCAGACTTTCAGGCCAGGGAGATAGTCAATTACAATTTCATTAACTATTACCATTTGCCTAACCATTGCCGATAGCGCCTACTATTAGCTTTGATTAATTGAAATACAGACGTATTGAATTGAACATTATATGCAAGTAGCACACAGTGCCTCTATGCACGGCTGTGTAACAGTTAATCAGCCTCTAGAGCCTACAAATATATTGTTTTTAGTTCTATTACTCGAGATTGGCCCTAACATAAATTGCATTAAGAAATTGGCCCATTTCATGAGTAGTGTCCTTGTAATATACAGGGTGTTAAAGTAATTGCGTGCCATAGCTTAGGGGTAGGTTCAGTATCGATAAAGGAGGCCAGAAAAAAAAATAGATATATTAGCACCTACTAACTTAAAATAGCAATGGTTTAGAATTAAAATTATTTTATTTGTGTAAATGCTTTAATTACTTACCTACTATCAAACGCGAATCGAACTAACGCTACGATGGTATGTAAATTACAATTAGAATTTTCCTTTCGTACGGCGATGCGTTAATTATGTTTTTATTTTGTTTAAATGCTAATTAATAATTTCCTAGAGTTACCTACATACTATCGAACGCAATGAAATACCTACGCCCGAACACTTCGATAACGCCGGGTGAAGGATATGTAACTAGGGAAGGCAGGTACGTACAATTCCAAGTATTTTTTTCTGGCTCCCTTTATTGATATTGAACCTACCCCTAAGCTATGGCACGCAATTACTTTAACACCCTGTATAGATGTAATAACTAGTAATGCATTACAAGCGATCTTCGTATCATAAGACAGAGTATATTAATCGTTTCGGCAAGTTCGTAGGGTGTTAAGTTCCCAATTTTATCAGAGATACCTAAATACTTACTTATATACCTTGGGACAAACCTTTTGCACTGGAACAGCGGCTCGCGGTAGTAGGTACTGCAGAATAAAAGGAGAATAAAGGAGTGCTGCAGGAAGTTATACCAATAGTTATTTATACAGTATGGCCTGTGAAACGAGGTCCTATTCACACAACATTATAAGTAGAAGGAAAAAGATGCGTATTCAGGAACAATAAAACGTGGTATTCACCGGCACTAAATTAAATACTGTTTTGTGCTTTTTCTGGTTTTATTTCACAACATTGAGATTTTAAAAAGATTTGATAAATATTATGACTACATAGTTTCCGTGCGCAGTGTGGTAATATATTTTTGTGTTTGTACAGAATAGGAATATATCAATAGGTAAAACAGCTTATAGTAACATGCAGTATTATAGGTGGTGTAGACATTATTAGTCGTTACGGTACATGTAAACCGCGGGAAGGTATTAATATGCCTGAACGACGTTACTAATACTGTAGAGAAGTCAGATACCTGATCAAATATTACTAATAGACAAAAACGTTATAATATTTAAAACATTTCACATGTGTGAACTAATCATTATTTGTACTTTGAGGTGCGTGTGGAGCGTACGATGAGCGCATCACTAAGTACTAGGTAATTGTACAATTTTAAAATACAAATAATTTAAAGTACGTAATTAACTTCACACAGTTTTATTCAGATGCCTCCCCGACGCCTTCTCCTACGAGCGGGATCAGCCCTCTCTCGATCCCGCTCGGCAGCCTCCTTCTGAACCATCACGATCTCACAGAACGAGGCCATTTCTCTCCAGTTCTCCGACAACGCCAGCATAGACCCAACTACTGCTGGCAGAGACAAATCTCGCCCGATCCTGGCGGACTTTTACCCGGATCCTGACCCGTCTTTCAGCAACTCACGCAGAGCACTCCTCGAGCGTGTGCTGTGCAAAATCTAAGCCGCCTCCGCAATCCGATGGCAATTTGCCGTGGCGTCTCGCCCAATCTTGTTCAGGTACTCACCGAAGCAACCATGCTCGGTCAGCACCTGAGTGAGCTTGTAAACCTACCTACCTACCTACCCTACCCTACATACCTACCTGCACGATTACCCACCCTACCTACCCTACTTTATATGTATAGATGTAATTTGGAATGAGAAATTATAAAAAAGTGGAAAAAAAAATGTAGAAAACCAAAAACCCGACTGCGTAAAAAGTGAACTTTAAAAATGATGGTAATAAGATCCTAGAGAGACCTATTTCTGTCTCCAATCTCTCTTAATACTATAAACAATATCATGCAGTCGGAGGCGTCTTGTTAAATTTAACAATAAAGATATATTGCCTAAAATAAAAATATAAAAAACAACAAAGTATTTTTTTCTTCTAAAACGAATTAAACAAAAAGTGTAAAATAAAAAAGAAAGGTTCAATAAAAGTACTGATTATTGAAAATCATTACAATAATAATAAAAAATACAGTAAGTACATTATTTAATTCATACGATGGGATAACATGATTTGTTATAACCACCTCCTATTTTAATTTAACCCACCTATTTTAACCTTCCAATTACAATTTTCACGAACTCGCTACGGCGGCGTAGCAGTTACGGCGTAGCGAGTATACACTCGTAGCCTGATGTAGCTGACCGCGTAGGCTAGAAATCGGATTTTTTTTTGGGTTTTTGACGAGTATATCTGTCTGATTTCATCAGCGCAGTTACTTCATACTATATTACCCCCCCCCTCCCCCCAAGCACCGCCACTTCGACCGATTCTGTGCTTCCCGCATCCTGCAGTCTGCCAGCAATTTGATAAACCTACATAAGGTTGTTGGATGATTGGTTGGGATAACAGCAATACAGCTGTAATGAGAATTTTAAGAGGATGTGTGATGTTAGGCAAATATAAAGAATTAGGCCCTTTATTCACACGTTTTTCTTGCCGCGAAATCTACGTTTTATTCGCTGTGTGTAGGCACGGTCGTCAGTGGTGTATGGATCACTATGTAAGCTTGTTAACAGACACGTTTTTTTCTACGGCGCGGTTTAAACCCCGTACCGTAAGGAAACCGTGCCGTTTGTTCACGGGCCTTAGTAATGAGTATGATATCACCGCTTAAATTTGTCGTTGGTGACCGAGAAATTGTGAGGAAAGCAGTTGTTATAAGAATAAGGATATGTCGTGAGGAAGTTGAGAGATCAAAGAAAATATGCTCGATGTGTTGAAAGATTCTGAGTTGTATGGGAGAAGCTCAAGTCGTGCTAATAGATTAGCCAGTCAGCCACGCTTGTACAGGGCTGACTGTACCAGGAATACCCCAAGCACTGAAGTATCCTCAATAGTGGAGGCTCTCAGAATACATCCACGAAGAATGACAATGACGCTATAGAAAGTGAGAAATAGCTGAACCGATGGCTGGTAGAGATATATGTATGATGATGAAAGAGGGAGGGACATACTATAAATATCAATATCTGTAGTCATTGTACAAACCTCACTCGAACATGAGATCTATCCATCTTATTGAACTTGAATCACAGATATCTACTGAGTCTGCCGTAGTCATCGGTTTATATATGTGGAACAAGCTACATGATTACCTACACGGACTCTAAATAGATTTGCAATATTACTTACTTACAACATAAACATTATAATGTATACTAATTACTTCTAATACTATCTTAATTATTATTGTGTATCCTATTCACTCTGAAATGTACATTTTATGGTGAGTGATGAACCAATATTTACAGTTACATAATTATCAATAGAGCAGGTTACCATCTGTCTATAATTAATAAACATATTAACTTTTGCTGCTTTGATAAGATTAAATGTTCATAGCAGGTAATCAGA
This sequence comes from Xanthia togata, assembly GCA_963853775.1. Lineage (NCBI taxonomy): Eukaryota > Metazoa > Arthropoda > Insecta > Lepidoptera > Noctuidae > Xanthia > Xanthia togata. The sequence goes on from OY970790.1 coordinate 1,863,856, forward strand.
TTGATTAAATCCACACAGAATTTACAGAATAGAAAACGATGTCATTATTTTCCCTCTCAACACTAGAATAAGCAATCTTTATTAAGTTTGGTTTACGTTCATCGTCATTATTTCCCAATAATAGCGTAGCTCCGTAGATAGAAGCTGTTAGCGAGATTGTGCACACAGTATGCTTAGGTTGGGGCTTAACGTTTTTATCTTGAGGAATACCTCCCTGCCTGACCTACTTGTGTTGTTTTTTTACTTGTTTCACGTAATGTTTTACAAAATCAACACTTGTAATTGTCCGCCTGCCACTATATAACTAGCTGTCACAATAACTAAATGTCAAAACAGACCTAAAATTAACTATGTATTGTAATCGCGCAGATCACCTAAACTAGCTCACCTATGACACTAGACACTAGCATTGGTGCCGATTCTCTAGTCACAAATGCCTCTAAACTCCTGTCAAACGATGATTTCCCATTCTGAAATAGACTAAAGTGGCACAACTAAACTATATTTCAGTTTGACAGCACTAAGATGGTACTGAGATTTTAATTTAGTGAAAATGTCAATTTTGCTATTCGGAATTTGACGATTTTCACCTAAAATTTTAATTGTCTAACTAAATCTGCCCATTTTTTATCGCGATTAAAAATGGTGTGGAATACTATTAGTTGTCGTGAACTAAAATTCACAGGAAAACATCGACTTCGGGTGCAAAAACAGTACTGTATTGACTGGAAATCTTTCTTTTTTTTTTGCTTATATCCCTAATACTCAACACGTAGGTAATTTTTTTTTTAATATTTTCTATACAAAAAGTGAAAAATCCATATAAAACAAGAAGTTCGAAGTTGACCCCATGCGCGCCTCCGGCTCTAAAAAAATTCACGGGGTAGGGCAAACAAGTATGTACCACGTGGAGTCGCAATTGTCAAATTCGATATTAGTTGTCAAAATAATGTTTAAATTTAGAGAACTTTTATTGCAGAATAGCTTTAAGATTCTCATAGCCAAAAGTAACGAATTTTAGTGATAGTTTAGATAGTTTAGTTCGGTGTACAAGAGAATCGGCACCATTGTTAATGTTCTAGGCGCTCAATCGGACATACCTTGTCCTTACAACTATGTTACTGCACTACTCTAACATAAATTCATATCAATAAACGTAAGCTATCTGGTGTCCGCATGAATACTGACCTTGAACAATGGGTCACTAAAACACCGGTGTGACAGCGGTAAGCCGCGGGTTCGAGCTGTGTCGGATTGCGCAACCCCCGAATATTTCCCCGCGGCAGCGCTGTAAGCCGTATTTGAGCCGCTTCAGTTTCATCGCTTATGAAACTGAAGCGGCTCAAATACGGCCAGTCAATTTACGTACCTAATTAAAGCTTCCTTCCTGCGTATTAATGCTTAATACTACGGATATGTTACTGATTAATCTAATGCTAGTATAAACAACTATCAAACGACGAGCGGCCTGATCTTATGTCTATTATCACAACCGATTTGAGTTTGATGAGTTATTTCTTAAAATACAACTTAACTCTGAATGTATTTAGGGCAATAATAAACGGTTTGGCCTATCTATACAAGATTATGTTTAAAAAACAACTTATTTATAGTTTTTATGTATTATAATAATAAGCCTCGGAGCGCTCGACTTAATCCAAACAAATAATAGGGGTTAAATTATGAAATTGCCGTTTTATTGTAATAGGTACTTCGAATTGACATAGAACCTTCATGGTTTGAGATTTTTGAGTGAAACTTTTTGCACATGGTACCTATGAAGTTCTTATTTAAAAAAATGTGCAACATTCGATTATCGATTTTCAGTTGTTTTTTTTTTTGTTCAGCTTTGACAAGAAAGATGGATACTTCGAAAATTCGAGTAATTTTTTAATACGATTTCCTACGCGGAACTAACGCGGCAGAAACAGTTCGCAATATCAATGTTGCGTTTGGAGAGGGAATTGCTAATGAACGCACCGTGCGATTTTGTTTTAAACGCTTTCGTCATGGAAACTATGATTTGAAGAACGAACCACGTGGAAGACCGCCCACACAGGTGAATTGAAAGAGATGGTAGAAGCCGATCCGAGCCAAACTACCCAGGAATTAGCGGCATGGTTTAACGTTACCTTACCAACAATATTGACTCATTTGCGTCAAATCAATAAAATTTAAAAAATATGAGAAATGGGTGCCACATGATAACGTGATACCTCATACAGCACGAGAAAACGCTACGCTTACCATTTTTTTCGTGATTTCGACAATTTTCTACGTGATAAAAAGTTTTCTTATCAGGAGGCAGTACAAAATGCTTTCACACAGTTTCTCGAATCTAGATCACGAGAGTTCTAACGCAAAAGCATTAAATGACCTTCCTGTTAGATGGCAGCAATGTATAAATAAGAATGGTAATTATTTTGATTAAATAAATATGTTAAATAAAAAATAAAAAACGAATTTCAATTTTTCAGTACAAATCGACAATCTTTAACCCCTAATACATTGTGTCTCATTGCGGCGCCGGCGCTGCGGGGCTTTCGCAGAATTATCCCCATACCTAAACTGGATGAAATACAATACAAAAGGATCGATATAAATAAATCACACAATAAATAGTCCGCCATGTTATTCATCGGTAAATAATATGGCCGCGCGTTGTTAACCAATTTAAAATAAGTGTACCTAAGCTAATCTATAAATAATATGAGTGAAGTGGAAGAGACAGAAGGTGAGCTTGTAATTTTTTCAGATTTGATGTTAATTATATAAATCTACTAGCTGTTGCCCGCGTGGTTATGAAGATATCAAGTTTAATGATGTTTAACGCTAACTATTTTTGCTTTGATCATATTCGACGACAAATTTACATCGTAATCTACTGATTCGGGAGCAGGTTGCGGCAACTCAGCCGTGCTCAAAGTTGTCTCACTCGCTATTGCATCAACATTCGGAAAATTAGTCGAATCAACAGGATTCAACACGTCAAAATGTCCTTAATTAAAATGTCCATTAAAACGCATTCTTTTTATCCCTTGTATTGGCTCCCCAAATGTAGCAATAATTCTGCCACCTTGAAACAGTTGGAATTCAAATAAAAATATTTCTCCAGCTGCTTTAAGTTTGTAGGTTGTACCATAAGTATGTAACCTACCCATATCGGCTAGATAAAGGCGTTTTGTACCATAAGGGGTGCTGCCAGATCGGTCCATTGTCAAACACCAAAATCTTTGCCAATCGTTAGTCACACGGCTTACTATATTAGCTCGAATTTGAGCAGCCATTGAAATATTGCCTTATAGTAAATAAGACAGAGACGAAATTAAACACGCCCCATCACCAAGTATTTCTACAACTCTGTAACGGATTTGTAATCCTTCGACGACGACTGTTGTAATTTCTCCGTCAATTTTTCAAAAAAATGTAAGTGTAATCAACGAACAAAAATAAAACAAATTTTATTAAGTAATTGAAATAAAACTGAAAGAAATTTTAAAAATAATATTTATTAGATGTCACAATTTCTAACAGAAAAATCAAATTAATATTTATATGCACAGAAATAAACGAAAGCAATTAGAGAAAATGAACATTAATCAAGTAACATAAAGCAGCGAAAAATTCGTACATTCGATTCGTGCGACAACGACGCCTACCCTTTACTGCCCGTTCAGGTACCATACCTAAGCACGGGCCCCCACGTACTCCGCACTTCCCGCGCTCCGTCTTGAGCGTCGTGCGATGAAATGGTTTCATCGTTTTTCAGTTGTTAAATCTGAGATGTCACTCATTTCATTCTTTATTTAAAAATATCGCATTCGTAATTATAATATAGTAGTAATACGAGTAATAAAGATTTTAAATGGCGGCTTTCGTAAATTTAATCTATAGTTTTACAGAAAACGATGGTGAATGTGGGATAAACAAACATGTATAAAATATAGTCTGGAATTTGGTATTTAATATGGTGATATGTGAACACCAGGTTCACCTTACTATATGATACTTTATGATACTTTTTACCACGGAAAAGCGTGACGGAGGTAACCGGGGAAAAACCAAAAAAAATCGAGCTATAATTTGATGAAACTACTTACCTACGTTAATGTTATTGTAAAAAAAATATATGAATACCTAGCTTCGTTTGAATTTAATTTAGTTGTATTTTCAGTTTGTGGTATTATAAGTCATCAATAAATATTTGTTGAACACATAAGGTAGCAAGCGATTATATTCCCTTAACCTATGTCTTACCCTAAGATGCGATTTATCTCCTTGCCAAATTTGATCGAAATCCGTTCAGTGGTTTAGGCGTGAAAAGGTAGGCGTACAGACAGACATTCTTGTACTCCAACCTCAGTTGGCCCGATATAGTTTTATGACCCTAGTAATAATAAATAGGATCGACTGGCATCAAAAAAGCTTTTGTGAAAATTGGCCATTTAATTGCTGACTGTATTTTTTTTTTCAAAATCTGTGAATGCAGATCAACATGTTTCAAAAAGTTAAGGACAGTCTCCTAAGACTGTTTTCTTGTAGCGACAACGGTTAATGTACGTGCCCTTATTGCCCTATCTCAAAATCCACCCTGGACATGTTATGATTGACTGCTTAGATCCATAAAGCTATAACGTGATGATTATCTTTTAAAAGGCTAAATCCGTAACTATCTGCAATATTCTAACCTTTTGGCTAGCCTTTTTACAATTTGCGGTAAACTATAGAAGAATACGAACATAAAGCAATATTGCTCATCCCCCATAGCTTATAGCGTAATAATATTTTTTGTAAAGTCTATTGTAACGTTTCTATTATTTGACTTATAGATTATTTGTACCATTTTTTAAGGTAATCAAGCCACACAGTAGAATCCTCCGCTATAAAAATGAATACCCTTTCACCCCGTTAGGGGTAAATTTTCAAAAAACCCTGATATACGTTTTTATTTATTTTCAGTTTTTAGTATAAATACTGAGTTACGAGTTATACAGACCGCGCGTTAAAATTCTTCCATACAAATGGCAAAGATTATAATTTCCATACATAAGTATTCGTGCCAAGTTTCAAGTTTATTAACTCAAGGAATAAGATTTTTCATACAAATAATATCCCCCTTTTCTCCCCCTTAAAGGTCGAATTTCCAAAAAAAACCGTTCTTAGCGGACGTCTATTAACTATAAACTACCTCCCTGCCAAATTTCTATACGTCAAGCGGTTTTCGATATTTCGTGATGAATGAGTGAGTGAGTGAGTGACCTTTCGCTTTTATATATTATATAGATATATTGCTTAATGATATTTACAGAAAATACATCTACTAAATTGATTTTTATTTGTTTTCTAACCCATTGTTTTTATGATTTCTGTAATTTTTATTACCATATTATTTCATCATATTTACTCCTATTCTCTTGATCTACTTATTTGTTGTACCTATCAAAATATATCTAGTAAACTATTTATTTTTGTGTTTTGTTTTTTTTTTATATAAAAACATCATATTTTCTTAATAACTATTTTAGCTATTGTAACTATTTAACTATCTATTTAATTTAACTAATTTAAGTACATTTTTTTAACCTATTATTTTTCGTTTTCTCTTTTTGTTTTTTAAACAACTATAATAACCAAATTTATTTATTATTGATAAAAATATTTTAAAATGTAAACAATATATATTCAAATTAACAAATGAGAAAACGAATAATAAGTACATACTCACTCGTACAACCTTATCAATGATTGAAGCTCATGTTAATAGCATAAACACACATTATGTATGTTATTAACATGAGCTTCAATCATCGATTCAACGATTTAACTCAGTGGAACTTAAATTAATCCCTAAATATCGTATAATTTTACAATGTTTGTAAGTATGTGAGCACCATGCATCTATCACATAATTAATTTATGTCATTCCTTCATTTTTCATTCTTTTTACCTATCGTGTTATAGTAATCTTATTCTAAGTGCATTGTCTTCACATATAATTATATAATTAGTGTATACAAGATATAATGATTTTTTTAAAAGTTTAACGGTTTTTGCCCAAGTTTCTTGCCCATTCTTATAAAAAAAAAAAAAAAAATTGTAATTGGATTATTTTATTGGGGGTCATATGAAACAAAAAATATACGCTACAGTTCTAAACACCAGGGAAGAACTTGTCACAACAATTATGAAAATCACTGAAGAAATTAGATTCGATTTTTCTTTGATCCTATGTTTTTTCACATTTTTTTTCTAAAGTTATGGAATAGTGAACACTTTGTTTTGTAATGCAGACGGTAGCCAATATGATTGCCTTTCGAATAAGCTTATTTTTATCTCAGTATGACTAAAACTTTGAAAGATATGATTTTTTTTGTACTTGCATAGAGATATTTTCAACAAAAAAAAACAAAATGGCTGCCACATAGCGGGGAAGTGTATTGGACCCAAGCTTAGAGTGTAATTGTACTTTAAAAGAGTTTATATTTAAGTATTTAGAATATCGCTAGTCCATGTCCGGACACACTGTATATATTATATAACTTTAATTCGGGTGGCATAGACCCATAGAAACCTTAACCTAGTACATATTTCTTTACATTTTTTATTTGCCACGACTCACCAAACCTACACAAGAATTTTCAGAATAGTGGGTCATGCCACTGATTCTGAAAGGGACAGTCAAAACGTGCAGCTATTGCGTGCAGAATGCAGTTGTTGCTACCCCGTATACGGGCCAGCAGGGACGCTGCTTTTTTGCGCATGATGGCTTGGAAACCATCAGTGTACGCTTCAGCAAACAACCCAGACGTACTGCACCGCCACGGCAGACCCAACAACATCCTGAACGCATTATTGTACTGAGTGCGCAGGGCTCTGTAGGCTCGCAGCGTATATCTCATCTCACCCACAGGTCGCTCGAGTAAAAGGATTGGTAATAAGCTTTGAATAGCGTAGCCTTCATTTCGTGCATCTTGCGAACCTGCATGTGAACATATTAGCTCAGACCGCCAGAGCCAAACACAATATTAAAAAAAATGTGTTGCCCTGGTCGGGGCGGGACGTTCTCCTAATATTTTTTTACTAAGGCTCCGAATCTCTACGACCATTCCTAAAAATGTTTTTTCTTAAAGTTCAAAAATGTAGTTAAGGGGAAAAAGGAGGAAACGCCCGGGTGTCATCACTGCGTGGATCGCCCGAAGGACACGGTGGAGGTCTGCCCGGCTTGGGCAGAGCATCACCGGTGTCTTCGTGGCGGCGATCTCTCGCGTCCAGGCCGTGGTATGGAGCGAGAGGGCATGGCAAAATTCGCGCCCTCACGCCCCTAGCCGCCGCAGGAGACGCCCTGGGTGTCAGGAATGTGTATACCGTGGCCCCTGTCAACGTACAGCGGCAGGCATTGGTCCTAGCGGACCCCGCCAGTTCTGCTGACATCTCTTTGAGGCGCGCGTGGAACACAATGACCCGGGTCGACGGCGGGCTACCAATTGCTCACCGTCCGCAAGCCCGCGCCTACGGTGGCCGGGAATCGGCCTGTGATTCCCGACGCCCAGGGCGTCTCCTGTGGCGGCTAGGGGCGTGAGGGTGCGAAGTTTGCCTCTCCCTCACGCGTTCCGCATCCTCCTTCGCGAGCATTACTGCTTCGCAGAAGGAGGTGCCGTCCTCCCATGCCCGCTCGCTCCGTACTATGGCCTGGACCAGGGCCGGACGCGAGAGATCACCGCCACCGATCGCCTCCACGAGGAAAAGAAAGAAAGAAAGAAAAAGTATTTATTGGGACAAGCACAGGAGATTAAGCTAAACACACACTCAATAAAAAATAAAAACAAAGTAAAATTAAAATAAAGCAGAAAGTCCTGTGCGAGGCCAAAAGGCTTCTATCTCAGCATGATGCTAGCGCTGGTATTCTGATAGGGCCCGCAGTGATGTCACGGAAATATACAGAAAAAAAAAAACAAAAAAAAAGAAAAGATGTATGATATAATACATAATAAAACATTTGTAGTCCTCGTGTCTGCATCCGACGTAACATCGCCGCTAGGGTGGTGCGCAGGACCCAGTCGTATCCTATGTCCCACAGATGCGGCACCAGGACCGATTACTGTGGGACAACGCACGAACATCTCTCGCCGGTTCCATTCTCCCTGGTGACCGGGGTAGATGACGGCCCTGTCCGTCAAATAGGCTTCGACCACACTACAGAGGTAGGTCGGCATCCGGTGATACCGGTGATGCAACTCCAGGGCAGGGTATTGAAGGCATTGGCGATGTCTAAAGATATCGCTAAGACGACCCCACCCCGGGCCACAGCATCCCCCGTCGTGAGGGCCCGCATGATGGCGACCACCGTAGAGCGCCCCTTGCGGAAACCAAACTGGCTCTCCGCCAAATCCGGCCCCAAGCGCACCAGCCGCCCGACGACGCGGTCTGCAATGACTCTTTCAAAGAGCTTGCCCACCTCTTAGAGCAGCACGATGGGCCGATAAGCGGATGGAGAGTCCGCAGGGCGCCCCGGCTTCTTGATGAGGACCAGTTTCCCCGTCTTCCAACGAGGTGGGAACCGGCCCCTCTCCTAGCATACGCTTAGTAGCCCCCTTAGTCGAGGCCCTAGAATCTCCAAGGCCAGGACCCAGGCTTTCCCACGTAAGCCGTCGGGTCCGCCACTCTCATCTCTACCTCGGTCACCTCCGGAGCATCGTCGTCGTCGTCGGCGGTGTGGTCCTCATCGGGCACCGCAGCAGGTGGAGCCATGGTATGTTCCCCTCTCGAAGGGAACGCGCGGTCACCACGTCTCCCACAAGCTGGGGCTTGAGACTGAGTCAGCGGGAGAGCCCATGGGCGGAGTTTCTCTCGCACCATCTTGTATGGGAGTCCCCACGGGTCCTTGTTGAGAGTCCCCAGCGGCAACGCACGCATTGCGCAGTGTCGTGAGCTGTTGCGACCACCAGTACACCTGGCGCGAGGCACTTCCGGGCTGGATCCGAGGCATTGCCACGTTACATATTTCGGACATGGCCTTCCAGAACTACTCCGCCTCGTCGGTGATGTCAACAGGCCTGTCAGGTGAGGACACCCAGGTCTGCACGATCGAAGCTTCCAGGAGGAGCTCCCACCGCGGAGCACTCGAGGCCTGTTGGACGGCGCACTCGAGGTCTGGGTGGAGACGTCAAACCGGATGTACCTTGTCTTTAGAGGACTGGATCCTCTTCAAGGCCACACCCATACTCCCCTCCTTTTGGTTTTGTGTATTTATTTAATGTTTTTCCATTTTTGTTCCCACGAGTATAATAATTGTAATTCTCAAAAATTGTGTTTCGCACTAGTGACTAATTATTAAGCTACCCATTAGTCAAGCTATCAACGTCCCTCACGGTGCGCCGCCGCTTGGAGGTTTGTTGTAAAGGTGACCTCGAAAAGTATTACTATGACAAGTAACCACTGCAAATATCCCATTAACAAAAAACATATTTATGAAGTCAAAAACATTGAATGTCTTGAAAGACTAACCGGCGTGGCGGGCGGGGCGGGATGATGGGATGGTGGAGTTACGAGGGTGACACTGGAAATTCATAGAAAATCAAAAACTGAACAAACTAGCAAGTTATTCGTTTAATTATATATTTTCAAAATAGTGTCCATTTACATCAATACATCGCTGCATCCGATGGAACCACTGAGAAAAGCACTTTGCCCACTCGTTCTTAGGGGTCTCTTCGACGGCATTTTGAAACACAGCCACTGCTTCCTCGGCGTCCATAAAACGTTTTCCTCGAAGTTTTTCTTTCATTTTCGGAAATAAATAAAAATCGCAAGGTGCCAGGTCGGGGCTATAGGGCGGGTGACCCAGTAATTCCACGTATGACGTCGCCAACGTAGCAGATTGTTTGCTTGGCGGTGTGTGACGAGGCGTTGTCGTGGTGAAGGAGGATCCCACTGCGAGGTCGTTTCTCCCTAAATTTTTCCAAGACAAGTGGCAAACAGTTTTTGTGTAGTGTAGTAGTAGCTGTTTTTCGATCCTCTAAAACAATTGTTGCGTGATGACCTCCTTCCGAAGAACGAGGCCGCCATCTTTTTTCTTTAGTTGGCATCTCCTCGGAAGGAAACACCCAGACAGCAGAATGTCTTTTAGTTTCAGGATCATAACAATAAATTCAGCTTTCATCAACCGTAAGTAAGTATGTAGAACACAGCATTTGAGTCACCTCCGTTAAATCTTTGAACCTTTTCATGACACCAATCAACACGACGGAGTTTTTGGGCTTCTGTCAAATTATGAGGTATCCACAGGGCACAAAGCTTCCTGACCGCAAAATGTTCATGGATTATTTTGTGCACTTGACTCATACCGATGCCTAAGCTTGTCCGAATCTGCTGATAAGTCACTCTTTTGTCAGTCTCTATCATACGCCGCACAACACTGATGTTATCTTCAGTCGTCGCCGTAAAAGGCCGTCCCTCACGCAGATCATCGGTGAGAAACTCATTAAACCAGTTGTAAACAGTGGCACAAGATGGGGCTTCATCGTGAAAGGCCAATAGAAATCTATCATAACTTTCTTGTTGACTTAAATGACATCGAAAGTCATAAAAAAACATTGTACGCAAATTTTTTCGCGTTAAATTTATGCTGAAGTGACACGGATAATTATCAATTTGCCGCCAAATCGTAAACAAACGACAAATTAATAAAATCCATACACAATAATATTGCAAAGAGTTCAATTTTCAAAATTTTAACTTATTTTTTAAATATATCGTTTACAAGTGGCCAGTTCTAAAAACTTTCAGTTTCGCCTTCGTATAAAGTCAGTTTTCGTCTTTTCCTCTTTTGAACGCCAAAATATTCAAAAAAAAAAAGATTGATTTTAGTCGCAGTATTATTAGTAATATAAAGGGAATACAATTCTCTGGAATTTACTTCTGGACTCTCTGCTAAAGGGGCTCGAAGAACGGGGAGATCGCTGCCAGGCTTTCGCCGACGATGTGGTCATGGGCTTCGACGGTGACCCAGCATTGGAGGTTCAAAGACAGGCCAATGCCGCCCTTGAGTATATTAGGAAATGAGACAGACGAAATAAGCCGAAATTTGCACCACATAAAACCCGTGCAATTAAATTAAATGAATTAAATATTTGTTTATTTTTGGCAACTAGGCCCAATTGTTAGTAACATTGTTCTTAAAAACGACAGTTAGTAAACAAGCACACATGAAAATTATAACGTTAGCTGTGGGGTCTTCTGACCAGCACCTCCACAGCGTGCGACAACCAAGGTGCGTCGTACTTTTCTATTAACATACTTAGGATGCTGTTAGAACTAGACCGCGCTCATGACAAGATCGAATTAGTTTTTTTTGAGCATCAAAGCGTAAAAATTATCGATATGCGCAATGCTAGTCACCCGGAAGCTAAGGTACGAAGTCCCACTCCTGAGCATGGGTGGGATCGAATTTGGCATGTCTAAGGAAATAAAAATATCACCACCAGTTCACATTCAACATCCACGCCGCTAAAGTTTGTGGAATCTACAAACAGTTATCTAGTGCTGCCAAAGTGAGCTGGGGTCTCCCCGGCGGAGGGAGGTTCATACGGAGCATTTACATGGCAGCGGTTGTGCCGGTGGTGGTGCACGTGGCAAGTGCCTGGGCACCGGCAACTAAGAAGATAGGAGTACAGAAAATGCACTACAATCTTGTTCAGTTCACGGTCATACGGTCCAATGAGTATTCGCCCAAAAGCACTGCAAATCCTACAGCACCGTTTTGTTGAACGCATCCCTGATGCTGGCTGGGATACTCCCTCTCGACCTCCGAATACAAGATCCAGCCGCTCTGTATGAGGCAAAGAGTACCCCAAGCGCCCCTTGCGGGCAGAGAGATTGAGCCTGTGGTGGCGTTTGCGAAAATTCCACATCCAACGAAGCAAGGTTCCCCCTCCTTTTCCTGGCGGCGGAGGTGAGAGCTAACGTGGGCGCGGCCTTATCCCAGAGCAAAGCTCCGTCACTAAAATGTTGCTCCCAGACGCGATAGATGCCTTCAAGGTAACTAGAATTCAATTCTAAAAACAGCTGTCGGAATGGTCGGGAGATTCTGCGCCATAGTAAAAAATGATTAGGAGGACTTCTCCGACCAGGGTAACACATTTTTTTCGCTGCCTGCTTTGGGTTTTGGGCCCAATTTTGTATGTAGCGTGAATGCTCTCCTTTGAAGTATTTTTTTAATACGAGTGGTTTGTTGTTCGGTTTGTAGGTAACATTTTTTTTTCTATCCAGGTAATTTTATGGAATTGTGTTTTCGTCAAACATAGTACAACTTAACATTAATCCTCAACTTTAACATATATTTATTTCAAAATTAATGCTGCAGTATTTGCGATATAACGGTAACGGAGGATCATGCTAAGCAATTTGAAGTAGTATAGGCCCTTAATATGGAAGTTTTGTTTTTTGTTGCTATAGACATTTATATTATAACGCAGGTACACTTGAATACAAATGCTCTTACCCATAGTCAGCAGTTAAAGGAATAAATGATAAAGTTGATGCGCGTGTTGAGAGCGCGTAACTATATTCACAAACATTTAACTTGTTCTTCTTAGTTCTTTGACACACAATTTGTCTGTAAACAAACTCACCAGAGCGCGGCCTGCCGAAAGACCGACCCTTCCCAGGTGATCTGTCTAATTAGACGGACCGCCGCGCGCTCGGCCTCCTGCTCCCCGGAGCTATTAGCCGTCCCAGTGGAAAAAGGACGTGTGTGAACGGCTTCTCAATTTCGGGCCGCGTGTCGCGCCACTTTCAGATGGCAGGGGTGAAGGCGGGCACCGCAGGCGTAAGCTCCTGCACATCGATTTCTTCAGGGGCGGGACGCTCGGGCGGCAGTGCGTGTATCTGCGCTGGCGTCGGCTGCACCAACGTCCGCAGCGCGCGGCTGTTGTCAAAGGTCCAGCGCTCAATGAAGGGCTCGGAGCATAGGCGGCGCACGCGGCTCGTTGCCTCCGCGCAGTCTGCACACGCGGTGCTGGCTTCTCCGGCGCTCGCATAAGACGCTGCCGACAAAAAAAACTGTTAACACGCCCATCTTACTTACATACGTTTCGAATACTGTGCTCGTACCTTCATCAGAACACGCATTCGCTCATCATGTAATGTAAAATATACAACTATTTCTATGTTATAAAATAAAAACGAGATTCCATAAATGTGCTAGCTAAATATATTAATTAATTGATTATAGGGTAACAATAATAACAAAATAACCTAAATATTAAAAATTATACGTTCTTCAGACTTTATGCAACGCGGTCCATTAGACAACTAGGACGAAAACAAACCAGCTACCTAATCGGCATATTTCCGTAATTGACCTCATTACGCAATTGACATTTATAACTCCAACACAAACAACTCTGTAAAGCCAAAATCTGATAAAATCTAAAACGCACACACATCTGAGCAAAAATATAAATGTGTTCATTTAGGAACTTTTCCTGACCTCATGAAGAGTAGTAAAGTCATACCATTATTTAAATCAAGTAATAAAAATGACGTTGGCAATTTCAGGCCTATTTCTATCTTACCAGCATTCAGAAAAATATTTGAAAAGTGAATACTCAAGCAGTTGCTAAGACATTTTAATTTAAATAGCCTCCTTCATAATTAGTGTTGCCCAAATGCAAGACCAAGACGAGACTAAGACCAGTCTTGGGTTTGCGCTTGCGTCAATACATCTGGTCTTGGTCTTGGTATTGCGCTCTCAGCCTTGGTCTTGGTCTTACAGGAAGAGTTGTAATTATCTAGATAGCCTATTGCTATTTATTATACACGTTAGTTAAGATCTTAGAACAACGTAACAGAGTAGGTACATTTTGAGCTTAAATTGACATTGTGAACCACCAAATTAATTAAATTAACTCGACAGTAATGAGCGGCGGCGACACAAAGTCTAGGAGTGGACTAAATTTTTACCTATTTTAGTAGGGTTGGCATTAGCACAGAAGGAGAAAACTAAATAAACACAGCGTTTATCAACTTTTTAATAACTAGGTACGATAGTATATTTTTCCATCTAATTTCATAAGTACTAATAATATCTTTTTTATAATTTTTGTTTTTCAATATTATTTTGTGTGTGAATGGTAAACTCTAAATTTAACTTAGAGCATTTCTAAAATAAACTTAAGGAAAACACTGACATGGCATATAAAATTTACAACCTTGCTGCACACATTTTAGTAGGTATATCACTGACTATCAACCATTTACCGATATTAACAATGATTATTTTGAAGTCATAATATTCGCAATTCAACAAATGCGATAAGTACTTACCTAGTTATATTGTTTTATCATCAACAAGTTTTGTAAAAGATAATATCCATAATTATCATCTCGCCGGACAGCTTGCAACGCTGTAGTATTCGAGTTCGAGCCAGTGTAAGAATGTATGTATACTCAGTTTATACCTATCAACTGCTGAGACATCTTCAAGGTCGATTAATTTTATCCTCCTGTGCCAACCCTACCAAAATAGGTCCATACTCTGTGGCGGTCAATGCGGCGATCAAACAGTGTCAAATATTGTGACACACCTGTCGCACAGTCAATACTCAATATTCAATTCTTTATTGCATTCCACAATGTAGGCTTAGGTGGTAAACATTTATTTGGTAGGTAACAATCGTGGACCCTGTCGGGCACAGCAAAAGATATAATAAATAAATGTGGAGAGGACTTATCATATATGTATCTTATTATAATCCAACTTATTCTAAAAACATAGACATAACATTAACATTAGAATTAAAATTGCAAAAGGCTTCATTTTTCAAGTTTTAGAGATTTATCACTTAAATATTCGTCGACACTATAGTAAAATTTTTTTAGTAATAACTTTTTTAATTTATTTACGAATACATGGAGTTTTTTTTCTTTTCTTATTGTTTCTGGTAGCACATTATATGTTTTTACTGATATTACCAGAGGACTTGTAGAATGTATTTTTAAGCGGGATGATGGTAGGTTGAGTCGTGTTTTGTGTCTGAGTGTGTACTATCGAAGAACTTCATACCTAAGCAGTTTGAAAACAAAATCCCGTGAACACGATGACCACATCTGTTACCGCCACGGTTATATAGCGGCCGAGCACTGTAAGCCGAAATAGTCCTTACGATGAATAGATATGAACTTCTTCGATGGTACCTTGTTTGTATGTCTTCTCGTTTAGTGTAAAAGTCTTGATGTTTGTGAGCAAATTTGCATATTTCTAGTATGTACATACAAGGCAGAGTTAAGATATTTTGTTCTATAAAATGGGGTTTGCAGCTATCTGTCTGTTGTATATTTACCAGGATACGGATAAGTTTCTTTTGAATGGTGAATAGTGTTGGGGCATTTGTACTGTATCCCCACATACATAATGATGCCGTAGCTTAGCCATGCATAAGCATAGGCGTAGTACATAACCAGAGCAGTCTGTAAATTTGTGGTTTTTTTAACTTCCCGGAAAGCATATATAAATTTTGATAGTTTTGATTTTATGTTTTGTATGTGTAACTTCCAATTTATATTTTTGTCTATGGTTATGCCTAATAGTTTGAATTCATTAACTGTTTCTATTAAATGGTTATTGAAGGAAAAGAGTATGTTTAGAGGAGTCTTTGATAAAGCGCGGCGTCTTTGTCGGTAAATTATCAAATAAGTACACCGACCATTTAAATAATACAGATGCGGGTGGTGCTCTGCTGAAACACATATTTAACGCATGGGAGAACTCTCAAAGTGCTATTGGAGTTTTCTGTGATCTCTCCAAAGCCTTTGATTGCGTGCACCATGACACGCTTTTGCGTAAACTGCGTCATTACGGTGTGCTAAACGAAGCCATCAACGTTTTAAATTCGTATTTAGATAATAGGTCCCAATGTGTAGATGTTGATGGTGTGAAATCTTCCGGGCTACCAGTTCAGTTAGGTGTACCTCAGGGCTCAATACTGGGTCCATTCTTGTCCTTAGTGTATATCAATGACTTACCATTCTATTTAGCATATCTGTGAAGTTGTACTGTTTGCAGATGATACTTCTCTTATTTTTAAAGTAGACAAGAATAAACAAGATTTTGACGATGTAAACAGTGCACTCTCAATGGTTACGGGTTGGTTTACGACAAATAACCTACTTTAGTGTAATAGTTTTCAATGCCAAGAAAAAAATGTGTAAAGTTTGCCCTTCCAAATGTTAGAAATCTAGGACCCAACATCGTCTTAGATAAAGAGGTGCTTGAATCTGTAAACTCGGCAGATTTTCTGGGCACAACAGTAGATGCCAAACTTCAGTGGGGCCAACAATTATATCGAGCATAGCGGGAAGGCTCAGTTCGGCCGCCTACGTCCTCAGGAAAGTAAGGCAACACACTGACGTTGATTAGCTCGGTTAGTCTATTTTAGTAATTTTCATAGCGTTATGTCCTACGGTATTCTGCTGTGGGGCAAAGCTGCTGATATTCAAAATATATTTGTCCTCCAAAAACGAGCATTTCGAGCAATTTACCAGCTAGGTGCAAGAATTTCTCTGTGAGATTTTTTCAAAGATATCGATATTCTCACAGTGGCATCACAATAATTCATCTTCGCCAACATCTTATATATTAGGCAAAATACACACTAATACACTAAAAACAGTGATATTCACAATGTTAACACTAGAAATAAGGATAAACTACGTGCTCTCTTCACCAGCTTTAGAAGGTTCATAACTCATTTGTTGGGCTTGGTATAACCTTTTATAACAACCTACCCTCTTCTTTGCTAGATTTGCCTTTTATTGCGTTTAAAACTAAAGTTAAATCCAACCTTTGTTCAAAGGTTGGATTTAACGCAGAATGAAGGAAAAAGGGTTTGACGCAGAATGTGCACTTCGCAAAATGTGCACTTGACGCAATATGTGCACTTCGCATAATGTGCACTTCGCAAAATGTGCAAATCTCAAAATAGCATTTCTCAAAATGAGCAATTTTCAAAATGAGCACTTCTCAAAATTAGCACATCTCAAAATGAGTGTGACTTTTATCAGAAGGGGTCAAAATAAAAACAGTTTGCTTACAATTTTTTTGTAAATTATTTTGCATGATTTTAAGTACGTTATCAGTAGTTTCTTTGTAAAAAGTAATCACGTTCAGGAAATATTTGATTATGTATTTTCAGTACACGTCAGTTATACACATAATATAAGTACTCCAGCCGTTCATTGTAATATGCTGTGCACTGCATCAAAACGAACATATATTATTATATCTTCTTTTAACCTTCTTAATCGTATTGATCACGCTTACAAAAAATACAGATCTCTATAAAAAAATATAGGTTTATATACTATTTCGTGAGATTTGAACTCAATTTACTCTAAAATAGGTAAATATTTATTAATAGGTAGGTATTATATTTTATATTTTTTTTTTTTTTTTTTTTTACCAAATTGGATGTTTTTTTGTTTACGGTTAGCAATTTTTTTATTATTTTTTGTTATTTATTTTACCTCGATGGTCCTAGTTTATCAATTATAACTTCTAGTTACAGCTTTAAGTAAGCGGCCATGCCCTTTATGCCTGGAGGCATTTATTTTTTATTTTTTTAGATTTTGTTTACGTTTAGTTATTTTTATTTCTGCCTGATTATAGTTCTCGATGTTTTGGTTGGTATATTGGCGTGTGCTAGCTGTCATATGGCTATTAATTAACAATTTAAATTATGTTTTGTGTTGCGTAATGTAAATTATCTTGCATACTATTATATAGAATCATTTTTTTCTAGCTGAACAGACAGCTGTGTTGCTGGGGAGGTTGTTGTGCCACTTCTTCTTCCCAGCTAAAGCACTAGGAAGTGGGGAAGGGTGGGCGTTTTGGGGGACTGTCTTATGTAATTTTGACGTTCGAGTAGAGCTGATTCACAGCCTAGTTTGAATAAATGACTTTTGAATATACCATAAAGAAATCTCAATCAATGGCTACTTTTAAAAAGCGTCTAGATAGGTAGGAACGCTACAACAAAACAATATCTACTTCCAGCTATGCCTGGTCTGTTTACATGTAAACACTTCAAAAGTACCTCGTTGGCAATTCAAAAGCCTGTAAAAGGTTTAAGGGGAGGTTTTACGAATTTGCCTGTTTTAAAATCAATTTTAAATGGTCAAACTAGTGTATTTGGGTCCTGAAAAAAAGATATGTCATAGATACATCCTTGTTTGAGGGACGCTAAAGGTTAAAAACACGATAAATTGTAATTTGCTCGATCGAAAAAAAATCCGAAACAGGGTCGATTTCAAAACCATTTTTCGTTTCATTTCCTAATTACAGCACAAAACAATATGAAAATTGCATATATGATGAGGTAATCGTATTTTAGAGGTTATTTAAAGATTGGATTTTTAAGTGTAATAGATTTTTTTAAAAATAAACCCAAATATAGTAAATCGGGTTAAATCGGCTCGCGCTCAGAGTCCTGAGGGACGTCATCGGAGGTGGACCTGTGTCAAAATTTTTAAAAATACGCTCTCTCTGCAGTTGTTACAAAAAATCTAATAAAAGAAGAACACATTATATATGAAATTGCGACAGCTCAGAAAAAATATTTCGTTATTTTATTATAGTTTTAATTCATAACATTGTTTTCGAAAGTGAGATTATTTTTATGCGATATGATGACGTTTAACTGTCATCTTACAATAGTGCTAGACACATTACAAATTATTATCGATATATAATTTTTTGTCGTCGTTTATGAAGAAGTCTTTTTTTGATTTTTTAATCAGATTCATCAATGTTACTATATTCACTCTCTATCGAAATGTCTTTGCTAATATCAAATCCTACATTAATAAACACATCATATACAATTTGTCCGGTTGTCGGTTGCATATGAAATATTTCAAACAACTATCACTCTCGCAAGAACAAAGAAAATTTAAAAAGAAATGGTGTTTCAAACAAAAGTGCTATACTAACATGAACAAATGTATGGAACACGATAAAAATCGTAATTATATTGTAATCAATTAAGAAGTAAGGAGATTAAATAAAGCACAGTGTTACTTTTCTTATTTCGTCGTTGTATTTTCTCAACAAATATACTAGCACTTGTTATTATTACTAAATAATGTTTAATTTGCAACGGCGCCATTTCTATTTTATTTATTAAAATGCGTAACTTCCAGAATCACTCATTTTACCAACACTTTAAATCAATTGATCAACTGATATGAAACTGACACAGATAAAACATAACACTCTTAATCAATTGAGAAACTGATATTAAACGTAAGACAAATAAAATATAACAATATTTTTCGAATAGCGGAGCCAGCAACACAATTTTTTTCTTGAATCCGTCATTTTATCGTATTGGCTCAGTATGAACAACTTTCAGTTTTGAATACAAAAAGTCACTGTTTACGATATTTTATACGACACATAAACGATAAAATGTCGTTCTAAAATTTCGATGTCCTAAAATAATAGATTCGATAAAACTGTCCATACGCTTGGTATTAGTCAAATGTTTGTGTACCGGGCTATTAATAGGTACAATGAGACCTCCTCTGTTTGTGACAGAAAAAGATCTGGCCGTCCACGTAGTGTTCGTACGAAAAAGGTGGTCAAAGCAGTAAGGGAAAGAAGTCGAAGGGAAAAAATTGTCTTACTGTTTCGAAAATAATAGGTTCGATAAATTATAGCTTGCTACAGCTATAATTTATCGAATCTATTATTTTAGGACATCGAAATTAGGTACGTCACTTGACAATAAATTATGGCAATTGTTACTTCGTATATAGCCGTCAATATTTACGAATCTTCATGAGCGGTGGAAAATATCCAAAACAAAAAAATATGGTCACAGTATAAGCGAAACAGTAAGACAATTTTTAGCCCATCCAACTTAACAAAAATCCCGACGAAATAAAGATGAAAGTTTGTATGGAAATTCGCCATTTTTTTTCTTAAATTCACTTGATAAAATTCTTAAATTCACTGACAGACAATGCACAACCCAAACCGCTGGGTCTAGAAGCATGCAATTTTGTACAATAGTTCTTTTTATAACGAACGAAATTATGACTTTGATATTTTCTATCTAAATTACATTTTGCGTGACCGTTGAGATACCCAGTAGCACTATTATAATTTTAAACTTTCACCTTACTACCGCAAAGTCATGTTTATCTGAAACTAGTTTCTGTCCGTGACTTCATTCGCGTGAAAGTCATAAGACATCACAATATACTAAAATAACAGCCACATTTTATAAATCTTCACTGTACACTGCTTGTAGTTTTGGTCTCGGCGACCAAAATATACAGAGATTTAGGACTGGTGACGCGACTGGCTGGCTAGCGAGCAAGTAACAGAGTTATCTGTGTGAGAAGCAGCTCCTCCTGAGGTCGAAACGCGCAAGTAACACTCGTCAGTAGCAATTTCCCATTGCTTGCGAAGTTTTTCGTTTTAAGTGACTTATTAAACGTCTGCGTTCCTTCATATACTACCTAATGGCACAACACTGATACACGAACTGCTTCTTACAGATTATTCATGACTACCCCAGCTATCACTAAAAAAATCAGCAGTTTGTACAAGGGTAGCTATGGTTAGGTGACTGTTAATGAGATTTTTTTTATTGATTTTTATTAAAACCATAGATGACAGAAGAGGCCTAAACTTCATGTTTTTCGTTGTACGTTCTACGATCTCTCCCATAACAGTAGGTATATGAAAAGGAAAAAATGTTGTTTATTTTATAAATAAAATGAATTGATTGTCACAAAACAAACACACGCACGCACACACACAATACATTAGCCGATAACGACACCGACCCGACATCGACACGATATTGGCGATCAGATGATCGGATACGTTTAGTGCCTTGTCTTGTTATCGTAACCTATATCGTCGCAGACAGCGACGAAACGGACTGAAAACGCCCATTAGGTACACAGGACATTTTAAGTAATCGACACCGTAGGTCCCATAAAATTTAAACTTATTGAAAAAATCGAATCTAAGAAAAACTAGTTCAGTTGACCAACTGCAAATATTTCATGCTGTGGCATGGATTTTCCGTGAAATGGTCGGCAGTGCATCGTAAATAGATACGTCACTCTGCATTTGGGGGAGGCGGAGGTAGCGTTTCAAAGGCCTACAGACACGGAAAACCTCGCCTTAATTTAAATAAATGCTTTGAGTTTTAGACACGTCGAGCCTAGCTCGAGTATCTATCGAACAATGGAAATATATAACATAAAAAAATTGCTTTAAGTAGCTTAATAAAAACATTTTTTTCCGACTGCAAAAGTACATACAAACAAAATTATCAAAATATTTATATTTATTAGAGTAGATTATCAATGCAAGCATGTGTTTGAGTGTGACTGAGTGATTGAGTGACCCGTTTACGTCTACTATTTTACACAGCATAATAATTTCTAATAGAACTAACACATATTATTATTTATCAAGAGCTACTTTTCTACTGATCCACTCACAATGGCGGTATATGGCTGTGGGGCACGCTCTTAGCGTGTTTAACTCCATCCACGGTGCCGGCAACACTAACCCGTTCCGGGGTTTCATCAACTGTAACGCTAACCCTGAAATCATACCGTAAGCTGAATATGTCGAGTCGTACAAGCTCCTTTTGGTACCTACTAGTCACCGAGCTAAGTTTGTTGTATAATTTATCCGGCCAGAAACAATTTTAGGATAAAACTAATGGAATGATAGATCATATTTAATTAAAACCTAGTCCATCGCGTCTTAGAATATTACAAATTGTTTATCTGTATTTAACGTCAAATGAGTTATCCTGAAGTTCTGACTCGTAGTGTTCTGTTCCGTATGTGAATGGATCATTCTCACTAGTTCCACCAGCAATGGTTCCATGGAACTAGTGAGACTTTTTTTTTCTCAGTAGTTCCATGGTTCTTCTTAGTGGAACAAGTGAAACTAAAGTTAATCTACATCATTCTAATTAGTTCCATTTTCTAAAAAAATATCATCAAATATGAATAAATAAAGAAAACGCACCATGTGTGCGGCGTTGATGTTCGAAAACTAAACTACGAAATGTCATACAACAATAGCAACATCCGAATATTGTAAACATCATCAATATACTCAGTGATTCAATTTCATAACGTCAGTGACAAAATAATGAATACCTATATAATATATAATATAATATACAAACAACAAAATGTTTTCACGTCTTTGTGTCTTTAAAATTTTATTTTTACTAGTATTTTATGACTGAATTGATTGAATTTAGGTTGAAGCAATGCAATCTTTTGACGTCTACATTATACTTAAGTTTTTTTAATTTCCGAAATATTTTGTATAAGTGGGGGGTATGTAACCACTTTTAATACCAGATACCAGAATATGCGCCACTTAAATTGGCTAACCAGGACCAAATAATACATAAACTAGTTTCTAGGAGGCTGTAGATGCGTTGATTATATTGTTATTATGTTTATTAAAAATGGATTCACCGAATATACACCGAAAGTAAACATAAAGCACATTTGTGTAAATAATTACATGAATGCTGCCAACTTTGAGCAAGCCTGTTTGCACTTGGGTAAAGTGCTACAAGGATCTTTTTGCGCCTGGCGTTGATAAAAACCTAGATAGCATAGGAAAAGGCAAAGAAGTGAAGGGTTGATCTTTGTTGAAATTTTTATATCATTTATGAAATTGTCACAGAAATTTTATTGAAAAAACAAGATGGCGACGTTAGAGCTATGCGCCAAAACATCCTTGTACCGATTTACACAGAATATGTAGTGAGACGCTTACTGGTGACACTGCCAGCTCTGCCAGCGGTGCGGCAGACGAGTTGCATGTCATCAGTCCGACGCGCTCGCTGGCGCAGGCACGGCACGGACTGACACAGCTCGCGCCGGAAGTTCTGCCCCGTCAGGCAGTACAGGATGAAGTTGATGCCGAAGTTGGTGTTGAAGAACATGAGGGCCAGCTGCTGCAGCGCTGCCCAGCGGCCGCTGTACTCACCGGAACTCTGCGTCAACGCAAAACGTGATCAGTAGCTAATAAAGGCTAAAAAAACTTGGGCATTCTGGAAGTTGAGTTTATGGAACCGTAGAAAATAGCGTAACCCTTAAATTTAGAAGATTCTGAGTTTGAAGGAAGATTCCTGATTTTGGATAATTAAGTAATTTTTTGGCACTGTAGTCGTGATAAAAGCCCCTGCGCCGTCAGCTCCGCCAGCACCTATCACATCATGGACCATTCTTACTTATTATGGTAGTCATTACAGACATAAGAGAAGGTACATATATAACATCACGCCTTGTTTCCCCGAAGGGCTGGGCAGAGGTTTACCTTTAGTGCACCCACATTCCGTAGTGGCACCAGAATGCGGTCGATCGAAGGATGAATCAGGAGACCAGGAAATGGCAGGCCAAGGTGCACAACTTCACGAGAAGACCGATTCATCGTGAACACTATGTTAAGAAATCGACATCTCACGGCTGTTAAGGTCCGAAACAGTCTTCAAGAAATTCACCACAACAATGTTGAGCTCTGATACGATTCTGCGACACCTTCGTGAAGCTGATATAAAGCCTTATAGACCAGCAAACGGCCCCAAACTGCTCAGACAACATCCGAGTTGCCAGGTTACGGTTTTCTCGAGAATACATTCGATGGACAGATGAAGATTAGTCCAAGGTTATGTTTTCCGATGAGTCCAGATTTTGTTTATTTACGCACGACGACGGGAAATGAAGAGTATTTAGACGACCAGGAGAACGGTATCATCAAGCGTGTTTTGAAGAAAAGGTGCCATTCGGTGGAGGATCAATAATGGTTTGGGCTGGGATATCTTCATAGGATCGCACGTAGTTAGTGATCATAAAAAACGGTTCTCTGACAGCTGTCAGATATGTGGAAGAGGTTTTAAATGAGCATGCTGGTCCTTTCTTAGTGACTATGGGTTCAATATGGACTTAAATCCCATACAACACAAGGGGTATTGTAATACCCAGTTACTGGGTTGTGGAGGCCAGATAGGCAGTCGCTCCATGTAAAATACTGGTATTCAGCTGCATCCGGTTAGACTGGAAGCTGACCCCAATATAGAAGTTGGGAAAAGGCTAGGCAGATTGAATTTTGTTTGAGGTGCAGTCTGATAGTATGTTGGCAATCTTCCTATCTTTTTCAACATATTGCTTTGCTCTTTTATTACCAGGACAATGGTATGCATTTCTTTCTAATTTTATATTTTGTGTCTGGGCTTCTGTTTTAAATAATGTTATAAACTGGAAGAAGGTTGGTTTAGCCGGAATTTTAGAATTTATTCTTCGGTGCCAACCTTCGACTGCATTCGTAGTTCGATGTTTTTCACCGTGGCTGCTGAATATATCTTTTGTAATTTTTTGCAACCATTGGGTGTTAAAATAATCCAAAAAACTTTGAGATAATTGCGTCTCAGGTGCAATTTTATGAATAGTCAGATATGCTTCTGGGATTAAGGCCGGAAGTAGCAAAGCCAAAATCGTAATACTCGCGGAGCTTAGGGCCCGGTAATGTTGAAAATATTATAATTCTGTCATCTGATTCGATGTCGTAGTCGTCAAACAAAATGAAATCTTTAACGAGTTGATGCGGCAATCTTACATTTTTTTACTTTTCCACTTTGAATTGCCAACGATTAAAAGTTTGTTTAGGGTTCTATAGAGTGCATCTTTTACCGATGTAAATGCCGGAATAGCATGTTATCTATGCATCATTTCTTAAAAATTGTTTTTAGTAAATTTTTGGTATGGATTCAAAGTATTTACATATATCACGTTTGCATTGATCTATTATTGAATCTAACGAATTCCGTTCATCATCAGGAGCCCAGGTATGTTTTCCTACGCGTATTATCTCATTGTTAGTGTTGAGCGTGATTGATGTTCGGCAATCTTGTTGGTTGCAACAACGCCAGTTTGTGGTCCCAGATTTATTTTTCATAAAAAAAACAAAACTGGCCTTCTACACTCCGGCTTCAAGTATAATTATAATTGAAGCCGGAGTGTAGAAGGACAGTTTTGTTTATTTTTTATTAATCTTATACTGGAGCTAGACTCCTCAGAAGAAATTGACTCCATTTTAAAATCATGCACTAATTTACCAAAGTTGAAATTAAAACTATAATCCATAATTTTATGAAATTACAGTGACAGTGACAGGCAATCTCAAACAAATAAAAACTTAAGTATTAATCATAGCAAAGAGATTGTCCGTCATTACTCAAAGCCGAGCCATGTTATGTTGACCGGATATTTTTATCGAACGAATCACATAAAGTTCATTATAAATAAAATGCACTTCTCGAGTTAAATGTACAATTTCGGCTATTTTGAGAATATAATATTTAGCGAATCTAATATTTTGAGAATATAATATTATGCGAATAAAGGGTCATAGCGACTGCTGAAAAGTGAAAAGTGAAAACTAGTATTAGCGCTATATTCTATAGAAGAGTACTACGGCGCTCGGTGATGCCAATCTGTAAGTTTACCCCATACCAAAAATCGTTCAACGTGCCTAAAGAGGTTTTCATTTCAAAATAGCAGTCATAGCTGAATGCAAAAATGAGCATAAAACGCCCTAGGTCTGTCACCGCCCTAAAAATAACCCAACTTCTCAACACCCCGTGGCGCGGGTGAATCGTTGAGTTACCGTGAGATACCATGCTCTGCGGGTCGAATCAGTTTTGAAATTGGTTTGTAAATAATAAATTGTGTCTCATGAAGTCATGGTTGAAACCCTAGCAATGAATCGCATGTAAATTGCATTGATGAAGCGTGGGCGAGTCGTACGTGTACGGCTTGGTGACGGCACTGGCGCCGCCGGGACAATATGTACAAGAGCGAAAGTTTACCACGTGCTAGAAAAACTAGATTTTTATTAACAAAGTAATAGTATTTTTAAAATTTTCTAAGATTCAAATTTTCATTTATTTCAGCTTAATTAATTTACAAAATTAATAGCAGAATTTTCTCAGCCACATTCAAGTAATTGAAAGACGTAAATGGTATCTTTATACTCGTAGTAGGTACTTATGAAAATGCTTACACATGTGCTAATGCAATTATACAATACTAAAACATTACATTTATTTAATGCAATGATAGTTTTTATAATCTTCAGCGGCTCGAACAATATTTTCGAATGCTAAATCAATTAGTTTATGCGCCCTTATTGCTCCACAAGAGACCAGGACCAGCGTTGAGCCAAGCATTTTTGTCAGCGATTAATCCCCCAACTTTTAATATACTTGGCTGCGTTTCATTCAAGATTTAAATTTTGTTTCATTCATTTGGAGTATATTGGGAGGTATTTTATTGTAACAGTTTAAACAGTACCCCATGAAGGATGAGTCTACTTTAGCCAGTCTGGTTGTACTAATCTTCTTCTTTTCGTGTGGTTAGTAAACTAAGCTAGAGGCTAGAGGTACTAATTAATAAGATATCTAATTGTTCCCTATTTCAAGTCCTATATATAATTATGACTTTCACCTCTTTTACTGAAAAGATTTAGATTTTTCCTTACCTACATGATGTTTTCATAGATATATTGACATACTTCGACATGTAATATTATTATGTTGCATGTTCCGCGCAATAAATGATAACTCACCCGCAAGCCGTGCCGTGCGGTCCATGGTGATCTTTTTCTACGTGTTTTATAATAAAGCAGCATATGTCTGGGCCCAGTTTTGATGAATCTGCCATTTCGACAGTTGAAATGGCATCAGTCCGTAATTCCGTGTTTCTGTGCGTCGAATCATCGACGGGCTTTGTGAAGCTCGTATTACGTAGTGGGTTTAGACCAAACGAACAAATGCTCAATCCCCACTACATTAAATTATTTTGGTATAAACACATACAGCATTCTTTCGTTATTCTATCTTGTTTGCGGAGATTCTATGGAATGCTCCAAAAATGCTCGCTCGCTTGATGTAAATGGCGCACGTAATGCGGACAGTTGCCTAAAGCGTTCTTTCGTGTTTGGACGTGCTCGCTCCTCGAAGCGGTCTCTTCAAAGTGTGGTATGTGTTCTAACAAAGTTGTCCGATAAATACCTTATTAAATTATGGACTGGCCTTGGGAAAAATTACTACTTATGAGATGTCTGTGTGAGATGTGTGTTTCTATATATGAAAAAAATCAAAACCAGAAGCCACAAGCAAGATGCTTGGCAAGAAATAGCAAACCTACTAGAATGTAGTACCTATCGAAGAAGCTAAAAAAAGGACGTATGTCCTTTTGCATCTTGCTTGTGGCTTCTGGTTTTGATTTTTTTCATATATAGACACACATCTCACACAGACATCTCATAAGTAGTAATTTTTCCCAAGGCCAGTCCATAATTTAGTCACCTAGTCTACAACCGGCCACAGACACTTGAAGAATGAGCATTGAGCGTCTCTAGAGCGTGTGCAAGAATTCCAGTTCATGTCTGTTGTCATTCTGGCACGCTGGTATTATTTTGGTGTAAATGATGAAAACGAATCATCGTTTACACAAAAAAGCAACAAACAACGACGCTCTGTGCTCTTGTTCTAGCTCTAGCTAATATTCATTTGGTCTAAACCCACCGTAACGACAACATCTCTATGACCTGTACCTACTAGTAAAGTAACTTTGAAATTCTAAGTAGGATAGAATTATAAAGCTAGCTAGCTGTTGCCTGCGACTTCGTCTGCGATCCAGGATGAAAAGTAGCCTATGTCCTTCTCCAGGTCATGGTCTAAGCGTGCAAGCGTAACAAACAAACAAACTTACTTTCGCACATATTAAATTAGTTAGGATTAATGCAGCCACCGAAAAAAGAGAAAATTAATATTGTAGGAGGAGAAAGAGAAAGCTCTGCTTATCATATAGGTACCGAGCTGACGTGAACCACTGGGCGTTTGTTTGCTCCAGCTCGTCCCGCCAGCTTCTACGGGGCCTGCCACGACGCCTTCTAGATGTCTCAGGGCTCCACATAGTGGTTATTTTGACCCACAGCTCATTGGGAAAGCTTATCTACCTATACAAAATAACTAAAATGTAAGTGTCTGTAATATCAAAATAATTATAGGCTTTTTACTAAATGCATAAGAAATTATATACGGTACATATATCTAGCCAAAAACTAATTTTAAAATTTCTGTGTGTCTGTATGTCTGTTTGTTCCGGGTAATCTCCGAAATGCCTGGACTGATTTTGACGGGACTTTCACTGGCTATAATTTGTAATAAGTAATCGCGGAGTGGGGCGCGTCTTCGTGGATTGCACTATCTGTATCTATGTATCTTTACTATCCTGTACTAATCACGGTTAATTATTACACGTGGTAAACCAAACACGGACGTTTAGTATTTCTGAAATGACGCGAATTTAACTTCAATTCGCTTCATGTAAAATGTTGTTATTCAGCTGCATCCGGTTAGACTGGAAGACGACCCCAACTTAGTTGGCTAAAGGCTAGGTAGATTCTTAATAGCGAAAGAAATCTTGATTGTTTGCTATTGGGTGTCTAACCCTATGAGTTATAAACTGCCGAGCCACCTCATCCGCTCTCGCAACAATCTTGTCGAAAATGTAAAACGTATCTAATTCTACACAACACAAGAAAGGGCCAATAAGAAATACGATTATTGTCGGAGTTCATTGTTATAATTTTGTGAATTTAGAAGAATTAAGTGCACACAGACACGACAGACATTTGTTTTATACTTATAATACAGTCCTGAGTGTACTGACACATGTCTGTTAATACAGTTATTTGACATCTTACAGCAACCTTATGATTACCATAATACAGATCATTGTAATGCAAGATCAGAGGTTAAATAACTGAGTAATGTTTGCAAAGGCTGAGTACGTACGAATTTAAATTGTATAGTTCCTAGTCGTGTCCTACTGACAGTTGTCAGGAACGCATTCTCCCAGTGGCCAGAATATACCTTCTTAGTACTTAAGTGTGCTGTGGCTCGCTAAGGTAACTTCCCCTTGCGAGCGAGGCGTCATCACCGTTGTGTTAATACAAAGCGATGCCAACCACCGATATATGTAGATTGTCTATCTACAACAGTGATGACGGGCACGCAGCAAAGTGCTTTTTGATTGTCTCTTATTTATGCTATGAGGAGGGAATTAGATCAATAGAGCTCAGCGCAGCACAGCACAAGGCAGTAGCTCGGTGTTGATTACAGCACGGATGGCGTTTATTTTTACAAGTACGTGCGGACGAGATGGACGGAACAACGCGGTGACAGCACGTCATCGCGTGAGGGTTTTAAACAAAACAGTAGCCACTAGACATATAGCAATAAAAAAGAAAGAAAATACATTTATTTAGCACATACTAAAAGGCACACAAGTAAAAAAGAAAGAATAACGTTACGTTACGTTACGTGGATATGTACCTAATTATGTACGCACGAAGTACATCGCAGAACGCTTTGTTTGTTGTATCATTACATATACTTAATCTACGAGCACAAATGACTAAAATAGAGCACAGCACAGAACAACACAGCGCAGTACCTATACCTACTGGATGTTGATTAGTCCCTTAACTCTTCCATGTCTCTAATGGTTACAGATAAACGGTGTTTTTTAGATTTTGTGCATCGAACTTAATTAAATCGACTCTACAAGGGTGAATCAAAAAATTCTTCGAATCAATATTAAAAAATGCAAAGATTTAAACAAAAATATTTTATTTTTCTACATAATCTCCCTCCAATTCAATACATTTAGAATAACGCGTTTCTAACTTCCTTATTCCTTGAAAAAATAGTTTTTCTTGACTCTCGAAAAACTCCTCTACGGCAGCCATAACCGCGTCATTATCGTAAAATTTTGTTCCACGAATGTCCTCTTTTAATTTTGGGAATAAGTGAAAATCACTTGGGGCTAAGTTCGGAGAATATGGTGGGTGGTCAAGGAGATTGAAGCCAGCACAGCGGATTGCGTTGAGCGCAACTTCCGATCGATGAGCAGGAGCGTTATCTTGAAGAAACAACACGACCAACGATAGTTTTCCACGACGTTTTTCTTTAATCGCTTCACGCACTTTCGGGATTCAACTTGCATAATAGAGTCCAGTAATTGTCTGGCCTTTTGGCATGTAATCAATAAAAATGATTCCTTCACAATCCCAGAACACTGAGGCCATAATTTTGCCAGCGGTAGGAGCAACTCGAAATTTCTTAATGGATGGAGAGGATGGCCGTTTCCAAGACATGCTTTGTCTCTTAGTTTCAGGATCGAAATGGTGGACCCACGTTTGATCCATGGTGACAAGGCGACGGCAAAAATTATCCGAATCACGCTGAAACATTTCGAGATTACGCTTAGAAATTTCCAAACGTCGCTTTTTGTTTTCGTCGAACATTCGTGGCACCCATTTTGCCGATACTTTTTTGAACCCCAGTGAATCAATTAAAATGGATTGAACGCTACCAAATGATATCTTTAGGATCTCAGCTATATTTTTTATAGTTATTCTTCTGTCTTCCAAAACCAGATTCTCAACCTTTTTGACATTTTCTTCCGTAACGGGGGTTGAAGGCAGCTCAGAACGCGGGTAAACCTTACAGCTTGATCTACCTCTTTTAAATTCAGCCACCCAGTACGCAACCGTAGAATAGGGTACAGCATCATCCCCTAATGTCTGCTGAATGTCCGAAAAAATCATTCGCATAAATTTTTTTCAAACAGATATTTTATCACCGCACGTAACTCACTTTTATCCATAATTTTGGGTTTTTAGCAACTCGTTGCACAAAACAATTTATTACGTGCGTACGAACTGACAAAAACAAGTGACAGTTTGCATAAATATTGTGTGATTTTATATATTATATGCAATTCTAAGAACTTTTTGATTCACCCTCGTATAGACAGAATATGCAAATAGGAAACCTCCTATAATAGCTAAAAGAGCAATATTCTGCCGGCTTTGAAGTATTTTCCATGAATTCATGAATTGTTGACTATACTAATTAATCACATTTACATGTCCATCATACATATTGATATCTATTATTATAATTTATTCGACAAATACGTAGCAATCTTGAAAGTCGCACTGCTCTAGATAACTAAAGTCGCTTGGCTAGTTCTCTAATATGTTATGTGATAAAAAATCTTTTAGAGTGGTCAAATTGCCCGGGCAAATGTACTGCTTCTGGCCCGCCTAGCTTAGCCCTGGTACCCAAGTAAATAATTTACTTCAGTAAAGGGAATTCTGGCTCAAAAAATAAATTAACTTCGAACGACAACATTTGCCATTGTCTCGCTAAGAATAAAAGAAGTAAAGGAAGTTATAAAAACATGATTCTCATAATGAGTATGTTAGTTAGTGATACTAATTTAGATTAGTGCGTGTAAAATACTTGATAGCTTGTGATGGTGTGGTTGAAACCGCGAGGTGTGAACAAAGGACGCGGTCGCAGTGCGCTGTAGTAAAATAACGTCTAGTCGATGGGCATGCTCTAGTCACCTTAAAAAACTATCAATTATATCTCAAATCAACAGGTACTACTTTCGGAATTGTGCACCAAGCTGATAGAATAAATACAACATTCGCATCGGATAAACAGTAAATTTGTATCGAAATATGAAAACATACAACCCCTTTTTATTCCTAGGAATAAAATCGATTGCATTTTTAAATAACAGGTTAACAGAAAAAGTTATTTCAAGGATCAAAAATAATTCCCAACAAAATACTTATACATAAACTTGTCGTTAAACAAAGTAGCTACATATTGCACGTACCGAATCTTTGTCTAATGTAGCTAGCCTGTATCGTATCACTGCAGGGCAATCTTTTTATACACTTCATTATTATTAGTAAGAATCAAAGCGGGGTAGGGCATTTATTTATTACACAATATCAGTTTGTCTCTTCAAGAACTTTCAATCGTCTCTATTATATAAAAACATCTAATTCATTCACTGACATACCACAAACAGCCTAAACGTAAACCAAACCGCTGGGTGTAGAAGCTTGATTGATTTGAGTTGCATGATTGATTTTTTGCGCAAGAGTATAATGCGCATAATTTAATATACAACAAAAGTGAGCACGAAAAATTTTGTTTTACAAATGTATAATTTCAACAAACAAAAATCATGTCTTTATTTTACCAATACCACACTTTCCGTGTGATTTATTTATATACCCTTGCCAAATTACAGCTTTCTAGTAATAAGAGTCTCTGAGCTAAGCCGCGGACAGACAGACTGACAGACGGACATGGCGAAACTATAAGGGTACCTTGTTAACTACGGAACACTAAAAAAGTTAATTAAAAATTAAAAACCCGACTGCGTAAAAAAAGAGTTTAAAAAGATGGATACAAGATGACATATTATTCTCAATACTATAAACAATATCATGTCTCACTTTTTACGCAGCCGGGTTTTTGATTTTTAATTAACTTTTCCATTATCTTTAACTTCACTTTTTTAAATTGAAAATAACATTGGTTTATTTAGTTTGTAAGTTTTCGTAATTAGTACACGATTCAAAAAATTAAAGCTTTAAATATTTACTTCAAACAATGCTTAACATAACTTAACATCACGCCTTGTTTCCCCGAAGGGTTGGGCAGAGGTGTACCTGTTGTAGGTACACCCACATTTCGCCAGTTATGTTTAAGTCCCATGTAATAGGGGGCGAGCCTATTGCCATCAACCGGTCACAAATCCAGACTCCGGGCTGCTACTGAGAAATTCCAGATAGAAAAACCCAATAACGCTTAGCCCGACCCGGGAATCGAACGCAAGACCTCATGCTCAGCAGTAGCGCTTGCGTCCACTAGGCCAACGAGGCAGTCATTTGTCAATATCAGGTGAAATGAGCCTGTCAGGTCAGTGAGTAGGCTCTTTCCTGTAGACACAGCAGAACATGTCCAAAAAAAACTTTAAAAGGTCGATAACTCTCATATAAAGCAATTCGGACCCCAAATGGAAGCCCAAATTCGCTCTTGTATAAACCATATCAAGGACCGAATGACCAATCACCTTGTATAAAAGTTGTGCGTAAACCTTCAATATATAAATATCCAGAACGTTGTTATGTTCAAGATATTCAACGATAACACCAGCCAGTCTATTCTGCAAACATCGTCACCTGATGCTAGGAATTGAAAGTTTACTTCAAGCTCACTTACGGATTTTTACAGAATAGCACTATTGGCCCTAGAAAGTAATTAAAGATAAGACCTGTAGGTGCATGCTAATCAAAATAATGCTTGTTTGCTGGTACAAAGTAAAATGAGTGAGAGAAACCTAAAAAGCACTACCGTGAAACCTGGCAACTTTGCCACATTACGGTGACTAAAAAAGCTTGAAAAGGTTTTTCTTAATAAAAACCTATGATGATATATGTACAAAGCGACCAATCAGTTATGTAGTAAATTTTATGCATTATAAAACACAATCTATTGTTTTGTCATCACATATAATGATATTTTAGCCAAAAACCTCTTATGGCAAAGGCACAGTTTAGGTATTCTACAGTTGTCTACGAATAATAAAAGCCACATGGCAAAGTCAACATAACTAAAACTGTGCGCTGGGTTGGTATATTTGCCAACAGTGTTTTTTTAGGTTAAATTGCTTAAAGAGCCGTAAATTATTATGATTTTAATTATAGAATACTCTTAAGAATGTGGTATTAAAATTTGACTTATCTACACAACGTTTAAGTCACTCACAGTTAGCACAGGAAAAAAGCGACTGCCAAAAAATGTCAGTTCTTTAGGAGCTGGATTGTCTTAGACAATAAAATGTTGCAAATCAAATATTCAAATAAGATTTAAGGGTATACAAACGTTAAAAAATTATTTTGCCTCGTAAAGTTGCCAGGTTTTACGGTATACTTTTATAATTAAAATACTCACCATATCATACGCATAAGCCAATAGCCGCATTGTGTACGCCGGAAGGTTCAAAACGACAAAGACTGTGGACACGATGAGCAGCATCCTGGTAACGCGGTGCTGTGAGCGCAGCGGCGGCAGTGTGCGTGGCGGCTGGCGCTCGCCCAGCTCGGGGCTCGCCACCTGCGCCGCCTGCAGCGCGCGCCGCTCGCACTCGCGCCGCCACACGCGGCTAGTGATGCGGATGTTTAGCAGCACGATGAGGCCCAGCGGCAGCGAAAATGACACCACGGTGTCCGCTAGGTTGAACCGCGCCGCGGACTCCATGTACTCCAGCGCTATATTGCAGTCGTTCCGCGACGGCGACGCATATTTGATGACCGGTAGATTGGTTATCATCGAAACCAGCACCAGCAAGCCAATGACGGTCTTTGCCCTTGCGACTGTGCACATACTGTTCCGTCGCAGCGGATATAATACCGCTACGAACCGCTCAATTGTAAAGGCTACTACGAGCCATGCACTGAGGCAACAGGACGAGTACGTGCTGTAGACGAAGATCTGACAAAAGCCGGCTCGGTGGAAAAGGTTCGTAATTTGCATCGATTTAAACCATGGCGGTAGCAGTTGGAGGAGAAAAATTGTATCTGATATTGCCAAAACAGACAAGTACAAACTTGTGGATTGCATCCGTAACTTGCTTGCATAAAACACATAAACACTTATGATATTGCCGATGCAGCCTAGAAGGACTAGCAACGGTGTGTAATAACTGTTAAGCGCGTAAGCCAGCGCTTCTAATGCATAATCAAAACGTGAGACTGGAAGCACGGGTGCCGGCGACACCGTAAAGTTGTAGGCCATCGCGTGTTGAGACACGGGCGGCGAGCCCGATAGCGGCGAAGGAACTGACGCCGAGCACGCGGCGCAGGCCCAGCTCTTCGCTCTCCGACACGCGCCCGCTCCTGCCAGGGTGCATCGTGCGTCGTGTGCCTTGTAGCGCGCCTCCCACTAGCTCCGCCTATGGCCGCCCAACTGTCACGTCCCACCCATCGTACTCAAAAAGTTAAGATGAACGTGCTATACTCCTAAATTTGTCTTCACGGCACTTTTATCTCAAGGCAGTAAACTTCTAAAGATTCCCGAGTCCCAGACACAGTCAAGTGCACCGCGCTGCCGTCCAAATTAGTGGTTTAGGCGCATGGGTGAGCTAAGTTAAAGACAAAGCCTACCCCTGTCATTCTCTGACTAAACACACCACACACTGTCTGCCTACCAACTACACGCATCAATAAAAGTTTGCGATCAGTTTGAAAAATCGAAATATTTTTTGTTGCGGTAGACTTTATTATAATTTCCACTTCTTTTTAGGTTCTTTACTTAGTTAAACATATAGAATTAGTAAAACAAATTCAATTTTTTTCGATATAATAAGAAATTCAATAAAAGCTTACGCTCATTCAGAAATCTGACTTATTCAATTTTAACGGATTTATAATATTTTTTCGAGGAAAGTTGTTATTTATAAAATGCCAAGAGGATTATCAGAAGTTTTACGAGCAAGAATTGTAACTTTGAGCGAAGAAGAATATTCACCGAAAGAAATAGCAGGGTTGCTGTATCCCAATCCTGTGTCGTTGCTAAGTTGCAGAGGTACCACATCATGAATAATTTAGCTGACCGACAAACACGTCAACTGTTCAGAAGCGCTATATCAGATTACAGCCTGTGACCCAAAAATCAACGCCACTACAATAAAAGCAGAAGTGCGGGCCGCCTTTGGACTTGATGTTAGCACTCAGACCATTCGGAATTGCTTACACCAGGCTGGACTAAGAGCACGGAGGTCTTGGCGAGCACCCCTGAATTCACGGCAACGTCAGCGGCGGAGATTGCAGTGGGCTAGGCTCCGCCAAAATGAAGCAAAAACATTTGGCAAAACTGTCTCTTCGTTGACGAATCGCGAATCGAACTCATACAGATAACCGACGTGTTCGTGTATGGAGAAGACCTGGAGACTCTGAAAGGCAAAGAACTGTCACTGGAACCATTCAGCAAGGCGGAAAATCGATGTCCTTTTGGGGTGGAATTCACAAGGTTAGACTGGCCTGCCGGCTCGCCTGACTTAAAACCAATAGAGTACGCGTGGGATGCTCTTAAGCGAACTGTTTGGAACCGTCAGCCACCTCCCGACAGTGCCAGAGATCCGGAAGCCGCTATTCAAGTACAGGCAGGCCGCAGGTTACCGCAAGAAATGCTGGATAACTTGATCCTCGGCATGCCCAGGAGGATCTCCGCATGTGTGCGAGCCAGGGGAGGAGTTATATTGTATTAAATAAAAGCCTTCTATTAATAAATCAGGGTTGATAAAAATCATAATTTAAAAAAAAAAACAAATAAATCGGATTAATTTGATTTAGATCGGATTTTTTGTTCTTTTTTTACATTCTGTTCTTTTTTAATTTGGAAGTCAGTTATTAATTAGGTAAATAAAAACACAACATAATTTATATATTTTTTTTAACATAAAATCAAACACATTTTAAAAAACACACAACACAAGCAAGGAAAATAGAGTAGTTAATTAGGAGTTAAGTTTTTTCAAAAGGAAGACTAGTTTGGCTGCCTTCTCGGTGCCTAATCTATTTCTTATTTTACTGTGCGTGTGCACTAAATTGAATGCCGAAAATATTCTTTCGACCCCAGCGGAAGAAGCAACTGTACATAGCAGTTGCTTGATTATATCCAATTCTTCTTCAGTTATACATATTTTCATATAATGTATTGATTGCTACTTGAGTTGCTACCCACCAATCAGTAGGGGTAGTTTTCTGTATGACTTGTTTATCGAATAATACTCCCGTGAAAGGCTCAACTTTTGCATTCAAACGAATAATGCTACTCATCAAACTGATTCCAGTCTCTCCATAACTTTCTTGCAAAAATTGCAAGGCTGCATCAATTACATCGGTCGACAACATTTCTTGCGGCAGTTTTGGATTAACCATGTAGGCTAGATAATGAGCCGGTGTCATGGCTTTGCGGTAACGATTCATGACAACCCTCATTTGCATCATGTTTAGTTCATCTTCTAGTTGATCTATTAATTCTTTCCAGATAAGAACACTGTCTGAAATAGTACACCGTAGCGCCGTAGTTTATGTCGGGGGAAGTCCCTTGACACAGGTCGCAGTAAAAAAGTATTGATTTAAATCATTGATTTTTATAAAATAATCACTTGATTTTAATCGCGATTTAATTCACTGATTTTAATCAAGTGATTTAAATCATATCAACCCTGTAATAAATAGTTGTATAAGTTTGGTTAAACGATGTTTTGTTTTTGTTCTTTCCATCAAATATCTGTTACAATTACATTAGAATTGAATTACTCAATTATAGTTATTAAAAATATAAAAAGAGTTTTATTTTATTTATTTTAAACAGTGTACGAGTATTTCTATTTAAAAAAGATATATAACGTAAACACTTTTTCTTGATACATTTTAAAAATATATCAGCTTTTGCTAGTGATCGCAAACTTTCATTGATGTGTGTACTCATCCACTAGACCAGTGGTTCGCAGCCCAACATTTTCTCGACCAGGGACTACTTTGATTTCTTAAATCAAAGTGGTCCCTGATCCACCACGATGTACAGTGGTCTCCACAGAAACCTCACCCTCTTGCATTGTTTTTTACATTGCTAGGAGGTGAGGTTTTGACCCGAATGTACAAGAAAAAAAAAACAAACAAGAACTCAAGAAAGAAAAATAAACTGAGTCAATCCGAAAATAAACTTTAATCAAAAACTCAATGCATTAAAAATTTTGTTTTCTATTAAAAGAAAAGAAGAAAGAAAGAAAATAAAATAAATTTTGAATCAATGTGATTTTCGAGCAGTGAAGTTCGGTCATCCTAGGATCATTATTATATTATTACACGCAATATTATTAATCTACACGCAAATCATCACTTACGAAAGTAAGTGTTTGATAGAACAATATAATGATATTTTAAAAGGGAACCAAAATCTTCCAGAATTTCTGACTAAAGGAATCACATACATGAAAAAAAATAGAGCAAAACTCAGGGTCCCTCACAGTGTAGACCAATTACTTGCCTCCCAACTATGTACAAAATCATCATGTACAACTAATAAAATTATAAAACACACCGAACAATATACCATTCTAACTGAAGAACAGAAAGGCTGCAGACGAGGACATATGGGTTGCAAGGAACATTTAATTATTGATTCCACTCTTTTAAAACACGTCAAGAAAGCAAGAAAATACTTATACATATCATACATAGACTATAAAAAAGCATTTGACAGCGTGCCACACTCATGGCTGGATATAAAATTAATCCATTACTAATCAATTTTCTTAAAAATACCATGGGATCCTGGAAAACTACACTTTAACTATAAACGAAAACCACAAACTTATCCATAGATGAAATAGCAATTAAAAAGGGTATATTTCAAGGGGACTCACTAAGCCCTCTTTGGTTTTGTCTAGCCCTAAATCCACTCTCACGCATTAACTGAATCTAGACTAGACTTCGACATCAAGAACAGTAGATCGATTTTACACCAAATAACTCACTTACTTTTTAAGGATGATTTAAAATTATATGCCAATTAATTTTTTTGAATTTACAGATTTACATAATTTATTTTACATTCAACATCATTTTCGAGAGACATCAGAATGGATTTTGGACTAGACAAATGTCGAAAACTTATTATAGAGAAGGGTAAGATTGTTGGAGGAAATTAATCAACAGATTCGGAAGAAGTAATAGAAGCAATGGAAAATGATGAACTTTATAACTGGATCGCAAAAATTCCGGGTCGCTAATAAATGGCGTGATAGTTTCTTAAACACATAAGACTAATTTGCGAAACTATAGTATATTGTAGATGACTGATTAATATATATAAAAAATGTGTAACACGTTTAGTACACTATATAACTTTAAATACTAAAAAATATTTCGCTTCTAACTTGTGACAACAAAAATACACTTCGCAGTAAATCTTAAAAAATATTAGATTTATTGTCAATTTAATATTTTGTATTTCCTCCACGAAAGCCCGTATCACTTCATTAAGACGATGTGGCATGCTGTAATTTTTAATACGATTTTGGTCTTTGTTTGCCCATTCTCCCTCTAGCGCATTCCTTAACTCGTGTAAGGAGCAGGAGAGCGTTGTCTCACGCATCTCCCGAGCTCGTCCCATACATGTTCTATAGAATTTAAGTCTGGGCTGCGAGCTGGCCACTCCATGCAGGCTATACCGACGTCTTGAATATACATATTGACCAAACGTATGTGGTCGCGTATTATCGTGCATAAAAATGGAATTGGTACCCATATTCACTAAGAAAGAACCAGCATGTTCATTTAAAACCTCTTCTACGTATTTGACAGCAGTCAGAGAACCGTTTTCTATGATCACTAACTACGTGCGCGCGATCCTCTGAAGATATACCAGCTCAAACCATTATTGATCCTCCACCGAATGGCACCTTTTCTTCAAAACACGTTTGATGATACCATTCTCCTGGTCGTCTCAATACCCTTCGTCTCCCGTCGTGCGTAAATAAACAAAATCTGGACTCATCGGAAAACATCACCTTGGACCATTCTTCATCTATTCTGTCCATCGAATGTGTTCTCGAGCAAACCGTAACCTGGCAACTCGATGTTATCTGAGCCGTTTGGGGCCGTTTGCTGGTCTATAAAGCTTTATACACGAAGCCTGCACGGAGGCTTTGGCTTCACGAAGACGTCGCAGAATTGTATCAGAGCTCACATTGTTGTGGTGAATTTCTTGACGACTGTTTCGGACCTGAACAGCCGTGAGATGTTGATTTCTTAACATAGAATCGATTTCTTCACGATGAATCGGTCTTATCGTGTAGTTGTGCACCTTGGCCTGCCATTTCCTGGTCTCCTGATGTTCATGCCGGTCTCTTGAAATCGCTGGAGTACTCTTTGGACTGTTGATAAAGATACTCCTACTGTTCTAGCAGTGCTACGCTGACTTCTTCCTTCTTGTACCATGGCAATAATCAGCTATATAAAACATGTCGCATAGTACAGAAATTTTGGATGGGTGTCCATCTTAACATACCGAGACTCCTCCGTGCCTCGGAAAGCACTTTATCCGTAGTTTCCGGTTGTCATTCGTGGATCTTTGACAGTCGTTACGGGTCTTCAGAAGCCCGAAAGTCTGAGAACCAGTCCTACCAAGGGGTATCGTATTACGGTCAGATAGGCAGTCACTCCATGTAAGATACGGATAAGATAGATTTAGCTACATCTGGTTAGACTGGAAGCTGGCCCGAACATAGTTGGGAAAAGGATAGGCAGATGTATTGTAATATCTATGGTTTCAACTTAAAACAACTCTAAAGCCAAGCCAAATCAAAATTTAAATAAAATCTTTGATAAGTTGCCTCCTTAGTTGCCATGTGTCGAAGTAAAAACCGTTCGTTCCATTTTTAAATTACACTGCAGATATGAGTTTTCATAGTAATTTATTCGGCCGCTAAACAGGACAGATAGTGATTTTCATACTAACATCGCCGGCCGCCAGCTCGCATGTATTTGACCAATACAGCGTTTTCAATTTATTTCGAAGAAAGTTGTCAAAATAATGCTCGAATTACCAAGCATGTATGGAAATTATTATTTAATATTACTAGCGAACCACCCCTGCTTTACAAGGTTTTTATGACTTGACTAAACATGAACATTTCTTAGTTATATCTAAGTTAAATATGAATGTAATAAACACACTAACCTTCTGGAATAAATCCTCATAATAATGTTGAAACAGCATCAAAATCCCCGTTGCATAGATGAGAAGAACACCGTGGTCACACAGTCAGACACGAAAAATGACTTCAATTCATAACATGTTACGTAGCTAAAGATTTATTTCTAAACCTATTTTAAAATTCGGTTTTACCCATTATAAGAAAAACCTCTGAGGGTTTGTGTTTGTGCCGGCGAGCCGTTCTTTTGTAGGATTACTTGGATTGGATATGATATTGGTGAAACATGAGGTACACCACATCCTGATGCAAGTTTGTATACCTACATAACAGTATTTTAAGATTCGAGTAACACTGTTTCGAATCTGTCACTACAAACTGTTGCATCAACGAGAAAAAGTTGTTGTGAATTATATTAATTGTGGTGTTCCATTCAAATACACTCTTGATTTCAATATTCCCTGACCCTTCGGTGAAAACAAGCGTGATTATATATGTATATGTTATAAAAAGATGAACGAAATTTTGATCAATCTTTTACCAAATACTGCTGCATACCTACTACGTAATAAAACTAAACTTGGATTTAAATATACAAACGTAAATCGACAACCTCAAGTATCTATCTTTTCTGAAAACCCTGAAAACCTTGGAGTAAAGTAACGACAGTTTTCAATGGAGTCACGACCTATACTGTACAGCAGTGAGTGACCGATTAGAAAGTATGACCTGCATACACCGCGTCCATAAAATACTTGTTGCTACGGCGTAGATGGGCTACGAGTGCTACGTCGTAGTCTTGCTACGGCGTAGACCTCGGTTAATTACCGTGTAGCCAGATTTTCGTTTGGTTTGTTTTTTTATTAAGATTTAACTTCAAGAGTTATCGTAGTGATCAATTCCTTTTTGTATTCCTCTTGAATAAATACAGCTATAGAACACGTCACTCTGTACTCAGCTGCAGTTTAGTTGACATTAAATAAAGCTCGACCCACCGAATGTATTTACTTAGTATAATTCACTGACAGACAGCGCTCAGCCTAAACTGCTGGTTCTAAAAGCATAAATTTTAGCACAAGAGTTCCTTGTAATTATAACGAAAGTGAATACTGAGGAAGGCTTTTTGAAAATTCACCTATTCAATTGTTGTGTGTATGGAATTTTGTCATATTTGCGCATGAGAAAATCGATCGAGCCGGCACACGGCTTGTCTGCTTACTAAAAATCACTTCATTTATTCACTAACCTACAATGCACAGCCGAAGTCGCTGCTGGGTATAAAATCATACAATTTTGCAGAAGAGTTTCATAAATACCGAAAGTGAGCATTATGGGAGGATTTTCGAAAATATTACTTCTGAATGGGTTTTCATCATAGGTGTCGTATTCATAGTTCTCGAGGGTGCTAAGCCGATAGTGAGGTCAATTTAATTGCGAAAATTTTCAAATTTTTCGTAATGGGTGTCGGTTTCATGGTTTTCGAGACAGGTCAAAATGTAAATCTAAGAAGACAAAACAAATTTTTCGATCAAAAAGTCCACTTTAATGCTTCGCATTATGAGTCGTGCAAAAAGAGACTGATTAAAACGTGTTAAACAAGGTTATTTCTATAAGATGTATTAATTATCCGCATAATTCGGTTAGTAAAAATGAACGAATAATGCAAGCCTTAGCCTGGACCGACGCGCGCTTAATATACTTTCCAAGGCACGGAGGAGTCTCTTCTTACGTATATCTCAAAGACAAAACGTTTTGACTATGACTATGAATTATGATCCTTACCCTTTATGAAACTAGCATAAATAAATGTTGTATGTATAATTTGTTCTAACGTAATGTAATTTATTTGTCGCAGGTTCGGATAAGGGTCGCGGCACACTGGACGCGCTGCTGTGCACCACGTACTGTCGCTCGCAGCTGTACCTGTCGCGCCAGCTGTCGCAGCTGCACCCCGAGCTCACCATGCCCATGTTCTCAGGTAA
This sequence comes from Xanthia togata, assembly GCA_963853775.1. Taxonomy (NCBI): domain Eukaryota; kingdom Metazoa; phylum Arthropoda; class Insecta; order Lepidoptera; family Noctuidae; genus Xanthia; species Xanthia togata. Next base: position 1,906,563 of record OY970790.1, read on the forward strand.
GCAACTGGTTTCAGTACACTGACTACACCGAACTACTCCTTAAGTAAGTACGTACAAAAAACTGGCCGAGAGCGAGTTGTGCTCACACAATTAAGTTTCCGAACCCAACTATAATGAGCAGGCTGTGGAACGGCCTGCAGTTACTGTACTGCGCGTAATTAATAAATCTGCGCTATTTTCTAAACTATACATGTAAAAGGCATAGTGTCAAAGAAAAAAATATCTGTGGGATATGATTCAACTAGCTAACAATTTTGATTTGATAAAGATTAATACTATACTTATAGGTCAAAAGACTCTGTAGGTAAGCACCAATTTTAATTTTTTTTTTTGTAGAGCAAGTTGTAACATTCTCGCAAGCCGTTATTTATTTATTTATTAACTTTAATTAACACGGTTAAGAACCAATTAAACTTGGTTCGGTCCAGCTCTCATTCGCCAAGTGTGCAGAGTATAACATGCCATAAGGAAATTGGTTCCAAAAAATTGCCTCTAAGCAAGCAACTTGGGTCACACTTGTTTGTTGATTTGGCACAACCTGGCGGCAAAATATACATTCGATGATGCCCGTCAGTACCGAAACATGCCGTACTCTGTTATAAAAAATATCATTATATAAAAGCATTAAAATATTTGAAGGGTTCAGGCACTCACGCACATTGAAGGGTTCCGTAGTTGGGATGAATTTATCCCAATAACAAACTTAATTGTAGTTGAAAAACATATTTATGTTGGTCGAATATCACTCGCTAACCTGTTAAGCCTACTTAGTGGTGATAGTTTTCCTTTTAACTTCGTTGTTATACTACTGCTCTGAATTTTTTCACTTGACTCTAACAAAAACGAGCACTTTAAAGCTTAATATTTCGGAAACGGATCCCTGAATTGAAAAATGGTTTTCACATACCCACAATATTTTGAACGACCTTTCCAACAATACCCCAAACCATGGGGTACACGAGAAAAAAAAACATCCCCACTACGTGGTAGTTAACACAAAAAAAACTGTTTTCTTTGTTTTTTTTTCGACCACTTTGTCGGCGTGATTAATACGTAATACCCATGCCAAATTACAGCTTTCTAGTACTAACAGTCTCTGAGCTAAGCCGCGAACAGACGGACATGGCGAAAATAAAAGGGTTCCTTGTTTATTACGGAACCCTAAAAATCCTTCAATGAAAACAATTCGCTCACTCCGCCAACCGTAGCAATATATCTAGTGTTGATAGGTACTCGAATGCCCTAAAATTATTGATTTCCCGCTCCCCTGTGCGCGGCGTGCACATGTACTATTAAGAACTTCATATTTAATCAGTTTGAAAACAAAATCCCGATAACACGAAGACCACATCTATTACCGCTTCGGTTCTATAACGGCCGAGCGCTTCAAGCAGAAATAGTCCTTAGGGGCGGTGTATAGATGTGACCTTCTTCGATGGTACGTAATTCAAATTCATTTGTTGGTGTGATTTTTGGTACATTTTACATGAGATCTTAATAATAAATAATTCGTTCCTCAAAAATCTACCTTAAAGGTGTACACTCTTTCACATAATAATTAATTTATATTAAAAATAATAATCAACATATTAAAATAATAAAAAATCAACGCAAAACACAACATAACTTACGACAGAAAAAAACAAGCAAAACTTTGACAATTGAGTAAACATATAAATAATGGATGGAATTAAAGATAATACAATCTCAAAATTAAATTAATATCAATAACTTGCAATTTATCGTTAAAGAATTCGTCAATAGTATAATCTATTTTTTTTCAGTAATAGATGTCTTCATTTGTTTTTAAATGGAATAATATTTAAGTCCTTAATTCCATTTGGCAATTTATTAAATATTTTTGGGGCCATGCCAAGTACGCTTTTGCGCATCAAGGCGGTCTTTGATGATCGTACGCATAATTCACGTCTATATACTTGTCTAATCATTTTATAGCGATGTTCAGATAATTTTCTGAATAGATTCATGTTCTTTTTAACAAATAAAGCTGTCTCAAATATATACAAGCAAGGTAAAGTCATTATATTTAGTAATTCAAAATAAGGTTTGCAGCTATCAGTTATTGTTATACCGGTAATAGCTCTAATGCATCTTTTTTGCGATTTGAACACCAAGTCCTTATTTCAGGAGTTGCCCCAAAACATGACTCCATAGCGTAGTATAGAATCGACATATCCATAGTATGATTGACTACTTTCTTTAGTTTATACAAAGCAAAGGCAAACTTACTATTTTTTTAAATTAATTTTGAAGTATGTTGCTTCCAATTAACCCTGGATCACTAACCATTCGTAAAATAGACGACGCGTACGTTGCACATTTAATGTTTTGATTAGATTCCGACTTCCGCCACCATTGCCGCTTCTAATACCTTCCTGATTCACATCATTAGTGACCCGCAATGACTCATTACGGATGCACGTTTTTTAGAACGGGATATATCGTATGATAGTCGTAAAATTTCAGACTAATATTGCAACGAAATTTGAAATAAAGCATCGCGGAGATCCTGAAAATTGTAGACTAGATCACGAAGGTCCTAGTCAAAACGTTTCCAGAACTCGCAAAACTTGCAGCTGTAAAAAAAACGTCGTATAACCACGAACTTCTGTAAGGGCTGAAAAAAGCGATTTGCAGGGAGCTTATTGTGTCTATGAGCAATCTTTGTTCAATGTAGGTTTTTCTAAAACAGATTGATGTTATTGGATAAAAAGAAAACTAAGACTGCTAATTAAGATCTTTTTGTGTCTTATATGAAGTTAATTAAATAAATATTGATGTTTTAATCTGTCTTATAATTTACGAATGGTTAGTGATAACGTTAGTCGAAATTAAGGTTAGTGAGCTAGGGTTAAGTTGATTGTCGATTGTTAAGCCTAAAATTTTTGTGTTTGCAACTTCTTTAATTTTTTCATTATTAAAGCTTACATTTAGTTTCGAGTTAAATACTCTTTGACGAAAATACATAATTTTTGTTTTCTTCAAATTAATCATTAAATTGTTGTGTTCTAGCCAGTTAACGGCTTGTTGTAATGCATTGATTATGTCAGCTTCAGTCTTTATTATTTTTGTCAAGTTTAACAATGACAGTACTGTCGTCGGCAAACAATGTCATATTATATATAGGATAGGGTATATTTTGGGGAAAGTCATTTATATATAAAGAAATAATAAGGGCGCTAGTACTTGTACTAGTAGTGCCCTTGGGGCACTCCATAAGATATTTTTCGTTCTTTTGATATGTATTCTATAACGGTTTTATTTAATTTACAAATGCGACTTATTCCTGTACGTACATGTGTGTATGTATATTGCTACTGAAACGCAACACCCGAGGCCGACGGGCGGCCAGCTTCAATTTAATAGAGCGCCTGCCAAATATTTGTACACAAATGTATGTGTGTAGCCGGGATATCTTTATGTGAAAGCTCTTCTGCTGTCTTCACACGGAAGCTTTCTTACAAAGGTCGAGCTTCAACTGTATGATATCAAAGACATGCTGCTTGACTGCAGTTAATAGGGATGGTGGTGATACTTCTCCGGAAGTTCTTTCCAATTTTTTTTAGCCTTGATGGTCGTAGTTGAATACCCAGTGATGGTTTTGTTATTAATGTCGCTAATTGCGATAAGAAGAAAGAAGTGACTCAGCAAAAAGGGTAGGTGGTCATCTACCCTTTTTATTTGACTCGCTTCTTTTATTTGTGTTTGGTAACAATAAAGAGCATTGTATTTATTGTGCAGAGATCACGGCGCGGTTCCAGACGGCGCGCACGGAGGTCCGGCAGCTGCTGCTGCAGTACCTGCTGCCGTGGCTGGTCAACATCGAGCTCGTCGACCCCAACGTGCCGCCCGCTAACCCGCTCTCCTACATACAGGTAGGAGGTGTACTCGACTGCTCATCTCAACACACGTTATTCTGTCAATTTCTGTGTGCCCTCAATGAGACTCCAAGCGAAAAAAAAATTTTTTTTTTCGGCTGTTATCTATTTTCGGCCTGATTTACATTTTGGGACGATAACCGAAAAAGAAAATCTTTCGTTTGGTAGGTACATGTAAAATAACAGGGTCAATCTTTTAACAAGTAAGCTTTGAAACTGAAAGCACAAGAGTTCCTTATAAACCATATATATAAGGATTGAAGGACTTTTGTCGCTGGGAAATACTATTGAGTACGGCTTATTATTAATTAATAAACGGTCTGATACTATATGCGAGAAAAAGCATTTTTTCTGCATTTCCTCAGTTTTAGTGCGTTTATTCGTTAAAAACGATGGAATTTTTCTGTTTTTTTTATTATAGGACTAACCTATTATTACTATTGATTTTCCAGAGGTCAATTAATTATTTTCGGCACTAGCCGCAAACTATTAATTATTGTCGGGGAAATCGCGAAGGGCCGATATTGGAAAGCTCCGCCCCAAAATAGCCGAAAATGAAATTCGCTCGGACTCCACCATTAACATGTACAAAATGGTCTCAAATTACATCATTTAATATACTCTTATTTTCAACGTGTCAATGGCAATCTAAATTTTGTAAACCAAGAATTAAGTTATTCACACAGCATATAGTAAGCGACCGTACATTTCTTAAAACTGGGTCCTGACACCCAGTAAACCCCAACCCAACGTTGGGTCTTTCTACATTGTTATCACATGCATAATTTCAAAATGAATGATGTTACCAATATTTTGTATCAAATTTTTGATTTAAAAGAGTGTCCGTGGAGTTTCTTTCCCGTTCTTCTCCATAGGTACCTAATACGCTTTGGAATGGGCAACTAGCTTCATATTTGTGTGCCTGTAAATGGTTTAATTGAAATAAATGCTTTGAGTTTGAGGGACAAACATGAAGTTTGACCCAACGTTTGCGGAGCAGCACCATTCATTCAACACTCAATTTATGATAATAAATTCGACCGTGCAGTGAAGTAATAGACTCCCGACTTAGGTAAGTTAATAGTCGCCCGCGCGACAAGCACGGGGAATTCCTCTTAAAAAGTTCCTTGAGCGCGCCGCTCTTCATTTTACAGACTTTATTAAGTTTCCTTTAAAAGTATTAAATTCTTTTAGCTCTAGCAGGGGCTCTAAAAAGTCTGTTTTAGCAGGATCGTAATAGGATCATATTAAAAATCATAAAATGGTCACAAATTGACAATTCATAATATTATCTGCATACTATTCATAGCACGTGATTCATCTGTTTGACAGTTTTGTTTGGAGATTCGTGAAATGGTTTATTGAAGTTTAGGCTGGCTTCACAGCTGTCCGGAGACACACGAGAGCCGCTAGAACTTTGTTTCACAGCAACGCGGATTAGTCCGTACGCGACCCGCTCTGGGTAGAGCCCGAACATCGTATCGTACTACTCCCTCGTTTCAGAGTACTGCGGACGGCCTGCAGACGGCCCGTACGGGTCTCCCGAACAGCTGTGAAAACCAGCCTTAATGTCAATTAGCAGTCATAAGAAGTTAGTCAAAAGCAACATTGTACAAAAGAAATATTGAAGTAATGGCAGTTTTAGCCATTTTTTAAAAATTCATTGAGGATGCGCGTTTTTTATATAGCCCACGAAGTGTAGCATGTCTAAGAACCATCGCTAGAAAACCTGCTTTCAATTTTTTTTTAAATCGCTTTTATGTCGGTCCACCCGTTTAAGAGCTACGGTGCCACAGACAGACACACACATAGCAGTCAAACTTAAAAAAATAAAGAGGGAATAATACTTGTTTCATGCGGCAATATTTACACAAAATCGCAGTCGCTTTATGTAAAATACTGGTATTCAGCTACATCTGGTTAGACTAGAAGCCGACCCCAACCAACATGTTGGGGTCGGCTTCTCTTCGGAACAGGTTAGGCAGATTTATTTAATATTTACACCAAATATGATTCTGAAAGTTAGAAAGAGTTATGAAATAAATTGAGTATGATTTAGCTAATATGTGTCAACATTTTACGAAAATTAGAAGAACGTCCACATGCTCCGACTGGGAGACTGGGGACCCTCAAATTCAAACTCATTTATTTCGATTAAACCAATTACAGGCAGTTTTAAATAGTCAAAGAGTCGATCAGTCCGAAAGATGAAGCTAGTTGCCCATTCCAAAGCGTAGTATATTCCTATGGAGAAGAACGGGCAAGAAACTCCTCGGACACTCTTAAATCAAAAATATTGGTTGATGATAATCAGCCTATAACCTCCTCTCGGTGAGAGGGAGTGGGCCGTAATCCACCACGCGGGCCCAGTGCGGGTTGGTAGATATCACACGTCTTCGAATTTTTGGATCTAGGACATGCCGGTTTCCTCACGATGTTTTCCTTCACCGTCTTGAGAGCAGTGGTGATGAAATAAATTATACAAAGCAAAGCGCCTGTATGGGTTCGAACCTGCGACCTAATTCGTAAGTCGCGGCCGTTAACTGCTCAAAATAAATCAACAAAATATTGGTTACAAAATCCAAAATTCTCTAATCTACTCCAGCACAAGGCGATTCCCTGGTGACATTAGTACACGTGACTGTGTAATTGCTGCTCTCACGTCTCCCTCTAATCTGTCCGGACACCTGTTCGGGGAACGTTACGGACGCTGGCTGCAATTGACGCACTACTCTCTGAACGCAAATCCTGTCTAACATAATAAAAATTGACGGCAGAACTAATGCTTCTAAACCTACGTTCCATGGTTTAGCTTCTGAATAATGTTCAACCACTAGGTTGGGCTCCATTTCTTGACAGTGGAGAAACCGCAAAAGTTAGGTAAGGCAGGAAAGTATTTTCAAATGAAAGTCAATTGTTTTGCAATCCTCATTGTAATAGGTACATTCATTGCCGGCTGTCTTTGAAAACATTGTTCTATTACTTACGATAATATGTTTATTAAGATAAAACCAGGGATACAAATGTCTTGTTTTAATTGTATGTCAATTACTTTGTCACCACTTCTTGACACCGACGGACATCTTGTTGCGGTCATACGTATCGCTTTATACACGAAGACTACAAAAGGCTAACACGCTTTAATAAACGATGAATTACTAGCTCCTCCTAACACAAGCTGTAATTAAATCTTCGCAGAATTCATCAGAGTATAAGATCATTGCAATGGAATGATCGGCACAAAAATGTGCAGGCGAAGTGAGAACTATGTCACGTGGTGCAACTGGCAAGCAGGCCAAGTGTTCATAACCGCGCGGATGTCGGCACGGTAGCCGATACGACGCGAGCTGACGGCGCTCCCGCCTCTGTTGACACATTATCCACCCTACCGAGCAGTCCACTTAATCGGTTATGTGGATACTTATCTGTATGTTTTATTCGCAGTACTACGCCGCGGAAGCGGGGCGCAGCGGCCGGCGAGAGGGACTGGGCTCGGCTGAAGCCACGGAGATGGTGCTCAACAACCTCTTCTATATCACTGCCAAGGTGAGGCTAATTACCTACTCACACAGATTACAAGGTACCGTAGAACATGCACTAGGTAGGGATACATTCTCTGAATCTAAAGTCCATCGATATTACCTGCGATAATATTGCAGCGCTCTATTACAAAGATAATAAAGTCACTGCCTTTTACAAACCCCGAGTTAGTGGGAAAATTAATAAAAAAGCTCAGAATACTCCGTCTGGATCTTACAAAGAATTCGTAATAAGTGCATGCGCCCGCTGCGAGCACATTCCGCACCCAGGTAACCGTGTTAAAACCTTTTGCAAAGAGTGTTTTATATCAACACTGCGCAATGTGCATCTTTCTCTTAACATCATTGCCATGGCGATCTATCTAAAACCGCTACCTAGAAAAAAACTATGGCTACACAAACGCAAAAAGGCTGTATTAGGTACAGCGTTGTCGCGTAGCCATTGTTCCGTTTATCTATTGTTATTTTTATTTATTTTGTATTCGGGGCTTATGTTTTTGTAACTATTCCAGTTATTGTTAAATATGTTATTTCAGGGTGGACTCGTCTCAGTACGGCCAAAGCTTATCTTGTGTACTTTCTAAAAGTTTAAGAAGTAGTTTCTCCAACTTTTATGAAGCAAAAAACATATATTTCATTAACCTCATGAATCCATCAACAAAATAAAAGACAACTTATATTAGTTATCGGATCATAGAAAAAAAAACGAGTGTTGACAAACAAAATGATCAACTTAGTTTTATATTAGATGCAAGCTCCTAGTTGCCTAGTTTTATTATTATAAGGGTTGAAGTAGCAATGTTGACGTGAGTTAGTAGCGCAAGGCTGTCGCGATTTAGAGCAAAGGGTGTAACGGCGCGAGATTGCGGCGCCGCGCCCGTGTTTGCGCCATCACTCACGCGGCAACCTTGCGCGCCTACGCAAACTGCTCGACAAACACACTACATACTGCCTGTCGCGGCCGGCGCAATGACGAAACTAATCCGACCAGCACCCGTAACATCACATAACCGGTGACAGCTATGTATTAAGCGCGTTGCTCCAGTTCTATTATTACTCTCTTATTGTGATCCTTCAAGGTTGGGAAACTTTGTTGGTATACCTTGGTTCCGTTGTAATTAAACGTTTATTATTCTTGTAGCTAATGATCACGAAGGTCAGACAAAAGTTTCATAGAAGTTCGGCCCCTTGCAGCCCAACATAATGTTCAACTATATAATATAATATCACGCCTTGTTTCCCCGAAGGGTTGGGCAGAGGTGTACCTGTAGTAGGTACACCCATATTTCGCCAGTTATGTTTAAGTACCATGTAATAGGGGGCGAGCCTATTGCCATCATCTATTGTTCAACAATATTTGATGTGAAAACCTGTACTAACTAACATGTTGTTTGGACAGTTCTCCGACAAGCACCCCAAAGAGATCGAGGAGCTGTGGTCAACGCTGTGCGCCTGCTGGCCCAACAACCTGAAGGTCATCATCCGCTACCTCATCATCGTGTCGGGCATGGCGCCCAACGAGCTGCTGCCTTATGTGAGTACGAACCACCTAACCCACTACCTAACCTAACACACTCGCTATACTTACTACTAACTGTAAATGACTTACTACTTACTATACTTCATCTACATTTTATATAAAAAATACTATTGGAAAGTTCCTATAGTATTTTTTTATAATATAATACAATTACGTAAAACTTTTTCAATTTATTTTATACTAGCACTTTGCCCGCGGTTTCGCTCCCGTGGTCTTTCCCGCGAGACCCGTTATTTTTTCCGGGATAAAAAGTAGCCTGAAAACTAAGCTTTCTAATGGTAAAAGAATTTTTCAAATCGGTCCAGTAGTTTCGGAGCCTATTCAATACAAACAAACAATCAAATCTTTCCTCGTTATAATATTAGTATAGATTTATTTATTTATTTCATGGAAAACCAAGAGCTTTACATAAATACAATAAATATACTGGAATAAGAAACATGACGCCAATTATAGGTTTTCACGGCTAGCTATACAATAATACAGTAAGAGATCTATACACGACAAACTATATCAAGAATAAAATTAAATAAGTACCAGAACTAAATTAACACTAAGAATTAATTTTGAAGAAATCAAGGTCTAGAAGGGTAGGATCTTCTTTTCATAGTCTCTTTGTTATTTTATTTTATAAACTACTAGCGACCCGCACCTGCTTCGCACGGCGCAATGTACTGATGTGGCGACATGTCAAAACATCGAGGTTTCTGTGCTTTATCGTACGTTACATGTTAATGTATTATACAAAGAAACCTTCCAATCAAGATTAAATTCTATAAAAGATGGTGAAAACCTTATAGCGTACTAGTTTAGAAGACAACGCGATCAGACAGACACGAAAAGCGACTTTACCACATACTATGAATAGATATAGGATGCACTGAGTTTGCCCGCGAAATTCAAGATTTTCAGCCTCAACCACAACTTTATTAATTCAATTCATAAATTAATTTCAATAATCGCAGTTCCTTAATAGCCGAGGAAGGGAGGAGTCATTGACCCCTGTCACTCATGGCGCCTCGCCGTAAGCCATAATTATTTTGCTACGTGTATGTTTAAATCTGTGATATCTTTTATAATATTCATTGAAATGATGTGATGTCCAGACATATTTTAATCTTAATTTAATTGTCAAAAAAGTGCCTTTTTCTGGTCTTGACTAAACGCCAAGTTTTAGTAGTACGTTTACGTTTAATATAAAATAATTAATATATAAACCTTCCGGAACACATACTCTAAATGATGTTGAAAACGTTGTTGCGTATTTTAGAAGGGCGACGCGGACATACAGACACACGCGACAAGCGACTTTGTTTTATAATATTTTTTTGAAAAACCTAATTATATATATATTAAAAGCTGTTGCCCGCGACTTCGTCCGCGTGGTTATGAAGATATACAGTTTAATGATGTTTAACGCTAACTATTTTTATATTTCAGTCAACAGAAAATGCCTATCACACTAAGCAACTTTTTAACTAACATAAAGAAAGATTAATTATGTCGCAGCCAAATTTAAAGTTTGTAGCACAAAAAATTAAGGACTTTCGTACAAACTTGCGAGAGCCATTAAACCTCCTTAATCTGGCCCTGTCGCAAAATCCGTCCTTAGCGGACGTCCACTAACTATAACCTACCTTCGTGCCAACCTATACATCACCCCCTTTAGGATTAATTTTGGGACATAAAGTAACCTATGTCTTACCCTAGGATGCGATTTATCTCCTTGCCTTTTATTGCTGACTGTTTTTTTTTTTTTTTTTTTAATCTGTGAATGCAAATTAACATGTTTCAAAAAGTTAAGGACAGTCTCCTAAGACTGTTTTCTTGTAGCGACAACGGTTAATGTACGTGCCCTTATTGCCCTATCTCAAAATCCACCCTGGACATGTTATGATTGACTGCTTAGGTCCATAAAGCTAAAGCGTGATGATTATCTTTTAAAAGGGTAAATCCGTATCCGCAATATTCTAACCTTTTGGCTAGCCTTTTTACAATTTGCGGTAAACTATAGAAGAATACGAACATAATGCAATATTGCTCATCCCCCTTACATAAAGCGTGATAATTTTAAAGTCAATTGTAACGTTTCTATTATTTGACTCAGAGATTATTTATACCAATTTTCAAGGTAATCAAGCCGCACAGTAAAATCCTCCGCTGTAAAAATGAATACCACTTTTCACCCCATTAGAGGTAAATTTTCAAAAAACTCCGTCATAACTTTTTATTTATTTTCAGTTTTTAGTATAAATACTGAGTTTTGAGTTAATCAGACCGCGCGTTAAAATTCTTCCATACAAACGTTGACACCCCCCCACGAAACTAAAAATGGCAAAGTTTATAATTTCCATACATAAGTATTTGTGCCAAGTTTCAAGTTTATTAACTCAAGGAATAAGCTTTTTCATACAAATAAAATCCCCCCTTTTCTCCCCCTTAAAGGTCGAACTTCCAAAAATCCGTTCTTAGCGGACGTCTACTAACTATAAACTACCTCCCTACCAAATAACATCTTTATACGTCAAGCGCTTTTAGATATTTCGTGATGAATGAGTGAGTGAGTGACCTTTCGCTTTTATATATATATAGATTTAGAGATAGAGACTAGGTTTAAAACGACTTTTTTAAATGAAAAATGATTTTTTCAAAGCAAGCTGTCAGTATAGTGTTGCATATCGGCTTACTTATGATTACGTTGTACTACCCATTCAAGCTCCGAGCGTACCTACCCAACTACCTATGCCTCATTTTAAGAAGACAGCCATCTGTATTTTTTTAGAAGTCCCTTCGTGCGTGGTCCATCCCGACTACAGCATTAGGTCATCTCTTCTAAATAGATGTGCTGTCCCATGAACGCAACGTACTTTAAAATTTACAAGTGAAACTAAGTAAAAGCTTTATGAAATGGTTTGCTACATCCACACGCCTTTATTCTCGGAAGTGTAGGACAACGAGTACAGAATATGGAAATAAATGATTTCAGTTAGCCAGGGAAAAATACGTAAGTGGTTATTAAAGTTGATTGCTTTACCTACTTCAAGAAATCGCCCTTTTGTAAAAAAAAAAACTAATTCACATTTTGTCAGTATCTGACCATGAGTGTTTTTGCTGTAAATTGAGACATATATGTATAGTGAAGCGGCTCGACGATTTTCTTCGAACTATATGACTGCATTCTTTGTTCAGAAATATGCTTTTAAAAAACTAGCTTTTGGATGGACGTCGAAAATTATCCTACGGCACCGTACTACCCAAGTCATGGTTAACCTATGTGCCAAATTTTATCCAAATCCGTTTAATTATTTTGGCGTGAAAGCGTAACAAATAGTGGCTAACCGAAGGTTTTCGGCTATAAACCAGCCGAAGCTTCAACAAAGCAGAAAATCAGAAGATCGTGAATGGTCGCGCGTCATTCGGCCTACTTCGTAAAATTAAATTAAATAAAACCTTATTTCAGACTAAAGGTCCATAATTTTGTTAGTAACAATGGTGCTTCAATAAGTAGTTAGGCTCGCTATTATATATATGTTCAGTGATCCCATGTAATGTTGAATGTCACATGCAATGTACTCTTACAGATGTCTTACCTGTGACCACTAACGGAACCAATATCGTTATTGATATATGAAAGGCGACCTAAAGGCTATTCAATACAGCTATATGTATAACGGCATTTGTATAACTGTGGTTCCTAATTTGACGAAGCACAAACATTCTGTAGTTTATTTAGATATTATATCAAAACATTAGGTTCGGGGCGAAGGTAGATTTTTTTTTACATTGTATCACAAAGAATCCTTTTTCTTTGCGCAGCTCAGTTGACGGACGTCAGACGGCTACATTTCAAAAGAAAGGTGCGCGTCGCCTGTTTTTCACACGGCTTCTAGAACATTCTTGAAGCTGCGCCCTTATTGGACGAGCGGATTGTGGCGGGAGCGCTTTGAAATAGGTTCGCGTATGAATTATTGCTCTTTGATTTGAAAAATATGTTTCAAACTATAAACAACAACTTGCCATTTATGTACTCGTACAGTGCACACCTACGTCTGAAGCAAACGGTGATAAGAAGGAGTATCGGGCATCCTTTGTGTTACAAACATACATGCACGAACTGGACGCCACAGATATTGATAAGCACCTGATCCCTCTTGCAAGGAATTGCTTTATACTCAAAGCACAGGATTCTGTGATTTCTAGGCAACCCGATCGGATCTCCACACCTACGTATCGAAGTTTAGGCTTAGAGCGGATCCGATCCCTCTTGTCGCGACAACAATGCAACACAGAGATTTATATACGAGCAAGGGGGTGCCGGTATCCCCTGCCCCCGTGGTCTTAAGTCTACCGACATCAGTTCGAAAACAGTCTTTTGATACTGTACAAGTTTTTCTTTACATATATAGGCAGCTCTTTACTTTCACGCCAAATATAACGTTTTAAAATAAAAAACAAATTCAAATAGCAAGGAAGTCTATTAGACAAAATGTATATTATATATAAAACGTAAATTGCCATCAGATTCCGTTCCGAGAACCGATGACATCATTAAATGAGTTTGTCTTCTTTGGTTTGTTATTTCACATATTATAGCAGTGAACAAATACATATTCTAATGAAAAAGTGTGAAGATTAAGGAAAGTGGACATTTTTCCGGCTATTTTTACATGAGAGGTGACGATTTTATTCAGCGACGAAACGTGCAACAGTTTTAAACCTACGTAATACGTTTTTTTTTTTAATTTTTATTTATTCGTTTATATTCTTTTACGCATAGCGTGTATCAGTCCCATCGTATCCTAAACAATTGTACTTTCACAAAACATGGGCCATGAATTTGAACAACCTTTTCGCATTACGTAATACGTTAAAATTGATAATTGAACGTTACTTATTCAGAGTCTGTTAAAAATAGGTTTTGAATATTTATTTTTATCAGATAAAGTATTTAGTATTCCTAGAATCGAGTTAAAACGCTTGAGGAATGTCGGGGCTTCACGGACAATACGAACATAAACCACTTCTACTAGCATAATAGTAATATTCGGCAGCTCGGTTACTCTATTTTAGTTATTTTCGTAGCGTTATGTCCTACGGTATTCTGCTGTGGGGCAAAGCTGCAGATATTCAAAATATATTTGTCCTTCAAAAACGAGCTGTTCGAGCAATTTACCAGCTAGATGCCACAGTTTCTCTAAGAGTTTTTTTCAAAGATATCGGTATCCTCACAGTGGCGTCACAATTCATCTTCGCCAACATCTTATACACGGTGACATTTGAATCACAGTTTTGTTAGAACAAAGGTTGTTCAGACCATGGTCTACTACCATTCTATTGCATCAAATATGTAATTAAAACAAACTAAACTAGGCGTTCTCAAATAAGTCTTATGTTGCTCAAACGTGTTCAAACATTAACCGTAACATCAAAGTACTCATCGCGGTAATGCGCAATATGGCATTCAAAAGAGTTATGAGGAGTCCACGTGGACTACAAGGATCGCGCGTTTATTGTGAAAATGTGTTATAACTATTGGATTGTGGAAAATTGAAATCAATGTTGTCTTGGTGCACACGGAGCTGACTCGGATTTGTGGTTTAAGTTTTGTTTTTGTCTTGTTCCTGTAATTTCCCAATAAATAAATAATACCTAATAATGTCACGTTAGATACAATAGGTACCCATACCTAGTACCTACAGGAAAGAATGAAAGCCACGTCTCATAGTACCTACCGTAAGTTCGCACCTACAACGAAATGATAAAATTATTAGAGGTCAACCACCTCGCCGCGCCGTGCATAGCCAGAAAATACCCATAGCCAAAGCCATAGCAAGCCATAAAAATGTGTTTTAAAGTAGCCAATTATCAGTGATAAAATACCTACCGAGGTTAATTTTTAACTTTGGTATTTTCTAGTAAGACGTACAAAAATAAGTGCTTACTAAATTTCGTTTATGAAGGTACATTTCCCTGTAGACAATGCTGTCCCGTGCGGGAGCGAGCCGCACGGGATAATGTTCTCTGATCGCGATGCATTATTAGGCAGCAGCTTCGATGACGACACACATACTCACACACACACTAAGAAGTTCCGAAAATAACTAAAATAATGACAGAAAATCACGAAGCACACTAGCACCCATAAGACAGTAAGTTAAAAACTCTTCGGCGCTTAAATTAATGAAATAGGAGAAAGCTAAACTCAAGTAATAATAAGTAGTGCTGTGCTTCCTAATAATTGAAAAAATTGTCCGTACCGATGCCGATGGCGCAGTTTCTGAGCTGCTGCGTTACGTGTCCCGAATTCGATTCCCCCACAGATTCGATTCCCCCACAGACAGATGCAGGTGAGATTTGAATTTGTAAACGCACCCACATTAGCTACAAAAGTAATTAAGTACTAGCGTGGGGAACTTTTTAAAAAAGAATGACGAAGAAAGTGGATAATCTTTGGTGAATTGTTCGAAACAAAAGTTCATAAAAAAGAAGTTAAAAAAGTTTCAAATTAGGTACATGTGATGATTGTAATATCATTAAAAATTACTTTTTTTTTCAGTAGACACATTTTATTTTGTCAGTTATGTGCACTAAAGTCGGTTAAAGTGTGGAAAAAATATTATCGCTAATAATAATCTCAATTGTACCTAATTGCAAAACAGCAAAACTGACTTTTAAAATGCCTAATGAATGACGCGAGTGCTGTATCCTTGTATCATGCCCTGCTGGCTGACTGCTGATACGCTTTCTGTCGTATTAACCGCACGATGGCGGAGCACGGGGCGACATAATATGACACCGGATCATCGGTTATTCGGTTCCTTTGAGTTCGCCGCGGCCGGCACGTGCGTTTAGATGTTTAGTAAAGTACCTAAACTGCGATGGCCGCGCGTGAACTTTGGCGAAACAGCTGATTGGGAGTACTGAATTGAATTCACATAGCAGTTTCATGTTAGAATAAATTACGTACTAGTTTTAAATTTTATTCACATTCATTTTAAATCGTAACTGGCACAATAAAATATTTTATTGAATAAATAGTAATATCAAGTAGTTAGTTTAACTCTTTTATCGTACTTATTAAATGTTGTTTAATAACATTCGGATAAATAATTGTTGTGGGTCTGCTGTTTGTGTGTGTGTGTGATTTGAGTTTAAAACCTAGCTTAGAGCAACGTTTAAAATAAACATGTAGGTACCTACTTACCTACGTACTTTTACGAAGTATTCACTACACAAACATCACACGCATCTACTTTGAGACGCGAGCGCCGCGCCACGCCGCAGTGTCTATGTTGTAGGTAGTAACGATAATCCCGACATTTTTAACTTTGTCTTTTTTGTGTTTTTTCAAAAACCAATGACGTTTTTTTTATTATTGGACGTTATGGAATGGTAGTAGACCATGGTCTGAACAACGTTTGTTCTAGCAAAACTGTGATTCAAATGTCACCGTATATTAGGCAAAATATACACTTATACACTAAGTACAGTGATATTCGCAATGCTAGCACTAGAAATAAGGACAAACTACGAGCTCCCTTTCACCGGCTTCATAAGGTTCATAACTCATTTGTTGGGCTTGGTATAACCTTTTACAACAAGCTACCCTCTTCTTTGCTAGATTTGACTTTTAATGCGTTAAAAACTAAATAACTAATCAAAGGCATTCTATTCTATCAACGACCACTTAAATGATAAGAATAGTTGGTCGTTGTGAACTCAAGACAATGTTTATGTTCTTTCTATAGAATTAGCTTACTGACTGGTTATATGAGTTAATATAATTGTTTATTTTAGTAGACTTTATAAGTCAATTTATTTTAATTTATTGTTGACATAATCTACTCACTACCATGTTTTCTTATGAGCTGTATTGCAATCTGTGGTTAGCTAGCGACGTCGAAAATTGATCATATTATTTTTGCCTGAACAACCGGCAGCAAGTTCGTAATGCTCTCTTCTCTAAGGCGTGAATTATACAGAAACTGCGTAAGATGAAGGCGCGACGCAGGCGCAGCGCAGGCGTGGAACGGATAAGGCACGGACGCGATTAAAATTACATAGAAGAGGCGAAGAGACGTTACGATGCGTTATTATATAGGCTGACTTTGTTGCGATAGCATGTCTTCCTCTTCAGAAGACGAAGTAAAGTATTGAAAAGATGCGCTTGCTTTGCGATTAATACTCAGAGGCACAGAAGATAGAAGTTTTTTAATAGGACCAACCATTGCAACGAACAATGAAAGATCCAAAAATCATCAGAGAATATAAGATTTTTCAACATACTTAACAACTCTATCTCCGATTCCATTTCAGAACAGACATCACTATACAGGGTGTTTGGCAGAACGTTGAACATACGAAAATGGTGGATAGGTTGGGTCATCTGCTACTTACTCAGCCCTAATTTAATTGGCCCTGGACCCCAGGATATTAAAAAAAAAAATTTTTTGCTTTCTTCTAGTTTCACCACTTTCTTAACTTTAGAGTGTAATTTTTATCACAAATGGATAAAACAGGCATTTTTTTTAAATCTTTGATGTTGGTATATTCTTATAAAATTATTGCTTTATTCAGATGTTAGCTAGAAAAAAAGTTATGAGTCCTCAAACTTACAGAAAGATCTAAAAAATATTTAAATCTAAATCAAACTGTCCTGCAGTTTGGCAGAAGATTTGTGAAATACACCTATGTAACTTTTATTGAAATAAAAAAATAAAAAAAATATCAACTTGCATTTAAAAAAAAATGGTTTGAGTAAGTAGCAGATGACCCCACCTATCCACCATTTTCGTATGTTCAACGTTCTGCCAAACACCCTGTATAGTATAAATCAAAGTCGCTTCCCGCTGTCTGTCTGTCACTATGTATGCTTAGATCTTCAAAACTGCGAAAAGGATTTTGATGCAGTTTTTACCAATGGACGGAGTGATTCATGCGGAAGGTTTTTTGTGTATAATTCATTAAGGTTTTGTGTAAATTGGCTGAAATATGACGATTATTGTCGCAGATGTCGGAAAAAATCATGCAGACAGAACTTTACTGGCGTGCGCTGCGTAAGCCGTAAGAGATACATCAAATTTATGTTCTACAGAATTGTAGATCTTATAAAGTGTAACAAAAAAGTCCGCAATAGCATATGTCTATCTTCTAAGGATGACCTACAGTAACTTTGTTCATATTTCAGAATTTGATAAAAATTTAATTGTTATTTCCGAAGCTATTTTGACCGGTATCTATTATATTTATTCTTATTCAATAAGTTACGTTATTTAAATTTGGACATTGAATTTAGATATTATATGACTTGACATCATATCATTAAAATTAATACTTTAAAAGATATCACAGATTCAAAATTACGCGTAGCAAAATAATTATGGTTGACGACAACGCGTGCGCAGCGGTAGGAGTCAATGACCTTTTCCTCGGCTATTAGTTATGTAATCCCGGTAGTACTTACGTACCCGTGGGATATTTTCCGACATCCACGCGGGCGAAACCGCGGGCAAAAGCTAGTAATGTATAAATAAAACTCAACTTACTTACCTGTTGCGTCGACTTTTACTCCTATTTCTCTCCATATTTTATCATGTACACTTCTATTACTATACTCCGGTTTGGTATGGTCGTAAATACCAAATCGTGGATATTTTTCAACCATTTAGCAAAACTGTACGTTAAATTCAATATCGTCACGCATTTTTTGTGTTGATAAATACTGATCATACTGTATAAAAAGCGACGTGCTCCTTGCGCGGCGCTCCGGTCGCGACTGCTAGCGACGCGGCACAGGCGACAAAGCAGCGTGCCTGCGCCGCGCCGCTTGAGTGTAATTCACGACACGTTGCCTTCGTATATTTTGAATGAAAACGTTTTGAAGCGGCATCATGCCTGCGCAGCGCCTTCTCCGCGCCTTCACCTTACGCCGTTTCTGTATATTTCACGCTTTACATGTCACTGCTTGCGGTAGCGTCGGGGGTCGGGTTGCCTCCTTCCCTCAATTAACTGTTTATTTATTTTACCTCGATGGTCCTATTTTATCATTTATAACTTCCAGTTAAATATATAGCTAATATTTTGCATACTATTATATAGTTTTTTTTTTCTAACTGAACAGACAGCTGTGCTGCTGGGGAGTTTGTTGTGCCACTTCTTCATTCCAGCTAAAGCACTAGGAAGTGGTGAAGGGTCGACGTTTTGGGGGACTGTCTTATGTAACTTTGACGTTAGAAATGCTTATTCTCAGCCTTGTTTGAATAAATGACGTTTCCGTCTCCGTACGATGGAACTCTTCGTACGGAGACGATCCTTTTGAACGGTTACTAGCACATATTCACAATTTGTAGCATTTAAAAAAGAACTTGTTTATTAAGAAGATTTCCAACTGCATTAATGGGTTCATTAGTTTCTACGTTTATATTCATATGGTGTAGGTACGTAGTACTCGAAGTAGTAGGTAGTAAAGAGACTATTCTATTTTATCGTAATGGCTGAAAAGGGGGTGTCTACTAAGATGACAAGCTGATAGACATGTACCAATGATAGAAGACGTGCTGCACCGACCCCAAATAAATTGTGTTAATAAGAGATGATGATGATTAATAATGTTGTAGGCAAAGCGCGTGGTGCTGTACCTCGCGCGGTCGCGGCCGGAGCGGCTGCTGGACGAGATGATGACCGAACTGCAGACTGTGGAGACGCTCAACTGCCTCATCGAGCGCACCGAGACGCCGCCCTTCTACCGGCTTACGTCCATGCGCAAGGCCACCTCGGGCCACAGTGACGGGCCCTGCACCGGCTCACAGGTACAGTCACCGCCACAATGTGTTTGTCACTATAAGGGCTATTATTATCTGCTCATTGCCCGATTGAACCTGCTTTACGGACTCGGCATTATACACTCCCGGCCTCCTAAATCGGTCCACCGAGCATTTTTATGTTTATAGACCTAAAACATCAAGATAATGGATAAGTCAGAAAAAAGTGCTTATTCAAAAGTGGATGTACGTCATCTAGTTAAAATTGTAATTAATTCCCGCCCGTTTAGCTTATTAGGTGTCACGCACGATTCGGTTATGTCAAAATTAGTTTTAATTTTCTGATTAAAATCTTTGCCAGGTAGTAAGTTCCTACTAACAGTACCTACCACTCAAATGGGAAATCACGTTACCATGGAGTTTAAAAAGTTAATGAATTGGTTTTACATTCACCTTTTCATCAACTTTTTTAAACTCCTAGGTAACGTGATTACCCATTTCGAAGAAAAGGGTAACAGTTTCCCAGCATTTATAGGGCTGCACCGAAACCTTATTCAGTGTACCTTTATTTTCCGTCTGCGTCGCGACTCGTGAGACAAACGCTGACTGGATCGATTGCCCTAGTTGCTATGAGCATCAACCCCCCATAATTTTGGTATCAGCATTGTTACAATTTGAATTCACGAATTTGATAAAGCGAACAAAATCCGTGTTTGGTTGTTCTTAAAAGAAGCAACAAGCTTTGATTAGAGCATCTATCTTTCAATAGTTATTTGTTTTGATTTGCATAAAAAGAGTATCGAAATTGTTTTTTCTAATTTTTTCATCCATTCTGACGTTCAAATTATGGATACTGCATCTGAAGTAGCCGCGCAAGCTGTGGAACTTCTTCATTCTGGGATTAGTCAGCGAAACGTAAGTGCACAGCTTAATTTAAGCCGTTATGCCGTTCAATGAATTTACCATCTATATCGGGGGACTAGCGGCTTCTTGCGCTGCCCAGGAGGACCACGAAACCGTGTCAATACAGCACGACTAGATCGGGTTATCTTTACCACCAGCCTGCGTAATCGGCACCTGACCTCAGAACTGGTCCAAGAACAGCTTCGACACTTACATGGCCTGACTGTTTGCGCTCGAGCTCACAGAATGGCGCGCCTACAATTTGCGCGCGAGCAACTTGCATTGGATTCAAAGTCAACGGAGCCAGGTTCTATTTACGATGAAACCAAGATTATGCTGTATGGCAATGATGGACGTAGGAAAGTCTACCGAAGACAGGGAATGTTTTCGGCAATGTTGCATTGAAGAGAAGGTGAGTTATGGCGTTGGGTCGTGTACAGTCTGGGGAGGAATTTCCACCGACGGAAAAACTGGCCTTGACGTTGTGACGGGCCCACGGTTGCCACCACTAAATAGCAATAACTTTGTCAATGCCTAGAGGCTCATATGCTATATTATGCTGAGTTTGTGCGCCAGGATTTCATTTTTATGGATGATAATACAATGGCGCACACTGCAAGAACTGTTCGAGAATACCTGCATGACGTTAGTATCGCAGTAATGGAAAGGCCCGCTATGAAGTAGCCCTGATTTGAATCCAATATATGGAGCACTTACGAACGTATTTTCTTTCTTTACTTATGGGAGGAGCTGTAGAGCTATCCAATCACCTCCAGAAACTTTGCAGAAGTTGAAAACTGCCAGCTTAGAAGTATGAGAGAACATTCTACGTCAAGAACTCAAACTCAAAGCATTTATTTCAATTAAACCCTTTACAGGCACTTTTGAATTGTCAAAGAGTCAGCTAGTCAGAAAGTTGAAGCTAGTTGCCCATTTCAAAACGTAGATCTCTATGGAGAAGAACGGGCAAGAAACTCCAAGGACACTCTTTTAAATATAGAAATTACAAAATCCTGGGTACATTACTCTTGTTGATTCTATATGTGAGAACAATGTAAAAAAAAAATATAAATCAAAAACGATTAAAAATAAGCCCTGGCAGATAAGAGATGACCAGTCTCAACTGACGGCGCCCGTTCACAAGTCATAGTGGCATTAATTTTTTGTGCCGAATATTCTACGTCAAGTCATAGTGGCAATAATTTTTAATGACGGCCGTCGAAAAACCTCTTGGAGGTTACTCCAATGACTAATTATACGTTTTCTCTATGTAGAACATTGTTTTCCTCAAACATTCCTACGCTCATTTTGCCCCTACGAGACGTGAAAAGATTTGCAATTCAACTGTTTTTTTAGTACGAGTATTCCGATGTCAAATTTGAAACAATGTCGATAGTGAGTGACGAGCTTCAAAACCAGTTTTATTTTTCTTTGTATTACAAAATTTTTTTAAAGGTTGTGTCTTTGAGTCCTAAGTCAATGTTCTTTTTCTTATGTGATGGCAGATAAATTTAGTGGAAAATTATTTTTTGGAGATACAAACACATTGCTGATTTGTTGATTTTTTAACTAAAATTTGCTGGGTGGCTCGATTCAGGTGTCCGGGAGTGTATACTGAACGTAATGTCAATACCGCAAAACATGTCAGACCGAATTTCAGATAATGACACTAATTACATCAAAAAAATTGCCAGATATTAGTCACTTATTTCATAAATGGGCCAGATTTTACGTTGATTCAGCTCGACAGGAGTCAAAGGTATATACTATTTTGAGATCTTCGTTTTCATATAATTAAATATGTAGGACTCGACTGGTAGAAATCGTCACGTAAGGAAAAGGTGTTATGCTCCCTCCTTGCTACTTTCTCTCTCTCTGTCGCCTTATATTATATACGATTGCGTGTGTGCGTGCGGAACTTCGTCCCTGACGGGGGTCCCCCGACCGCACACGTGTATTATTTCTTAATGACTTGACTGTGCTAACGACCACAGCAACTCGCTGCAGTTATAAATGCAGCAAATCAACAAGAATGAGGCAACACGAAAGTGAAGTTAATTCCCGTTTTATTTTTCATAGGTAATACTTTTTTCGCAGAATGTCAAGTTAATACAAATGTTTCTCCGAACTACAAACAGCTGCTTCATTTTCAAACCTTTTCGCCATACACCATTATCAAATAGTTTGAAACAACTAATGCAATACTAAAAAAATTGAAACATAGTGCTCTAACTTTTGTTATGAACTTTTATTCATAATATATCATAATGTTTATTAATGAAAATAACAAGTGTATGTGAACATATTTATTTTACTTTATTTGTTCTAAGGAGTCAAAAAAGGGAAAGTTTTATCTTTGTTCTACACTTGTTTGTGTAGTGGTACACGAACCTAGCTTGAGTGATGAGTATGACGAACAAAATAATTACTCAAACCGATGTCGATGGCAGTTTTCGAAATATTTCGGTATCTGTTTGAAGGCGGTCCCTTTACATTCGAGTTTAATCAAACTATTGTGCAGTATTATATTACTGTTATTTTTAATTTCTGTTCAATTTGTAACGTTTGTGTATGTGCTGCAGGACGCTACCGGTCGGACTGGGGAGCTCGCACCGGTCGAGAAAGGCACCATACACACAAAGAGGCATAGCGGCGAAGATCCGGCCAAAGCCAGGTATTTCAGTGTTCAATCATATTTGAGGCAGTTTCTGTGATGCATGCTCTCCCATGCGGCAAGCAGAAAAAGTAAGAACTTACCGTAAAAAATATTATTCCTCTTTGATTTTTTTGTAATATAGGTAACTCGATGATTTTTTTACAGAAAATTCATAGAAAGAAATAACATATCAATGTTATGCGTAGATTTTATTAATATCTCTACGCTTTCTTTTTCTTCTTTCAAATACATAATGATCTCTTTTTATTTGCTATTAACATAATATAAACATGATAGGCTACATATATTTGAATGTTTGGGGCAATGAGCGAGGCATCAACAAATTTTAAGCAAACACTACTTAACTGCCACATGAGTGGGTTCATAAAAGCACAAACGCTCGTCCAGAGAAGTGCTCACGCTAGGCGGCGCGTCATGAGTATCAGACATAATGACAATAAAACGCCTTGTGCGACTACACTGATGTGACCAATATAAGGCGGCAGAGATTTCAATCGTAATCGTCTGTTTCGTTTGGACACTTCTGACACACAATGTCGCAGAGAGTTGACTTGCCATGGAAACGTCAGTATTGTTGTGTGAGCTCACTCTTCTCAGTATTTTCGACTTGGGACACATCTGACGATTAAAATCCTTGAAAGTGGGTGAATCTTTAATCTTTAATTATTTTTTTAATCAAAGACTAAAACATGGCAAACTCAATCTAGGAATATGTTATTGGCAAGCTCACACAATAATTTAAAAAACCAGCCAAGTGCGAGTCGAACTCGCCCACGAAGGGTTGTAAAATCATGTTTGTTGTATGGGAGCCCCCCTTAAATATTTATTTTGTTCTGTTTTTAGTATTTTTTGCTATAGCGGCAACAGACATACATCATCTGTGTGAAAATTTCAAGTGTCTAACTATCACGGTTCATTCCATTCACGGTTTGAGATACAGCCTGGTGACAGACGGACGGACAGCGAAGTCTTAGTAATTGGGTCCCTTTTTTACCCTTTGGGTACGGAACCCTAAAAAAGTAAATTTTAGTCCAAAAAAAAGATGGATCTTTAATTAATACCGAGCGCTACTCGCGCCAGCCTGCCAGCACGTGCAGAGGCACGGGCGATAAGGGGGTGGCCCTTACCGCCCGTGCCTCTGCACGTGCTCCCTGGACGAAGCCTTTTCTAATTCATTCGCAGTTCCACGAAATTCACAGAAAACAGTAAACCCTCTCGAAGTAGGTAGGTAAGTCCTCACGAAAATGTTTATTTGGACGACCGCCTCTGCACGCTTCATTTGTATTGCAGCTTTTTAACTTGAATGGTATGAAGTAAAACAAAGTAGGATTTCTACCTATCTCTCTAATTTACATTGTTATTCTTTCCGAAACGACTTTTGTATAAGCCGAGTCAGCATGTTTTTATTCCATTGCTCTTTCACTTCTTGGATAAAAAGATAAATTAATATCTGTGTTTTAAGACCTAGAGCGATAGATGTATGTAGAATCATTAAGCAAAAAATCTCAGTAGCTATCTAGTTAACGTGTTCCTATTAGAACAGCTATTTGCTAAAAGTGTATACTTTTGAGTTGAGTAGTGCAAGAATACGCCCGCGTAACACGCGACAAATGCGTGCACTGACTGGACAGGGCCACTCAAATCTGTATGTTTTTTTAGTCAAAAGACCATTTCAGACATTTAAATTTCAGACATACTATAGACAGAATTAGAAAGAGACTTGGACCCCGGAGTTTCTTTGGCCATCTGTTCTCATGGGTATTCAGATAGGAAATGTCGACTGCATCTAGCTTATTTTTAAAGTTACTACACAGTTTGTGATTGGGATAAATAATTCATCTCAACTAGGGGGAACCCTTCATTGTGCGTGGTCCAACACACGCTTCTTTTTTTTATATGACGTGTAATAGTGATTCGGATTTCCTATTTACAGAATAAACAATTTTATTTTATTCGAACCGATAGATTTATTTACATCAGTACTTAAATCTGCACGCTTGAAGTTGAAACCTATCGTATAACATAATTTGTGATAATAATATCGGACTACACGTACAGAGGGCAACTTGACTGCGGTTGTAATTGTTGTACTTACTTTTTCCGCAAAAGCTACTGACTAACTGAAATCCTCCATGATAAAAGTTTATTTAGCAAACAGATTAACTAGCTTCAATAACATTTTCTGCTCTATTGCGTGCCATTTTAAATTACCAATAATTAAAACTGCGCATTGTAAAACCAACGCTTTGACGTACTTTAAGTAGGTACTACATCGACGAGCTCTGTCCGCCAGTGCCCGCGAGTGCTCGCCAGTGCTCGCGTCAAACATCAGCACTCATCATCTTTCTTCACCGTTGCCCTTAATCTTATTGCTCAATTTAGCGTTTCTGCTCTTTGGGCCTAACAGTCCCTCAACAATAAAACATTCATGTACACCCATTCAGCCGTAGCTCAAATCAGACAGACATGCTTTAAGAGCGTATGATCCCTAGCCGGTTTTCCTAAAAATATTTCCTTATTTATATCTACATTTCTATGATAGAAGCAGGCAGAGATTGTTATCGCATAGAAGGAATAGAAAAGAAAGAGGGAAATAAAAACACGATAACGTGAAAGGTCGAGTTCAAATACATTACGTAATCTTCGTGCAAGTAGCCGCCTTCCACTCTCTAGATGCGCCCCCACACGTTAAAGCACCTACTCCCACGCAGAGATCGAGTGACCATAAGGGTTGTTTTCCAAACATTCATATTCGCCTACGTCATAAAACTTGCAAAAAACACTGATTCAACATTTCGATGTTCATAGACTCACAGCGCTGTATTTTCTTTGCTGCTGAAAAACACTTTTGGTTGCAGAATGTGTCTTACGACGATACAGTAGATATTTTAACGATCATCTCATGAATACCTTTCTCAATACTCATACCTGTAATTACTGAGTCACTTTAACGATTGCATTTAAATTATAATAATCAATGTTTGTGAGGACCTTTGGCTCTTGAGATACAAGTATATTTTCACTTAGCCAGGAGCCAGCTGTTCTACCTGATTTTGACCAATACGTATACAATCATGTTTTGTGTATGACTAACTTTATGTGTTTTTTGTACAATAAAGTTATTATTTATTTAAGGATCGCATCTGATTAAACTTTAACTAGCCTTAATTGAAAGAATATGGATAACACAAAATATTTTTTACGCGCAAAAACAAAACCTTGAATTGCGTTGGATACATGTAATGGTACAAATATATTAGTCGTGTCTAGACCAGCACCGGATAGAACCAAAGAAAAATGGGGCAAACAAGTCCTTTGAACATGTTTTCGCCGCAGCGACTTGAGCTTTGCGTCTCATGGCGTCGCATGCGGCACAGTGGACTATGCTAGGACGGATAAGAAACGATTACGTACTCTTTGTAGCATCTAGATTCCTGGAATCTAAAGACGGGCCAAGTGCGAGTCGGCCTAGCTAATTTGTGACAATTTCAAGTGGTTACCTCTTACGGTTCCAAAAATACGGCCTTTGCCGCAGGAGTTCGACACAAAGAGACTGATGGCTTAAGCTTAGTAATAAGTACTAGCTACCTATTGAATTAAATTTATTTAATTTGGTAGGATACGTTATAAATATGCAATTACGTCTTTGATGTTTAAAACATCTGGCACTCGTTTCCAACTTGATTTTTAACATTCAACGCACTAAAAAGTCGTTGGTGACTTCAACAGCATCAGCTGGGGCGCTCCACGTACACGGATGGCCAAACTGTCGAAGAATGGGCAGAAGCTACGATCTGGCTTTAATCCACGATCCAAAACAACCTCCATCATTTATCAGTGGACGATGGAAGCGGGGTATAACCCAGACCTACTATTTGTCAGCTCAAATATTAATAATACCCAGAGCAAAAATATCATTATGCTCTCCAATCCCCCGAACCCAACATGACCGATCATGTGCCATATCCAGTCCACTTTTTACCCTGTGGTTATGCCATTTAAACGCCGCTTCAACTATCTGAGAACTGATTGGGAACAATTTTCAAAGACTGTGAATGACTAACCATTCCACCTACCTCACAAAATTATAAATTCGTAAGCGTAGTCGCGATAACATCCCCGAAATGTATCCCCCGAGGATGTCGCACTTCATATATCCGCGGTGTATCCCTGGAATCTGGTAAACTTCTAAAGACGTAGGAACATCTCTACAATAGTGACCCATTTTCAGAGGAGACCGTTGCAGCTGGAGAAAAACTGCTGTCACTTCTTAGCGAGCGTGGACCACTATCCGCAAACTCACTGCGAACCACGAAAACGTCATATGCCTAGTAGAGTAACGGCTAATCATGTTGCTCACCAAGTCCTTTTAAACGGCAAACCAACAAAACGACTAGGCAGAAAATTCTTGCCCCCGAGCTGTTTTTTGAACCAAGGAAAAAGGTGAAAGTCACAGTTGCCCTATATCTGGAGAACAGTTAGTAAAAAGCACATTAATCGAAAAAAAATTGTAGCTAGTAGTGGGACTCATTGCCTACAATGCAATGTGACAACAGAGTTCGTTCGTACAGTAAGTATTCGGAAAAAGCACTCCCGCCACGAGTGCTCCGGTAGTTTTCCTGTGCTCGCATCCAAAGGGACCTAAAATATCCCGTGATCAAGCTGCACAGTGTTTGAAGAAGTAAAAGACCATACATGACGAAGTGCATAAAGCGATAAATATAAACTTATAACGTTGCCAACGGAACAGACTGCGGTAAATTCAGCAGGAGGTGTCCCGCCGACTTTTGAACTCTGGATGGATGAGTATCACCAAATCTGTAACGGTTAGAATATTGTAGTAGCCCAAATGATCCATGTAAAAAAATACACATCCTGTATAGTGCAAAGATGCATCTCGCGGCCGATTAAATTATGTACATAATAATTATTTCAATAATTGCACAATACCTTAAAGTGTAATTCTCCCGGCCATGCTGATCTATCTAATGGGTGCAGTAGGAATGCGAGAACAACATATTTCATCAGCAGATCAAACGCGGCTGGCTGATTATTATTCACTCGGACCGAAGCATCGTGCCCTTTTGATGACTGAGATAACCGCTTAAAAGATGATGATGAAGATGATTTACACCAAAAGGCTCGCATTGCATCGGATCGGAAAGGATACGAGCGGATGCGGCGATAGCCGATCGCATCTGGTGGAAATCATTCTTAAGGGTACGCTAGTCGGTCATCTTCCATACCAACGTAGTATGGTGATTACTCGTCTGTTTGACGGTGTACGTTCAAAAATAAAAATTATATCAATTTGTTTTGTCATTAGTATGGAAGCAGAATTAAAAAAAAATCGTTTGGAAGTTATGAGCGTCGAAACTTCGATATTTTAACACAAATTTTAACTCGTCTTTGGGCGTAAATAAATAACTTATGTGGTAAGAAAAAGGGTAAAATAGAAACCGTACAGGGATAGATAATTTATTCAGTAGTTCAAATAATTTTATTTTGAGTAAATACATACAGTAAAGTTTCGTAATATCTATACGCCCAAAGGTCTTTTTATGAAATTTTCTTCTCTGTCACTAAATAAAGTAATGAATATATAAATAAATAAAAACTAGATAAATAAATTAGCTTGCATATTAGTTACGTCCACCAAAGAGTTCAAGCAGTCGACTAGTGTACCCTTAACACGTATTAATTTACTGAGTTTTTTAAACATGAATATTTGAGCCACCGCGATTACTCTAAAATTCCCAATTAACGAATCGTACGATAAGTCTACCGATGCTATTTCCCGGTGCGCGTCGGTGCACGCACGTGGTGACGTCACGGACCGACGGCTGTCCGGGAACTGAGGCTTGGCTCGCACCTCCCCCGCACTGACGCTGATGTGTGCAACCCTTAAAACGCACCAACACTACTAATGAAAATTCACCCTTAATACCTACACAGACTGAGTTTGAAACGAATATTCGTAGTTTAATATTTAAATCATTTATTTTAATCTTTAAATCTGCTAAATGTTAACATCTCTACTTGATGGCTATTATTATGTGTTTATTATTTTGAAGTGTTTGGCGGTGATTGCTTGAGGCTTTCGCCAAGTTCGGCTCTGTAATCGAACTGGACGAATGTTCTAATTCATTTGTAACAAGTTACTATAGCCTATAAAACGTGGTACAATAAAATTGTGATCTTAAAAAAAAAAAACCTAGTACCCAGAGGTATCAGAAAATACCCCATGTATGCTCCACGATTCTTGATAGTTTTCGACATATTTTTTATTTCTCGTAATAAAGTTGTATCTTTATTTTTACACGACTTCTTCACATTTTTGTTACATAAAACGGGCACTGGTACGGGAACGGGTCGTGTATTTCCAATGTATACAAGACCAGAAAGCAGCTATAGGACACGGCTCGCTAATACATTGTAATGCTATTTTTATTAAATCTGTATTTTCAATGTATACACGAATTTCAAAGATATACATAGTTTAAAAAAAATAATTAAAAGTGAACTTGGGGAAATGGGTTAGGTTAGAACTATGAATAACCGCACGCGAGCCGAGAGAGCGAAGCGAGTGGTGTCGCGGCAGCGGTCGGCGAGCGCTTCTTCCAAGTTGCTCGCAGCCAGGCAAGCTATTTAGTATTAGCGCATTAGGTTGCAAACAAGTTGGATACCAGAACACAAAAAGGAAAGGCGTCGCAGTCAGTGATTAATTTAAGCAGCAATACATATTATTTAATTCTGTAACTACTTGAAGCTAAAGTGAAACTTACTGAATACAATATTAAGCTATCGTATTCTTTCTTCAAATATGCACATGATTACTTAATGATCAAATGCTTATGGATTATTAGTAGAGGCGCGAGAGAGGTGGAGGAGCGAGCGCTGGCGCACAGACGCGATGTCGGCGGCTCAAAACAATCAATTTAAAATTATCAAAACTACTCTATATTTTGAGTCAGTAATGGAAGATGTTTTAGCAAAACTTGCAACTGCCAATAAATCAGTAATTATTGGTACTTAGTGTGACTTTCATATTAATATTTTAGAAATAATTCAATTAGCAGTAGATTTTAGAACCATCGCGAATAATTTCGACTACTGCTACATGTATTGATAATGTCTTTTGTTGATGCGACGAAATTATCTCCCTTTTCATCACAGCGTTCAAAAAGTTATTTTTGAGTCCAACACAAAAAGTGCAGATTCAAATCAGACCAGTAACAACAGGTAATTTAATCGTTTTTAATTGCACTTTAATAAGCAAGATAAGTGCTCAGGGCCTAAATATGTCCAATAGTAATATTTTGTATGAACTTTTCATTAGTGCAAACAGAGTTCAATAACTCTTTTAAGAAAAAAACTGAAACTATTTGCCCTACGTTTTTATTCAGTGACTGGGCAACTAAAGACAAAAGAAAAAATATTGTGTCTACTGGACTACTAGTATCTGCTTATATCCTCCCTTTCCTATAGAGGATGAGTGATCTTTACACCCTGTTCCTCAGACCCCTGAAATATAAAATAATAATATTATAAATGTGAAAGTTATACTCGTATGTTTGGATGTTTGTTACTTAATCACGCAAAAACAGCTGAATGGATTTGATGAATTTTTTTTCACTACACACTAGGAATTTCTCCTGTATTGTGGGTGCATTTACAAACATTTAAACTCACATACACAAACAGCCAGACCCGGAACTACTACTTGTAGGTCATACAAATATTTAATTTTGTTCCGTGCGGGAATCGAACCCGCGACACGCAGCGCAGCAGTCAATCGCTTAACTACTGCGCCAACCGTGCCGTCAAATTCGACACACAGATATTTTATAACCTGGATGAATAAAAAGTATTCTTTGTGTTAACAAAGGATACTTTGTAACGTTCACGACCATGACGCGTGAATCAGCACCGTCCACCTCAACATTTGTAACGTTCACGACCATGACGCGTGGATCAACACCGTCCACCTCAACCTTTGTAACGTTCACGACCATGACGCGTGGATCAGCACCGTCCACCTCAACCTTTGTAACGTTCACGACCATGAGGCGTGGATCAGCACCGTCCACGTCCACCTCAACCTTTATAACGTTCACGACATGACGCGTGGATCAGCACCATCCACCTCAACCTTTGTAACGTTCACGACCATGACGCGTGGATCAGCACCGTCCACCTCAACCTTTATAACGTTCACGGCCATGACGCGTGGATCAGCACCGTCCACGTCGACCTCAACCTTTATAACGTTCACGACCAAGACGCGTGGATCAGCACCATTCACCTCAACCTTTGTAACGTTCACGACCATGACGCGTGGATCAGCACCGTCCACCTCAACATTTGTAACGTTCACGACCATGACACGTGGATCAGCACCGTCCACGTCCACCTCAACCTTTATAACGTTCACGACCATGACGCGTGGATCAGCACCGTCCACCTCAACATTTGTAACGTTCACGACCATGACACGTGGATCAGCACCGTCCACGTCCACCTCAACCTTTATAACGTTCACGACCATGACGCGTGGATCAGCACCGTCCACCTCAACATTTGTAACGTTCACGACCATGACACGTGGATCAGCACCGTCCACGTCCACTTCAACCTTTATAACGTTCATGACCATGACGCGTGGATCAGCACCATTCACCTCAACCTTTGTAACGTTCACGACCATGACGCGTGGATCAGCACCGTCCACCTCAACATTTGTAACGTTCACGACCATGACACGTGGATCAGCACCGTCCACGTCCACCTCAACCTTTATAACGTTCACGACCATGACGCGTGGATCAGCACCGTCCACCTCAACATTTGTAACGTTCACGACCATGACACGTGGATCAGCACCGTCCACGTCCACCTCAACCTTTATAACGTTCACGACCATGACGCGTGGATCAGCACCGTCCACCTCAACATTTGTAACGTTCACGACCATGACACGTGGATCAGCACCGTCCACGTCCACTTCAACCTTTATAACGTTCATGACCATGACGCGTGGATCAGCACCATCCACCTCAACCTTTGTAACGTTCACGACCATGACGCGTGGATCAGCACCGTCTACCTCAACATTTGTAACGTTCACGACCATGACGCGTGGATGAGCACCGTCCACCTCAACCTTTGTAACGTTCACGACCATGACGCGTGGATCAGTACCATCCACCTCAACCTTTGTAACGTTCACGATCATGACGCGTGGATCAGCACCGTTCACCTCAACCTTTGTAACGTTCACGACCATAACGCGTGGATCAGCACCATCCACCTCAACCTTTGTAACGTTCAAATCGACAGTTCGTTAGGCAAAGGTATTCGGCGACTCAATTAGTCGGCGGCTTAGCGCTTTGTGCCGACGCGCTCGGTGCCGCAAAATGCATTGTTTCATTCCGAGATGATTGATGAATGTCATTTGCAAATGTATTTTCCTCTGAAGGATTCCTAGTAGTCTGGTGGCTTTATCAATATTTGTTTTGTTCACTTTGTTCACCTTTGCGTAGCAATGGTTGACTTATTTTAACTCTTTGTCTGATATATCTAGCTAATTTGATGCTAGTAGACCTTTGGCGACAGTAGGACGTAGTTTACAATTGGGCACATTTATGGACTCTGTAAGAATTTAAGCACACTGGATGGATGTAGGTTTTATGGACGAAACCGATAACTGATAAAACTGTGAAATATGCGTCCTGCGTCGTTTTCAAAATTTGTCGTGTTTAAGTAATTTATGGTGACATGTTTGTTTATCAGCGGTGCCAAAGCGCCGGAGACGCCGAATGCGCGCGCGCAAGACAAGCGCGCGTCGGCGCCACCATGTTCCACGCCGCCAGCTGACGAAGAGCCTCCTCCGCCCTCCGATGGAGACGCCACGCCGGTAACG
This sequence comes from Xanthia togata, assembly GCA_963853775.1. Taxonomy (NCBI): domain Eukaryota; kingdom Metazoa; phylum Arthropoda; class Insecta; order Lepidoptera; family Noctuidae; genus Xanthia; species Xanthia togata. Next base: position 1,939,803 of record OY970790.1, read on the forward strand.
TATTCTTATCATAAACATAAATACGGTTTCTTATTCAAATTCTGTTCATGTATGTATAGTTAGGGTGAAGTCTCCCTTAACTTCATCAGTCACATACAGCGTCTTGCCGTATGCCGCGCTAAGCGCGACTGCTGAACTTGGGTTCTTGAGTTCGATTTCTAGGCCGGGAAAATTGTTATTGTGTTTTTCTATTAGACATTTCTTAGTAGCAGCCCAGTGTTTGGCAGCTGGTGGTGTGATACCCCGTGCCTCGGTGCGCACATGGCTGCGTCGGTCCTGCGCCTCGTCACTCCATGTCGTATCGGATTGCTGTCTCATTGGACTATGAGTGCACTTGTGCACTATAATATCTTCTGCATACCTGGCTAATCTCCATTGAGATTGACTGCTGTGACCGAAATTCGGCTGGAAGGATATTATTATTACGAGGCTCTAGACCTTAAAAAGATGCTCAAGAGCTGTTCTTCAGTGTGGGATATGGGGTCTATTTAACGTTCGTGCGATCATGAATGACGTGTTCCTCAGACCGGGCTGTGCCCCGAGCCCGGCCTGCTGCCGCTGGCGGGCAGTGCTCCGGCAACGCCGCAGGAGACGCGCATGGACATGCCTCAGCCGCGCCCGCTGCCCATGCCCGAGTACGGCGGCTTCTTCGCGCTGCTCACCGAGTACCTGCCCGATACCAGCCAGCCTATCTCAGGCTTCCATCGGTACGTAATAATTATATAATAATAATATATAATGTTTATTTATCCAAAAACACTAAATATGCACAGGTTGAACACAGTAGTAGATACACTAAAATTATACATAATTGTTTGTACAAACGTTGAAAGGCTACGAAAATATCTATAATATGACAAAAAAAATAAAAACCCTGTCTCTCAAACTAGGAGGCCTGTGTCTTAAGAGACAATGTTCGGTCAGATAGTTGCGTAAATTAAGTTGTACCCTTTAAAAGTGATATAGTTTCGATCTATTTATGATTACATGGTGAACAACATTATCTGTAAGTTAAACATTTTAAGTGAACACTTCCTGCAGTTGTGATTCAATTGAAATAAAACAAGTTCAAGTTTGTAGTGTGTTGTTTGTGTTCGAGGGTAGGTGTATGTGTGTGTGTGTGTGTGTGAGTATATGTTGGTATGATGGTGTGTGTGTGTATGTACCTATATATTAGATATATGTGGATGTTTGCGCTGTTGTTACTTTTATTAGTGATATGTCAAGCGATGTAAGCTAATAAAGATTCTGTTATAAAATAGTCCTGCTGAATGAGCCATTCCGTTATTTTAGATTTAACATTAAATTTATTTAAGTTTATAACGTCTAGTTCCTTCTGTATTTTTTTAAACACGTGAATGCTTAATACAAAGCATTGTCGTCTTGCAAACGAGGTTTTGTGTTGTACACCTGGCGGAACATAAGTTTGCTTCCTTGGATCAGACGGAGGTAAGCAGCCATGTATCCTGAGAACATATCGAAGGTCAGAACTTCAGTCAGCGTATAATTGCGTTGTAGGGTATCTATAAGGTTTCCTTACTTTAAGTATGGCCCTTTGGGCCCTCTCTGCTCTCAGGAAATAAGTCTCCGCTGCTCCACCCCATACTGTTATGAAATATCCCATTATAGATGGGCAATACACCATTTTGAGAATGTCGAATCTACCAGATTTCCGGAGAGATTGAAATATATATAAACGTATCACCTGGAACAGTTTCCTACACATACATAAAATCCAAAATAAAATAGTTACAGTTACAGTGTAGATAGTTCCAATGCGTGTCATGTGCAGATGCAACGTGGCGGTGATGCTGCTGTGCGACGTGGTGCTGGACGGCGTAGAGCTGGACTGGTCTATCCACGTGCCGCTCATGCTGCACATCGTCTTCTTGGGAATGGATCACACCAGGTAACGTACGGCTGATTGAATTAGAGTAGATATGTAGTTAAGTATAAATCCGCAGGTTGTATCGTTAGTAGCGAGATATGGGTGTAAAACAGCGTTGATCAGTGTTGTGGCAATGTGGCACACTGCGCTAAGCGGAGCACAATACGGAGTTGGACACCAATATTATCGTTGTTGCACTCTATTATGTTAGGGTTAAACTATGTAATATTTTTTATTTTTTGTGACTTGGTGAGTGCGTCCTATAAACAGCATGTCGATTCCCGTAACCACTTCACCGTGAAAACATGTGAAGTGAGCGTGGAGTGAGCTGTCAGTGTCATCTCACCCTGTTGGAATGACAACTCACTTCACCTAAGTTTTCACGGTGAGATGGTTACAGAATAGCACTGCAGATCAATTAACTGAGTACGTACATGGAATGTTTGAACCAACTGTGTGTTGTGTAACGACGCCTATAACGGTCACTTAAGAACTACGAGGTTAGGTGTCAGTAAGGTTTCAGTAAGGTCCGATTGCTGACTATCACACATCGGGCAAGCAACATTTGACAGAGAAGTTGTTTACACAAATTGCGCATTTTGTGCATCAGGAATTGCCCCGACAGACATTATCGCCTGTCTAGTCTTTTCACCGGAGAAATATAACACATTGCATTGCCGCTATTATTATTTACTACAGCGTTATGTCTTGTAAGTTGATTGTGGAGTTACTATTTGAAAGAACAAGATCTTAAATATTTGATTCCAAAGGAATAAGCTTTTTCGTGTATTACATTGACCCCGGTAGCACACTTCCGCTGCGAAACCATAGCAGCGAAACCGTAGTAGTTCAATTCAATAGACTACTCGCATCCAATTCGAGTAGCGGAACATGACGCGAGTATACTACCGGCGTGAGTGTCGTTCCAAAACGTGATAAGCTGCGTGAAAACGTGTATTGAATGTCGTTACAAAACGTGATAAGGTGCGTGAAAAGGTAACGTGAAAACGTGCTGTCCATATATAACGTCACATGAAGTTTATGATTTTTGAAATGACCCATTATGATATTGAGATATTGGAGTGACTGACCCTGGGTGACGTCACATATTTTACAATTTTAAATAAAATCTCTTAATAATATTATTGACAGAGTTGGTAACATTTATAAGTTTTTCGTACTTTAAAGTTATAGTTAGTTTTAATACTTTAGATTTATACATGTGACGTCACGAACGACCTTGTCACAGAAAGTCAGACGTTGTTAACACCCTTCAGGTGTGACATAATTCATGGATGGCCTCTAATGAGCCAGTTGACGTGTGCAGATGGATCGTGCACCAGCACTGCCGGCAGCTGCTGCTGAACCTGCTGGTGGCGGTGGCGGCGCACCACGACCACCTGACGGTGGCGCGCGCGCTGCTAGCCAGCCGCAGCCAGCAGCTCGGCCTGGGCGTGCCGCAGCCCACGCTGCCGCTCGTGCCACACAACTTTACTGGTAAACACTTTGCTAGCCCGAAATTCAATTTTTTTTTTTTTTTTTGCATTTTTGTTGTTGATCATAATATTATTCACAATCGTACCAAAGTATTCGAATTATAATCATTTGAATAGTTTCAAATATTATGATTTAATGAAATAGTAATTCAACTGTGGAAATTGAACTTATTGATGATTTTAAAGTTCATAATTATGTTTAAATGTTGATAGTATTATTTATCCATATGTCTTGATATTTTATGTGCAACAGTGCAGTTAGAAATTAATATTAAATTTTATTCATCCGCAGAGCCAGATGCAGCTTTTGATAAATACCCGCAATGTGGGCATTCCCCGCGATCTCACGCACGCTCCCTGAGCTCTGACCCGCAAGTAACGCCTGAGGGTAAGTCTATACCTTATAATTAACAGTTTAGTACCCCTTAGTCTTTAAGTCATGGAATATGAAAAAGTCAAAAACTGTTACTGGAATCATCTGTTATCACTTAGGCGTAAAAGTCTTGAAAGTCAGGTAAAACGTAAAAGTCATATAAATGAAAAAAGACAAAATCTGATTAACTGGTGCCGGGATCATCTGTTATCACTTAATCGTAAAAATCATGGAACACGGAGAAGTCACAATCTAATTAACTGGTGCTGAGATCATCTGTTATAATTTTTGAAGTACTGTTTGTAGGCGAATGTGACAACTACCCGTCGCTGCCTGTGATAGTAACAGGTGAGGTAGAACACGAGGCGCCGGCACCAGAGGCGGTCCCGGCGGAGGTCGAGGCAGCCGAGCTCCCGGTCGCTGACGTCATCAAGTCGCTCGTGCACTTCCTCGCCAACCGGCCCATGCTCATGCCGCTGTGGCAGTACGAAGACATCACTGCTAAAGGTTTGTGATATCACCGATGCGACACATTCCAACTATTTGAGTAATATATAGCAGCTTGTATCGCGAGTCATTGCTGGAAAATGGTTAACTCAACAATCATCCAACCTGTTCTAGGTAAAGGTCTTGTATTCTAAATAAGTAGTTCATCACTTTTCACATCATTTTCGAAGATTATTTTGTTACAATACACCACATAATATTCTTTTTATCTTGCCCAGTATGGACCCTGCGCAGCTGCCAGCAAATGGCGACGTTGCTGCGGCACGTGCTGCGTGTGTTCCGCGAGTCGCTGCCGCACGCGCTCATCTCGGAGCGGTGGGCACAGACCGCGCTGCAGCTGGGCCTATCTTGCCCTTCTCGACACTATGCGGGCAGGTCTCTGCAGGTAAATAATATATTCTTCACTTCTGTTCTCAACTTACAGAAACCAGAATGAAAAATCAATATCTTCTATATATATACATATTATAAATTAAAGTCGTTTTTCGTGTCTGTCTGTGTACCGCGCTGTTCTTCTAAACCTCTCAAAGGTTTATGTGTATAAAACATTAATGTACTAAATTATTATGTATAACTTAATTTCGGAAGTCGTAAAAACCGTGCGAAGAGGGCAGGGGGCAGGTATGTAATAAATTGTGAAAACCATTCAACCGTGAAATTGTCACGAACCAAAAATCACGCTATCGTGTGTTTATAGCGTTGTCCTATTATAGCTTAAAAAAAAAACGGGTTGCACTTCGGGAGTGCCAGCAGAAGTGAAAACTTGAATATGAACGTTGTGCATTTTTGATATTTTGGAATGGTTAGGGAATAATTTTGCACCGGTCTACTATCCCTCAGTCTTACGAATTTTCGATCAGGTCACGTGTCCTGACGCGAGTTTAACATTTTTTACCCATCACAAAAAAAGTGCACGAAGCCGCTAAAGTTTTCACTTCAAAAACAATTTCGCTGATTATCGAATTCAACAATTTAAGAATAATTAAGAACTACAAGAGTACATTTTGTGGTTTGACGTGGAGATAAATTAGAATATTGTGACCTAGAACATGAACACTACACAGAATACGCTCCATGTCCTTCACGTGCAATACTCGCATCTCGGTTTAATTCGACAGAAACATTCAACAAGTTACCTTTTCTAACACAATTCTCACTTGCAGGTGTTCCGCTTCATAGGCGTGGCCATGACAGGCCGCATGGTGTCAGACATTCTGTCCCGGCTGGTGGAGACGGTGGCCGAACAGGGCGAGGACATGCAGGGCTATGTCACCGAGCTACTGTTGACCCTAGAGGCCGCGGTGGACTCCCTCGAGTCCAACTTCAGACCCCTCGACTATATGAGGGACATCTTCAAGTCTACACCGAATCTGAACAACAAAGATGGTGGCCAGCCCACCAATGGAAGCCCGTACACTGCGGGTAAGTTCCATTAAATAACAAAAATCACACAAATAAAATATTTTGTGTGATTTTACTATCTTCTCAACAACTACACAAATCACAATGAAATTCAAATTCATTTGAAATTCCCGTATATATATGACTGACGTCATCTGGAAGATGGCTAAGTCACCACTTTGTCTTTGTTTGCGCGTATCATACGAGGGCTTACTTGGTAGTTGAAATAGAAAATATAACTGGAACAAAGCCTTTGCCGAGCCAAGGCTTTGTTCCACTTATATTTTCTGTTTTATATATTATCTTCTATTTTCTAGCGATGAATTTATAGCTGGCTGATTTACTTTTTGTTAGAATTGAAATCAATTATTATACTAATAATTTAATAGATCAGAACAAAAACACATTATTTTATTCATTTAAAACTTAACAAGAAAGACATGTTTTCACAAATCAATCACGTTGTTCTGAGCGTACCGAATGGTCACTAACTTAGCAAATGTATTATATATGATTAATCAACATACGCTCTCACTTTATTGTGGTGTTCCAGTATTCCGAAATCTTGGGCCTGAATCAAAACCATGCGTAAAGCGCAGGGCAGGTCCAGGTAGAATATATACACCGCACAGCATTCAAAATCGCTTGGCACTCACCTTTTAGACATTTTCTATATTTCATTTAAAATTTTATTTAAAAAATAAACTTGGAAACTTTAGCTACCTTTTTTAAAGTTATTAAGGCCACATGTTTCAATAAAATAATACTTATAACATACATTTAAAAATAAATAATACAAACCAATTGTACTGACGCAAACAGTTACCGTTCCGTTGAGAAGCTTATCAGCAACAAATCCATAAGCCGAGAAACACTTGTATCGAATATATTCAAATCAATTTCACTAGACAGTTTGTTGTCAACTATTGGCCTACCATAAAGTGGCTCGGTAACCCCCTGGTGATGTTGGTCCTTAGGCAAGCGCTCGCCGGGCGTGTGCGTGGGCTGCGTGAGCAACCACACGCGCAGCACCAGCTACTCCGTGTCCTACTGCCTGCGCAAGAACAACGCTCCGCCGCCCAACGCCGACAAGCAGACGCACGGTAACTATCACACACTATCTATCCATCGCAATTCAGAGTTAGCACAGCTACTGTGCAATCTGATGGAAAATTCAATATCACTACCTGATCTGGGAACTCAGGACGCCCGACTCACGAACTCACGATCAGCAGTCGCACGCTTGTGACCACTAGACCAACGAGGCAGTAGTACTAACTATTACGTAATAAAGCCAAAGATGAACGGGCCAAACTGTACCGACAACCTGCGTGGCACGTGCGCGCAACAGTCTCACCTGTTTCACTTACACGGCGACTTGCTTCAAGTAACGTTGCGTACGCTAGGAGACCTTAATTAAACCCGGATTCGAATGTTAAGAGGTGCTTGAAACTGAATGTGTTCATTAGTTATTTTAGCCCTTATTGCTAAGAGATAAAGACGCTGTCAGAGTCAACTTTGTACTAAGACTAGTTTCCTGACGTGCAAGTAACATTCAACCTTAGGGTGCTAAAGTAATGACGAGGTCGACTATACTGACCTGTTGCGGTGGGGGCATGGACAAATGGAGGGAGGGTATCTGGGTGTGCCCGAAGAGGCGTATACAAACCACATCGCCCAAATACGGAAATTCAACCAGCAATCCGCGTTTATTACGTGTCTGAAACTGCATCACGCCCTCATCCTTCGACTTGAGTTAAACGAAACAAGCTTGGAATCCCACGAACTAATTATTTGTAACTGGAGCTAATCAGTCAAAGGATAGTTCCATGAAATTTTTATTAAAATTATTCATATTTCTCTGCTCGACAAAATTCTGAGTATGTAAATGCAATACGCACGAATTTATTGGTTTGAATTGATATTACTTCGTAACCATGCACCCTGTATTTTTTGAAGGGGTAGGCGTGAAGTTTTGTATGACACACACGTATCTTGTGTAGGCATGTACACAGGACACGTGTATCATGATCAGGAGCTGATCTTATTGTCATTAACCGGTCTCAAATCCAATGTGGTTTGCTGCCCATTTTCGATCAGCCTGGAACCCCTCAGTAGTAGGCGTATTATAATATTATCCACCGCAACATACGATCAATATTTTTCAGTATGTTCTTTTATTCTAGAATAAAAAGAAAATAGAAAAAAAAACAGAGAATGTTTCTTTAGTCATAGATTACATAAAAACATGATAAATATCTTAATATAAAAATACGGACAAATTTACACTTGCAGTTGAAATGTATGGGAGATCATGTTTTTCAACTACAACGTTAGGTTTGTTCTTAGGATAAATTCATCCCAACTACGGAACCCTTCATTGTGCGTGGTCCGAAACGCACTTGGCCGGTTTTTTAACCATATTTATGTAATTGTTAGAAGGCTGAAAGTCACCCAAAGGGCAATGGCGAGGGCTATGCTTGGAGTTTCCCTACGTGATCGAATCAGAAATGAAGAGATCCGCAGGAGAACCAAGGTAACCGACATAGCCCGAAGAATTGCCAAACTTAAGTGGCAATGGGCAGGGCACATTGCTCACAGAACAGATGCCCGAACGGTTCATGAGTGATGACCGCGTACCGGAAGACGTAGCGGCGGAAGCCCCCCCACAAGGTGGAGCGATGACCTTGTGAAGGCGGCAGAAATCTGCTGGAGGCGAGAAGCACAGAACCGGTCGAAGTGGTGGTGCTTGGGGAAGGAATACGTCCAGCAGTGGACGTGTTTCGGTTGAAGTGAATGTACTTATTAGTTAGTTTTGTTCTGCATTTGTGCTGATTATGTTACTGTTTGTTCATCCAGCGGAGCGCGCTCGTCCGTGTAGCGACGCCGCGAAGGGCGTGTGTTCCAACCTGTGCCGGTCGCGCTCGGCGCAGTCCCTCAAGCTGCTCGGTGACAGCGCTACACAGGTACTTATCTTATACTCAATAAGCGAAATATAGTATTTGAAAATTCCTTTCAGTATCCCTTTGTTTATTGATTGCTTTGCTTGTAACGATTGCTAACCAGCTTATTCAGAATGTTTTGATGAAAAAATGCTCCTCAATAGGGTATTTGACTACTCTCAAAAACAAACATGAATTAATATTTATTTTAAAGATGTTATTACAAAAAGAATCAGTGGATAAATAGAGAAGTTACTCTTGAAATTATTCTTCTGTCTTGGTCACGCAAAACGACCATAGTACTGGATGCGCGAGGTTACTGTGGCGCGTCTGTCTTGTGACGTCAGATGCTAGCAGTGCTGTTTAGCATAGACATCAAAATGCATCAAACATTCTTTTTTACTAGTTCTTAAAAAAAAATCTGTTTCTAATGAAAATAAAACCAGCCAAATACCCTTTTGATTGTAATCAAATGAAATAATCATAAAGCTCCTCCCGTAGATAGAACTGTAACATGTAATTTCTAAATCACTAACGCCCGCATTGTTTCTGTGCAAGCTCCCGAGTGCGTTGTTGCAGGACGACAAGCTGACGATCCTAGCCACGCTGTTCTGGGTGGGCGCGGCGCTGCTGGAGTCGGACTACGAGCACGAGTTCCTGCTGGGCGTGCGCCTCCTGGCGCGCGTCATGTTGCGCCTGCCGCTCGACCGGCCCGACGCGCGCGAGCGCCTCGACCGCACGCAGCCGCACACCTCGCCCTCGCTGCACGCGCTGCTGCTCAAGGTAACACCGTCATCGTCGTCGTCGTCACCGTCCTCCTATCCGTAGTAGCGCATTCACGATCGGATTTGATTAACGTAAAACCATTAGTAAGTCATTGTAATACCTTTACATTACCGAAATAAGAGTTCCATTGCATAACTTACTCATGATTTTACGTCGAATCGTGAATGACCTACGTTCAACCTATACAGATAAATAACCTCTTTTTGTATCTGTGAAAAATATAACATTCAAAATATTTAAATGATTTCTTGTCAATGATTTTCTCAACCATCTGTTAACTTTTCAGGGCTGCACGCACCCCAACACATACGAACCGGTGGTGGGTGTCCTAGTTGACATGATCCCACTGCTCGAGCTGCCGGTCATCGACCCCACGCAATCCCTCGCCTTCCCCATGACTGTGGTAGCCTTACTGCCCTACATGCTGCTGCACTACGAAGACGCCAACGAGCTGTGCGTGCGTGCAGCCTGCCACATAGCACAGGTAACTAATCAGCGTACCGACACTATTTCACATCGAAGTTAAAAAATAGAAAGACAGATGGCGCTTTATAAAAGCTGTTTTTCTTTTTTCTAAAGTAATATTAAAATAATGAATTCGGAACAATTCCATAAAACCCCTTACGTATGTACACGAGTTTTAATCACAGCACGGCCGCAATCTACTAACAGCTTACTGAATAATTGTATATACTTACATAATAATATAATCGTATCTATAGTTAAACTAAACTTTTTTTGAACCCTTCTCTGAACGCTCACTTTCTGCTAAGCGATATCGAGGTTAAAACCCATTTGAAATATTAATACCAGCCTATTACTGTCCCACTGCAAGGCAGAGGCCTCTTCTCACACAGAAAAGGCACGAGCACTGATCACCCGCTTGCTCAAGACGATCAAAGTCAATTTATTTCAATTTGGCACATTTGGCACTTTTGAACATCAAAAGGCAGGTTCGAACGAGTAGGCGATTTCAGACTTATATTAACTATAAGTTCAGGTTTCCTTACCGTAGTTCCAAGATAAACTTAGAAAGTACATTTATACAAATTGATTAAATCACATTGGTACTTGCCCGGATTTGAACCCACAACCTCGTGCATGAGAGGCAACGATTTAACGAAGAGCCCATTTATTAATAAAAAAATATACTAAACCAATGATGTAATCAGTTCACAGCCGAGAAGAGCAAGAAGCTAGAGAACCTGGGCACGGTGATGACGCTGTACTCGCGGAGGACGTTCAGCAAGGAGAGCTTCCAGTGGACCAAATGCGTCGTCAAGTACCTGTGGGACACCTACTCGCACCTCTCGCAGCAGATGTTGGCCTTCCTCGTCGAGGTCTTGGAGAAGGTAACACGTACTGAATATATTCCCACCTGTGGACTAATTAATTGTATTTGTTTTAAATTGGGAAAGACATGAACAGCATTCATAATTCTCCTGCCGTTATCGCAATTTATTCGTGGTCGGCGCAACATGTCTTTCTTCCATACTCCTCTATCAGTCGTCATCTCGATAGTCACCCTCTTTCTAGCCACATCATTTTTCACACACAGTCCATCCATGAACAACATTATATAGGTATACATAAATCAAAATTATTGCACACTGAAATTTCAGTAAAAACAGCCATATTTACAGAGGAATTACAATAAGATACACAAACATTTACAAGAACAACTAACGAATAAGATTTCCCCAAAACAATAAACACCTTTAATCCAAGCACCATAGAACACTATCTATTCCCAAACGAATGACGAGCAAGCTCACGCCTACTAGCGAGCGGAATCCCAAAGAGCACAAATACTATTCATATCCATCCATTGAATGCAAATTGTGCTAAGAGGTTTATTACAAAAAAAACAATAGTTTCCGGTTTTTCCAATAAAAAGTATAATTTCTGCTAAGTAAACCCGCAATCGCAGCAGGATCTCGTTTGTAATATCGTAAAGTCCCTGTTCAAAGGCTCTGCAAAAGCTTTCTTATGCTATTAGCCGGAACTTCAATACTGTATTGAAGTTCCGGCTAATAGCTGGCATTCCGCTTAAATTAAGTGCCACCAAAAATACGCAAATCTATCAAATGCAGGCCATAACATTACAAATCGCAACTACGTACTTGATTCGTGAAGACATGTCGCGCGCCTGACGTAACATCACGCCTTCATTGCACGAAGGGCGGTACAGAGTTATACTTACGTATAGTACAGCAACGTGTAACGATATTACTGCTAATGAGCTGTGTTACAATTTGGTGTACTATAAATTATATGCATCTACTACTCTCTCAACTATTGTTGACAGTGTGAGAGCTTTTCCAGGAACTCGAGCTCACCGGCGCGTTATTGATTCCCCCCGGGTTTTCAGCTAATCACTGAATATTCTTAGCATCAGCCTATAAATTGAACTGGACATTGTATGGCTTTCAATTATCTGTGAACGTAATGAAAGTTCAAATTATTCTGAGCATGAAATGGACGCACCGTTTTGTTATCACCTATTCTGTTCCTACCCATCATGGGGATCATTTCGATGCAGATGATGGTTTGTGTGTGTTTGTACTATAGCAGAAATAGAGGTAATTATTTAAATCCAAGATGTAAATAATCTTTTATATATTTATTTGCATTCCATAATGTGAATAAGATCTTCTTTGTTTCTCCGTCTTTTCTTCTTAATTTTCCTTGCTAAAGGGTGTGATGTTGTGTGCAGGGGTCTGCAAACCTGCAGCTGCCGGTGCTGTCGATACTGCACTGCATGCTCTACTACGTGGACCTCAACGCGCCCGCCGCACAGCCCGTCAACGCCGACCTGCTGCGCGCCGTCGCCAAGTTCATCGACGTCACGGTACGTACGAACACATTGCACAAAATCATCAGAACAACTAAGAAAATAACTGTTTAGATTGATTACAATTATAAAAAAAAATAGTAATTGACGTACACTGTGTTGATTCTGAAACTTGTTTTATTGAGATAATGTTTCATTTTCCTTGTTACCCGACTGCCCCTGATAATAAAATATTTTTTTTTAAATTTTGTGAGTTCCGGTAGAAGCAGACAGAATTTAAAGCTGGCGTGAAAGTGAGCCAGTCGAGAACCGGTAGGGCCTTTTGAGCTTTACGTAGTGCTCGCTGTTTTCTTTTCAACTACTAAGGAGAGAGTCTTGCCTGCACTGCTCCAGCACGCTTAACATGCCCACAATAAAAACGCGTTTTGTCGTCGGAAGAATCGACAAAATGACAGATAAACAATCACAATCTGTAATTTACTCTATTCTTCCGTCGACTAAACCCATAGAAAACCCGTTTATATGGTTGACATGCTACGCGTGCAGGTGCTGACAAACAACAAGTACTCTGAACCAGTTCCGGGACTGGAGATGAATAGGAGAATCCGCGGTGCACTTTTGGAACAAAGACTACTCATCTCTAATGTCAGTGCGTCCGTCAAGGCAACTTTGTAATAATAGAGATGCCTGGAAATTGGTGTTGGTACCTACTTTACTTAAAAGAATGCCTTTAACTATCCAGTCCACAGTTATCCGGATCAGCTCTCGGCCATGTTGCGAAAAATATAAAACAAAAATAAGGTAACATGCAAATTCAAATTCGACATAGCTGAATAACAGCTTTTTGTAAGGTTTTAACCAACCTTAAAAAAGGAGGAGGTTCTATGTTCGTCTGTATGTATTTTTAATGTATATTTGGTAGATGAAGCTTGCGCGGTGGTCCCATATTATGTTATTAACTTTGCATACGTAGTTTTTGAGTTAGCTTCAATAATACTTCTTTTTTCCACATAATCTATGTGGATGTTTTAATAACTTCCGGTCAGTGATGATATAATGTCGATGATAAACAGATCGCGTCTTTATTAAGTAGAACGCGGGCTAGCACCAACAGCATCTTAAAGATCCTAGCCGAAAAGTATCAAATACTCCTTGTACAAATAGTCGATATTTATTATGTCAATCACTAGCATTTCAATGACAAGATAAACTTAGACGAGATAAAAAAGGATAAAGGTCGTTTGACGTTTGAAAATTTTCAAAATCCATCTCAGTTTTCGCTTTTATTGATAGATATCATAGTGTATTTAAAAGTTTAGAAACACGCACAGGTTGTTAAAGTGAGTGTGATAATACGTGTAGTCCTATTTAGTGCGTATTTAATCAGTGACATCCAGATATCGCGTTCAATTCCCAGGCAAGTTCAATGTTATTGCTTTTTGAAAAATGCGCCAAATCCAGTATACACACGGGGACATGAAAAGACGTGTCTAAACATATCAATGTTAACAACACATTCAATCGAAATTCATAGAAATTGATACGTATAGCCCTACCATTGACATCAAATTCACCGTGAAATCAACTAACTAATTAGTTGATTTCACGGCGAATTTGATGTAACAAGGTAACTAATTAATGGAGATTGAACGTTACAGTAAATAGATTCTAGGCCTTTTAGTTGATTGTCAATGTTTACATATTGATTTAAGTCGCAACAATTTTCTGCATTTTTCGTATCTTGAATGCACGGTCAGGAGATTACAATCAACTTTGAGATTAATTTAAACTTTACGTAACAGTCTTAGGTATTTATTTATTTAATACTTTAAGCACACCAATGTACAGAGGCGGACTTAATGCCATAGGCATTTTCAACCAGTCAACCTTTGGGTGATGCAGAGACAAACACTAATTAAATATACTAACCTATTACAAACTATAAATATAATATATCAATCTATTAATTTGTTTTGCGTAGATTCAAGACAGCAACAACTACAAGGAAGCTATGAAGATCCTGAAGCTGGTGGTGACGCGGTGCTCGACGCTGGTGGTGCCGCCCTACTGGGACAGCCACGCCTCCTCCATCCTCGACACGGAGCTGCACGGCAAGAAGGTAAAGCTTGCAATAAGAAAATTAACTAATATACATTGTAGAATACTGACAAACTCACAACGTTACGACTGCCTCGCTTGGCTGGTGTTTGCAACGCAAGCGCATGAGGTCTCCTGGGCTCGATTCCCAGGTCGGGCAGGCTGGTGTTATTGGATTTTTCCATCAAGAATATCTGTGACAGCCTAGATTGTGAATTTGTGCCCGGTAGATGGCAACAGGCTCGCACTCTATTACATGAGACTTAAACATAACTGGCGAATAATGAGTGTACACTGTACTATAGGTACAAGTCGTGCCATTAAAGTTGAGACTTGACCGCGTCTCGCGCCGCTCTTTCCACCGCCCCGATGTTGCCCCGGCAAGAACCTCATACATGCATGCTGCTAAAGAGACCCATAAATCGTCTACTGCGCAAGTCGAACCACATGGTGCGTCAAGTGTCAACTTTTATGGCACGACTTGTACACCTCTGCCTAACCCTAAGGGGATGGCAGGCGTGGTGTTATGCAACAACATTACGGTCACTACAATAAGTTTGAAGGGCGATTTTGTAGATAATTTTTAACAAAACCACGTCATATGTATTGAGTGCTATGCCTGCTTTATCTATACCGATGATGTCAATGAATACTGTTGCATGAAACCTGTAGCTTTCAATATCATAAATACTTACGTGACATTCTACATTCGCAGGAGCTGCCGGGCCGCACGATGGACTTCACCTTCGACCTTTCGCAAACGCCTGTGATTGGTCGGAAGTATCTCCCTAAAGCGGGCAGCCAGCCCGCCACGGGGCCGAGCTCTCTTTCCAACGCATCGACCGCCACCCCCGACAAGGGTGAGTACCGTATTACAAAGAATACATAGCCTTCACCGTTGTTAGTGTGTGTGAGTGGAGTAGGAAAACGCGGAGGGGTGGGCTAACAGGCACTGCGAACACCTCAGGCGCGCGCGGGGCGAGGCAAGGGAGTGCGGCGCGATTTTAAATATGCAGTTACATAAAATATTACGCAATAACATTTTCAGACAAGAAATATTGAATAATAATGTTTAGAATAACGTTACAATGTTATCTGTAGATACACATACTGGCCCCCGCATGATACTGTGGCTCTCAGAACATTCAGAAAACGACAGTTCGAGAATTCCTTCGTATTCATCTATTTATGTTCTAAAGAAATAAAATGTAAATACGTGTTCACTACTTTTTTACATTGTAAATGGCATTCTGTAGAGGCTATTAGGGCAAACAACTTATGTAAGACAATTTTCATAAATAATCATTAGGGTTACGTACAAAAAATCGAAATTTCGCGTAAATATAAACTCGACATGCAAAATTTCGCAATTATTCGTCAAAAAAAAAAACAAGGTTTAAAATCACGTATTTGCATAATCAATAGCAGTTAAAAGGTAACATTGTGGTTGTTTCTATGTTGGTCATTTATGACAATATTGTAGATAAGTACTAAAATATCTTTCAGCATCTACACTGTGAACTGGGCTGTGGAGGCATTTTATAGCTGCATTTGCAAATCTAGGGTAGCTATATTTTGTTGCTATTAAAATCTGTATGACGGCGCCAGGAGTTTCTT
Source organism: Xanthia togata (assembly GCA_963853775.1). Taxonomy (NCBI): domain Eukaryota; kingdom Metazoa; phylum Arthropoda; class Insecta; order Lepidoptera; family Noctuidae; genus Xanthia; species Xanthia togata. The sequence continues at coordinate 1,955,704 of OY970790.1, forward strand.
GCCGAAGTGTAGCTGCCTGTGGCCATGAGCGTATCCATCGAAGAGTTAATCCTGTGGTATCTTATTGAAGAATGGTGCGCGAGAGGCGCTTCTTTAGTTACCTATGTCAGGGATTGTTGCGTTAAAAAAATGTTATCCTTCAAAGTTTCGTGACAAAGTATAGAACACAACATTTCGCACTAATCAGTAAATGCATGTATCGCACCTATTTAGTAAATTTTGCATTTTTGTTCGTTTCGTATTTGTTACGTTACGTTAGTTAAGTTTTAAAAAATCAATAGTCTGATGCCTACTAAGTAGCTTGAATTTCGTAACAAGCCGGATAAAGTTACGCTAAGATAATTACAGATTTAACCATTTGATCCTGATGTACCTTTCTGGAGCTGACTCCTTTATATTTTGGCTGCTGAAACTAAAACTACCAACGTAGTTTATAGGGAAGTTTTTTAAATTTTAAGTTCTTTAATTCAAGTATGAAATATTTCTCGGTGTAACAGTAGTTAGTTCGCCGTAGTCGCTACAAGCCGCTTATGTAACTCCGGCTGCATCTAATGGGCTATTACGGCCTGACCTGTTTCATGCTGAACTAACTCATCGATTCTGCCTTAATGAGGGAACAGGGCCTGCGATGCTCCATACAAATGTATTCCCCTTTTCAACCGACTTCAAAAAGGAGGAGGTTCTCAATTCGGTGGTATTTTTTTTTTGTATGTTTGTTACGCGATTACTCCGCCAATTATAAATTGATTTTAATGATTCTTTTTTTGTTTGGTAGGGCATACTTCAGAAGTGGTCCCATATAAATTTGGTCAAGATCTGATGAGGGGTTTTTGAGTTAGCTTCAATAATACGTATTTTTCCCATCTAGTATATGTGGACGATATTCTAATAGTTCCCGTCACTGTAATTTACATAGCAGGTAATGGGTATTGAAATTTTTGTGGGGGTTTTGTGTAGGTACCACAACTAAAAAGTGAAAAATAAAAACTTATTCACAAAAAAAAAACACTACAAAGTGAAAAATAACTTTGATTACGGAAGTCGGTGGCAAAAAAACTTAAATAAAACCCCAAAGACACCGACTTCCGAAATCAAAGTTATTTTTCACTTTATAGTGTTTTTTTTGGAAGTCGGTTTTATTTTTTGTGAAAAAGTTTTTTTTCTTCCTGTATCTTATTTTTTTTTATAAATATAAATATTTAAATATATAAATCTTTTTTTTTTTTCATAAAATCAACGTCTGTTGTAGACACGTCACTGTTATTTGCATTTTTTCAGCAGCTTAAGAAAATATGATGCTCGTAAAATTACAAAAATGCCCCATTTTACTGCTGTGATTAGAGAGGTCTACCAGACAAATTCGAAAAGTTTTTAACATAAAAGAAAATGATAGGAAACTAGACATACTCTTTCTTAAATTTTAAATGCAAAAAATAATTGATTGACTCAGTTTTCGAGGTGAAAAAAGGGGAATACGACACTTCGATCTCGTCAAATTTTTTGTGATATATGTGGTCTGAGCCATAGCTGTTCCTATTGCACTCTACGGGGGCAGACTTGAGGTAAGGCGACGGCAATAGTTTCTACAAATACCCATTTTTCAAATTCCTCTTAGCTCCTGTTCCCTCTTAAGTTGAATCATATTAAGCAGAAAATCAACACATCGATTGGACTTTTTTTGAACTTCAGGATGGTTACCGTATACCATACATTCCTTATAACAGGTTAATAGATACGAGTTCAGTAGCCACAAGGATTCAATAATACCTTGGTTACCTAGATTACCAATAAAACAACGTAGTTTTTTTTTTGGGAAATATTATCTGTTTATACAAGTGGCGCGGGCGGCCGTCGTGTAGCGCGTGTCTACAAGTCATAACTTATAATCTCTATTGAAAATTTTCTCATTTTGAATGAAATTGGGGTAATTTTTGTACAAGATAAATAAATAACAGTATCTTTTTATTTTCACTAATGTATATTGTTAACATAGTGTGCCGTAAGTCTGAGTCTTGTAAACACATTATGTGTGTCAGGTTCGTCAACGTCCCAGTCGGGTTCGGCGTCGACGGTGGTGGGCCCCGAGGGCGGCGGCAACAGTGCCGCGCAGCCGCAGAGCGCCACGTCGCCGCGCCGCTCGCTGTCGCTGTCGCCCGCCGACGCGCTGGCTTCGGGCTGGAAGAGGCCCTGGATGTCGCAGGTACTAAACTATATATGTATCTTTCTAACGTGTCCGCACTGCGCACGTATCTTCACTACCAAGATCTATTATACATTGTAACAGCGAATAAATTTTCACGCCTCCCCCTTAAGGGTACGCTTTTCGGTCATTCTTCCATAAAACGTAGTATGGTGATTGCTCTTCTGTTTGACGGTGTACGTTCAAAAATAAAAATTATCAATTCGTCTTGTCATTATCTAGCCCTGCATGGAAGCAGAATCGAAAAAAAATTTGTTCTTCAAAATTGGAGCATATTCATATATTTTTTTGTAGTGGCTATTTATTTTTTGTGACGTAATCATGTTCAATGTTACTTTCATACGTAAAATTCCAGCAAGTTACTCAAAAAAATATCGATAGCAGGGACTTAAGTTTTTAGTGGAATAGACTAAAAAATCAACTTCAATTTAAAAATACAAAAAGCAACTCATAGACTTTAAAAAGTATGCAGGTCCTTAAGCTGTACAAAATATTTAAAAAAAAGTTAGTGCTTAACTGGCTTTCGCTGTTATCGGCCTTCGAAGGTGGATATGCTAGGAAGTTATCCCACGGGAACGTACTCCGTCATAAGCGGTGAAAAAGTGAGAAACCCAAGCTTAACGAATCACAGTTCGGGGACTTTTTTTACGTAACACTAATAAATGTTTTAACACGATGTGAGGATTCACCTAGAATTCATTACACTCGTGTCTTAATTAATTATCGTGTATTTAATTGTATATCAATGAACAGAGTCGCGTCCGAGAATGCCTGGTGAACTTGCTGACGACGTGTGGGCAACGCGTCGGCCTCCCCAAGAGCCCATCTGTGAGTAAACTGCACTCTATAAGCGGCGACATAAGGTACACATTCTATTGGCACACTGTGCCGTATATGTCCATACGATATACACATCAGTGCTTAGTATTGGTGGTAGTCGGCGAAGCACCTGGAAACTAATTGGCTGGCTAATTACTTTATTATTATAACAATCATTTATATTTTTCAAAATTATTGTTTGCAAACTCGTGAGGCGGGTGCTAGCCGACCGACGCGTACACATATGTATATGGCCATTGGCGGGCTGGGCATAGCCACACAACTAATGATTATATGATTTCTATCCATCGCTGCGTTTAGGACGATTTAATTACCACTTTATGTTCTAAGGTAACTCGCATACATGTATAATTATGTCGCAACGCTTGCACCGCACGCTACAGGTATCGAGTACCGGCGGCGGGCGGATACAGCACCTCGTACAGTTGGCCTATGAAAACGTTGACCATACTTAGAACCTTGTCATATCCCATGCAAATATCGGCGTCGTTACAGACAGCTACATCAACGTTCAGGTTACGAGTTTAATGTGACAAAGTACGAAAGTGATCAACGTTTTCGTAATGTGATTTTACCCGAACAATACGCTTTGCTTGACCACCCTACATGACGCGCTCTGTCTATCTTCAATACTCATTCGCTAAAGCCCACCAAGCTATCCTTCTAAAACCATTTTATATGATAGGTATGTCTCATTACCCGTTTTCACCAAAGATCGGTGAATTATAATTGCATGAATTCAATCTAGAAGGATTAGAGATCTGGGTGGGTTCTGTTACATTGGTGATCACGCGCACTGTATTCAGACCGTACTTGACGCATCGGGAGCAGGCTTTGTCGAACTTATACACTGCGTTAACACGACGCTAACGCCGCGTCGACACGACTATACTTTGGATCAGCGCCGGCCCTAGGGTAGAGCGAGTGCAGCGGTTGCTAAAGCGCCAGATGGTAAGCAAAATAAAATTTTAATAGCGCCTTTTGAGAGGCGCGCGCGGGAGCATTGTTAACAGACTTCAATAAGGAGGAGGTTTTTGTTTGTTACGCGATTACTCCGCACACATTTGTCGCAACTATGATACGGAGTCGATGTTATACTATGTTCCTGTCACTGCTATTTACATAGCAGGTATATTCGAATTGGTATGGGGTAGGTACCACAAATATAAAGTGAACAATAAAAACTTTTAAAAAAAACCTACAAAATGAAAAATGACTTTAATTTTGGAAGACGGTGGCATAAAAAGGAAATTTAAAACCATCACAGACTTCCTAAATGAAAGTCATTTTATTATTTAGAGACTGATTGAAATTAACACCAAACAGTAAAAGCTTTCTTAATATTAAAGAAACAGGCGTGTACTAATTAGAGCTACTTCATTTAATTAAATTCAATACCTAAGTGTTGATATTTTCAACAAAAGTAGATTTTTGAAAATTTGGTTATTATTATTTATTTATCATGAAACCGAAGTAGAATTACGTGAAGTGAAAACGCCGATCAAAGGGCGCCGAAAGACAGTCTCGCTCTGCCCTGGTCAAGATCTAGGGCCGCGGCTGCTTTGGATGTAGCCAAGACAACGCGACGCTAGCGCTGTGTCTACGTGGCTTCAACATCTGTATCTGATTTATATTATGTACATAATGTGATCACCATCAATACTATATTTCAGTAAACAGTTCAACACTGCAAACCGTCACATTTATATTAATATACACAGTTGATTGTTTATACACTAACAAAATATAATATAAGTCAGCACTGTATAAGCACTATTTATGTAAAACATTAATGTGTCTGAAGTATGCAAGTACAAAGTTTAACTAAGAGTAGTCAATTCATATAGGAATGAAACTGCATTCATTAGCTGTCCATACAAGAGAAACACAATCTAAAAATATATTTTCATATTAACAGTTTTAGTTTTTTGGTCTAATCAGTCATTTCTATATGAGTTCATTATTGTACAACATGTACAACACGAGATCATTCAGTTATCGTTCAGATAGTGACGACGCCATACTTCCGTAAACAATGCTCACGTTGTATTTGTACAAACATGTATTTACGCATCATTATATGCAACACGTAGCTACTTTATATACAAAGTAGGAATTTGATAAGTAAGCAAGCATTCAAAATGTACGTGAGACACTTTATAGAAAGTAAATCTTTATAATGTTGTAACCGATGAGATGAATTTGGGATCCTGCCGTTTTGCCGAAAAGATTTTGCCAAAAAATCACTACCCAAACAAATTTTTGCAACCTTTTTTTATACCAATGCAATGTTTGGAATTATTTTAGTACGCACATTTTCATTTGATAAAATTTTTACTTGGCAGAATATTATCAAGGATAATGTCATTTAGGCATTTGGTCTTTAATATAATTATTTATTACAGCAAACAATCTTTAGACAATAAACGTTTCGTCATACGATTTGGTATGACAAAAATATAAAGGTTAGGTTAGGTTAGGTTAAAACTGTGACCTACGCACGAGCCGAGCGAGCGAAGCGAGCGGTGCCGCGGCAGCGGCCGGCGAGTGCCAAAAACGACTAGATAATATAGAAAGAAACTATGGAAAAAAACAGGCTACCCGAAACTGAACTACATAGTTACACGAAATTAATTATTTAAAAAAAAACTACTAAATATTTGGCAATTTTTTTTTGCGTAAAATGAGTATTTCGAACTGAAATATTTGACTACATAAAAATTGGTAAAAGTTCTAGTTGGTAAACAAGTTATTGTATAAACGTTCACATGCTAAACATTAGGTTTGCGTTACAATTATTTGTAAAGAGATTTTTTGCTAAGTAATAATTTGGCAAATGAAATTATGCGAAAAATTGTTTGGGAAGTGACAATTTGGCAATTTCTTTTCGATGAAACAAGGGAGACCCGATGAATTTATACTCGTTTCTTGATCAAATTGTATAAATTATAACAACACTACTGTCTGCTACTTGAAAAGGGATTACTAAGCTGATAAGGTATAAAACAGCCATGAAAATTCGTATTTTTTTAAGAATTCTTCATAAGCCGCGCTTGGAAAAGTCTCTTTAAGCGTGTTATCCAAACGCCAGCCAATCGCAAAAGAAAACGAGAGAAATTACGAAAAAAAACAAGATTATTAGTATATTGTATAAATACCACTATAACTTAAGCTCATGTTCAGCTTAGCAATCCCTTTCCACTGATAGTGTGAATGTGTGTAACATATCCGACACGGCGCTTTCAGGTGATATTCAGCCAGAGTTCGGAGCTGCTGGAGCGCGAGTCGTCGATGGCGTCCTCGCTGGAGGAGGTGTCGGGCACGCCGGGCAATGAACCATCCGGAGGCGCTCCCCCAACCGACCATTTCGGGGTCTTCAAAGACTTTGACTTCTTGGAGTACGAGAGCGAGAGTATCGAGGTAAGCTCATCCCCCTATTACCCCTATTTATTGACATTTGAGGTCACTTCTAACTGAGAGAGTTGTATTGATGGTCATAGGTAACTCTATAAAATTTATAATCATATTTCTTGTCGTCGCAAATCTTATTTTGAACAAAATACAACCAGACACTGGCCTGCAAATTGCAAAAGGCTTACGAAATTTTTAATTCTGCGGGCTACGTTAGCGCTTCCTCCTTAAGTAAAATCAAAGTCAAAGCGTTTATTTCAAATAAAAGGCACTTTTACGTCAACACAATACAACACAATAAACACAAAATAGAATTGATTCTTGATTTGATTTTCTATAGGAACCTACGCTTTGGAATGGGCAACTAGCTTCATATTTCGGACTAACTGACCCCTTGACAATTCAAAAGTGCATGTAAATGGTTTAATTGAAATAAATGGTTTGAGTTTGTTGCTTCTTCCAAAAAGTAGTTTCGTATGGAGAAGAATGTCCAAGAAACTACACCGTTACACTTTTAAAATATTTTACAATATTTTGTATACATCGATTATATCATTAGACGATGTACCGTACATAGATTAACATTACTATACCACAACAGGTAAAAACAAATGAAAATAAAGCAATGACGGATAAATTTATTGTGATGAATACATGGCGCTCACATACGAGGGTGACACTGAAAGTTCTTAGAAAATCAAAAACTGAACAAACTAGCAAGTTATTCGTTTTATTATATCTTTTCAAAATAGTGCCCATTTACATCAATACTTGTGCAGTGCTTTTCCCACTCGTCTGAAACGCAGTCATTCCACTCACTTTGAAACGCAGCCACTGCTTCCTCGGCGTCCAATTTCTTCGAAGTTTTTCTTTTATATTCGGAAACAAATTAATAGCGCAAGGTGCGAGGTCGGGGCTATAGGGCGGGTGACCCAGTAATTCCACGTCTGACGTCGCTAAGTAGTCGATTGTTTACTTGGCGGTGGGCGACGAGGCATTTTCGTGGTGAAGGAGGTACTGCGAGGTCGTTTCTCCCGAATTTTTTGCAAGACAAGTGGCTAACAATTCTTAATGTACCACTCTGCAGTAACTGTTTTTCGATCCTCTTAAACAATTGTTAGGTAATGACCTGTCCTTCCGAAGAACGAGGCCACCATCTTTTTCCCACGCTTCGACCTTTCTTCACTTTAGTTGGCAACTCCTCGGAAGGAAATACCCAGACAGCAGATTGGCTCTTAGTTTCAGGATCATAACAATAAATCCAGCTTTCGTCACCCGTAATAATTATGTCGAACAGCATTTGAGTCACCTTCGTTAAATCTTTGAACCATTTCACGACACCAATCAATACGACGCAGTTTTTGGGCCACTGTCAAATTATGAGGTATCCACCGGGCCCAAAGCTTGTTTCAGGATCATAACAATAAATCCAGCTTTCGTCACCCGTAATAATTATGTCGAACAGCATTTGAGTCACCTTCGTTAAATCTTTGAACCATTTCACGACACCAATCAATACGACGCAGTTTTTGGGCCACTGTCAAATTATGAGGTATCCACCGGGCCCAAAGCTTCCTGACCGCTAAATGTTCATGGAGGATTTGGTGCACTTGACTAACACTATTTCTAAGCTTGTCCGAATCTGCTGATAAGTCACTCTTTTGTCAGTCTCTATCATACGCTGCACAACACTGATGTTATCTTCAGTCGTCGCCGTAGAAGGCCGTCCCTCATGCAGATCATCGCGATCACCGATGCACGGTGAGATTAGTGTGTAGCGGTTACACCGCCATATACGAACTACACATCAAAGACATGACGTCACACAAATCCTGCATCGCGCAAATAGAGTTTACCGCACGAACGACATATATAAGACTATCCGACATCAACAGTTGGGCAGTTGCCCGCCAGACACCACACCCGTCTGGTCGGAGGATCCTCCCTTTTCTATGGTGGATGAGTGAACTTTACACCCTATTCCACATGCCCCTAAAAGTGCGACCACGTTTAAACTCTTTAAACCAGTTGTAAAAAAAATCTTAAATGACATCGAAAGTTATAAAAAATCATTGTACGAAATTTTTTTTTTGCGTTAAATTCATGCTGACGTGACATAATAATTTTAATTTGCCGCCAAATCGTAAACAAATAAATGACAAATGAATAAAATACATACACAATAATATGGGCAAAGGGTTCCATTTTCAAAATTTGAACTTATTTTTTATTATATCGTTTACAAGTGGCCAGTTCTAAAAACTTTCAGTGTCGCCCTCGTATTTACAAATATTGTTAAAATAGGCGTTTTTCCTAAAATTTTAACAAATAATAAGTTAGTGTGAGTTAAAGTTATCCTTATCACACCATGGGTGAATGACACACGGAACAGAAAAAACACAGTGGAAGTGCAAAGTAGGCGTGGCACGCGTGCCACAAATAAGCACTGTTACGCTTACTTGGTCCCAGTTGTGTTCTAACATCGCGTCGAGTTGCTAGTCTCGCGACAAATTTATTTTTCCGTAGCTATGCCGTATTGTTCCATTTTGGAGTGCAAAAATGATAGTAGGAGAAAAAATCTTAAAAATGGAGGTGTTTCGTACCATCGGTAAGTACCATTTTATTTGTTTTCTAATAAAATCTTAATTAATTTCAATTTACTAATAATTTTATAGAACGTCTAGTTAAAATCAACCTTATACGATTACAATAAAGTTTATTTTGGATTGATTGTATTCACAATTTATTCTCGAAAGTTCTTCGCTACTCAATTAGTGATGTGGTCGGGTCGGATGTTGGTTTTATCGATAAATATCGATTAAAGAAAAATAGCAATTTGCTATATAACATTACAATACAAATATAAGGTTGGTAAGGTACCTACATTAATTTAAAATATTTTTAGGTTTCCCAAAGACGGTAGCGTCAAAGAGAAATGGATAGATGCAACGGGTAGAGTTAATTGGATGCCATCCAAATTAAGCACAATATGCTCTGAACATTTTTTAGAAGTCGATTTTTTCATATCAAATAAAGGATATAGATACACGAAACCTACAGCCATACCATCTATGAAAATCGTTAAGTTTTTTAATCAAGTAAGGTACCATGTTTTATTTTTATCACTTAAAAATAAGGATTGAAAATACTTGTTATGGTACGATACTAAACAACGCACCTACCTGTTATGTTACTTGTATGAGGATTCGATAACCAGAAAAAAACAGCATTTACTGACTTAATATCAAATCTAATTAAGGGGCCTGCGAAGCATGCGTTGTTCATACAAACGTAATACCAAAATAATTTGTAAATCAAACATATTCTTAAAGTAGTGTGTATTTATTCCGATTCAATTACAGAATATCTAGGCTTCCAAATATATATTTTGAATGGACACTGATATAAAGACGAGATATGAGGAATTTAAAATTTCTATAGAAAACTTATTTTTCTCATAACTTGAATTTAAATCAGTGTCCATTAAAAAAAAATATTTGGAAGCTTAGATATTCTGTAATCCAATCGGAATAAATACACACTACCTTAAGAATATGTTTGATTTACAAATTATTTTGGTATTACGTTTGTATGAACTACGCATACTCCGCCGGCCCGTTAGTTAATTTTTCTTCTGTTCATTGTTTTATTGGTATTGTTTTCAATTGTATTATTTTGGTTTCAGCCGCAAAATGTTAATGTAGCCACTGCAGGTTCTTCAAAAAGACAAAGTGATTCGGAGAGCTCTGAGTTTAAGTCACAGCCAAAAAAGAAAAGTCGACTTCATAAAGGTTTCGTGGATACACACATAGTTGAACAAAATTTTATACAGAAAGGAGATGACGTGATTCCTGTGCAGTTTCATTTCGCAGACAGTTCAGTTCAATTCGAAGGAGAAACAGTTAAAAATATAGATGTTACGAGTGGTTCGAATTGTTCAACGCCGAGGAAAAAGAAACTAAAAGGCCAACTAAGATTTTGCAAAGGCAAAATAATAAAACAAGGTCTAAAAATAAAACGATTGCAATCAAGAAATCGAAGGCTTAAAAAGAAAATAAATAATATTGATGAAGTATTATTGAGATTGGAAGAAAAATTTGCCATGGCCAAAGAAAACTTGGATTGCCTCAAAAATACTAATTTAGAGGTTTGTTTTCATTATTTTACATAATTTTACTCGTGATAAATATTGGTAGAATCAAATGTGAATATATGTATAAAATGTGTTTTTATAGGTTCAAGAATTGGTTGCTAGAGAAGTTGGAAACACGGAATCAGGAGTCATATCAAGGAGAAAGTATTCGCCAGCACTACGCAGCTTTGCCCTGACATTACATTATTACTCGCCTAAGGCGTATGATTACGTACGCAAGACTTTCCATACAAGCCTACCACATACCCGTACATTAAAGAATTGGTATTCGAAAGTCGGAGGAGAGCCTGGATTTACAAAGGAGTCATTAGCTGCTTTGAAACAAAAAACTGAGGTGTTTAATCAACCATTATTAGCCACCTTAGTTCTAGATGAAATGAGTATTCGTCGCCGTGTGGAATGGGATGGGCACAAATTTCATGGATACGTTAATATGGGCACGGAAGTAGAAGGTGATCACTTGGCGGAGGCAAAAGAAGCCTTGGTATTTTTAGTTACTGCGTTAAACAGTAACTTTAAAGTTCCTGTTGGCTTTTTTCTGGTAGATGGTGTAAGTGGAGAACAGCGCGCTGACCTCGTAAAACTTTGCTTAGAATTAATTCACAAGGCTGGCGTTAGAATAGTCGCTCTCACTTTTGACGGTTGTGCGGCGAATATTTCCATGGCAAAACATCTTGGTTGCTCTTTTGAAGAACAACGTGTTAAATTTGAACATCCTGTTACCAAAGACCTCATAGTTGCAGTCCTAGATCCCTGTCATATGATAAAATTACTAAGAAACACATTAGAAATGTACAAAATTCTACTAGACAAGGATGGAAAAAAAATTCAATGGCAACATCTAGTTGAATTGAACAAACTACAAAACGACGAAACCTTTCATTTGTCAAATAAATTACGAGACCGCCATATTAACTTTCAAAATGAAAGAATGAAAGTTAAGTTAGCCACCCAACTTTTCAGCATAAGTGTAGCGGAAGCTGTTAAATTTTGCAGACAATCTGGAATAGATTCATTTCGTGATAGCGAGCCCACGGAAAAGTTTTTGATTACTTGCAACAATCTTTTTGATACATTTAATTCAAGGAATTTACATTTATACGGCTTTAAAAAAGCTTTAAATGAGAAGAACGCGAACAAAGTTTTTGAGTTCTTAGGTGAAGCATCGGACTATATTATCAATTTAAAAATGGAGAACGGCACTTATTTAATAAATAGTAGGAGGAAAACGGGGTTCTTAGGTTTTTTGGGGTGTATCAAAGCCTTAGAACATTTATATTCAAGCTTAATCAAAACCAAAATTCTGATATATTTGCCATTTTATAAATTGAGTCAAGATCATTTAGAGCTTTTTTTCTGCAATATTAGGGCACAGGGTGGTGCAAACAATAATCCCACTGCCAGACAATTCATATCCGCATACAAGAAAATATTAATTCATGTTCAATTAAAAGACACTAACAAAGGCAACTGTGTTGCGTTAGAACAGATATCCATCCTAAACTGTTCATCAGCTGTTGAAAGGATAAACAGAAGTACAAATATAGCTCAAGATATGTCACAATATGAACAAAGTGAGGATGATTCAGAAATAGAAGAATTAGGAGGGCACTTTTCTGATTTTAGTAATCAAGCAATAGGCCATATTGCTGGATACATTGCCCGAGTATTGATGAAAAAGATAAACTGTGATGTCTGTGTTAACGCATTAGTGACACATCATTTTCAACCCTTTCACAAGTTCATAATTGCAAGAGATCAAGGTGGCTTGTTGTATCCTTCGCCAGATGTTGTAAAAATATGTCAAACGGCGGAAACATTTTTAAAAAACGTTGACATTGGGGTTTTTCGAAAGGAAGTGGCGATAACACAAATCATGCGAAAGTTTATAGGAACTCCTTTATTTAACTATATTGCCTCCCATCAAATAGGTGAATATCCTGCGTCCAATCACGTGACTGATTTGATGAAGGCAATAGTTGAAAAATATATAAATGTTCGCATACACCATTTGTTAAAATTAAAAATAAGACTTTCGAAACGCCAGTTTCTTAACAAATACGTTTTATTTCAAGGGCAATAAATAAAAAGTCAAAATAACGTATTTTTAATTTTACCCCAAGTACATATGATGATTTTCACAATTTATTCGGAATTGCGCATTTAATTATTATCACCCGTGAATTTTTTCATGGAAATTGTTAAAACATTCAGCAGGTAAGTATTTATCTATTTGGGATTTATTATTTATGTAAAACACATTTATATAAAGCAAGTAATTTAATATACAAACCGGTCAGGCCCAGCTGGTATCTACATATAAGTACCACCCAAAAACAATACCATCAGGCACCGCTGCACTGGTACGAATATGTACCAGAACGAACAAGCTAAAAAATACTCTTTTGTATTAGGAAAAGAGTATTTTTACTGATTCATATTCGTACCAGCGGTGCCTGACAGTTACCGTCTTTGAGCCCGACTGGTCAGTGACTGATGTAGTTAAGTATATATTTTATTTTTAAGTAAAACTAAGTCATTCTTTCTACAGTTTTACTAAACTCCCAGCAAGTCTTATTTATTTGAATTAAACAAGAAATCGGGCATTTATCGATATCGATATGAAATTCTAAATTCAATGTGTTCTGCACTGGTGTGGCCTTGGTCGAGTAGCGATAGATATCGACCTATGACGCGAATGTCAACCTTATGGCTTACGCAATTAAATTTATAATTGCTACCACTAAGAATACCGCCATCTATGGTCAAATAGCGGAATTTACTCGTCAATCGAAACTAGTTTAACTTTAGATTACAAAACGTCGTAAATACTTTCTACACTAAAGCAAAACGAATCTTATCTATAGAATGTGAAGGTTTATTTCCAGATGTACGATCTGTGACTTATAATAGTTTTGACTAAAATTAAAACGACAAATCAAACGGTTGTTTTTTTTGTAGTGCATTATATGTTTATCGCTATATTTGTGTGAGTTTGGCGACAGCGGTTCCTACAGTAATGTTGTTGCATTGCACTTCCACTGTTTTTTCTGTTCCGTGGAATGACACAATATTTTTAAAAATAATAAATTATTCAATTATACATGTTAGCAACCAGTTTGACTTTGTCTAGTCTCGATAATCTCATTACAAATATAAAAATAAATACATTTATGAATTTCTTTCAGAGTTATACCCACTTAGCATTCGAGTTATATGTTTTGATGTAACGTGTCTAGGGCGAGAGCTCGGACAACTTCAACTGGGGCGTGCGCCGGCGCCTGCCCAGCGAGGAGCGTGACGAGGGCGCTTTCGTGGAGCGCAGCCCGCCGCCGCAGCAGCCACGCGCGCCCGACGCGCACGTCGCGGGCAAGCCGGTCAGTACCGCGTCACTACCAGCCTTCGACAATTCACACCTTAAGAGTCCGACCGAAATCGTTTAAACTAAAATCGCACGAAACTTTGCTCTTTTCTCAAATATGCAAATAATTGTAATCAAACTAATATAGTTCATTTACATTTAACTAATACGTGTGTATGTAGTGTATGTAGGTACCATTTTGTTCGATAACTTTTTGCCATCTTGTAGGTAGGGACATGGTCCCATTGAAATAAATAGGGAACGCTTTTTAAATAGAAATGAGGGTTTCTTGGGATGGAGTGGAATAGGTAAATAAAATGAGTTATGTTTAATAAAACAGTCATCGGAAAAGTGCTTTGAACAGATGTAATCATATTTTTTCGGAAGCCAACTAGGCTTTTCAATGTTTTTCAGCCATAATTCCAGTCTTCTTTTGTCAGTCGGAAACCTGTGAATTATTTTAAAATTATATGTGTTTGATAATAAAAATCGGTCATCGGCGATTTCCGTTCCTGAAAGTAAATAGATATCGTTAGGAAAAATATCGATAACTTTTATCGACAGGTAACTTTTACAGCACTATAAAATTTTGTGGTTTATATAAAACCGGTTATACAAAGACAAATATATTGTTATTACGTATAATAAGATAAGTGACAGATTTTTAAATGTCTAATAATAACTTGTGGAATGCAACCCCACTTCCTTTCTGGTAACACACAGTTTTGCATAACAAACACTCTTTCATAGTTGACCTATGAATGACCACCACTTATTTATGTATCAACTAAATTAATACGACACAACAAAGAAGCTTAATCGCGTTAAACCTCCAAAAACCGTCTAAAAACACGGGAGACAATTCAAACGAGACAGCGGCCATTTGCAAGTTACGTCAGATTTAGTTCTCTTCCCACGCAATGGGGGCGCTTCAAATAGGCACAATAAAGAGCTGTCATTTCATAGGGTATCGTAAGTCCAGCGTACTTGTATATATGGAGGTCAGTGAAGTTCATACATAAGTACTATAATGCGAAAAGACTTTTTCCCCAACCTAATATTATGTTATATGAGAAAACAGCAATATTTTGTCAGTTATTGTGGTTTTTCGTTGTTGTAGCTATCGATTTTCTCTGAATAAATGAATTGAGACTATTGATTTGCAATTCCGAAACAGACCAAATTTAATGATCATCGGCAGCCTACTGCCTGCCTACACGCTTACTCAACGGGCATTGGTGATCATCATTAAGGAATTTTAAAAACGATGTTTATTCGTTTCATTCATCATAATTTTATTATTCTAAATCATTGTTTTTACATCGAACGTCATTAGTTGTATTCCACAACGTTCATACTGTCACTACTAATTGAAAAGGAAAGTTATTCGTTAGATTAGGTCATACAAGACTGGAAGTAGGACATGCGCACTCGATGTATGTCAGGGGCTTCAGTAGGGAACCAGAACACTCCGTATTCATTAATTCAGCTCAAGGTAAATTGGACCCTCAATATGAATTCTGAGTACTGAACATTACCTAACGTAGTCAATTTTTTATCAAGGGTAGCTATTATTTATGACGAAAGAGGGATTAAGATGATTTTGTGGCATGATAAAAGTATCGTCATAATACTATTGAGCATGAGTAAGACAGGGCCGACGCTTGTTGTTATATAATACTGCCAATTATTGTCCCACGCATCGGGTATATGTACATGTGCATGTACCCGGTGCGTCTTGTGAGTGCAACAGATTTATGAATTAATATTTTGTATACATTTTTTACTAACAGAGCTTCTAAGTAGTGTGTATTACTAACATCATATGGACGGAAAGGTGTGAAATATTGTTTTATTTTTTATTATAACTACTAGCTGCCCCAACAGACGTAGTCTTGACAAAATTTCAATAAATCATACAACAATCCCATAGCAAAAAGGACGTGAAAAATAGTCCAGCCGTTCTCAAGTGATGCGCTTACTTATTATATAGAGAAGTCCAGGTTTTCTCACGTTGTGTTCCTTTACCGATGTCAGTGTCGAAGATAAACTCAGAAAGATGTGAATTGAAATAAACAAATACAACATCGAACAGCGATTTCTAAGATTTAAAACATTACCTTTTTTATCAAGTATACGCAAGGTCGGATGCAGGGGAGGCACAGGGGCGCAAATTGAGCGACAATCCTGGGTCCACCCTTGAGGATACTTATAAAATTATGACGAATAGGGATTAGCATGATTTTGTGACTTGTGATTATAATAAGAATAAAGTTTTATTGCCAAAAAGATTACAGAGGGTTTAACATTGGCCCCAAACTAGGCAAGCCTGTATCTTGGTTATTTTGACATTTCTTTTTATACAGTTCTTGACACAGAGTGCCCACGAGGACTCGTCGGACGACGAGGGCGGATGGGACGACGGCGCCAGTGGGTCGCGGGGTGAGGGCGACGCGGGTGCCGCGCACGAGTTGGTGCTGCGCCCCCGCACGCACTCCTTCTCCAGTGCCTCTAGCGGAGAGCCCGACGGTAAGTGAGATTGATATTTAACCGACTACGGCAAAGTCAAAAAGAAGCAGTGTTTTTAGCAGTCTATGTATGTATGTTTGTATTTATCTCTGTTCCAACGTAGCGCCTGTACTACTTATCCTATTTTGATGAATGAGGTGTCAATATATTCCTTATTATCATAACAACCAAAAAAGTGGGGTACCTCTGTTTTATTTCGTGTTGATTGATAGTGTCGCCTAGTATCGAATATGTTTGAGGCCATCAGTATCGAGTGGTCGATGTTGATCGACGGAATTCTGGGTCTTACTTATGCAACAGGAGCTGCTCGCAATTTTAGGGTCGATCCCACAGTAAAAGTTAATTACAAAGAGTCAAAGACCTTTTCTCAGATTTATATAAAATAAAAAGTAATGTGTTATATGGTGTATTGCGTGCTTGCGTGCAGGCGACCGCGGCGACGTGACGCCGGTGCCGGGCTCGGCGCCCGCGCTGCACGACGCGTGGCGCGCGTCCGTCACGGCGCTGCTGCGGCACGCCGCCCTCATGCCGCCGCTAGCGCTCGTACACCGCCTGCACACCGTGCTCAAGGTATCAATATCATCTCCGTACTTACGAGTTTAATGTATAGAACCCCAAAAGTGATTATCGTTTTCGTAAGGTGATCGTACTAACCAATCCAGTGGTGGACTACTATAGGGCCATAATAATCCACCGCTGGACATAAGCACCAGTCATCTCCTGTAGCAATCCTCTGCCAGAAATGGATTGCTATCAAATAGAAAAAAAAACTCCTCTATATTATGTTAAGCCTTCGATGAGATTTGGGAATGTAACGACAAAGTGTGAAAAACCCTATTTTAAACAGGAAGATAACATTCACATCAATATTATATTAAATTGAGTTCAAAACATACATTATAGATTTTAATTTAACATGCATTTTAATTAATAATATAACACACATGCACATACATTTTTCACAAATATATTAACTAGAAGCAACTAGAAGCTGATACACGCCCACCCGCTTCACCCAGAGCGGGAGAAGTCATTTGATGATTTGCAACCAAATAAAAAAAGTTAATACAATTTTAATTTAATGGCTTTTAATTACTACGCATTGCGTTGTATATAGATTTTTAAATATAAATTTGTAGCTATAAATATTTAGTAAATAATGAATGTTAAGGTCCGTGCGCACTGGTGACAGTGACGGCAGAGTATTGTAACTGTTTCAATGTATGAACATACTCATACTTATCCAATCGAAATAAAATATATTTAAAAACTAACATTGCCATAAGCACATTGATTTGAATTTACTGTGTGCTTCTCGCATAGACCCTTAATCGTCATGATGGTAGTGATGGTCATGGTCCCCGTCCGTTCCTATGCGTTAGTACCGGAGAAAAATAATGGGCGCCAACAAATTGTTCAGCGATACAACACCTATTAAACACGATCGTCTTTTTACAACTTCCAAGCCAGTCGTCGTTTATGGAACTTTATGTTGACTAAGGTACAGTTCTTAGGCTGACATCTATAGTGAACGTAGACTTTACTCAATATCTTTATTGTTATACCATAATATGTACTTAGGTGGTAACTATATAATTTAGATCATTATGAACCCTGTAGGGCACAGCAAAGGGGTATTTACAGTAGAGTAGCAAGTTATGTACAGTAGCGTTAAATACGACAATGAACCTTATTTGTATGAAGTAATGAGCGTGTGAGGGCGAATATGCTGGGTCGTAGGTTCGCGCGATGTATTGATGCGGTCAATATCACGCTTTTTAAAGCGTACTGCACATCCCTTTACTCGAGCGCTCTATGGATTAGCTGTATTATACGTGCCGCCAATGCGTTGCGTATTCAATATAATAACGCTTTCAGGGCGTTGTTGCGACTGCCCCGTTATTGCAGTGCTTCTGCAATGTTTGCTCAAGCCAGAGTAGAACTTCTCAGCTGTAATGCGGAAAAAGAATGCTTTTCTTTTCACAAGGTTGCGGGGCAGTAGGAACAGTCTCCTGAAGGCTATTGCTGATGGGCCTGACGAAAGCCCCATAATGAGGTTTCTTATTAAAACCACCCTCTCTGTAGTAGAATTTAAGTACTAATATAGCAAATAATTTAAATTTTTTATTAACATTATTGGATCTAGTTGTCTGTAGAATAAATAAATAATAATAAGCGACTGATCAACCAATTCATACGAATGTGAATATTATCTTCTAACGAATGAAGTTTATTCATATGGGAAGTCAAAAAACATCCCCTATGAAATTGGCGTTTTTTTTTCATAAATAGAGAACCTCGTCACTTCTATAATTTTAAATATTCATTAATTGCTTGATATTATATCGAATAAGGACCATCATAGACAACTACCAATAGTAAAAAAACCTTATTACTTATAGTTTTCTAAACATAAAATACTTTAAAAATAACTCCTTTTTTTGATAGCAGAAATTACCACTATTTGTTTTAAAACTTAGCCAACACTTATTTTTGTCGCTTAATCTAAGTGACATACGTTATCTTAGTTTTTAAACATTAGTGCATTAAAGTTTTAAAACATTAGTGTTCATGGTTGTTAAATAAATTAAGAAAAAGTTAGTGTGAAAAATGCTACTTCTTTAAAATCCTCCATATAAAACGCCAATTTCATAGGTAGGACCCAATATATAAAAAATAATTACAGGTACAATAATATATTTAGTAACGACTATTGCAAACATTGAAAAATTCAAAGTATATGATTTGATAACTAACGGGTATAAATGTTGTAAAGATAACGTAGTATATTACGTGCACACAAACGAGCAATAATATCGTAAATATAATTGCGAAGTGCGTGATAACCCTGCCGTAGCGCATTCATGTAATTGTATATTGGTGTCCTTCCAGGAGGTCATAATGAAGACCTTATCCTTGTGCGCGGAAGGGGCAGCGGCAGTAGGGGCATCGGCGGCATCGGCGGTAGGCAGCGCGGGCAGCGCGGGCGGGGGCGCGGCGGCGGGGGTGGCAGCTGCGTCGGCGCTGGCGGGAGAGCTGGGGGCAGTGCTGGAGCGCGCGGCAGCGGAGGAGCCGCCGCTTCTGTGGGCTGGACCCTTGGTTGCCGACCACCCGCGCGTTCGTGATGCTGTTCGCTACGCTTCGTTGGAGCTCCACGAACATCTGATGACGTTTTTCGATCGTCGAGAACATACACTAGAGGTTCGATCACTATTTTCAAAATCAAAATAACGATAAAATAAGCAAACATTTTTCTTCTTGTTTAGTGTCGATTATTCTCTTCTTCGTTGTTTCTTTTTAAATTATTTTATATTGTATGAGCCCATTAGGTGGTCACGTATTTATTTTATTATTTTAAATCAGCGTTCACTTTTTTATTATTTATATTTTAATGTTATAAAAAGCGAAATAAATAATAGTTTAAGACCCGATTTCACCAAACAATTCATAGCGAGCCATCAGCAAATGCTCTGTTAAAATTGACGTAGACGTCAAAAAGTTTTACGTTCTATGGAGGGATCTTAACAAGGCGTTGCTAAATCAAACATCTAGTAGATATTATCGAGTGAACAAAAACGACCGGTCTGACTTTTCATTCACTCTCGTTTTTATGCAACCAAATTAAAATGTCATGGCGTCTAAGCAAAACGTTCTATACGCAGTGTAATTCTCTATTAGTCGTTTTAAACGTCAAATTCGTAAAAATGTTTTCAAATGAGTTTGTTTTGTGGTATTTTTTGCTGGCTGAGCTTGCTAACAATGAAACTAAGATATCATTGTATCACAGTGGTTTAATAAAGTACATTTTATTATAACACAAATTAACTTCATTTGTAAAACACAGGTTGACAGAAACAACAGTTGCTAGGCAACAACTAAAGAAGACTACTCTTATTCATAGTGCATTATATATAACCTCTACGGTACTTACAACAATTTTTGATTCTTCTAAATTGTAATTTTTACTTATTTTGTGTGTTAAAATGTCGAAAAAAAGTCGCCGACCCAATTTCAGCGATAGTGAAAAAGAAATTTTAGTAGGACTCATTACAAAACATAATAATGTAGTTGAAAACAGATGCAGTGACGATTGCTCATAAAAATGAGGGTTGGAAGGTGCTCTCTGTGATGATGGGGCGGTCTTATTACTAGTGAGAACCACTGTGAGCTTTTACACTACGTTAGGTAACAAACATTTCTAATAATTTAAACATAATGGGTGGGTACCTACTTACGTAAGAAGTTGTAAGTCGAATCGTAGGCATATTTTTATTACAATTCACATACCTAATAAGGCAATTTTAAGGTAGGTATTAACGGATTTCATGGATATTGAAGTTTATCTTCAATCATTTGCAAGACCTCTATATGTACAAGATTCTTTCGATAAACGAAACCTTGTCCTGAAATCTAGATCGTCATATTCTTCAAAATATAAGTCACGTCGATCTTTGTATGTTTTAGGACGTTGAACTTTATTGTCTAAAAGTTGTAAGTTTTCTAAAATATCATCATTTCCGTGTTCAAAAATAAAATTTTACGCTGCTTCCATTTTATTTGACCAACTGACAACCAATTGACAGCCGTTAAAAGCATTAACGGACCTTTGGAGCAGTGATTAAGTTTGACGCTTTGTTAAGAGGATTAACAATTCGTTAGTACTTGGTGAAACACTCACTACGCTTAACGGGCCGTTGTCTATTTAACGGGACGTTAAAACTAGTTTTAACGGGCTGTCAATTGGTTTTCAGTTGGTCAAATAAAATGGAAGCAGCGTAAAAAATTATTTTTGAACACGGAAATGATGATATTTTAGAAAATTTACAACTTTTAGACAATAAAGTTCAACGTCCTAAAACATACAAAGATCGACGTGACTTATATTTTAAGAATATGACGATCTAGATTTCAGGACAAGTTTTCGTTTTTCGAAAGAATCTTGTACATAGGTATAGAGGTCTTGCAAATTATTGAAGATAAACTTCAATATCCATCAAATCGGTTAGTACCTACCTTAAAATTGCCTTATTAGGTATGTGAATTGTAATAAAAATATGCCTATGATTCGACTTACAACTTCTAACGTAAGTAGGTACCCAACCATGATGTTTAATATTATTAGAAATGTTTGTTATCTAACGTAGTGTAAAAGCTCACAGTGGTTCCCACTAGTAATAAGACCGCCCCATCATCACAGAGAGCACCTTCCAACCCTCATTTTTATGAGCAATCGTCACTGCATCTGGTTTTTTTTTTCAACTACATTTTTATGTTTTGTAATGAGTCCTATTAAAATTTCTTTTTCACTAGACTGAAATTGGGTCAGCGACTTTTTTTCGACATTTTAACACACAAAATAAGTAAAAATTACAATTTAGAAGAATCAAAAATTGTTGTAAGTACCATAAAGGTTATATAATTATAATGTACTATGAATTAAGAGTAGTCTTGTTTAGTTGTTGCCTAGCAACTGTTGTTTCTGTCAACCTGTGTTTTACAAATGAAGTTAATTTGTGTTATAATAAAATGTACTTTATTAAACCACTGTGTTACAATGATATCTTAGTTTCATTGTTAGCAAGCTCAGCCAGCAAAAAATACCACAAAACAAAATCATTTGAAAACATTTTTACGAATTTGACGTTTAAAACGACTAATAGAGAATTACACTGTTTATAGAACGTTTTGCTTAGACGCCATGACATTTTAATTTGGTTGCATAAAAACGATAGTGAATGAAAAGTCAGACCGGTCGTTTTTGTTCACTCGATAATAAATAATATCTGCTAGATGTTTGATTTAGCAACGCCTTGTTAAGATCCCTCCATAGAACGTAAAACTTTTTGACGTCTACGTCAATTTTAACAGAGCATTTGCTGATGGCTCGTTAAGAATTGTTTGGTGAAATCGGGTCTAAGAGAATAACTCTCACATAAAAAATATTTTCCTCACTGAATTTTAATGCTTTCATAGCTATGAAAATAAATTTAAAAAAGTGGCAATCTTAGCAATCTTTTTAAACACGCTTGCAGACTTGATTGTTCAAACCACTAAATTCACTGTGCATTTCACAGGTCCTGGAGCTAGCGCGCGTTTCGACCGAGGAACTCACACGCTCCTTGTATCGACTAATCTTCCAGCTGCTCTTGCTATTGGAAACAAACAACAAGATGATAGTGGCTGTATACACTGCGGCGTTGGAAAACAAGGTAAGACTGCTTCCCCTTTTTTTCTGCTGCAACCACCGGCATCGATCACACCGGCTCGCGTGTCTTCACTGTTGTGCCGGAGCGCAGCCGTGCGGCTTCACAGCAATCTCATCAGTTCACGCTGAGCGGGCGATCAATGTTCACTCGCATGCGCCGTGCACCGCGCGAAAGAGTGCAGTTGCCCAGGATTGCAATATGGGGGTTTACGGGGGTGAAAACCTATCTAACTAGCTCGCATTTCTGCGAAAATTCGTTTTCTCTAATTTCACCGGAGCAGAGCGACGTTACTATAGAAAAAACCCAATAACGCTTTTCCCACCCTGGGAATCGAACTTAGGACCTGATGAATTATTATTATAATTTGCCTATACTTCATATTTCTAAAAACAGGAGAGCCGGTCCTTTTCCACATTTTACAAACTTTTTAAACAGTATCTTAAAAACTAGAAATGTATCACACGCATTCTGGCATTCCCTGATAATTCTTGTCCATAAAATGCGTGAGAAAACAGTAGACACTTACCGCCCCACCAGTCTAGATTCGCACCTACTTTTACTAAACTCATGGAGGACAGCGACAAACACCAGCCTCCCAAACAAGCGGGCCGATTTAGACCTAGTTTCACCATACAATGTTAGTTAGTTTTAACGTCCCGTTAAATAGACAACGGCCCGTTAAGCGTAGTGAGTGTTTCACCAAGTACTAACGAATGGTTAATCCTCTT
The DNA here is from genome assembly GCA_963853775.1 of Xanthia togata. NCBI lineage: Eukaryota > Metazoa > Arthropoda > Insecta > Lepidoptera > Noctuidae > Xanthia > Xanthia togata. The sequence goes on from OY970790.1 coordinate 1,979,132, forward strand.
AACAAGGCGTCAAACTTAATCACTGCTCCAAAGGTCCGTTAATGCTTTTAACGGCTGTCAATTGGTTGTCAGTTGGTCAAATAAAATGGAAGCAGCGTAAAATTTTATTTTTGAACACGGAAATGATGATATTTTAGAAAATTTACAACTTTTAGACAATAAAGTTCAACGTCCTAAAACATACAAAGATCGACGTGACTTATATTTTGAAAAATATGATGATCTAGATTTCAGGACAAGGTTTCGTTTATCGAAAGAATCTTGTACATATAGAGGTCTTGCAAATGATTGAAGATAAACTTCAATATCCATCAAATCGGTTAGTACCTACCTTAAAATTGCCTTAGATATGTGAATTGTAATAAAAATATGCCTATGATTCGACTTACAACTTCTTACGTAAGTAGGTACCCACCCATGATGTTTAATATTATTAGAAATGTTTGTTACCTAACGTAGTGTAAAAGCTCACAGTGGTTCCCACTAGTAATAGGACCGCCCCATCATCACAGAGAGCACCTTCCAACCCTCATTTTTATGAGCAATCGTCACTGCATCTGTTTTTTTTTGTTTTCAACTACATTTTTATGTTTTGTAATGAGTCCTATTAAAATTTCTTTTTCACTAGCGCTGAAATTGGATCGGCGACTTTTTTTCGACATTTTACCACACAAAATAAGTAAAAATTACAATTTAGAAGAATCAAAAATTGTTGTAAGTACCTTACAGGTTATAGGTATATAATGCACTATGAATTAAGAGTAGTCTTCTTTAGTTGTTGCCTAGCAACTGTTGTTTCTGTCATCCTGTGTTTTACAAATGAAGTTAATTTGTGTTATAATAAAATGTACTTTATTAAACCACTGTGTTACAATGATATCTTAGTTTCATTGTTAGCAAGCTCAGCCAGCAAAAAATACCACAAAAAAAATCATTTGAAAACATTTTAACGAATTTGACGTTTAAAACGACTAATAGAGAATTACACTGTTTATAGAACGTTTTGCTTAGACGCCATGACATTTTAATTTGGTTGCATAAAAACGAGAGTGAACGAAAAGTCAGACCGATCGTTTTTGTTCACTCGATAATAGATAATATCTGCTAGATGTTTGATTTAGCAACGCCTTGTTAAGATCCCTCCATAGAACGTGAAACTTTTTGACGTCTACGTCAATTTTAACAGAGCATTTGCTGATGGCTCGTTAAGAATTGTTTGGTGAAATCGGGTCTTATTAATCACCAAACTATGGATCGTCATTTTTATCAATAGAATATCAATCAGATTGTATTGCTACTTAGAAGAAAAGCTTGGAGACAATCATGCGTTACTGACACGAAAACCTGTCATTGTCTATGAACGTGTATTTCATATAAATTGTGTAGATGGTTTTATTTAAACGCCTAGTTTAAGATATGCCAAGCTCCTAAATTTCTGCTAGGGCTTGACACTACCGTCAGTCAGCTCACTGTGAGCTCTCACCTAAGTTTTCATGGTGAGATTTATACAGAATACATCGTCAGTTACTCTTGTTTGTCTCGGCCTAGTAGTGAGTGAAGTGTAATGTCTTCCAGGGCGTGGAGATGAGCGGCGCAGTGTGCGCCGTGCGCAACCAGCTGGCGGCGAGCGCGGTCGACGCGTGGTCGGAGCATGCGCCCGCGCCGCATGACGACGCGCGCCTGCTGCAGCTCATACAGAGACAGAAGTGAGACAATATAACAAAAACCGGCCAAGTGCGTGTCGGGCCACGCATAATAAAGTATTCCGTAGTTGAGATGAATTTATCCCAAGAACAATGTAAATTTTGTAGTTGAAAAAATGATTTCCCATACATCGATAAACGTCACGGTCAATTCTCTAACTGCAAATGAAAGTTTGTAATTGCAAAAAAAAAAAAATATTATCTGATAAAACTACAAATAAACGATTTTTGAACTTTTTCCTTTACTTTTGCTGTGAGAACTTGCTTCTTGCCAAATTTCATGATTCTAAATCAAAGGGAGGTATCAAAATATGTCGCATAAGTGGCCGTAGTTTTTTATTGTGTTGACTTGAAAAAATTAAGCTTTTTGTTTGAGCTCCTAAGTACCATAGACCTACGTATTTGATGTTAATTTCAACTTGATACCTCCACGCGTTCCTGAAAAAAGGGATCTTGACAGACTGACGGACGTACGGACGGACGACGAAGTGATCCTATAACGGTTACGTTTTTGCCAAATGAGGTACGGACTCTAAAAATGACCACAAATAATTTAGATCGTTTAGTAGACTCGTATGGGAAAAGCTTTTTGCGATTTCTGACTATCCATCTATGGATTAGTCTATCCATCTTAAAACAGCAAGGCCTCCTAAACCCGTTTTCTTGTAGCTACAACGGTTAAGGTACCTTGCCCTTATTGCCCCATCTAAAAAATCCACCCTTACTCCAGTCACCGTAGACACAAAAATCGCGAGAGTTCGCAAAAAATTGTACAGTAAAGATTTTTTAGGGTTTGGCGTTTTTTTTAGTATATAGATACCAATAGTGTAAAACCAAGTTTGCAGCTTCGATAGACCTGCTAACCAAAGCAACTACTATTTCGGTAAAATTTTTCAATAGAAACCTTACCGCGAATTCCGAGACGGGTGCAAAATAATTCAAAATCGAGGCGAAAATGGATCTCCCTGAAAAAAAAATCCGTCGATTGCAGGGCCCATCATGTCGGTAGAGTTACTATCGTACCATGTTGGTAGAGAATTACGCACGTAACACTGTCTACATTCATTATTAATTTTTTGCGACATTGTGCTAGAAATACCATAAACTAAGAGCACCGGGAGGGCTCATTTTGTTTTGCCGCCCCGCGCCTCTGACTGGCTTCGTCGGCCACTGAATTGAGCCTGTCCTGACTGGACCTCAATACTTTATTGCATTCCACAATGTGCTTAGGTGGTAAACATTTGCTTGAGAAACAAAAGAAAGATAGTAGGTAGAGTTAAGGACTTATCGTATAACTTGTAATCTAAATTATTGAAAAAAAAAATTGTGTAAACTCCTTTGTAATACTCGGTAGAGGTTACACCGCCACATACGAACTGCGCATCAAAGACATGACGTCACACAAATCCTGCATCGCGCAATTAGAGTTTACCGCGCGAACGACATATATAAGACAATCCGACAGACATAACACCCGTCTGGTCGGAGGATCCTCCCTTTTCTATGGTGGATGAGTGAACTTTCTCTCAACCCTCATCCGACTACGTAACGTTCTGTTCCATGTCTAAACACTCATCTGACTACGTATTGTTCTGTACCATCTCTCAACACTCGTCTGACTACGTATCATTTGTTCCATCTCTCAACACTAGTTTGACTACGTATTTTTGTACTATCGCTCAACACTTGTCTGACTACATATCGCTCGTCACAGATGGAGCACGGCGCTAGCACTGGTGCGCGAGCGCAACGCCGAACGTATCCTCGAGAGGGGCGAACTGCCCGAAGATGACGTCACGAGCCTCTTGCACGTGTACTGCAAGGGACTTGCTCAGGCGCAGCCAGGTAATTTTTTTTTTTTGATGTTATTGTGAATAATAAATAATACTATATCATGTAGACTGGCGATGCTGCCTATGCGATTGGCAAGAATCCTAAAGTGAGACCAAACGCAAGCTCGTCTTTGAACACTTCTGTTTTTCTTATAGTACTGTCAACCACACGCTTCTATTGAAAACATGCTATTGACAGCGCCTTTATATTGTAGCAGTAAGTGGCGGTCTTCGTTATTAGTGCCACTTAGACCTGCGTTTGATCGTGAACGAATGCTGAACGAGTGCTGTTTTCGACCTGCAGTCGCATCTAAAAAGACAAGTTGAGACATGTTGTGTGTTTGACAGACATGGTGGCGATCACGCGGCCGGTGCATGAGCTGTCCCAGAACCTGTCCTTCATGATGGAGAGCCTTTACAAGGTGTCGGTGGCCCTGCAGCGCCAGGAGTACGGCTGAACACGCCTCCTACCGCCACCCCCACCTCCGCATCGCTGCCGCCACCCCCACACTACGAAGCTCATAAGTAACCCAACCCCCATTCAATAATATTAATTCTGATGTAGCCATTTGTGTTCAACATTCTATTTACCACTACCAGATAAATAATAGGTATCAATGTTCTAATGTACAGTGTATATCACATCAAGGTCGAATGAAATATTAAATGATGTCAAAGGACATAATCTGTATAAACCCAAAATAACTATTATTTATCTATGGAATTTATAATATACGTTATTGACGGACCAGAAATAATAATAACGAAATAACGAGGTTTAGTAATACATTATTTTTTATGAAATAATAGCTATGATACCAGTACGTGTAATATTACGAACATGTAACCAACGTAGTGTAAATTAGATACGAATTTAAGCATTAAACAAAGTGAGGCCAAGCCGACACTTTGACTAATATCGTACAGGTCAACTTGTACCCAGGACTATTATGAGCTTATTGTAACGCATATAATATTTTGCTGTTTAGTCTATATTTAGAAATAGTTTTCCATATCACGTTAAATTAATATTGTAAATTTTCCGGCGGCGCAGCGGATTTATGTAATAAAACCACACTAATATTTTTTATGAAAATCGGTATACTAATAGTTAACGTACTAAGTTTTCAAGATAACTGATCTCAGATAGATTAATGAAATATGTGCTCTAGAAGAAAATAGGTGGCAGCCGCTCGCAGGAGCGCGCGGTGGGCAGGCCGGCGACCGCACGCCATGTCATTGTGAGCCGCGGGTTGGGTTGCGGATAGCACTGCGCACATTTCCGCTACTCACGTTTAGCGTTATAATTAAATAGTACGATGTAAGTACTAAGCCTGTATTGTATGTAAGCGCAATATCGTCGTGCCGCCGCGCCTGGCCGCGTTGCCTCCACACTCATCGCGTTTCCCTGTAGTTCATTATTGTTCCTTAACAACTGCATATTTATATTTTTTCTTTAATCGTTGTTTTGTGATATGTTTGCTTTTGTAATAATGTTAATGACAATATTTATTTCTTAGTTTTTATATTTTAGCTGCGATGGACTTTGTTTGTGTTAGATCTTAGAGAAAAAAGGACTGCATGTTATTGACAAAATGTATTAATTTTTAAATGAATTTGATAAATCTTAAACAACAAGAAATTCATTCAGACAGTCCGATAGGTCTATCTAACATAAACAGGGTCTTTAGAAATTGTAATAATATTATGTACTAATATCCATAACCAATTGTAAAATGTATTTAATGAAATAAATGAATACAAACTAAGTTCTCGTTTTTATAATGTAAAGGACTTTATATTGACATAGGGAGGGCCTCGACTCACGACCACGACTAGTCGGCACCGACCAGGTAAACTATACAGGGTGAAATTGAATTCATGGGCAATCTCGTAAGGGGTCATTGTACTCGTCATAATGAACAACTTTTACTATGGGACGAAACCTGAAATCGCGAAAAAAAAATCAGCTGTTCCCTACATTTTGACGAGTTATGCGAACATAAATGTAGGGAACAGCTGATTTTTTTTTCGCGATTTCAGGTTTCGTCCCATAGTAAAAGTTGTTCATAATGATGAGTACAATGACCCCTTAAGAGATTGCCCATGAATTCAATTTCACCCTTTAGACACCGACACGAGTCGCGCGACCAACTAGGTGTTTATAGTTTACCTGGTCGGTGCGACCGCTGGTCGTGGTCGTGCCCGTCTAGCGATCGGATCCCTAAGATTACGCATTTCATGGAAAAGTGCAGAAACAAAGAGAATCGCCGATTATCTTTGAAGTGAACATGATTTGAACGTCATGTAGCTTGCAGCCCACAGTAGAACAGAGCAAGCTATAATAGTACCGAATTAAAACAACGATAAAAACTTTTTCACAAAAAATAAAACCGACTTCCAAAAAAAACACTACAAAGTGAAAAATAACTTTGATTTCGGAAGTCGGTGTCTTGGGGGTTTTATTTTCGTTTTTTTGCCACCGACTTCCGATTTTTTTTATTTTTCACTTTTTAGTTGTGGTACCTACACAAAACCCCCACAAAAATTTGAATACCCATTACCTGCTATGTAAATTACAGTGACAGGAATTATTAGAATATCGTCCACATATACTAGATCGGAAAAATACGTATTATTCAAAAACCCCTCATCAGATCTTGACCAAATTTATATGGGACCACTTCTGAAGTATGCCCTACCAAACAAAAAAAGAATTATCAAAATCAATTCATAATTGGCGGAGTAATCGCGTAAAAACATACAAAAAAAAAAAAAAAAAACATACAATCGAATTGATAACCTCCTCCTTTTTGAAGTCGGTTGAAAAATCGATTACAGCGTAATTCAGAATGCAGCCTAGCATTGAAATTAAACTGGATAAGCAATGGTGCAAACATAACGGCAAGGGACAAGTTATTTTGAACAGGCTGTTTAAAGCTGTAATCAAAGCAATGTATAGTCCCGCTCGCAGCATAATAGTGGCGTTGCTTCAGCCCGGCTAAAGCGCCGTAAGCACTGCGTTGTCATTGTCACTGTCACTTGTTATTTCGTAACATTGTTGAAGTTATAAGTTCGCTGTAAACCACCACATTCCCACAACCTAACCTAACCTACCAGGTTAGGTTGTCGGCAGTGACCTGTCGAGTGTCGCAGCCGGCCGTTGTCGACTCGATGGTCGGCAGCGAGGAGTCCTGGGACGCGGTGGTATCCTTCTGCGGAACTGTAATTTCGCAGAAAGAGGCAGCAGAAAGGGAGCGGGAGATTGTTTCCGCTAACCCGATCCGCAGCAGAAGCACCGGGCGTCGGCGGAGGGCGGATAACGCCCTCTTCGAGCCCCCATAAATGGGTCCGGGTGCGACGGACCTGGGGAAATCCGTTGCCCCCTACTCCTCCGAGATGGCGGCGCGTAGTGTTCCACGCGCGCCTCTCTATGATGTAGGGGGGGGGGCGCCCCAGTCCGCTCCGCTTCGTACTAAAGTACAGCATGTCGATTCCCGTAACCACTTCACCGTGAAAACACGTGAAGTGAGCGTGGAGTGAGCTGTCAGTGTCATCTCACCCTGTTGGAATGACAACTCACTTCACCTAAGTTTTCACGGTGAGATGGTTACAGAATAGCACTGCAGTAATCGCGGAGTGGGGCGCGTCGTCGTGGATTGCACTATCTGTAGCCGGCTATAGATGAAAGAAATTAACATTAGCCTCTCCTCAAAAACAAAATAACAATGACAATGCAATCAATGCACAACAATCAAACAAAATAACAGAGCGACTATTATGCCGCAAATAGCGGCACTCTATACACTTCCTATAATAAAATCGTAAACTGAAAATTTACAAATAAACAAAAAGTCATTGCTACGAGATGCAGGAGCGATAGTGACGCCGAAATTTAGTATTAGTTTTTTCTGTTTATATACAGGCAACTGTATTCCTGTAGGCCGGTCTTTCATCATAAAAAAGTAAGTTGTGTCTCCCTTCCCACGAAATGTAGGGGAAAAGTTTTTTGCGATTTCTGATTTCTAGTACTCACCCCAGTCGATCCGATAGTTTTAATTGATCCTGTTTCATAAAAGGATCAACACCTTTTATGAAACAGGATCAATTGACATCAACAAAAGTATTTATGAAAACTGCCGATTTTCTTGTTGACTTCAGATTTTTTTCAAAATCTGCAGATCAAAATTTCTCAAAAAGTTTTATAAGACTACTCCTAAGACCGTCTTCCTGTAGCTACAACGGTCAAGGTCTCTCTCTGCCCTGACTGCCCGTCTTAGTATTCCACCCTGTACCTATATGTATGCTATGGGGGATGAACAATGTTCCAATACATGTCTGTTTCCCTCTACAGGTTAGCGCGAGGTTTAATGAGTTGCGGATTAAACCCCTGAAATGTAAATCATCATTTATTTGTGATTAGTCGTCATATTACTATCGTAAAATGAACCTTCAGTCGAGTGGGACGTCTGATATGAACGTTTCTCTTTTTTTGCCATGTTTTCAGTCAACAAAAATAAAAATATCCATTTAAATCGTTTTTTGTCTTGAAATCAGATAGTTTATTTCATGAATATTTGGATGTTTCACAAGGCAATTTGACAATTCTATTTGATTTAGGATTTTTGTAAAAATATTTTAAATTCAAACTCAAAGCTTTTATTTCAATTAAACCATTTACAGGCACTTTTGAACTGTCAATGGGTCGGTCAGTCAAAAATATGATGCTAGTTGCCCATTCCAAGGCGTAGTAGGTACCTATGGAGAAGAACGGACAAGAAACTCCACGGACTCTCTTTTAAATCAATAATTTGATACAAAATATTGGTTACATCATTAATTTTGAAATTATGCATGTGAGAACAATCTAGAAAGACGTGCCCGTTCGTAAAAGCGTCCGTAATAAAAAGAAAAAATAAAGAATTATTCAAAAACTTAATATAAATTAAAATAAGCCATGGCAGCTAAGAGAGGACCAGTCCCAACTGACGGCGCCCGTTCACGAACATGACGCATCAGCACCATTCAGCTCCACCATTTTGAAGGGAGCTAAATGATCCAACACACGCGCCACCATCAGCGAAATACATATAACCCGGTAAATGGTAGCTCTTTAGTACATAGTACTCACATCCGTGCTATGCAATTATATAATACAAAGGAGATTGAGTTTATACAATACAAAGATGGTCTTACAATCTTCAGCAGCTCCAACAGTATTTTCAAAATGTTAATCAATTAGTTGTGGTTGTGTAGCAGGACCAGCAATAATATAAAAATATAATTTAAGGTAAGCTAAACGTTCTTATTTTCTTACTCCGTAATTGTTAAAAAAAACTTAAAAGTTGCAAATTCTGTGGCTAAAATGATATGTTTCTGAAACTTACGAGAAATTTAATAAAATCATCCCAAAGAAATACTAAGACAAGTAAATTATTTCCAATTCAAGTGCTTTCATATGTTTTTGTTACAGTTTTAACCTAAAGCTAGTTAAAAGTTTTGATATTATGAAAAATAAACTAAATTGAAAGATGCAAAATTGAATTTATTTACTACATATATTGATTTATAATATAATACATAAATAAATACATAAAAGTGAGTATAAGGACGGCAGATTTATGGGACAGTAACAAAAAAGGAGTAATAGGTAAGGTTTAGGAAATAAAAAAAACATAAGGCTGGGTCCATAATGCCTCTTTTACGGATTAAAGATATGAATTAATAAAAAGACGGATTAGTGCTTAATCATAATCAACGTTTAATAAACTTAATGGTTAAGTCCAACGTTACCAGCCCTAGTAGTTTAGATAACGTTTCATCTTTTCTGCCGGAGTTAGAGCATTTTCTTGTGCTGTTGAATGTAAACATAGCCTTTTAATTCCGTTTTTATTACTTAAGTTTTCCGCTTAAATGTTACTACCCCAAAGTAACAAAAAAAAAAGTAACGAAGCAAGGGGTTGATTTTTTCAAAATATTATTATGGTAATTAAAATTGCAGTTACGTCTATTATTATATTGTGTGCGTTACCCCAGCCAGATAATGTCGAAAATCGTCATCTAAGTGCAATAGATAATTAGAAATACAGCTTCTGTAATTGGTAAGCAGATATTTTTAATTTGGTAAGCTGATAGTTTTTTTTAATTATTTGATAAAAACACTTCCGGCTGGAGTAACGTTACCCCAGCCAGAGCTTTTGTTTTCTAATGGATATTTTGAAATAAATTTTATCTAAATAATTAGAAATGAATTTGAAATAAATGGTACAACTTAATTTGTATTTGTATTTGCTATGGTTGCGAAGATATTTAAAATCTTGCTGGAGTAACGTTTGCACGATCGCTGTATCTCGGAATTGACTATACGGATGATTGTAATATTTGTACATGAGATCTGGATAGTTAGTTATAATTTGTTACCCAATAAATGAATCCACTATAATGCACCGTTTTGAAGTTATTTGAGTAAATAGAAAATATGCTTTAAAGGTCCTAGCACTTCCATTATGCGCCCCAAAGACTAAACTTAAACGTTATTATAAAGATAATTACTGTCTTTAAATGGTACTGAAGTTTCATTAGTATCCTATACGTAATTAAAAAGATAAGATGATTTTCCGGCCACGGCGCGCAGCCGAGTTATTTGACCACCGATTAACCGAGTTTACTGTAGTAGTGGTAACTGAATTTTACATCAATAATTAGAAATACTGTTAAATTATATACATGTGAAATTTCAGACTTGTACACACCAATTAATTAACAAGATAATCGAAAAAAAATATGTATGCGTGGTAACCCGACCAAAACTATAATGTTATAATAAAGCGGGCGCGCAATACATTACACCAACCTTCTAAAATTATTAGCATAATTGTACTTAAAAGTTGGTACAGTCACGAACAAAATTAGTTAGATTGAAAAATTAAACCTACCATACTAAATGTTTAAATAAACTTTAAATTGCTCAAAGTAGTGTCCACTATGCCATTCTTCATATACCTACCTACGTTTAAGCATTATATCGATGAGGTAGGTAGGTACCTACTTACGTACCTGTTGTAAGTAGCAGAAACATCTTGATAATATTATATAATTTACATGCAATAAGACTTATTTAGTCAAAAAGTACGTATTCTAAGAAGTTGACTGCATTGTTATGTCGTTTATTTTTAGTATTGTAAATGTTTTATTTTTATACAATAAAACTCAATTCAGAATACGGCTATCTTTATGTAAGACATTTGTGATTTTTTAATTCATATAAGATAAAACAGTAGAACCTACCTACCTACCTTCTGTAAAGTGCTATGATATGTTAGTACTTACTGCACTGTGATGTTATTAACTTATTACATTTTATTATTGTTGATCTGTGATTTATTACAATAAAACTTAATTTTTATTTGAATTTGATCGGTTCTTAATTTTAATTTCAGATAAGCAAGCGACGTTGCATATTAGTACATAAAAAATATCTGTGATTATTTTTGAAGTAAATTTATATACTTACTTACTTACCTTAATTAAAATAATTATCTGCATAGGATCATCATCATCTACATAGTTAGATACTCCATATTTGTTATTACGTACTCATTATTATTTTTGAAATGAATATTCCATTATAAATGAAACTTAGTATCAAAAATATTAATAAAGGTGGCTCCGCCAATTTTCAAAATTTCTTTATTTCTTTTTCACTGGTTATCCGTGAAATTCAAATTTGTATGTTGATCAAAATGAGATACACAATGATAAAATAATAATAATATAAATTAGCATAGTGAGGAGGTTCCTCTCTCTAGAGCCCTGACCACCGGCATCTTGGACCCTGTTCCTGATGCCGATGGGCCACTATTTTTTATATTTTTAAATGTTTTTATATTTTTTTATTTTAATATTTAAAAATATAATTTATATGTACTTATGTAGTTAAATAAAGGAATATAAATTATAATATTTCATTTAAAAATTACCATCTGCGGGCCATTGGCGGAGCCACCTTTTAGAGGAATGAGGAACAGGGTGTGAAATTCATTCATCCTCTATAGCAAAGGGAGGACCCTCCGACCAGACGGGTGTCGTGTCTGCCGGGCAACTGCCCGATAGTTTTTTTGAAGTGAAAACTTTAGGCGCGTTGAGCACTTTTTGGGTGAGCAAAAATCATGGAAGTCCCGTCATCTTCACCGGACGTTTTCCAAGAGCTATATGTATACTGTGTATATATGTGTACTTTTTGGGTGAACAAAAAGCTTGAAACTCGCGTCATCGTCATCGCACGCTTCCCATGAGCTATATGTACACTGTGTATATATATGTACATAGATATATCGGCAACGAGATGAACTTGTTGCTTATATGTAGTATACAATGGAGTGAAATCAGTTACAGAATACTAAGTGGATAAAAGCAGTAAGTATATATCTGTCCTCCAGGTTTCAGCCTATCACAATGGGAAACATCAAAATAAGTTCTACGGTTTAGCCTAGAAAGAATGACGAAGCAATTAAATTAAAAACAAACAAATGAAAGGCATATGTTAGAAAACTTGGAGTAGTAATTTTTACCCGTAAATCTAAATATTGTACTGTGACATTATGAAAACATTCTCACAATCGATATTATAACATAGAAATATCGATAAGGGCTGCCCTAGTAGACGCCATTTTATCCTCTCAGTAAAGTGTAGGTATGGCACGTTTTTATTGTGGGTATGCCAAGTCCATATGTTTTATGTTTTATAAGTCAATGGTAGGAATTCATTCATTAGGTCGGCATGCCCATAAAGTATGAAATTGACAGTTACTGTCTATACTATTATGAAATTCAGGACTTCATAGGCGGTGATTTTACTGATAGCTGTCGCAGAGATCAAGCTATTTTTTAAGAAGTATAGTTGATTTTTTATTTTAATACAATATTTTACCAAATCATAAATTTTATGATTTGGTAAAATATTTTATGCAAATTATACACAAATCTGTAATGGCAAAAAAAATGAGAAATGCTCTATTGGCTTACGGCCGAACCCAATAACCTATTTTCAGTACTCGTAAGACAGGCCGCTATTGATGGGAGACAGTATAATTCCTAACTGTCATTTAATGTCATCCCACAATTCCGTAAGATTCCTTATTCTCTGACAGATTATTGGGACGATAAATTAAAACCATAGATAGGTTTTTCTATATCCAGTATGCCAAAACTGTTAGCCGTTAACCGACTACTATCCTCACTCGTCACAAACTTTCGATTGTCAAATTAGTCGTAGATCAGCGTCGATGGTCTGTTCATATTTAGTAACGTTTCCTTCTCTGTTGTGTTTAATAATAGGAACAATACAAATTCACACGAAACTCAAAACCATTTATTTTAATTAAACCATTACAATTACATTGAATTGCCAAAGAGTCTGTCAGTTAGTCAGAAAGTTGAAGCTAGTTGCCCATTCCAAAACGTAGAGAAGCTTCACCATGGAGATGACCGTTCATCTCCATGGTGAAGCTAAGCTAAGCGTAAGAAACTCCAAGGACACTCTTTTAAATCAAGATATTACAATGATTTCGTCACTTAACTGGATCATCGCGGTGGCCGATAAATCGACGCTAGATAGATCGACGCACACCGCGACGATGACGGCGGTGTTGTGATGTGTCTGTAAAACGCGCTAGGGATCGGTACGTCCGTTCACAATAGTAGGCGAACACTCACTCTCAGTGCGCGGACCCAACTGCGTTTTTTATACCGTACGGGACAAATAACGCACCACACACTGCCGCACTGCAGTGCGCGCTAGCACTAAAGGAACAGAGATTAATTTAAGTCTAACGAACTTCTATAATAAAATACGGATTACAACAAATTCTATAATGATATATTTTAAACATAGTTTGATGACGCCACCCTGACCAATGCGTCATTATATTAGTGGCATGCGAGGGATAACATTTTAAAATCTCATTTTATACCATTGAAACTTTAAAATAAATAAATCTTGGCTTAAAAGCTAGAACCAACGTGCAAGTTACTTGTGATTTCAATATTGCAACTGTAATACATAATATTTATAAAATCTATTATAAAATGTAGCGCGCGCCGAATGGCGCCACGCTCTCGTGTAAACTTAGTTATACAATATTTACTAATACTTAGAAATTTATTATTTTAAATTCTCAGTTCTTTTATATAAAAATACATATAAACAGTACAATATTTAAACATTGAAGGACTTCGAGATAGTTGCTCTCCGCTCTCTAGCGCCACATCGTTCAGTTCGTAGTTGTAAAAAGCTCTAGAAGACTTTATTCAAAGAATACATTAAAAACATGATTTATTAACGTATTATGTTACCATACTTTATTCAATCATTGTAATAAATAACATCAGCTGCATTCTAGGATTAATCACATCCCTGTATCGATGCTTAAGTCAATTAAAAGAGTAAAGTCAAAGGTCGCGGCGCGCACCGACATGCATCTAAATAAATACTCGTCACAGTCGCGGCGCGGTGAGGGCACTGAGCACGAGTGTGTGAGTAGTACGTGGACCCGCCACCGTGCTAGCGTCACTAATACGATCACTGTATAACGAATAGTACAACACAACTGATACAGGGACGGCGAATTTTAGACTGTTATATTAATATTTTCAGACAGATTCATAATATATTATGTACAATATATATATACACAACAAGTTGGCTCACAAACAGAGCTACCCTTACGTGGACAAGACAACAGAGCGCCTCACAATGACCGCTCACCCTTTGTACTGGACGCGTGGACGTGTGGTGTGTGGACGCGGTGCGAGTGACCGCCTCCACACGACTCAGCGTCTCGGTTATATTATGTGCTCGTACAAACACAGTTAGCATGCTATAAAAACAATATATTCGATTCTATAACTCTACTTAAAATGAGATGTTGGTAAAAAATTATGCTGTATATGCGATACTTTATTTACATAAAAACCTCGTGTAAAATATCAGATTATTTGACAAAAAAAGGAGAAATAAATTAGTTCATATATTAATATCTAACCTCTTTGTTCATTATTCATACAGCGAATATGTATAGCTTGCGGATATAAAATCCTTGATAATAATGATTTAATAAAAATATTATTATATGTTACATTTGAATTCATTAATCTATTATATTAGAATGTTTGCTTAAACACTTAAAATAAAAATACTGAATGTCATCCACTTCACTTGAGCGTCGATTGCGACGCGCGTCTGCGCGACGCAGCACAGCGCTCAAGTCGAACTATTGACATGAATATTACAAAATAGTGATCGTTATTCATTTAATACTCTGCATAAAAAAAAAAACATTTATGGAACATAATTTGTTTGAGTACTTAAATAGCGGAGAAACATAATTACAATGAACATTCTTTTTATGCAAAAGTGTTGATTCGACACTTGCGATATACTTGTGTGAACATTACGCAGAGTTTCAGCAAAATATATAAACCAATTGCCAGCGCGACACCTACATACTTACTGTACACTACACAATACATCTGTTTTATATTCTATACACAAAAATCTGTTACATTTAATAAAGCGACGCGTTGAGTGATGCAAGATACACAGCCTCCTTGTGGAAGTTATAACTATATTAACTATGACTACTGACCACACACATTTAATTAATTCCTATCGTAAGATCGTACATTGCAGTAGTTTTAAGATGACACATGAGTAAGTGCACATCACACGATATTATAATCGTTAATGTTCGCGCGCCGCACTTGCTCGCACTGGCTTTAGTCACCACGAGCCGCGTGACAGTTTAAAACAATGGCTTAGTACCGAACTCCGCGTTGCTCGCACGTGTCGACGCAGCCACGTACTGGCGCGTGGACGTCGCGTCGTTCGGGAGGCCCTAGGATGCGTTTTCCGAGTGGCAGTGGCGGGGTCCTAAAATCTATGGCGTCCTTATTGTTTGGACCGCATCGCCTATGCCACTGATGTAGTTATGGGCGTTATTTCACGTTACACTAGTTACAATAACTGGCTACGGAGCATGTAACTGAATAGCTAGTTTCGAATCAAACTGTAAACACGTTATTTTGTAAGTAGTTACATTTTCGATGCAGTCAGTCCTTAGCCTGAATAAAGTATGAAGGGAAGTTTATTTGTGTTACTTAATGATGTAACTGCATATGTAGCTACAAAACTTATTTGTTCCAAAAACTTAAAGCTTGTGATATGTAACGTTTTACGTAGGTATTCATTTATATTTTCGTTTCGCAAATAACTGTAATGCTTCGATAGCATCACCGTTGTTGAATCACCGACTAGAATTTGAAAAAATAACTAGTTACTAAAATCACGTGTTTTCAAAACAGGTGACGCCTTCGAAGTCATTAGTTACGTTATGTTTCGCGAAAATCACGTAACGACCCACCCCTGCACTGATGTACGATTCGACAAATGCAGATTCACGCGTGTCGGCCAATGTCAGTGGCACACTAGCGCAGTATCGTAAGAGAGCGCAAGTGTGAGCATGTGCGGCGGACGTACTCTTGCATGACGTAAACGCGTTCAGTGTTAGAAACAGCCGAACTATGCTGTTAAATCTCAACATGAAAACTTCGGTGCAGTGAGCTGTCGATACTGTCAAGACCTAGCATCAGGTGGAATGACAGCTCACTCCAAGTTCACTTCACCTAAGTTTGCACGTTGAGATTTTTTCCAAATAGACCGGCTGGTGTGTATGACGTATCACGCGGAGAGTGTGCAGGATATGGCGTGGGCTCAGTTGAACAACACAGAGCTCGGGTCCTCGTTGTCCATCTGCTTCACGTGACGCAGCACGTCCTTCTTGGTGATCACTCCCAGGAGACGTCTGCCAAACACAAATATTTGAATTGCACTGTCCTGAACAAGATCAAAGGTTTCAAATCACGTATGCCATTGTGTATTGTACAATACGTGCCGTGATCCAACCTACACTCAATCACATTTAAAATTGAAATGTTTGTGAGTATCGTAAGTAAAATTTTAAATATACATACATTTACGATACAAAGCGAATAAAATCAAAATCTACTAGGTATCATCCACAGGTTGCACCTCAATCAGTTTAGTTCTGTGTCTCGAGTCACACGCCACACATGACAGGTTGCATTATGTGCAAAAGAAAATTATTTTCGGAGACTATGTGCCTAATTATAAATTGTAGTATTACAAACCTTGTATTGATAAAATGACTGGACTTAAGCACGATTTATTTTCGTTAGTATTTTATAATTTACCGAGTATTGAGATAAATTTAATATTTTTATTAGATACGACGGTTCGTAATGTTTGGTGTCGGTAAGAGTGGAGCGTGTCACACTTGGCTATTACGTTATTTTGGTATATTATGCTAAATAGCGTCACTGAGGCATGGGATCACAGTTTTTCTATGACATTTCTTCTGATAGCCTCTCTATAGTATGTTAAATCTCTTTGATTAGCTGAATAGTTACCCGTTGTGCGTGACCAGCGTCTGCCTTAGTCCGAGCTTGCGGAACATGTCCACCACGGTCTCCATGGGGGTCTGGTCGGTGACGGTGATGGGCGCCATGTCCAGGATGCGGTTCAGCATGAGGCAGGGAGCAGGCGACAGCGGCTGATGGCCAGCGCCCGCGAAGATCACCACCGTCTGCCCTGTGATGCCCTCCATTGTGCGGCGCGCGTTCGCTGTGGGGAACGACACGTTATTGAAGAATGGCGCATGTGCAGGGTCTAATCAAATTAGTTATAACGGGTTCACACGGTTCGATTTTAGTCAATCACTTCATTTGAACCGTCTGAACAGACTTTCAATCAAATTGAATTTCAAATTCAAAGTTCGTTTTTGTTGAACAACAAAAGTTGCACAGCTATAATCGAACCGTGCGAACCCGATATTATGAGCGAATCCCCCGCAGCCGCAGTGCCGCACACGTCATGGCGATCGGTATCTTAACATGATAAAACAATTTTTTGGGGTCTACGACTTCTGGACTAGTTACTTGAAGTATGAATTGAGAATATCTGTATTTTTGTTTTAAGCCCACCACAGACGTAGCTATAATATATATTATAGCAAGACATATTGGCAGCTCCAGATGAAAACCAGCGTCAGGCACTAGTTGTCTGGCATTTATGCTGAACTGGGCCTATTTGGCGCAGCCGCGAGGCACACATTCCTGCTAGTATCATGCAACGCAGTTTTACACTTTTTATTTTGTATTATTTCCTTTTATTTACTTTTTTTTTTATTTCTACTTGTGTGCCTTTTAGTCTGTGCCAAGTAAATGTATTTTCTTTCTGTATTATTTTTATTTTTTTGCTTTTATAAATCATCGTAGCTGATGATACTTTATATACATAACAATCTAGCTAAGCCAGCTAATAAGTAAATTAAATATAACTTAAACTACTAAGTAACTATAAAATTAAGAAATCGTCCAATAACGTCTTTCTTTTTCACTTTATGTTTAGGAGAACACTTCATTCACGTATTCTATAAAATAGTCAGCACTTGCACTGCAGTTTTTAAGTTCACTCATACTGCACTAAACTAACTCAAAAGGTTTTACCCTTTTTAGTCTTCGCACTAATTCAGTAATGTCAAGGTGTTGGATTGCCTCGACATTCACATGATGATGAAGTCTGTGTTCATGAGTTTCTGCATATTTTTTATAACTATGTTTACGACATCCATCTTGAGGCCCCGGTGAAGGTCGCTGTTTCTAATGTACCAGGGTGCGTTGACTATATCCCTTAGTACTTTGTTTTGAAAACGTTGTATGATTTGACAATTGCTTTGGCTGGTGCAGCCCCACAGCTTTATACCGTAGGTCCATACAGGTTTTAAAACTTGTTTGTATAACAACAATTTATTGGATATTGACAATGGCGACTGTCTACCAAGTAGCCAATACATTTTTTGTATCGAATATCTAGTTCGGCTCTTCCATCCAGTTTTGCATCCAGTGTCATGCCAAGATACTTAGCAGTATTCTCGTATGGTGTTTGTTGATTATTCATGAATACCGGGAAGTATTGCGGCTTTTTATTGGTGAAGTCAATGTGGAAAGACTTGCTTTCATTGAGTTTGATACGCCATGTTGCAGTCCACTCATAGACAAGATAGACGATTTATGGACTTGAACTTTATCTACGGCTTCCTCGTGACTATTTTCAACAGCCATAATAGATGAAATGACATTATTTTCGAGCTCACGAATATCACAGGTGTATAGTAGATACAGGACCGGACCTAGTACACTACCTTGTGGTACTCCAGCTTTTATTTGCCTTTTTTTTTTTTTTGGGTGGGAAATCATCAAATGACGTCTCCCGCTCTGGGTGGAGCGGGAGAGCGTGTCAGACTCTTACTGACTAAAACCCACCCGTGTTCCTTCTGTTGCCTGTGCAATGCCAGGGGGCCACGGTATCCCTTTCGGACTTTCCCGCAACCCCGGCAGGCAATGGTCTCATCGGACCCCTTCACTCCCTGACACTCTTTGAGGCGCGCGTGGAACACAACGCGCCGTCGACCCGGGCCTGGTCCTTACCGGACGGCGAGCTACCCATTGCTCACCGTCCGCAAGCCCGCGCCTACGGTGGCCGGGAATCGGCAATAGATTCCCGACGCCCAGGGCGTCTCCTCCTGCGGCGGCTAAGGGCGTGAGGGCGCGAAATTTGCCTCTCCCTCACGCGTTCCGCCTCCTCCTTTGCGAGCATTACTGCTTCGCAGAAGAAAGTGACGGCCTCCCATGCCCTCTCGCTCCGTACCATGGCCTGGACCAGGGCCGGACGCGAGAGATCATGCGCGTCATGGAGGGGGTGGAGACGTATTCCGATCACCGGTACATCCGGTTTGACGTCTCCGCCCAGACCTCGAGCGCGCCGGTCCGACAGGCCCCGAGTGTTCCGCGGTGGGCGCTGAAGCAGCTGGACCGGGAGCACCTCCTGGAAGCCTCGATCGTGCAGGCCTGGGTGTCATCACCGGACAGGTCTGCCGACATCAACGACGAGGCGGAGTGGTTCCGGGAGGCCATGTCCGAAATATATGACGTGGCAATGCCCCGGGTCCAGCCCGGACGTGCTTCGCGCCAGGTGTACTGGTAGCTTTTATTTGCCTAAGGTCTGAATAGGCATTTCTTTGTCTTATTCTAAACAATATGTTTGATATATAGAACTCAATGATGTCTGAAAATTGTTGAGGCAGCATTGTTGTTGTTTATAAATAAGGCCATCATGCCAAACTTTATCGAAAGCCTGTGCAACATCAAGGAAAACCGTGAAGCACACCTTCTTGTCCTCTAGTGTTCCTTCAATAGTATTAGTAATTCTGTGTACTTGGTCGAGCGTAGAGTGTTGTTCTCTAAATCCGAACTGGTAATCGGGGATTCGATTTTCAGCTTCGATAAGATGCTTCATTCTCTTTAGAAATAATTTCTCAAATAGTTTTGACAACGCAGGTAACAGTGAAATTGGTCTGTAAGATTTTGTTTCATGAGGTGGCTTCCCAGGCCTGACTATCATGATGGCTTCAGCTACTTTCCACATGTCAGGAATGTGTTTTAACCGAAATGCAGCATTAATGAGTGTGGTAAGCTTAACTATAGCTTTACGTGGGAGATTTTGTAAAATTTCTCCTGTAATTAAGCCGTAACCAGGGGATTTTCTCCGATTAAAATTGCACTTAATTTTTCTAGATACTTCTTTTGGGGAAACCAACTTAATATCTGAATTATTTTGAACACTCTGAATTAATATCCTCGCATTGTGAGTCTCGTATTCATTTGGTTGGAAAATTCGTTCTAAATGGTCAGCGATCCTTAAGGCTTTTTGTTCGTCCGTCATTTTCCATTTTCTTCCTTGATTGGAGGAATTTGGATGATGGGTCGTTTCATGTGCTTCGTAGCCTTCCACAACGAGTAGCGGGTTTTAGTTTCACCCGTTAATTGACTAAGCTAGCTGTTTGTTAAGCAGTCGTTGTAGTGCTAAATTTTTGCGTAAGACGCTTAGTAAGTTTGTTCAGCAGTATTTTATCTTGTGGACATCTGGTCTGATGCCATCTGTTTCTTTGTTTCCGCTTTTCAGGTATGAGACACCTAATTCCTGCAGGGTAGGCGGTTGCTTTGACCTTGTATTTTTTCCGGTGTGTTTTTCCAGGCAGCTTGCTGTATTACTAGTTGTAAATTTACTTAATTCCAAATCCAGCTGTTCCGGAGTTTTTAATGGAACTCTTAATTCTATTGTATTATCCAGGTCTGTTCTGAAACTTTCCCAGTCTTTATAAGTATTTACTAATGTAGGATTGCTCTCTATGCGTAGGATCCGATCCCATACTGATAAAATTATTGGTGAATGGTCCGAATT
This sequence comes from Xanthia togata, assembly GCA_963853775.1. NCBI lineage: Eukaryota > Metazoa > Arthropoda > Insecta > Lepidoptera > Noctuidae > Xanthia > Xanthia togata. Next base: position 2,000,044 of record OY970790.1, read on the forward strand.
CATGTCAAAGCATTCATCAATGCTCAAATAATTAGTTGATATATTTTTTAGTTATAAAATAGTTTTCTGGTAGAAATAGCTTCATACTTTAGCTCTTTCATGGCACTTATAAGTTCCTTTCCTTTAGTTGTGGTTAGTCTTGACCCCCATGCGTATTTTAAGCATTGTAGTCGCCACCTAAGATGAATCTTTGTCCGAGTTGGTGTAAGAACCTCACATAATAGTCTTTTTTTATATTGTATCTCGGGGGCGATTAGATGGCCGCTACGGTGACTGGATACAGTTGAGATTGAATACAAATCGCCACAGCTTGAATTTCATGACATTTATACTTAACTTCTTCGATGAAGACAAAGATTCTCTTTAACTACAACCGCGCTACCATCTCGGGCCGAATTGTCAGGGTGCAGTGCATGGTACACTTTATATCCTCGGAACTTTATGTATGATTCCTTAGTAAAGTGAGTTTCAGATATAAGACATACATCGATGTTTTCTGTGATCAGGAGTACTTCTAATTCTTGTTGATGTTTAAGTTTTCCGTTTGCATTCCATGCCATTTTTTTTAATGGATTCATTTTTTCGGTCTGGAAATAGCATTCGTAGCGCTATTTTCTAGTCTATCCAAACGAGCGTTAGATGAGGATATCAATTTTATAATTTCGTCCAACTTTCCTTGCATACCTTTATCGGCATTAACATTCTCACGAATATTCGCAAGGTTGACAGTTTTGGCTGCAATATGCGCGTATGTTTTCTTGTGAGGGTTTTGTGTCACGTAATGAGTTTGTGTTTGTGAGCTAGTTTGCACTATTTCGTTGATTTGCGCTGGCCTTTTATTGCCGGCTTCTTCATAGTTTTGTTTCTTATGCCTTGCATTTCCCGGGCTACTATACATCCTCTATAAATAGCTGGATGCGGTTCCCCACAGTGGACGCATTTTGGCTTCTCGTCTGCCGGTTTTATGCAATCAGATGTTTGCCTGTACATTTGACACATCTAGGTTCTCTAAAACAGTATTTGTGTGTATGTCCGTACGCCTCGAAGTATGGAGAGGATGTACTTCTACTTTACATCTTAATATTGACATAATACTACATATTTTATGTATGTCTTCCTCATTTCTGAAAGTCAGCATAAACATGTTCAGAGGCTCCTTATTTGTCCACCTCAATTTGTTTGCTGTATCTTCAATCTGGAAACCTTTCCTTTGTAAGTCCTCAATTATTCTAGCAGGCTTGCATGTGAAATGAAGGTTTTTCATCATGACTCTTATTGTCCTTTCCTGTTTGTTTTCTTAGGAGTGCATGAGAAAGTTATTTTCAGTGAATAAATTTGCTATAGACCTATATGTATTTTCGTTCACTGCATTTATTTTAACGTACTTCCCATTCAACATTTTAGCAGTGAATTTATCACCAGACTCAGACTTCCACAATAAGTGCCTGGTAGTTCTCGACGCCATCTACTACTACTGGCGGAGGCGGTAGAATCTATTTGGTTTTCTCTTTTTCTATTTGAACAGTCTCCAGGTGTTCAATGTTGACAGTGTGAGTGGGCTGTGTGTTTAATTTTCGTTTTTTCCTGCTCTTTTGCCTGATCCACTGAGTTTCCCTGGCCAGTTCCTCCTCGTCCGTGCAGTATTCAGGACACTGTGTTGGATTTTTAATGGCTCAGCTGGCTCACTGGTTGCAGCTGTACTTTGCTGCGCTTTATGCTGTAAATACCGCACTTGTTGTTGGAGGCTTTCTATCTAAATCAGAAATAACAATACGCAGCTTTTCAGTATCTGCTCTTTCTGCGCTGTAGTATTTGTACAGCAGTTGCTCATTTTCGGTTTTCACATTAATTTTGGTGGTCTCAGTCATGTTATTTGCGAGTTAATATATATATCACTTAACAAATTCTTACGCAAATGTGTGTGTCATCGCGGCCATCGCGGTCTGGCCGGCGCGGCGCGGTCGGTTTGCTGCGTCTGCACTTTGCACTTAAGTAGAGCACGCGATCGACGCGACTAATCTCAACGAATATCAAGACATATTATGATATATTTTCCATAGTAATCTTCGGGTGACCTCAGACGGAGCTATAATATATATTTCTGGTACGCATCAAAAACTACACAAAAAAAATCAAAGTAAACATATCAAAAGTGTCGCAAGCTTCTCGGGATAAAGTACGTTTTTAGAGTATCGTTGCAATTGAGAATTATTATTTTAACTTTTTTGGATTGTTATTAATTCGTTTTAGTGAATTTCACTATGAGAATAAATAAAAATATTTTTTTTTAATTAAAAATATAATATCAACTGTTAATCAAGATTCCTATAAAAGTGTGATAGCGTTTTTACAAAACCATTACAATTTCTGCATCGGAACTGGAAAAAATTGTATCGATATGGAGCAACGACATAATTTGACACGAGAAGAGATGATGAGAGCCGTCGAAATGTTGCAAACTGGTTCCAGGCAACGAATGGCTGTCGTTCTTAGCACTACACAGAGCGTAAGCCACCACTAGGCACGCTATCGTATCACGGGACGCGTGGCCGAGCGACATGGAGGACGATCTCGCATCACCACTCGCAGACAGGACCTGTACATCCAAAATACTGCTAGACTGAATCGTACCATGACCGCCATGATGTTGGTTAGGCTACGAGGCTCCACAGCTCTACAGGCTTGCTGATAAGCGACCAAACCAAATCCGAAATCGTTTACGTGAAGTGGGTCTGCGTTCCCGACGGCCGCTGAGAGTTCCACCTATATAGCGCCCCACAATCGTAGGGCCCGTTTACAATGGGCTCGCGAACACAGAAATTGGGAGGAAGAAGACTGGCGTTGTGTTTGCATTTACGAATGAATCTCGTTTCGGTATGAGGCCGGGTACAAGACGTACTCGAGTTTGGAGGACACCTGGACGTCAAGAATGTTTGAAATTTTGTCAGTAAGTTCATTCATATGGAGGGAGAACAATAATGGCCAAACCATTATTGCCGATATTTGGATCGGTGGAAGAACCAATCTCATTTGGATCAGGGGCTAACCTCAATGCTCAGATTTTTGCAGAGAGGATTATTTCAGACATGATCATCCCTTTGCGAAGACACGGCTAGAATCGTAACACGCACTCTTGCCGATGCTCGCATCAACGTTATGCCGTGGCCTGCTCAATCGTCAGACCTCAACCCAATTAAGCACGCATGGGATATGCTCCAAAGAAGATCTCTGGCGAGTATAGTGTGCATAACCCACAACAACTTTTTGACTCGTTAGAAAGAACGTGGGCGGCCATTCCTCAAAGCGATTTTGATGAACTGCTTTTAAGCATGCCAAATACTTACTTCCATTGGGTACCTAATACTTGATAAACCTTTCGATATAACCAAATCCACTAAAACATCAAACAGTTAAAAAATAAAGGAAGAAGTATATTAACTATTTTCAAAAATCATCTACGTACTTGAACTTTGACACCAGTTATCTCAAAATTTTGCTATTGCATTAAGCGTACAAGTTCCGGGGGAGATACTTCATTTAATCAGCTATCTAACGAGGTACAAAAGTTTAAAAAAATATTCGCCGACTAAAATATCGATAGTGCTGGTAAAGGTAGAATTGCAAAATTGTTGAAATATAGTTTTTTTTTTTGTGATAGTCGAATTAATTAACTTCTTTTGTGCCATCCCACTACTTTCTAACCTCCCAGCAATCCATCACACGCTAGGCACCCAGGCCGTCATGACCAGGTCACATGTCGTGGAGCGGCTTTTGAGTATTTAACATGACTCACGGTCTACTCGTTGGTCACTGTTTAGTCGCGGCTTAGTTTGCGTGTATTTAAACATACAGCGCACGTACTTAGTCTAATAGTTTGAAATACGTTTGGCTTATTTCACCCTGTGGATGACGTTGACGATCAATAATAGCAGTTACGTATCAACTTTAGATTTGAAAGTAAGCAGTCAAAATCGTAATTCAATTTCTTAATTTGTTTAATTAAATACAACCTCTTATTTTGCAACGGAAGAAAAAAACAAAAATGATCCACTTACTACAAATAAATTGAGATAAAGGATGAGGATGATGTTATGTAGATAATCCAGAAAAGGTATGCGCTTCGGTCATATCCCTTTCTGAATTAGAATGAACGTCGCGCCACAAAGTAGGTGACTACGCGCGACGTTCATCCTCACAGAGGCAGTGTGCTTCTAAGTTTTGTACTAGCAGTGGACCATAGAAAAACAGCTGTTTCATAGATAAGTTCAATACAGTACGCGGTCAAAATGTATGGATCAGCAGATTATTTTTAAAATAACCGACGAAAAATTTTAACCGTGGCGCCGAGGGGGTTTCAGAATCATGTACTGAATCCATGGTATCAGTTTTCGCGTCGATGTCCCTTCCAGCCTGTATTATATTATAGCATTTTGGTTTGTATAACTTTTGCGACAAGCTCACTTAGTATCACCCATAGATAATATGAATAAAGTCTTAGGTTTAAGTATTTTGTGAAAAACAAGTAGTTTCGGCTGCCTCGTTGGTCTAGTGATCGTAGTACGGATCAGTGACCCGGGGGGTCACGATACATTGTTTATCATTTCAAAAATGATCAAAGTGACCCCAATCCGCGGTACCGCACTAAGAAGTAATGCACCAATCATTACGCGTTTATATGAAGTTTTCTATCCGTCGGGTTACCTACTCCGGTCTCAGATTGTTCGTCGATCATTTGTCAATCAAGTTTTTTTTTTTTTTATTACATATTTGTTAATCTAAAATTTTGTAAACATTCCAACACAAAATAGGGAAGTAGCTTCATGGTTGTAGCAGCTCTATATTAGATCTCATCATCACGCGTTCGTATTTCCGAAGTTAGACGATGATCCCCAAAGCGCAGACTTTTGTTTGGTAAACTATATAGATGAGGTGTTGTACCTATGGCCAGGTTGAGGTCCCGGCGCAGCACGAAGCCGACCAGGTACTGCGACTCCTTGGACACCACCACAGGGTAGCCGTTATGCTCTGTCTCCTTCAGCAGCGTCTCCACGTCGTCCACGCTCATCGAGTCCTGCGTGATCACCGACAGCGTCTCGTTGCGTCTGGTACAAACGACAATGACACGTCAAAAATTTATAATCATTTAATTTCGGACAGCTAAATTAGCCATACTTTATTAATAACAGGCTTGCACTTAAAGTACCACAGGATGTGCCGCTAAAGCCTTCCACGTTTCCATCGACACGCTAAGAACTAACGCCACAGTTAAACACCTATTGTTCGTGGGTGTCTTGGGACATAAGGATTGTTAACTACTTTCTCGTAACTCACTCTCCCATATTTAATGAGTAACAATAGAAATTGTATTTTAATAACGGCCAGGACCGTTCAGCATCAGAAGTGTTACACATCTGGGGCCTTATTATGAAGTATTAATGCCATCAATATTCCACTGCGAAAAAATGATGGTGGTAGCGGCCTCATATACTCGTAGCTCCGTCTCTCACTCACACTGGAATAATGGTGGCATTAATACGTCATAATACGGCCCCAGACAGTTGTTTCGAGTGTAGGATTTTTTGGTCATCATATTAATGTATACCATGAAAGAATTACAGACAAATAAAAACAGTATCCTAAATTATAAGTAATCCTGTATACGGTCGTAAAATAGCAGAAAGCACAGCCCAATAAAGTCGAAGGCGCCACAGCGACATAACACTCAGATATTCCGAAATTACTCCTTTTGACAAATACTAACACTTTTTTTTAAAGAACTTTCTATAATATTAGCAATGCATATAAGCAAGCATGTAAGATATATCGCAAATCGCAGTGCGGTGCAGTGTCAGCTAGACGTCTGGCAAAAACAGTTCCAATAATAAAATGCGAAACAAATCAAACAGGTTCGGTTTTACTCATAATTTGTTCTTTACAGGATTTCCATCGGCTTAATAAAGATCTTAAATTCGTTCGCTGACAGACAACGCACAGCCTCCACCGCGCGCTAGGGCTACAAGCAGACATTAAGGATTTTTGAAACCCTCTAAAGGAGTTAATAGTTAGTATGGAAGTTAATCATTCTTGCTGATGGGAAATCCCATCGGGCATACGGCTTGTTAGTTAAGAATGTAGAAACATAAATAAGTAAAACAAATTACTACGATGATAAATTAATTATAATAAAAACATAAAATGGCAAATGGCAAAATTACAATGTTTAGTGCATAGGCGAACGCGAGCAGCTACACCACAGATTAAGATGCAGACGAAAATCAGTCGAAGATCTGTGCATTTTGCCGTGATGAAGGCAGATCGAAGAGTAAGTTGAGCATATGTTTCGTCTTTGTATCTTAACCTAAGTAACAGTTTATCTAACTATCTCTGCGCTATGTAGAATGTTTAGCTATTGATCTTGAATCTTGAAAAATATGTCAATATGTGACCAAGTGATCACTGATCATGTCAAGCTGTCATGTCAGCTGAGCAGCGGCTGTTCTTTTCCTGTTTGCTATCAACAAACTATCACTAAGGTCTACCACGCGAAGCAATAAAAAAGTCATGGCAATGTTTTTAATTGTATTATTATTTTTTACATTTTAATTGCTTTATTTAAAAAAAAATACCGTTTATGAGAAAGCGGATGTTTGATGAGGCTAAAAGATGACAATGTTTATACACAATCGCGAAAGATAAGTACCTATGTTATCGTTTCGGACCCAGGTGACAATTTGAAAGATTTCTTATGCACCCAATCAGATTTTTTCTACGTTGCCCGAGTATTTGCAGTATAACAAATACTATTATAATGTGCTGCTTAGGCTTGTTTTTAAATAATAGCAATTTCGCATAGCATTCTTAAAACTCGGCGTTCATAATATAAAACTTACATTCTCATTCATAACTTCGTTCTGACTAGCTGACTGTCTTCGTGACAATTTAAAATCAAGAAATGCTTTATAGAATACTTTTTATTGCACACGGAATAAAGGAAAAATATATAATAATATACTTGAAAAAAGGTTGGTACAATAGGCGGTCTTATAGATCTATCAGAGATTCTTTAAAGGCAAACATAAGATGTACTGATACGGGAAATTTATTGCGCAATTCTGGTTAACATGACGTCGAATTTGTAATAATTTGAAAATTGTATAGAAATTGTCAAGACGAACGCTCACTAAAAAGTAGTACTACAAATTGGAATCCGTAAAGGTACATTTTCTGATCCATTTGAATAATATACTTTTAGAACAGACATTAGGGTAGTAGTACTCACTTGGGCTGCATGACGTCTGCCGCGAGCGAGGTGTGCTGGAACTCGTCCTTGCTGTCGAGGAAGGGGTACCCGTTGAGCGCGATGTGCGCGTCGTAGATGCCCTGCCTTCCCAACGCGTCGCCCACCCACTTGCTGGCCATGGCGGCCGCCATCAGCGGCACGATGTAGCGCACGCCGCCCGTCAGCTCGAACATGATCACCACCAGCGACACTGCAACCATACAACCATAGTAAGCCACCGTCCCCATCTTCTTTTCCCGGCCGACTGTATTTAGATTGCCATCGAGTCGCTAAGAAGGCTACGAAAACCAATATTGATTTATAGATTGTGTTGATGAGTAGAAGTGTTCTTGATCAAATAACACGAATGGACAAACATGAGGTAAGGCGCCCTCTAACTAAGTGAAGCGAGGATCTTCGCAAGGCAACTGAGAGGAGGCGAGGCCCGAGGGTCGAGTTGAATGACGTGCGATTGGAGAGGCCTATTATGATTTTTAACGATTGTCTGGCAGTTTGAGAACTTTACGCGGCCTACTCTGTTCCTTCTATTGTTCTTCAAATCGTTGAGCTCCTTTAGTTGTGAGTTGCGCTGCACGATTACTGAAAAGTGCGTGCACTGACTGGACAGGTCCACTCAAATCTGTGTGGTTCTTTAGTCAAGAGTCCATCTCAGACACTAATCTACATGGTCCTCCTATGGCCTGATCAAGATTATGAAAGAAACTGTGGCCTCTGAGTTCATATATCTTTCTTCTCAGATTAGTCAGATAGGAAACATCGAACAGATCTAAAGCATGTTTTTTTTTTACCAATTTACTGAAATCAATATAACATTTAAGGGCATGTGCCAAGGTAGCCCACGAAATTAAATTTTCCCTTTGATTTTTGCAATTTGCAGGTCATTGTCAGGTATACAACCTGATTGACTGACCTGTTGATTAAAATATGATTAGCGACCACTTTTATCACCTTTTAATTATTTGAATCAGCAATACAACTCCTTAAGTTAGCATAATCCTCTAATGTCATGATTTCATGAAATAGTTATTCAATAGGAATCTAGTTCGGTAGGAGTTGTATTGATGATTTTTATGATTATAATTCTATAAATAAATATTTGGTATGGCCGCGAATTATATTTAGATTCACATACAACCTGATACTGAAGTGCAAAACACGTAAAAAAAATGTATTTCGCACTGACGCTTTCACCTTAAGAGGGAAAAAGGGCTGCGAGGAATTTGAAAAATAGGTATTTGAAGAAACTATTGCCGTCGCGCTGCGCCCGAAAAACCGAGTTAAACCCCGTAAAGTGCGATAGTGACAACTGCAGCTCAGACCGATTATATCACAAATTTTTTGACGAAAACGATGTTTGGCATTCTTCTTTTTTCTCCTCGAAAACTAAGCCGATTTTATAATTTTTTACATTAAAATTTTAAGAAAGAGTATGTCTAGGTTCCTATTATTTTCTTTTATGCTAAAAACTTTTCCGAATTAGTCTGGTAGTCCTCTAATCACGGCGGTAAAAATGAGGCATTTTTGTAATTTTTGGAGGGTCATAGTTTCCTTACTTATTAATTGCTGAAAAAAAGGAAATGACAGGGACATGTCTATAGAGACCCTGATATTATTTAAAAAAAATGGCAGCTCTAGAGGCATTATTCAAGAAGAAAAACGGGGAATACGTTTGTATGGAGAATCGCGGGCCCATGTTCCCTCTTAATGAAGCCACGTTTGCCCGTACCTGTCATGCGCGTAACGCCACCCAGCACGGCCGCGGCACCCACCATGGCGTACAGCCCGGGCGTGATGCAGTCGTCGCCGGTGGAGCACTCGCCCGAGAACAGCCACACCTTCGGGTAGTTGAGCGCCAGTTGTTCCACGCCTGTCGAACAAACAGTACTTCTTATTGCGCACCATAACATAACATCACGCCTGTAATTTCTCTTTCAAAAAGATTAAGTCCCATGTAGTAGGGGGCGTACGAAAGAACAAGTTTACACCACAGCTTTTTATCTTAAGATATTTCCTTACTTTTTTGTCTACAGCAGAAAGAAGTACTTCATAACCACCTATCACTACAGTGCAACACGGATCTTAACGAACGTGATGGAGCCGCTGCTTTTATAGGAAAATGTCAAAAATCTGTCAAAAGCAGTTAATGTTCATGTCACACTGATAGAAGGATTTGACTCCCGAATGACATAGACAAAAGAGGGCGCTGACGGTAAACATTCGTCGCTGTAGTTCTTTATTTCAACACATGCAGGTGGAACAAGGCTGTCAATGGCGATGTCGACACATTCTATAAAGTTTTTTCATACTGACCAATGCCCACGATCCTTCCCGCAATGGCGCCCAGCGCAAGACTGGGTATGAAGAGCCCACAGGGCACCTTGATGCCGAAGGTGAAGATGGTCATGACCAGCTTCAGCACCAGCGCCAGCACCAGCAGCCAGAGGGCGCGGTACACGCCCGGGCCCGCCGCCGCCTTTTCTATCGCGGAGTTCACGTCCGTGAAATTGCGGTTGTAGTCACTGAACAACGGAATTGTGGTTTCAATGTTGTTTTACCGAAGGGCTGTTTTGTTACTTGTGAGTCACTCTTAAGGGTCGACGGCTCGAACTCGTTGGTGGGCGTGACTAATATGCATGCTAGTCTAATTATTTATTTATTTAGTTTTATTTATTTTTTTATTATATTTATAAAATTTATTTAGTGAAATAGAAAATGATTTATAACGAAAACGTATAGATATTATGGAAAAACTACTGGATGTATTTACTCACAATAAAAATATTTAAACTATTAAATAAATTACCTATTCCTGGTCCCCGTACGGTTTCTATATTGCCATTTTATTACTACATAAGTCATTTATTTACGCCCAAATACGAGTCAAAATTATTGTTGAAATATGGAAGTTTCGACGCTCATAACTTCCAAACCAATTTTTTTTCAATTCTGGTTCCATGCAGGGTTATATAATGTCAAGACAAATTGATATTTTTTTAGTTTGGAACGTACACCGCCGAACACAAGTAATCACTAAACTACATTTGTATGGAAAAATGACGACTAGCGTACTCTTAAGCTGTGGTTTCCTAAGAAAGCGATGCAGTCAGTATATAACAGCGTTTAGAACGCGGACATGTGTGCCCTTTTTAGGACGCGGTAGCGGCGGTCATTCTGCGGCCGCTATTATATGACCGTACAACTTTTTTTAAGTGTTGGCGGCCCATGTGAAATAGAAATCAGTTTAACTAGTAAAGTAGGGCACAAGTTAGATTCTCTCTCAACTCGAATTCTCACCATTTCGTGCGAATGATCTTTAAATATCATAAGTATAATGAGACTCACCACAGAGGATCAGAGTTCGAGATGCCGCACTGATTGAACAGCAGATAGATGAGCTCGCTGGTGTTCATGCGCGTGTAGGGGTTGGGGTAGGCGATGACGGCCGTGACCAGCGTCACCACCAGCACCTCGGTCACCGGGTACTGGCCCAGCTTGGAGAACTTGCGGTAGCGGCACCAGAAGATGTTCGCCTTTATGAAGATCGTTGCTATGCAGCCCTGTCGACAAATCAAAATATTTTATTGGTTATTTATTTGCCCTCTTACAGTTATCATTACAGGCGCTTGTGGCTAAGTAATAACAGCCGCACGTTTCGAACGATCAGGTTAAGCTACGCTTGCCGCGGTTGGTCCGTGGATGGGTGATCATCTTTACATACCAAAACGTGCTTCCGTTCTTCGGGAAGCACGTTAAGCCGTTGTTCCCAGCTGCGAAAATACAAAGGCGGATGCAACACAGACAGTAGCTGTTCTATAACGCACCCGCGTCCGTATGAATAAATAATTACAAACACGATTACACCACAGACATTTGAAAACTGTCTGCAATGTGATCGGTCAGAAAGACATTGTTTTAACAGAAACGACTGCAATACAGCTTATAAGTATTCGCCCTGTCTACACTGCAGGTATCGAACTTGCTTGCGACGTAACAGATCTTGCGATAATAGTAAATAGCCTGCCCAGCTGCGAGAACTTGGAAGTAGCAGTTGGTTACAGTTCTAATCTAACCTAACCCATTTTTCCCAGTACACAATTTTTGGACACTAACGGAAAAATACTAAGGGTGTCTGCGTTAAATCCGCCTTTTCATTGCCTAAAAAACAAATGCGGTTGCACAACAAAGCGCTGTGTTGCAGCTGGGTTCGGGTGGACTATTACTGCTTTAAACCATTTGCAAGATAATACAGCACAGACTATGGGTGTGTGTTGCATCCGCCTTTGTATTTACGCGACCCGGCTGTCATTCGTAGATTTTTCACAGTCGTTACGGGTCGTCAGAAGCCCGAAAGTCTGACAACCAAGGGGTATCGTATTACCCAGTAACTGGGTTGTGGAGGTCATATGGGCAGTCACTCTATATACAATACTGGTATTTAGCTGCAACCGGTTAGACTGGAAGCCGACCCCAACATAGTTGAGGAAAAGCCCAAAAATTGCCAAAAGGTCGATAACTGCATTCTTGGATTTTGTTTAAAGTTATTAGTATAAAAAACAAACGCAAACTCAATTATACTTAACCTACGAATGACACTTCAGCGATAACATCTCCGAGCGAAGGCTCGTGCAGACCAGCACGACGCGACTCGAACAATACAATTTCTAAGAAAACTTCACGATATAACAATAACCAGTGTCGCGTCGCACTGTCGGGGCGCGCTGGTCTGCACAAAGCTTCACACTATAATCACTGCTGCTACGATACAAAAACTGATGCATGACTTTTGTTGCCACCGCCACATTATTATGTTTAGCTTTTCTTCACTTTCATCAATTGATGAGCTGTCCTTATCACTTTGTGAAAATTTCTTGTCCCACATTTTGGTCGACGGCAGTGATAAGATTACTTTGAAGACATGCCGCGACGAACTCAAATAACTTTATTTTTATGTTATACCATAGCAAACAGGCCGGCAGCCTACCTGAGGAGTAATTCCCCTATTTTTAAGAACGTTGGCATGCTAATCTCAATCTGTCAAAAAAACCTACAATTTGGACAAGCTTTTGACATTGATTGTCGCTAAGATTTCGACTTGAATATGAACGTTTTTAAATATGAGAATGCCTTCTGATGTTAGGAGGTTACCGCCCCCTATGGGGCATCTACGATATCAGAGGCATCGCAGTCACAACGCTAATGTCTCGTGTGCCTGCAACCACACCGGCAACCATGCCCACTTACCACCCGCCCGTAACATGGCCGCAGGAGGTTGATTACGACAGCATTCTGTACTTACCCCTATAATGCCGAGGCCGACGAAGGGAATGAGTTCGAAGAAGATCCAGGGCTTGTTGTACTCCACGAAGAACAGCACCGAGTGCTCGTTGCCGAAGGGGTTGATGGAGCGCAGGATGAAGGCCGCGATCAGCGCACAGAAGAACGAGCGCCACAGCGTCTTCAGCGGGAAGTAGTACGACACCTGCCAGGAAACAAACGTTTGTAGAAGATGTTGCAGGCCACAGTTGGGGAGAGATGTCAGCTCTCTCGTAATCATTTACATTTTGACGGCACGGTTGGCGCAGTGGTTAAGCGATTGACTGCTGCGCTGAGTGTCGCGGGTTCGATTCCCGCACGGAACAAATATTTGTATGACCTACAATTAGTTGTTCCGAGTCTGGCTGTTTGTGTATGCGAGTTTAAATGTATGTTAACGCACCCACAATACAGGAGAAATTCCTAGTGTGGGGCAACGTTTTTATAAAAAAAAAAAAAAAAAAAAAAAAAAAAATTGTTTCTTATGTTATAGTGTATTTCTTTTATTATAGCTGTAAACCCTAATTACTGCGATTATAATATATGTGGATATTTGGGTAGTGAATGTGTTGATAGGCTCAAACAAAAAATGGCTGTGTGACTTCCGGACAGACGCACATGACGAAATTATAAGTTTTTCATTTATGCCATTTGGTTACGGAACCCTAAAAACGAAATGAATGGAATCTGGTACATTCCAAGTCTTATTTGTTTTGAAGTCAGGCGTAATAAATTATTTTGTTATGTGAATCATCTTTGCAATAAAAATATTTTCTCACATTCTGAGCTACAACAACACAGTTATAACATTTTGTAGTTATCATCGTTTCTATTGTAATTATGCCAATTTGTCGTACCTATGTTCCAAACTAAAACTTTACATTGCACCTTATCATTTGTTTTTGTAATTCTGCAACCACATTCAAGTTGCTTGCTAACACCAGACACAAGTCAAGTAAGGTCGAACACTTGAAGGTAAAAGAACAAAAAAGACAGGAAAACCATTTACAATATTAGTTGCTTGTTTTGCCTGAATAGTAAGAACCTACATTTTTATTTAAGTTTGAAAGCGTGACATATTGCTGATTAGACATGATTGGAACACGAGTTACGTACTCATATTACCTATATCAAACTCAAAGCAATTCAATTTCAATTAAACCATTTACAGGCTCTTTTGAATTGACAAATAGTCGTCAAGCTCCTGTGCCTGTCTGTTTACTTTAAAATTCACTGATATGTCATCATCAAATAACAACAATTGTGGTCGATTTTTCAGTAAATGAGGTTAAATCATTTATATATATACTAAAAAGAGGAATGCACCCAATAACGAACCCTGTGGTACACCCATTTCGACTTTTAAACTCATTATCGTTTATTTGAACTTGCTGCAGTTTACTTGTTATCTGCAATTTACTTATGTACGGCAAAATGTATAAGTGATTCCTTCTTATGCGTGTTTGTAAACATGCGTGCAATGTTTTAAATACAATTCGATAATTGATGAGATCTTGTTTATTATGAGCACAAAAACTTGTCTTTCAGAAATCAATATTACGTCCTGACATTATCTTGGCAATAATGGGAAAAACCCTCCGAAATAATTACGTATTGAGTCACATAACATTTATAAATCTTGATGGATTGAATGCACTAATTACGAACACATCTAAAACATTCACCACTTTCTTCTATTCTGTTATCTTTGAATTTTCTAGGTTGTCTATTATGTTTACGTCACGTTAGCTTGGTGTTATGTTGAACAATATGCATCTGCAATAAAATTGTGACTATCGTAACCAATATTAAAATTTTGAAATAAAACTGTTTTCAGACTCCTGTTTTTTATTCCCATTCAATGTAAAATTTGAATAGAATATTCTGTATTATGTACAGTACACTATATAAACAGTTATAAATGTAGAAATTTTACATAGGGTGACATAGTGGCCGGTCTTATCGCTAAAAGCGATTTTTTTAAGACAACCCAACCGTACCGTGTTCCATTACTGTGAAGTATTGAGATGTATGGTATGGAAAGACGAGCTGAGCCAATCATATAGATAGGACAGGGGATGAAGATGTGCAGTACTGAGTACATACTACGTACCTCCTCTAAACTGAAGAGTACTCCACCGATGGGCGCTCCGAAGGCGACAGACACGCCCGCCGCCGCCGCCGCCGACAGAATCTCACGCTTCTTCGCCTCGTTGCGACCGTACTTCGGGAACAGGTATGACAGAATATTACCTGTACGAACGGTACCGTATTAATTTAAAACGTCCTGTATGAACAAGGTCATCGTTCTATACACATAGATCGACTGACTGACAGACAATGGACGGTAATAAAGGAGGCGTTGAATAAAAAATAAAAAAAATATTGTTTAAAGAGTGCATAAGGGTATCCAAACTCTTCAATTCAATCATTTACAGGTACTTTTGCATCGTCAATGGAGTCGGTCGTTGAAAAAGATGAAGCTAGTTGCCCATTCCAAAGCGTAGTATATTCCTATGGAGAAGAATGGTCAAGAAAAAGCTTCATTTGGGACTAAAATCTCTCACCTAATTAGCAACAGCAGATAATGAAGGACTTACCAAGGCAGCTAGCGATGTGCACCATGGGTCCCTCCTTGCCAAGCGACAGGCCTGACGACACGGAGAGGATCAGGCCCACCACCTTGATGATCAGCGTCCACTTCCCCAGATAACCGCGGATGATGAACCCGCTCAGTATCGTCTTGATCTCAGGGATACCTGCAATGGGCCACACTAGTAATCCTTTCTATGCTATCAATGCTATTGACATACATAGCATAACATCACGCCTGGAATCCCGAAGGATTAGGCAGAGGTGTACATAAGTATACTTAGCCCACATTTTAACAGTTATATTTAAGTCCCATGTAATAGGGGGCGCGCTTATTGCCATCAACCAGGCACAAATCCAAAATCCGGGATATTATTACAACATTTTGCCCAATTGGGAATCGAACCCAGGATCGACCACTAGACCAACGCGGCAGTCGCTATACTATCGAGTTAAATAAATCTAAATGGTATAACCATTGATTGTGACCAAGTTCACAATGCCTAACACCAGATCACAAATGCTATTAAACAGTACCATTAGATATCATTGCCACGGTCAATATAATAAGTTAAACAAGTGGTAATAACATATAGTACAACTTAGGTTTCTCAAAGTCAGAGCAAGCCTGAAATTAGTAAAGCTGCTGTCAACTCGCATGTTAACTGCTGACCGACGCAACACTTGTGTGCACTGATCTTATGCTCACCCGATCCACAGGCGTACGGAGCGAACATTCTGACCAACGAGGCCGAGAGCGCCGCGAAGATGAGCGCCCATACGATGTAAAACAGGTAGCTGATGATGTAGGCGCCCGGGCCCTCGCGCTGCCCGCCCAGCACTTGCGGCCACGTCAGCCACTGACACACACACACACGAGTTAAACATACATGGTGCAAATAACTGCATCAAAACATACAAGACATTTCGATCCAAGAAAAAGTTGTTGTTTAACAGAAAAGTATTTGTGTCAAATATGAATGGTCTTTTCTGCCGACTATTTGTGCCCGATAAATATATCGGACACCGTCAGAGCCGCCGGCACAATCTGTTTTCGCAACTGCCAGCCGAAACTGTTGCCAGAGCCGAATCCACAGTCTGTCGTACTCTAAAGGTGCTGAATGCCCTCCTGGCTGCCAACCCTGAATGTGATGTGTTTGCAGATGAATGGATTAAAATTATGCGTATATGTCTGGTGTTCTGTGAGAGAAAGTGTGCAAAGGAGTCCACTGTTCCATGTTAGTTTTAAATTATATTATTGTCAACGTAATTTTTGTCTCTATGTTAATTAATGTAATTGGTGTTGTACCGTTTTAACTATAAATAAATAATAATGAATAACCTTACATTATAGGGGTTAACATCGTATACTATAATATTAATATAAGTATTAGTTGAAGGTCTCGTTTTTTAGGCTCATTTAGGAGCCAAAAAAAAACAAATCACTTCATTCAACTCAAACGTGCAGCACATTATTTATTTAGAGTCGGTACAATTTTTATAAACTATATTGGTGTGTTTACCAAAATGTAATAACAATGCAGTACCCACCTGAGAACAGTTTCCAGTATCGAAGGTAGTGTCAGTGTCGGACCAACAGCATTGCTCCCTGTTGAGCCAGAAGGCTTGCGGACAGATGCCGAACTTGAGGTCGGTCATCCACGAGGCCCCGATATCGATGACCCCAGCGACTATGCCCGTGCACACGCCCACCAACAGCACGCACACCCATCCCGACCACGCGTCGTGAGCACCCTGTGTAACGACAGTCATCATTGTTTACAAACAGTGAGATATATGAAGTGACAGAAATTATCAGCGTTACCTAAGAAGACTAACCTTTATGAGATCCCATATGGAGTCCTGTCTCTTCTTGACGATGTACCTGTGTCGCATGCGGTCCCGAGCGATGTCGCGTTGCCAGTCAATCGTGTGGAAATCATCGTATTGGCCGATCCCCGGGATGTCATCGTCGCCTTTGTATATTAACATTTATATTAGTACATATTGCTGCTATTGATTTGCAATATGTGTAATCAGAAATGAGTTGGTTTACATGGTTGTTAAATTATATTCTGTATGTAATGATAATAAAAGAAACAGGACAGATGTCTCAATGAAACAACACAAAGTCTTGACTGTTAATACTGAAAGGTAATCAAATAACTTTGTCACAATTTAGTAGCAGTTATGTAAAAGTAACTGTTTTAATCAAAGGAGACCATATTCACTTTTCATAAAAAGTTGGGCACAAAACCCAAACAGTAAAAAAAAATGTGTTACTTATAGTCCTCCTAATCAGTTTTTACTATGGCGCCGAATCTCTAGGACCATACCGTATGCTGTTTTTTAGAGTTGAAAAATCTAGTTACCTTGAAGGCATTTATCGCTTCTGGGAGGAATATTTTAGTGACGGAGCCTGTTTCTGTTTACAGACAGCTGAACAAATAAAATGTGTGCCATACAATGGTAGATAAGGAGTATTATCATCATAACTAGATTATATTGTTTTCTTTTTCATTTCTTTTTTTCTTTGCCAATATTGTCTGAAGAAGTTATTGGGATACAACTCCAGTATAATCTAGACAAAAAATTATGAAATTAATATTCTTAGAATTTTGCTATATAAAACAATAATCTGTCGTATTGACAGGTGCTATTACTGATATGATATTCCTTTGTAGACAATGAAATAATGTGGATAGTGATATTGTTAAATTAAAATTAGCTAATATCAATAGCATCACAGTGTAATTATTATGTATAAACTTAAACGAAGGAAAAGGAAAAGGCTTATAGCAGGTGGAGTTCTGTAGTTCTGCCAACCCCCTTGGGAAGAAAGCATGGGTTTATGTATGTGAGTATGTATAATTGTTGGTTGGTCGCATACCATGCAGCTATTATACCTTTATGTTGGTCGTTGTTGTTGTTGGTTGTTGGGTTTATAGGTATGATTTTCACTTTCATACGAAAGTGAAAATCATACCTACCAATCAAATATTTACTCAACATTCAATAACACACACTGTATTTTACTTTGCTTTGAAATATTACTTTTACAACCAAGATAAAACATGATTAAATCAGTGCTATATTTCAGCCACAATAACTTGAGAAAATTATGCAATAATAAGCTATACATTGTTGCAATTTTGTAATTCATTTAATTAACTAAGGCCCATATTACAGAACCTCACTCAGGGCAAGCATTACTTTAAAACTAGTTTCAACCAATCTAAAGGCTTTAAACGTGTTATAAGTAATGCTTGAGTTTTGAGTGAGGCTCTGTAATATGAGCCTTAGTCATCACAAACTATAGATGACGCTTTGCCTATTAGTCTGAGAAGTAAATGACATTGTGTGTATGTGTGTCTGCCATTATTTATGTTTGAAACTTGCACAGGTGGCTGTTTTTTAGATTTAAACTAATATCATTAAGACATGTGAAATCACGTTAAATTAACTTTTCATGGAAAGTTCATATTAAAGCCAGTGGCAGTGTATGTAACCCATGTGTCTACCTAAAGAATAGCTCAACAAAAAAGCAAACCAAATAACCTTGTAATGTAGGTAAATAATGGTTAACTTACTTGACATTCCGGAAAATAGCACTGCGTCCCCTGCAACAATAGCGCACCAATTTCAACAATTTCTTACAGAATTATACATTAGACAACGCTAACAGACACATAAAAAACGTACAAGCTAAAACTATATTAATACTACTATCACAGTGTGTATTGCTTATTCTTAATTTACGATACAGAAGAGGTGGACATTGAAAAGGTGGAAAGAATTAAAAGAAAACAAAAAAAAACAATACTGCGACAATCAGGTGACGCAGACGCAGCTTGAAGCGTCAAAATCCAAATGTCAACGTCAAAATGTTGCCAGAGGCTGTGTACCGAAACTACCAAAGTAAATAAATAGGTATGATTTGTTTCGTACGACTTTATTATTTACCATAGATAACACGATTTTTAACCGTCAGACATCCTTTAACGTATGTATAAATAAGTTAGTTTGACTTATTTTCTATATAAAAGCCGTCTAACTGCCATAGTATAGTCCTCGGATAAAAGAACCAGACTATTGAAAAATCGGCGCATAACCGATGGTGCGATATTGTTACAGCTTGGCAAAAAAGAGTAAAACAAGAGGGCGGGCGCTACTATCGCACTTAGATCATTGCGAATGGGAAATTAGTAAAAGGATTTAAACATATTGTTTAAAACACTGCTTGTGGGTGACTAAAAACCTACTAGCACTTGTCGGCATCATCATAGGACTGCATTACTTAAGTAAAATATTTAGTTCCAAATGTCACCACGTAACTCTTTTTTATCGACCTGTACTTACATTTTAATTACAACAAGCCAAGGAACAATTTTGTCTAAAAACGCTGTCATATTTTATTAATGTTGGCTAAAAGATCGAACAGTAAAAATACTAAAACACTGAATATTTTTTTAAGGTTTACGTAGAAAATACTTGAAAGGAAAACACAACACAGCCTTGAGATGTTAATGAGACGGCTGATGACGACACGGCGACGTCGCCGCGTCACCGTCGGTCACGTGCCTACTAGCCGACCATTTCACCTTTAGATGCAAGTGTTACGAAATGCAATATTCTCATATTCAGGGCCAGGTTTCAATATTGGAAACGCTGATTGGGACTTTGATCAAAATGCGGTGCAAAGTTTTTGAAGTCTAATAAAATGCAACGCAGTTTGATAGCAAACCCTCCCATAAAACAATCATCTGTTAATCGGTTATTTAATACAAAAAGTATGAGAGAACATAAATATTATTCTAATGTTACCCCGCGGCCCCGCCCCTTTCATCTAGTACGAAGGTGCTACTACGTGGTGTACGTTAGTTACCAGTGTGAACGATTAGGTACCTATACAATGAATACAATATGCGCGTGGCTCTTTCAAGAGATTGATAATAATCGCTTATCAGCTCGAGATAACTGTAGAAAATCAATTTACTGTAGTAATTGAAACTAATAAGTTGTAAAAACAACAATTATTTTACCTACATAATCTACGGGGACGAGGGGTTCCGTGTCCCCTGGTTCTAGTTCCACTGGCTCCATGTCCTCGTCACTAAAATCACTGTTTGCACTGAGCTCTGACACAGCACTGGACATAACTAACACATTATCTAATCTCACTTTGTATAGAACAGCATTCGATAAACCCCTTATCGATAATAATAATACCTAATTATGATGATTCATTTATCATTGTTATTTTATTGAGATCGTGTTTCATTTATGGGTAGTTTCTCTACACCATGAAAATAAATAAGAGGTGTCGGAAACTGGGAATGCATAACCCGAAATCGTTGTAAGGGCCCGCGAAAACTTTATTAACTACCTAGAGTATTAAGCGCGAAAAGATTTCAGTGAATAAACTGTTTTTTCATGGCATTTACAGTTTCCGCAAAACATTTGACGAATTCGCATGGAATAAGGAAAAGCTGGAATTCTACAAACTGTACAGCAGACAGTTTTTTTTTTTTAATGGTTTGATATAAATGTATACTTAAGTCATAACATAATATTTTCAAAAAGAAACTTATGGGGAATCGACCCCGACGCCCCGAGCGGTTGCTTTTGGTTATCCGGCTAAACTCCAGGAATAGCTTCCTCCAGGAAGAACAGATTGTCTGAAGGGTGGGAGTTTCCTTCTACGAAATGATCATGCAGCGGGCAATCTAGTGGTGGCTGTCTACTTTTGGGTTGCGGAAATGCGGACGCTTAATGCTGGAGTCGCAAAGAGATCCTGGTGAAGCCAATAGCGCCTTTATAGATAGTCAAGCCATGGGCCCGATGTGTTCCCATCGGCAAAAATTACGAACTTCCATACAAACTTTCATCCCTGTAAACGCTTCAGGCGAATTTTAAAATAGTTCTGTGCCCAGAAAAAACTACAACTGTGATTCACCCAAAGCAACATGCTAGTAGGTAGGAAAGTGGATATTTTGGTGGTAAACCGTGAAATGTTTCAAATGTTTTCATCGGCGAGGCCTATATTCGTTAGAGAATTTATACTGCGGTGTAGAATTGCAGTTTTAGGTCAGCGTCATCTCTCTCTTTTTCCTGTAATCTTTACATAAACTTCTATCACAGAATAATTTCAGATTTTTCTCTATGTAAACTTCGGAAATAAGGGGGGGACAGTATTTTTTTTTACATTTTTCGTCAAATGTCGAAAACAATGCGTCGTAAAAATAAAGAAAAATGTTTAAGAATGTGCGAATAGCGCTCTTTCATATGACACCCCACAAGCCCTTAGTAGCCCCACTTCGAATTTTTAAGACCCCGTACAGTCCCTGTAGTAAAAAAAAAAACTTTCTAGTTTGCAAAATAGTTGGGCAAACGTCATCTAATACCATTCCAAATTTCAAATTGATAGTATTTGTAGTTCTTGAGATATCCAGCTGTGACAGACAGCTGAGTCACACCATAGGGTTCCATTTTACCATTTTGGTACGGAACTAAGAGTATAAAAAGATACCTAGGCAAAGTGGAATGTTGATGAGCATTTTCATACATTTAACATTGATCAATTTACCAAAATCTTTAGTTTGTTAAGACTAGTATTTTACCGATTGTACTAGGTTCTATGATCAAGCATGTACCACATGGGGGTAGTAACATTTTTTTGGCGGGAGGGGTCCGAATTCGAGAGGAGCAAGATCATATAGCTCTGAAACCTACGTTCAATAAAAATATAGATTTATAAATAAGCTAAATTTTTTATTAATAAGGGTTAATCCCTCGCCTGGTTACGCCCATGATGTACTCGACATACAAACTAACTTACGACTAACTAAGACAGGCAAAGACTATATTATTAGCTTACCCGCAGAGGAACTGAAGTATTGAGCGATGTAGTCTTGAAAATAAAAAATATTATTAATTACAATTTAATATATTGACCAGTTAACGGCCTACAATAATTATGAATATGATCAACTTGTTAAGTAAATACCTACTGACCGTGCGAACTGTGAACCCCTTTAATTAAACAAATCGCATTGAACGGTGTGATGGAAACACGCAATTATTATTGATAATTTTCCAATTAAATCCAAGGTTCTTCATTCAGAAATCGTATTTATTACTCTGCATTGAAGACTTCGGGCAATAAAACTAAACATTGTTAGTTTTGTTAGACGTGCCTTTTGCGAGATCTAAGTCAACAATTAATGGCTCCGTTCATAGAGCAACACTGGCCATGTGTTGCTCTATGGATCCGTTGAACCACAACACCACCAAAATATTAATATTAATAGGGACCTATCTAGACAACTGTAATCTGCTTAACAAAAATAATTACATCGCGAAAGTTATACATTTAAATTTCTGTTGCACCAGATTATCTTCTATCTTTACACTCGTACATCGTGAAAGGTGGACGCGATATTGTCAGACCTAACGATCTGTTAGGCCTGACAATATTGATAGATAGAGCCACACAGGTACTCCGCGTGTTTATGACTAACAATCGATAAAAAAACTCCTCTGCAGCCGCATATCATGGCCACTAGTAGGCACTGGTACTTACATCGGCGAGTGCTAGCTGACATTTGGCAAATACTTAATTCAATTTAATGTTTTGTAATGTTAATTTATTTACACACTAACAGACAGCTGTGCTGCTGGGGAGTTTGTTGCACCATTTATTTCCAGCTAAAGCACTAGGAAGTGGTTTAGGGCGGGCTTATTGGGGGTCTTATTTAATTTCGACGTTCAAAACAGCTGATTCTCAGACTAGTTTGAATACCTAAATGAATTTTGTATAATTGTACACAATCCTACAATGTATTGACATAAAATGCCTGAAGCATTAAGTCCGCCTTAGTACTGGTTTTATTAACCGGTGCATAAAATACCTAGAAGATGAAAGGGATATTTACAGCTGGCACTTGCGTTGGAGTTCCTCCCGCCGTGCTCGTAGAGCTGGAAAGTGCCGTGGCTGGTGGGCGTGGTGTTGACGCTGCCGGCGGCCGCCTGCTGCAAGCCGGCCGTGATGTCTACCATGTCATCCTCACTCGCCGCCTGCACGCCGCGCCCATTGCTGGCGTTCGCACCCTGAACAATAAAACCCGGACTTTAGGAAAGAGACGCGGGAGGTAAAAAAAAAAGCAACTTACATTATAAAACGTTAAACATAATCCAAATGTTTTCTTTCAGAAACATAAGGATAATTTACAATAATGCCAACATGAATAGTCGTATCCAATTCAATGGTAAACCAGTATAATATTTTAAAACTTGAGAGGTCATTTTGTACCACTGTGTACAAACAGCGCATGTGATGTGGGTGATAGTACGCTGTCAGTATACACAGTGGTACAAAATGATTCGAAGAGAAATAGCAACAAATTGAATACTAATACTCTTATACAATGTGTAACTGAATTAAGCACAATAAGAAAGTAGTTTGTGCAGAATTGTTTACTGAATCGATATCTGTCATTTTTAATATAGGTATTTTTTTTTTATCCCAAAAATGATTAAACCTACATACCCACATTACAGTCACGCAGTGTGGCTCACACTGCCGATGTACAGTCAAAGCAAACGCTTGAACCTTATCTATGCGTGTGCGACTGTGTGCGTGCGTTGATTTGTAATGTGACCACAATTTCTCCCACAGTCAGTTTAACTAATTGAATAAAAATAAACAATGTTTTATATCTACATGATAGCTTATTTTTGTTTTTTTTATTCATGACCATGATAGATACAAGTCTTTCAGACGAATACATAGATTGGTTTTAAACTTCAATATTTAAATGTAATAATACAATAGCTAAAGATTAGTAAAGATACCTAAACTAATGTGAATAATCTGTTTTCACATCAATATTTTTCATTACTTTCTGTTCATATAACTTGCCGCTCTTCCGGGTTGGGTGGGTACATCTCAGTGACATCATCGTCTTCATACTAATTTAAATTACTTTTTTTTTTTTTTTTTTTGTAGGGCATCTCGTAGCTCACCTCTGAGGTGATGACTACTTAACCGGTCAATCCTGCGGCTGCCTTAAGCTACTAACTCAAAGCCTCCAGCCAGGGGCAAAACTATTCTAAATTAAAACTAGGCGAACGCTCGCTAAGGGCACCCCCTGTGGGGTACGGACCTCGGCTTAGGGCGTCGCTGGGGGGAGGAGAGCAAGTTGGGACAGGCTGGATCAAAGATGATTCATTATTATTAATCGGGGAATTTAAGTCTACATTTCTCAGCAAAACGCGGGCTGGCGCTTCTGCGAGCAAGGGTCGGTGGGGAGTATTATTCACTCGGGCGGGTCGCGATCGCGGAGGACCTCGGCGGCGAGGTCGGAATGCGGGTCGGTGTCTGTGTTTTTTGTGCACTGTACTTGTGGCCCTATTGCTCTCCTGGAGGAGGGTTATGGGGTCGTCTGGGTCGGTAAGGATTTGCCTTGGGCGGCGGGTCTGACTGATTCTACTAGTGACATAATTGGCGGCCTCGACAAACAGAGGGTTGCGGTGTTTGGCGGCGGACTCAAAGAAACGCTTGGAATTGCGTTTGAGAAATTGGTGGATTGTGGGGATCTTTAGGTCGAGGAGGATCTCGTTCCTAACGTACCAGGGGGAATTTAAATTACAGCATTAATTTAACATTTATACATTGCTGATTAAAAAAAAATTTGGTAAAAATTCAGTGTTGCCAGTGTAGGTAAGTATGTACTATGATTATAGCATAATATACTAATTGGGGTGTTTGGTGGAGTGCGTTTTCCGGGACATGTTGTCTATAGGGTGACTGTTAATTAGTGACGGATACTTAAACACGTGACTTTACTCATCAATATGAAACAATTTCATTTTTATCGGTCACTAATTAACAGTCAACCTATATGTACTTATACAAAATTATTGTAGGAATTATAATACCTAACCCCCTTCCTACATATTTTTTTCGAAACTTAAGTATAAATTGTGTGCATTTAATTACTATTTTCAATCGACTTTGTTTTTCCAAGGAGTGATAACCTCTAACAAACCAGTTGTAGGTATAATCATATCAGAATAATCAGTGTTTTAAAGAAAAATAGGAACAAATTACCTACAATAATAAACAAGATTTGATGTAAGCCCTATCACAATAATGCAATTTATGCATTCTAAAAATAAAACGTGAAAATAGTCGAAATTCTAGTCGATTGTACCATTTTCCAAAATCTGTGAATGCAGTTAGCAAAATAATGAAGGCGACTGAGAAGGACTGTCGCCGACGAACGTTTTCCTGTACTTGCCTTTACTGCCACATCTCTAAAATCCACCCTGTATTTACATAAATAAGTATCTTGAGCGAATGAATGGGTATTGCCGGCCGGTGGACACCTGCCTACCGCACAACAGTGCGTCAGTGGACCGAGCAGCACACTGACTTAACATTATAACCGTACATAAAGTCTTACACAATGTTTGAATTCCTGCAGTCACAATTCCTGCGCGCAATTATGATGATTTCTGGGACATCATTTACGAGTATCATAAAAGTAATTTCGAAAACTAGCCGAATAAACTGGTAACATCCAAGAAAATTTCGTGCTCAGCACAGGACATCTTCCGCTGCCAGCGTAGGCGCCGCGGGCCACCTCTGATGGTGTGCCCATACCATCCAGAAGTTTGATGAAAGTTTGCGATGGACACGAGCATGCCCAGCAAACTAGCTAATTTGCTGGGCATGCTCGTGTCCATCGCAAATTTTCTTCTGGATGGTACCTAAAGGCGACTTGGAGAGTCCTATGCCGCCATCGCAATAGACTAAGGAAATGTTGCACACAACAACTAAGAACTTTTGTTTTTCTGCAGTTTCAGTCTCAACTTTCAGTTACTTGATAAAATAAACCAAAACGGAATGCAGGACCCACATAGTGCGTCTTCATCTGCCATTAGTTACAGTATCTGTAAAGTTACCACCATAGCAACGGGTTTTGTCGACGCAAGAATAATAGACAAAATGACAGATTGTAATTGTTGGACTGTCATGCGAACGGAAGGAATAGAAAGTATCAATCATTAGGTAAAGTTAACGAATCAGCAACTCGGGAAGTGTGGAGGCGGGCGGCAAGACTCACCATTATGGACGCGCTGGATCTGACTTCTCAATTAGGTACGTATTCATTTTCCGAGCGATTGTCACCTCATTAGGTTAATAGCAAGATTGAGACAGAGACTAAGAACCAGCACCGGCGAGGTGGGCCTTCATTTCGTTCTAAAGGAAAAACTATTGCCAACCGTTGTTTGAATAACAGGTACAGTTGCATCGCGGCGGACATTCACATTCAGCTCAAAGAATATGTAACTTATATAGCTCTAAATTTACTATGGTTTTATATTTTTATAGCTGAATTTCTGAGAACAATACTATTTCATTCCGATACGATACCGTGCACCGAATTACAAGGATTTGAGAATCATGCATGGTAAAATTAAATGATGTTGATGGTGTACTAACGTGTCCCGGTCGGCTAGTGGCTGCCCGGAGCAGCCTATACTGGTTTTTCCCACCTATTTTGTTGGCTGATAGTGAACGAGAAACGACCCCTCGGCGCGATGTGGCCAGCGTACTGCGCGATGCATACGGTTATTGCAATGGTGGCAATTTGGACTGATTGGAACATCTCTGGACATTGTGCGACTACAATGTGCGACTGATACGAAAAGAGCTGAACTTCCGCATCGAGCGACGTACGAACGGGCCAAGAGCGTTACTTGTGGGATCCATGTCTAGCTGCACCGGCCCTGACAACTGACACTTGTACAAACACAACATAAGTACAGAAACTTACGACTTCTGCCCGTGGGGCTAGGCAGAAGCTACAGAACGCTACCTGCTACTTTACTTAGATACTCCTAAAGATACAAGTTTCCCTAGTGCAAGCAATACTATCTAGAGGAAACGGTGTTTTAACAGTCACTTCCGAAACTATTATTTTAAAAAAAATGTAATATCGTAAAACGTGAGCGCTGCGACCCGAGGATATCGATTGATGCAGCACGACGGCACGAGTGACCTACTGCCACGTTTACCACCCATTTAATGGACCTAACTAAAACTACGACTGTACTCACAAGATTATTGTACATTATTAATACGTTTGTTTAAGTTATTTGTGTCAGAGCCTCATTAGTTGACGAGATAACACCCGGTGATCACTTAAATCTAAAAAAAAGACACAATCAGAAAAAAAATTTTTTTTTTTTTACTGTACCTGACTGTTTTTATGTCGCCTTTCATGCCCAGCTTTATTAAGAAAATATCAATGGCTTGATAATTTTGAGAAGTCGTTTGAAATACCTAAATATTTTCATCCGGCTGCTAAAATGATTATTTTACTCTTTTCATTTAAAGTGAGTAGCTGTTACCTAGCATAAACTTATAAATATTATGTACTGTTTATTGAACCAATAGAATATTAATATCTAGGAACTAAGATTTGTACCTAGTACTTAGAGAAGCATGCGAAGCGCGTTAAATCCGCAATTAAATAGGGTCACTTCGTAAATCATGTTACAGATATTGTAAACCATATTAGAGGTGTGTATGTATGAGAAATTAACGTTTTTATTATTTTGGGGAAAACCTTTTCCCTGCAGCAGTGCGACTGTAATGAGTGACTTTTTTATTGTTACTAAATAGCTACTAAATATTAATTTAGTTATGGTTTATCTTTTGTAACAGTGAAATAAAGTCCATTCAATCAGTTATTTATAGAATGGCTATAATCCTTGCTGCTTATGTTTGTGCCACCTATGTCTTTACATTGCACGAGGAAAAAACGCCATACTTACATACGGTGTACTGCTAATAATCCGATCAATGATTAAGCACTAATTACGCGGTGTAAATAAAGAATCGAAGACAGTGTTTAACAATATAATGTCTAGAAAAATAGGAGCGGCACTTGAAATGTTCACGATATCACACAGCACAGTCCAACCCCACTGAAATACGCGGGGGTGGAAATCGATACAAAGCGGCTAAGGGCGCCGACCACGACGAGCTACGGAGCTACCATAGAGAACGCGGCGGATTTCAGAGCGCCACCCGCACCGAATGCGACCCCTCGCCTGCACGCAGTCGCATTATAGCCGAGTTATCTCGCAAGTGAAGTACTACAGGCATAATGCACCTAACAGTGCAGGCAATAGAGCACAGATCACTGGCGGCGGCGGCGCTTCGGCGACACACCTGCAGCGTGCGCATCTCAGACCACGGCCCGGGTCAAGTTATTTCATCAATATTATTAAGCCAATATCCGATACCAGAGGACAAACTAGGCTTTTTATTTGCAAATTCTGATAAACAACATGTCCCGAAATTGACGCTCACCACCAAATACTCCAATTAAAATATAATGTTATAATTAGAATACATACTGAATTTTTACTATTATGTATAAAACATTATTCACTTATTAAATTAGTTATACTGATTAAGGGAGAAAATCGTGGTCATATTACAAATCAAAGCACGCACACAGTTGCACCTGTCGCACACGTAAGGTACCTGCTTCGTAAGTAGGTACTTCTTACTTCGTTCGTTTTGGTTTGTTTTGACTGTGTAATCTGACTGTAATAGAACCTAGTTTTCATATTTTTTGGGATAAAAAATTACCTATAATAAAAATGATAGAAATCGATTCAGTCTAATAAACGAAACAAACTATCGTCATAATGTGCATAAGTTCAGTAATTGTTACACGTTGTCCACGGGGTCAAAATAAATTAGCTAGCGAAACTCCGCACACGTGCTGGGTATGTCTAAACACGAAAATAGATATAATGTTTTTTTTTTGGTTCTACGGCCGCTGGTATTGTAGTTATTTGAAGTATGAATTGAGAAAATTAGTTTATTAGGGTTCCGTAGGTACCTCAAAAGGAAAAAACAGAACCTCATAGGAGCACTCGTGTATCTATCTGTCTATCTGGCTGGCTGTCTGTCACAGCCAATTTGATCCTAATCTACGGGACCAATTAGTTGAAAGTTGTTACTCATTAATTTTTATGATACAAACACAGAGGTGTATCGAAAATAAATCAATTTTGAATATGGGGGTCAGTTTTCGGGGGCAAATTGAAAAATGCAAAAAAAAAATGCTATCTGTACCGTGTGACATGTCAAATGAAAGGGCTTGCTGAGACGAAATAATTTAAAATAAAATAATTTTAAAGATATTTAATTAAGAAAAAATATGAAAATTGACCATTTCCCCCCTCCTTATCTCCCAAAATACTGAGTCTAAAATTTTGAAAAAAACATACAGAGACTTGTTCTTTGCTCATAGAGGTACAAAATAGGTTCACCGCTAATAATTTAGTATTAAATGGGAAAAAACTAAATGCATAAGATTTGCTTTACCGAATGATAAAAGTAGTGTTTGTGATATAAGTATTGAATGAATTCGTCGATAAAACTGTTTTTTTGGATTACACTCGACTCAAGGCTGCAATGGGGTCCTCATTTAACATCTCTTGCAGGACGGCTCAGTTCAGCAGCATAATTATAGGTAGGTACTGTGAGAAAAATCCGTCAATTTACTGATGTAGATACCGCGAGGCTAGTCTTAAGTCTATTTCAGTTACTTTTATAGTATCATGTCTTATTTTACTATGGGGACGACCTGCAGATATCGACTCTATTTTTATTCTGCAGAAAAGAGCCATTAGAGCAATATATGGCCTCCGCAGACGCGATTCTCTAAGGGAACTTTTTAAAGATATTAACATCATGACGGTACCTTCTCAATATATCTATGAGAACATCATGTACGTAAGGAAAAATCTAAGTCGTTTCAGTAAAAGACAATTATAGGTCTAGAAATAGGGACCAATTAGTTCAATCAGTGGTTTCAGACTGGCTAAAATTGACATCCTTCCTTCAAACAGTACCCGTTTACAATATCACAATAAAATATCTCCCCACAGTCTCCACATACTCCAACTAAATAAAACGAAATTTAAATCTTGTATAAAACGCACAATATGCTGCCAAGCATATTATAAACTGGGGGATTACATCGCTGATAAAAATGCTTGGCTCAACGCTGGTCCAGCTCCACAAGGGCGCATTAACTAATTGATTAGCATTCGAAAATATTGTTGGAGCTGCTGAAGATTAAAAAACTATCTTTACACAGTATAATTTCAATCTCTTAGTATTATAATATGTATTCAAGTCATTTATTCAAACTAGGCTGAGAATCAGCACTTTTCGTACCTACGTCAAAATTACATTAGACCCATTGCCTTATGACAGCTAGCACACGCCAATATACCAACTAAAAACATCCAGAACTATACTCAGGCAGAAATAAAAATAACTAAACGTAAACCATATCTAAAAAAGAAAATAAAGCCTCCAGGCATAAAGGGCGTGCCCGCTTACATATAGCTGTAATTGCATAGCATATGTATTGTGTGAGCACTATTTACCTTCTATAAAGCTACCATTTACTGGGAACGTCTTTCATTGACTTGAATGTGCCCTGGCGGCTGAGAGTATGTCATGCTCATTCAAATGTCTCGCTGGTGGTGGCGTGTATG
Organism: Xanthia togata; assembly: GCA_963853775.1. NCBI lineage: Eukaryota > Metazoa > Arthropoda > Insecta > Lepidoptera > Noctuidae > Xanthia > Xanthia togata. The sequence continues at coordinate 2,030,849 of OY970790.1, forward strand.
TTGGATCATTAAGTTCCCTTCAAAATGGTTGAGTTAAATGATGCTGATCCATGCGTCATGTTCGTGAACGGGCGCCGTCAGTGGGGACTGGTCATCTCTTAGCTGCCACGGCTTATTTTAATTTTAGAAATTATTTTTGTTTTTATATTCTTTTACGGACGCTTATAACGTGCACCTTTTTCTACATTGTTCTCACATGTATAATTTCAACATGAATGATGTAACCAATTTTTTGTAACAATATTATGATTCAAAAGATTGTCCGTGGAGTTTTTTGCCCGTTCTTCTCCATAGGAACCTACTAAACTTTGGAATGGGCAACTACCTTCATCTGTCTGACTGACCGACCCCTTGACAATTCAAAAGTACCTACCTGTAATTGGTTTACTTTGAAATAAATACTTTGAGTTTGAGTTAGATTACAGGAAAACCTATAAGAAGTCTATGGTCTTAAAATAACACGGTAAATCTCTCAATATTATGCCATGCGTACAAACTAACATTTGCAGTTGGAATGTATAACATGATCTTAAAATAACATGTTTTTCAACTAAAATGTTACGTTTGTTCTTGGCTTCATTCTGCGTGGTCCGACACGCACTTGGCCGGTGTTTTTTTTTTTTTTTTGTTTTAGAGCGATTTCGATACCCAGCACGTCGTCTGTAAAGTACCTAAACAATTTTTTTTTTTTAAACTGTTGTTTCGTGTATGTAACTACAGTACGCAGGTTCAGTCGTTGTCGCCAATGTTTTTTTCAATCATTTTTTTTCGTTAGGTACATTAGGTAGTCCCTTCGCTAACTAATTTTATTTGACCTAGTAGTTAAGGTTTGGTCCACGGATATCTATGGTTTGGTCAAACTCTAAAACCGTAGAAAACCAACTTTTACTGAAAGTTACATACATAAAATATATTATATGTAGGAAAAACTTACCTATCAGATATAATTTTTGAGGAAGAGATTACGAAAATTATAGGTATGCGATTATGAAATGTTTATAGGTCCTATATGCCCAAAGATGGGTGAAATGCGCTTTTGATGTCAAATCACGTAGAGAAGTCAGGGACCTAAATACCCCTTGGTGTTACCTGTAAAACCAAGTACCTGTTGCAAGTACACGGAGACGCTCAACCGACAGGGGTAGTCGGGTTGATAGCCTAGCAGGTACTGAGAGTGATCTTCGGGAGGATGGAAGGTATAGCACGCAGGTTCTAGATCTTCTTTACGTTTCGACGGTACATATACCTACGTTACTCATACTGTGTGGGTCCAGTAGGTCCTGTGGCCACGTTTGCAGCGGCGCGGCGCGCGTTGTTCAGATCGTTAAGGGTGCAAGTGAAAGGACATTTGGGGCACTAGCAACAGGGTGTTATAAAGCGCGAGGGAGTTGTTACCCCGGAGACATGCGATAAGCGTACCACGCCGTAGCGTTTAATAGAGCTTGTGAATCATTTGCTAAAACGTCTGAGACTGTGGCCGTGTGGTTTGGTCAGCAAAAGACTGACATAACCGCCTCGGAGCCCTCCGAGGCGGTTATCCACAAGATGAAAAAAATCAGTCTTTTTTTGTACACTCTACGTCGATCGCACAACAAACGTTGCTACATTATGACTTATTTTCCGTCAGAAAAACATTTCAAGTAATGGGGAAAATCAAAATGATAAACGAAAAATGAAACTGCATTAATAAATAACTGGCTGTTTGGGTAACCGATCATGGAAATGATGTGGAAATTTACATAAATTACAATGAAGCAAGAATACGGCGCCTATTCAGAGTGTTAGTGGAATACTTGGCATGCTCCTATGACACTATTAATGTATACAAATGTCGAGGAGTACCTGACACTCCTCGACATTTTTCTTGCACATGGGCCGATGCATTTCATTCCATAAGTCATACATTTTCATCGGAGCGCGCAGGAAAAAAAAACTACCACGTTGTTCGCATGCTTTTTCGGGAAAATATCTACACCAAGGCAAGGCAAATTAGGGCATGTGTGTATGTACGTACCTTTTTGTAGACGGACTGGTACGTCGTACCCATTTTAGGGCCAGTGGACTTTAGAGGAAAACGTTCCATGACAGCATCTGCAAAACAGAAAGTATTATAAACACCCGTGGAAATATGGAAATGAAACTAGTTCTGAACTGGGCCAGGATTGCGCCAAGTTAATTGCATGTGACTTGGTTGAACGACCATTCAATTGACGTTCGATGTGTTTATAACAGGGTTACAAGTAACCCTGTTATAAAGTATGGAAATGCAGCATCTAGCAGAGTACTTTTCACAAAAGAATATCGTCATCTTTTTGAACTTTGTTTATTTTTTGAGCCCACGTTGATTGCAGAATTAGCGCTGTTCATTAGGTCTTCTTTGGTGCAAGTGAACGGCCACTTACGACATGGTCGACTGACCAGAAGCACCGCTCTCGCACATATCGCTATTGATAGTTGCATTTAATTTAACGCCAGTTAAAGCCCCATCCCGCACTAAATTGGCACTATTGTGTGAAGCGAATGACTCGATACAGTATCTATGGGTACACGGTAGGCCTCGCTCGGGACCAAGTCACTATTACGTCAATAAATGGCATGCGCTATACACACGCAATATTTTAAAGAACCAATACGAGTATTTATATTATTTTTGATAAACTGAACGTGCGTTAACTGGGAACGTGTGTTCATAAGCGAGCTTTGCCTACGAAAGTGTAGCTGCAGAAAACATGGCATAGCTTTAAATATATTATACAAGTTTGAAGCAGGACGTGTATTTTGTTTTGTACTTTTTTACTGTGTTACCTATTTTCCTTTAAGTGTACCTACCTACAATAAAGAATATTTATGTAAACTAAGCTTTGATTTATTATTAATTGAATCTATAAATGATACTCGTAAGCAGTTTCTCCGTGTAAAATACTGGTATTCAGCTGCAACCTGCAACCGGTTAGACTCCAAGCCGACCCCAACATAGTTGGGAAAAGGCTAGGCAGATTGATTGAATCTAGATGATAATAGGAGAGTGTGAGTATATCTGTACATAATAGGTAGGTATAAAATAAAGTCGCTTTTCGCGTTTGTCTGTATGTTTCATGTTGTTCTTCTAAAATACGCAACGGATTTTGATGGGGTTTTACACATAATGTAGAGAATGTATTCCGTAAGGTTTTTCTCGTAACACATTCATATTAAACTTATAGATAATTAAGAAATCTCGATGTTTTGTCAAGTCCTTAAAACCTTGCGAAGCAGGGGCGGGTCGCTAATTGTACAAATAAAACATTCGGTAAAACGTGAGGAAGCGGTCATATAGTACTGTAGACTAAAGATACGAATGATTTTGAAATGAGAAGTTCTAATTATGATGGACAGACTCCGCCTTACTAAACAGATGCGGCAATGTTTTAATTGTTTTACATATTTGCCTTGCACGACCATGGGTAACGTATTTTCGGTAACCTCCTACCTACGTCGGGCGCACCCTGGAAGGCCGTCCAGGTAACACGCATTATAAAAATAATTTACCAGCCTATTATTGTCCCACTGCAGGGCAAAAGCCTCTTCTCATACACAGAAGGTTCATGCATGCATGAGCAGTGATCACCACGCTCGCTCAAGGCGGGCTAGGAAGCGCGCTGTCTGAAAACTACCATAATAATACCACGACATTAGCTATCGTCGATATTCTGACACGAGATGAGACCCGTACCTATGTATAGAAGAAATATAAGTTGTAGGCGGAGTCGATGATATAACTGCATGACTTGACGTCGGTTGTTACGCGACCTCTATTAGTAGCCTGTAGGTAGGCGTGTGCAGGTACACGATACACGCCTACCTGAAGGCTAGGCAGGTGATATAAATGCGATTCTGTAGAATAGCTGCATGACTTCTCCTTTAAGTGTCGTGAAAACTTTGCGGGGAATGATCCGAAGTAAATTTACTCCTCAGTTCAGCCAAGTGCTACGGATGCGTCGTCGTGCGGATAGCCAGCTGCGGTGCAGACAAAATGTGACGGGCCGACGGTGACGGGGTCGTTCTATCAGCCGCAACACTAACATACAACCGTACCAAGAGCAGATCCAGGATTTATTTCTGGTAGGGGCACACGGGCCAGACAGATAAGAAGACTATCCCATTTCTTGTATTGCACTATGCTGCTTTTGGGCTTAATTCTTTTGGATATAGTAGCCTACGTCATCAGCGTTCATCTTTGAAGCAATTTCTTGATAGATATGCATTCAGGCCAGTCCATTCAGACTATTCGATTTTATTTTACGTAAACCTCCGGGGGGGGGGGGGAGGCTCGTTCACCTGGATCCGGTGCGGTGGATCGCAGTGTATGTTTCCCCAGACATCGTTTTACATTGCTAGTTTGCGACGACCTGACCCCGCGCCCAAACTTAACTGCACAGTCTGCGATAGTTTGCCGCAATGTTCATAATTTGGAACATATACAATGAGCCACACTCGTTTCAATTTGATGCTGAGTGCCAGCTTATGGGAGGGGTGGCCCTGGCCCGCAGCTAGGTACAATCAGCGGAAGTCGCATGCAACTACAGATACTGCGGGAAAAATAGTCATAGAATCCAAAAACAGTTTTTATGCAAATACGGCCGTTACTTCCATTTCAGTTGATTGAAGATTTCCAGAAGAGCCTAAAATACTTGATAAAGTGGTGTTTGCGAAAATAATTGTTCCATTTTGAAGGTTTCACGCCGCCGGAAGGGCTGGGCCAAAAGTCAAACCCTTACCATAATTTCAAACTTACAATTCATAAATAACTTCGCGAATATCGATGCGTAATAACAGCAAATGCACTTTAACAGTTTTGAAAGTAAACTCTTCAAAGAGTTGCTATTGTCAAGCTTTTCGACCCAATTGAGACTTTAGGAACTGAGCATTTGCTCAATAACTTAACCTTGTAAAGGTTATTGCAACAAAGCATTTTCCACTTAAATTTGATTTAGCACCCCACCCCAGATCTCAGGAGTGAATCTGAATAAGTATACACATCCTGCTTGATCGACTAACTCAAGGCATCTACATCTGTTTGTATTGACAATACTGAATATAGTGCCATTCTCTGTGTAGTGGAGGCATGGTATGGAACTCTGGAGCTTCAAGCATCTGTCATAAGGACATAGGTACGCATTGCACACTTGTTTTGTTTCTATCTCACTTGTTCTACTATTACAATCTTCTTAAAGCAGTTTGCAATTAAGGACCTCGTTAATGTATTCTTAATGATGCTTTGTTCACTATCTATTGGAATAACCCTAAATTCTTTCTTTGATTTTTTTATTTTATACTTTTTTAACACATACAACCCTACAAGTAATGAATTGTGTAAAGTAGTCATATAAAAGTTTTTGTATAGGTATTCTTCATATTTAGAAAATGTATAAAATGAGGTTTTAGATATATAACTTACTTTTGTGTATGGTTATCATGTCATTTCATTTCATTTATTTGCATACCATAATGTGAATTAAGTTGTTACAAATAGGCTTAAAGCTAAGATACAGTTATGGACCCTGTAAGGGCACAGCATGTCAGACTAATTATTTGGGTTATTTCTCACACAGTCAGGTTAAGCATGTAATAGTTATTTGTTATACAAGAGTGCAAAGTTGCTTTTTAACCGCGTGTTCAATTTTGATGACCGAGCAAGCGAAGGATTCTAAAATTGAATCACGAGCGCAGCGAGTGATTCAAAATTAGAATCCTGAGCGTTAGCGAGGGAATCAAAAGAGCACGAGGTGAAAAATCTTTGCACTCGAGTGCAACACGTAACTTTTCATTCCACCTCAGCGAGGAAATGACTAAATGCAAAAAAAAAAACGTTTGCGCATTATTAACAGTTTCAGTCAATTCTGTTGGCGTCAAGCAAACTTCCTCGTCGCTAGAATCACTCATTTTAGTTTTTTCACTTGTTTTCAAGTTTCTCGTTTTTAATATACCTAAGGTTTAACAATGACGTGAAAAAATGCCGCGTAAAGAACCGCGTACAAAGCAAATTGAAAAAAGAACACCAAGAAGGTTCCGAGTCTGAGTTTTTAACAAATTAAAAAAAAGTTGTATGATATATTCGGCACCATAGAGGTAGCAGTAAATAGGTTTAATGTTTTTTTTAATTCACAAACTTAGTGCACACGATGTTCTAAATTCAATTTACTTTATCCTCTAGAGAATAAAAACGGCTTTTCCACTCAGATACTGAAGATTAAAAATACTCTTTCCGAGATGGTGGGATGAAAAAGTAATTATTTTATAGATATAGTCACCTTAGTGACCTAGTGATCAGTCATGTTTGAAGAAGAGAACCTGAGGTTATCATCATCATTATTATCAACTTGGGTGATAATGTTTATGCAGATAACCTAATAATTATGTTCATGTTAACATTTACTGGTCTCCCAAACATATTGCTACTCAGAAGTGTCTGCATACTGATTTTCACAGTAACTTTAATAGGAATTTTATTTGTTGTATTTGTATTTTATTTATGTTTTTGCCTTAGTTTTAAATCAGAAAATATGTATGCACATTAGTAGTGTGTTATGCCTCTAGAAACTGCTTGACATGCTGAAAAAAACCACCATAGAAAAAAAAAACTTTTATTAGAAAGAGGAAAAATTAAAAGACCAGTAAACTAAGTCCATTGGAATTTCAAAATATTCATTAAATAACTAGACCAGATATTAGCAAGAAAAGTAAAAAGATCCAAATTCCTCGAAAAATACTCACTCCAATGGATTAACTGGATTGTATTATTATTAATTTCATAACATAATACAGAAACGTAAACATCGAATGCTAGCATCAAACGCCCCCCAGTTACAATAACATACCGTACCAGCACTCACTGAGCACAGTACTACATTACCAGTCTTAACCACTTGTTAAAGTATTATGTAAACAATACTACGTGTGCAGCCTCAAATCTATTCTGTTTCCGGAAAGTATATTAATACCCCTATCAGAATATTGGAATGAATCGTGCAAACACCACCGAATATTAACAATAGTTCAGTTATAAAATGAGTGCATAAACTAACCTAACACAAAAACATTGTAAGATCCTGTGGCAGCAAGTTAATTTATCAATTATCCATTCAAATGACACTTTAAAGATTTACACGAAAATGGAATTCAGCGTGCTAAACAAGTTTTTATTTTCAATACAAACGATACAGAAAATGTATTTTATTACGCATACGACAAACTATTTTTTGACTAGGTACGAAATACACAAGCACAACAGCACAACCAGCCAACCAGCACAACTACTATGTGTCAAAATACCTGCTGTGACAGAAGGAAGATGACAGTAACGCTAGTGACGTAAAAATCTATTTTATTTTTCTTCAAGGCAATTCTACAGATTTTGCAATCATAGTGATGTTTATCAAAAATAATAGACACGTCAGAGTAATCCGCGGAAACCCTGAATACCAATGGATGGTATTTGACGAAAACCGAAAACAAAAGTTTTATACATCATTTTACTTCTATTGATATTTTACTGTTGTCCATCTGTGGGATAGCGTATACGATTTAATATGTAAACCCACTCAAATACATTACAATCGTTCGCAGCTCGAGATCTTGAGCAGCTTTATAAAAATGGTTTTTGATAAATAAGTGACACCGACACCGAGGTCTGATTTATTATCCGACTACGTGACAGCAAAGACATGGAAATGTGGAATTAGAAATAGCTGCATACCAGTTTTTAGTCGTATGTACAAGAAAACCAATTGATCATTATATAGTTTTTTTGTATCACAAGCAAGCTCAAAACGGTCATCATCAGTAGAATAGAAAAAATCGGGCTAGTTTTATTTTACCAAACTGAGATAAAGTAATTAAGTCACATGAGTAAAAAGCCAACTCAATTGCAGATTATGTTTCTTCATCAAAAGTGCAAGAAAAGGAATTCAGCAGGTAAATCACATGTACAGAACACTGGGGAACCACCCCGGATAGAAGAATCACTGCAGGTTCTTTGGAACTCGTCACAGACTCGCTGGGATTCCTTAAGCTCCGGTCAAAAATATTCCCACCATCTACTACCATATTTGACATCAGAGCCGCCCTACGATAAGCCAAGCATGCCCCATCTGGGGTCTGGACTGCCTCATCTAGAGTTAGGTCTGCTAGATTTGGTGTCAACTTTGCTTGATCTGGAACCAACTCTTCCTGGGGTAGGTTTGAGTCTACATGACTATGGGCCAAGTCCACCATGCACGTCTGATCCATCGGTAAGTGAACAATAATTACCATTTCAGAAAAAGCATTCAAAGTAAAAAAAAAAAACCTTAGTTCAACCTGCCCTCAACACTTCTCTAGTTAGTTCTTCTTTTTCGCCTGTCAATATGACATCGTTGCTGACAATATAGAACTTCCCGACGTCTTGATAGAGACGAACGCTTTTTTGTAGTAGATACCTACATGCACAAAAATGCCTTGGCAGCGGCGTCAATGATTGTATGAAATCAGGGACTGCGGAAGTGGGGGGCAGCGGGCCAAATGGCCCACCTAAAATCTAACGGGAGGGGGGGGGGGGGGGGGGGCACGCCCTTTCCAATTTTACTACTTGATAAAGAAGATTTCTCTGTGCTATCACTGCTATCCCTCACAGTTTTGTTTTTCTTACATGAAATAGCGCATGTGTAGTACGCAGTACATACCTAAGAAAATCTATTAAAGAAATTTGACAGATTGTAGTAAGTCGAGCTAGCGTCTGTACATTATATCTTTATTGGTAGGTTGTGAACAAAGAAATTTGCCCATCCAAGTCATGGGGTACTTCGTTTTTGGAAAGGAGTGATCAGCGATGTTTGCACCCCTCTCATGGAGTACTTCGTTTTTGGAAGGGGGTGACCGAAGAAGTTTTCCCCCGTCAGATAGTAAAATTAAAAGAATATTATTGTTAAACGTAAACTGAGATGATCTTACTTTAGCCAATGTTACCATAATTTTAGAACTTGCATGTTGGTACGGGACACATAGTAAACAATCGATAAACCGACTTTTACCGATTAATCCGGTTTATTCCCAACGCTAACTATATCCGATGATTTGTATAAAATGGCGTCAGCCGAGTTTTTAGAGCAAGCTTTGTCCACAAACGTTGATGAGAACGCCGTTAACGCGATTGTGGGCTCATTAGAAAATCAGTTAGTCACGTCCGTTCCGTCGGCATCCTCACATAACAATTACGTGAATGTTATTCCGTCTCAAAATTGTAATTTAACTTCAAACGCGGGCTCTATTATAAGTGGACAGAAATATATTACGGACCAAATCAATTCTGGTGGAATAGTGAACAGCATTCAATCAAATATTGTTTCGTCGAACTCAAGTGCCTCTTTCAATAATGTGCAAGCATCAACTCAACCGACATTTACATCTCTGTCGTTGAGTGGTGGTGCTCCTCTTTCTAATGAGACACTGAAGGTGATATATACGCAAGCGCAACATCTGGGTAACCCCCACGGCGGCGTAACGCTACCTGTACAATCGTTGGCGAGCGGTGTCATCGCACAGCCGTCGCAGAGCCAGATATTACACGCGGTGTCCGCCGGCGGCGTGTTACCACAGCAGGGCAACAAAACTATCGCCATGCAGCCTCCTCTCGTCATTAAGCAGGGCACAAATACTGGCCAAGTGGGTATGCAGCCTGGAATGGTGACTGTCCCAATGACTGTGAACTCTAGCATGCCTGCTTCAATACCTAATGTGATGACACTGAACAAGCCTGGAGGGCAGAACGTTGTAGTGACCACACAGAATTTAGGCTCCGCGCAGCCTACTATCATCCCCAATGTCCAAATATTAAACATGAGACCTGGAGCGCCCGCAGTGGCTGCTCAGAAGTCAGTAGCGACAGTATCGCCCAGAGTGGTGATTGGTACGCCTCAAGTTGTTGGTACGAGAGCGACTGCTCCAGTAAGTTCGAGTCTGTCTAAAGTGTTCAGACATTTTGCTCAGTATCTTCACATTTTAATAACCAAGCTCATTCAGTAACTCTTGTACAGACATTTTGAGGCTGACGGAACACACTTGTGAATGTGGGATGTGAATCTGACGTCACCACCTATGATCCTCTCTATTCTGATTTTTGTGATGAGTGTAACCTCTGCACACCGTAAGTACTACTAGATGTTAACTGTTGTTCTGTACCAAGAGTCACAGAGTATAGACACGTCTGCTATACCAGGTTTGTTTATATGTCTGTTGCAATGTTCTGTCAGTCTCAACTTGCACTATTAACTATCACTGTTCTGTATAAACCATGCTTTGTATACAAAATGCCTATAAAGCAGCAATATTAATGTCACTCTGGGCTCTTTGCATACTTCACTTTCAATTGACATTCTAAATGATCAGCAACCTGTATGACCTGTAATTATAAGCCTGTAAACACTGCTTTGCTGATCATTTTATCATCATCACTATCATTGACACCCACCCTTAATTTGAGCTAGTACACACATACTACTATTGAATAATACATTTTTCTACTCATTTCATGTTGCATGTATGGTCAATCAATCAAATGTTTGCAATAGTTGAGTCAATGAAGATTATCATTTAAGAACAGCAAAAATGTAGATTGTAATTTACTCCAAATCTAGCATTATTGGTTGCCTTTTCATATATATTTTATCTAACCATAATGGCTAGTAGTAATGTACAGTACTGCAAATCAACCACGAATACTCAATTACTTGAGTAATGTACTTGCATATAATTATGTACTTAAATATTTGTCAAATTACAATCTGAATAAAAATACTGGAACACAATATTTTAAGCTTATCAACTAAATGTTAACAATATTATATTTATTGTAAAAAAAACTATTTTTTTTTAAATTTGCACAGCAAATATCTTTCCAAAATCCATGATAATGTACACAAAAATAAATAAATAATTTAAAACTTTTTTTGTGTGTGTTTTTTATTACATTGACTCTTCTACAATTATATCAATGTATTTGTCATGCTCTGCAAAATGTATTATTATTGTTCAGTAATTATCTTTACATACATTCTGCAATAATCACAGAATCTTTTAATTATGACATTTCTTTAGCCTGACTGTTTGTTACAGAATAACATAATAAAAATTAGTAACGTGCATAGTTTTCCAAATTTTGTTTTCTTTTTTGTATTTTAGTTTCACTTTTTTGTATTTCATTGAAGTTTTAAACTCAACTTTAGCTTTTTATAGTAAAGGTAACGCTGCAAACCAAAAACATTTGTTAAAAAAAAAAAAACTTAGTTTTAATTAATTGTTTAGAAATTATTAATATCTATTTAATACATTGATTTATTTTAGTAGAATGCTTATTCCATGTTTATTCATTACAAAGAAATATCATAGTCTGTTGAAAGCCAGTACAATCCAAACCCTGATGTGTTGAAAACATGTGTATGGTATTAAAATAATAGTCAATTTGCAGAGACCAATTAAATGTTGCACTATGAGCAAATATAACTCTTAAGCTTGGGATTAATAAATTAATGTCTACCAAATTTCAGTGTAAATACAATCATTGTCCCTAAAATGTCATCAGTTGAGGTGCTTCAAGTGCCTACATTTAGTACATAAACTCAAGCGAGTATGTTTGATACTCATTGATATGAAGTCCTCAGTGTTCCATTAGCTCTGTGAACCATTACTTCATGAACCCTGTAATGATGCTGAGCAATGGAATGTTAGCTTGCAATGCTTGATTGTGTACAAAACAATCTAAATGTACCAAAGAGAACCATGTAAATTATCTGTGCTAAATGGGCTTTAACTATAATTGACTGTGGTAAACACAAGCTTCCACCATGCTAACCCCATAATTCCAGTGATCCCACACTCGGTTTTATTATTTATAAATATTGATGTTACACAAACATAAATGTTAATAACTAAATCCACTAAATGTGTTATATCTAACAAATGACCTGCTTTAGAATCATATTCTCAGATTTTATTTATTGGAACGAAAGCTAATTTTTGTATATTAATAAAGTAATTTGAACTGGCTTTGATGAGTTCAATAAAATTGAAACTAGGCTATCATTTTTAGATAACGCTGCAAACTCTGCAGAGTCTACAACCGGGGCAGCAGGGTCATTTGTTGTTAAAGACTGAGAATGGTCAATACCAGCTCCTGAGGGTGGGCCCCGCGCCCGCGGCCAGCACTCTCACGGCGCCGCAGGCTCAGACCATCCGGCTGTCGACCGTGCCGGCAGTAAGTAGGCACAGCCACTCCACTACTCACCCCGCGCTCTCATAGAAATTGGACAATGTTCAGCACTCACTTCAGCACCTCCTGATAGAGGAGATGTGTTTGCATTTGTTTGTCCAATTTCAGTCTCAATCATGAATGTAACATATGGTGGAGGTGCATGCTCTAAGGTTTTAACAAGGTAAGAATCTAATCGGAAACTCGTCATGATTGTGTGTAATCTAATACTAATTACCTATGAACTCTTTAGTTCTAGTGTTAGGCGCAAACATGACAGCCGGCGGTTGGCGCGACCGATTCGTGCCTAACTTTCGCTCGCTTACGTTTTTGCTGCGGCTATTAATTTTACAATGCTTTTTTTATTCCGATTTTGTTTCAAGTATTTGCTATATTGACCTTAAGTCTGAATATTATGTATTTGTACCTATTCATTCTAGTACTTTGGCTATTTCATAGAAAAACAAACATTCGTTAAAATGATTATAAAAAAAAAAAACATAATGTTTTGCGCCAAACATTAAAACATCCTAAATTTATCCCTACCCTGCCACTGCTTGAGAATGAACGCTTAGCACATTCGTGATGGCCTGCTAGCATGCGTAGTTGTGTGACGTGGCGAATTAAGTGTGCGGCCTCTATTCACACAGCACCCTGGCGTGGCGACGGTGTCCACGAGCGTGGCGGCGCCGGGGCCCATGCCCGGGCAGATGCCGGCCCCGCCGATAGCGGCGCCCGTGGTCGCGTCCGCTCCCAGTGTTGCGGTCGCGACGCCTCCGCCACTACAACAACAGCCCAGTTCCACCACGCATATTGTAAGTCTATTAGTGGCACATGTTTGGTTCAATCATTTATTATTACTCACGCAAGTAATTCTTACTTAGAGAACTTGCAGAACTTTACCGTGTAAACAATATCGGCAAGCTCATTCTCGCAAGTTTTCTAATGAATAATTGTTTGTCGAAGTCAACTTCTGCAAGTTTTGATGCCAATCTAAACTTCGCTTAACAATCTTATGGCTTGCGGAAGTCAACTTCTGCAAGTTTTGTTGCTAATCTAATTTTAACTATATGCACCACGTCCACTGCAAGTTTAATTATTAAGAGAAGTGTCCACTGGCAAGTAACTTCCGCAATTTCTTACAGAAGTCAATATTGACAACTGTTTCCACTGTCTGCGATTTTTCTATTTGAAAGTCGCTTTTAGAAGTGTGTAGAAGTTATCTTCCTGTAAGATCTTGTACAACCGTTTCGACAGAAATTGCATACAAATTTACTTAAGCAAGAGCGGTCAAACAAGATGTCTAGCTGCAGAAAAATACGAGCTGCGTCTATTGTGTTGTTCAAAAACTATAAAACTTCCTTCAAATGACTGAAGCCACCTTTAATATTTTGCTCAATTAAAAATTATTTGATTTTAATATTTGACACGTACAATCAATCTATGAATAGTGTATCAAAAACTCACAACCTTTTTTTTGTGAACAAAATAAAGACAAGCGCTTGCTGCAATGTCAACCGTATACACGTGGGACTTGCAGCAAGTTAGGCAAGTTACTAAAACTTGCTGAAGTCCACTTGCGCGAGTGTTTACACGTTGGAAGTCGCTTGCGCAAGTCAACTTCCGCAAATTTTATTGCCAGTGGACACTTCGCTTTCAAGTTGAGATTCGCTACAGTTGTCTAACGCTCGCAGTCGAAACAAAATCTAAAGAACACTCGCTAGTGAATATAGTGTACCGGTGTTCCTATGCAGGATTCTGTTTTAACTATAAGTTGTAACCGAATGCAGAAAGCTGAAAGTTTAGTAATGCTACGGCTACATTGTCGCGACAAAGCGAACTACACTTCACGCGCTCTCTCGCACACCGCTCAGGTTCTCGCTGTAAACAGAGAGCGCGAGAAATGGAGTTCGCTTTATCGCGACAATGTAGCTGTAGCATTACAACTAGTGTTTTCCCAGGGCTTCGCCCGTAAATATCCCACGGGAACGTACTACCCCGGGATTAAAATTACCCTATGTGTTATCCAGGTTATCTGTGTGCCAAATTTCATCCAAATCCGTTCAGCAGTTTTTGCGCCAATCCGAAACATACATTCAGACAAACAGACGAACGTACAAAAAAAACTAAAATCTTTTGCCCGCGGCTTCGCTCGCTTTACTGTTGATTTTGTCAATATTTTTCTATCCCTCGGGAAAAGTAGGTACTTTTTTTTTTTAGGGTGAAAGTTACCCTATGTCCTTTTCTCTCCCCCTGACAACGTGTATGCAAACTTTCATGATGATCGGTGAAAGCATAACGAACAAGCTCACTTTCGTATTTAAAATATTAGTTATTGATATTTTCGGCATAAACTCGTTCCCACGTCTCGCTACAATTACTTTTATCAAAAATATTCAGTGTACAGTTTTGACTTCGTTGCTATATTATTATATGTATACCTAGATTTTACAGTGCCATGCTTTGCTTGACGCCATTAGAGGGCGAAAAAAAAAAAAAAATGTAATTCGACCTATAATGTAACAAAAATAAATTAAATTATATTGAACTCAAAAAAATGTCTACATAGATCTAGCGTTGCCGGAGAGTAATATTCCGAAGTATTCCCGTCGTATTATTCGTAAAACATTCGGAAGTATTGAGTAATATTCGTTTTTTTTGTACGTATTTTTCTGTTCTTTTCATCTTGTCCGTTTATTTATGTGTGTAAGTACATAAATGGTTAAATAAATAAATTATTAGGTCCTATAGGGGAACCGATCACTGTTCCGATTTTTTTTTTGTTCGAATTTCATTTTACCTTTTACCATTTCTTTTATTGTCTACCTACGCTTAGAATGGTGCCTGATAAAAAAGTAATAGCAAAAATTAGAGACGAAATAGTGTGCACAAACTTTCTAGGCGTTTGATGAAATGAAAATATGATAATTAATACAGTGGTTTAATGAATGTTCGGAAACATAATACTTCGAACAATTGTTATTTCGGCTAAGTGTAACTTGGATAAAAAGTTTTTCGACCAAATGAAACGTAGGAGTAACGAAAAAAATCGAATTAATAATACACTCGGCGTCACAAAAATCGCACCTCTTTAAGAATTCCCTTCAGTCATTTTAACCCCATTAATCAATGGTACACATATG
The DNA here is from genome assembly GCA_963853775.1 of Xanthia togata. Classification (NCBI taxonomy): domain Eukaryota; kingdom Metazoa; phylum Arthropoda; class Insecta; order Lepidoptera; family Noctuidae; genus Xanthia; species Xanthia togata. The sequence goes on from OY970790.1 coordinate 2,046,251, forward strand.
ACTATAAGGTATCATTGGAAAGGCAATTTATTTAAATTTCAGAATAAATAAATTTGGTTTTTTGTTTGCCAGGGAATAAAAAAAACACGCTAATGCAAATGATTAAAAACTTAAATTTTATTTTATCAGTGAAAATTTTAAAAAAGTCCATAAAATCAACTTAAAACCTAGTATTACGCCCCCTAACTCTGATGACAGCTTCCATGCGTTCTCTCATGGACCTAATTAATGTGAAGACAGTCTCTTGAGGAATGTTGTCCCATTCTGCAACGACGGCATCTTGGAGGTCTTGGAGAGTGGTAGGGGTAGGATCACGTGCCCGTACTCGCCGTTTCAGTTCATCCCAAAGGTGCTCGATAGGGTTCAGGTCTGGACTTCGCGCCGGCCAGCGCATAACAGGGATCCCAACTTCTTGCAGGTAGTCTCTTACAATTAATGCGGTGTGACAGCGGGCGTTATCGTGCACTAACGTGAACCCACTGCCAACAAAACCCGCATAAGGGACAACCTGCTCCTCTAAGATCTCTGTTATGTACCGAGGAGCAGTCAGCGACCCTTGCCCGCGAGCACTTCCAGTCCGAGAAACACACACAAGGTTCGTTTTGCCTTCGATTGACAAAGAATGCCGCCCCAGAACATACACGAGCCACCCCCGTATTCCACTGTCTCTTGAATACAGGCTTGTGCGAATCGTTCCCTTTGCCTCCTGTACACTCTTCTACGCCTGTCGTTGCAGAAAAGACACACCCTCGTCTCATCCGAGAAGAGTACAGCCCTCCATTGGTCTATTGTCCAATCCACATGGTCACGGGCAAATTGCAACCGGTCTCTCCTATGCTGTGCAGTCAATTTTGGCCCTGTAGCAGCCCTGTGAGCTGCAATTTTCTTCTCCTTCATTCTTCTTCTAATCGTGGAGACGCTGACAGAAGTTCTGCGAGCTGATCGCAGTTGTTGTTGCAGCTCAACAGCATTGGAGAACCGATTACGTAAAGACGTTGAAACAATGAAGCGATCGTCTCTTTCGGATGTGCACCGTTGTCTTCCAGATCCACGTCTTCGGATATAGCCACCAGTCTCTTGGAAGCGTTGGAACACTCGTCGAACGGAAAAACGACTCAAGTTCAGTTGCCGAGCAACATCACATTGCCGCATCCCTGATTGCTTGAGCGGCTTCATCTGCAGTGGTATCCATCTTCTGGGGTATTTTTCTTGCTGCAGCTGTTCACGTGTGTTCACTTCAAAGGTTGGATAGCGAATGACTCACATTTGTTTTTTTTTTTTTTTTTTGATATCGCATCTCGCAGTTGACTCTCAGATTGAGGTCGCAGCTGCTTAACCGGACTATCCTGTGGATGCCTTAAGCTACTAACTTAAAGCCTCCAGCCAGGGGCATAAACTATTCTATGTTAAATTAAGCGAACGCTCGCTAAGGGCACCCCCTGTGGGGTACGAACCTCGGCTTAGGGCGTCGCTGGCGGGGGGACAGCAAGGTGGGACAGGCTGGATCAAATTTTCATTATTATTGATCGGGGAATTTAAATCTACGTTTCTCAGCGTAACGCGGGCTGGCGCTTCTGCGAACAAGGGTCGGGTGGGAGTATTATTTATTCGGGAGTGTCGCGGGCGCAATGGACCTCGGCGGCGAGGTCGGAATGCGGGTCTTTTTTTATTGTTTTGTACCGTGCTGGTGTCCCTATTGCTTTCCTGAAGGAGGGTTATAGGGTCATCTGGGTCGGAGAGAACATGCCTCGGACGGCGAATCTTACTGATTTTAGAGGGGACATAACTGGCCGCTTTCACAATCAGAGGGTGCGGTGAAGGGCGGCTTTATCAAAGAAACGCTTTGAATTGCGTTTTAGAAATTGGGCTATAGTGGGGATTTTTAGGTCGAGATGGAGGATCTCGTTCCTAACGTACCAGGGGGCTCCCGTTGCCATTCGTAGGAAACGGTTTTGAAGGGTTTGCATTCTATGCACGTGTCGGGGTTTGGCTTGTGCCCAGGCGGCGCACGCATAGGTCATGATAGGGCGGATGCACGCTAAGTACGTTCGCAATTTGCACCTAAGTGACAGCTTGCTACGCGCATTCAGCATGTAGTGGAGTCTTCCTAGAGCGAAAGCGGCTCGCGAGCGGACCTTCTTTATGTGCGCAGTTTTTCGTCTAGGACCACACCTAGGTATTTGGCTTGCTTCTCCCAGGGGATCGGCTTGTCAAACAAGGTGATTGGTCGGGGGAGGGACTCACATTTGACCCGGGTCGCCCGTTTTATACCCTTGTAGGGAGGTGCAATTAGTGGCCGTTGTAATGCGTATTTTGACAACATTTTCTTTAACGTTACGCGCTAATGAGATCTGTTGTGTTTAGGAATTCTAACTGTTGTTAATTTAAAGGTCGTTAAACATACTTTCAATTGATACCAATATTAATAGGGTTTAATGTATACGTTGATGGCGGGACTTGCTTGAAACTTATTTTCGGAGACGTGCGATTTTTGTGACGCTGAGTGTAGGTCAACTGATACAGTGGCAGACGTGACTTCATAGTAAATAGCCTTCCTCAAGAAATGAGCTATCAAATGCATTTTTTTTTCATCTCTGGTAGTTCCAGTGATTAGCGTGTCCAAACAAACCCCTTTTGCTTTATTATTAGTATATAGGATAGGGCACGAAGGGTTGCCTCAAACAACCCCGTGACCGCGAGCCACGACCGATCGGATGGTTCGGGTCAAAGAATTCTAGTCTCGCGCCACCCCTTTAGTTTCATTAACTGGGTCTAGGGCACGATCTCGCTCGCGCGTGATTTGTGAATCCATTCCACGTGTATTATTGTTTACTTTTCGTCTCTGCTCTGATTGCGCTCGCATTTGCGGTTTTCTAAATCACTGCGATAGTATTTATTTTATTTTCAAACTTAAGTAATTATTTGTTTATTAATAATGTTTGTAATAATTTCAATTTTCATCATTGGGATCAATCATCCACAGTCCGACTTAACCATTGCTGGGTACTGGTTACCTTTTGGCCTAGGCCTATCTTTTCTTGTGCCAGCCTTAATAACGTAATTTAAGAAGTATCGTATTTTCGAAAAAAATGCTTTTGTAGCACCGTAGGTACACGTGACGTGTGATAGAAGTGAAACTAACGAAACGTGCCTAAACGCGACGCGTTCTTGATAATTCACTAAATTCTCATCCAATTACATACCGAATCACTGCCTAAAGTTTCACTTCAAAATGTTATGTTACAATTCAAGCACGTGTCGCCGCCGCCGCGCCGTGACGTCACGTAAGCCCACGTTCGCACGGACGTGTTGTTATCGCGGCGATTTTATTACGAACGTGGGCTAGCTAAACTCGTTTCATTCACGGCGGCGGCGGCGCCGGCGGCGGCGTCTTCGCGCATGCGTCCCGCGGGCGAGACCGGCTCTATGCCTATATCGTGAATCGTGATAGATAACGTTCCGAATTGCATTCGGCGCACTGCATTGTAAAGCCTTTAATCAGCGTCATTAATTTTATTGCTTTCGGTGTCGTATTTTTATATTGATAACGTATTGTATTAAGTTAGATAACCATTCAACTTTTATTCATTACATTACAATGTAAAATTAGTAAAAAGTTACTATTTGCATTGTTTTATTTTTTGCGTATGGTAGACACAGAACCTCATTACGTCATGTAAAGAAAAGAAAAACTTGACAGGTGGTCATATCGCAGGCGCCAAAATGAACTTGATTGATTTGAAAGACCTAAACCCAAAATAATAGAGAATAACCAAGTTGATTAAGGTAATTAAGTGAAACATAGTGCCAATCGTTTCGAAAATATATCAGCGTGGATTTCTACAATGATGCCGGTAAATATCAAACATTAACATTTGTTTCGGCCTCATTCATGTATATGTAAAGTCAATTCATGCCTATGTTCATTCTTATTATCATTCTTAACTGAGATCAAGTGAACTGCATATAAATTGAAATTTGAACTTCAAAATAAAGATAAAATAGATCAAAGATTTTTAAATAAATGTTACAATAGAATACCTTTTGATATATTAGAATTAAATGAAAGAAAATTTAAAACTCATAAAGTACACTTTGTTAACAAGCATATTACAAATTAGAGGATTATATCCAAGATAAAAATGCTTGGAAACATGCTGTTCCTGCTCAATAGGACAATTTCGAATCTAAACAAAATCTAACTGGTTGCTAATTTTATTGTTATATTTTACAAAATTGATTTTATATTCTGTGATTACTTGAACTCACACGCTGACTTATTAGTATTACTTGTTAAAATGTTAGGAATATCATATATTTTTACAATGTTTGTAAATATGTGAGCACCATGCATCCATCACATAATTAATTATTCTGTCATTCCTTAATTTTTCATTCTTTTTACCTATTGTGTCAAAGCAGTAAGGGAAAGAATTCGAAGAAATCCTGTCCGAAAGCAAAAGATTTTATCTCGGGAGATGAAGATAGCACCCAGAACCATGTCGCGTATTTTAAAAGATGACTTAGGACTTGCAACCTATAAGAGACGCACTGGTGATTTTTTAACTGATAATTTAAAAAAGAATAGGGTGGTAAAATCGAAACAACTACGCAAAGGGAGGTCACAGAAAGATTTTGTTTACGGATGAGAAAATCTTTACAATTGAGCAACATTTTAACAAACAAAATGACCGTATTTAGGCTCAAAGCTCTAAGGAAGCTTCCCAATTAGTCGACAGAGTGCAACGCCCACGTTGCACTCTAATTAGTATAATAGTAGTGTAATAGTCGGATAATGCAGTTTGTCTCTGCATCACCTTTGGGTGATGCAGGCATTTTCTACCAGTCAACCTTTGGGTTGACTGGTAGAAAATGCCTGTGGCATTAAGTCCGCCTCTGTACATTTATGTGCTTGAAGTGTTAATAAATAAATAAATAAATGCCCACATTATTCGACTTCAGTGATGGTTTGGTGGGGTTTTAGCTATTAAGGAGTGACAGAGCCATATTTTTGTGAAAAAGGTATTGATACCTTTTTCACAAAAATATGGCTCTGTCGGCACAAGTGTATCAAGATACCATTCTTGAGAAGGTAGTTAAGCCCCTTAACAACACCATATTCAATAACCAAGTATGGTCCTTCCAACAAGACTCGGCGCCGGGTCATAAAGCTCGGTCCACGCAGTCTTGGTTGGAAGTTCGGACTTCATCAGAGCTGAAGACTGGCCGTCGTCGTCTAGTCCCGATCTTAATCCGCTGGATTATGATTTATGGTCAGTTTTAGAGAGTACGGCTTGCTCTAAACGCCATGATAATTTGGAGTCCCTAAAACAATCCATACGATTGGCTGTGAAGAATTTTCCCCTGGAAAGAGTGCGTGCTTCTATTGATAACTGGCCTCAACGTTTAAAGGACTGTATAGCAGCCAATGGCGACCACTTCGAATAAGCTTTTTATATTTTAAATTGTTTTATATTTATGTATTAAACTAACACACTATAAAAGCAATAAATATTATTTGCAAAAAAAAAATTGTTTGTGACAATATTTACGGCAAGACTAGGTATATATCTACGACTCTAACAAAACAATTTCTAAGAAAATTTCACGGTAGAACAATTACCGGTGTCGCGCGTATTCTGCACGAGCCTTTACGTTACATAAATTCAATAGATATGGTAAATCCTGAATATTTTTGTTTACCCCAATTCGCTTTTTTGTTTTAGACTTGTAGAATTCACTTTGGTGTTCTACTAAGTTTACATAGCAGAAATACCATTTTAAAAAAGGTCATATTTATAGTAGTTATGAAGATAATTCTTCTGAATAATTAATATTTTCTTTTCCTAAATAGAAGCCATCAGACAATACCAAAGAAAAATGCCGAAACTTCTTGGCAAATCTCCTGGACCTGTCAAGCAAGGAGCCACCTTCCGTAGAGAGGAACGTGCGGAACCTAATCCAGGAGCTGATCGATGCGCAGGTGGAACCTGAGGAGTTCTGTGACAGGCTGGAACGCCTCCTCAACGCAAGTCCACAACCATGCCTCATCGGCTTCTTGAAGGTTAGTAACATTCTCATTGTGAATGTTAAGGCTACGATAGTGCCGGCGGCTTTTGCTGAGCGGCTCTATTTTGTTCGGCGGCTCCTGTGGGGCACCGCGGCTTGCCCCGGCGCGCGGCGGCAAGGCAGTGTCTAGAAACCTATAGGTGTTTGATACTGCAGAGCCAGGGACTATGGTAACGAGTACTCTTTATATCATTAAAATAATAATCATTCTGTTCTATATTTTGAGAAGTGGGGTTGACATTCTTGGAAACAACAGAAGAGGGATAACCTGAACTTTTGAATTTCTTATTTAGATTTATAAAATATTTTTTCTTTCTCTTCTCTTATCTTACAATCAGTCTATTAGATGTGTTACCAGATTGAGTGTCATTGATAGTAAGAAAATAAGTTATTTGAGTCAGTTCCCCAATGGGATTGACTGTTTGTAATCGGTAGTGCAGTGTAGGCTATACAGGTTAAAGATTTTGCGTCTCTTTAGGCGATTCAGTGAGTCAGGTATAGTGGCTTTAGATGATGCTGGTGACGCGGTCAAGCTGCATACCTTAAGATTTCTTATAGTTAGGAAATAATCCTGCCTAGGTTACAACCTGAGCTATAGGGTGACAATGTTGAGTGGGTGGGTTTTGAAAAATGCTTCACACATGGTCCATTTTATCGACTAAATAAACTTTTAAACCGTCTTTTGGGGTAATCCCAATCTACAACTTTGCCAGCCATTTTATTTAACCTTGTTTGTTAGAGGTTGAGTTACGAAAAACCCTAGGACACCGAACTCTTTAATTTTTGTCATTTCTATACTTACCTAGTTTCGAGTTAATTGAATCGCGCATTAAGAATGTGTCATATAAACTTCAACCCTAACTTCTTTTTATTAACTCTTGGAGGGGTAGTGTTGAAAACTTACGATGGCAATATTTTTATTTCTTTAGCTTAGTATTCGTGCCAAGTTTCAAGTGCATCGGATTGCCCTTTAGGATTAAACAAATAGAACCAACATAGTAGAAATATCGATTTTATTAAAACATGCATAAAAACCAACAAAAGAGTAGCAACTATCAAGTATAAATAAAACAATATTTTTTAGGGTTCAGTCCGTACCCGAAGCGTGCCAAATGGGTGTCATTGTCTCTAGCTCATCAAGTAGAGTTCAAATATATTTTTTCTTCTTTTTTATCATTATGAAATACTAAGATATCTATGTTTGCGGTTTTTAAAATGTAACGTGCTTTCCGAGGCACGGAGGAGTCTCGGTATGTAAAGATGGTCACTCATCCACAGACCAACCCCGGCAAGCGTAGCTAAACCTGATGGATCGTCCCGTGCGGCAGTTATTACTTAGCCACGAGCTCCTAGTTATTATAATATAGTAATTATATAAAGTCACGCCTGTATTATTCGAAGGGATAGGCAGAGCTGTATAGAACATCTACATTTGTGTTGGTTTTATGTTTGTGTAAATTCCTATACAAATTAAATTATTGTTAATGAATAAATTTTGTGTTTAAGTCCCATGTGTAACAGCGGGCTATCCTAGTGCTGGCAACAAGCAGACGGATATTTAGACTCGGGCCTGCTGCTGCTATTTTTAAAGGATGTAATATTTTTGTTTTTAAAATAGAAAAGTCTGCCGCTGCTGCGACAGTCGCTAGTGACGAAGGAGCTGGTGATCGAAGGCATCAACCCTCCCGCGCCGCACATCGCTTTCTCCACCATCCCGGCGCCAGTCCAGCCTGTCATGGCCACCAGTTCCAACATCCAAATGGTATGTTACACACCATCATTTTATTATATTTTGATACTAACAATTTTGTTAAGATTCTGTGTTAATTCGGGAACATAATATCTTTCTTTTCAAGAAAAGACAACATTATTTTATTAGCTACTTTGTTAGTTTTCAATATACACGCAGTTATTGATAATTTAACTGAGACTTGGTTTGAAAGTTTAACAAACAATATAAATAGAAATCATTTATTTGCTTATAATGTAGGTACACAGATAAGATGGAATTTTTAATATGGGTGGGAGTCTTGCTTGTCTTCTGGAATATTCAGGGCGGATTTTTGAGACGCGGCATTAAGGGTAGGTACCTCAATCGTTGTAGTTACAGAAAAACGGTCTTAGGAGACTGTCCTTATTTTATTTTTTTACATTAAAATAAACTTACAGACATTTTCACAAAAACTTTTTTTGATGCCAATCGATCTTCTTTCGTCAAAAAATGTTTTTGTGGAAATGGCCCATTTTCTTGCTGACTGTATTGTTTTTTTCAATATCTGTAACTACAACGATTGAGGTACCTACCCTTACTGTTCCGTCTCAAAAATCCACACTGTATAATCAGCTTCTAAAGCAGAAATGTAAATAAATTAATGCTTTCGGGTTAAAGCGTAGCGACTCATTTACGGAAAATACGTGACGGAAGTTCGTCTTGGCCCAACGAACTTCCGTTTCATCAGCGTTTTAAACAGTAGGAACAAAACAGGCCTTAATTTGGTCGCCTAATGGCATAAGCGCATACGCGAAGAATCGGTCGGCGGATGCTAGACAACCGCCTTCCTAGCATTATATGTAGGAATTATGATGCGGAGTTCTCGACGTGGTGTGTCATCAACAAAATACGACGAAGTGTACTGTAGAGCTTTTGACCGGGATCCGGACCTAAAAGTATCGATATTTAGCGACCGAGTTGCCGCGACGTAATTTCGGCAGGTGTGTCGCTACACTTGAGTGAGGAAGCTGTCGTGTGACTTGTGATGTGATTTAATGGTGATGTTCAGATTAAAAGCAATCTTGTTGTAGTCATAATGAAAGGTATATTTTTTTAATATTAGTTTTGCAATGTTATAACGTAGACTTGTTCCAATTCATGTATTATGTTCAAGATTACTTTTATATCTGAATTTCATTTTGACTAACACTTTTTTCAGTTTATTTTAAACCAACTTTGAGTATTGATTTTATTCTTTATTTTTAGTCACAATCAGATTAACTTTTATTTTCCTTTTACTTTATTTCTTTGGATTATGTATCAATATTGTAATAATATTCATCATTCTGCAACGGCGCGGCGTAATTGTTAAGACATTGTTTTTCTTCCACAATTTTCCTTAATAGTTACATGGGTTCAATTTCAATACGTTTATTTATAAGTGAATAAACATCAACATAATATCACGCCTGTATTCCCAAAGGAGTAGGCTAAGGTGAACAGTAGACCCACATTTCGCCAGTTATGTTTAAGTTACGTTGCCACTATTTCCGTAGACCGGACACATATCTGAACTCCGGTCTGCTGCTAATAAGTTTATTTTAATATCTCACCCTCCCTGAGAATCCAGCATTCGTCCATTCAATATAACTTTCAGAAATATTTACCTTTGACTGAGAATTATATCATGCCCTCATCCACTATTGATTAGGAACTAAGTAATCAAAACCTTGCAATGCTTGCTTAACATACATACTCACTAACATAACTCCATTCTAATGGCATGGGAGAGCCCAATAATAAATAGTCAGTGTACTCACAAGTTCATCACTATCTACAATATAAGATGTGATTTAATAGTTAAGGCTCCAAGTCCAATATAAAAATCACAAACACATGGATAGCAGTAGTTAGGTACATTAAAATAACACTAAAACCATTAAAATACCGTACATAGACCGTTTATAAAATTCATAAAAATAATTACAGTAAAATACATTAAAATTCAATAAAATCATTAAAAATTAATTAAATTATAATTACAGTCACGTTATGTGTACACTGTCACTAATGGACCGACTCGACCGACCAGTCTTCTTTATTTTTCGTTCGTTCTCATACTTTGCTTTATTTTATTTTTCCGTTTATTTGAAACACTATACTACGTATTTAACCGTTACTTGCCACGACTGTCTCTTATGTAATATTCAAGAGAAACAAGGCTCGCACTCGAGATTAGTGCAGCTTGATTGATTTTGGAACCTTAACGCTTTTAGTCTTTCTCAGACGACAGGTAGCGGAGACGCACAGAATTGGCAACTGCACCAGACCAAATATATATAGAGTGTAACGGTGGTTAGTTGTTGATGTATCGTGTTGTGTGTAACTAATGGGTTATTTGGGTGGTGTTGGGTCAGCGCGACGAGGATAGCTCGAGCCCCACTCTGACGCCTCTCCTGCCACCGGTGCTACCTCTAGCACTGTCGAGCTCCCTCGTCAGTTCCAGCACTAAGTCGCTTACCGTTGTACCTGCGCCGTCTACCTCCACGTCTGCGCAGGTTTGTTCGTCTCAACACAAGGGCTGCCATCTGCCACCGATTCATACATTTGGCTTCTTAATTGGCAATGACTACGTCTCTACGTGTTACAAAATTATGTCTTATTCATTCCATAGGTGTCTTGAGTAATCAGCAACAGTACAGTCCACATGTGCAGCATGATTTAGATGCTTTTGTAAGTCTATTTCCGTCGTAACCGACGATAAGACTTGTGTAGCCAGTAAGATGGCAGCCCTCAGTAGTATGTGTCCCATGCTTCGTGTCTTCGTACCAATAGTGCGCTAGATCCATTCCGTTTCATCCGTCGTTCCTGGCTTAATCCTTTGATGGAATATTTTTCTAATTAAATTATATGTGTATTCATTTATTAAGTATATTAAAGAGACACCAATTGAGAAAACAAAAAAAAATAACAGAAAGGACATCTTTTTAGCATCAATACCTAATGCATAAATTACTGTTTTACTATAATAGTGAAAATATGCCTCTTCTTCGTCCCCTTTTGAAAAGACTGTAAGTTTCTATCATCACATTGGTTTGTTGTTCTTTGTGGCTTTGCATCTCTTGGTTATGGCTTTTGTGGTAGAGAGACCATCACCACAACGACAGAGCATCAGTCATAGGACTCGGTTCAGTGAATCAACTCATCACACTTCGCTGAAGCAATAGCAACTGTTCTACAGAACACATATTGTAGGACTAGTAAGCAAAATTTCAAGAAAGTGGATTGGATTAGAGAATCCAATGAGGCTGCCACGAAAAGGGTCTATTGCCACCTAAATTACGTATGGAAATGGGACAAATGTTGAAGCTAATTATTAATACACGTCTTACTTTTTAAAGGGACACCCCAGTTTGTGTTATTATCAAAATCATGACGAACAAAATGAGTGATCTGGATGTAGTGTCTCCCGAACATGAGATTAAGATAGATATTAAGATATTACGTAGACGGCCCTTTAGCATTTCTGTGTCGCTTTGCACTTGCAATAAACCCTATCGAAGTAAGTTACTGCCATCAAATATAATATTTTGTGTATTTCTGTGTACTAATCAATGCATGATTCTAAACTATTCCTATTTGCATGACAGTTTCAAGAAACTATGACACGAGATAATAATAACGTCGTTGAATATTATTTTAATTTTTACGAAGTTATAAGCAAATAATGTAAGAAATTGAATTGAGTCTTTGCAATGATACATGAGCAACATCGTCCAACTGCACTCAAATTGGCCCCTTTTAAAATAATTGAACAGTTCCGTACAGTTCTCTCTCATCATAAAACGGACGAACCCTGCAATAAAACTGCCTAAGTAAAGGCTTGGCTATGTGGAACGTCACCTCTGCCTGAACTAGACTAATGCCGCAGTCATGAAGTCTTCGCCTGAACCGCATAAGCCACATCTCGTAAAGACTGTCTCCTCCATGTGATAGTTCTCTCCTGTCGACTTGTTCCTTTATGTATGTAAATATATTTTTGTTTAATATTAATCCTTCCCAAGCACTGTCCTACTTTTATTTTACATGTATTTTTGCCAGTTCGGAGGCAGTTCTCGTTGTACACACCTGTTTGGATACAAACACGCTCAACTTACCTTATCTGTACCACAATAGTAAACTTATTCGGTTTAAAATGTTGTTTATTAGAAGAGTTAGGTGTGTGTATCTAAACAGTTTGTTTGAAACTTGACTGTTTGTGTAATCACATTCGCTTGTACTAGAAGCCGGCCCAGAAGAGTGGCGGCACGATAGCCGTGCTGCAGAACATCCCGCTGCACACGAAGATCAACGTGAACAAGGTGGGCAAGGCCATGACGGTGAACAGTAAGGCCAACTTCCCGCGTTCGTCCGTCGCCTCCGCCGCGCTCTCCACCGTCCTCACCCCCGGCAAGTCCTTGCTCAAGGACAAGGAAAAGAAGTCTTCGGGACAGTTCTCCCAACCGTTCGTTGATGACAAGATGGCGGGCGATGACGATATCAACGATGTGGCTGCTATGGGTGGCGTCAACTTGGCCGAAGAATCGCAAAGGATCCTTGGATCCACGGAAATGATTGGGACGCAGATCAGGTAAGACTCTCTTACAGTCGTTGTTTGTATTGGTTTGTGATCTGAGCTGATTCATGTTTTCTTAGTTTTTGCAGCATTCCTTCTAATACTACACTGTTTGCAGGTCATGTAAAGAGGAATTCCTGGTACCGACTAGCTTGATGCAGTCGCGCCTCAAAGTGATAACATCTAAGCACAACATGGAGGAATCCCCACCCGAAGTGGCTAATCTCATCAGCCACGCGGTGCAAGAACGACTCAAAAGCCTCGTGGAGAAACTGGCTACCATCGCACAGCATAGGATTGATATGATCATAAAGGTAAATACATCCTACGTGAAGTATACTTACTCATTTGTGTATGGTGTAAGAAGGCACCCACAAAGATAGCGAAATGCATTAGACCACGTTATGGAGGACTGGGCCAGCACAACAGGAAACTGCCGTGAAAAGTGGAAAGAATGGAGGGAGGAGTGGGACACCATGTGCTGAAATGATAAAAATATGAAAAAATACTTATAATAATTACCGCGAGAACGCGGCTCGTATGCTATGCGGCCCTACGAATCTGCTACTTGGGTGCTGTGCGGCCCTACACTTGCAGTGTGCACTGCAGCCTTGACAATACTGGCGTTGTTTTCTTTTATGATTGTCTTCTCGCAAGTCAACCTAGGACCTAGGAGGTGGTCTTTATTTAATTCGTATACATTATTGTTACCTATTATTCCAATATAATATCACTTTTAAGTTGTAGTACTTGGTGAAAATAGAGAAAACGAATTTTCCGAGAAATGAGACCTAGCTAGATCGAGTTTTCGCCCCCGTAAACCCCTGTATTGCAACTTTCATCGAAATCGTGAGAGCCATTTTCGAGAACTGATTACAAATATTGCCCATTTAATAGTATAGGTAAATAACATTGCTTTGTTCGTCGACGGAAACTAAAATGAATGAATTGAAAACTTGGTCGAGCTCAACTTTAATATGAAAAAGTTATTATCAAGCATTATTTAGTTAGCGTTATAAAATAACTTTAATTTTATTAGAGTTGCATGTGGATAATGTATGAGAGTAGATGAAAACTATTATTAGTACGCAAATTTACATGACCTTTTCTTAAAGCGGTTTTTATTTCCCGCTGCTATGTTGCTTTTCTTTACCACAATACACAAATTCTTTCACTTCCCACAGTCTGACAACCGCTATGAAGTGACACAAGACGTGAAGGGTCAGCTCAAGTTCTTGGAGGAACTCGACCGCGTAGACAAGAAACGGCGCGAGGATTCCGAGAGGGAGATGCTACTGCGAGCTGCCAAGTCCAGGTCCAAGAATGAGGACCCGGAGCAGGCTAAACTGAAAGCCAAGGCCAAAGAGATGCAGCGAGCCGAGCTGGAGGAGCTAAGGCAGCGCGAGGCCAATTTGACGGCGCTACAGGCCATCGGGCCCCGGAAGAAGGCCCGGCTCGACATGCCCGGCGGCTCCGGAGACTCCATATCAACTAGCTCTGGACACGCCACTCCGTCAGGATCTGTACGTATTGTTTTTTTCATGTATGCATGTGGTAGTTCTATTGAAAAAGTCTTGTTGAAACAGTTGGCCAGAGATTAGTATAAACCAACTGTTTCAACAAGACTCTTTCTGTACTGTATTCTTTACAGTATAATTGTAACTACAAATTAACTTTTTCAGTACGTCCACTGATAATTTATGTGTTGTTGATGTTACCAACAACAGAACTGTAGTAATGTACTCTTATCTTCATCGTCGTCAAAGCGGTGCTCTTTGGACGCCGCGCCTACAGCAAATTCGCATGAAGACCTGTATCAGATGCACTGAATAATCAGAGTGTTCCAATGATTTTAACGCCCTGAGTGCAATTGACAGGGTGGCGTTGTTGGTATTTTTGTGAAATAGTCACAGAAATTGTATTGAAAAAACAAGATGGCGGCGTTAGTTCGGGTTTTGGCCGCGCACCCAGTGAAGGCTCAAGGTTGCAGAATGTATGATAATGTTCGTGTGATTGTTACAGACTGGGCGCAGTCAAATGGCGCTGCGCACGCGTCTGAAGCGCATCAACTTGCGCGACATGATCTTCCTGATGGAACAAGAACGCGACACTTGCCGGTCTCAGATGCTCTACAAATTGTATCTCAAGTAACGGCCGGCCTCGCCCTTGGGGCAAACTCCTCTGACTGAATCATCATGTTGACATAATTACGCGCTATGGCAGTATATACCTATATAGTTTACTGTATACAAAATAACAGTCAAACCTCACCGATTGTTTATTTGGAGTTTGAAACTGAACATAATAGGTTGCCTTATTCTTATGTTCGCGGTAATATTAGCATGGTAATATAATATTTAAGTTTATTTGTTAATAGCTTAATTAAAAGATTGTCAATTCTCTTGTTCGTCAACTGAACTTTAGTGCAGTTTACTCACAGAAAGCACGGGAAAAAGAGTGCAGGAGGACTCTTTGAACTTGTTTTTCTTTTATAAACACACCATAGTTCTTTGCAAACCGACAAAAACGTAAGTTTCATGACGTTCATTTTCTAACTATAAAATGTATACTAACAAGCAGACAATGAATACTTACTGTTACTATAAAGAGGTAGGTGGTGAATGGTGATGGGGAGTTCAAGTTTGTAAAGGAAAATACGGTCCCCGAGCTGACGAAGTCGCTAGCAAGGTGTAAGCGACTTCGTCAAGTATCTATTGAAATAAGAAGTTATCAACGAGGCAAATTCTTTCTAAGAAGTGTTATTTGTGTGGAAAACATAACTTTTTAAGTTCAGTTAAGGAATTGTCACACTGGACGCGTTCTGCGTCCTACGGTCCGGCCGCAGGACGCAGAGTGCATCCAGTGTGACAAGTTCCTTAGTGAGCAACAGAATTGGCACAGTTATTTGTTAAATTAGTTAATTATATTTTTACTATATGAAGATAGGCGGACTGGTTAAACCAGGGACATAATAGACAGGGTTCAAAGAATCAATATTTGATTCTAATAAAAACAAAATGGTTGGCATTTGGATTAGAGCCTGACTTGATCCCGGGAAAACTGATGTTACCTCCCCGCCTTGCCTTAGTAGCCGCTTCTGAGGCAAAGTAGTAGTGCAAGTGTGCCTACACATAATTTTATACATAGTATAGCGAAATAAAAGTCCATCGTCGCACGTAATATCATACGTTTATTGATTTCGATAAAAATGAAATCACAGAAACAGTAAAAAAAGTATGAAGTTCATGGTACAAAAAAAACGGGGACAGGGTAAAGTAGTAAAAATCTGTTGAGTTGAGGACGGTGGTAACGAGATCACGAGGTCAACTTAAAGGGTATTAGATAAGGAATCATTAATCGCGCGTATTTCGGTTACGAAACCTGGACTTGATTGCACAATCAGCTATGCTTCGCGACCGCTAATAACGTAAACAACGTAATCGGCTTGTAAAACTATTTTATTTAGTAAGCTAGCGCTACAGTATACTACGGTATGCTAAGCACTTTAAGGTAGAAAATAGTAAGAAATAGTGAGAAATTATGCCAGTAGGGAACAACACCAAAAAAGTGAAATCAAATTCAGATCGAAATAAGTCAATTTAGGGTACAGTCCTGAGATCCTCCTAGATGGGGCGAGACCGCGACGATGGGCGAGTGAGTTATTTTTCCTATAAAAAAACATGACAATGTTCAATAAGTCTTTAAATTAAAAAACCAGTAATATTATGAGTAAAAATTTGTAGCCCGGCTAGAAAAATTAAGTAATAGGTATTAATTGGCAGAGGTAATGCTACAATAGGTATTGTTATTCGTTACGTGTCGTTCAGTATGATCCTTGTTTAACCAGTCAGGCTGTACATATGTCGCAGTAAGATGGTTATAGCCGTGATATAGGTATATCCCTAGAGATATAGTTATAACCCTAGGGATATAGCTATATACAGTAATATAGTTAGATTCAAGTGGTTCATAACGGTCAAACTGCCCTAATTTTGTTACTGCGACCAATTTCGACGTAGCGCCCGCTGGCCGCTGCTGCGGCGCCACTCGCTACACTCACTCAGCTGGCGCGTAGTTTGTCGCAGTTCTAACCTAACCTTACCTATTTGGTTGGAGTGCCCTAATTTATATTACTAGATCGTGCTCGTATCATAGTTATATTCTTAGTAAGACAGTTATGAACCAATTTCATATAACTATATTACTGTGTATAGCTATATCCCTAGGGTTATAACTATATCACGGCTATAACCATGTCACTGCGACACATACATATTAATAATGTTAATACAGTCTATTAACATTATTAATATGTACTTATGTCTGTAATACTATCTATTCACCAGTTTATGTATGGGTGGTATTAGGTAACAAATGTCATTTTAACATCGGATATCAACAACAAATTATAGCATGATTTGTTTGTGTCCCTTTAACTATAACCAAGGAATGACCGAATAGGCGACTTCTATCTGGAAAACTGATGACGCCAGCTTGTAGGCCAAATCTGAATATTAGCAGAGTTGAACCTGAGACTGGCCCGCAATGCTTGCAGTTTGTGCTCGACTTGTGTTACCAATCGATGCTATTGCATACTTCTACATTCTAAAGACGACCGCAAGCAGCAACGCGGCCCAAACGCAATGATAGACCGCAGCGGCACGACTGGTTTCTATGTAACTCTAAAGAAACGCGTAGACGGTGACCAGTAATGCCGTCAAGGGCTGAGCGAGTCATTTGTCTAACAAAATACGCCTTTGTTTAGATAAATGGCTATCGCGAAACTGAAGAAGATAAATTTCGTTGCCGTCGATGTTGCGACTTGCCGTGTACCGTCGCCTTAGGAAGAGCACCTTAATAGTTTAGGCCCACTTATACCAAAAATCACTAAATGCTTTTAGCGGTAAATAAATTCATAGCATCATTATGTGTACAGACACAGAATGGTGACATAAAAATCTTTATTAGCATAAACAGAACGATGTTTTAAATACGTTTAGCATTCTACTCAGTGATTTGTGACGCAAGCAGGCCTTAGTTTGTAAGCAATTAAGTTGACACATTCCTGTAGATTGAAAATGATGTTATTTTACATTTTGCCTATATGTATATAACAGAGTTAAAATACTAAGCATATATGTTTATTAGCAATAAGAAATATATTTAATCACTAGCTAATATACGGGGTCTAAATAAATTAGCTAGCGAAACTGCAGACTATCGTTGAGTATCGATACCTAATAATGTCAAAACAAAAAAAAAAAACAAAAAATATATATGATATTTTTGGGTCAACGTAGGTAGAGAAGTTACCTGAAGTATCAGTTTTTTTTTTGTGGTAACTAACAGACCTGATGGGTACCGAGAGATATCGTGTCGTACACGATGAAACAATAAAACTGATTTTCTCAACTCATACTTCATATAACTACACTACCAGCGGTCATGGACAGCAAAAAAAATCATCAAACCTTTTTATTTTGTAATTTTGGCATACCGATACCCTTCACGTGTGCGAAGTTCTTATTTGACCTTGTATTTTAATAGAGGTATACGGAATCCCCGTCTTATTCAAGTTCTATTGAATACAGGTACAGTCGGCCTTAAAAATATAATTATGATTACTATGTTGTTGTAGGTGTATTATTAATTGACTGGAGGAAACTGGCAGGTTCTAAACTGTAATTTTGTGAAATAATATGCTCGTATTTATTATACTCTACCTATTTTCTTCGTCGTGTTGATGGCACGATAGTGCATTAAACCTTATTGACCTAAAATTTCTACAGCATCGTAGACTGGCAGCGCAGAGGTCGCTATCAATGGATTATTTGGGGCACGTAGGGCTGGATAGGAGGTAGGACGACATAGTTTAGGCCACTGCTCCACATGGATCGTATTGCCTTACTTTACACATTATACTTATTAAAAAATAACTATTACAATAATATGACCACATTCATTTACAAAGTGAAGTTTTCTCCAGTGAATTAATAAAAGGAGTTGTACACTCGAATTGGTTTGAACAACCAATTTCAAGATATTGTTTAAGTAAACTTTAATTATTACGGAAATGACAGACTTCTGGATTGCGATTGCGTGTATTAATTTTATTATGTTTGAGGCTGACTGTATTTGAAAAAAAATATTATGTTATCCTAGATTAAACTAAAGACTTATTTATTAAAATTGTTAATTATTGTGCAACCTGCTTATGTGGTATTAAAACAAATGATCGCGCACAAATGAGGGGCGCGTCGTCGTGGATTGCACTATCTATACATCCTTATGATAAAAAGATCAAGATGTTGATGGTACATTTTACATAAGGGCCTGCGCCCACGGCGTCACGGCACGGCAAGGGATTTTTATGCGATGAATTGGATGTATGACAATAAAATTGAATTATAATTATATAATTATCATGGATACAAAAACAAAACTGCGGTATGCTTAGGCATACCGTGCCGGCAGCGTTCGGAATGCCCCGGCATCCCAGTGCATCCCTCGGGATGCCTCGGCAGAAGAGTTACGACTGTTGTGAAAGAAACG
This sequence comes from Xanthia togata, assembly GCA_963853775.1. NCBI lineage: Eukaryota > Metazoa > Arthropoda > Insecta > Lepidoptera > Noctuidae > Xanthia > Xanthia togata. The sequence continues at coordinate 2,065,198 of OY970790.1, forward strand.
TGCGAGCGCGGTCAGTACGCTTCGGCGTGCCTGAAGACGTCACCGCCTGCTTAATGGTAGCCACACACGTAACGATTTACTAGTGCAAATTTAGGCTTGCGCAAGTAAATCGTTACGTGTGTTGGAAGAAATTTGCGCAAATTTCGGTCAGTATGCGCTTGCATATCCTGATGCCGAAGGATCCCCTGCCGTGCCGTGCCGCCGCTGCGCAGGCCCTTACGAGGCTCAATATTAAACTTTACTTCCCATTTCTCCCGCTAGAGCGACCATTATACGTTATAGTGACATAAAACGATCAGACGTTTAAGCCTGAATAACACGGTGCGACTTAGTTGCCTGTGGCGTGACATGGCATAAGTTGAGGCAACAATACAATTTGCACCGTATAAACAGTGCTTAAACGATGCAACTCATTTGTTGAGTTTCTCGGCCCGGCTAAAAGTTCGAAGCACTTTTTATTGATTCGCTAGAAAGCTTGCTGAAATTCTCAAGCTCATGGTGTGATTGCTTTTAGTTGTAAGGTTACATTCACTAGAATGCTCATTACAAGTGAATGTTTATCAGCGCCTTACGGGTGACTTGAAGGTTTAATACCCCTTTTTAGGGTTCCTTAGTTGAACTATTTATAAAGAATAAGCTGCCTCATTGTTGTAGTTTATAAATCGTTGAGCGTGCTACACACTTGTCGGCACATTCGATTCGAAAATATTAGTTGAAAAACAAGCCCGAAACAATTACTATTATATTCGACTCGTGCCGATCGGCAACTCCGTTCAGCATATACATTCGCCAAATTGGCATTTCGCGGTTGATTCTTACCGCTAAACTCTGCTTAGCCTCACGCTGTGTACAATATGGCCGATATAACTTAGCAGTCCCGAACTTTAAATATTAAGAGAAAATGGCCCCTCGTACGCCTTCCAAAGGTCCAGGACCCTAGGGTCCCGAGAGATAAAAAAATATTCAGAACTTGATGGAAACAAAACTAACTTTGCTGTTATTATTACTGTTGTGGATTTGTGATACCGAAATAAACTAGCGATTAAAGCAGATAAAGATAGGAGAAAAATAAGAGTAGTCATTTTGAACTAAAATGTCAATAAAATATTAGAAGGACAAATTTATTTTATTTATTTATTTATAAAGGTACAGATAGCGCAATCCACGACGACGCGCCCCACTCCGCGATTACTGTACTGTAAGCTGTACTTTAGTATGGAGCGGAGCGGAGTGGGGCGCGTCGTCGTGGATTGCACTATCTATACACCAACAGCTTCTGTATATAAAATATATAATAACAGTAGTTAATAGCTATGTGATTATACAAATCTATCATGTTCATCACCAGTAAATCGAATAATTACATTTTAATTATTAATTCACTGGAGTACACAGGCGCTACTGTCACTTGGTAAAATATTATGGTCATATTTATTGTATTTTTGAATTTTCATTTCATACACTTAAAATGTACGCTTTTTTTTATGAAATTACAATCATTATAGAAATAAAGAAAATACATTTATTTAGCACAGACGCTAAAATGTTTTAAACTTGTCTCATTGACACATTACAAGTGGTGGATTACAACATGGGCCCGCGTGGTGGATTACAACATGGGCCCGCGTGGTGGATTACAACATGGGCCCGCGTAGTGGATTACGACCACTACGTTGTAGTTTAAACCCCCCCCCACTCTCACAGAGGAGGCCTGTGTCCCAGCAGTGGGAACATTAAATGCTGATGTATACGGGCATACCAATATACCCCTACTCTCATACCAATATTCCCCTACTCATACCAATAATATTCTACTCATACACAAATGATCCTCTACAACATTTATTATTCAAAGAAACCTTAGAACATGGGGCTTAGGCCGTGTCTGTGATACAGACATTCCGCATCGCCCGATTTGAATCTTGTCCGTGACTACCGCCGGACTACCAACGCTTCTTCAATTGGTGCTAACTGCTAATTAGTTTGATATTTCCCTATTTTAAACTGATTTGTGATTTCTTCCCAAATGTATACAAAAATTTGTGCTCCTAAAGCAGTTAAAGTGACCAAAAATTCAGATTCCCATGTGTTGTATTTCGTCCTGCTGAAGGGAGCGTGACTACCGCCGACCACCTTCAAAGTTGATTTTCTCGAAAACTAATAAGGATACAATTTTGTTGTTCGAGTAATAATTAGCACCGATTGAGTACTAATTATTTACCAAATATGGAAGCGATTGGCGTTGGTGGTCCGGCGGTTGTCACGGACATATTTTAAACACATGGCGTAGACCACCCGATATCCGTATCACAAATTTATCGCCATTAGATCTATGATGCCATCCGGCCGATCGTCAGTCTCGACCGACCGATAGCAATACTGATACCGACCGACTACCGTTACCACTGTTACTGGATCCGCTACAAAGAATAAACAGGCCATTTTTTTTTTAACTAGGGCATCGCAGATATACCACTAAGGTAGTTACTGCTTAACCGGACTGCCCTGTGGCTGCTTTAAGCTACTACACTCAAGCCTCCAGCCAGGGGCATTATCTATTCTAAGTTATATTAGGCGAACGCTCGCTGAGGGCACCCCCTGTGGGGTACGAACCTCGGCTTAGGGCGTCGCTGAGGGGAGGACAGGCTGGATCTAATTTATATTATCATTATTATTAAGCGGGGAAATTAAATCTACATTTCTCAGTATAACGCGGGCTGGCGCTTCTGCGAGCAAGGGTCGGGAGGAGTATTATTTACTCGTGAGGGTCGCGATCGCGGAGGACCTCGGCGGCGAGGTCGGTATGATTTGTGTCGGTTCATCTGATGTAATAAACAGGCTAATGCGTGCCTATAATGGTAGGGTAGTTCTATGGAGCAATCGTGGAATTAGTAAGTACTATATAGCGACAACAGAGCACCGATTGACGGGGGGTGCATGCAGTGAAGCGACAGGAGTGCGCCAATACCGGCACGGTTAGCGCAGTGGTTAAGCGATTGACTGCTGCGCTGCGTGTCGCGGGTTCGATTCCCGCACGGAACAAATATTTGTATGACCTACAAGTAGTTGTTTCGGGTCTGGCTGTTTGTGTATGTGAGCATAAATGTTTGTAAACGCACCCACGATACAGGAGAAATCCTAGTGTGGGGCAACGTTTAAAAAAAAAAAAAAGAATACCGTGTCGTTTTCATGTTATCAATCGTGTAACCGTGCGTTTGCACCTGGCGTAATATCACAACAAAACATGTTGAAATCTCTAGTTCCTGTCAAATATTTTATGTAACTTTTACAGAAACTAAAGATTTCAATATGTTTTGATGTGAATGTTTCGCCAGTGCAAACGCATAGTGACATGAACAGGACCCGCTGTGAAGCCAGTTTAGCACTCGACCGGTACTTTTATTGGTTTTAGTTATTATACCGGAAGACTGTGCTTGTTAAGATTACATCATTGTCTTTTTGTAGGATTCTTGGTTTTGATAATGGTTTAGCTGAAGTTGAGGGTAGGTATGACCAAAACTGACATTTGATCAGAACCGTTGATATGGACGTGGGAACGGACACGCGAATCATGGCGGACTTTCGATCTGTGAACAGAAGGATTGAAGTACAACTCAGGCGAAGGTCAGACACGCCAGTCACACATAGACAAACAACTATTTTATTTTTTACTAGACTTAATCATATTTACACAGCTCAAATCCTTGTGTACACACGGCTTCCATACAATGCGAGGTCAGCTTATACTGGAAATGTATAGCTGGACGTGTAGCCGTGTTTAAATGTCGCAGTAAGATGGTTAAAGCTGTGATATATCCCAGGGATATAGTTATAAATTTAGGAATATAGTTATTATGTAACGAAGGACGAATTTTGACATAACGCTCGCCGGTTGTCACAGTAATGCTCGGCTTCAGTTCTAACCTAACTTAACCTATTTGGTCGGACTGCCCCAATAGTTATATTACTAGATCGTGCTCGTATCATAGTTATTTTATTAGTTATATTCCTAGTTATGAACCGCTTTCACATAACTATACAGGATGGAACATCGACGCGAAAACTGATACCATGGATTCAGTACATGATTCTGAACAATACTGCGTTGAAATTTTTCGTCGGTTAAAAAAAATCTGCTGTTCCATACATTTTGACCGCTACGTATTGAACTTTTCTATGAAACAGCTGTTTAAAAAAAAAAATACTTGACGAAAAATTTCAACGGAGGGGTGTTCGGAATCATATACTGAATCCATGGTATCAGTTTTCACGTCGATGTCCCTTCCACCATGTATACGGTATATAGCTATATCCCTAGGGTTATAAGTACAACTATATCACGGCTGCAACCATCATAATGCGACATACATACAAACATTGTTATGTCACGATGGTAACCCTATTGACCCGCAGCATGCATGGACAGCATGAATGCATAATACTCATTATTTCTCTAGAGTTCTTTAGATACTTAGCAAAAACCGATACTTACCGATAAAAATTTAGTTAGACGCGTATCCAATACCGTGTTGGCATATGAAAAAAAAAATAGTGACACGTCCACCCACCCTGTCAAACTTCTACAGTTCCTCTGTTCCTGTATGATAAATGTTCATGTTTTAACTATTAAAAATGGTAAGAACTACTTTAAATTCACAATAATTAACGTAATAGAGTGTTAGCGCATATTTCTCGGTGCCGACATAATTTCGCCACGTAGTTGTATATTAGTCGGCAGTGTGTCATCATTCGTATAATGTCGGCTTCCAGTTGATGTAATTCGCGTGTATTAGGTGCTTGTTGTGTTTTATACGGGCTCGCTAACGTGTACTGTTGCTATGTTCCTAAAGCCGTTGCGCCTGGATATCAAGAGGAAGTTGACAGCGAGGTCGGACCGCGTCAAGTGCGTGGACCAGCACCCGACGGAGCCCTGGCTGCTGTGCTCCCTGTACAACGGTGACGTGAACATATGGAACTATGAGACACACTCACAGATCAAACGATTCGAGGTAACAAACAATTTATTTTGGCAAACAGAATTCCACCCAGATTCAGCTAGGCATCTTTATGATCCGAGATTACAAATTTCTGGTTCCCAAACATAGTTGCGGTTCTTGGCACCTTGTAATGATTTTCGAGGGAGTACTATGCTGTATTTTATTATTCCTTTCCAGTAGGAATTCAGTCCTTGATGTTACCTACTACATCCAAGCAAAGTAATTAATTTCATAATCATTGTAGTTTAACTCTTCAGATTTGATGCCATTAAAGATAGCATAGCTGTGCTGGAAAATATTTTCAGTTGGATGAAACTAATTCACTGTTTCTTAAACCTACTTTATCAGTTTTTAATGATCTTTAACTGAGCAGGGTTTGAATTTACTTTTCCATTCATGTTCTGTATGACTTCTAAGCCATGACTAACATCTAACAATCCTGACATGTATCACTATTAGAAATATAATAACTTCACTGCTAACAAAACATGATGTAAATAAATTGATATTTGTGTTTCATACAGATACTGATTTGATATAATTAGATTAGTTAAAGTACCTACTCTCATATTTAATCATAATACAAATGAGATTTGTGGCAAGATATTATTTTTCTTGTTAATCTAAAATCTATATTTGGGTACTTACAATGTGCCGTATTGTGCTGTGTGGTCCACTTGGCATCCATTAACATGAACATTCCTGCCTATCCTATAAATAAAAAATTCTTCATGCAAAAGTCAATTGATACAATGCTCATAATGGTAACTGTATTTGTTCAATAAGGAAATGGCTTTGTGGTTTTAAAGTTTGAGAGGGGAGTTGCTTGATCACCAAAATAATGTTTGGAATTTATAAAAAATTGACAAAAAGGTTTTTAAAATCCAAATATTATTATTTTCACCCACCCATGAGAGCACCGGTTATAATATATTTTTAAGTCTCTAGTCCTGCAAGTCCGGTCAACTCATTGGTTAGTAAATCTCTTGCCATAATCTTGTTAGTGTTGTGATAAGTTGACCAAAATAATAACAACCAAACATGTGTTGTCATGATATTTGACACTTAGTTAAAATTTAATCATCATTCATCATAATACTCTTGCCCCTATCGCAATTTATTTGGGTCTTTTTCTTCCATACTTCTATATAAGTCATCATCTCGGTAGTCACCGCCTTTCTAGGGGGATATCATATAATGTTTTATACAGTTAATCCAGCCAAAATATATACTTTCAGAAACTGGGGGTGAGAATAAGAGCATCATATTTTGTATTCTTAATTAATTGGTAAAAAAAGGCTAATATCTAAGTTGTCTCTCACCTTTATGGTAGAAAATAACATAGTAGGCATCATTCCACTATGAACATCTGTTATAACAGAAACTTTGGTGTCAACAAATAAACACTGGTTCCCCCAGTCTCATAACATGGAGAGAATGTTTACAAACTGTTACCTTTATGCTCTCAATGGAATTTAATTAGCTACAAAATTACTGGTGAAATTGAAAATGCATATTTTTTGAGAATTACAACATAGGTAACTTGAGAGAAAAATTTGGCCTAAGAATAATTTGTACAGTATCTTGCTGCAATAAGAAGAGCGATGCCGATGCCATTAAAAAAAATTTAGGGGCTTAATTAACATTTCTGTTTTTTCATCCTGGATTTTGTTACTTCAGCTTTATTGGCACCATCACCTTGTTCAAATCTCATTGTAAAACATGTGGGAATTTTGACTTGCAAGTGCCAGTTTATGTTCTAATGGAAATAAATGATGGGTGTTTGTCTTGGTGTAGGTATGCGACCTGCCGGTGCGTGCTGCGAAGTTTGTGCCGCGCAAGAACTGGGTCATAACGGGCTCGGACGACATGCAGATCCGCGTGTTCAACTACAATACGCTGGAGAGGGTGCACGCCTTCGAGGCGCACTCGGACTACGTCAGGTGCATCGCCATACACCCCACACAGCCATACATCCTCACCAGCAGTGGTAAGTGGTGCTCGTAGATTCTTAACTGATATTTTACTGCACAGCACCCTAATAGTGTAACACTTTCAATCACATTCCGAGGGTTTTGGAGGAAATTCTTGAAGAAGAGGTTGCGGTCGAGTCAGCGATATTAGCAAAGACTAACTCGAAAATGGTCTGCCTGCACTATTTTACCTTTTGACGGTCTTCTGCAAATAGCATGGTTCCACACAGATAACACAGAAGTACTTCAGAATAGAAAATGAAACACTATCTGTAGGTCAAACTAGTTCAATATGCTCACATAATAATACACTCAATAGTTATGTGCATGTTTCCTAAATAGCATTCTACAGATAGAGCATCTGTAGTACCTAGTAAAATGGTTATATTGTACCCCAAGACGATGATGCCATTAAAATAATCTTGAATGCAATAAAACATGGTTACTTGGTAATGCGTAAATTCCATGAAGGAAGGCTGCACTTAAAGTAATAGGCAATAATCACAATATCAGTAACTAATTGCTACTATAAAGTGGTACTTAAGTTTAAATTTGTCCATAAAAACACTTGACAGTGAAAAGTTTTAAATCTTGTACGTAGTTTTTTTATGTATTGTTAGTGTTTGCTTGAATTAAAATTTAATTTTTGAGTTTGAATCCATTGTCGTCCAAACCAACCAAACAAACAAACTGTTCGTCAAGTTTCAAAGGTAATGGGGGCGCAGGTTTTGTAAATACGAGGCAGGTGGTTTAAAAATATAGTGCTTATATTTATAAACAAACCCTCTATGTAACAGACTCTTCAAATCGAAGGTCGTAATCTCTATGAAACACTTTGGATGACCCCACTGTTGATAGACATCATTTTAGTTCAGCATGGAATTTATAATGACCCCTACTCCAGATGACCTGCTGATAAAGCTGTGGAACTGGGAGCGCAACTGGGCGTGCCAGCAAGTGTTCGAGGGCCACACGCACTACGTGATGCAGATCGTTATCAATCCCAAAGATAACAACACATTCGCGAGCGCCAGTCTCGACACCACCGTCAAAGTAAGCATTAACATGTGTTACCTCCCATCATTATAAACAAATTATATCGATAATGTTCTAATTTCCTTGAAAACGAACTCGGTTGTATGTCCGTGGAGTATCCAATTTGATTTTATTTATGCATGGTTTTATGCAGTAAATTGCGGTTATCGCTAAACACAAAGTACAAAGCTATGATGAATTGAGAAGCTGATGGCAGCTAATAATGTAATGTGTGCAGGTATGGCAGCTAGGATCGTCAATCTCGAACTTCACATTAGAAGGTCACGAGAAGGGCGTGAACTGCGTGGACTACTACCACGGCGGAGACAAACCCTACCTCATCAGTGGTGCCGACGACCGTCTTGTCAAAATATGGGACTACCAAAACAAAACATGTGTTCAGACATTAGAAAGTAAGTGGACACCTATAATTATTAGATGATGTAAAGAAATTCATGTAGAATAAAGCCAAGGCTACTTTTCAATGACATGGGAGTGAAGCCTTAAATGATATTCATTATACAAGCTTTATACCTTCCAGTACTTTCTGATAACTATGTACAGTCAATGGAAAAATATTAACACCCTTTTCTGCTAAACTTTTGGGGAAAATGTAATTTGAATCAAGGGCAAAAATAATTCTACACTTAACTATAGTGTAGAATTATGTTTGCCCTTGATTGTACCCTTGAGATCTCTTCACCCAATGTTGGGGTCACCTTCCACTCTTCATTCCATGCTACAATTGGCTGAACAAGTCGAGATCAATTCACAATAAACTTCAAACTTTTATGTGATTGTGATCAATGGAATGAACTTACAATTTGCATCATTCAACCAGCAATCTGCTTTCGTTAACTCTTGCCATTTCAAATGCTCCCAATTGCGGCATTCAGGGGTTTAGATGCAAATTGGAATAAAAATTAGCCGCTGCAATCTTCAATTTAAATAATATTGGCAAAATAAAACCAATCTTTGCGTTACATTTACTTGCCTAAATAAACATATGCAAGCCTATGGTGCATGTAACATGTGCAAGTTCGTAAGTGTGGGATAAGTGCGTTTTACTGTGTACATAAGCTTGCAAATATAGCCTATGCCTTTATATGCTCCAGTTACTAGCACGTGTGTGTAATGCATCACAGTGGAAGTCTTCTTAACGTTTTCTTAATACATATCAATAATGTGCAGGTCACACTCAGAATGTGTCAGCGGTATCATTTCACCCGGAGCTTCCAATCCTGCTGACTGGTTCAGAAGATGGCACCATCAGGATATGGCACGCCGGCACCTACAGACTAGAGTCTTCCCTTAACTACGGCTTCGAGAGAGTCTGGACCATATCTTCCATGCATGGCTCCAACAATGTGGCCGTCGGGTGAGTTTGCGACTGAAATGTTATTAACCTTCAGACATGCACTGCTGAGTATAAAAATAAAGCAGCTATTTTAATGAGCAGCATCACCTAATTTTCAAGTAAAATAGTATCAATCAATCTGATGCCAGGATTTGTGCCTGGGTAGTTGTGGTTAGCTGCCTAGCCTTACATACGTTATGTTATGCTATGTCAAATGTAAAATTTTCGTAAATATAATGGATTGTTTACACATCCATATCCAGTGTTTGTTTGTGTGTCCGCCAGTTACGACGAGGGCACAATCATGATCAAGGTGGGTCGCGAGGAGCCGGCCATCTCCATGGATGTCAACGGAGGCAAGATCATATGGGCCAAGCATTCCGAGATGCAGCAAGTCAACTTGAAGGCGCTGCCTGAAGGTATCTTATTACTGTTGAATCACTTGTTCAGTCTTTGTGTAATATGATACCCAAACATAGCTAAGGTTTCCGTTCACTCGAACGTATTGCGTAGTATATGTTTTCAATTCGTTTCTATGATATTTCAAGAATCTGCCACAAAATAACTGACTACTATGAGTTTTCTACAGCATTTCTATTTAAATTTCCAGACACAGAGATAAAAGATGGCGAACGCGTTCCTGTAATGGCCAAGGACATGGGTTCCTGTGAGATCTACCCTCAAACTATTGCACATAACCCCAATGGTCGGTTTGTGGTGGTCTGCGGCGACGGCGAGTACATTATCTACACAGCCATGGCTCTCAGGAACAAGGCCTTTGGCACTGCGCAGGAGTTCGTCTGGGCGTTTGACAGTTCGGAGTACGCGACGCTTGAAAATTCTAGTACCATAAAAGTGTTCAAAAACTTCAAAGAGAGAAAGAGCTTCAAGCCTGAATATGGAGCTGAAGGTGGGTTACAGGTTCTATGTTTATTGATCCGTGAAGCAACTGACGATCGGACGCACCTAGGTAAAGATTGAAAGCCGACAACATAACAGTCTTGTAAAAAAACGGCCTATAAACGGCCGCCGTTTTCAGTTGCAATAACTTCGTCCTGTATTTTTTTTGTTATCACTAAACAATTATATACGTATGGAGAAGCCCCTTTCAAAGGCCTTAATAGTGAAGTAATATTTTGATAAGCAATAATATCCTTATTTGTGTTAAACTCGACGTTGTCTTGTCCAGGCATATACGGGGGATTCATGCTGGGTGTGAAGTCAATCAGCGGAGTGGCATTCTCTTTCTATGACTGGGAGAACTTGGAACTGATCAGACGGTGAGTTTTCACTCAAAATGAATTGTAATAAAACTAATATATAAAATTGCTCATATTTGTAGGAAAAATAATTGTATTGTAAAATAGTATTGAAGTTGTTCGCTTGATGATCTATGATATCTTTCTCTTCAAAACAATCTAGCAGACCTTTATTTATTTAAACATACATCGACCATTACATCACATTCATTGAAATCTTCAATACCTAGCTATTGCGAGAGTTTGTAACACTATTAATATATTGTACTTACCCGGCCGTAATTATAACACATCGAGTTTCAGAAAAAGTGCGGCTTTGAAGACGTGTTGTCTGTTTCACTCATACGTTTGTGGCAGTCTTTGTAAAGCACGCTATGTGTAGACACACGGCCGAGTAAAGTTGTGTTCGGAGCTGTACCTTCACAAATGAAACATATGTTATTGCCATTGTATTAGCTATGCGACATTATATTATTATGTCAACCGCTGCGCACACCCACGCACCAGAAAACATTTATTTACTTTATATATTATACTGGTTATAGGAAAAGGGGCTGGGCCTTTTTCCAGCAGTGGGGCATTACGTGCTAAATAGATATATAGATACTGGCTAAGCGCTTAGTTTTCACAAATATGTTTTGAAAACCCCCATGCAGGGTAATCTAGCAAAATTCACTATGTATAACTTACAAGTAACGAAATAAAAGTAAACTAGCCAAATTAATGAGAATTCGCAGAAGTAAACGAGACAAACTTCATTACTGTCTAATGGTTTCAAGTTCATCGAGAAACACGACTATAACATCAATTAGATGTTTTTTTCGGGATAGGAGTACAATCGAGACTGTGTGTAAATGTTATTGGCAGTCTGTGTGCATTCTGTGTTTATCGTATATCAAGAATTTCAAGCGTAACGTAACATGCTTAGCGAATGAAATAACTCAATTGCACATGTTTATCAAATAATGAAAGGCGAAGATTATATTCTCATTTTCTTGCTTTAATTTTATTATATTGCGAGCACTCTTTACCTCTATCACGGATATCAAGAAAACTAGTATAGTCATAGTTGTTGTCGCCGCGCTGTTTTGTATGAAATTGTAACAACTTCAGTTGTTTGAAAAATGTTTGATGATGGCCAATGAGAAATAGTTTACTTAATATCACGACGTTAGGTACTGTTATCCGTGACATAACGCACCGGATCAACTCAGGATGGATGAAATGGCGACAGGTCACTGGAACAACTTGCGACCCACGGATGCCCCTCAAGATTAAGGCGAAAATATACAAGTCCGAGATTAGACCTGTCGTATTGTATGGATCGGAATGCTGGGCTGTGAAGAAGATGGACGAAAAAAGATTGCATGTAGCGGAGATGAGAATGTTGAGGTGGATGTGTGGTGTGACAAGAATGGATAAAATAAGGAATGAGTATATTAGAGGAAGTCTGAAAGTTGCGCCACTTACAGAAAAGTTGAAAGGGAATCGACTGTCTTGGTATGGTCACGTGATGAGGAGGGAAGAATCGCATGTGACTAAAAGAGTAATGAATATAAATTTTGAGGGATGGAGAGGGAGAGGAAGACCAAAGAAACGATGGATGGATTGTGTGAGGAGTGATATGAAGGAAAAAGGTGTAGATGATTGCGTGACGGTTGACAGGGGAGAATGGAAGAAGAAAACGTGTTGCGCCGACCCCAAGTAACATGGGATAAGGGCAGGAAGATGATGAGATGATGATGAGGTACTGTTATCCGTATATTGGAGATCAGTGGTAGGGATCCTGTAAATAAGTATTTTATTGAACATTATTGCGCACGCAATCAAAATAGCAGTGATATTAGATAGAAACGGCTATTGATTGACGCTATTGCTGGGCTGTATGTTATGTCCCGTGAAAAAGTAAGTTTGCGGTAATATGGAGACCGAAACTATCAAATGAAGTAGAAAAATAATTCAATAAATAATGAATCGAGGCGCTGATTGTTACCACGGATACATAAGATAAAACATTTAATACGATCGTATTCGATGTGTTGCCCTGCACGATATGCCCTCGTTGTGATATTTTTAGTTTGAAATGCTTTCACGTTGCACTTGCTACTGCTTCTTGCATAGACCCTAATTTTATTTGTAGAAATACTGTCTGTGGCGGCAGCGGCATCTCTGGCTTTCAAGACGATTGCATAACAGCGCACAGCATTATGGATACACTGCTACGCGAAGCGAAGGTTTCTTGTCACTCGCAACGCGGCGTGAGCTCTGAATCTGTGTGGAATGAAGCAGCAATCTGTTGATAACATGTGCTTCAATTTGTTTTCCGCTGAAAGTTATGACGTCGAGGCACGCTTACAGTGACATAGTGAGTGAGTGGAACAGCCAGCATTTTCGTTAGATATGAAAACTTACGTCAACATGATGTGAATCGAGCTTATCTGGTATAAACGAGCATTGACACAAAGTTCGCACAGCGAGTCTTTTCTACAATTTTCTTGTCTTTTCATATTTATTGCCTTCCCTCGTGTACTGTGCGTTTATGTATCTGTGCGCTGCGTACCTCCTACAAGTTAGTCGTCCTGTGCAGGATCGAGATCCAGCCGCGCCAGGTCTACTGGTCTGAGAGCGGGAACCTCGTCTGCCTGGCCACAGACGACTCTTATTACGTGCTCAAGTATAACGCGGCCGTGGTGACGCGCGCTCGCGAAACCAACTCGAATATCACTGAAGACGGCATTGAAGACGCCTTTGAGGTAACTAACTTGCTATATAATTATTATATTAGTGGACCAATGGCGTGGTAAAGGTCGTGGGAGATACAGGCCTGGTCGAAGTAGCGGGGCTTGAGGCAGGTCTATGTCCTGCTGCTGTCTTTCGGCTGAGGGATGATGTATTATTAGTTGATGACTGCCTCGTCGGGCTAGTGGCCACAAGCGCTGCTACTGAACAGGAGGTTAGGTTAGGGTTACTAGGAGCAAAGTATGGTTAAGGGAAAATAATTTCTACTCAGTCACATATTTAATAAGAGTTTGAAAAATAAATGATAATGATAATCATTTACCCTCTGACATGTATGTAATAATATAAAAACATTGCTACTAATTTTAAATTTTAATTGAATGATGACTATCATCTGCCTAGCCTTTTCCCAACTATATTGGGGTCGGCTTCCAGTCTAACCGGATGCAGCTGAATACCAGTATTTTACATAGAGCGACTGCCTATCTGACCTCCACAACCCAGTAACTGGGTAATACGATACCCCTTGGTAAGACTGGTTGTCAGATTTTCGGGCTTCTGACGACCCGTAACGACTGTCAAAGATCCACGAATGACAGCCGGGACCAACGGCTTAACGTGCTTTCCGAGGCACGGAGGAGTCTCGGTATGTAAAGATGGTCACCCATCCACAGACCAACCCCGGCAAGCGTAGCTTAACCTGATGGATCGACCCGTGCGGCAGTTATTACTTAGCCACGAGCTCCTCTAATTGAATGATGACTATAATAGTAGGTAATTATAAACCCAAATGTTTGCATGTCACATTATTATGACTCAGTGCTATGCATCTGTACTTATGGCAGATACATTGATTTGGTTTGATTTGAGGTCCTGGTTTCGATTCCAAGGTCGAGCAGTGTTATTGGGTTTTTTCATTAACAATTTCTAAGTAGCAGCCTGGAGTCTGGATTTGATGGTTAAGGCTCGCGCCCTAATACATGGGACTTAAACATAACTGGCGAAATATGGGAATACATCTCTGCCTAACCTTTCGGGGATTACAGGCGTGATGTTATAAGTTGAGTGGCACAGTAGTGTCGACCCTGAGTTACGTCGCGTCGTGGGTTCAAAACTAGTCTAGTGAGCACTTCACTACTGTCAAACAATATGACGTCCACATACCCGCACTGGGTAATATGCACGACATGGACCCAGTGCGGGTTGGTGGACGTCATATTGCGACCCACTTTTTCTGTAAGGCCTGAATCCCAGCAGGTCGCTCGTCGATTCATAGCTACTATATACCTACCAATCGGCAAATCAGCAGGTGATTTGTTACTAACCAGCTTACGTAAAGGTTCTTAAAAGTTAATAGCATCTAAGGGAAATTACGCATAAAAGTTTCTAATCAAATTGAATCATGTTAAATAATTTAAAAGGTATGTTCACCGTTGTTACTGGCGCGATAACGGCTCGTAGTTGTGATAAGCTACGAAACGTTGCGAGACTCTTATCTGTTGCCTATATTATTTGACTACATAATGTGTAGAACAGCCCAACAGTTTCTATCATAAGCTAATTTACCTACCATACTACCCAAACTTTATAAAATTAAATCATTTCTTTCAGTACAATATTTTTTGTCTGTTTATAATCTGGTTGATTAACACAAGAGGAGCTCGTGGCTAAGTAATAACAGCCGCACGGGTCGATCCATCAGGTTAAACTACGCTTGCCAAGGTTGGTCCATGGATTGGTGACCATCTTACATACTGAGACTCCTTTGTGCCTCGGAAAGCCCGTTAAGCCGGCTGGATCTCGTAGATCTTTGACAGTCGTTACGGGTCATCAGAAGCCCGAACGACTGATAACTAAAAGATATCATATTACCCAGTTATTGCGTTGTGGAGGTCAGATAGGCAGTCACTCCATGTAAAATACTGGTATTCAGCTACTTCCGGTTAGACTGGAAGCCAAGCCCAACATAATTGGGGTTGCTAACATAATTGGGAAAAGGCTATGCAGATTTAAAGGAAAAAGTTGAGAGATTGAGGGTTTTTGAACTCATATGAATTACAGATATAAATGTAGCAATTTTACATAAGAGTGACACAATGGGCGGTCGTATAGCTAAAGGGGATCTTTGGATGGATTAAAGGGAGGAGGAAACAGAATACTGCAGGTAGTCGGAGGTGTTCCATTATAGTAGTGGTTATATTTCTTTGTTCTCCAGGTCGTCGGCGGCGTCAACGAGATCGTGAAGACTGGGCTATGGGTGGGCGACTGTTTCATCTACACAAACTCCGTCAACAGAATAAACTACTACGTGGGCGGCGAGATCGTCACGATATCCCACCTGGACCACACCATGTACATTCTAGGATACGTCGCCAAGGAGAACAGGTACTAACATTGTCGACCCTGAATCTTTGAGAAGCTTAAGGCAGTAAAAGTGTTTTTTTGCCATCTGCTAAACTTATCCTCAAAAAATATCATAAATAGATAATTCTGTGGTATCTTCTTCTTTTCGTGTGGTTAGTAAACCAACCTGGTGTCAGAGTTTTAAAGCCGCCCATGGGCCTCTGACTTGGCTTCACATGCCGTCGAGAAATATCTCTGAGGCATGCCGGTTTCTTCACGATGTTTTCCTTCACCGTTTTTCTGTGTGTGTTATTCTGTGGTATAAACAATAGCCAGT
Organism: Xanthia togata; assembly: GCA_963853775.1. Lineage (NCBI taxonomy): Eukaryota > Metazoa > Arthropoda > Insecta > Lepidoptera > Noctuidae > Xanthia > Xanthia togata. The sequence continues at coordinate 2,081,238 of OY970790.1, forward strand.
CAGGAAGGGGTGTGCGGGGTGAGGCGGTACTACCCAGAGTGTACTGGACTTATTTAGTAACCGGAGAGCTAAATCTATCTTTAATGAAATAAATAATAAAATTTATTTGGTTCATGAAGCACACAATATAAAACAAAATTTTATTGTGAAATGATTTAAAAACAACAGTGTGTGCCTCACTGTTGCTCCAAAAAGGTCCATTTCAGCTTTAATGACAGAAGAAGTAATGAACGTGACAAGTGACTGATAAGAATATTTTTTTATATCAAGCACTTAATCCCCACTTTGTGTTTATTTATATTTCCTGCAAATGTCTAACCCAACGTTCTTTTGCAGACTGTACCTAAACGACAAGGAGCTGAACATCGTGTCGTACTCGCTGCTGCTGTCGGTGCTCGAGTACCAGACGGCGGTAATGCGCGCCGACTTCGAGACAGCTGACCGCGTGCTGCCCACTATTCCCCACGAGCATCGCACCAGGGTCGCACACTTCCTAGAGAAACAAGTACGTACAACCACCAAGTTTATTATTATTTATTTATTAAGCAAGCCACACCTAGGAAATATTTACAAGGATAGTAATCACTAGGATAGAAATCTTCAATACGATAACGACAAAGCGAATCGATTAATGGCGTATGTGTGGGATGTGAAAGGCATAGATCCGAGATTAAGTATATTATAGACCACAATGAACGTAGATGTTGTGAGCGAGTAAAAACATTGACTTTGCTATCTACAAACTTGTTAAACACGTTCTAACTAACGTTGACAATATAACTCTACAACTAATTGTAGTTGCATTATTTATGGACATGTCAAAGGCATTTGACTATGTTAACCATAAAATAATGATAAAAAAGCTGGAAAAATATGAAATTAGAGGCAATATACTAATCAAATCATATCTGACTAATCGAGAACAAAATTACATACATAAATAAATTCTGCCCCTATACAAGTACTAAAAAGACTTATGTCTCTACACATAGAAAATGCATATTTGGTTGCCGCAGGGTAGTGTTCTTGCTCCATTACTATTCATTATATATATATTAATGACATGCCTAAAACTATTAATAATCCAATGATTTTATTCGCTGACGACAGCACAATAATAATCTAAAGTAGGATGATGTGACATTCGAAAAATAAATAAACGACAACTTAAATTATTTAATATCTTGGCTAACTGAAAACGACTTAAAAATAAATCTTGAAAAAACATATTAAGTATATTTCATTTGAACGACAAACAAACAATACAAAACCGGATATTCATTAGGGTCACAAAACTATCAGTGAAGCAGAACACACAATTTTTTTGTAAAATACATGCAAAAGACTTAGCCAGTATTCGTATGCTCTCGATAATCTAAGAAAAGGGTCAAATCGGGCAATATTATTAATGGCGAATCACGGGTATGTTGCATCTACTTTACGCTACGGACTTATATTTTGGGGGAACTCGTCAGACAGAGAAATGGCGGTCAAAGTCCGGACACAATGCATAAGGGCAATGTGTGGCACACAACGCACAGAAAGTTGTGAGCCACATTATTAACAGTTCCAGTTATTCACATTCCCTTGTCGTTATAGCCAAAGAGAATCTTTGTCAGAGCGAATCTAAATCTTTACACACATCCAAGAAGCACACGACACAACAGTAAAATATGCGTAAGACGTCATAAAAAGCAGTATTTAATAAAAACATTTCGGGCATGGCACCCAAAATACAATAAGTTGTCAAAAAGTATCAGTCCTACACAAAATGGACCAATTCAAATTAGGTTTGCACGAATTCTTAGTTGCAAAATGTTATTATTCAATTGCTGTACTTTAGTACGGAGCGGAGCGGAGTGGGGCGCGTCTCAGTGGATTGCACTATCTATTATAATCGTGCAATGTGTTCTTTTTTATGAAAAATATATTTTTATTATTTTATAACATGTGCGTACAGATAAATTACATGAATAAAAGATTATAATATAATATATATTTATTTAAAAAAAAACATTTAAAAATATTACTGCCTGTGGTCAGGGATCTACAGAGATGAACGATGATGTTGTGAATGTGAGAACGTTGTAGGCATAACCGACTTGTAGATCTGTCGATCATTTTCTATCTTGCTAAGTACCTGGTACTTGTTGATAGGCCTACAGTGTCCTCTCATACCTATAAACACTGTAACTTGAAAATATTGTAAATACCATTTACTTTTAAAAGAGTAACCGTGGAGTTTCTTGCCGGCTTCTTCTCCATAGGAAACGACCAATTGGAACCGTGCACCTAGCTTCTGACGTTTCATAAGTGCCCTTGTAGGTTTATGTGAAATAAAAATATTTTGAATTTGAATTTGAACCTCCTCACGATGCGTGCCGTGTCCCAGCCGCGCAATGAGAGCCTCCTGAGATGTTGTTGGTCGACGCTCTCCGTTATTAGGCCATTAACCGTTACGATGGTCGGTACAATGATTGCTGAGTCCATGTCCCACATGTCTTCTCCATAGGAACCTACGCTTTGGAATGGGCAACTAGCTTCATATTTCTGACTGACTGACTCCTTGACAATTCAAAAGTGCCTGTAAATGGTTTAATTGAAATAAATGCTTTGAGTTTGAGTTTGAGTTTGAGTTCGGCAACCTCGTGTGCTAAGTCAAGATACTTGTTTTTTTTTATCTTTCTCAGCTTTCACGAGATTGTCGTCATTGGGAACAGCAATATTAACAATCGATCTATCACCACAATATCAGGTTTATTGGCTACAATAGTCCTGTCACTGATGATAGTTCGATACTTCGGACACCACAAGGTTGTACTGCAAGGCAAGTTGCTGGTGGATAATCCTAGCCACTAGATTGTGTCAGTGCAAGTACTTGCCGTTAGCAAGACTAGAACAACCGGAAACAATATGTCGGATTGATTCACCGGGACGGTGGCATGCCCGACAGACCTTCGGTTTCCCCGAAGATGTCGCCGAAACGCAGCTAGAATATATACGAAAACGTCTACATCAGGCCCATGGAGAGCCCGGAAAAAGTGTCCTTGAAGCTCTTTGCCTTGCCATACTTCCTTACGATCGTAAGTATCAAATACTGCAGTGTCTTTGTTCTCTTTCGCTAAGGAAAGCGGGGTGAGGCCCTTGTGCACTGCGACCACATCTCGGTGCATACCCACGTCAGTTTAAAGGAAATATTCCCTGAGACTGTAGAGGGGCGGTTGTGGAGGGTTGTTATTATTATTTTTTGGTCTTTGACATTTCTCGGGACCCTGGGGTCCCCCGCACCTTTGGAAGGCGTACGAGGGGCCGAAGCAAACATGCAGGGGCACGTTGACGTTTTGAATGAGATGAGGCACCAACCGACGATTATCCCTGTATGCACTATGCAAGTGCACCCAGGGACAACCCCTGGTTGGTGTAAGACTATTGCAGGATATGGAAACATAGATATTGAACGATGGGTTTGGGTAGCTTAAGTTGACTGGTGATCTGGAACTACGGAAGGACTATGGCCCCTGCCTGATCAATGTTTTATATGTACACGGATAAAAAGGCAGGGGGTGACTTGCATACTCAATAATGGGCCCCCGAAAACTGTCGCTAGCACATAATGACGTAGCGGCAAGGGGGCAACATGACCTGAGGTGCTTGAGGAGTGGTGAGGTATTCCACGGCTTTCAAAACAATCCGAGAGCCCGGAAGATGGTAAAGATTCCTACGGGCATTTACTTAATACTTCCTTCCTCCGAGCACGTTTGCTCTTGCAAATCTCCACTCAAGCCGGCCAATTAAGGCAAGAATGAGGTGGGAGCTCTGTTCCTCGTCAGTAGGGAATGCAAATCCTTTCTGTTTAAAATCCGGATTTTTAAGAACGGATTTTTGGTCATATCTGGATTTTCTGAATTAAACGGACTTTGAATGAAAATAAGCACAAAATAAATCAAAATCAAATCATTTATTTTTGCAAACATAGGTAATTGGTACATAGATGTTTTCTTAAAAAAAGTAGTCCTCCATATAATAAACAACTCTAACCATATTAGTTTGTTATTATTTGTGTAAAGAAAGTTAATTCCAACTACGACAGAAGCGCCAATTAAAAAGGTATTTAAAACAAAGACATCACGACAAAAAGACAAGAAGTGGAAATGGGCTGGCCACTTATGCGGCAGACGCGGTGGTAGATGGGATAAGGTGTTGAAGCGGAGACCCAAAAGTGGCCATAAGACCGTAGGCAGGCAACCAGCCAGATGGATAGACGATCCAGTCAAAGTAGCAGGCAAGAGCTGGATGCGGGAAGGGCCCAAGACCGGTTAAAGTGGCGGGGCGTGCATTGGATGTGCCCTCGACCCACAGCCCGCACCCCGCTCGCTCCTCCAGAGCCCAGAGACTCGGCAATCGCGGGACGACGAACAGCACGATCTAAAACGATTCGAAATCCGCGAGCAACTCGACCATCCGGTTTTCGATATTTTTGGTAGAATTTCTTATTTTTCAAATCCGGATTCCATTTTCAAATCCTTATTTGGAAGTCTACAAAAAATGTGCGGATACTCGGATTTTTCGGATTACGGATAATCCGGATTGCATTCCCTACTCGTCAGTGTTTACTCCGGTTGGCCAATAAAGTCAAGCCAGAGATAAGAAACAAGATTTCTCCCGGGAGATAGGGTCCGTGGGGTCGCTACTGCCTAACAGCTCGCCATATGCTGCCCTGCGGGTTTCTGTATCTTGGTCTGGCTCCTCATCTTAGACCTATTCCGGCAAAGTAAACTACCGGCATAGACCCAAATATTTGAGCACGCAAGCCCCACCACGACGTCAACGTAGTGATACGGCGGTGGGGTTATTATTATTAATGATTATTTAAATGAAAGATGACTGATTTTATCTGAAATGGCACCACAATTATAATGATTATTTAAATTTTGATTTGACTTGTGTATTTGATGTTGCGATTAGGACCTTGTATTAGTTTGTACAGCTCATTAGGTTATAATACAATGCACCTTTTATACCTGTACAGATAGTGCAATCCACGACGACGCGCCCCACTCCGCGATGACTGTACTGTAAGCTGTACTTTAGTACGGAGCGGAGCTGAGTGTGGCGCGTCGTCGTGGATTGCACTATCTACATATACCACCTTTCAACATGTATTATGCAAATAAATTATTTGATGTGAAATTATCTGTGCCACAAATCATATTATTTAAGTAATTGATTTGAAAGTCACGAATAATATGGCATCCTTAAGTGCTTTTATATAATTATATAACTATAGTTTTAGTTTATTGTGTTATGTTTGTGTTATTATAATTATGTATTTATTAAGTTAGATCTTTACCCTGAAAATAAATGTTTTCATTTCACTTAAACCTCTAACGCATAAACTTTACAATGACAATCCTCTTCCCCAGGGCTTCAAACAACAAGCTTTAGCGGTATCCACGGAGCCGGAGCACCAGTTCGAGCTGGCGCTCTCGCTGGGTGAGCTCCGGAGAGCCAAGCAGCTGGCTGAAGAGGCCGCCGTGGCCGAGGGTGCTCCTTCCAGGTCGTCCTCAGCTAGGTGGTCGCGCCTGGGAGCTGCGGCCGCGGCCGCCGCCGACACAGACCTCACCAAGACCTGTTATCAGAGTGCCAAGGATTATAGTGCACTGCTGTTGTTTGCTGCTAGTACTGGTGAGGATACTTTTAAAACTATTGACATAGCCCCAATATATGTTAAGCCACTTTTCATAGAACTCATACGCCATGCCGCCATACATATTGGAAGTTAACCCTCTGGGAGGGTCACCAGTATTACGTTTGCGCTAGCGTTTATCATCGCGGACGGTCAACGGCGTGTTAAAATGCAGGCAAAAAACAGGTTGCAAACAGGCAGGTTTAAAATTGTATTATAAAACACTGTAAAACGAAGTAAAATAGTATTTTCAGGGGATCCTATCGCTATACGTAGTTTCCAACCTTTTAATTTTTTTTAGGATAATTTGTAACTGTGAACAACAAAACAATGTTTGGATTTTAAAACCAACGCATATTCTAATAAATCTTGTTAAAATATACAGCAGATTTTATTTTCACGGTTTCTAACCGCGTATTTATAGCGAATACAGCATCTCTAAGGAAAACCTACGTATGTAAAATGAGCCCTCCGTGAGGTGAGATATGCGATTAGGTGAACCCTCTAGGAGGGCTCCTCAAGGGGAGAGGCGCGTTAAAACTTGGTTAGCTAGCAAATTTGAAATAGTGTCGCGGCAGCGTCGACGGAAGCACAATATGCTTCTCTTTTTCGCTCCCGATAATTACGAATATGTTATTTTTGTGTGCGTTATTGTACCGTTGTTGAAGATCGAATGTTGTGTAGGTAACGTATCCACCTCTTTTAACTTAAAATATCATTGCATAACCCTAAGTTCGTTTTCTGCCTGCTAACTGAAAGGCTCGCGTTTGTCCATCTCCCCTGATGGTAAACGATGATGCAGTCGATTCTATGGTATCCAATTCTATGTACTTTTACATTATGTACAGATTTCGCACGTCAGAGGTTAAACCGTGCTCATATTCTGCAGGTGACAAATCTCTTCTCCTGAACGTGGCACAGATGTCTTCTGAGGAAGGGGCAGAAAACATCTCGTTCGTGGCCTACTTCATGCTGAACGATCTCGAATCCTGCCTCACCCTGCTGATACAGCGTAACAAGCTGCCCGAAGCCGCCTTCTTTGCCAGGTAAGCTGTGGACCGTGCCTTACCTTGCGATGAGCCTTCTGTTCTTACTTAGCTTGTCCACTCTGAAATGACGCGCCCCACTCCCGCATTACCGCATACACGTGTGCGTTAAATGCGGTAGTGAGGCGCGTCATTTTTGAGTGGACAAGCTTTACCACACATCAGAGAGTTCACAAATAAAAGAAAATTAGTTTGGGTCTGTCGCCGGCCACGGTGAAGAGGACTAAAATATACGACACGACCAGTTGAGTAGAGCGTGATACGTACTCGCCTACAAACGTCGAATCGAATTGCTTTTAGAGTACAACGTGGCAAATAGACTTCCGCGTGCTGTACTTACTCTTAGAAAGGTTTGACTGAGAAAAAGTGATAGAAAAGTGTAAAAAAAGATGTTTGGCGTTGGTATCCGTTTCATGGAGTATGCCTGTCCAACTAGTTCAGAATGTGGTCTGACCCTTCCCAGTGGATAAGGCTGTAATGTTATTGTATTGTTGCAGATCATACATTCCATCGAAGATGTCAGAAGTTGTGAAACTGTGGCGCGAGTCCACTTCAGCCACCAACAAGAAGCTGGGCCAGTCGCTCGCAGATCCTGAACAGTACGAGAATCTATTCCCGGAGTTCGTGGTAAAATAGGCCATGAATTAACTGCAGTTAACCCAGTTATTGTTTGGTGGTATTCGCCGCGTCTAATCTCGTTTTCGACCCTGATACACTGGTTAAATTGTTACATTTACTTATTGTTTTATTCGCTAAGTACCATTTGTATTAGCAGAATTGTATTTACCAAACGCAACCATTATACGCTGGCATAACGTAAGTCAAATGCAATGTAACAGGTTTGTGACTGAAATTAAAATAGATATCTTGTAAAGCTTACTTGTAGCCGACTATATTCAGAAGCATTTGCGGCCTGTAGAATTTCTTTAAGATGTGCTCGAACCGTCCACAAATGTTACAATATATACCTAACACAAGTTTGTATTCAACCATAAATATACGTAAATATGAATTATTGTACCTCGAGTAAAATATAGTAGTTTCGTAGTTGTCTCTTACGTTGAGGAGGCGCAGACACAAGTGAGCAACGAATTTGACATAACTCCATTCTTATTCCAGCAATCATTGGACCTAGAGAGCTTTCAACGCGAGTTCGGGTATGAGCACAGTTGTATCCTAGCCAACTTGCCAGAGAATTCAAAGACTTGCAACCTCGACCGCAATCTGGTTGCTGAGAAGGTCGAGGCTGAACAGCGAGGTTTCAAACCCCTCCCGATTGCACAAACAGTGCTACCTGCGCAGGTCGCGCAAGTAGCGTCAACTACGCAAGCGACGCCAGCGGCTGTCGATGCCATTCCAGAAGCCCGCGTGCCCGGCGAAGATAGGTAATGAAACTGTTGCTTTTATGTTAACAGTTGATGATATTATAAGTAAACAGAGGTACAGCGCTGCAAGGTTCTTTTGGCGCGTGGCCATAGTCGGAACTGACGCCGCCATCTTGTTTTCCATAAATTTCCCAAAACAATTGCACGAATGTTCACCAACAGCGACCTTCTATCAACGTCCTTCGAGCGCCAAAAGATCCTTGTAGCAGTTACCTACCCAACAAGGTTTTCGTTAGAGTTTTAACACTCTAGATGTATGCATGCTACGTCGGGAAGCTTCACTCGTCCCTCCCATCGTCACACTTTGTTGCTCCCTCCCCCTTGATAAGGGGTGACGTTATTTTCATCAGCATACATACATACTTACTTGCGTATATAAGAACAAGAACCAGTTTACAAAAATAAATATAATTTATTAAATGGTATTCCTTTTGCTGTCCAGCAGTCTTCCGCAAGTGGCCCCAGACAGCACGACCTCGGACTTGCAAGCGCGCAAGAAGCGCAGCGACTCGCTGGACATCATGGACGAGTTGGAGCGAGAGATTGACGACATCATCCTCGACGGCACGGCGGACAGCGTGGTATGTAGCGACTACTCGCCGAACACCGCTGTCTGCCGGAAGGCGTAGCGCTCTCGTGTGGCACATCGAGGCAACAATTAATTATTTACTTACGGGGAGAGCGCCAGGGTAGACTTCTAAATTCAAATGTCTTGCGTTTGTGGCAATTTGAACATCAGTATTAGGTTGTATGTGTATGTTGATCAAAATATGATTCGCGGCCCATACAATTAAGTAATTACATAAAAAAGGTAATTTGAACTTAGACCGTTCTATTGATGGTTTTGAATACAACCCCATTTTATTTTTTATTTTTTTTTGGTGGGAAATCATCAAATGACTTCTCCCGCTCTGGGTGGAGCGGGAGGGCGTGTCAGACTCTTACTGACTAAAACCCACCCGTTTTCCTTCTGTTGCCTATGCAATGCCAGGGGGCCACGGTATCCCTTTCGGACTTTCCCGCAACCCCGGCAGGCAATGGTCTAATCGGACCCCTTCACTTGCTGACATCTCTTTGAGGCGCGCGTGGAACACAACGCGCCGTCGACCCGGGCCTGTTCCTTACCGGACGGCAAGCTACCCATTGCTCACCGTCCACAAGCCCGCGCCTACGGTGGCCGGGAATCGGCTATGGATTCCCGACGCCCAGGGCGTCTCCTCCTGCGGCGGCTAGGGGCGTGAGGGCGTGAATTTTGCCTCTCCCTCACGCGTCCCGCCTCCTCCTTCGCGAGCATTACTGCTTCGCAGAAGGAGGTGACGGCCTCCCATGCCCTCTCGTTCCGTACCATGGCTTGGACCAGGGCCGGACGCGAGAGATCCCCGCCACCGATCGCCTCCACGAGGACACGGCGGTGCTCTGCCCAAGCCGGGCAGACCTTCACCGTATGCTCCACCGTGTCCTCCGGGCGATCCACGCAGTGATGACACCCGGGCGATTCCTCCCGCCTGATACCGAACAGGAACCTCCCGAAACAGCCGTGTCCAGTGAGGACCTCCGTCAGGCGGAAGGTGAGGCCTCCGTGGCGCCTCTCTAGCCACTCCTTAAAGAGGGGACTTATCGCCGCAATAGTGGCGTGCCCAGCACTGGGTTGCGACAATCGCACTCTCCATGACGCCATGAGATCCTGCCGGAGCTCTGTCAGCTGTGCCGCGATTTCTCGCGGCATCGGAGTCAAGCCCCGGCGCTTCGCTTCCTCGCGCCACTCTCAAATATGCGCGAGGACTTTTGCCTCCAGTACCCATGGCGGCAATCCGGCAATAAATACAACCCCATTGAGTGACTATTTCGTGAAATCATGAAATTTGAGGTCAATTCTAACTCAAGCAGTTGTATTGATAATTTTAATTCTATAAATACATGTTCGTTACGGTTACAATCATATTTTGATTGACATACACCCTGAAACTGACATGCAAATTGCAAAAGAAAGAACATTTCAATGACGCGGTACTCCGGCGCTTCCCCCTTAATTAAAATCTTAAATTCTTTTGCTGACGTCAAAGCAAGTAGATTTTTTGACGTCTTTGAAGTTAAGATTGACAGACAGCTATGAGTGACAAAGACGACTATAGCCGAACTTTTTGTAAATTTCGTTGTGCCATATTAATATCCGCTGTACTCAACGATGTGTTTTTTTTACCGCTTTTAATACTCATGTATGTGATACATTGAATCTCAATATACACGCTGAGAAACAGTTTTTTTGTTTATGTGTAGTTTTGATGAGTAGTTAGCTGTTTATATAAAACAAAAACAAAAGAATTACAGATAACTTCGATTGGTCATCAAGTTAATATTGACATTGTATATTAGGAAATTATAGGTAAATGTGAATGAACCAAAGTTAAAATTTTGCACTGGTCACTTGTTATTATTTGATCAATATAAGATCTCCGTCATAAACAATTTTTGGATATTTTAGGATAAAATAATTTGCATTCTCGAGTCCTTTTGCCTTTTCATTTTACTGGCTTAATGGGTCGGCTTACTGGATTGTTTCGGGGATTGGCCCCGTCTAAATGGTCCATTATTCTACTCTTTAACATGTTTGCATTAGACCAAATAACGTATTGCGATTGCGTGCCCACCGCAACAGTGAGAAGAACACAAAAAAAACCGGTGAAGTGCGTGTCGGACCACACACAATGAAGGATTCCGTAGTTGGGATGAATTTATCCCAAGAACAAACTTAACATTGTACAAAAACATTTTCTCCCATACATTTCAACTGCAAATATAAGTTTGCAGTTGAATTGAAATGTATAGCGCACAATATTGAAAGATTTGCCATGTTATTTTAAAACCATAGGCTTACATAACATCACGCCTTGTTTCCCCTAAGGGTTGGGCAGAAGTGTACCTGTAATACCACTTTTTTCGGTTTTTCTGTAAACTATGACTAAAGAACCATCATCTGCATTTTTTTTTAAATTATAGGCTCAGTAGTTTTGGAGATAATGGTAAATTTTCATCAAATTTCTTAAATATCTTTAAAAGTATTTATTTTAAAATTATAAAAAAAAACTTATTAAATATCCTCGCAACAAGCTCTTTCATTTGATATGTCACACGGTACATTTTTTTAATATTTTAATTTGCTCTCCAAAAGCGACCGAAATTCATTTATTTACGTTACACGTCCTTCTTTGGGTCACAGAAATACATATGTGTACCAAATTTAATATTAATCGGTCCATTAGATTCGGAGCTAATTGACTGTGACAGACGGACAGACAGACACACGAGTGATCCGTTGGAGTTCAGTTTTTTCCTTTTTAGGTACGGAACCCTAATATACAAATACAGATAGTGCAATCCACGACGACGCGCCCCACTCCGCGATTACTGTACTGTAAGCTGTACTTTAGGACGGAGCGGAGCGGAGTGGGGCGCGTCTCAGTGGATTGCATATTTTCTATAATAGGTAAATGATTTAAAAAAAATGTAGTTAACGATGAGCGTCATTCTGATGATTTAATAACTACCAATTGGTTGACTTTCGTTGTCTGCCCACTGATTTACCAGTCGGCCACTTTTGGCTGTCATTTCAAATGCGTTTAAAAGTCATCTGTTGTTTTGTGTACTTTACAATCCAATACATACTGATATTATAATGCAGTACAGTATCTGCTGGATACTTTTTCACGCCCTATCGTCTGAACGGATTTGCATGTAAACTAGCACACGAATTTATTTCCCGACATCCACAAAATAAATAAGCGAATGAGCACTTACATTTTCGCGCCGCGCGCTGACTGTTCATTTTCTTAGGACGTATGACCACAATTAAGTGCTATGGATGTTCCGTATATCCTGTACTAAAATATATTTATTGTTACAGGACCTGTCGGATGATGCAGATTTACTGGATTAATATTTAAGTGTATTTAAATTGTTTTATTTTATATTACAGTACAGATCATAAAATTAATGTACTACATAAAGTGCTAATTCCTTGTAAGATTAAAGTATTATACAGATTTGCTTTTTGTGTTTTTGTTGTAATCTCGGTCACTATCACTCAGAAAATACTGGGTCATTCAAATTAGCTGGCAAAACTCAATCTGTTGAGTTCACTGGTGGGATGCTACAGACGGGGTCTGCCCCGTCTGTAGCATCCCACCAGCGAATTTAATTTAATCTGTCGCGCGCGCAATTAGCAGACACAATAGAATTTTATTGTTATCTGTCTCCAATATGAGACACCAGTATTATAAAGGTTAATAATATTATATATGCGTTGTTGATGTCTTCTTTCTTTTTACCGTATGTATACCCATCTTGGTTGTCGTCGGTTGAGCCTCGCTAGTTAATTTTATTTGAACTCTGTATATCGATATCCAGACCCCCCTGTCTGTACCTTACCCGAGCAACTGACACAAACCTCTTTTTTAAGTTCACAGGATTAATGTTTGATCAAAATTTAAAATGACTGCTACACCCAGCCTTTGATATAAAAATGGCTATTAGTAAACTATGAGATGAATGTGGCCACAGTATTTTTATGTAGTTGAGCCATAATGTGTAACGACTAAAATAAAATGATGCTAGTTTTTACCAGATTTTTTTTTGTGTGGAAATCGGTTGTTATGGTTTGGGCATGTGACAGAGGAATAAGGAAAATGTGAGAATAATTTTGAGTGTGGATGTGGAAGGCTATACGAGTAGGGGAAGACCGAAGCAACGATGGATGGACTGTGTGAGAGATGATATGGCTAGAAGGGGGTGACTACCGAGATGACGACTGATAGAGAAGTGTGGGAAGAAAGGGACATTGCGCCGACCGCAAGTTAATTGGGATAAGGGCAACGGTATAATAATAGTAACTAAGGAATCTTTCATAATTCGTTTATTTTTTTAAGTAACAAAAACAGAATTTAGAGATTTTGATAAAACCACTTGGCACCTTAGATTTCTTAGCACAAACACTTGCCACCAATCGACAGGGTTTATCACAGGGATCAAGCGAAGCTCTCTAAGAAACAATACATATCGTCGCAGTGCAGTGAACGCAGCGAACCTAGTGACAGCAATATTAAAAAAAACAATCTACCTAGCCTTCCTAACTACGAGGGGGCGTTTTTAAGTTCGCGGAATGGAGGGTGAGAAGTCAAAATAAAAATACTAAATTATTTTTCTTTTTCAATATATTCACCTGCTACCCTTATACATTTTTCCGATCTTTCAATTAGCTTATGTATACCTTCATAAAAAAATGTTTTGTCTTTGTCCGAAAAATAAGCTGAAACCGCGTCCTTCACTTCTTCATCAGTTGAAAATTTCTTCCCACGAAGTTCTTTTTTCAGTTTTGGGAAGAGGTAATAATCACTGGGAGCCAGGTCTGGGCTGTAGGGTGGATGGTCTAAAATATCGAAGCCCATCTTATGCAGGGCAGCCAACGCAACACGGCTCTTGTGAACAGGCGCGTTGTCGTGAAGAAGAAGGACACCTTTGGTCAATTTACCCCTCCTTTTTTCTTTAATGCTTTCTTTCAACCTCTCGAGGATAGAAGCATAGTATTCTCCGGTTATAGAAACGCCTTTATCTTTATAATCGGTCAACAGGATCCCTTCTGAATCCCAAAACACTGTTGCCATAATTTTTCCAGCCGATTGTGAAACTTTAAACTTCTTGGGTGGCGGTGTGCCTTTTTTGTGCCACTGCATAGAGTCCTGTTTCGACTCAGGTTCATAATGATGAACCCAAGTTTCATCTCCAGTAACAATTCGACTTAATAGTCCATCCTTATCTTCGTTACAGAGGTCCAAAAACGTGCGAGAACACTCCACGCGGTGTTGTTTTTGAGGCGGCGTGAGCATTCTTGGCACCCATCTTGCACTGACCTTTGTCATGCCAAGATGATCGTGTAGAATTTTGAAAATTGTCGTATCCGATACTCCAATCATTTCTGCAAGCTGTTTCTTCTTTAGTCTGGCATCTTCCAATATTATTTTTTCGACTTTTTTAATGATTTCCGGAGTAGTCACCTCGATCGACCGTCCGGGCCGTGGGTCGTCTTCAAGTGAGGTCCTGCCTTGTTTAAAGAGACTGTGCCACTTGTAAACCATTGTTTTACCCGGGCAAGAGTCCCCGTAAATGGATTCCATCTCTTCCAGTATATTTTGAACTGACTTTCCTTGCTTGGTAAGGAATTTTATTACGGCACGGTACTCGATTTTTTCCATAATTCACACTTTCTTCCCGATTGAGTTGTTTGCTTGACGATAGTTCAACGACTAATGATCCAATTAAGATAAAACCTGGTATTTATACTAATATTGAGTGGCTGAAGTTGTGACCATCCCGATAATGACCTATTGTTATCCCCTCCCTCCCATTCCGCGAACTTAAAAACGCACCCTCGTATGATGAGGGTCGGCTTCCTCGTGTTATCGCATGCTGCTGAATACTAGTATTTTACATGGAGCGACTGTCTGTCTGACATCTACAACCCAGTTACTGGGTATACTGGGTACCCTTAGGTAAGATTGGTTATCAGACTTTTCGGCTTCTCACTATCCTTAACGACTGTCAAAGGTCTATGATTGACAGCCGGGACCACTGCCGGGACTAACGGTTCATGGATGATTTATGCTGGACTATCAGAGCCGTGTGTCAGAGCTTAGTCCCTACGAATTGAGCTGCCTGTTCAATTTGTAGGGAGTAAGACTCAGACGGCAAGTGTAGCATGTACTGCTTCATATAAAATGTTCGTGAAGCTTGGCGCGGCCTGCACCTGGCACAATCTGGCTTAAATCATCCTTTAACGTGCATTCCGAGGCACGGAGGGTTCTCCGATATGTAATGGATTGTCACCCATCCACGAACCGACCGCAGCAAGCTAAGCTTAACGTTCGATCGACCCGTGCGCGTGCGGCTGTGATCATTTAGCCACGAGCCCCTCAGTAACTGCAAGTTTTATTTATTTATAAGCTTCCTTATCCTGAATTGTTTTTTCTCTCTCGTATGTTGTTAAAGAATATCTCTCAATTCAGCATGCCTCTTGGCAAAGGCCTTCTCTAGCTGTTTCCATTGAATTCTATCAAGAGCCACTCTCCTCCAGTTAGGGCCTGCTGTAAGTTTTATCTCGTCCTCCCGTCTCCTTTGCTGTTTTTTTCTTTTCCGTTTACAGTGACTGCAATAAACATTATTTATTATACAGCTGAAGATAAAAACTGTCTGGAAAAATGCCGTTTTTGACGTTCCCCGATATTCTCATTATTATCAATAGGAAGCATTTGCAACATCTCAGAGCTATGCACAGTCGGCCCTTAATGTTCCCTAACTGTTGGGATACAGGCCTCCTGCTTGTGAGAGGAAGTAGTAATCCACCAAGCAGGCCCAGTGCGGGTTGGATGTCACATGTCTTCGATTTTTTGGTTCTAGGACATGCCGGTTTCCTCACGATTGTGTTCCTTCACCGTCTTGAGAGCAGTGGTGATGAAAAAAATACACAAAGTAAAGTGCCTGTTTGGGTTGGAACCCACGACCTATTGCCGTGCACGTTTGTTGTAACGTTGTTGTTGTTTGTTTATTTTATTTATTTATTTGTTGTTAAGTTGATAGCATTAGTAGTTCTTGAGATATCTAGCTGTGACAGACAGGCGGACGGACAGACTGAGTCGCACCATAAGGGTTCATTTTTACCATTTTGGTACGGAACCCTAAAAACAGGCCAAGTGCGTGTTGGATCACGCACAATGAAGGGTTCCGTAGTTGGGATGAATTTATTCCTAGAATAAACTTAACTTGACATAGTTGAAAAACATGTTCATGTTTTTCCAACTGCAAATGTAAGTTGGTCGATTATTACTCGTTAACTTGTAGAGCCTAATTAGCTATGATAGTTTTCCTTTCATTAAATATGCTACTGCCGTGAATAATTTTTTCACCTAGTCAAAACCAACCATTTGGCTGGCGGGGGGATACACACTTGACTCGATATCCGTGCTTGACTCTAACAAAAATTTGCTCTTTATAGCTTAATATTTCGCAAACGGATCGCTGAACTCAAAAATGGTTCTCACACACACAATATTTTTGAACGATCTTTCCAACAACAACCCACACCATGGGATAGAAGAGAAAAAAAAACATATCCCCACTTTACGTGTAGGGGAGGTACCCTACCATTTTATCACTTGGTCGGCGCGATTAATATACCCATGCTAAATTAAATATTTCTGGTACTAAGAGTCTCTGAGCTAAGCCGCAGACAGACAGACGGACATGGAGAAACTATAAGGGTTGTTGACTACGGAACCCTAAAAAGAACCATACAATAGCAAAAGTGTCGTGACCGTCAAAATGTTTTTTTTTTTTCGGTTTGGCTCTCATTCGCCAAGTGTGCAGAGTAGGCGTGCGATAAGGAACTTCGTTCCAATAAATAAAAAAAACCTATTTTATTTTTATTAGACTAAGTACTAACTCCTACCCTTCGTTGGAGGTACTGCTGTCGGGTAGAAAAATAAACTTTCTGATCACTGCGATCTGCATCTCTAATTATCGAACAAGCCGGTCGCGGGTGCCAGGGTGTCGCTGCATTGAGTCAATGGATCCGGTCCCGCCACTAGATTACCTCACAGCACTCGAGTGCCTGTAATGCCAGGCTTCCTGTTTAGTCCACGCTGCTAAATCAGTCAGGCGCTTATTAGACAACTACGTCCAATCAAAAAAACCGCACAAGCGCGTGTCGGACCACGCACAGTGAAGGGTTCCGTTGCTGGCATGAATATTTAGGGACGCATGTATAGGATTGATTTTATCGATCGCAAAAAATATGTTTTAATTCCATAGTATTTCCCGAAAAAACAATGGAAAAAAGTAAAAGATAAACTTTTATTCGCTCAAATAAAGTTATTTCTGCGGTTGTAACCGAAAATATCACAAATCTCAAATAGCAAAGATCATAGGTAGGAGTTTTTAATTATAGGTACATGGATCCAATAATACCCCACACGCTTAAGTGCAATTTTTTGAAGTGAAAGCTTTAGCGGCGTTGTGCACTTTTTTATGATATAGGTAAAAAAAAAAAAAAAAAACTCGTCAGGACACGTGACCTGGTCAAAAATTCGTAAGACGGAGCGAGAGTAGACCGGTACAAAACTATTCCCTACCCATTCCAAATATCAAAAATTCACAACGTTAATATTCAAGTTGTCACTTCTGCCGGCACTCCCGGAGTGCAACCCGTTTTTTTTTTTATAATTTCACAAAACCATAAATTAGCGGTGCTAATAGTCTCCTAGTAAAATTACTGTGTCACATCCTGACAGACGAATAAACGAACACAGCGGAATTATTATAAGGGTTCTGTTTTTTCATTTGGCTACGGAACCCTAAAAAGAAGGAACCAAGATTTAACCTCTTTAAGTACCGCGGCGGAGTGCAAAGAATTTGGTCTTGAATTCTGGACGCAAATTGGACTGTTTCGCGCTGGCCAAGTAAAATTATTAGTAGGTATTACGAATCGGACGATGTTGTGAATAACGTTTATAATTTTCAGTTTCGATACTTTGTTTAATGAAAGCTCCAATTAACATTTATATAGAAAATATAAAACTCCATGCGTATGATTGGTGTTTGCATTTTGATTTTATTAGAAAACAGGATAAAGCAGTTCTCATTAAATTAATGTACAGGTATGTAGTGTAGGTATCTACACCTACATACTTTTAGCAACCTGGAAGGCTTTTTACCTATAGGTATTCTGAGAAATAACAAGAAAAATTAGGTACTGTATTTGAGACAAGCTATCCTCGGGATCCTCCGCAGAATAGTTCGTAATGCTTAGGGTGGTCAGGTTCCTAAAGAAGATGCCAAAGTGCTACGTCTCCGCCACCTCTCTGTAAAGCTGTTACTACCTCCAACTACTTACCAGATCGTCAGCCTCAGGAGTTATTCCACCACAGACCAGGTCGCAAATAGCACAGGAAAATAAATCTGCGAAAAAAACTTACTAAAGGTTTTACACGACTGTACCTAATTATGTATTTTTTTGCAAAAGTCTCGTATAGTTAACGTAAAAAATGCTTCGACAAGTTTACTGCACAAAAGCCCTACCTAAAATTCATTCAGGATAAAGTTCTCGACATATCGATGGGCTAGAAGACAGATAATAAAAGTGCAGTTTTGGTAATTTTTCAGGAGAGCAGTTTAAACAAAGTTAAAACTTGAAACTGTGCGGTGAATTGTGTTTATTTATATGAAGAGCACTTACGAGTATCTGTGTTATTATAAATAGAAAATAAATATTATTATTAAAAATATATTAAAAAAAAACTTCCGTAATTGTGATAAATTTATCCCAAGAACAAACTTAACGTTGTAGTTGAAAAATATGTGGAAGGGGGGGGGGGACATGCACATGACTTAAAAATTTGCACTTTAAAGCTTAATTTTTCGCAAACGGAAATTTGAATAAAAAAATTCACACACCCACAATATTTTTGGACGACTTTTCAAAGACACCTCATCATACCTTGGGATTTAAGAGAAAAAGACTAGTTTTCTTTAAAAAATATTTGTATTTAAGTATTGTTTCGGCGTGATTAATATGTATATCGATATCAAATTACAGCTTTCTAGTAGGTACTACGAGTTTCTGAGCTAACCCGTGGACAGACAGAAGGACATGGAAAAATTTATGGGGGAACCCTTATTGTTTCCTAATGTTGACTACGGAACCCTAAAAACATGTACGAGTACCTATATAGTATCGGAATTTCAGTGTTTAGTTAACGTATTTGTGCAAATAAGATGGATTAGAGACATCGTTAATTATCAGATCATCCTACAAAAAACTGAGAATACTTTATCATTATTAGATAAAATACAAAAATCAAACATACGCCAACGTGTTTTCTAGAGCAAAATGGTGTGATAACGATACTTTTAATTAATTAAATCACATATGAGTAGATGTTTTGGAAGTTGCAATAATAAAAAAGAAATGATAATTCAGATTTTTTTAACATTTGGTAGCAAGGAAAGGGAATCGATTATTAATGGACGTTGTCTTATGTCTAGACTCAATATTAGGATTAAATATGTGGAAGAATTTGGAAAATTGGTTTTGTGATGATTGAAAATGATGGTGCAGCATGATCACTTGATCAGTCAATAAACAGATTGACTTTTTTATCTGCTCTTATAACATCTGTCTTTTATCTAAACCATCGGTATTATACCTACCTAAGGCTAAGAAATCTTCGAGAAAAGCGCATACACCTACTGCTGTCAGAATTCAAAATCTATACGATACCTACGCCTACGCTAACAAGCAAAGAAAAACTCCTTCCAACTTTTCTCTGTTGTATGTTGTAGGTTTCGGGACCTTTGAAAGTCACTATATTTTTTTCGTACATTGTATAAAATAAAATTCGTTTAATTCAGAGTATTTAAAAGTTCATTTAAAGTTCAGTTCAGTTGTAAGTTCATATATTTTGTTAAAGATATATTTATTGCATAATTGTGTACATCAGTTCTTATTCTAAACGTAACATTTTTAGGCTCAACAGTCTACCCATGTCGGATATAATATGCAATAGGCAAGGCAAATAAATTTCAAATAAACTAACAGATTACAAACAAATTACACAGGTAGGTACGAACATTATATTGTCTCAAAAAACTCATGTAGATTATAAAATACATTATCAAGTACCTAATAGCTTTTAAATTTTGTTTTAAACGCATTTCCATTTAATTGCTTATTAGCTGGCGGTAACTGGTTGTATACACGAATAGCAGTTACATAGGTACTTTATCATATTATTACCTAATAACAGGTAAATTAATATCATATTTATATTGCTTGCGAATGTTTCTCTTAGAATTAGATTTGAAATTAAAATACCCTTGCATATTATTTTTAACAAATAAACATACTTCGAGCATATAAAAGCCAGTCAGTGTTAGGAAACCCTCCGTTCTGTACCCATCCACAAACCAACCCCGGCAAGCGACCCGTGCGGCAGTTATTACTTAGCCAAAAGCTCTATCATTGAAAATAAAAATAAAATTGTAATAAATGATTAAATTAAAACCAACATGCTAACAAAATTATGGACGGTAGTCTGAAATTAGGTTATTTCATTAATTGATTTTAGTTAAAACAACTATCTACTGTTCTCGACGCCCTGTAGAAATGCAATCAATCTGACTAGCCTTTTCCCAACTATTTTGGGGTCGGCTTCCAGTCTAACCGGATGCAACCAGTATTTTACATGGAGCGTCTCCCTATCGAACCTCCACAACCCAGTAACTGGGTAAGGCGATACCCCTGGTAAGGCTGGTTGTCAGACTTTCGGGCTTCCAACGACCCGTAACGACTGTCAAATATTCACGAATGACGCCCGGGACCAACGGCTTAATGTGGTTTCCGAGGCACGGAGGAGGCTCGGTATGTAAAAATGGTCACCCATCCACGTACCAAGCTTAACGTGCCTAGCTTAACCTGATGGATGGCGACCCGTGCGGCAGTTATTTCTTAGCCACGAACTCCACGTGCTCGACGCCTAGTACGAATGCGGTACAAGACAAGTCTCGATGCTGCCGGATATTAGGCAGTTGTATTGAACTAATGAAAGTTGCTAGAGCTTGCAGAATTCTTATCTCATCTTTGCTTATTTGAGTTCACAAGAACAGAGACAACAATCGATTAGGTACGAGGAGTTACGATGGAAACACATCGGTAATTCGTCGCCTCGTGGAATGACTATAGGTATGTAAGTATTACTAGGTACCTACAGTCTTTTCTCAGAAGTCTGTATTACAATAGAGAAGGTATTATTTATTTTATAAATTCAACTACTGCGGAAAACTCCCAGAGATGTTACATGTACGACAAACATAGGACCTACTTCCCATACCATATTAAATTCCCGAGAAGTTAGGTAGGTACGCATTTTGTATTAAAATAAATCTAACGATAAAACTCAAACTCAAATCATTTATTCCAAATAAACCAATTACAGGTACTTTTGAATTGTCAAAGATGAAGCTAGTTGCCCATTCCAAAGCGTAGTACCTAGGTTCCTATGGAGAAGAACGGGCAAGAAACTCCATGGACACTCTTTTAAATTAGAATGTTGTTACAAAACATTGGTTACATCATTCATGTTGAAATTATACATGTGAGAACAATGTAGTAAATCGTGCACGTTAAAAGCGACCATAATAAAAATATAAAAACAAAAATAATTAAAATAAGCCATGGCAGCTAAGACGCATGGATCAGCATCATTTAGCTCAACCATTTTGAAGGGAACTTAATGATCCAACACACACGCCACCACCAGCGAGACATTTGAGTGAGCATGACATACTCTCAACCGCCAGGGTACATTCAAGTCAATGAAAGACGTACTCAGTAAATGGTAGATATTACGACACGTCGTGTTTTGGAATATGTTTAGAAGTTTATTCTAGAGGTACCCTTCCGAAGCCGACCGCAGGCGGCAGCAGCAGGCGACTTCATAGAAATTCGATTCAATTTCATAGAAATACAGTAGTAGCCAGACTGTCGCGGCGACACGTCGCCTGCTGCTGCCGTCGGCTACGGAATTGCACCTTAAACGAGCGTACAAGATTTCTAGCCCTTACATATACCTACCTACATTTAGGAACAGTCAACAAAAGGTCAGAGGTAACACTTGGTACGATAACCGGCTCGTTAATGCTCCGAATTAATGGCGCTATCAATGTCACATTGTTTTGTTAATATGGGCGTGTGGTTGACTGTAGGTATTTAGGTTACGCTTTATGTCTATGGGGCTAAGCAGAATCTATAACAATCCTAAAATACTCTTAAATAATAGTAGGCCACGTTCATTTAGCGATTTCACATAAACCCTTTATTTAGGCTTTTCCACAAAGGAAACGGTCAAGTTATTGGAGATTCCGAGATCGCTGCGAATAAGTCACGGGAAAAAGCAACATCTGTGTCAACGACGCGCGACGCCCGCCGCCGCCGTCTCGAACGGACGGTGATTCATGCTATTACTATATACCTATACAGAGTATTGTGGTTCTAGGCCTATGGGATGATGACCGTAAACTTGGAAAAGTAAAAGGCGGGACATCACAACGTTCTTGTCATAGGTTATGTCAATCTAGACATTCAGAAAAATAAAAAGTATAATATAAAAATAATAAACCTAATGGTGTAGCCAGGACCGTTAAACAAGGAGATGGACACGACATAATAACGGTTTGATCGGGCCTTCCAGATGCCATCTTCTGTTGGCTCTTAATTTAGTGAAACACACGCTTCCTTTACATCTCGGTCCCTACATCTATCTATTGAAAGTTTCAAGAGCAACGCAACTATCACACATATTTCAGGTTGCATTCGTTATTATTATTTGAACAGCTGCTTGAAATGAAGTAGTCAACAATAAAATATGATTCAAACTCAAACTCAAAGCATTTTTTCAATTAAACCATGTACAGGCACTTTTGAATTGTCAAAGGGTCAGTCAGTCAGAAATACTCGTATGAAGCCAGTTGCCCATTCCAAAGCATAGGTTCCTATCGAGAAGAACGGGAAAAACAACAACAATTAAAATAAGCCGTGGCAGACAAGAGATGACCAGTCCCTACTGACGGCGTCCGTTCACGAACATGACGCATGGATCAGCACCGTTTAGCTCAACCATTTTAAAGGGAACTTAACGATCCAACACACGCGCCACCACCAGCGAGACATTTGAGTGAGCATGACATACTTCAGCCGCCAGGGCACATCAAATCAATGAAAGACGTACCCAGCAAATGGTAGCTTTATAGAAGGTACATGGTCACAGTGCTCACACATGTGCTATGCAAATAAACTAAGATATAATATAAGATATTGAAGTTGTACAATTCAAAGATAGTTTTTGCAATCTTCAGTAGCTCCAACAATATTTTCGAATGAAAGAAAGAAAGAAAAGTCAGCGATGTGTGTCAGCGATGTTATCCCCCAGTATATAATAGATATGCGTGGCAGCCAAATAAGGCAGTGTCATTCCTATGTAGGTACCATGGCAGGTATCACCAATAGGGATGTAGACTTCGGGAAAAAAACTATGTAGTCCGTCAGTCAGATAATATAAAAATATTAGACACGTATTTTTTGCTTTATCATATTAATAAAAAAAAAAATTAGATAAAACGCATTAAAGTTGGGGAGTGGGGTAGCTCGCTACCTACGTCACATAAGTCGGTGTAAATGCTGGTCCTGCTTGGCTAAATGCTGGTCCTGCTCCACAGCCACTTGGGCTCACTAGTTAAAAATGAAAAAAATTGGTAGAGTTGCTTCCCCTTTTTTATTTTTTCTGACTACGAACTTTTTGTTTATTTTGTTTTTTTTTTATTAACTAAGTTTTAATTATTGAATACTCCAATAGATACTATTGATTTTCTTTCTTTTGGTGGTAAAATTCTTGCAAACTATAGTTTTGTATAACTTAGACGCATTTTTATTTTCAATTTTTGTAAATGTGAGTAGGTACCATGGAGTCGTTTTACTATGTTATTATGTTGATTTTGACTTGAAAGAGCAGGGTAGTTGAGAGTATGTCATGCTCACTTAAATGTCTCGCTGATGGTGGCGAGTGTGTTGGATCATTCGGTTCCCTACAAAATGGTTGAGCTGGATGGTGCTGATCCACGCGTCATGTTCGTGAACGGGCGCCGTCAGTTGAGACTGGTCATCTCTTATCTGCCAGGGCTTGTTTTTAATCGTTTTTGATTTATATATATATTTTTTTTTTTACATTGTTCTCACATATAGAATCAACAAGAGTAATGTACCCAGGATTTTGTAATTTCTATATTTAAAAGAGTGTCCTTGGAGTTTCTTGCCCGTTCTTCTCCATAGAGATCTACGTTTTGGAATGGGCAACTAGCTTCAACTTTCTGACTAACTGACTCTTTGACAATTCAAAAGTGCCTGTAAAGGGTTTAATTGAAATAAATGGTTTGAGTTTAAAATCTACCGAAAAGTGACGTAATGCTACATTTTAACTGAATGCATAAAATGTAAAAAAAGAAAAAAATACGTGTCCCAATTTTTTAATTAATTTAATACTCGTATCTGTCAGACAAACAAAAATATTTGTCAACATCCCTATTGGTTCAAATGGAGATCCATTAAAAAAATATCGCTTTCGCGGTCCATTTAGTAGACGATTACCTACTAGCAACCAAGGTTAAAATAATGCTTTTTTAATTTTGTAATATACAAATATTATGCAAAAATAAGCTGCGCCCCGCGGTTTCATACACATAAGTCTCGCTCGATCTCGTGGGAATATCGGGATAAAAGGTATCCAATGTCCTTTTCTAGGTCATGGTCTACCCATGCGCCAAATTTCATCCAAATCTGTTAAGCCGTTTTAGCGTGAAAGCGTAACAAACAAACAAACTAACTTTCGAATTTATAATTTTATATTATTACTAGCACTTTGCCCGCGGCTTCGCTCCCGTGGTCTTTCCCGCGGGACCAATTTTTCCCGGGATAGAAGTAGCCTATGTCATTCCCTGAAAACTAAGCTTTCTAATCAAAAAAATCTAAAATCATTTTCAAATCGGTCCGGTATTTCGGAGCCTATTCAATACAAACAAACAAACAATCAAATCTTTCCTCTTTATAATATTAGTATAGATTTACTTAAGGCGACGGTAACCGACTTTTAATGATTTTATACTGAAGATCACGTCTAAACGAGTGGTGTTAATGATTTGGAAAAAAAAGTTAAATAAAAGCGTTTTCTTAATAAGTTAATATATATTATGTAAGTCATTTTAGATTATGTTTAAATATTATATAGTGAAATTAATTTGTAAAATTAAGTATGTCTAACGCGGATAAAAGAATGAGAATCACGCAAAATCTATCCAGCGTTTTTCCGAAACCATTTTAAAGATAATTTAGTTATTGATTTTTTTGTATAAGTACGTGTTTTATTAAAATACCTTTTGCTTTATGTATAATACATTAATAATGCGTCTAATTTGGGACAGCGCTCTTTGATGGACGATTCCTATTACTGGCTGGGCATACGACGCGTTGCATGAGCTCAGTAGTTCTGTACTGGAGCTCACGCAATGCGTCCAAGGTCCACCGCACTCAAGGTCAAGGTCACTGGCATATATCTGCGTCTTAAGGTCCGCACAAATAGGTCAGCGTTCTGGATCCGGACCGCTGTCCGCCCTTTGGTAACTCCAAAGTGCTCAACCCCAAGTCCGCAGGCAACCAAGTGGCCACCACGATTTTGAATTGGCCCGTCAAAATCTATCAGCTGGTGATAGATTTTTGAGAATAGATTTCAGGACTTCAAACCAGGTTTAAAAATATTTTTATTCAGAACCCATTTTCAATAATAAAACAATTTTTCAAACTTGATTTTATTATCGACCTCTGATCTGTCGCCAAATATTGATAAGTTGTTAGCATAAAAACCTCGTCAAAGCTATTAGTGAAGTTTTACTATGAGTACCTTAGAGTTTTGTTATACGAGACGATAACTGGAGGCCAGTTTTATTGACTAGATGATGGCCCGTCGGCTGACACGGAATCACAATAAAATTATGGCCCACCTTCAAAATTGGTTGGCCAGCCTTGCTGTAGGTGTACACAAGAAAAACCTATTTAGCTCCTAAAAGTCATTGAACACTGAACAGACCGGTAAGAAAAAATCGATTGATCAAACAAGGATGATTAAAGTGGCGAACAGTGTTTGTGCATTAGACGGAAAACTGATTGGTAACGCATAGGGCAGTGTTTTTTATCTGAGGAGCTGCGTACGCGCCGGCTAGGCTCTCGGCTGCAAACCTGCAGTCACCTGTGAACGCGCGCGCACCCCGCTTGCGCTCTCCGCCGTGATAAGTTTATGTCGATATTAATTACGGTAAGTTACACTTCACTACAAGGCTATGTTTATTATTTACAACTTATGATCGAACTTGCTTTTTTTTCGGTTGTGCTGTGCGATTAATTTTATGTGTAAAAATAAATTAATTATATACAAGTTTTTTATTAATTTTTTTATAAGTAACGCTTTTATGCAATTTTTTAAGTATAAGTATTAAAAATACGCTTTTGTTTTTAAGAAATTTCACGACCAAATAGTAAGTACTTAATCAGAATCAAATTAAATTTCTTTATTTTACTTTGTGTTGTGCGGATAACTATTTAACATTAAAATGTTTTATGCAACATTATTTTATGCATACCTAAGTAGAGTGGTTTTACAGCGAAATAATCCCCAGATAATTAAACAGCTTTACATCCTGCCACACTGATTACAAATTTAATGAGTATTTCCCAAATAGTCAATTAACCTGAAATGTAAATTAATAAAAATAAAAAAAACAATCTAATAGATCTAAAACAGATACCTAACCGACATTGAAAAGAAATAAGTGTTGGAATTGTAATTATTTAACAACAAAAAACATAATATCACGCCTGTGTTCCCCTGAAGGGCAAACAGCTAGAGCCTAGGCCTGCAGAGGCCTAGTAGTACCTAGTAGAGTACCTACATATCACAAAAAAAAAATTTGAAAATATTTAAACGTTAATAAACATGAAATAAATACCTACGCATATAAATTGTAATGAATCCACGGAACGGACACAGCACGTCCTCGTTTATTTATTATTATTCGTTACTCGTTTGAAAGCCGTTTACCTTAAAAAGAACCATAGTCAAAGTCAACCTCTTAACATTTGTATGTCTACCCGTCCAGTATTATCTAAATATTTACTGATTTTTGAAAAATAAAACAAATAGTGAAGAATGTTCCAAACAAATATTAAATCTTAGGTATAAATAAACATAATACAAATCAAAATAGTTTATTTGCACCTTCAAGTAATATCAGATGGTTTAAAATAAAAATCAAAATAGGATTAAGTCCTATTTTGATTTTTAAGCGTTGGTAAGCATGATTGTTAATTTCAACCAATACCTAAGCTAAGATAACTTAATATCTTGTAATTATAGGTATCATTATTATAGGTGATGTTATTGTGCCCAATTTATAGTAGGTACCTATAATTTAAAACAAAATAGAAAAATACCTTTTAGCACCAGCATAGGTGATGAACTTACCAATAATAATATACATACTTAATCGAATGAATTAAATAAGTGACAGTGTCTAATGGTTAAGAAGTATCGACTGGTGTGCAAGATGTCGTGAGTTCGAAGTCGGTTGAACTGCCGAGGTGAAGCATAGGCAACTATTTTGCTTAGTTGAAGACGTTAGTGGTGATGGGGATCCTATGTTGATGGTAAACTTTGAAAATGCATGAAATCAGTCGTTTCCGTGAGTTTATTTGAACGCGAGGACAGTGCCCAGCCATGAACCGTTTAAAGATTTAAATCGATGCAGTGAACTGATTCTTCATCTCGACTTCCTCGTTAATCATTGAATAGGTACAATAAGAATAACATCATGATATTCTCTGTTAGTAACTTTTGAAAACTTGTTTATTTGTGATTCTTATCTTTTTACTGCAATCAATATTATGTTATGGTTTTCAGTCCAATTTAAATGTAGGTCTATAAGTATTTGTTTCCAAACGTAGGTACCTACGGGAATGAAACCCGCGCTGGCCGCCATGCCTAGCGCTGTTACTAATTCACTGAACCTTGTTGTTAATCCACCTGTCAGTTATACCTAGTTGTTGAGTTTTGTTATGTTGGTGGCTATTTACTGAAAAAATCTGGTTAGATTGATTTTAATAAGACTGTTACACGATAAACCCGTCCAAATAAGAATAAAAGTAGTGAATTGAGGACAATTACCGATCGACCACAAAAATCCCTACATGGTACGCCTAAGTATGCTGTCTTATCAATAAACTTAGAATCAGTGATATCTACTATCTGTGTGGATGAAAAGGCCATTTCAGACACTAATCTACATGTTCCTCCTCACATGGTCTGACCAAGATTATGTCTGCTGGACTTTAAACGATACAGTGACCTCTGAGTTTGTTTCGTCCTGTCTCCTTAGCGTAGCCAGATGAAATGACGACCTCATCTAATTTTTAAAATATGACTGACGTGTAAAAACGTTTGTACAAACCTACTAACAGAAATAAAATTTACTAAAAATCAGTTTGCAAACATCGTCTGTATGTTCCTTTTATTGTTACTCTGTATGTAGAGCACGTTTAAGTTTGCGATCAGCCTTCGAGTTTTTCCTGTAATCTTTAACCCCTTAGCAAACGTGTTGAGATCGCCAAATATACCAGGAAAATACATACCTACATAACCTCACGCTTTCTCCCCATAGGGGTAGGCAGAAAATACAAAACGCCACCTGCTACGATAATTAAATACCTACTCCTTTTCCTTCGTTTACGTTCATATAAAGAGTATTCTATCTATCTATCATATAACTGTACCCTAAATGCGTAATGTACAATCAATAAGAATCTAAATCGTTTTGAAACAGATTGCTAATCCTTCATAAGTTCGAAAAAAAATCTGCTCAACAACGTAAATAACGCAATGAATGTTGTTGAACTGTCAAAATGAAACAGATTTGTCGTAATCATATATGAATATATGTTAAGTAATTAGATAGCTGGTCATACACGCACGCCGGTTGCGAGGACTACGCACCTGACCTTTCTGAAGAACATCACCAATACCTATAGTAGGTACTAGGTATTGTCTATCTAGGACGTGCCCTCCCGGTGTTTCCACTCTCTTCTGCTTGTAAATACCTATTGTTACTCGCCTTTCATTAATCCTGATACTCACTCTTTTCAACCAGGAATAAGTGAAAATGACCTAAAGTAAAAAAAATAAAAGAACAAATGTTTAGTCCCCGTGTACCTACTTGTCCCCGTGTATAACTTGTCCCCGGGTACCTACTTGTCCCCGTGTATAACTTGTCCCCGTGTACCTACTTGTCCCCGTGTACCCGGTCGAACTATTGATCTATCAGTCAGAAAAATTAATATCGCGATATTATTTTATTTAGGCAAATATTAATAGGCTCACAGCTCGTCGAACGTTAAGCTACGCTTGCAGCGGTCGGTTCGTGGATGGGTGACCTTCCATTGTACATTGAGACCCGTCCATGTCTGGTTGGTACCGGCTGTCATTCATAGATCTTTGAGAGGCGTTACGAGCCCAAAAGTCTAACTGCCAGCCTTACCAAGGGGGTATCGTATTACCCAGTTACTGGGTTGTGGAGGTCAGATAGGCAGTCGCTCCATGTAAAATACTGGCATTCAGCTGCATCCGGTTAGACTGGGAGCCAACCCCAACATAGTTAGGAAAAGGCTAGGCAGATATGTTAATTAGGTAGGTTATTAGGTCGTAGGTACACTAGTACCTACGACCTACGTAGGTAATGAAGATGCGATGTGATTAATAAATATTGAGTAAACATGTTACAACTTACTTAGATATTTTTGCCTACTTAAATAAATCTATTTGTAGTCTTGTGCAGATTTTTGCAATCAAACATATTTGGTTACATTCGATTTTATTCTTTCTGTACTCGTACATACAGAACGCCAATTATGTTGTAACTCTTTTTAAGGACGCGACTTCAAGTAGGTACTCATGTTTTCTTATTACATGAGGTAACATCACGCCTAGACTGTAATCCCCGAAGGCAGAGGTGCATCCACATCAACCTGGCAGACATACTGACTCCGGGGTGTTATTGAGAAAATCCCCGAAAACCCGGGAATGGAACCCAGGACCTCATGCTCAGTAGTAGCGCTTGCGACCACCAATTTTAAAATTATTTTCGCAGACATAAAAGACGTGTCTAAATAAGAAAACCGTCCCACATAACTGTATGATGATCAGTTACACGGTTTTCTCACATTCATTGTTATAAAATATTATTTTAGATATAAAATAGTCATCTTCCGATCATTAAGTCAAGATACAAAATTTTATTAAGAATTTAATTAATTAACATTTCTTATTTATAAATGATTAGCTTCTACTCGCGACTTTGTTTGAGTCGAAGTAGATTCTGCTTTGAAACACACTCGGCTACGCTATCGTAGCTTCCTACCAGTCAAATATTTCTTTGACTAACATTTTTATTTAGCAGTTAGTAATAACGACAGGAAAATATTGCAGTAACACGAAAATAAATAACGTAAGAACAGTGAAACAAGAATTAAACTGACATTACTTGCCAAATTACAAAATATATTTTCTTAAAATATTGCATTCGTCATGTCAGCTTCTTAAACTATTGTAATATTTACACTTGAATACTTAATAACCGACTTGTTCCGAGGGGACCGATAAGGAGGACGTTTTATGTTCGTATCTATGTATTTGCTTTTTTAAATTTTCATCGAAATTTTCATCAATAAATTGAGGACCGATTTCAAAAACTCTTTATCGTTTGAAAGATACTCCTGAAGTGGTCCCAAATAAATATTATTAACTATGCTTGGGTAGTTTATGAGCTAGCTTCAATAAGCGTCATGCAAAATAATTTCTAAGATAACTCACGGTAAAACAATTATCTAACGGTGTCGCGTCGCGCCGCAAGTCTACGCGAGCCTTTATACGTATTTTTCCATTAACGGCCGAACCCAATAACCTATTTTCATTAAAAGACAGATTGCTATAAATTGATGGTAGTATTTGTCAATGAATGTCGTATCACAGTTACGTAAGATTCCTTATTCTCTGACAGATTATTTTAAACTTAAAACCATAAATAGATAGGTTTTTCTATCTCCAGTATGCCAAAACTGGTGATAGATAGGTTATGGGATTCGGCCGATAGCTTACAGAGATAATCGTGTTGTTTCACCATGCAGTACATCGCTTTATCTCTAATGCAGGTTACACGCAGCATGGACAATTAATCATGACGTGAGATTTATATTAGCATTTGTCATGTCAACTTATATTATTAAGAGGTAAAATTACTTACACTTATATAATAGGAAGCTATACTGTATATTATATACTATCCACGAGTGCCTGATGTTGTATGTCAACCCATTAGGGTCTGAGGTTTCTTAATTGTTTTTTTAATTTTATAATTGGGTTGAATGACGTCGACGGCCATAAGAGGTCTGCTTGTAATGGTTTTGTGACATTGACGTGTGGCCTCGGGCCTATCGTATCTATCTAATATAACAAAGCTGAAGAGTTTGTTTGTTTGTTTGAACGCGCTATACTCTGGAACTACCAGGACGGGTTTGAAAAAATATTTATCATTTCTTAGACTATTCTTGAGGAAGGCTATTTAACATTACGCTACGACCCTTATGAGCTGTGCAGAAAGTAAAAAGTCAGAAAGAACGCTATACGAAAATGAAGAATCTAATAATATTGCGGGCGGCGGGCGATTGTTTGACGCGGACGAAGTCACGGGCTAGCTTATGAATATATCAGAATTTAGAGAATTTAAATCAAAACATTTCTTATCACATTTAAATTGGAAGGTGCTGCTGATTCCACCGATACGTTTTGAGGAAAACGCATCGGCGCGCTGCCTCGCCGACGCAGTGTAGGTACGTGCAGCGATACCGGTCGAGCAGGACCGGTTTTTATCATCATTAAGTCATATTGTTGTTGCACAGCTGAAACATAAGTTTATACGTACTTACTTATATTCAGGATGAAATTGAATTCATGAGCATCCATAGCAAAAAGAATCAGTTGTTCATAATGTTGTTGTTGTTGAAGAGATATGTGAACACAAATGTAGGGAACAGCTGATATTTTTCGCGATTTCAAGGTTGGTCCTGTGGGACCAACAAAAAGAAAGAAAAAGTAAGTGAGAGAAAAAGTGAAAGTGAAAGTGAAAGTTGCTCATAAAGATGAGTACAATGACCCCTTAAGAACCTGCTCATGAATTCAATTTCGCCCTTTAATGAGCATACATTTTATGCTCATACAAAACTACTGCAATTACTGGATCATAACATAACGAACTGGAGTCGTTACTTGGGACTTGTTAATTGATTATCCACGTTAATCGACAGATCAGATATCAATTTGGACCCTGTCAGTCAAACTAGGACAGTTTAAACAGACTTAATTTTAGTTGGTGGTGGTGTGTACCTAATCGGTTTTTGGGTGACGTCTCTGAGTGTGGAAATTATGACTACATTGTTTTATTGGGTTCCAACCCGTAAAAACAAATAATGTAACAAAATAAAACAGTGGTACTCGTAATATTATAGTATCTAAATAAATAAGTAAATATTTTTTTGGAATCTTAACTCACTTTTCAGGTGTTAATAATGTTACCTACGTATGTTATTGCGTTTATCTATGCATAGGTAGGTATTTGTAATCTAACAGAGAGCGTTCCCGCTAACCCGCAATAGTATAGAGTCCATACCTACATGATAATAGTTATTTATCCAACATGTGAGGAAAGTTCGTTTTTCCTATGAGTTTTGATTTTGAGTCTTGAGCGAACGAAGGATTGAAAAATAGAATCACGAGCGCAGCGAGTGATTATAAATTTCAATCCTGAGTAAGCGAAAGACTCAACAAAACGAATAGCAAATGAACTTGCTCACAAGTTGCATACAAAACTTTTCACCACTCCCAGCAAGAAAGTATTCAGTCATCATAGGTAAATAAATTAAATACTTAGACACAAAGCAAATCAAAATAATTCTTTATATTTTAAAAAATCTTTAAAACTTAACATGAAAAAATCAGGCAAGATTAGTTTCTGAACGGGATCATTACTTTCCTCACTGTTCAAACAGTGAGGAAAAACCAACTTTCCTCACTGTTTTCGTAGAGGAAAGACACTTCTTTCGTGCGGGAGTGGTGAAAAAAATATAAACATCGAAAAAGAAAAGATTTTTATTATCGACACCTCCATGCAATAACATCGTAACTCACTTTTTTCCAAAAATTGAGTTACAACGGCATTGTTATGTAAAAAAAAATGCATTTCTTCTGTACTATCATTGTAATTCTATTCCCTTTCGTTTCTAAAATAAACCAACGTCAAAGTATTGTAACTAATCCAAAAAATATTTTTTGTCAACAATATAATTGCAACTTGATTTACAATTTATAGAAAATATTATGAGTAGCTTGTTTATCAAGTACAACAAAATTGTAACATTAGATACAATCTATGTACCTACATGATAAAATTACGACCACAAAAATAAATTAAACTACAAAAAAACTAAATTGTAACTCAGACATACAATGTTTGTCCTCGTAACTTATATGTCATTTCACTGTTTTATTTTTCACGTAAGTCATGAAAACCCATGAAAACAATTTTTCTTTTACAACTTAACCATAGCTATTTATAGTCCGCCTAAACTATATTATATAGAGCCAGCTTCAAAAATTGTACGGGGTGTTTTGTGTTTGCTATAATTTTTCAAACTTTAAAATCGCTCTCCTGTAAAATCACAAAAAGTGAGTTACGATGTTATTGCATGGAGGTGTCGTTATATTAATTAATAAAATATTCACGCACTTGTCTTTCCACATTGACAAGTGCGCGTGTACAGTCTTTCTTTTACGGATCAATTTAATATTTTTTGTAAATAATATAATCCATTTTTATTTTCGATGTAATTTTTTTTTAGCATGTTTGGAAGCTATCTTTACTATTACTGGTTAAAGGGAACGCCCTCTGTTAGTTAACATACTGTAATCATTTTATAAGTACCTTAAAATACGGGTCAAATTAAATTTGCTAGCGAAACTACAGACGTAGTGAGTATCACGAAAAAAAAATAATTAAAAGGTAAAAAAAAAGAGTTCTACGACCTTTAGTAGTATTTTTACCTGAGGTATGAGTTGAGCAAAGCTGTTTTCTTTAATTTTATCTTGTTTTAGATATTGATACCCATTACGACTGTGAAGTTCTGTCAGCTAATTTTATTTGACCTTGTAGCTTTTGTAACCACACGACAATGTTAAAATAGCGTGTTTCGTAGCGGCGCGGCGTGCTTTTTGTTGTATCAAGTGTTACCAATGACGTAAAAACGATTGACCGTAACTACCTGCCAGGAAAATCTCACGGTTGAATATACATGGTACATTCGCGTTCATAAGTCCAAACCCTGTTCAAAACTCTAATGCAACGCGGTGACTGGTTTGAAGCGAGCGTGGATGAGCGAGTACTCTCTTTGATAGCTCTTATCACTGCAACAAACGAGTATTGTTGATGCTAGTCAAGCGGTGGGACAAGGGCCTAACGTAGGAATGCACTGTTGGCCGCGATTGTACTTATTGTAAGGCCTTCAGTAGCCTGCCATGGTTATCAAACAACAGTATCAAGTAATGCGTGTCAAAATCAATAATAAATTATGTAAAGCGTGGACAATCTGGCCGTTTGTCTCTCTTCAAGTGTTTAGATTTGTACATTATCGCCGAGATAAACTGAGTGGCTATCCTAAGGCTAGCGAAACATTGATTACATACTATTGGTTGTCACTAGTTCAGCCTTCGCTTCTGACTATACAGGTTATCCGGTAGAGAATGGATAACAATATAACACCTAGATCGTAAGACCGTTCTAAAAAAAAAACAAAAAAAAAATATCCCAAGTAAGCTACGATTAAGAAAAAAACTGTGCTATTTCTAGTCACATTATAATATAACACAACGTACAATATTACAACGACAAATAACCGATGGAATTCATTAGTTTGCGGTCGTGGTTAAAAATAATGTAAAAAAAGTTAGTTAAATATATTAATACTTGGGTCCTTTAAATACCTAATATATTGTATTTTTTTAGAACTGCTATAATGTCTATTATATGATTTAAAGTTGTCCATTCTTTAGCGGACACCCTGTACATCTGTCGGGATAGGTGTCGAGTTGTGGCCGAAGAGAACATATTTCTCTTATCTACCTATTTAACTTTAGTATAATTCAACCGGCCCTCTGACAAGTTTCCATTAATTACCTAAGTTTTCATTTAATACGTATTGTTATGCGTAATAAGACGGATTTGACATGATAAATGTGACCTTGACGAGTAACTCTTGACGAGTGGGAAGGAAGAACATGAGAAGTTAGGTGCAACCGCAACACATAACCCAACCGCGGGGAAAATCTTTGATGACTTGAAAATATGTTACATCAAGGAGTAGGTTACAAAATTTTCCGCTAACTCTATTAAGTACAAAATGTTCTTGTTAGGTTTACTTCGTAGAAACTGTTACATTATTTATGCTTTAGGTAGTTACGTTACATTATACACTAAGCTCAGTATTCTAGGAATTATCTTATGTGGAATAAATTGAATCTTACAATGTCTACTATAATATAGGTATAACCCCATACTAAGTGTCATGAAGATGCGTTGCAAGTGTTGCGAGACTGCTCCAACGGCTGTTTCTATGGGATTTATGCACACTAACCGTGTCGAGGTGAACTGTGTCAGCCGGCCAGGCGACCCTAGTCACTTATGTAATTACATAGATAGATAGAATACTCATTATTGTACACCATAAAAATTACAGACATAAATTTAGAAATTTTACCTAGGGTGACACAATGGGCGGTCTTATCGTAATTTCACTAACTGTGCCCCGTTGCTTCAACTGTGTGTTCTTCAACTTCTAATATGAAAATAGTATCTAATAATACCAGCCTATTACTGTCCCACTGCAGGACAAAGGCCTCTTCTCATACAGAGAAGGCACGAGCACTGATCACCACGGTTGATCAAGACGGGTTGGTGATTTGAGACTTATGTTTATACAAAACATTTTGGCAAGCCGTGGATACTGTACAAGCCCTGTATCATGGCCTTAAAAGTGTTGCCAGTAATTGAACTTGTCTGAGTTGCATACAACCAAGCTGAATAGTCAATGCAATATCTGATGGGATTCGAACTCACGAAGTCACAGGTCCATAAGAAGAATCCATAGTTCCACCCGAAGTTACGGGCGATTCCTACCCCGTATCACCGTTGGACATAAGATTAGTCTGGGGTTCGACCGATTTGATGCATTTGTCTCTACTCCCCATGTTTTTTTGACCTTCCAGAAAAGTTAATTAACGGGTGTAGGGTTCACTCCGAAATATCGCACTATTTTCGGACGGATATTTTCGTATCTTCGTTGGCGGACTTAGATAGTAGATCCCAGCTTCCAGTAAAACCAGATGCAGCTGAATACCAGTATTTTACATGAACCGCTGAACTATTGCAGATTCAAAATCATATCAAAAGTCATTGATAATTAATTAGGCCGCGAATCAACACTTTTTGAACGTCAAAATTTCATATTTAAGACATTCCCCCAAAAGCCCTTCACCACTTCCTAGTGCTTTAGCTGGGAAGAACTGGCGCAGCAAACTGTCCAGCATAGCTGCACACACTTGATTATATACAATATTTATTTATTTATTTAAATCATCACTTACAACTATTATTACAGGTACAACCCAATGCAATAGTGAAGCAAACTTAATAATAACAACTTATTTTCTAAAACTTATTACATACGAGTAGAACGTTATTCTTGTGAATTCACTCAGTGTACAAGCAAATACACTGAGTGAATTCACAAGAAGAAAGAATAGATAGTGTGCTAGCAATAGTACCTACTCATTAGTACACAATAGTAGGTTTAGTACATTACATTCTTATCTTGTTAGTTTGATACTAACTTCATCTAGATAACTTACTTTACCTAATTGTACACAATGTCGTTGGTTTAGTTTCGTTGAGGCATCCACTACTGTCGATTTATCCTTTACCTAATTGTACACAATGTCGTTGGTTTAGTTTCGTTGATGCATCCACTACTGTCGATTTATCCTTTACCTAATTGTACACAATGTCGTTGGTTTAGTTTCGTTGATGCATCCACTACTGTCGATTTATCCTTTACCTAATTGTACACAAAGTCGTTGGTTTAGTTTCGTTGATGCATCCACTACTGTCGGTCTTATCAAGTTATTAAGGTGACGTCATAGAAGCAAGGCACGAGAACTTTTATGGGTAGTAAAGTGCTGCCGTTTATGATCGGCGAACTTACAAGTTAAGTACAATGTTTAGCAGTAGGTATTTACTTAAGGTATTACTTTCTTGTTTTTAATCAGAGAAGAACGAGCAAGCAAATCTAAGACACTCTTTTAAATCTGATATTTATCACAAAATCCAGGGTACCTGGGGTTTTCTTACCAAGGTCCGAACACAACACTATAGGTACTTTCGGAGCACTAGTCTCTCCTGTGGACCGCCTGTATTCCTGCTTTATTGCATTATCTAATAAGCGTGAGGTGGGAGGCGTCCCGGCGACCCGTGGGCGTCGTGGGCGCCACGTCTCGCATGCATTTAGGACTGATGGCTATCATCCTTCACGCCGCGCGCCGTCTGGATTTCTAAATGGAACCGTCTGGATGCTATTGTCATATTTATAAGCAGGGCAGTAGCACGCAAAATACGCGCTCGCACATGGAATTGCGGGTGGGAGCCCGTTATACAATACAATAATTAATGTATTGCTATCAACCTAAACAAGCGGTAGTAGTTTAGTGTGATAGGAATACTTGAAGTTTTGAGATTTTATTCGTCTGTTTGCGTATAGCGGAGCCTGCTCTATTTTCCTGTTTTAGGTACTGCGTTCGGTTCCCAGGTCAGGCAAAGTAATGAAGATAATTCGCAATAACAGTCCTGTTTCCGGATTTCTGTACGGTTGTGGCAATAGGCTCCCGCTTGTTACTTGGGACTTAAACATAACTAGCGAAAGGCTGAGTGTTCCTACTACTTAAAGCTACCCTTCTGCCTAACCTTTCGCGGTTTATAGGCGTGATGTTTATAGACGTGGTCTTTATGGTCGATTTTTTAGACCGATCCTGGAATTTGTAGTAAAACCCTTAAAAAGTTACAGAACGTTTACGTTTACATAATTATTATGATGAAAAACATATTGTGATTTTTTTGACATAGCAGAAATGGGCTCCCGTAAGTCCCACCGAGTCTGATTGAGAATTATCTAAACTAACGATTTTATACGGATTTAACCGTAAAAATCTAGGTGTTTTTAAAAATAATATTTAATATCTACATATAAAAAGAGATTCCACTCTGTGGGCGGTATGGACATTTTAATGAACTTATAAAATATAAATGTAATTATTTTATGATGAGCATGAGTTTGAGACAAAATATAAAAAAGATTGATCAATGAAAAATGAAACTTTTAGATTATTTCTAAGTAAAAAAATAACCGCCTTACAAAAAAACACTAATAAGTGAAAAATAACTTGCTTTCAGAAGTCGGTCTTTGGTTTTTAATTTTCGTTTTTTGCAATCGACTTCCGAAATTAATATTTTTTTTTTTTACTTTGTCGTGTTGTTTGTTCGAAGTCGGTTGCTTTTTTAATTTTTCTAATAAGTAAGTTTTTTATTTTCACCCCACACAAATTCGAATACCACTAACTGCTGCGTAAATAACAGTGACAGGAACTTATTCTAACATCATTCACATAAACTAATTGGGAAAAATACGTATTATTCAAGCTTACTCAAAAACTACCCAAGCAAAATTAATAAAATTTATAAGAGACCTCTGAAGTATGACCTACCAAACAAAAAAGATTCATCAAAATTCATAACTGGCGGAGTGATCGCGTAACAAAAACAAAATTACAAAAAAATAAGTCAAATTGAGAACCTCCTCCCTTTTAAAGTTGGTTAAAATAGAGATTGTCGGAAAGATTACGTAAGATAATATGTATTTTTTATTACTAAATTATCTTTAGTTTCCTATTTCGTTACTTCAAGCTTCAAGCTATGGTTCAGGTTCAACCTCTTTTGTTTAGCAATTCACCGTTCTTAGTAGCCATCATAGTTTGCATTGAAGAATTAGGTAATTCAATTAAATGAAGTGAGTAATGCTTGGCAGCAGATTGAAGCGGCCGTCCATCATGATTTAATTTGCTCTGGCCTTATCGATATTTCATTCTGATTTTATGAGTATGTGGATATATTGTACAGCGATAATTTAAAATGCAACAGATTTTTATTATATTTTGCACCTTGCGAAACTATGCATTGTACAGGTTGGTTAAATGTTTATTTTCGTTGATATATACAACAGGGTAGAAAAAAACCTGTCCGATCAGTGAAGGTGTTGTTAAGTATCGTACTGAGAGTCTATTTATGTGGAATTTTCAGGAAAAAATATTTTTTACCGGGTTGTCACAAGTCATACCTCATAAGGTATTTTCCAACAGGGGTCATAACCCCTGTTGGAAATTTGCTGTTTTTAAGTGGATTTGGGGTAATTTTGGTACAAAAAATGGTACAATAATAATAAGATTTGTTATTACTTTTTGGTAATTTTATTGCAGTACCTACCTATGTCCCCTTTCAGATTGGACAGGGTTTTTTTTTACATATTGTATGAAATTTAATATTTGGTTACGGAAGACTGTTGGAATGT
This sequence comes from Xanthia togata, assembly GCA_963853775.1. Classification (NCBI taxonomy): domain Eukaryota; kingdom Metazoa; phylum Arthropoda; class Insecta; order Lepidoptera; family Noctuidae; genus Xanthia; species Xanthia togata. The sequence goes on from OY970790.1 coordinate 2,120,820, forward strand.
GTGATGACTGTTGCAGGCTCACTAAACACGCTTTCCTTTGTACAGCGTTTAGGACATCGATCGCTCCACATTTCTAGTTAGTTCATCTTTGGCGTTGATGCTGCGTAAATGGCTTTACGACTTAACGGCGTAGAACCTTTAATAAAAAAAAATTGGAAATTGAAAAAACTGGAATAGCCAGCAGTCATTCCAGCCCACGGAAAACTATAAATAGCACTTAGTATCTCTTCATTAGTTTTTAGAATAATTCTTTTCAGTCTTTCAAAGGAAAGGCAGGAAGCCATTTTATTAAAGATTGAATTCTATTGGAGCTACACTTAGCTTGCGTGTGGCACCTCCGCGTTTTCTACACGGAGTCAACGCATTCGCTACTGTGCAGTGCGAAGAGCTATTAGGAACCTAATCATTGTACCTCGCATCGCATTGTGTAACGATGTTGTCTCTCAACGCGTTGTAAAAGTACGTACCTAAAGTGCAGTTCCAACTTTACTGTCTGCACGGAACTAGAGTTAGTCTGTTAGTACTCTAAGCGAACTGGGTCAGGTTGCTGCTCAAGTAAAAGATATATTACCATTCCAAGTGTGTGACTTCTTCTATGTCTTCATACATTTTTTTGTATAAGTAAGGTATAGGTATTTTTTTATTAAGAGTATTTTCTAAGTATACCTACAAATTCTATTCTTAAACATAATTTTTCTATGGGGATGGCTTTGGAAATAGCCGGAATTATCGGCGGTGGCATCGGTTGGACGTCGGAATGATTCCAATAAGTTTTCCATCACAGCCGACTGCGACCAAACGCTGAAAGTTTCATTGAGAAACGCTATTTAACGCTATTACGCAGAGCAATCAAATATTATTATCTATTTACTTACTTCCTATTTATTAAATTCTAATTGTTGTAGTTTGAATATTTCTTTCAAATACAAACTAAATCTTCTAAATCTTTCTTTCAAATATCACGAACTATATACCTAGGTATTGTAGGTACCTATACTGAATTATTGCGTTTTATTCAGAGCCATAAAAATCTATTTCCACAGTAACCATTGAAAGCACAATATAAGTAGCGTTCAGATTAATTTACAAAAATAATTACAATTTTAAGGCTAATTTGTCAAAAATAAGTAGTTATTAAAATACGACCAGGACAATAAATCAAATCAGTACTGTTCACTGCACACCTAAACGTTTTGTCAATCTCGTGTTCACCGTGTCAAAATCAATCTGCCTAGCCCTTTCTTGGGGTCGGCTTCCAGTCTAACCGGATGTAGCTCAATACCGTATTCGACATGGAGCGACTGCCTATCTGACCTCCACAACCCAGTAACTGGGTAATACGATACCCCTTGGTAAGACTGGTAGTCAAACATTCTGGCTTCTGACGACCCGTAACGTCTGTCAAAGATCCACGAATCACAGCCGGGACCAACGGCTTAACGTGCTTTCCAAGGCACGGAGGAATCCCGGATAGTCACCAACCCACAGACCAACCCCGGCAAGCGTAGCTTAACCTTATGGATTGAACCGTGCGGCAGTTATTACTTAGCCACGAGCTCCTCACCGTGTGGATAGAGTCAGCTAGAGTTCACTGAGTGAATAGATAGGTACAATTTATTGACAATTGGTCGTTATATTTCAAAAGTGTACAATCCCTGCTAATATTGTAACAAACGTACAATGCAAACACCTTCCCCTAGTTTGAATGTCAAACCTTCCTTTGAAAGGCTTCGAAACAAACTTCAGTAACCTAACCACCCCAAAGGTAAAAGGTTACACAACATCATCCGTTAACAACAGTGGTTCAAATAATGGTTAGCTAGAACGGGTAAATAAACTTAATAAGGAAACCCTTACGTAAAAAGTTCCATGTTTTACCAGAAGGCGGAGACCTCGTTCGTTATATATATAAAATCAAGGCATGCCCGAAGACTAATATTTGAATGACCACCGTGTCCGCTTAGATACACGCCTCTTGCACCTTCCAGGGTGGAACTATGTGATAGACGAGCGTAGTTCACGCACATGCCCGCTCCGAAAAATGTTGTTTCCACACTATCCACAGTGCACCTATTAACCACTGTAAATCTAATTAGCAAAAATTGTGAAACAGTGGAAAACACTCAATGCATGCTTTGAATAAAAAGTGATTATAATCTTGCTGATGTGGTTGCTTTTCAGAATCAGTATTTTTTTCCATGAAAGCACCGAAATAAACCATAAGTGGTCTAGGTGGAACCGTTAATTAATTAATAATTAATTAATTTTGTGGAAACTTCCTTCATTGCGGTGACGAACCGGCCAGCTCGTTACGACTTAAAATGAATAAATAAAATAAAATAAAACTTTATTGAAATAAGTTAAGAGCTACAAAAACCTATGAAGCCTCTGAAACCCAAACTAGGTAAAAACCTGTATGTCAGATTTCAGCGCCTCCGTCTTATGAAACCTTTTTTGGAAGAATTATTTCCATTGTGGAAGGCTGCTTGACATAATTAATGTTTAAATATAAATAATAATGGAGGTACTATAATATAGAAAAAATATAGAATTACTTAATTACAGTTACAATTTAACACTTTCCGAGTCCACCCACTTTTCATAGAACTCATACGCCATGTCCCTGAATGACGCCATGTTCATGAGGGTTGCCGGCATGCGCTAAAGTTAACCATCGCGGAAGGTCAACAGTTTAAAACCGTGTTATAAAACACTTCAACTGTGTTGTAAAACAAAGTAAAATAGTGTTTTCAGGCGGTCCTTGTCGCTATGTGTAGTTTTCAGGCGGTTTTGTCGCTATGTGTAGTTTTCAGGCGGTTTTGTCGCTATGTGTAGTTTTCAGGCGGTTTTGTCGCTATGTGTAGTTTTCAGGCGGTCCTTGTCGCTATGTGTAGTTTTCAGGCGGTTTTGTCGCTATGTGTAGTTTTCAGGCGGTTTTGTCGCTATGTGTAGTTTTCAGGCGGTTTTGTCGCTATGTGTAGTTTTCAGGCGGTCCTTGTCGCTATGTGTAGTTTTCAGGCGGTCCTTGTCGCTATGTGTAGTTTTCAGGCGGTTTTGTCGCTATGTGTAGTTTTCAGGCGGTTTTGTCGCTATGTGTAGTTTTCAGGCGGTTTTGTCGCTATGTGTTGTTTTCAGGCGGTTTTGTCGCTATGTGTAGTTTTCAGGCGGTTTTGTCGCTATGTGTAGTTTTCAGGCGGTTTTGTCGCTATGTGTTGTTTTCAGGCGGTTTCGTCGCTATGTGTAGTTTTCAGGCGGTTTTGTCGCTATGTGTAGTTTCCAACCTTTGAATTTTATGTGGATATTTGTAACCTTGAACAAGAACTTAAAATAAAAACAAAGAATTATCTTAACTAACGATTTTATACGGTTTTGGCCGTAAAACGATGTGACATGGTTATGGTCGTGGGCTCTCGTGCCACACTAAATTGTTAAGAAATGTTTATTTTATTAATATCTTTTGAAATACTGAATGTGCAGGATGTTGGATTACGCTAATATTTAGTAGAAACTTCTACTAAATATAGGTGCTATTGTTATCCGATTTGATCAACTACTTTAGTAGCTACGTAACATATATTTTCTGTAGACTGCCACCTTAAACGTCCTGTAACATTTTAAGAGTTTTACCCCCGAATACTGAAAGGTCACTCAAAATTTAAGTAGCACTTATATTTAACAGATACTCAAAAGTGACGTTTGACAATACGAAATCTAAAGTTTAGGAGCTGCTCAAATGTTAAGCAGCACTTAAATTTTGAGTGACGTTTCAGTATTCGGGGGTTACTACCTACTACAAATTCAAGGAGCGGTCTACAAAATCGGCTAATTTACTACTAAATATTGGTAGTAGGTACTCGCGATTTTAAATATGAGACATGGCTCCTCAATCCATATAGACACGAAACAACTCAGTGCTTTTTGAATCATCCAACCAACTTAACATTTGAATAAACAAAACTCCGAGGGTCAGTCCGTGCCCTTGGCTGTTACATACTGATGTTATTATTATGGAAATGCCTTTGTTGTATTGTAATTTGTATGACTTTCTGAAGTAATTTTATATTTTTCTAGAATTTATTATGTACTTCAAGTAATCCCACGTCTTCGTCTGTGGTGTTCCTTCGCTTCAAAACATGTTTGCAACTGATCATCAGGTACCTTTGTAGATAGGCACCTACCAGACGTGCGTAAACACCGTGATAGAGATAACTATCAGACATTTGTCAGTCATTGGATGATCTAAATAACAATCTCAAAAAGATCATTAATAGATAGGTACAACAAGATGTGAAAACATCAAATCTTATCTGTAAGTACTAACATCGACATGAGCCTTTGATGATGTCAGTCATGGAGAAATTATACTCAATCTCTATCAAAACTAATTTTAAAATACGATAAAATATAAGTCCTTACTTGTCATTGAACGAATTTTCACTGCAGAAAATTCAAAGAGGAAAGTAGGAACACAGATGTCTAATTGACACATGACTCATGAGATGATTAATGGTATATGAAAGCTGCATCATGTAAACGTGTAATTTCTTGAATTTTAGTTATTGTTTACCAATCGGTGACAATGACGTACAATAAAACCCCAGTTAATGTAATTCTAATAGGCGATGACCGTCAAAACAATCGTTTGAAGACTCCTCCTGTGTACGTTATTGTCTATTGTGTTTCGTTCGCTGCGACGTAGGTTGCTGAACCGGTTAATAAATAATAAGAGAATAGTTAGACTTCAATAAATCTGCCTAGCCTTCTCCTAACTGTGTTGGGGTTGGCTTCCAGTCTAACCGTATGCAGCTGAATGCCAGTATTTTACATGTAGTGACTGCCTATCTGACCTCCACAACACAGTTACAGCTTAGACCTATAGGTACTTAAATCTTAATAAATAAATAAAACAGGTCTAACAATGGTAGCGCACAGTCTGTTCATAGCTGAAACAATTTTAATAAGAAGTGGTCGCAGCTGTCTTATTTGTATAGTTAGCGGTATAAGATGGCCTCTTATTCTATTGAAACCCGCCCCTCGCTAACCTGGAACCCTAATTGCGTAACACACTTCCAATAATAATCCGGGAGTTTTGAAGGATACAATCCATTTCTTCATAGGTTTGAAAAATTCGTCTGCTCTATAACATAAATAACGCAATGAACGTGAGTGAACTGTCAAAATGAAGGTCACTGCGATCAATTGTCAGTGTGTGTTACGCCATCACCCCGCAGCTCAAGATGAAAGTGTTACCAGTGACATACATAGTCTACCTACTGTAAAATGTTATTTTTTTTGTCTCGTTACTTATTTCTTTTGTTGACTGTATATTAACAAACATACTTTTTCCTAAATCCGATGTAAAGTATTCTGTTCGCATACTTTTAGGAGCTGATTATTGAAGGGAAACTGAATGTTTTTTTTTTTTTTTTTAAACAACTGTGTCGTGGGTGCGTGTGCAAACATTTAAACTCACATACACAGACAGCCAGACCCGGGTCAACTACTTGTAGGTCATGTATGTGATGTATCTTCACTGCCTCGAGTGAAGGAACTGTCCCACGCGCCGCTACTCACAGCTGACATAGTTCGTGCACACGCGCAGCTGAGCTAATTAAATGAACCTGTGACTGACGAGAGCGACCTAGCCTTAGCAAAGTATTTGAAGCGGAGTAGAATATGTTGCAGTGAGCCTTACGTATTGAAACAATATTTTGAGCAGGTATAAGTACTGAAAACGTGAAGAATACGAACACGTGCATGCAGTAGCTACTGTATATGTAGATTAAAACCACACCTGGCTTCTCTGCGTCAGGTGTGGTTTTAATTTACATACAACTGAGGAATGAAGTGGGTTGGGGCGATATCCGATGCACGTGTTCGTAGTTTTTTCAGTACTTATACCTGCAAAAAAAAGATTTCTTCACTACGTAAAGGCTCACTGCATCATACACGACACTTATGGTGTTATGGAGCGTAACACAACACCGTAGATCTACGGTGTTCCGCTACGTAGATACGATACCTTGACATTGTTCTGATGATGAATATTAATATCAAAAAGTTATTGCAATAAATGCTCGGAAACTAGCTTCTTGGCAAAGATAATGCAGTGTTAAAATACCAAAAAAGGCATAATTCAATTATTCATCCACGTAGTTAACGCATAATTCCCACGCTCTCAGTCATAAAATTTGAGATAATATGTTATATGAGGTCACCATTGTAATTTCTCGTCTAGCGTGATTCCTAGGAAAACCGTTTAATTAATCATATTTTCTCCATTCAATATGATGTCACATTCGCTACTCCTTTTTTTTTTTTTTTTTTGGGTGGGAAATCATCAAATGACGTCTCCCACTCTGGATGGAGCGGGAGGGCGTGTCAGACTCTTACTGACTAAAACCCACCCGTGTTCCTTCTCTTGCCTGTGCAATGCCAGGGGGCCACGGTATCCCTTTCGGACTTTCCCGCAACCCCGGCAGGCAATGGTCTCATCGGACCCCTTCACTCGCTGACACTCTTTACTCTTTGAGGCGCGCGTGGAACACAACGCGCCGTCGACCCGGGCCTGGTCCTTACCGGACGGCGAGCTACCCATTGCTCACCGTCTGCAAGCCCGCGCCTACGGTGGCCGGGAATCAGCGATTGATTCCCGACGCCCAGGGCGTCTCCTCCTGCGGCGGCTAGGGGCGTGAGGGCGCAAAATTTGCCTCTCCCTCACGCACTCCGCCTCCTCCTTTGCGAGCATTACTGCCTCACAGAAGGAGGTGACGGCCTCCCATGCCCTCTCGCTCCGTACCATGGCCTGGACCAGGGCCGGACGCGAGAGATCCCGCCACCGATCGCCTCCACGAGGACACGGCGGTGCTCTGCCCAAGCCGGGCATACCTCCACCGTAAAATACTCCATCTAAGGTGCACTTCTACCTTACCCTTCGGGGTATACAGGCGTGATGTTATGTTGCAAAATACTCCAGACGTCACTAGTGATGACGTGGAATTTATGTATTCAATCTCAAACTCAAACTCAAAGCATTTATACCATTTACAGGCATTTTTTTTTTTCAAATTTTCAAGAAGTCGGTCAGTCAGAAATATGAAGCTAGTTGCCCATTCCAAAGCGTAGTACGTACCTATGGAGAAGAACGGGCAAGTAACTCCACGGACACTCTTTTAAATCAAAATTTTGATACAAAATATTATCTATAGTATATATTTATATCATTCATGTTAAAATTATACTTGTGGAAATAATGTAGAAAGACGTGCACATTAAAAGTAGTAATAAAAAGATAAATACAAAGAAACATGATTAAAAAAAAAAAGCTACGGCAGCTAAGAGTCCCAACCAGTTCCAAATGACAGTGCCCGTTCACGAACATGACGCATGGATCAGCACCATTCAGCTCAACCATTTTGAAGGCAGCTAAATGACACACGCGCCACCATCTTGTGTCACAATTGTGTCACAATGTTTGTAAATATGTGAGCACCATGCATCTATCACATAATTAATTTATGTCATTCCTTCATTTTTCATTCTTTTTACCTATCGTGGTATAGTAATCTTATTCTAGGTGCATCGTCTTCACATATAATTATATAATTAATGTATACAGAATATTGTGAAAATATTTTAAAAGAGTAACGGTGGAGTTTCTTGCCCATTCTTCTCCATACGAAAACGACCTTTTGGAATGGGCGACTAGAATCAATTATTATATTTTTTTTTTCTGTAAATATTGACGTTCATAAGTGCCTTTTTTGTGCCTAAATGAAATAAATTATTTGACTTTGACTTGACTTTGACTTTGACCATCAGCAAGACATCTGAGTGAGCATGACATACTCACAGCCGCCAGGGCACATTCAAGTCAATGAAAGACATATTACCCGGTAAATGGTATCTCTTTAGTACATAGTACTCACACCAGCTGTGCTATGCAATTATATTGGGTCCCCACCTATGAAAATGGCGTTTTTTTCTCACAAATAGAGAAACTCGTTACTTCTATGATTTAAAATTGCTTGATATTATATCGAATAATGACCATCATAGACAACTACCAATATTAAAAAAACCTTATTACTTATAGTTTTCTAAACATAAAAAATACCTTAAAAATGACTCCTCTTTTTGTTAGCAGAAATTACCACTATTTGTTTTAAAACTTAGCCAAAACTTATTTTTGTCGCTTAATCTAAGTGGCATACGTTATCTTAGTTTTTAAACATTAGTGCATAAAAGTTATAAAACATTAGTGTTCATGGTTGTTAAATAAATTAAGAAAATGTTAGTATGAAAAATGCAATTTCTTCTCCATACAAACTGCAGATTTCATAGGACCTAATATAATACAAAGGAGATAGAGTTTATACAATACAAATTCGCTCATTTGGAGAAACATCGTCGTGACTGGTACTTTTCAAATTTTACAGTAGTGATTGATTTATATATATATATTTTTTATTTTTTTTGTAATGATGTTACCGTGTCGTTATGAAGACCCTTGCCTATTTTTTGTACTTAAAATGTGGCTACACTAATGTAGCTTTGTGTGCTATTCAATTAAGTAGAATATTTTTGTTCCTGTTTCAGCGAGATCTTTGCGAATTAGCACAAATGCAACAACGATGTTAGCGCCGCCTACCGATAAATAGATTGAAACTGATTTAGGTCTTGTTTCTCTTAACGTAATTATACACTTTCTAAGTGTTTTGTCATATTTATCTCATTTTTGGGAAAAAATACATTTACGTCTTTTTTTCTCCAAATGAGCGAATTTGGTCTTACAATCTTCAGCAGCTCCAACAGTATTTTCAAAATGTTAATCAATTAGTTGTGGTTGTGGAGCAGGACCAGCAATGAGCCAAGCATTCATCAAGCATCAGCGATGTAATCCCCCAACTTATAATAGGTATGTCTGCCTCCATAGTGTGCGTTTTATATACGATTTTTTTTTTCGGCTCATTCAGTTGAAGAATATAATATTGAAGGTAATAAAGGGTAATGACTAATGACACTCACACAGGAGGAGTTTCGAGCGTTGTCCTCAATACACAATGACCTCGCACGTGCTTACGTGCGTGGAAAAATATCAAAACACAAACGTAATGACATCTTCATTAAAATCTCGTTTGCATGTTTAGATACTAAAATTGTCCACTTCCGAATGCCAAAAGTGTACTCTGTACAGTCACCGACATAAGTAATTGAGCGCGAGAGATGGAACTTGTGAATTAACTTTGGTTGGAGTGATATTTAAATAATATTTTCAAGAGTTAAGTGAGTTTAATCAGTAGATAAATTTTGAAAATCAGTGTTTGGCTTGAGACTTAGCAAGTTTCAATATTTATAAATAACTATCAAACTCTCGAGAACAAAATGTTCTTACTTCATAATTTAGTTCGAGCAAAAAACAGGTTGCGTTTAAAAAAATCTGTACTGCAAAATTTTCTGGCGAACTATTTACTTCAAATAATACTGGACACAGTCATTTACATTGTTTATTGATAAGTGGTGTTGTTTGCCATAAACTAGGTATAATAGATTTTTCAGTGATTGTTTTGTTGAATTCGTTTTTTGTAAACTCGATGTAGGTACTCGTATAGTTTTTTTATTTATTGCATGAATTTCAATTTCTCTACAGATACCTAATACAAAGTAATCACGGCGTAAAATCCATGGGGTAAAGGATAAAATTCCTCCTTGCTGGGGGAAAATAGTAATTACAGTAAAACTCTCACTCCTTCGGTATTAGTCATAACATATAATACCTATTCCTTTTGGTAAAGGATTCGTGAAGGTGCCCTTTGCAAGGTGTATGAACATTTATTGTTAATGAGTTGAGCTATGATGTTATTTTAGTGCCACTGACAAGATAAACGATAAACTAAATATCAGACGAAAAATACATCATGTATTGTAGCCTTGCGGGGTACACCCATATTATGTACAAATTGTGATACTTGTTTCTAACAGTATTGTAAAGGACTTATCAATAACATGTCGTGCTTAGGACACGTGTCATACATATATTGACGATGTTTCAGACAATAGACATGTCTTGTAGACTATTTCGTTTACCTTTTAGACATTTTTGACAAGTTTTGTGTAAAAGTGGACTTCACAACTTGTTTTAGGTGTACTTAAACCATAAACGGAAACAGTAGACACAATATATAGAATACATGTTGTATACCTACCTTGGTGTGAACTCGGGGTAATAAGACGACCTATTAGGTCCACTTGGAAAACGTTATCTCACGACATAACATACCCAGATCAATAAGTCCAGATAATGTTGTGAGAATGTCCCAGTCTCGCTGCACACAGTCAATCAGAGCAACCTTACGGACCTTAAGGCGGCAGTGTCCCATTTGCCTGACCATCAGACACTTGCAGCAGCAGCAGTGATTAGCAGTGCAGTGACCGTTGTGTACCGTTGTCGGGATGAGAGGAGAAAGATCAGCGCATAACGTGTGTGATGTGTGCATCATGGTTTTTTTTTAAAACATTTGACTCCAAAAGATTTCCTTCTCGTATTGTGATACGAGAAGGAAATCTTTTGGAGTCAAATGTTTTAAGCATTTCTACATGGTTTTTATTATCAACGAGGCACATTTTTTGAGATGGCAATACATTAACATTAACATTTATACATATTTCACTAATAATTTACGCACTCGTCACTATTCTAGAAAATACCATTAGAATTCATTTTTAAAACTTTATATATTTTCTATTCAACATACAACATTGAATAACATACATTATTAAGATTATAGGTAATTTTTTTTGTGTTCTTATTCGGACCTTCGAACGTATTTTGGAATGATACCGAGCTGATCTCTTAACACATAAGATTATTGAATGATTATTTATGATTATTATTACCAAGCGATACTTGTAGGTGTGTAACAGTAATCCCTATTTCTGGTGACCAGTAATTTAGGAGAAGTTTCACAAGCCAATTTTGACAATTATTGTTAACGAAATGAACTGCAAAGTTTTACTGTCAAAATCGATGTTTTTGATCACGATTAGCCTCGAATTGATTTTTAATCGATTCTTGGCGCTCGTTTTTCCCGCGTGTTTGAGACTGTCGAGCCTAAGTGCCTATCAATAAACAGAAATACCATAAAGATTACTATGTAGATTGGTGATTGCAAAATGTTTAATACGCGACAAATGGATATTACTACAAATATGCTTAGACGCTTGGTAGTTGGCATTTCTGGCATGATGTCATACACCAGGCTGAGAATATCGCTGATCACCGGCTCTTGCTGCTGCTTCACCTCATTGTTCATTTCTTCAATCTTGGTCTTTGTTTCAGCATCGATCTTAGCGGCAACGCCTTCCCGAGTACCCATGTGCTTGGCATCAAACTCTTTGAACTGTCGCTCACGTTCACTTCTGTACTTTACAACCTCCTCCTGGGCCTCATCCTTAGCCTGCTTTAGGCGTTTTGCTTTCCGCTTCGTCGCCTCTGAGACCTTTTGTGCAATGTTGTATTTTTGACATGTTATTGTAATCAATTGTATTTTTTTGGAATAATTGTAATTTGAATTTTTTAATGATAGTAATTCATAGTTTTATCGACAAATTTATTTATTGACTACTTTGACATTGAATTGTATCTAAAAAATATGCTTATTGAATTGTAATTATACCTAAACTTTAATGAATAATGAAGTTATGTAATTTTGATGAATATTATCACGGTTTAAGCACCATCTCTTCCTACCAATTTGTCCGCCACGATATGCGGCTGAACATGTTAGAACTGTTCTGTATCCCATTACTATCCTGCATGCAATGTATCATGTACACCATGTTTAAACAAATCAAATTTACTTACCTACTTACTTAAAAAAGCGCACGTCATTAGGCCAATAAGTATTATTAGAGAATAAATAAAAAATACACTGTTAGTTTTAATGTAGTAGATATATGGAAAAACATGTATGTATGTATGTGTATATACCTATGTCAATAAGTTGTTACAATTTTCATCTCTGAACAGATTTATTTCCGCAAATGACTGCTTACAATCGGTGAGTAGGTACTGGGTAGTGGGTGCACAACTAGTAGGAACAGGATGCAACTGACTCCCCAAGTTTTTTAGGAGATATCTAATTGCTTAACGCATTATGGTAATTTGCATTGACTGGCTCGGCATTGGCAAGATTTTAACGAAACGCTTATAGGTAGGTACCGGCTGCAACAGGATTGTCAAACGGTCGTGGACCCGGATAGCTGTCTGTGATGTCGCAAGTGTATGCTATCTCAAGTACGAAGATTTAGATTACAGAAGGAAGCTTGTTATGCGTCTCCGGTGCGTAAGTGAAAATAATCTATAGGTACCTACATGTTGCAATATTTGTGTGACTAAATGACTGGCAGAAATGATATAGATTTACAGACTATAAACTGCTGATAAAGAGAATAAAAACGTGTGTAAAAAAATATGTAGTGTAGATAGATACACTACATATTTTTTACACAAAATATTTCAGTTTCCACGAAATATTTTCTTGGTGTAGGTATCTACCAAGAAAATATTTCGTGGAAACTCCATCTCTACAACATAAATGCGTCCCACAAATATTCTAAGAATTGCTTCTCCATACTTACCTATATGTATATATAATATTATAAATGCTTAATGCTTTTGGTTTATTATGCTGCCTCGCAGGTCTAGTGGTTGCAAGCGCTACTGCTGAGTATGAGGTCCTGGGTTCGATTCCCGGGTCGGGCAAAGTTATTGGGTTTTTCTATTTGGAAATTCTCAGTAGTAGCCCGGAGTCTGGATTTGTGCCCGGTTTATGGCAATAGGCTCGCCCCCTATTACATGGGACTTACTCGTAAAACATAACTGGCGAAATGTGGGTGTACCTCTGCCCACATTTGGGGGTGCTTGGACAGGAAACCTCCCCGTGTGCCTGTGGGCTGGAATTCCCTTCGGATGCGTCCGGGGGGAAGGCCAGTCTTCAGGACGGTGCACCCTGGGATGCGGGCAATGTCTCCCCATTAGGTACTCTGTGCCTAAGGGGTCCCATTGTCTGCATGCCAATATCCTGTCGGAGGAACGCTCTAACGTGTACTCGGAGAGAGCACACGTTGAGCAGCGTTGGAGCACGGGCTCGGCGTGCACTAACACTGCCGTCGGGCAGGCAGGAGGAAGCCTTTTCTTCTGCCACCGTTGGTCTCGTAGCCCCGAAGAGTGTCAAGGTCATGTCTCTGGCACTTGACGGGGGTCGAGGGTCTTGGCTTAACCACCCGGACCGCGAGGAAGAAATCCTCTATAAAAAATTACCCCAAACCTCCAAGCGGCGGCGCACCGTGAGGGAGGTTGTAAGCTTGACTAATGGGTAGCTATTAGATAATTAGTCGCTAGTGCGAACCACTATTTTGAGTCAATAAAACATGTTTTTACTCGTGGGAACTACTATGGATCTTAACAAAAAAAACAAAAACCAAGGAGAGGGGAGTGATGCGGGGTCGGAGTCCGACGCTGCGTCTGGCGCGAGGAGCTCGGGTCAGAGCTCAGAGCGCGAAGTGGTGGTGGGAGCGACCGTGACGAACCGAAAGTTCCTCCGGAAGCGCTCCAAACCGGGGGATGGCCAGGGGTCGTCCGACGAGGTGGTATCAGGCAGGAGGAAGATACACTCCAGTCGGCGGGGTGCGGCCCGGGGAAAAGGTGTGGGTAGAGGGCTCACCACCAGGGAGGCAGGCGAGCCGAGTCCGGCCAGCCCAGCTGAGGTGGAGAGGCCCTCTACAGAGGAGGAACACCAGCCTGTAGGGACGAACACTGTGGCGGCCCATACAGAGTCGGCAGGTGGTGAGCCGGACGCCGCTGGCGGCTCCAATTCGGAGCGAGCGGCCAGGTTTGCTGAGGCCGTGGCTGCCGCAATCAAGGCATTGGTTTTGAAGAGGACTCAGTCCTCTAAAGACAAAGCCATGCCCGCGGCCATGGCCTCTATTTTGGCGGCAGCGGAGGCCTATCACCTCAGGCCTCCGTCGGACGGCATGTCCGAGATGCGGGCGGAGGTCGCCCGCTTGACAGCCGCAATGGAGCTTCTCCGAAAGGAGAATGAGGAGCTCCGAGCGGACCTGGCCGGAATCCGTGGAGCCGGCCCCCGCGAGGTGCCACAGGGGAGGGAGCAGCATGGGCAGGGACGGCCCGTGCCTGCGCAGGACCGGGTTTTGACCCTGGTGAGGCAGGAGATGGCTTCTTTGCGGTCTCGTTTCTCTGCACTAGAAGCCATCGTCCTGCGCCCTCCTCTGGCGGCGAGCACGCCACCGGTCTCTGGCCAGCGGAAGGCGGCATCATATGCTGTCACAGCGGCTGCCTCAGCCAACCCAGGTTCCTTGGGGCAGACCAAGAGCGGGGCGGCTACTCAGGCGGCGAGGGCCCCAGCCCTGACGGCGAAGGCCCCAGCCCTAGCGGCGGGGGCCTCGGCCCTAGCGGCGAAGGCCCCAGCCCTAGCGGCAAAGGCCGCGGCCCTAGCGGCGAAAGAGCCGCCCCCGCCTCCTCATAAAGCTACACCGGCTGACGCCGAATGGCAAGTAGCCGGGGAGAAGAGGAAGGCGGGGAAGAAGAACAGGACGGCCCAAAGAAAGGCGAGGCGGCAGCGACGCAAGGAGCAAAGCGTCGCGGCTAGGCTCCGCGCCCCGAAGTCCGCAGCTGTAGTGATTACACTACAGCCAGAGGCGGAGAAGAGGGGCGTGTCCTACCGTGACGTGCTCGCCAAGGTGGGGGCGGCGGTGGACCTCAACGAGATCGGTGCCACTGAGGGCATCCGGGTGAGGGTCACTGCGACTGGGGCCCGGATGCTGGAGGTCCCCGGTGCGGCAAGCGGCCCGGCCGCTGACGCTCTGGCCGAACGGCTTAGGGCGTCCCTAAATGCGGACGAGGCACGAGTGTCCAGGCCTACCAAATGCGCTGACATGCGTATTTTGGGCTTGGACGACTCAGTGACGGAGGGACAGGTGGTGGCCGCTGTCGTTAGGACTGGGGGGTGCTCTGCCGAGCAGGTTAGGGCAGGCGCCATCCGTCCTGACTTCACGGGGATGCGAGCCGTTACGGTGAGCTGCCCCGTGTCGGCGGCCAAAAAAGTTGCCGGGGAAGGCCAAAGGCTATTGGTGGGCTGGGTTTCGGCGCAGGTAAAACTGCTGGAACCCAGACCTCTGAGGTGTTTCCGCTGCCATGTGGGTAACCACGTGGGAGCTAAATGCACCTCGGAGGTGGACCGCAGCAGTCATTGTTACCGCTGTGGTCAGCCCGGTCACAAGGCCGGCTCGTGCGAAGCCACGCCGCATTGCGTTGTATGTGCGGCGGCTGGCAAGCCAGCCGGCCACCGGATTGGGAGCAAGGCCTGCGCTCCACCCGCCAAGGCTAGAGGCAAACCACCTGCCACCGCCGTCACAGCCGCAACCGCCGCCACCGCCGCCATTGCCGCCTCAACAGCCGTCGTCGCCGCCGCAGCCGCCGCGGCAGGGCCCTCACAGGGGGCTAAGGAGGGTGCTGCAATGGAGTGCCAATAATGGCCCCATTTCGCCTCCTCCAGGCGAACATCAACCACTGCGCCGCAGCTCAGCATCTGTTGCTCCAGAGCATGGCGCAGTGGTCGATTAACATCGCCGTGGTCGCTGAGCCGTACTTTGTCCCACGGTCCCACCCAGGGATGACTGGGTGGAGGACCTGAGCGGCTCAGTGGCCCTAATTTCGTCGGCCGCCGCCGGTACCCCGTCCCTCGAGGCTGTTAAGAGAGGACGGGGTTGCGTTGCAGCACGGTTCGGGGAGATTGTCGTGGTAGGGGCATACTTCTCCCCGAACCGAACTCTCGCCGAGTTCCACAACTCCCTTGCTGAGTTGAGAGTCGTCGTCGTCGGGTTCTGTTCCCTCCCCGTGCTCGTCCTCGGGGACTTCAATGCCAAGAATGTGGCTTGGGGTTCCCGGTATACGGACACACGGGGCAGGATGGTGGAGGACTGGGCGCTGGAAACAGGCCTGGTCGTCCTAAACCGGGGTTCTGTCCCCACGTGTGTGCGGATGCGGGGTGAATCAGTGGTGGACATCTCGTTCGCCAGCCCCGCTCTGTCGCCACGTGTCATTGACTGGCGCGTCATGGAGGGGGTGGAGACGTATTCCGATCACCGGTACATCCGGTTTGACGTCTCCGCCCAGACCTCGAGCGCGCCGGTCCGACAGGCCCCGAGTGGTCCGCGGTGGGCGCTGAAGCAGCTGGACCGGGAGCTCCTCCTGGAAGCCTCGATCGTGCAGGCCTGGGTGTCATCACCGGACAGGCCTGCCGACATCAACGACGAGGCGGAGTGGTTCCGGGAGGCCATGTCCGAAATATGTGACGTGGCAATGCCCCGGGTCCAGCCCGGACGTGCTTCGCGCCAGGTGTACTGGTGGTCGCGACAGCTGACGACACTGCGCAATGCGTGCGTTGCTGCGCGACGCCGGTACACCAGGCACCGCAGGCTCCGTATTCGACCTCCGGATACGGAAGCCATTCAGGCGGAGCTGTACGAGGGGTACAGAGCGGCGAAGACCGCCCTCCAAGCGGAGATCCTGCGGGCCAGGGCACTGGCCCGCGAGGAGTCGCTGGAGACTCTGAACAGAGACCCGTGGGGGCGCCCATACAAGATGGTGCGGGAAAAACTCCGCCCATGGGCTCCCCCGCTGACGCAGAGTCTCCGGCCACAGCTTGTGGGGGACGTGGTGAGCGCTCTGTTCCCTTCGAGAGGGGAACACATACATGCCTCCCCACCCATGGCTCTGCCTACTGCGGTGCCCGATGCGGACCACACCGCCGACGACGACGACGACGATGCTCCAGAGGTGACCGAGGTAGAGATGAGGGTGGCGGTACGTAGGCTGAATGCCAGAAATACCGCCCCAGGACCCGACGGCTTACCTGGGAAAGCCTGGGTCCTGGCCTCAGAGGCTCTCGGGCCTCGACTAAGGGGGCTCCTAAGCGCATGCTTGGAGAGGGGCCAGTTCCCGCTTCGTTGGAAGACGGGGAAGCTGGTCCTCATCAAGAAGCCGGGGCGCCCTGCGGACTCTCCGTCCGCTTACCGGCCCATCGTGCTGCTTGACGAGGTGGGCAAGCTCTTTGAAAGAGTAATTGCAGACCGCCTCGTCGGGCGGCTGGTGCGGGTGGGGCCGGATTTGTCGGAGAGCCAGTTTGGTTTCCGCAGGGGGCGCTCCACGGTGGACGCCATCATGCGCGTGCGAGCCCTCACGACGGGGGATGCGGTGGCTCGGGGTGGGGTCGTCTTGGCGGTGTCTCTAGACATCGCCAACGCCTTCAATACCCTGCCCTGGAGTTGCATCAGGGAGGCACTCCGGTATCACCGGATGCCGACCTACCTCTGTCGTGTGGTCGAGGCCTATTTGACGGAGAGGGCCATCATCTACCCCGGTCACCAGGGAGAGTGGAACCGGCGAGAGATGTCGTGCGGTGTCCCACAGGGATCGGTCCTGGGGCCGCATCTGTGGGACATCGGATACGACTGGGTGCTGCGCGCCGACCTCCCCAATGGCGTCAGCGTCGTTTGTTACGCTGACGACACGTTGGTCCTGGCGCAGGGGAGGTCGCACCAGGCGGCGGTCGAACTAGCGACACACGGGGTTGCGACAATCGTGGCCAGAATCCGGCAGTTGGGACTCGAGGTGGCCTTGCACAAGTCCGAGGCCATGTGTTTTCATGGTCCTCGGAACGCGCCACCGTCGGGTTCCCAAATAACGGTAGGAGGGGTTCACATCGGCGTCGAGTCGACGATGAAGTACTTGGGACTCGTCCTCGACAGTCGGTGGAACTTCGAGGAGCACTTTCGACGTTTGGCTCCCAGACTGGACCGGGCCGGGGCTGCCTTGAAGCGGCTCCTGCCCAATCTAGGGGGTCCAAACGCCTCCTGCCGGAGGCTATACGCGGGGATCGTGCGGTCCATGGCCCTGTACGGGGCACCGGTGTGGGCGCGTTCGTTGAGGCGGCGGCCTGCCCGCCGGTTGAACGCGTCCCAGAGGGTCATGGCCACCCGGCTGGTCCGGGGATACCGCACGGTCTCCGGTGAGGCGGCGAGCCTCCTTGCCGGATTGCCGCCATGGGATCTGGAGGCAAAAGTCCTCGCGCATATTTGGGAGTGGCGCGGGGAGGCGAAACGCCGGGGCTTGACTCCGATGCCGCGAGAAATCGCGGCACAGCGGACAGAGCTCCGACGGGATCTCATGGCGTCATGGAGAGTGCGATTGTCGCAACCCAGTGCTGGGCACGCCACTATTGCGGCGATAAGTCCCCTCTTTGAGGAGTGGCTGGAGAGGCGCCACGGCGTCCTCACCTTCCGCCTGACGCAGGTCCTCACCGGAGTCCGGTACCTCCCGAAACAGCCGTGTCCGGTGACCGGACACGGCTGTTTCGGGAGGTACCTGTTTCGGATAAGGCGGGAGGAAACGCCCGGGTGTCATCACTGCGTGGATCGCCCGGAGGACACGGTGGAGCATACGGTGGAGGTATGCCCGGCTTGGGCAGAGCACCGCCGTGTCCTCGTGGAGGCGATCGGTGGCGGGGATCTCTCGCGTCCGGCCCTGGTCCAGGCCATGGTACGGAGCGAGAGAGCATGGGAGGCCGTCACCTCCTTCTGCGAAGCAGTAATGCTCGCGAAGGAGGAGGCGGAGCGCGTGAGGGAGAGGCAAATTTCGCGCCCTCACGCCCCTAGCCGCCGCAGGAGGAGACGCCCTGGGCGTCGGGAATCGATTGCCGATTCCCGGCCACCGTAGGCGCGGGCTTGCGGACGGGGAGCAATGGGTAGCTCGCCGTCCGGTAAGGACTAAGCCCGGGTCGACGGCGCGTAGTGTTCCACGCGCGCCTCAAAGAGTGTCAGCGAGTGAAGGGGTCCAATGAGACCATTGCCTGCCGGGGTTGCGGGAAAATCCGAAAGGGATACCGTGGCCCCCTGGCATTGCACAGGCAAGAGAAGGAACACGGGTGGGTTTTAGTCAGTAAGAGTCTGACACGCCCTCATGACAATGACATGACATTTTTGTAAATGCCCTCAGGCCATATAATATGACACGCAAAATGTCTGAAAACAAACGTTTTCGTAATAAAATTACGAAACCTATTTACATTTTTAATATTAAATATAATGTGATGAAATCGTCTGCCTATTTTTTTGACATAGCAGAAATGGGCTGCCCACCGAGTCAGGTTCAGAATCATTTAAACTAATAATTTTATACGGTTTTGGCCGTAAAACGATGTGACAAGGTTTTAATCGTGGGCTCTCGTAGAACCGCGCGCCTAGCTTCTGCCGTTTCATAAATGTCCATGTAGGTTTTTGTGAAATAGACTATTTCGATTTGCTTTTATGTGGCATAGATACTTCCCTCTATTTACTTTTCTCTCTTATCGGCACGACCTTCGGCCCCTTTCGCGATAACGATCAGTACGATATTTTACGGTAAAGATCACGTCAACATCCCACTGTTTAAAATATAAATATGGTTAAAAAATGCGGTATGAAACTGCCGTCTGATTCGAAAATTCCACAATAAAATATCGTACTGATCATTGGCCGTGTGAACGGGCCCTTAGGGTGTGGAAATTCGATAGGTAGCTGTCTTTCATGAAAAGTTAAGCCGCGTCGGAGTCGGAGGCTTCTGTCTTGGCTAGGCTATATGCGTAGGTACTTAATGGTGATAATTTGTAAAGCCACATGCTTGTAATGAGAGCTAGATTATTACAAGATTGATGGGCCCCATGACATATGGGTTTATTGAAAAAAAATGCATTAAATTGAATATTGATTGATTTTCTTAGATATTTGTTATAATGGACGTCTGGTAACTTTATCAAGTAATCCGGATTCTATTGATTACATTAACAACTATTAACTATTGGCATTTTATAATTGTTTGCATCATAACATAGTATTAATAAGATTCTTAAGACTTTACACAATTTTATTGTTACCTGTTGTAATGAAACTCAATAACGTTTGTTGATAATTCAGAAATTTAATTAAAGTAAGTACATAGTGAGCTATGAAAACTTACATCCACGTGACTATGTACTCATACCCATTTTGATTATGAAGTATACTTTTGAATTTGTGATTAAATTTTTCTATTATAATATTTACTACAGAGCACAGATCTTGCCTTGAGCATACACCTAAAGCCATTTGATTGGATGGAATCGAGTTTTAAGTAGAGTTTAAAGTTTTTGTAGGTAACGTTCTGCAAGGGCAGCCTTGCCTCGTTGTAATTGCATGGGTAATTTGTATTTGTATTTTAAAACATGGTTTACAAAGGTGTTACATGAGAAAAAGGAGGAGATGAGGTGAGGTATTAAAGATGAAATCATACATATGAAAAAACATACATATAACTTAGTAACATTAAAACAAAAAGCCATTTAAAACAAGTGAATTTTAAACAGTCTCATTTAAGTTTACATGTTAATTTGTTATTTAAATGTAGGTACTTACAGCCAGCTAAACAGTTTTTACTATATTTTGGTCTGTTGTCACGCCGATTCCTATAGCTTACCACTGCTGCTGTTCTGAATAGATCTTTGTGTTTCCGTACAAACAAACATACATGTTTCATATAGATATAGTGAGGGTAGTGTTAGCAGACCGAGTTTAATAAATATTGATCGACAAAATACGTTCGGTGGAATGCCCTGAATAACTCAAACAAATTTCTTTTGGGCGATAATAGCTCTGTTATTGTATATTCCCATACAATGTGTGGCCCTCTGGGACAATCTTCAGCGTCAACATCAGCTCTTGGGTCACGGGAAGTGTCAACTGCCTTTTGGAGGTATCCTTATGGGAGATGAGCACTCGGACTGCACGGTCTCCAATACACTGTCCATATTAAATGTGTTGTGACACAATACTTATGTTAAACAACACGAAGTAACAAATCGCTTTGTGAGTTATAAATCAGCGCGCGCGCACTCTGACATCACAATATCGTTACGTACATCTTAATTTCCTATTGTCTGTCTGTCCGTGTACACTGGTGCTTCATCATTTTCCCCCAATTTAAACCGTTACTTGTCGCTCACAAAACTTTATTTTATACAATGAAATATGGTGTGAGCAATATCATGATTGCGTAAACATTAAGGTAATTGTGTACTTAAACAATTAATCTTAACTGAATTTGACCAGTAAATATTTGCCGGTATAGTGTCGGTTTTTCTGCTAGATCACAGCCATGTCCTAATTATTTAGAACAACATATTTAGAATTAAAAATACATACAGCTACTGCTTGTGAACATAACATTTTGTTTTTCTACAAATAGGTTCGTGCGTAGTTACATAAGGATGTGCTATGGTAGCTAATATTGATTTTAGACGTATGAAGTGTTACTTACCGGAAAATTTTAATTTCAAGAAACGCGAAAACAGCTGTCGTTTCCATATATTTTTTTTACTTGATTACTTTACCATTATAGGCTTCAATAAAAAGACACGCACATTTTTATCGCACGGGTTTGCTTAAAGGATTAACAAATAATTGTAGTTTATAAACTGTTGCATAATGAGGGGTATTAAAACTAAGCCGTAGGCAAGGTTTTTAATAATACCTAGTTATGTGCAGTTTCATAATATACATTACTTTATCTATTCTCATACATTGAGATTGAACCTACTAAATAAAAGATCAAAGTTAAAGATTAAGAAAAAAAACCCATAAAATTCAGTAGACCGGTACAACAAAACGTATGAACGGCGCCTACACCAGCACATCACCGCGCATGCTATAAATCATGATAATATAAACTAAAAAAAAAACATTACAACAACAAAAAAAAAAAAAATGGAGAATCCTCTTCTTGGATTTGCCCTGTATCGTAATGGATTTTTTTAAACATTATTTTGTTAGAGAAAAAGTGTATATTATGAAACTATTTTCAAATTTTGCTATTTTGTTTATAAAGTATGACTTTAAAAACTCATTTTGAAGTTTATAATTCGAGTTTTACGTTAAAAGAATAGATAAAAACAATTATAGAAAAAAAAGTGCGAATGTTTTGAAAATACATACTAGTGAGTATTTTGTTTTACAAAAGAAAATACTAAATAAAAAAGAAACGGTACAATATTATCAATGGTCACGCGGACTCTGGAAGAAGTGCCTATTGAAGATTTATGATCAATAATTATCCTTTAAAAGCTAAAAAACTTACGTACAAAATTGAAATTTTCCGGCATGAAACTCTATTTCATATCAGATTGAAGTCATAGTATATCCCTCTACCTACTATAGGCAACATCCGACTTACCTTTAGAAAAATAAGCGAAAATCTAACTTACTTGCTACTAAGAAAATTCCTAAAACGTACCTAATAGTGAACGACGTAAAAACAAAAGTAAAAATGTCAAAACGTAAAAACGTAAAGACGTAATAAATGGCTGCTGCCATTTCGATTAGGAAGTGAAAAATAATCAAACACTCTTGTGATGATTTGCAAGATGAAAAACATCTTGTTTGTGAATTGCAGAAAAAGAATTTAAAAAAATGATGTCTGCACCGATTGACGCGTGAGACGAAAGATTGAAACAAGCCCTTTTCAATGGTAGGTACCTAGAGCTGAAGTGATAAAATTCAGCGCCTGCCGACTGTTCTGCAAAAATAAAAAAATTAATAGTTTAAATCCCTGTGGAATGACAGCTCACTTCATGCTCACTTCACTTAAGTTGAGGTTTTACAGAATAGGCCATCACCTAGTCTTAAACAAACAGACCAACATTATCTACTGATTATATTACTGTTCGCATAACAGAAGAATCAGCTGATAAGCACAAGGATCAACCCGACAATGATCTGTCAAGTTCGAGTCTAATCAATTTGATACGTTTATCGTGTAGGTATGTACTTGAAGAAATGGGTAATTAGATAAAATAATTATTTTCATTCAGTTAGTTATTAAAAAGGATTGTGTACATCACGAAGAGAAGTACATAGACAATATTAAGAAAAGAAAATCGCTCTGACAAACCCACAGTATCCGAAAAACATAACGTCCCAAAGTAGGCAAGGTGTTATAGTAGGCTACTCAAACTACCAATATACTACGGCAGATAAAACAGAACAAAGTATTTCTAAAGACCTTGATGAAAAACAGTTTTCAGATTTTCCATATAAATAATTTTATCGGGATAAGAATTTTATCACTTATCTCGACATGCATTACGAACACCTGCTTATTGTGCATCCTACTTTAGTTCGCTGAACGATAACAAATAAACGTGGTTTCCAGTTAATACTTGAAAAAGCCTCCGTCAGACAAATCAACGTTTTGACACGTTAACCAGTCAAAATATACAATATTATCTCCAACGTATGGAAATATTTGAGCAGCGAGCTCTCGTTATTTAGTAGGGTTCCGTACCCGAACGTGACCCTATTACTAAGCATCCGCTGTCCGTCTGTCTGTCAGCGAGCTGTATCTCATGAACCGTAATAGGTAGACAGTTGAAACTTTCACATATTATGCATTTCTATTGCCGCTATAATACAAAATAATAAAATTATAAACTAAAAGGGGGTCTCCATATAATAAACTTTTAATAATGAAAAAAAAACTAACCCTAATGCACGTGGGGTATCATTGTCTAGAGCTCGTCGAGTAGAGAACAAATAACGGTTTTTTATTTTTTTTATCTTCATAAATTATGAAATAGGGGGCCGTAAACGTTGTCAGACCATTTTTGTACGAGCAATATACTCGTATCTATCTCAATAACTAAACAAGTTAGGAATTTGAAACTTCTGTATATCATGTACCATATACTATACATATATAATCAACAAATATTCAATAACCAATAAAAACGCTGAGTCTTAAGGTATTTATTTAAATATGGTTGATTTTTTACAATTGCAAAAATTACTTTGTAATTCATAGAAGCATTATGAAATACAAATTTATCTTTGTGATTTTTATTAAGATGAAAAATAATAATATTCTTCGTTTAGTATTTTCATTTATTTGCTATATAATGTACGGCGGTATGGAACCCTTCGTGTGCGAGTCCGACTCGCACTTGGCCGGTTTTATTTACTGCTGATTAACATGTAATAAATATATATATGACGGAGGAGGGTATGTGTCTCTCTCAATAATAATATTGAATGAGGCATATTTTAACTACTGCGGGCATACTATGGGTAGTGTTGGTTATTGCGCAATAGAAAAACCGTTTGCAGAAAAAAACGTCTTCACTGCTAGACCGCCACCATCCATGAAGTCTGGTCCAACCGGTCCAAGCTTTTGTATACTCTGTCGAGCACCGCTAGGCGGCGCTGGCGTCCTGATTAGTCAACTCAGTAACGTAATTCCGACACATATATATATAGTAGTTTACGATATAAAAAACTCCTAGATTGCAATGTATCTATCGGTAGGCGCCGGCGTAGGCACGGCTCGTAGACTCGCGTAGGCACGCGTAGGCGTGGTGTAGCCACGGCTTAGCTAGGCGGCGCGGCGGCGGTGTAGGCACGGCGTGGGCTCAACGTAGGCACGGCGTAGGCTCATTGTAGGCACGGCGTAAACTCATCGTAGGCACGGCGTAGGCTCATCGTAGACACGGCGTAGGCTCATCGTAGGCACGGCGTAGGTGCTGCTAAAGCCCTGCGTAGGTCCTGCGCAAACGCGATCAATATCAAATTGTTGCTCTGGACGTGCGTTTGACTGTACCAACAACCAATGCGAAGGTTTGAAATGTAGTACGAGTATATACGGATGTTTTATCATGTTATAATGTTGTATGATGTTATGTGGTGTGATAAGTATACATAGTTTGTTTTATCTTTACAAATATGTACCTACTCGTAAATGTTGGCTATTCATGAGTCGGCAAATGTTTTTTGGAAAATGATGCTCGCCATTGTGTTATAACGCGGACTGCGATATTTTTGGCGTTAAAAAGGAATCTGATAGGTTAGTTTACTTACCTACTTATAGCGTACCTTACCCATAGCGTTACCTTTATGTGCGTTTTGTTTGTGCAGAATAAACATATTTCTTTCTTTAATTCTTTCTTTACTTCAAATTTTGTTTCGAAAAGTTTCCTACGTCATACGACATTTTCGGGTGACCACTGAAAATCAGCGCTGAACTGCCCACAGTACAGCGCTGATCTCCCATCATCGGGCGCCGTCAGTTGGGGCTGGTCATCTCTTAGCTGCTATGGCTTTTATTTTTAAATGGTTCTATGTTTTTATCTTTTTTATTACGGACGCTTTTAACGTGCACGTCTTTCTAAATTGTTATCACATGTATAATTTCAACATGAATGATGTAATCATTATAATGTAACAATTTTTTTATTTAAAATAGTGTCCGTGGAGTTTCTTGGCCGATTTTCTCCATAGGAACCTACACTTTTGAATGGGCAACTAGCTTCATATTTCTGACTGTCCGACTCCTTGACAGTTCAAAAGTGCCTGTAAATGGTTTAATTGAAATAAAGGCTAAGCTTGAGATAGCACAGCATCATGTGGAGTGGAAGCCTTCTTTTCACAGTCTCAACGTGCAGCTGCCGACTGTCTCTGTTCTGTGTTCGTGATTATTTCTGTCTATATTTTTTCTTTACTTATTCGAAGATTTCTGTAAAAAAATATTGAATAGGTTGTGTGTTTAAGTATAGGTGCAAGATAGTTAGGCTAATAAAAGATGTTACATAGCAAAACACACATAAAATTCTTGTTACATACAAACTTGCAAATACTTTATGTAGTACCTACTTGTTAACCTTAGCCGCTTTACCTGTTGCACTAGCAGAGATTAGTTGAATATTTTTATTTATTTTAAGAGAATTTAATTTAGTTTGTGGCTTCTGATCGTAAGCACTAATGCAATGTGACTATTACGATTTACTACGTATTTACTTTCCAAAGATTACTTAGAAAGAACCGTTAGGCAACTAAATGGGTTTAGCCTCTGTTGTCCCACTGTAGGGCATAGGCCTCCCTCCTCCTTCTTTCCACTCCTCTGTGTCTTCAGCTAGTGTGAACCACTGCTGTTTGTAGGCGTCAAGCTCGTCCCGCCTTCTTGTCCGAGCATAAAAATGGTAATAGATAGTTGTCGGTAGAATATGCTTTCGTCCTAGCCCGCTCTTGTCTATGACCTCTTCTCATTCAATCCATTTGCCTACATCTTGCGCTACTTATCCTCAAATGTTTGAAGACCATATTAGGCTGTAAGTCTGTGCAAAAAACTTAAGATGACAAACTCAATTTTGCTGACATTTCACCACACACATTATCGTCTCATTCGAAGAAACAGCACATTGTATGCTTGAAATCCGCAATGACGTGGAAATGGACAAAACAAGGGAGAACATAAATTTTGTGTAGATTATTGTGATGATAACAATCGCAACACGTCCGCAACATTAACACAGCCTTAGAAAGAAAAGTTATAAATTCAAGGTTCCTTTTTCGCGAAGCCGACTATAAAGTTAAATTAAATTATTCGTTTCCTGGAAGATTCATTAATTAAATTAATTAATTACTGGAAGATTTTTCTGTGACAAATGTGTGGAGTTATTCTTCTTAGCGTGTCGATGGCCAAAATAACACATAAAATAGATATTCTTTTAAAAAAAATTGACCTAAAATTCAGCAACGCTAATACCGATCGGTCCCAGATGGGAGGCTCTCTGATAGTCCAATACCTTTATTGGACCTCCGTAAACCTCCTGATTCCTTAATCAGGAGGTTTACGCAGCTCTTGCCGAAGGTCACATCTTGCTGTGGAGGGATTGCCATCGACTTTGTTGACTTGAATTTTGAGGTACGGAACTCTAAATCAGATTTATTTATCTGCCTGTTACCTTTTCATGCCGTAACAGCTGAACGGTTTTATATGAAAGGCATACGGATAGGCCATGACCTGAGTTAGGACATAGGATACTCTAATCCCGGTAGCACGTTCCTGTGGGATATTTTCCGACATCCACGCGGGCACAGCCGCGGGCAAAGGCCAGTAGAATAATATTATAAACGCGAAAGTGAGTTTTTTTTGTTTGTTACGCTTTCACGCTAAAACGTATTTGGATGAAATTTGGCACACAGGTAGGCCAAGACCTGTATTAGGACATATGATACTTTTTATCTCGATATTCTTACGAGATCGACACTTACGCGGGTGAAACCGCGGGGCGCAGCTACTATTCAATATACTCGTATTCTTCCTTCTTAACCTTAAATAATAAGCCTATTATTGTCCCACTGCACACAAGGCTCTTCTCATACACAGAAGGCACCACGCTTGCTCAAGACGGGTTGGCGATTTCGGACTTACCTATACTGTACATCCTTTAATTATTTTAATTTTTTTTGTTTATTTTTTATTCTGGTAATTTCCTCACAAGGTATTTTTCATAGTTCTGAATGGAACATATCCTGTGAGGCATAAATCTCTAGGAAACATGTAGTTACGTAAAGTGACCGTCAAAATAAACTGCACACGTGGATAAATGTCGTCAAAACACGGAGATAAACGAAATATATGTCAATATTATATCAACGTAATGCTGGGTAGATTATGTTTTTGATACAATCTTACATAACATATAAGCTAACAGTCTTAAAATTATACAGTCGGAAATACGTTTCTGAGTTGACTAATCGGGACGCCAGCACCACCTAGCGGCGCTCGACAGAGTCGACAACATAACGCTCGGACCGGCCGCCAGCCGGGGCTCGGTGTAGAGCAGACTTCATGGGTGGCGGTCAAGCAGTGAACACGTCTAGAAACTCTCGCGTTTCTTATAGTTGTGTCGTGTTCCTACAGTGTGTGAAATACTAGTGTGATTAATGTTATCGTAAAATATAATTTGATCTGAACTGCAAACGATTTTTCTATTGTGCAATAACCAACACTACCCATTAGTACGCCCACAGTAGTTAAAGTATCGCTGATAATAACGACAGAGACACATACCCTCCTACGTCACATACATGTTGCTGAGGCGGCTGCTGCACTTGCAAAAAACCTCAAACAGCGCTAATATTCTAATTTTATTGGGTGTGTTATGTTCGAGCCGTTTGAGGTTGAAACATTAGGGCCAAGGGGTCCGAGCGCTCACTTAGTTTTTCGAAACGTCTCCAAGCGGTTGGTCGACTTCAAGTGACCAGAGGCTGGCCTATTTTTTGGCCAAAGAATCAGCATCGCTATACAACGTCAGAATGCTGCCAGTCTTTTCCTATTGACAACGATGCGGATGATTTTTTTAATACCCTGTGATTCTTTTCCCTCCTGTTTTATATACATATGCTACCAAATAGTCTTTTACAAGATCACGCCTCTAATGAGAAAGTTAAATAGAAATATTCATCATGTTCCTACCGTTGCCCAACGTTACTTAGGGTCGGCGTCAAACGTTTGTTTCTTCCATTCTTCCCTGTCAACCACTCTCTTATTATCTCCCTTTTCTTTCATATCTCTCCTCACACAAACCATCCATCTTTTCTTTGGCCTTGCTCTCCATCTCTGTTAAGTAGAAGTATTGCTTAGTGAGTATTATTAATTATAGTAAATTATGTTTTTGTTTCAGCAAAAAATGGAGAACAACAAAGTGAACATTAGCCACATCAGTGGCAGTGCGGTGTTCTTCAATAATGATAACAAGTGAGTTCACTATATTTACTTAATATCCTAGTCATAATTTTTCTGATCATGGTGATTACTGTAGTACTACTTAGGGTGTAACTACACTTACCGACACGGAATCGGCTTAAGCCGGTCAGAAAAAGCTTTAAATTCTTGTAATAGTGAGAGCCTTGTTAGTCTAGTGGTCGCAAGCGCTATTGCTGACGGACTGGTTCGATTCCCCGGTCGGGCAAAGTGTTATTGGGTTTTCCCGTCTGGAATTTCTCATTAGCAGCCCAGAGTCTGGATTTGGGCCTAGTTGATGGTAATAGGCTCGCCTCCTATTCAAATCAAATCAAATCATTTATTTTTGCAAACATGGGTAATTGGTACATAGATGTTTTCTTAAAAAAATAGTCCTCCATATTCTACCGTCTCATGGGATTTTTTGGTCTCATTGGGTATTACATGGGACTTAAACATAACTGGCATTAACTGGCAAAATGTGGCTCTACTATAGGTACCAACCCTTCGGGAGTACAGGCGTGATGTTACCTTATGTTAGGTAATAGGTAATACGGGCTGGTATCCGCAACTCCACGTCAAAGCGCGTATTTTGCATTCGGGTAGGATCGGTTATTTGATCCACCCCAGCTCCTCAAAGAAGGCCAGCAAAGCCACTGTGTTACTGACAATCTCACGTAGCGTACCTGGATTATAGTACTTTGCCCTCTATGTGGCGACCGCCGGGCAGTTTAACAGAGTCTGCTGCTCGTCGTCCTCCATGCAGGGCCTGCAGAGCGGACTGTCTGTGACTCCTATGACAAAGAGGTGTTTATTAATTGACCCATGGCCAGTTATAGCTGCTGTAACAGCAACAGCTGTTGTTTAGTTAGTCGGAAAACCTGTTTCGTGAGGCGGCCATCGATTGAAGGGAGTGCCTCCTGAGCCTGCCTGCACTCACCTTGGCCCAACTATAGTTTGTGATGGTTGGTTCCTAGTTCATTTCCTTACCAGAGTGCATGGGTAACCGAAGGGGGGTGGAAAGTTCACAGTGTCAGTTCAGCGCTTGCAGAACAGCCATGCTGTCTGAGAGTATACGTATTGAATGGTCCTTAACTTCCCTGGCCATGATACCTGAAGCGGCAAGAGAAATACCCATGCATGCAGGCCTGGAACACTGTGTTATGGACTCCCAATGGTGTAGCTATGTGTATGTTGAAGTCCTCCGAGAAGACTCCAGCACCTGTGCCACTACCAGTTTTGGATCCATCCGTCAAGATGCATAGACCACGTCCCCGTAGGCATGGTAGGGAGGCATAGTAGGTAGGGTATCATGAGGCGAATAACTGCAGTGTACAGCTATTTTGAGGGTTAGGTCCCGCTTCTTACGGGTACGTATTAAAATCCTGATATTTCATAATAACTATGACTGAAATACCGACGTCCCAAACAACTAAATTCAAAATACCGAAAGTTTTAAGTGCCGACAGCCGTTATATAGAAACATAAAATATCGATGTACAAATGCCCGAAAGGCATTACATACATTGAATATAAAATCGTTTAATATATCACTCAAAAGACATTACACCTATTAGTCTAATATGATAATACACCATGCATGCAGCAGGCATGCAAACAAGCATACACCATACATGCAGCATGCAAGCATGCATGCAACAGTCATGGTTTCTGTCACGGCTCCGGCGGTCCCATGCGAGCTTATCGTCGCGGATGTGTTTATCGCTCGGCTTTGGCTTGCTCGCCGGCGAAGCCACCACCCGAAGTCGCCGCCTCAGTCGCGGCGGCAAGTGTTATAACCACCTGCTCCTCTGGCCACTCCACGCCCACTCTCCGCCTACGCGATTTTAAATAACACTCTAGGGGCAGGGCAGACAAGACTACGAGGAGTCGGTTTTACAGCGATTGGTTTCTGTCTCGGATATGGGGATCTTCGGGATTTTAAGCTTTTGGGCAAATGAACTTTCGGGATTTAAAACTTATTACTAGATTACTTCCATAAGTATTTTAAAATACGGTCTTTTAAATTTCGGTATTGTAATGCGTACTCCTTCTTACCTATCATTTTTTTTTTTTTTTTTTTTTTTTCTTGCATTGCCAACAGGTGAGGCAGACCCTGTTTAGCTTATTGACTAACAGACTCTTCCAGTTTAAATTACTGTCTAGAATGACCCCGAGGTACTTGACTTCGTTCGCCAACTGAAGCTCTGTGTCGAACAGTTTGGTAGGCCAAAAAGGCCCAAAACTCTCTCTGGGTAAACATAACTAGAGGTGTACAGATCGTTCCCGTCATCTTCCCCGAGACAAGGATTGCGAGGTCGTCTGCATACCCTATTGTGTAATAGCGAAACTCAACGCCAATCGCTATTAATCACCACATTCCAAAGAAGGGGGACAGCACTGCTCTCTGGGGGCAGCCTCGGGCTATCATGGCAAACTGCTGCTCATCCTCAAGGCGAACCACTCGCTTGCTTAACATATTTGTAATAAAGTCTGTTAGTACCTGTTCTACTCCATGTCTGGAGAGGGTGCTGCTGATGCCGGAGTAGTTGGTTTTGTCGAAGGCTTCTTCGATGTCGTCTGTGCCTTTCGATTTACCTGAGCTGTATGTGTGTTGATTACCATAGCGGTATCGTTTTAAGAGACCCGTCCCTCAGCTCCCTAACACATAGTCTTTAGTAGAAAGGAGGTCAGGCTGATTGGTCGGTGCGATTTGGCGTTTGTGTAGTCACCCTTACCCGGCTTAGGGATGAATATTACATTCAACTCCCTCCATCCTTTAGGAACGTATCTAAAGGCCAGGCACGCTCTCATTAAAGGCACCAGTCTAATTGTGACAGGAGCTTCCTCCACTATACTAAAGCGGGAAACAATTCATCTGTACCAGCTGCCTTAAAAGGATGGAAGCTCCGGATGGCCCAGTGGAGTTTCTCCAAAATAATCACTCTGCGTGCGTAACGCCAATCATTGTCTGCTGGTGTCTGAGTTTCATCTTGCCAGTCGATTACCTGGGAAAGTGTGTCTCAATTAAGCCGCGTCTTGTTTCTTTAGGCGATGACGTGTTATCAGGTTTGCGGACGATAGTGGGCCTAGGTGTATTCTGTTGTGCAAATACTTTCAATAGTATGCTTGCTGACAAGATTCAATGCTGCCACAGAATTTGCGCCGTCCCGAGGTGCTCCTGAATCTGATGCATTTGTTGTAGCTGGGTTTGGCCACCAGGGTTGTCTTCCCGGCGTGCTGCGCGGCGTGGTCTCTTGTGCTTCAATCTGTGTCGTGACCGCAAATGTCGACGGATTGTTTAATGTCGCAAGCTTGCAATAACGGTTGTGTGTAGGTAGCTCGATCCGTGTTCCACCGTGGTGGTGTTGGTGGCACACAGACCTGGATGTCGAAGCGGATCTACTTGTGATCAGAGCAGGAGGCGTCCTTGGAGACCTGCGACCCAGTGATGATTTCCGCCGCTCCAGAGTGAGATCGATGATTGTGCGGCTTCGCCTGGTTACGAATGTTGGTTCGGAGACAGTGTTTAGTAGGGATAAGTTAGTTGAGAATAAGTAGTCAACCAAGGTCTTTCCCCTTTCGTTTTGCGTGTCCATACCACACAGATGGTGTTGAGCATTGGCCTCAGCCCCGACGACGACCTCGAACCCACACCTCTCGCAATGGCTCACAAGACAGGCGAGGTCATGTGGAGGCGGCGCCTCCGCCTCGGGCATGTAGGCCGAGACAAAAAATATCACCACCTCCAAGGCATCGTCGCGTTATATTAGCAGCTTTACTGCAGAGATATATCTGCAACAGAAGTCAGTTAAGAGCTGTGTCTGTGACATAGATGCACGACTTGGGATGATCGTGACGTGATCAGCTTAAGTATGGGATACGTGATCAGCTTAAGTGTGGTGATGCGTGATCAGCTCAAGCCAAATCCGCGTCGATAAGATGTGGTAACTCCATGCAGAACCGGTTCTGTTATAAAGAACCGGGAATTTTGGGACCTTCTGGATAAAGAACCGGGATTCCCGGTACTTTCGATACTCTAAGTAAGCCTTTATAAGATAGTAGAGTTAAAAGTGTTGAAATAGAGAAAGTAAGAGGAAGACAAAATTACAGGACAACATTAAAAACAAAACCATTTAAAACATTTAAATCAAATAAAATAAAGCGTTTTATTTCTGGTTTTATAGACACTAAATCAGTTTTAGGACAAACTGTGCCCGCGACTTCTTTCGCGTGTCGCTTAGGGAAGGTTTTGCCAGTTCTCAGTAAGGTGTTTGAAAATTTTATGCTCAATCTAATGTTACGTCACTTTAATAAAAAAACCATCTTTCATGAACAACAGTACGCTTTCACCAAAGGGCATTGTACCACTGACGCCGGTGTCAAAGTCAATGTCAAATAATTTCAAATTTAAAAAAAAAAAAAATGATTAGTTGCCCATTTCAAAAGGTAGTTTTCGTATGGAGAAGAATGGGCAAGAAACTCCACCGTTACTCTTTAAAAATATTTTCACAATATCTTGTATACATTAATTATATAATTATATGTGAAGACGATGCACCTAGAATAAGATTACTATACCACGATAAGTAAAAATAATGAAAATGAAGGAATGAAATAAATTTATTATGTGATAGATGCATGGTGCTCACATATTTACAAACATTGTAAAATTATACGATATTACTAAGATTTTAACAAATACTACTAATAATAAGTCAGTGCGAGTTCATGTCATCCTAATAAAGAACATTTTTAATACCTGGGAAAAGTACAAGGTGCCATTGAATCTTTTGCGACCTCTCGATGGTGTCCAATTGCATAGACCATGAGACACTAGAGCACTATGGAATTAGGAATACAGCTCTTGATTTACTAAGATCATACCTGAAAGATAGAAACGTTCAAGTTCAAGTAAACGGCATAAACTCATTAGGGTCTGAAATGGTAATGGGCGTTCCTCAAGGTTCGATATTGGGTCCATTCCTCGTTTTAGTTTACATGAATGATTTACCCAAATTACTTCAAAATCAACAGAAGATGGTGATATTTGCAGGTGACACATAATTGCTCTTTAATTCAATTAAATTCAATATCTTTATTTTCAAACTAAAAATCCATAGGTTACAAAAAAAAAAACACAGGGTTAGTAAAGTTGTTAGAAGTATACCCAAATAAAAATAACGAGGTGTTAGTAATTTGTTAGTAATCAAAATAAGTAAACAATAATTATTATATGTATATCATTTCCTATTTCTGTGCAGGTGTACACAGTAAAAGGACTATCTATTTTGCACGCTAACGTTCTGAGGACAGTGTTGGTGCTACCACGGACCCTGCTCATCGTCGATGCCGTTCTTTTCCTAATGATGGAGAAGAAATCATCGACGGAAGCATCCACAAACATTGCGGAAGCACTGCAATACCTGGGTTTTTTCAACACTGCGCTCAGAGCGTCATTGTACTGAACACGTAGGGTGTTATAGGCCCGCCGCGTAAAGTTGATCCACAGACTGCACGTGTAAAAAGTCTGACAGAAAACTCTGAAAAGTAACAGCCTTACATCTGTGGTACATCGTGCGAATCTGCGGGCCAACATATTGCAGCGGACTGCCAATGCCCTGCTTTCCCTCTCTAGGTCTTCAAAATAAAAAGTCTTTAAAATAAGCCGACGGTCACAAAATCTTGACGACGTGAATAGCTCTATTTTTCAGGTCCAAGATCGGTTTACGGTAAATAATTTGATACTAAATAAAAAAAATAACCAAAAGCATTATTATTTAAATTACCTAATGTTAGGAGTAGCGAATGTGACATCATATTGAATGGAGAAAATATGGAATTTATTAATTAAACAGTTTTCCTAGGAATCACGCTAGACGAGAAATTACAATGGTGACCTCATATAACATATGTTGCGGGGCGGCTAAGCTCGGCCGCTTATGCTGTTAGAGATAAGAAGTTAACAGATGTAAAAACTGCGCGTTTGGTCTATTCTAGCTACTTCCACAGCATTATGCCGTATGGCATTTTACTGTGGGGTCGGGCTGCTGAAATTGAATCCATCTGTATTTTGCAAAGGAGAGCTGTCAGAGCCATTTCGGTTTAAAGAAATTTATTTCTCAAAAAGAACATATAGTTCACTAAAATATGAGAAACTAAACAAGATATATTAAGTAATAAACATAATTGTCATTCGATCCATCGAGCACACACAGTGAGTCACGAATTCATTATTGTTGATTTGCCAAATACAACATTAATCTTTTCTTAAAAATGTTCACTGATGAAGACTGACTCGTATTTCTTTTAGTAACTTATTATAAAGCTGCGCTCCCTCAAACTGTATAGTTCTTCTTCCGTACAAAGTCCTAACTGAAGGCAGTTCTATATTATCTCTATTCCTGGCGTAGTAGTGGTGAGTTTTGTGTTTGAAGATGATTTGCGAGTGTATTTTATTTGTTAAGATTTTCTTTATTAGTATGGATGTGTGTAAGTATATGATTTTTGAAGGTTAAATAGTTTAGTTTTAGCATAAACTTTCTTCGTAGGTGTTAGGTAATTGTAATTAAATAAAACTTTGATAGCTTTGTTTTGCGTTACTTGTAGGTCATGAAGATGTGTACTAGCGGCCTGTCCCCATACTTGAATTAAATAGTCTAGATGCGGTTTGACTAGTGTATTATAGATAGCGTAGCGTAATTGAAATGGCACACATTTAGCAATATTTCGCAGAGCTCCAGTCAACGGAATCAATCTGCTTCTAACGTAGTCAATAAATTCATTTATAATCTACGTCTCCGCGAATCTCTCAGGGAAATATTTTAAAAGACTAATATTATGGCGATAGGTACCTTACCAATTGCTGCAATTGCTAATGTAATTGTACATATATATATTTTTTAATGAGATTCATTTTACCTTCTGTGATTACAACCTTACACACTGACTTATGAATTGTAAAATTTTAGGAAAACCGTCTACTTTTACCTTCGATCAATAATTTGATCGAAGACTTTTACAATGGTTTTAAATATGTGAGCACCATGTATTACATCATTAACTTATCTTTGGTTCATTTTTAATTCTTTTTGTGGTATAGTAATTTTATTGTAGGTCTCGTCTTCTCATATAATTATTGTACGTATACAAAATATTGTAAAACATTTTAAAAGATGACGGTGGAGTCGCAAAGTTAGTTTTCGCATGGAGATGAATGAGCAACACTCATTCTTCTCCATGCGAAAACCTTTTGGAAGAGGCGACTAGAATCAAATCTATGTTTTTTGTAAATTTTGACGTTCAAAAGTAGGCACTTTTGAACGACAAAATTTAGACAAAGTCGAATCATTTATTTCAAATCCTTATCATCCTTTAAGGCTAAAGGAGCCTATTTGTATATATCTACCACAGCCCTTTCGAATGCAGTCACTACGTCTTCAGGGTTTTATAATGTCAGTGCGACGAAGTGTTACTTTGATTATTGAGAATAAATAAAAATCAAAACGCCTTGTCATCTGTGCAGCTGCCGTACTCAATAAATCGACTGCCCGTCTGGCGGAGTGTGCTGAATGAAGCGTTATCATCATGGTAAAGAAGGATCACACGATCAAGAAAGCAGGCAAAAAGCTATGAAATTATAAATATATGATATTATTGTGTGTTCTTATGTAGGTGTATCCTTTGTTGGAGATCCCAAATTAATAAACAAATATCTTAAAAACTTGTTTTAATAAACAAAATGCTTTTCTTTATACGATGTGAATGTTCGGAATATCCATAGCTGACATTCGGGAAACCTTATGTTCCATGGAAGGATTTGCGTTAGATTCGTAGTAATCAGTTAATTTCGTCGTAGGTACCCAAAGGGTAAAAACGGGACCCCATTACTAAGTCTTCGCTGTCTGTCCGTCCGTCCGCCCGTCCGTCTGTCACCAGGCTGTGTCTCATGATTTCATGAACCGTGGTAGTTAGACAGTTGAAATTTTCACAGATGATGTATTTCTGTTGCCGCTATGACAACAAATACTAAAAACATACTTAATAAAATAAATATTTAAGGAGGGCTCCCATACAACAGACATGATTTTTTGTCGTTATTATAGATAATGGTACGCAACCCTTCATGCGCGAGTCCGACTCGCACTTGGCCGGTTTAACCCCTTCACTATACACAAACTCTAAATAGGAAAAATATGTAATAATATGCTAGATATAGTTTCACTCACTGACTTACTTTTTTAATTGTTTAAATCATGTTTTGAATAAACCTCATAGCCGAACACTGTCTCCTAAGATACAGGACACCCTAGTTTAGGAGGCGGGGTTAATCTATTTTTACAGATCTTGTGACATAGTCACAAATCTCTACATGTCTGTTGTAACAAATCCGCATATCATTTCTTGTACCAATCAGTTTTTCCGAAAAATAAACATTTTTATTTATTTTTATTATAGTTTCAGTATTTCAGGAGACCGATACTTAGAGAAACTTGACTATCAGCTGTGTTCGAGCTTATCATAAGCACATTTTGCACCACCTCCCGCACCGCGCAGCTACCTCTTTTTTTTGTTTTGAAATTATCAAATAACTTCTCCGTCGGGCGTGTCAGACTCTTACTGACTAAAACCCACCCGTGTTCCTTCAGTTGCCCGTACGTTGCCAGGGGCCACGGTATCGCTTTCGGACTTTCCCGCATCAGCAGGCATCGGTCCTATCGGACCCCACCAGTTCTGCTGACATCTCTTTGAGGTGCGCGTGGAACACAACGCGCAGTCGAACCGGGCCTGGTCCTTATCAGACGGCGGCTACCCATTGCTCACCGCCCGAAAGCCCATGCCGACGGTGGCCGGGAATCGGCCTGCGATTGCCGTGGCACCAGGCGTCTCCTGCGGTGGCTAGGGGTGTGAGGGCGCGAAATTTACCTCTCTCTCACGCGTTCTGCCTTCTCCTTGGCGAGTATTACTGCTTCGCAGAAGGAGGTGACAGCCTCCCATGCCCCTCTCGCTCCGTACCATGGCCTGGACCAGGGCCGGATGCAAGAGATCACCTTCACTGATCGCCTTCACGAGGACACGGTGTTGCTCTGCCCAAGCCGGGCAGACCTCCAGAGTACGATCCATGCAGTGATTACACCCAGGCGTTTCCTCCCGCCTTATACGCAACAGAAACCTCCCGAAACAGCCGTGTCCGGTGAGGACCTGCGTCAGGCGGAAGGTGAGGACCTCGTGGTGCATCTAGCCACTCCTAAAAGAGGGGATATCACCGCAATAGTGGCGTGCCCAGCACTGGGTTGCGACAATCGCACTATCCATGACGCCATGAGATCCCGCCGAAGCTCTGTCCGCTGTTCCGCGATTTCTCGTGGCAGCGAAGTTACGCCACGGCGTTTCGCCTCCTCGCACCACTCCCTAATGTGCGCGAGAACTTTTGCCTCCAGATCCCCTAGCGACAATCCAGGACAATCCAAGGAGGCTCGCTGCCT
The DNA here is from genome assembly GCA_963853775.1 of Xanthia togata. Lineage (NCBI taxonomy): Eukaryota > Metazoa > Arthropoda > Insecta > Lepidoptera > Noctuidae > Xanthia > Xanthia togata. The sequence goes on from OY970790.1 coordinate 2,158,968, forward strand.
CACCGGAGACCGTGCGGTATCCCCGGACCAGCCGCATAGCCATGATCCTCTGGGACGCGTTCAACCGGCGGGCTACCGCGCAGCTACCTCAGTAACGGTCTCAGTTATGTCTGTCTGTCTGTCATACACATGCTAGTAATAAACATGCTTGTTTGCTACTAGGTAGCATGCTCTCTGTGCCTGTAAAATACTCATGTTCTTTTCGTATACACATGCTAGTTGAACGCTCTAAGTAGCATTTGCTCAAAAGTAGCATGCTCTTGAACTACTAGGTAGCATGTAGATTCCAGGCTTTAAGCGGTCGGGCATTGGGTAATAAAATTATAAATATTAAAAACGCGAAGTATCTTTTACAGAAAGTACTGAAAATTTTAAATTTTAAAGTCGTTTATTCAAACTAGGCTGAGAATCAGCACTTTTCGAACGTCAAAATTACATAAGACAGTCCCCCAAAACGACCACCCTTCACCACTTTATTGTGCTTTATAGCTGGGAAGAAGAAGTGGCGCAACAAACTACCCAGCAGTACAGCTGTCTGTTCAGTTATAAAAAAATGATTCTATATAATAGTATGCAAGATAATTTACATTACGCACCACAAAACATAATTTAACTTATAAAGTAATAGCCATATGACAGCTAGCACACGCCAATATAAGTATACCAACCAAAAACATCGAGAACTATTCTCAGGCAGAAATAAAAATAACTAAACGTAAACAATATCTAAAGGAGAAAAAAATAAGCCTCCAGGCATAAAGGGAGTGCCCGTCTACATATAGCTGTAACTAGAAGTTATAATTGATGAACTAGGACCATCGAGGTAAAATAAATAACTGTCGAGGTCGCTAGCTAACCACATTTGCAATATGTACAATTCATTAAAAAAAACATTGTAATGAGTAGATTATGTCAACAATAAATTAAAATTAAATAAAAAATTAAATTAATATAAATTGACTTAAAGTAAAAATTATTAACAATTATATAAACTCATATAACCACCACCAACTATTCATCATATAAGTAGTCGTTGATAGAATTTGAATTTACTTTAGTTTTAAACGCATTAAAAGGCAAATCTAGCAAAGAAGAGGGTAGCTTGTTTTATAAGTTTATACCAAGCCAAACAAATGAGTTATGAACCTTATGAAGCCGGTGAAAAGGAGCAATTAGTTTATCCTTAGACGACGAAAATTTCCGGGATTACCCGGTACTTTCGGTTCCGGGATTTCCCGGGACTATTCACTAGTGGTAATTCTCATGATGTACTTGCCTACGGTGAATAAATGTTTATGTATTGACATTATTATTATAAATTCCTTTTCTTCAGAACAATAACTATAAACAGAAGCCCGTATCTTTTCATGAATGAAAAATTCCAACCTCATGACTGCAGCATATATTTATACAAAAAGTGTGGGAACAAAAATAAAAAAAAAACATATAAATAAATAATTTATTCTACATTCTCCTTAAGATTGAGAGGAAATATATCCTTAAGCAAGGCCCTTGAACCCAAATATACCTAACTGTAATGTTGACAAAGTGAACATGGGTTCCTGACGTGATCTCATTATAATTTTGTCCAGTAACTTATAACTTGTTGAAAATGGCTTTTTGGTACTAGTTTTCTGAAATTGAAACTAACATTGAAAAATACAGGCTTGGTTAGTCGCTGTCTTGCTGTCTATTGGGATGCAGAAGTGATGGGACGTGAGGTATCCATTGTACATAAGTATCCAATGAACTACTAATTAACGGATAAATGATAAATGATTTATTTCTGCAAGTAGGTTTGTACAAACACTTTTACACGTCAATCATATTTTAAAAACTAGATGAGGTCGGCGTTTCCTATCTGACTACTCTGAGAAGAAAGGCCGAAACAAACTCAGAGGTCACAGTCTCTTTTAAAGTCCAGACATAATCTTGGTCAGATCATGTGAAGACGATGTAGATTGATGTCTGAAATGGTCTTTTGAGGAAATAACCATTCAGATTGAGAAGACCTGTCCAGTCAGTGCACGCATTTGTCAGTTATCGTGCAGCTCAACTCAGAATTTAAAGAAAGTATTTCAGTATTCCATAGCTTTTGACAATAAATTAAAAAAAAGGATTTCAGTATTCCATAGCTTTTTGTTGTTAGTTATTGTGCATCCCAATAGCGTAACACGCTTTCCATCACAATCCAAAGGATTTTGAAGGAAATACATACATTGCTTCATATGTGTGAAAAGTTCGTTAGCTCGACAGAGTAATTATCACGCAATGAACATTATTGAATTGTCAAAATGAGACCGGGTGTCCCAGTGGAAATGGCCGCGACTTACGACTTGTAGGTCGTAGGTTCGAACCCTAACAGGCGCTTTAGTTTGTGTGAATTAATTCATCACCACTGCTCATATCTCGAAACAGTGAAGGAAACATCGTGAGGAAACCGCCATGCCCTAGAACCAAAAATTCGAAGACATGTGACATCTACCAACCCGCACTGGGCCCGCGTGGTGGATTACGGTCCACTCCCTCTCACAGAGGAGGCCTGTTTCCCACCAGTGGGGACATTATTCGTTGATTAGATTCTGCTATGAAAATAAATGGCATTAGGATTGTGACTGAGTTGCACCATTACCCCGGTGATCACTAGAATAAACAGTTCTTTAGATTTTTGTGGTCGATAAAATAATAACCGATGCAGCTCACAAACACACTGCAACTGTGTATTGGATAAACGGCACTCATTGTGGCTCTCAGAATTGATCTTGATATTGACCGGGGTCAGTCAAATACAATGTTATTCTGCATTCAATGCTCAGGACGTCATTTCTGATGTGTGTATCGATATCTTAGCGATGTATTAAGAATTAAGGCTTCCTTGAACCAATTTATGTCTTCGACAAAAAAGTCGAATTTTAGTTAATAATTAAATAAAGTTTGTGCATCCGCCCTTTTCGGTTTCACTGCGCATGCACGCGTCTCCAAAATGAAAATACAATAATTCCTTGTGGAATAACCAACTGTTTTTTTCGAATATATATCCGTTTTATTTTGCAAAGCAATTAATTTCTTTTTATTGGTAATTGGTATTCCCAATTGGTATTGGTGTCTAAGTTATAAGTATAACACTCGGTCGATCGATCAGGCTAAGCTACGCTTGCAGCAATTGGTCCGTGGATGGGTGGCTATCTTTACATACCAAGACCCCTCCGGATCTTTGACAGTCGTTACGGGTCGTCAGAAGCCCGATAGTCAGACAAACAGTCCTACCAAGAGATATCGTATTACCCAGTAACTGGGTTGTGGAGTTCTGATGCAGTCGCTCCATATAAAATACTGGTATTCAGCTGCATCTGGTTAGACTAGAAGCCAACCCCATCATAGTTGCGAAAAGGCTAGCTATAACATGCATGCTTAAATCAAATTCACATTTACAAGAATAAAAACCTAATCATATAAATCTTAGTTAAAAAAGCCAAGGCTCAGGCACTTTCTGGCCGAAGACACGCCTGTTATGAAAGGATCGAAATCATGCTGCTTGCACATGCTATTGAATTTGCTACTTGCACGCACTATTATAAATGACAATAAATTTATTTATTTTGTTATTATACACACAGAAAAAATTGTTACAGATAAGACATAATCATAATAATGAGTACAAAGGTACTGCTTATTTCTTCCAACAGACCTGCGACAGGGAAAAAGGGGAAAGGAATGTACACAATAGTGTGTGAGAACAAGAAGAGAAAAAAATAATCAATGTTATTAGTACAAAATAATATTTTTGCACTATCGTATACTTTTTCCTTACTTTATTGCATGCAATTCAAAATGTTGCAATTGCCTATTATAAGTATTTAAGGAGTGTTCGATTTGTAAAATAATAAATTAACTTCGTGAGAATCGCATACAGAAAAAATATTATTATTTAAGTGTCGATTCGCCCGTTTCGGGCGATTAAATTCGTGTGAATCAAATAATATGCCGATTTAGGTTCTTGAATGTTATTTCTTTAAGCAGGTAGTACCGTTACAACCTGGTACATTTACTTCGTGGTTATACCAGCTTGATACTGAATTCTGTAGCTAAGTACCTATTAGAAGGGTCGCGAAAACATGTTTGCCCTTCCTCTGATTCGAGTTCATTGAACTCGGCTCGGTACTGGTGCAGTCTCCAATAATTCCGGTCATCTAGACATATTATAAATTAAAGTTGCTTTTCGTGTTTGTCTGTATGATTGCGTTGTTCTTCTAAACCACGCAGCAGATTTTGATAAGGGTTCGATTAGAGAATTTATTCCGGAAGGTTTATGTGTGTAGTAGGTACGTTAGTATTAAAGTTACATAATAATAGAAGAAACGTAAATAACCGAAAATAATAATAATAAAAAGTTACAGGACGTTTAAGGTGGCACCTTAAACGTCCTGTCCACCTTAAAACTCGCAAAAAAGCCGACGGATATTTTTGAAAATTTGTTAGGATGTAGTAGTACCTACTTATGCGTAGCTTGTACAAAAAAAAAATGGATTTCGTAGGGCTGAAGAAAGCTACAATGCTTTGATTTTTCATAAAAATCCATAAATTTCACCGCGCTGTTTCTCGGAAAGTAATCAACCAATTGAAACAGATTTTTAGTATAATTTAAGTGTCGAAGTCATCATCGGTGTCGTACGGGACAGGAGCGTAACAGGACGACTGACGGGCGACGGGACGATTAAAATTGAGGCATAAAATAAAACCCATAGAAACCTGTCTAAAAATCTTGTTTTCAGGTGAACATAGGTCAGTTGCTGCGATGTTTGCAGAAGAAAGTGTGAGCATCTTATGTGTTTAAAACGATTTTGAACGTGTGAAAATTTTTACCGCGGTAACATAGCATTCTATCTGAAAAAAATTGGATATGATGCAAAAGATTGCCTAGATGTAGAAAACAATTAGGTTTAACAGACTTTAGTATCTCGCATTACGAGTACTAATCAGACAACTTTTCGACACTCAGAACGGCGTTTATACGTACACTTAATATAGAGCTTACACGAAACCATCTAAGTATATAAATGTACGTAGCTACGTAGTTAATCAAATCGGATGACAATAGCACCTATATTTAGTAGAAATTTCTACTAAACATTGGCGTAATCCAACATCCTGCACATTCAGTGTTTCAAAAGATATTAATAAAATAAACATTACTTAACAATGTAGTGTGGCACGAGAGCCCACGACCAAAACCGTGTCACATTGTTTTACGACTAAAACCGTATAAAATAGTTTAGATGATTCTCATCCCGACTCGGTGGGAAGTACCGGTCAGAAACGTCCGAGTTTTACGGGAGCCCATTTCTGCTTTGTCAAAAAAAAAAAAATAGGCAAACGGTTTCATCTATAAGTCTGATATTAAAAATGAACATAGGTTTCGTAATTCTATTACGAAAAAATTTTTTTCAGACGTTTTGATTGTCAAATGTGAACTGAGAGCACACAATTTAACCGATCTGTCTCATAGCAACCTGGTTCAATATTTTTTTGCAATCTTTGTATAGTTTCCGGATTTACTGAAAATATGTTTTCAGAAATTTTAAATGTCACCAAAAACCCAAAGAACGTTTCCCTCCTATCCCGTCCAGGGCTTGGCTCTCCTGTGCGGTGCCACTTTGTTATTTTTTACTTTTTATTTTTATTGTGTAGTTTTGTTTTGTTTATATACTTACAATAGTTTTTTAGGTTCTTGTGTTACTAACAGTATATGGACTACGTCTGTTTAAAAAAAAATATAAATCGTACGTATAAACGCCGTTCTAAGTGTCGAAAAGTTGTCTGATTAGTAACGTGAGATACTAAAGTCTGATATAATTGTTTTTTACATCTGGGCAACCTTTTGCATCATGTCCGACAGTTTTCAGACAGAATGCTATGTTAACAATAGGTACAAATTTTCAACACTTTCAAAATCGTTTTAAACACATAACATGCTCATACTTTCTTCTGCAAACGTCGCAGCAACTGACCAATGTCCACCTGAAAACAAGATTTTTAGACAGGTTTCTATGGGTTTTATTTTGTGCCTCAATTTTAATTTTCTCAGATGGTCTCCTGGGTTTGGGCGCTATGTAAACAGTTTGTTTTTTTTGCCATGGGTATTTAAAATGTGCTTAGGTCAGACGTCACACGGGAAATTTACGATTTAACAAAACATTAAGATTTCTGTCTGCATTTACGTTTAATGTAAAAGTATTAAATAAAAATACCTTCAGGAATCAATTCTACATAATTGATGGTGAAAACCGCATTAAAATTGATCGGAATTTTAGAAGAACAACACGTTCATACAGCCAACTACAAAAAGCGACTTGGTTTTATAGTATTTAGAGATTAGAGAAGAGAAGAATTAGAGATAGAGATTAGAGAATAAAGTGATAAAGATATTGTTTTGAGATTAGAGATTTAAAAAAATGCCATTATTTTAGGATAATGCAATTTTAGTTAATTTCCCTTTTTAATTCTTTGTGTTTAATATATAGTGTTCATTATTTAAGTACTGATTGATGAAGAATTATTCATGTGTAAATAAAAATGTGTTCTGCTTATTTTTATAGACATAGTAGAAATGGGCTCTCGTAAAACTGGGACGTTTCTGACCGGTACTTCCCACCGAGTCGGGTTCACAATAGGGATGATGCCTGGGTCAAAAAAAAGAAATTCTATTTAGTCCGTCAGTCAGATAATAATAAAATAGTAGACACGTATTTTTTGCTTTATCATATTAATGAAAAAACACTTAGATACAACGCATTAAAGTTGGGGAGTGGGGGTTGATACGTCACAAGTATGGATAAAATCTACATACAAGTGACGTCATGGCACATTATAACTCAATGTATCGCCGTAATCTTTTGATAACGTAAAAAAAGAAAAAATACGTGTACGTTATTTTTTCATAATCTACATTACGGACAAAAAACATTTTTTTAGTCATCATCCCTATTATCTAAACTAACGATTTTATACGGTTTTGGTCGTAAAACGATGAGACATTGTTTTGGTCGTGGGCTCTCGTGCCACACTGAATTGTTAAGAAATGTTTATTTTATTAATATCTTTTGAAATACTGAATGTGCAGGATGTTGGATTACGCCAATATTTAAAAGCAATTTCTACTGAATATTGGTGCTATTTGAACAACTACTTTAGTACCTACCTAACATATATGTATTTTCTATAGATCGTCAGGATTGAGGAGCCACCTTAAACATCCTGCATGTAAATTTTTAGAGGGTTTTACTTCAAATTCCAGGATTGGAATACAAAATCAGCTAATTTACTATAAGAATTGGTAGTACCTGCGTTTAAATATGAGACACGGCTCCTCAATCCATACGAACACCTTATAACTAAGAAGTCGCGAAGTGCGAAGCAGGAGCGGGTCGCTAGTACTTTATAGGTACTCGTACCTACCTATTTATCACCATAACAAACGTTCTATTTTCACTCATAAATTATGTAATTTAGATATACTTATATAACCTGACGCCTTCTTCCCATGGGGTAAGCAGGAACTACGGGACGCCACGTGCTACGATCATTACATACTCTTAAGAATGAGTTAGGCTGATGCCAGTTACATATAACATATAAAACAATCCTGTCCGATCCATGCAGGTGTTGTTAGGTATCGTACTGAGAGCCTATTTACGTATCTAAACACAGTACACGCGGAGGAAGCCTGCTGATTGTATGTAGGTAATGGCTACTGAAATCCACCTCTGTACCTACCTATGTTTTCCCACGGGTCGTACTTAACTATGTAATCACAATAATAATATGATTCATCATGATTATTCATGATAGTAAAACTGCAGTGAGTGCAATGACGCTATATATTCACTTAAACTCAAAGACTATAAAATACTCGTACGTATAGGATTGTGCACACCGGTAGCTGGAGTTAAAGATTTATAGTAACTGATAGCGGAGTATATTATCGGTCTAAGTAATTTAAATTGTTCAAATAAATGTTTATAAAACAGTTTAAATTATTTGCTCTTGCTGGTTTTACGTTATGTAGGTACTTACAGTCAGTTTAAAAAAAAAAACAAATTGACACACGACGATTTGCAGTTTCTCAGACTTTATGTATGTGTGGGCCATCACTCGTACCACAACCACACCGCAGCGCAGCGACATGTGGCCACACCGTGGCCGGTGTCTGCAGCTCCTTGCAGGTGCGTTGTGACTTGTGCTGTGGCGGTTTCGCTGGTGGTTGCGTTATGGCTCTGACGCCGACATGGCCTTGATGTGGCCGGTATTGCCCACACGGTTGACAGCCAAATATGGTCCGTGCGAATAAACTATTTTATACAAGTTAGCGCCCGTTCCCGTGTTGTCGTTGTGGTGTGGTTTTGGTATGTGTGGTCGGGCTCTTATTATTGTTAGTACATATTTCGAATAAAAAAAAAAAAATGGCAGTTGTGATTTGAATATACGGTAATCAATTTGATTTTACAATTAATTTCCCTGACTACATCGTTGACTTGTCTAAGATAAAGTTATGAGCTATTTAATAATTATACTAGTAAATAAATAGCTTACCATTACTGACTGGTACGGTACTTAACCGAACAACGTAGCTCTCAGTAGACATTTTCTGTAGAGAAAAGTGCCATGATTGTTTATGGCGTTTTTCTATGGCTTTCCTCTACAAACCAGCACCAGTGGCTATGGCGAGCTAATCCTAACTAATATTATAAATGATAATGTGAATTTGTTAGTTTGTTAAGCTTTCGCGCTAAAAAGGCTCAATGGGTTAGGATGAAATTTGGCATATTGGTAGGACCATTACCTGGGTCTTAACCCATGTGCCAAATTCAAAATAATACCAATTTAAACAATACGTACGTTCCCAAGGGATAACATCCACGCGGACGAAGCCGCGGGCAAGGGATAGTAAAAGATAAGTTTACGCATTTATAGGTATTGTAAAAGGAAAAGTCTATTATGAATCCAATTTTCCAGTACGATGAACCAAAGAGAACTTAACAATAAAATTTGTTCAAAGTTATTTCATGACGTCGTATCTGCAATATTGTTCGTTCGTTCTAATCTGAGACAGACAGCACAGGCGTGGTGCACAAAGCGTGACGATATCTTTGTCTTGAATGCTTGTTGTGTGCGACTAGCCTGATGTTCTGGGCTCAAGGTCGCCGTGTTGCTATGATCCGCGTACGCGCACGTGCCTGGCGCACCGCAGTGGCACAGTAATATTATAATATTACCGTGGCAGTGGTGAAACATATTCCACATAGTAAATATTTACGAAAGGCGGGGTTTTCCAAAAATGTTGCATTTTAAAATTAGGTATGATAGGCTATATTGATTTGTAATGTTTTGTTCAAATTAAGGTTGAGTTAGCTTTGTATGGTTTGATCTAGTGAGAGCTCTTGTGAGATTTCTTGTGAGAGCTCTAGTGAGAGCTCTAGTGAGAGCTCTTGTGAGAGCTCTAGTGTGAGCTCTTGTGTTGTATTACGATTTTACGAAAAATATTAAAACATTGATTGATTTAGTAATAAATTGTGTCTATTATTGCAACAAGTATCTATAACGTAATTCAGGTCATTTCCGCTGTATTATGAAAGTTTATTTAATTCTATAAGTAAGGTATTACGTAACTTTGTTAGTAACAAGCAAAATTGTTGGTAAAATAGAGACCTGTAGGGTCTCTAATGTAGCATTTATTCATATCCACTACGTATGGCGCTACCTTCCCACGGCGGATGTAGCAACTTGCGCATGGGCAGGACAGTTGCATCACGCGCTCGTTTAGCAACCACTGCAGCTGTGTATCCTGAACACCGCACCTGGCCGTTTATAAGGCACATGGCGCTTTATATAAGCTACGGCTTTTTCGAGTGTCGTCTATGTGCAGTCCACTGCACATCAGTGCTAACAATGTGACATTGACAGCGCCTCTATGTCGCAGCTGTAAGGGCAATTTTAGTAGTTCAAGTGTTACCACAGATGTGTGTTAGACTGCAACTAGTCACACCTTTCATTACTTTAGTGTCGTAGATGTGCCTTATTTACGGCAGTACTCAAGATCGCACCCGAAGTTCCATCGTTCGGCTTCTCGTTCCAGCTAGGCGAGGCTCTTGCTCAAACATGCTCCACCAAATGGCTATTCTTATTGCGATATCATTATTGTTGCTCATGGATCGGTAACATACTTTCACTTTCAACATCGGATTCCCCCAATTTGGCCGGAGTTCGGAGACGGAGTCAGTTGTTAGCAGACCACGAGCTCCGGCAGCCGGGTCACTTACAACAATAACAATTCAAATAATATGGTAAGTTTGTAAGCATTTGTTATTATGTGACAGCATATGCCCTAGGCTGTGAACTAAAACATACCAATTTACGATAGCAGACGTTATAAGCGCGACCCATGCCCTTATGCAATAAAAATAAATTCTTATCCGTATTCTAGAGGCCATCACTCATAACACTCCTGCTGTTCTGTGCGGTCGTTGCTATCACCGCAGAGGATGGAGAGACGAGGGACCTGGATATAGACCTGCCGGAAGACATAGACAGTGAGGATCTAGAGAGGAAGCATCGCAAGCGCAAGAAACATGGCCAACATGGCCAGCAAGGAGGTCCCTGTGGGGGGTTCGGGAAAACCTTCGGTTCCCATGACACGTTCGTGTCAGCTCCAGTCATGAACTACTTCTTCGGGTGTGGAGGTGTGCCGGTCGCTCCGTACGTGCCCCACTATGCGCCAGTGCAGTCGTACCCTGCGCAAGGGGGGTATGGGCATGGACACGGCCATGGTGGACACGGCGGCCATGGTGGCCATGGGGGTGGTCATGGAGGTCACGGGGGTGGCCACGGAGGCGGCCACGGCGGTGGACACGGTGGCGGCCACGGAGGCTATGGAGGCCAGGGAGGCTATGGAGGCCAGGGAGGCTATGGAGGCCAGGGAGGTTTCGAAGGCCCTGGTTTCTACGGAGGTCAAGGCTACCCCCAGCAAGGATTCCAACCAGGATTCAATCAAGGCTTCTCCGGGCAGTACAACCGCCCCTTTCAGAACGCTTTCTCGGCTGCAGCATCAGGCATAGGGTCAGCTCTGGCTGATTACATCTCAAGACCAAGAAAGGTACAGAAGCAGATCAATCAGCTGTTGAGGCCAATTTATAAACTGTTTTGAAGTGTTTAAGTGTTTTAATTGGACTAAAGTGTTAAATAGCAGCGTTTTGCACAACATTGAAAGTTGTTTTATATTACTTGTCATAGTTTGTGTTTTAGAGAGGTGATACAGTGCTACTGACTCGGTTCAAAGCGGTAAGCTATTATTATTATTAAGTTCGATTCAAGTTTCAGTGAATTTTCCCATGACAGAGTTGATACTTTGCTCAGTTATGAACCCTCACTCGTACTGGACCTCAATTGTAAAATTGCACATATTTACAAGTATTTTACAAATATTTTTATCACAAGTAATATTAAAGTATGACTACATTTATTGGGGAACATACCTCATTTCGAAAACTTAACGTCTATGGACACAGACACAAGTCGCCCTAGTGGGGCAAGGACGAAGCCCACGCTCACAATATAAAAATAATATATTGTTATTGTGTACATCATGAGCCGCGGGCCTAATTTAAGTTACATAATAATTTACAAATCGTGACGAATTTTTAGCTTCGAGTGAAATGTAAAAGATAGATCATTCCAAAACTTTATGTACCAATTAGATGTTTACAAGTGATAGCAGTTCTGAGGTCTTATGAGAGAGTTGCTTGGAATATATTTTGTGTAGTATTTATCTATGCTAGTATTTCAGCGATATATATTTTTAACTACTTCAGGTTGGTTTTGTAAAGGTTTCATTGTTAACCTGTGCCTTAATTACGTAATACACGATCAACCGGAATTTGAATCGTTTTGAGACAAATTGGTATACCATTGCTTCATAATATCGAAAAAAAATCTGCTCAACAACGTAAATAACGCAATGAATGTTGTTGAACTGTCGAAATGAAACAAATTTGTCGTAATCGTTTACGAAAATGTGTTGAGTAATTAGGTAGCAGTTCTAATTAAACTTTGATAATTTGATCGTTACGACTTAAGTATTAGATGTTTGTACAAAGTGTTATACAGTAAAGGGGTCTTCCTTAGCTTGTTGATAGCATTCTAATTCGTGTCTGCTTAGAACTTAGCTTCTGCTTATAAGGTACTAGACTAGCTACTGTCCGCAACTTCGTCTGCGATTACCGGGATAAAAAGTAGAGCGCAACTAACAAACTCACCTTCGCATTTATAGTATTAGTTTCAATAGCATTCACTAGCTTGACTATAGTAGGTATGCTGCCGTGAGGGGGCAATTTTATTTAATCTTTTACATCTTTGATGATTAACGACAGCTAAGTAGATAATCCGTTTTTTTTTTTATTCCATAATCACTGTCCATTTTTGATATTATTTACTAAAATGCTTTATGTAGAAAATGCTGCAATCTAAAAACAAGGTATAGTGTTTCCATATGGATCAATCCATTCCATAATTATTATGTAGACAGTATTGTTAGGTATTTATAAACCATATCTAAGTTAAGTTTTGTAAAAAGATGTATGTTTTACTGTAGATAGGTACACCTCTGCCTATCCCGTCGCGGATGAGCGTAATGTTATGTTATGTAAGTTTTCTGAATAAAAGTTTTAATGTTTGATGCTGTACTGTTTTATTTGTAAGTGAACTTTTGAATCAGATTGCACTTATTTATTGTTTTTTTGTGCAACCGTAAATGAAATAAAAAACCCTAATGATTGGTTTACTAGCTAAAGTCATAAGTATATTAGGTTCGTAGCTGAGCTGGCTGGCTTCGGAATGGGGTGCGTTCGTTTTCTTCTATGGTTATCTACTTGTAAGTGAGTTCTAAAATTTAAAACATTTTATTTCACATAAACCTACATGGGCACTTATGACACGTCAGAAGCTAGGTGCACGGTTCCAATTGGTCGTTTCCTATGGAGAAGAGCCGGCAAGAAACTACTCTATAAAAATAATTGGCTTTTACAATGTTTGCGATTACCTATTATCTCTTTTATTTCACTTTAATAGACATAAATTATATTTTTAAATATCAAATTAAGTATCTTGACCTGGCTCGCGAGGTTGTCGACATATGGGATGTGGACTCAGCGATCATTGTGCCGATAGTCGTATCAGCCAATGGCTTAATTGCCAAGAGCCTCGACCAACACCTAAGGAGGCTCTCGTTGGGCAGCTGGATTAAGGGCTTGATTCAGAAAGCGGTAGGTACTCCTGGACACGGCTCGCATTGTTAGGACGTTCCTACAAAATAATTGCCATTTACAATGTTTGAGATAATTATTACAGTGTTGATATCTATCGGAGGACAGTTTAGGCGTAACTGGCCTTGGCTATGGAAGTATTCAGAGCTAAGTAGATATAATGTGACTAAGGTTATGGTTGGTATGGTAGATCAGTTTCGAAATTTGGCAAAAAGAGGTCAAGTGCGAGTCGGAGTCGCACATGAACGGAGTGTGGGAACTCTTCGTGTCCGACTAGCACTTCACCTCTTTTTGCCATATTTTACCTATACCCATTTTTTTAAATTACTTGTTGCTATAGCACACTATTGTTCTCGTATTAACTGTAAAGTTTTTCACACGATGTTTTGCTGCTAAGCGACTTGTTTGTTATGATTCTGTCTCGGCATTGCGAAGCGAATTGTAATAATTACCAAACTGCCTGGCTATGTTAGAACAGAAGCGAGTGTTACGTAAATAGTATCTACTAGTATAGGCTAGGAGCTACTCGATGAACTTCTTATACTAAATTAACTAACTAACTATGTATTCAAATAAAAATATAATAACCTAAATAAGTATAATAATAATATGATACAGGTATGTGCCCGACCCAGTTCTCGAGAATGGTCATGCCACATTGTACTGGGATCGATCTATTATCACTGACAGGACTATTGTAGCCAATAAGCCTGATATTGTGGTGATAGATCGACGAGAGCGCCGTGCAATGATTGTTGATATCGCTGTCCCTCATGACGAGAATCTCGTGAAAGCTGAGAAAGATAAAAAAATCAATTATCTTGACTTAGCACACGAGGTTGTCGACATGTGGGACGTGGACTCTGCAATCATTGTACCGATAATCGTTTCAGTTAATGGCCTAATAGCGAAGAGCCTCGATCAACACCTCAGGAGGCTCTCATTGCACGGCTGGGTCAAGGGCTTGATTCAGAAAGCAGTACTTCTGGACACGGCACGCATAGTGAGGAGGTTCCTCTCTCTAGAGCCCTGACCACCGGCAGCTTGGACCCTGTTCCTGATGCCGATGGGCCATTATTTCTTATATTTTTAAATGTTTTTATGTAATTATATATTTTTTTTATTCTAATATTTAAAAATATAATTTATATGATGTATATTAAAATAAAGGAAATAATAATAATACACTCGAGAGCAATGAATCCGGGTCACTTAAAGAATGTTAAAAATCTCGGAAACTAAAAATGATAGGTTAATGCAATAAATTGTATTTAATAGACAATGTAATACTCCTTAAATGAAAGTAAAAAAAATATGAGTCACCATACATTTTATTAACACAAAATTACATAAAGAAAAAAACTGCTGATCTCTCCTTAAAACAAAAATAGGAAACATGAATTTTTTGAACTTTATTACGATTTTCTTGAATTTTAATACTTCGTATTGCCTCCTCGTGCTTCCATTACTGCGTTTACGCGGTTTGGCATGCTGTACACCAAGTTCCTTATACGATTTTGGGGAATATTCTCCCATTCCTCTGTGAGAGCAATTTTGAGCTCACGAAGCGTGATTGGGGGAGGGTTTCGTTGTTTTACGCATCTGCCTAGCTCGTCCCAAGCATGCTAGATCGGGTTGATATCCGGGCTGCGCGCTGGCCACTCCATACGAGTAATGTTCATCTCTTGAAGGTAGTCATTCACAATCCTACCTGTATGAGGTCGGGCATTGTCATGCATAAATATAGCATCCTCACCTAAATTGACCATAAATGGACCAACGTGATCATTGAGGATTTCTTCCACATATCTTTCGCTAGTTAAAGAGCCGTTTTCTATGATCACCAGCTCTGTGCGACTTTCAGAAGAAATTCAGGCTACTTTTTCTTCGATGCATGCTTGCTTGAATCTTTCCCCTGGTCTTCGATACACTCTGTGTCTTCCATCGTGCTTGTAGAGCATAAATTTTGATTCGTCGGAGAACATAACTTTTGACCAATCTTCAATACTCCAATTTACGTGGCTCTGGGCATATCTTAGTCTTGAAATACGATGCCCACGCTCCAGTTTAAGGCCGTTTGCAGGTCTAAGGGGTTTTAAGTTAGATTCAGCAAGCCGACGTCTTACTGTCCATGCACTTGGGTTACTTCCTCCGAGGCGTCGAAACTGATTTGTGAGTTCAGTTCCTGTAAGAAAGCGATTTCGAAGCATGGTGTTCACCAAGTATCGGTCTTCTCGTGCTGTGGTACACCTGGTTTTGCCCGTTCCTGGTCTGCGTAGGTTAGAACCAGTTTCTTCGTAACGTCGGAGAACTCTTTGTACTGTTGACAGCGACACACCGACAGTCCTGGCTGTATCGCGCTGACTCCGGCCGGTTTCCAGCATTGTAAGTATTCTGGTGCATTCTTCAGGCGTAAGCGACATAATTTCAGCTTGAATAATGAATATAGAGCACTATCAACATGGTTTATGTACCCACATAAATGACAGATTACAAACAAAAGCAAAACCAAATGCTGTAATTTCGTAGTTCCATCTTCGAAAGTGGCCCTTTTTCAAACTTGATTTTTTTATGATATAACTTTACAATAACTAAGAAGTTTTAATACCTTCATTTAAGGAGTATTACATTGTCTATTAAATACAATTTATTGCATTAACCTAGCATTTTTAGTTTCCGAGATTTTTAGGATTCTTTAAGTGACCCGGATTCATTGCTCTCGAGTGTATTATACCTACTTATTTATGTTATTAATATGTCACCGTGTAATTATAAACTTCGTTAGTTTATAATCTATCGGTATTATTTCCGTGAACTGCAACAAACCATGTACAATTTAACGCATTATTTTGCAATACTTTATAATTATAAACTGTTCATGGCAAACCGACAAATGATAACAAACTTGCTAGCGACGACGTAACGCACCTTATGCTAATACTTAAGAGGAAACAGGGCCTGCGAGGAATTTGATAAATAGGTAGGTATTTGAAGAAACTATTGCCGTCGACTTACCCCAAGTCTGCCCCCGTAGAGTGCGATAGGGGTAGCTCAGACCAATTATATCACCAAAAAAAATTGACGAGATCGAAGTTTCGTATTCTTGTTTATTCTCCTCGAAAACTGAACCGATTCAATTATTTTTACATTAAAATTTTAAGAAAGAGTAGGTATGTCTAGGTTCCTATAATTTTCATTTAAGGTAAAAACATTTCGAATTTGCCTGGTAGTCCTCCAATCACGGCGGTAAATGGGGCATTTTTGTAATTCTTGGAGGGTCATATTTTCTTTACCAAAAAGTTGCTGAAAAAAAGGAATTATCGGGGACGACCTTGATTTTATAAAAAAAAAGTTTACTCTAGAGACATTATTCAGGAACAAAAAAGGGGAAGACATTTGTATGGAGAATCGCAGGCCCTGTTCCCTCTTAATAGACTGCCTAGCTGGGAGCAACTTGGAAGTAGCGCTCGCTCAGGTCGCGCGCGGTTAGTCACGGTTCTAACCTAACTTAACCCATTTCACTCAGTTCGACAGTTTATAATCTAATTAAAATAATACGGATAGATTATAAATTAATGGTGCTCACAATCTTACGGTGACATACGGTTATCCTCTTTAATAAATCAAAGACTTGAAACACCGAAAAAAAAACTGTGCTACTGCGAAAATTAACGTAAAGTAAATATATACTGTCAGTCGCTTCCAACCGGCCGATTTGGAAATCATTGGGGGAGGCCTATGTTCAGCAGTGGACGTCCTATGGTTGAAATGATGATGATAATGATGATGAAATATATACTTATATGTATAAACTTAATTCAAGTAGCTTTGTGATATTTTTATGTCTTTCAAGAACGAATACCAATATTATGTGTTATTTATATATAGGTACGTAACTGTCGAACGGTCAGATCCGTTATTACCTTGTAATAAACTCCTCCTGCCAGCGAACGATTCCACCTCGATCTTTGTAGGATAGCTGGTAACAGCTGGATGTTGCCGAGAATCGAGATGAATGGCGTGCAATTGGAGAAGCCTATGTCCATCAGTGGACTGTTGTAGGTTAATGGTGGTAATTATTGTTATTTAACTATCACAAAGAGCCATCGCGATTTACGATATGAATCACACTAAATAGAATGTGGCACTTGCTTTGATTACTTGCCAGGATCTGTCTTCTTTACAGCACATAAACTAAACAGAAAATAAGTGCCTAATATGTTGAAGCTTTGTGTTCCTTCCTGGTGACAATAGGTACATTTTTGGTACAAAGAAAGAAAGAAAAAAAGTGCATTTATTGGCATTACAGTAGAAAAACACATTTTAACTATAAAAACAGAAATAAATGATTATAATGCCAAAAGGGCCTCTGTCAGATGACAACACAAAGTGACCTAATGTGCGCTTGCACTGGCGAAACATCACAACAAAACATGTTGAAATCTCTAGTTCCTGTCAAATATATTATTGTATGGAACTTTGCAGAAACTAAAGATTTCAACATGTTTTGTTGTGAATGTTTCGCCATTGTAAACGCACAGTTACGCTGACTGTCAGCCTCAACTAGGGCTGCCAACGTTTTTATGGCAAATATAGTATCAAAGCCATTGCCTGTAAAATAAAGTAGAAAGCGAAAAAATATAGTAGGTATTTTTTTTATTTTTTATTACCTATTTACTTATTTAGTTGAATGCATATTTTTTGCTACTATGAGTATGAACACTATTATTAACAGCTTTTGTTTGACTGCCTCGTTGGTCTGGTGGTCGCAAGCGCTACACTGCTGAAAATGAGGTCCTGGGTTCGATTCCCAGGTCGGGCAAAGTGTAATTTTGTTTTTCTTTCTGGAATTTCTCAGTAGCAGCCCGGAGTCTGGATCTGTGCCCGGTTCATGGCAATAGACTCGCTCCCTATTACATAGGACTTAAATATAACTGGCCAACCCTTCGGGGAAACAAACCAAACTTTTCCCAGCAAAAGCACTAGGAAGTGGTGAAGGGTGGGCGTTTTGGGGGACTGTCTTATGTAATTTTGACGTTCGAAAAGTGCTGATTCTCAGCCTAATTTGAATGAATGACTTTTGATTTTGATTTTGATTTTTGATTTTGAAACAGAATAAATTAAAAGTTATATAATATACATAGTATAATATAAAAAGCTCAAACTATCAAATATAACGTTGTGACATACATGAGTGTGTGTAGTGTGTTATTAATGAGAAACTAAAATAAATTCCTAGTATCTGTGTCGTACATAATAACTACAATAAAATAATAAATCTATTATCTTTATATAGAAACCTTCAAGACAAAATTGTGTGTCTGCGTTGCTCTTATAAACTACGAAAAGGAACGGATTTCGCAGCGGTTCTTATTATCATTTAAAGTATATGACGATAGTAATTGACTGCTAAAAAAATAAAATTGATAAAATTAAAAAAAAATAAGAAACTGATAAAATTTGCAAAATTTATACAAATTAACAGCTAGCATTGACGTTATGACGTCGAGATGACCTGATGCTGTAGCCAGTACCATATGACCAGATAACTCTCATCGAATAGGTACCTACTCATAGTACAGTCAACCGCAGTCGTCTTCATTCCTGATTTTTCAGATAAATGCCAGTCTTGTATAAAAAACTCTGTACTTAAGTCTTAAAATAAATAATACGCAACAGATAGTTTGCCATGAAAATGCCAGTCTTTTATTTAAAAAAAACTGTACTTAAAATAAAAAGGTGTCTTAAAATAAATAATACGCAACAGATAGTTTAAAAGACTGACATTTATTCAAAATGAAAAGTGTGAACAATTTACGACCACTATACTAATTTAGAAAACACACAAAAAATATATTAATATAAAACATAATATATTAGATACGCTATGTAATGTATTATGTTTTATATTTATATATTTTTTTTAAAGGAACTTGAAAAATAATTAAATGTCTTCGGAAAAATATCACTCAGTGAATAAGTCTTTTTTCTAAATTAGGTCGTACCTAAATTATTCACACTTTTCATTTTGAATAAATGTCAGTCTTTTAAACTATCTGTTGCGTATTTTTTTTATTTAAGACACCTTTTTATTTTAAGTACAGTTTTTTTTAATAAAAGTGGCATTTTTCTGAAAAATTACGGCGAAATGTGGGTGTACTATAGGTACACCTCTGCCCAACCCTTCGGGGAAACAAGGCGTGATGTTATGGCATGTTATGTATACATATAAAAAACTACACACAAACGTTTTTAAAGTTTTCTTGGATTACCTATTAATAACTCTTTTACCGACTCTATTGTCAGGTGATTCCTTTCGTTACTCAACTGTCCGAAATTGTGGTAGACAGAAACCTTAAAAGATTACTTAATGACCTTGACTGCTTCAAGCGTCATTAAGTAATCTTTTTTTCCCATGGTCGTAAGGACGTCGTGATTGTGGTTAACGAATGTTTACTTGTTACTAATACTTAGCTGAGGTTATTAGGTATAGCTAACGGGAGTCCTACCTCCTGTTCCTAATCAGACGTCATGATCTATGTAATCATGGTGCATAGGTACATGATTACATAGATCATGACGTCTGATATATCGTCATAGCCGGCATTATGTTGTTATTGTTGGAACCATTAAGCCTCGTGTAAACTGGCGCGAAGCGACCGCCCGACACGACTGTAACAAAACAATTTCTAAGAAAACTTCACGGGAGAACAATTACCAGTGTCGCGTCGCGCTGTCGCATCACGCCAGTCTGCGCGAAGATTTAGTTGCACGGACACTGAAGTCGTGGACTTTCTCGAGGACAATGATTGATACCAAAACTACCTTAATAATACCATAATGTCCTTTACATTACATAATGCTTGCTTCAGGTTCATTATTAATATAGTGTTGATTAAATTATTGGCTGCTTTCGTTTACTTCCACAACCTCGAGCTCAAAAGTAGAACCCTTAATATAAAAGTAGGTCGTAACTACCTAAGTATATATTGTTATATGTTGCATAAATTTTTAATAAATAAATACTTCTTTTGTTTAAAATCTAGTTATGGACGACGACTTATGTTAATGGACGACGCGGAGGCAACAGAGGTTCATACAGCATGTTGTGGTGTCCTGCCTAGTTATATTTTTTACTATCGATCACGTTCCTGCTTCTTGCGGTTTTAACAACTTGACTTACCCTAAATTCCAAACTCTTAAATGCAATATCGGGATGGTTATTATGTCATAACCCAGGTCATGGTCTAAAAATGTGCCAAATTTCATCTAAATCCGTACAGCTGTTTTAGCGTGAAAGCGTAACAGACAAAAGAAACAATAATAAAAAAATCTATTTATATCTAATATTTATAATCCATTCCCCATTAGTCTCTCTGTTCTTATGTCACTGAGCATAGCCTCAAAACATTGTAGGTACAGATGCACAACCTTGTCATTAATGTCCCATTGTTAAGATTGGTCACCGGTTTCTTGATTGTATAATCACTTCGCGCACCATAATTATTTACACATACCTAAGCACATAATTATAATTATGTGGGCAAGTCCAAGCAAAAAGGGCGGGCCCTGTTCTCGGCATTTAGTTTCAGAGATATAAAAAGTTTTGTAAAGTTTGGTGAAAAAATCGCATTTCGTGATTTTAATTGATTATTAATAAATGCTCAATTATGTACAATTTCATATATAGTAAATGACTATATCAAGCTTTTTCAGAATTTCAACATCAAATGTCTTTTAAAAAAAAAAGTGAAAGTTTTTGAATATTTTGCAATCCTGATTATCAATTGACTATTCTAGATACTGAATCTAGTCTTAACTACGAGTAGTACTGGACCCTTTTTGCTTGGACGCCCACATATAGCAAAGCATAGTTTTTCGGGCAATAGCCGGTGCTATTAATATATTTGTGTGTTTTTCTGTTATTCCTGGCGGCGTTGATTGCACCTTG
The DNA here is from genome assembly GCA_963853775.1 of Xanthia togata. Lineage (NCBI taxonomy): Eukaryota > Metazoa > Arthropoda > Insecta > Lepidoptera > Noctuidae > Xanthia > Xanthia togata. Next base: position 2,180,232 of record OY970790.1, read on the forward strand.
CTTGTCGTGAGAGCTCTTCTATGACTTGTGCTAGGTTTACGATTTACTTCAATCCTATTGAATGTTTTATTATTGTAAAATTTTATGAAAATCGTCTACTTTTACAATATTTGTAATATGTAAATATGTGAGCACCATTTATCTAACACATAATTGATTTATCAGTCGTTGCTTAGTTTTTAATTCTTATTACCTATTGTGGTATAGTAATTTTATTCAAGGTTCATCGTCTTCACATATAATTCGACAACTAATCTACCTATACAAAATATTGTAAAACATAAGAGTAACGGTGGAGTTTATTGCCCATTCTTCTCCATACGAAAACTACCTTTTGGAAGGGGTGACAAGTCATTTTTTTTTTGTAAAATTTGACGTTCAAAAGTCCACAAGGCCTATTTGAAATAAATGATTTGACTTTGACTTTTTTTTTAAATTTGTATGTGGTTGCTCTTATCTAATTACGTTTTTAACCGCATTCCAAAAAAGAGGAGGTTCTATGTTCGTTCGTCAGTGTGGACCGATTTTGTAGATTCTTTTCATTTGGTAGAAGAAGCTTGCGCGGTGGTCCCATAAAATTTGGGTAGTTTTTGAGTTAGCTTTAATAATAATTACTTTTCCCACTTAGTCTATAGGTATGTACTTACGATGTTATAATAACTTCTTGTCACTGTTATTTACATAGCAGGTAACACATAAAAAAAGTGAAAAAACTAATTAAAGTCCAAAATTAAAGCTATTTTACACTTTGTGGTGTTTTTTTGGAAATTGGTTGTTTATTTTTTGGATTCGTCTATCTATCTATCGAAGCTGAAGAGTTTGTTTTAGTGACCGACCGAAGCTTCGTTTTCGTTTTCGGGCATAAACCAGACGAACCTTCGGCCAACCCGAAATCAGAGGTTCGTGAATTGTCGCGCGTCATTCGGCCTACTTCGTAAAGAAGAGAATCAATACAACAAGATAATACGAATACCTAATGATAATAAAAAATAATGATAGACAATATAAATTAATAGCCATATTTGTGAGCTAGTAGTACATGTATATAGTATATATATACCAACCAAAAATATCGAGAACTACTCAGGCAGAAATAAAAGAATAAAGACTAAACGTAAACAATATCTAAATGAAATCCTCCAGTCATAAAGGGCGTGCCAGCTTACATTATGTAAGCTGGCACGCCCTTTATGACTGGAGGATATTATGACAGTTTATGTCCGTGACAGTTATGCCCTTTATGACAGTTACAGCTATATATATATATATATGTAAGTTATATATATATATGTAAGTTACATATAGCTATATATGGCTGTAACTGGAAGTTATAAACGATAAACTAGGACCATCGAGGTAAAATAAATAAACAGTTAAGTACTAATAACAATAACAAAACCATGATCAGCGAGACGACCAGTCACCACAAGCAGCACCCGCTCACGAGCATAACGCAAAGATCAGCCATTACCCCCCTCGCCATATTTGAGAGAAGGAGGCAACCCGACCCCCGACACTACCGCAAGCAGTGACATCTAAGGGAGCATGACGGACTTGCTGCCGGTTGACTGCCCAAAAATAATATGATCAATTGTCGAGGTCGCTAGCTACCACATATTGCAATACAACTCATAAAAAAACATTGTAATGAGTAGATTATGTCAACAATAAATAAAAATAAATTGACTTATAAAGTCAAATAAAATAAATAATTATATAAACTCATTTAACCTGTCAGTAGGTAAGCTAATTATGGAGAAAGAACATAAACATGAGTTAATCACAGCGACCAACTATGTGACTATACTGATAGAATAGTATGCCTTTGAAGTAAGGTTGGATTTTACTTTAGTTTTAAACGCATTAAAAGGAAAATCTAGCAAAGAAGAGGATAACTTGTTGCAAAAGGTTATACCAAGCCCAACAAATGATTTATGAGTCTTATGAAGCCGGTGAAAGGGAGCTCGTAGTTTGTCCTTATTTCTAGTGTTAACATTGTGAATATCACTGTTCTTAGTGTATAAGTGTATATTTTACCAATAATATATTTGTATAATACCAATAACTTTGAAAAAATCTTTCAGACAAACTCTGGCACCTTGGTAGCTGGTAAATTGCTCGAACAGCTCGTTTTTGAACGACAAATATATTTTTAATATCAGCAGCTTTGCCCCACAGCAGAATACCGTAGGACATAACTAATATAGACTAACCGAGCTGTATCAACGTCAGTGTATTGTCTTACTTTCCTGACGGCGTAGGCGGCCGAGCTGAGCCTTCCCGCTAGGCTCGATATATGTTGGCCCCACTGAAGTTTGGCATCTACTGTTATGCCCAGAAAAACTGCCGAGTTTACAGTTTCAAGCACCTCTTTATCTAAGACGATGTTGGGTCCTAGATTTCTAACATTTGGAAGGGCAAACTTTACACATTTCGTTTTCTTGGCATTGAGAACTAGGTTATTTGTCGTAAACCAATCCGTAAACATTGATAGTGTACTGTTTACATCGCCAAAATCTTGTCTATTCCTGTCTACTTTAAAAAATAAGAGAAGTGTAATCTGCAAACAGTACAACTTCACAGATACCCTTAAAATACAAAGGTAAGTCATTGATATACACTAAGAACAAGAATGGACCTAGTATTGAGCCTTGATGTACAGCTAATTGAACTAGTAGCCCGGAAGATTTCACACCATCAACATCTACACATTGGGACCTATTATGTAAATAAGAATTCATAACGTTGAGAGATTCGTTTTTACCTACATTTTGCAGAAAATGAATAATGACAAATATAAACAAGTATAACTCAGTACTATGTACTCGTAGGTATAAAACATGGGACAATCATTCTCTTAATTGTCTTAACATTTGTCACGATGTCACCGAACAACCGCACTCATCGCAGTTCGGTGCACCCTATTGTTATTGAGGTGTAACCGATTGACAGTTGAACTAATATTAGGCTGGTTATAGGAGCCAACCCCAATATAGACGAAGGCTAGGCTTAAATAATAAAAATTCAATCTTTTTGTTAGCATAAATTCAAATGATATGACGTCTTCAATAGCGCAGTGACCGTTTGTATTTGCGGCACGGAGCCCACGCGGGTTCGATTCTCGTAAAGAAAAAATACCTACTTAAGGCGCTCCCCCGAGCTAAGTTGCGCCCTCATTGAATAAAAAATCGTAGCATAGCATAGAAAATAAATATAAAAAAATTGAATCTTGGAGTTTGTTACAAAGAGGATAAACTATTTTTACGTTATTAAAACAGGACTCAAAGTGTTTCGTATCCAAAGTAGATAGCAAAAGTGTCAAAAACGTTTTTGATTCAATGAGGGCCACTTAGCTCGGGGTAGCGCCTTAATATTTGTTAGCGGATACGAAAAGTTGTTCTTAGTTTTGTGGTGGAGCTTGTAGGTCAAGTTGTGTTACAGATGTAGGAAATATGATTAGGTAAATTTTCTTAAACAATTTTGATGGCAGCAAAATGCAATCACTTAAATCCAAAAAAAAGAATAATCCGTACCATCGCAATTAATGTAATGACATAGTACCTACTTAATTGATATGTTAGCGCAAGCGCACCCGTTATAACAGAAGGGTGCTGCTTGTGTGTTCTCTTGATCACTTCACTACTGTGATCCAGGATTCCAGGCAGCTCAACTAGCTCACTGGCACTACGTAATATATCGCGCAGTGCCGCGAACCGTTCAAACCAAACTATAGTGTTCATACACACGGTATCTACTCACTGCAAAAGCAGTGTTACCGAATTTATGGTGCACATCTTTGTTTGTGAAACAACTTACTTTTTTTAACCGACTTCAAAAAGTCTGCTAGTTTATTCTTAAGTCAACCCTATTACGGCTAGTATTCTATCTATCTATCGAATGTGAATGTATTATTGTGTGTGTATATGTATAATTGCTAGAGTGATTCCCTATAACTACACACACTTCGAACTCTGAAGTATTTTAGCAGACTGCGCGACAGCAAAACAGGGTTGTTATTGTACTGATATCTCGTCTCTTTTCCTAAAGTGGTCCCTAATCCTTGTTCCAGCAGTGTGTCGGACGGCTACGGCATGTTCCAGTCGAAGGAGCAGATCTTCACAGACTCCAAGAGCCAGGAGGTGGAGAATGGGAAGACTCTGAACGCGCCGCGTGGCGATGGACACCACCATGTGACGCATCCTACCTCGTGAGTACACTGCTGTTCGATGTAATGGTGGTAGGCTATCGTGTATCAGCTACTTCACGTCCAAGCGCGTATTTTGCGTCTGCTGTGCTAGACCGCAATTATTTCGTGATTTTTTACTTATCTTTGTCCTTACAAAAAAGAAGGTCCATCATGCTGGAAACGCACGTCAGTGGTAACAACATCAGTCTACGTAGTACGCCTGCTATTCTATTGAATCTCCGTGTTACGCTCAACCTGCTCAAGGTCAAAGTGTTTCCAATTTTCCACCAACCTGCGGTTGACTGTACCTACAAATGCAGTGACTCAAGAGAGATCAATTTCGATTTGAAAAAAAATATTGTGGAACAGCACGCAATATAAGACATTATATATTTTTAAAATAGCGTGGCTTTTTTTTTAATTTAAGGGTCAAGTGGGTAGGTAAGTTGTGCATAATAAGTGCAACAAATTCACATTTTCACACAGTCACAATAGTCACATAGGTAGAGTAAAAACTGCAACCATTTTGAGAAATGCTTAATTTAAAAGTGCTCTTTCATTAATGTGAACATGCAATGCACGCAATGGGGTACAATTCGGCTAGGACGTCCCCTACGAAACGTTACGTTTAAGAAAAAAAGTTTTTCAATGAAAAAGCGGCCACTCTCGCCTTGCACTCGATCAGTAGGGCCTCATTGGTTATCAGTAAAATGCGAAGTTTAAATTTTTCTAATCAACATCGATTTTTTTGATAAATGGACACGTGTCAATATTGAGCAAAATATTTATAAAAAAGTGAACTGATATAAAATTTAAAGAGTATTAAATCTATACATGAAATGCTGAAAACCAACCTATCTCATCACTTTGTATCAATTTAGATGATGTAAAAGTAACATGTGGCTGACTGTACCTACATACTTTTAAAATATAGCATATATTTTATATATACCATTCCACACCACCACTACACCACACGCAAAGCCAAGTGCACTTGGGTCATTTTATATGCCACTGCGCAGCTGCACTGAAGAACTCTAATGAAGCGAGACGGGGAAACAAAGTACTAAACTATGACTTAAATTAACACAATTAATGAAAACCCCTTCTGGAGAAGTCTGAAAATTAAGGTTTTCTCAAGTAAATCGATAAAGCCCGTCAAGTTTAATAACCGGCTGCTGACGCCGGATAATAGTTTGTTATTGAACTTGGCAAAAAAAAAATTAATTACCGGTCCCAGAGTCACCAAAAAACCGATTAGTGCGATACAGTACATCATTTACTGCGGTTGGCGTAAAATATTCCTTAGGGAGTAAATATTGAACTCTCGAGTGCCTGTCTAGTCTGTCTACCAATTTGAGTCTCGGGCCCGTCCGGTTTTCGTCTTAATTTTGAACAAACAATATTAACTTAAAAATTATTGGAAAATGTCGCGTAGGACGATCTCTATCTGGACGGACCGGCGGCGCGGGCGCTGGCGCAAACTGGGAACGGAAACTGAACAACCCTATGGCGCAACGACGTATTTTCCCATGAACAACAGGAACCAACAAGTTCCTGTATGTGTAACAAACGCTCATGCCGTAATTTACCCAGAAACCTAAAAACTATCTATAAAAAAAATGCTGCCCAGCTATTGTGTCACAAAGGCTAGGCAGCTACTTCCTGATCCCATTCTGACTATCCACATTCATGTACCAGGTACACAGACACAATGCTGCACCTGTTCCGAGGGAACATCGGCACTGGCCTGCTGGCCATGGGCGACGCCTTCAGGAACGGCGGCATCATCTTCTCGCCGATTATGACTGTGCTGCTGGGCATCATATGTGTGCACGCGCAGCACTTACTGGTCAGTTGTACTTACAGATTATTTTTTGTATATTCAGATTTGCGCACCTGATGGTAGAATATGACCATTCTATTATTCAATTGAACTATAAATTAAGCTCTTAATCCAGAAAGTTTCAAGATTTTTTTAAAATTTAAACCGCCTACCGAGCGGACTGAGAACTTATTCCTTAATCATACTCTTTTCATTCTCCTATTCCATATACTGGGTCAAACTAAATTAGCGGAATTCTGCAGACGTGATGTATTTCGATACCTAATGATGATAAAACAAAACAGGTGTTCTATCCTACTTCCTACTGACCTACTATAATATTATACATGTGAAAGTTTGAGGGTTTGAATGATTGTTTCAAAAATTCAAAATATTTTATTTCGCATAGGCACTTTTGAAACGTCATAAGCTAGGTGCTCGGTTCCAATGGGTCGTTTCCTATAGAGAAGAGCCGGCAAGAAACTCCGCGGTTACTCTTTTAAAAATAATTGACGATATTTTCATATAACAATGTTAATAGATATGGGACGACAGTGTAGGTCTTTCAACAAAATAGAAAATGCAATGCAAATCAACAAATCTACAGTCCACTAAGCCTACAGCGTTCTCACATTCACATTATAGAAAATAATCTATATAAAAGACTATCCCGCGCCGTCGCCCGCGCGGATGTTAAAAACTCTGAAATGCGTAATTTTTATTTCTTACCAAAATAATTTTCATATCATAAATTTGAATTTTCATTTCCATAACTTAAGTAATGCTGAATTTCCCATACGAACTGTCACCCCCTATACCTATATCCCTTAAGGATTATTTTTGAAACAAAAGTACCGTATGTCCTTCTCCAGGATGCCATATAATATCTCCTTGCCAAATCCAGCCTTTTATCGAAATCTGTTCAGTGGTTTAGCCGCGATGAGGTAACATGCAGACATACAGAGCCACTTTTGAATTAATATTAGTATGGATAAATAAATTAATAAAAATAAAAAACATTATTTAAACGAAATTACATGATTGCTTTACAACTGTAACATATCTGAATAAATATCATATCCACTAAAGCCAATAATACAGAGTTGAAATTAAATTGTAGGTAGGTATATAATGTCAAATAATAAGTAGGATGATTATGTCAAGGAAGAATGTAAAAAATAAAACATGGTAATTTGGGAGCAAATAATTAACTTTACATAATTTGCCGTTTTAATGAGGTACCAGGGAAGCTACATGTGCAGAAGAAATTATTGCCAACATCCTCCATCCTTCAACGTAATATTTAATTTTACATATAATATGCTTTCTTGTTATGGACGCGTTTGATGTGGGTTTTGAACTTCCCATCGCTAAGTTCTGTAACCGACTTAGGCAACTTGTTATAAAAGCGGATACTGATTATAAGAAATGACTTGCTTGTTTTAGTTAATATAAGGAATGACTTGCGTGTTTTAATGTAAAGGGTATCACAATTTCATGTTTCAATAATACGTGTAGATATATTATGGAAGTCATAAGTTTTTGGGAACATACAAAATACTTTCTAGGATATAAAAAAAAGGCACAGACAGTATAACAATTTCTTTGAATTTGTTTCTAAGGGACTCGCGAGGACGAGGGTAATCCGCCCGATCTATAAAATGGGTATTTTATAGGTCGCGCGGAATGCTCTCTTTTATAAAAAAGAAATTGAATCTACGTCAGCTGCCGATCCCCACTGCAGAACGCCATTACGCCTTATGACATAATACTGTGGAAATAAGCAAAGTATAATAAGCTAGCTGTAGCTACATCAGTCAACTGCCTTTTATCTGCTTATGCAGCTGAACTTAATCTACCTGAAAGAGTTCTAATGTGAGCAATTTTGAATCTAAAGTAGGTAATTCCGAATAATATAGTTTCCGTTATTGCATCTAGTTTTTTGCCATCAAGTTTTAGATTTAGGTACACCCAGTTTAGGTACATTTGGTAATGAGAACCTAATGCATTTAGTTTAGTTCGCATTAAGTATAAGATTATCAGCTGGGAACCTTTTCGAAAGAACAGCCAGACATGTCATGTAAGGCATTTGTATCTTCTCTATAAATTAAAAAATAAGAGAAGTGTCGTCAGAAAATAGAATTATATCCGATAAGTTAGCCATCATGTGAGGAAGGTCATTTATACAGGGTGTAATGGACAGCCCTCCGCAGACTGATGGGGTGAATTCAGTATATCATACTAAGATGACCGGTACATGAAATTATTTCAGGAACGTTATGGGAATCCAATAAACCTGATTTGTTTTATTAACTAACACGAACTTAGCGAACGGCAGCGCAGCGACCTTTCGGACGCCCTCCCCGCCACCCAGCGGTGGTTGAACAGCTGATTACACGCGTAGTTCGTTAGAGAATTTCAACATCCATTGCTGTTTTATTTTTTATTTTAGCTGTTTTATTTACAGTAATAGAGTACTGCGTACACAGAATGTAATTTTACATTGAAATAAAGGAATATCTGAAAACCAGATAAAAAAACCTGAGAAAATTTTCAGTGGAATATGATTAAAAAAGGAGCTGAATGCACCCTCTTAGTTTGCGGAGGCTGTCCCTTACAGCCTGTAACTCGTAAGATAGAAATAAGAAAAGGCCGAGAAAGGAACATTAAGGCACGCCCATTTTAACTAGAGACCTCGAGGACATCGCCCCGTTAATGTTTTCACAGATAGTTTAAAACCTGGATTAACACATAGGATACTTTTTATCCCGGTAATACTTTCCCGTGAGATAATTTCCGACCTCCATGCGGGCGAAGCGACAGATAGCTAACTCATAATTTGAAGTAAATACACTATAGATAGTGCACTCCACGACGACGCGCCCCACTCCGCTCCGCTCCGTACTAAAGCCAGGAATACACATGCCAGTAACTTGCACAAAAGTATGCAAGTAGCTTGTATGCCATGTTCCATAACCACTTCTGATTGGTGTATGTGGCAATGGCATGCAATCTGCAAGTCGTCGTGGTGCACTATCTGTACCAGCCGCCATTGACTCCGTGGTCACCTGTAGTTACTTAAAATTATCAGTTTTTGTTTTATTTTCATTAGATATCGATAAGCATCACGGCTGCGGAGTTTTATTAGCTTATGTAATTTGACCATGTAGATGGAAATTGGAACTGGATATTTCGTCCAGTTCTTTCCTACCAATATTAGTATCGAAGCGAGTTCCTAAACTTCGTTAATTTCTCCGGGACTTTCGTAGCTTCATGGAGTCGGTGTACAGAGGTACCTAGGCTTAAAAAAAAGGAAAAATGTTGTCCTGTTACATTAGGAGTCGACAAACTGAGGAGCGGGAGGATATGATATCGAATCACACTCAGGCATACTATCTATTAAGCCAAATTGTACCTAAAAGTTATCACTGGCATCTAAATGATAAATGTTTACAGCTGAACTGTTCAGAAGAAATGCATCTTACGTCAAAACGAGACCGGCCTCCAGGGTTCGCAGACACCGTGTACCTGGTGTTCAAGAACGGGCCTGCTCGGACTCGAGGGATGGCCGGCACGATGAAGATCCTGGTCAACGGGTTCCTCTGCGTCACGCAGCTAGGGTTTTGCTGCGTTTACATCGTGTTTATCGCGAATAATGTTAAAATGGTAAGTTGTATAAAATTGACATTTCATTGAGTTTTAAGTCTACAGTCGTATGTATGATTGCAATAATAAGCAGAAATAGGTTAAATTGAGTCTGGATAATTCTGAGAGAAGTTTTGGGCAAGGGTCACGATTGTAGGTATGCCATCCTAATTACTAGATACTTAACCTACTTATTTACTAGACTAAACTGACGGCAGTTAAATAAAGAAAAAAAAAAAATTACTTGCCCAACAATGACTTCTGAATATTTTTTTAGGTCTGTGTCTCTGTAACCACCCTGTTAACTAGTGCAAAATTATTTTATTAAAAACATCTGCGTCTCCCAGATTTGCGACCAGTACAACATACACATCGAACTCTCCATCCACATGATATTTGTGGTGATTCCGGTCCTCCTGGCCTGTATGGTCCGCAACCTCAAGTACCTGACACCATTCTCCACCATTGCCAACATCATGATGGCTGCAGGCGTCGCCGTGGTGGTCTATGAAGCCACCCAGGACCTGCCAGCAGTAGAGACCAGGGATTACATAGCTTCGTGGGAACAGCTACCTCTCTACTTCGGAACTGCTATTTACGCTTTCGAGGGAATTGGATTGGTGAGTTTTTTTTCCCAGTATTTCGGACACTCCATATCATTGGCAGTAAAAACTTCAGAGCTATTTGCGACCAAGTTTACTGATAATGCGATGTATATTGCTATAAATGCGACAGTATTTTGTTCCGCTCTCATGGATCTTTACCGAAGGCATACCGCATAGATATTGTAAACTAAATTCGTTATTAAAGCCTGGCATATGCTATAGTCATTTAGCTATTCACACGTAACTACTCGTATCTTGGATTATTTGGGAATCAGTGGTTAGTTTTGTATTAAAATGTAATGTTGCCAACAGGTTCTCCCTTTGAAAAACGAGATGAGAAGACCGGAGAAGTTCCAGAAACCTTTGGGTGTGCTGAATGTAGGCATGGTGGTGGTCGGGAGCATCTTCATCACAGTAGGATTCCTGGGCTACCTCAAGTGGGGAGACAATGTGCTCGGCAGCTTGACCTTGAATCTCCAGCCAGGAAAAGTGTAAGTTATCAACCACATTTCGACTTCTAATAAAGCCCAATAACGTTCCCACTGCTGGAATATAGGCCTATTTAATTCGGACGGCCGTAACAGAACGGTGGTGAAATAAAAGCTGGCCTGCTACAGAACTCCCATTTCTGAATTATCAGAGAGGCTTTAGCATGGATTCCTAATTTATCATCATTATTGTAGGCTCAGTAACGTGGTACAGGCTCTGATCGCTGTGTCGATTCTGTTCACCTACCCGCTCCAGTTCTACGTGCCGGTCGGGATCACCTGGCCAGCGATTCAAAAGAAGTTCGGTGCTGCCAACCCCGTTGCCAAGGAACTTGGGTATAGAGCACTCCTGGTTCTGCTTACTTGTAAGTATTTATAAGTATATTAGTATAGCTGCAGAGAACTTGAAGCCTAATTCGAAACTCAAATTAGGTTTCATCGGTACAGCCCACTACATTAACGGTATGTCGACCACTAGACCCCGCGAGGCAACTCGATCTCATGATATCTTCTACTTGACCCCGACCTTGACCACAAAACTTGACCTCGACAACTTAACTGATACGAGTAGGTACAAACCTTAAAAATCATTCTTCACACTTACCCTCGTCACCTAGCTCTCACTTGTCAAACGATATCTGATTAATCTATGGAATTTGATAGAATTGGTAGTAGTAAGCAGTAGTACCTAAGCTAGGGCACCACGACCAAATGGGTTAGGTTAGGTTAGAAGCAACCGCGCGCGAACCGAGCCAGCGAAGCGAGCAGTGTTGCGGCAGCGGCCGGCGAACGCTAGGTCCAAGGTGGTCGCAGTTACTTGTCATTTATGTAGTATTTTTAGGTCAATGTTGTTAGATCGACCGCAAAAATAAATTTGTATTTCACAGTATGTTTTGAAAAAAAAAACCGGCCAAGTGCGTGTCACAATTAAGGGTTCCGTAGTTGAGATGAATTTATCGCAAGAACAAAACATGTTTTTTCAACCGAAAATGTAAGTTGGTCGATTATTAATCGTTAATTTTTAAAGCCTACTTAGCTATGATAGTTTTCCTTTAAACTTCGTTATATATATACTTCTACCTTGACATTTGAATTTCTAACTACAACCGTTTAGTTGGTAGAGGGGGGGACGGGTAGCTTGATAAGTCACGAATGGTTTACTTAATAAAAAAACGGTCTTCCCAAACGCCTAATATTTTTGAAAGACCTATCCAACGATATCCAACACAATGGGAAGGACGAAAAAAAAAATTATCATCCCCACTTTACATGTAGGGGAGGTACCCTAAATAATTGTTTTTTTAAATTTTATTTTACCACTTTTTGGCGTCATTAACGTGTATACTCATGCCAAATTACAACTTTCTAGTAGCAATAGTCTTTGAGCTAAACCGCGGACAGACAGACAGACAGACGGACATGGCGAAACTATAAGGGTTCCTTGTTGACTACGGAACCCTAAAAACTTTGAAATACCAGGATAATTAATTCTTGGGTTGTAACCGAAAATATCTCAAAAACCATTGACTTAAATAGCAGTCACTGCATCCATATTAAAGTTCTTGGTTTTATTACGGAATCCTAAAAATAGCAAGCGGACCGTTCCTCCTAGTGGTCTCACTGGTAGTCCATGGAAATCTAGGGTTTTAAATAAACTTTAACTTTTTTTCATTTTCATGTCGGGGTCGAATTGTTTTAGGGTTGAGTTTTTGGGATCGAGTGGTCGGTTTCGACTGGTTCTGGTTCTGGGGTTGAATTGCCGCGGGATCGAATTGTTCGGGTCGAGTTATCGTAGAATCATATTAACTACACGACCCATAAATTCGTGACTAGAATTTAAAATTACTTCGAAGGCAAAAGAGCTCTGTGGCGGACTTCGTACAGAGCAGTTATTGAATTGATATGCCATGCAATAACTGCCGCTAAGCCGCGATGCTGTACCTACCGTGGTTTCTACCAGGCACAGCTTTGTTTCTGAGATTGCAACGCCAGCTTGATCTCTGATATTGCTGATGTAGGTGACAGTAACTTAGTACCTAACCCTTACCATAGGACAGCCAGATAACTGGCCAATTTCCCATCCAATAATATAAACTTCTAATTGTTTTTCTTTCCCTCCAGTCGTGCTGGCTGAATCAATACCGGAATTAGGCCTCGTCATATCGCTGGTGGGAGCGGTGAGCAGCACAGCCCTGGCCCTGATGTTCCCCCCCCTCATCGAGCTGGTCTCTACCTCTCAGAAGCCAGGAGGCATCCCTAAGCACATGCTGCTCAAAGACTGCTTCATCATCCTTCTGGGGCTGTTTGTGTTCGTCACGGGAACGTACGAGAGTGTTCGGTCTATAGTCAAAGCTTTTCAAGTATAAATCATAGATTTAGATTCATTACTCGTATATAGTTACCATTCAAAGTCTTCATTATAGTCTGTTATCAAGTAACATAAAAACAAACGTTAACACGATAAACAATCTTTGCAAATACTTAGTCCTGTAGACCTTTACAGGACCATTTCGAAGTTCGACTAGCGTGAGGAACCCTTCGTTTCCTGCTTCTATTAGCGTAGGGCATCCAGCACTAGTGGACTATTTAATTAGTGTAATTATTTATTTAATGTATAAGTTTATTTAATAATTTGCATTTCTAACTAATGCCAAGTATGATGTTATATTAAAGAAGACAGATGTAGTCCTATAAGTGACTACAGATTTGCTTGTGTTTTGAAGATCGTTACGTGTGATCAAAAAAATCGGGTGCTTACCTAAATGTGTAATGTGTAAGCAAACCTGTAGACACCTTTAGTCTCGTTAGAAAAAGCCTATGGACAATAACCAGAAATGTGTTGAATAGATACCTGCCTATAACCTATCTACAAAGCTACTAACTTGATTGTTAATAAGGACGTTATTCTCTAAGAGTGATCTTAATGTAGTGATAGCTCAGGTACTACAGGGCATAAGCGCAGGTTCGCACGGCCGTAATTTTATTCGCGTATTGGATTTTCGATGCTCTGCTAAGCGCCGAGAGTTGAATATCCAACAGTGTGTTTTCTTGACGCGCTGGTTTATGCGCTAGATGCGCTCTGTTGTATTCTCAATGCTCGGCTCAATACCGACGGTTGAAAACCCAAGGACGACAAAAAATCGCCTGCGAAAATGCGAACCTGGGCGATGAAGGTTTGTTACCTCGTATTAATGTTAGTTGTATTGTCCCTAAGAATGTGTGATACTACCATGCCTACAGTTCGTGTCAAATAACTTTGCCGCTCTGAAGTTAGGTTGCGCATGCGCGCTACTGTTTTATAAGGAAGATTGACTACTGCGCAGTCATTTGCAGCCTACTTCAGAGCGGCAAAGTTATTTGACGTGAACTGTACATAAAGTGCGTGCGGAACTAGTTGGCCGCGCCTTAGGTATGTGAGCGGTGAGACGGGGGAGGTAGACAAATGCCAAGCTAACTAAGTCTGACAATTTTGTCAATGGCGCCCTCCCCCGTCTCACCGCTCACATACCTCAGGCGCGGCCAACTAGTTCAGCGCGCACTATAGCTAATAATTTATCGTAGAAGTTAAGGTCTACTTGTAAGAAATTCCGAATTAAGACAAAGTAGTAATAATAATAGATTTATATGCCTATTGATTATGAAGTTACTATTTAGTTATTAAATGAGTACCTTTATATATTTTCTAAACTAAGTATATTTTCTTGAGTTTGACCACACTCGTAGGTACATAAAAACTTTTGTTTTACTTAGTAGATAAGTACCTACCGCTAATTAAGTGTTTGTATGTAGGTAGTATTAGAGACAACTATTTTATGTAGGCAAATATATAAATATGTCTAGATATACAAAGCTGTGACCTCGTCGAAAAAAATTGCGTCCAACAGTTAGGCGCTAAATACCCGCACACTAGAAAAGCACAATGACCTGGCGCGAGTGTAAACTCTTGTACAGACTGGCGCGACGCGATACCGGGAATTGTTCTACCTTGAAGTTTTCATAGAAATATTTTTTTTATAGTCGCAACGCACAGTGGGACGAAAGTATGGGAGAGGTTGGGCATAGGCCTTTTCGAGAATAAAAAGTTTCATTTTGAAAAAGGAATAATGCCATCGTATTTAGTAATCAAATTTAACTACCTACCTATTTTATTTTTAATCTTTATACGACAGCAACGTGGTTGGAAAAATAAGATGGTAGGGACTTACAGCAGACGAGTTTCAATTTGTTGTCAACTATGTGATTGTTTAGATTGTACAATATTTAGGATTTTTTACATAAACGTGTTTTGTTACTACTCTAGAAATAAGATGCAGCCTTTTTTATTACAGATGATTTAGAACCTTAGAATGGCATATCGTAGGCCATTATCTGTCCATGTGAAAAACTTTTACAATAATTTAATTAAGATGTGTGTTTCACATACATTTTTTGCACACATACCTACATACAGTTATTGTTATACAATAAAGCTACACATAGATACAGTTTATGCGTTATTTTGTGAAAAAATATTTATTTTTTAATTAGTCTGTGATATAAAGTATGGATAAAAAATTGTCTTAATTTTTTTCTTCGTACAACTTATATTTTTTCCCAGCGAAATATGGACGCTTCTCTCTCTCTACCCCCTAAAGAATGCAGGCGTGATGTTATGTATGTCGGTGTATCTTCTTTATATGTGACATCGAATAAGTAAAGGTGCGTATATTGCGCACGCGACAGCCTGAGGTAGGTGTGTGAGCGGGGGAGGAAGATTGGGTAGATTGCGATCGCGTGCCGATTACATTTTATTTTGACTAGTGCATCTCGTAGCTCACCTCTGAGGTGATGACTACTTAACCGGACATTCCTGTGGCTGCCTTAAGCTACTACACTCAAAGCTTCCAGCCAGGGGCTAATACGATTCTAATTAAAACTAGGCGAGCGCTCGCTAAGGGCACCCCCTGTGGGGTACGGACCTTGGCTTAGGGCGTCGCTGGGGGGAGGACAGCAAGTTGGGACCGGCTGGATCAATGATAATTCATTATTATTAATCGGGGAATTTAAAGCTGGCTCAGCATCGACGCGGGCTGGTGCATCAACGAGCAAGGGTCGGGGGGAGTATTATTTACTCTGGCGGGACGCGATCGCGGACTACCTCGGAGGCGAGGTCGGAATGCGGGTCGGTGTCTGTGTTTGTGCACTGTACTTTGTGGCCCTATTGCTCTCCTGGAGGAGTGTTATGGGGTCGTCTGGGGCGGTAAGGATTTGCCTCGGGCGGCGGATCTGACTGATTCTACTAGGGACATAGTTGGCGGCCTCGACAACCAGAGGGTTGCGATGTTTGGCGGCGGACTCAGCGTGCGGATTACAGTACTGGCGTGCGTAAGCGATCACATTCTACCTATTCGCAATCTGTCAAACTTGTTAAAATGTTGGTTAATTGATTGTATTTTTGACAAATTGCGAATGAGATGCGAATACGAACGTTCTTAACAATTACGGGAATTGCCGCTTTGACGTATGAAAGTAAACGAAGCAAAAGGAGTATGTAAGGATCGCAGCAGGCGGCGTTCTGCAGTTTCTGGCTACCCGCATGGCAAGAAAGGTATGTATAGGTAAAAGGAATTAAACAAAATGTTTTTCCATTAGGTACTTTATTACGGACTGAAAGTTTCCAAAATACAATTACATTACTAATAAATAGTTACCGAAGCCACATCTTATCGCATTTAAGATAATATTATAGGAAAGTTGACTCTCCTGCTTCACATGAACTTGCATATTATATAATTATTCCCAAAATCTTGTAACACTTTTTAAAGAAAATGACAAGTAGATGTAAAAATTAAATGTACGTAATTAATATTTATAATAATACAAAACACATTACAATTAAGAATCACAACATAACATAGGAGGTTTAAATGTGAAGAACAGTTTTAAACAGAAAGGATATGATTTTAATACAACGTACCTATAACAGTAAACAATATTTAGTAATCCAAAGCTCGTTTCAATGGTTAACATACATGGTACGATAAAAACTCCAAAGAAAACTTGTGACATTAATATTTAAAATTAAATAAGCCAATACAGTTCATATATAACAAGAGCCAAACACCACACATTTACAGATAGTTCACAGACACAACATTCCAACATCAGTGACACGCCTCAGGTGAAGCGGTGAACGGTCACACAATAACGGCTGTCCAAATCCAGAGCGTTTTTTGACACCTCAATTTCAAATACTGGTGAAAATGGCAGATTATCATGACGACCGTTATAATATGACGGAACCGCTTTCCAAGGAAACTCAAACTTAAATAAAATTGCCCTAATCCTTTGATATTAACATTCGCTAATCAGTCCATAGAACATTTGAGAACGCACTGTAAACGTGTGGACACACTAGACTAGTGGCTTACTAAGTAATTCACACACTCGTACGTACTTACTTAATTAGGAGATGTTACAAAAATTAAGCTATCATAGGTTAAACAAAAATACTTAGTGTAAAATATTTTGAGAGGTAATTTTAGAATTACATTCAAAAGAAAACTCGTAGCTCACAAAAATCTTTAAAATGAATTAAATAGACCTCCAATACAGTAACAAAATTACTGGTTTTGGTTTGTTTTCATCATAAAGTTCACTGGAACGCGCGTTGACGCACGCTTTTTTATTAAAGTATGTAAACTAACAGCTAATAATGACCGTGTACCGTACGTGACGTAGCGCGCGCTTACGCACGTCAACACACGTTTCATGGGAACCGTCTGTGAACATTAAAGAATAATTAAAACCAAGTTAATAACTTCGACAGTAATACGTAAGAGTGTGTGTAAACGAAGCATACGCTGAAGATAGTAGTTAAAACATTAAACAACATCGATGTTTGCACTGAGCTTATAATCGAACCATTCGGGGACAAGACCTACGTGAGAGTAACTACTCTAGACTCCGAGAGGGCAGTATTTATGTAATTAATACATGCCACAGTAACTGGTCCCAGAGGCACGTAACACACGAGTGACGCATCTCCTGACAGGACCCATTAGTTGATTAGCTTCGTGACTTATAGGAGGATGTAGTGTGCACCAACCCTTTTATGAAAGCTACTTAACCAAGTTTAGTCAAACTTATTGATATTTGTGCCCCACACATATATTAAATGGACACGGCTGATAATGATAATTACTATATTGCCTAAATGTAAAATTAACCCTTCGTATCGAACGTGGAACGTGGACGCGAGACACATTGGCTTTTTATTGTTTCTGTAATTAACAGTCACTGTAATATTTCTAACCACACAACACAAGCGTATATTTGTATTTTTGTAAGTTTTACGGCCTTAGAACTAATTTATTATATTTTTATGATAACTCAGTTACTATGGCAGACATCTGGATAAGTTATTCATGTCCGGTTTCTGAGTTATTCTTAACCGGAGTATATCTATCAATAGTAATTGGGAAATTATTTGTGGGGCTTGAATGCCGGGCGAAGATTGTTGACAACAACAGAAAACCTCGTAATTGCTATATCGCTGTCCTCCCATACCTATTAACACTGTAATTTGAAAATATTGTAAAAGCCATTTATTTTTGTAATGTAGTGTAGTTTCTTTCTCCATAGGAAACGACAAAATTGGAACCGTGCACAGCTTCTGATATTTCATAAGTGCCCATGTACGTTTGTGAAATAAAATATTTTTAATTTTGAAATTGAATTTCGACACTATCGTTGAAAAATTATTTAACTGTCTCATAGACATAATATAACATGTCGTTTTATGGTGCGCAAGTAACATCCAATCTTAGATACAGCAATTCCTAGGTCGACTGTACCTAGAAAGACACAAAATAATCAGTAGAGAATTAAATAGTAGGTATTATTGGTTTTCTTATATTCTATTCTATTTTTTTATTATGGCAAGCAAAGCCGATGTCGACCATTCTGCCAACGTCTAAGTAAGTTGTAAAAGTAAGTATGTGTGTATTGAGGTAAATTAAAAAATACATAACTAGAATAATAAAAATCTTCGATGAACTTAATGTAGATCTTGTGGGGGTTTCCTTATATTATTAACATGCTATCTTCAGCGTATCCCTCAAGTTTCTGTCTAAATACACGACTAATTCTAAGACCTGCATGCGCACACGTCGACTGACGGTGTCACGTTTGTACTAGGTAATAAATACTAGAATATAATATAAGTACACTGCGTACGACACTGACTTACATCTAAGTATATAATACTGTTTAACTGTATTTCGATAGAAACACATTGAAGTACTGTTATGATTTCATTTGATGATAAGGTTTCAGTCATTTTAAATACATGGGCGTAGCGTCCGTAATATACCGTCGAATGACGTCACTGAAATGATATTTATGAAAGTAATTTGCTGTTTCCCTAGAGAGCGTTTTTTGATACCGTAATGTCAAATACCGCTGCGATAATTTTCATGACAGCTGTCACTGCGGCCGTTATGTGGCGGCCACCGTTTTACAAGGAAACCGTAGCTTTAGATCGACTATTATTTGTATGGTATCTTATACTGGCGAACTCAGTTACATATTGTTTGATAGCTTTTTCAATGAAAGTGACATTTACAAAGTTTATACTTAACATAGGTAACTACTTGAATATTAGGCGTACAATACCAGTTAATACAGCCTGCGACGTTAGCCAATACCTGAATCAGCCAATCATTATTGTTACTGGATTGCGTCAGCGGCTGATGTTTTAAACCTGCTTCATATTTGTTCAGCTATTATCGGCTATACTTTGAGTTAAGCTCGATTTACTAAAATTATAAACATCATAATTTTATGTTCGTTAAGTTTCTTTGTGCTGTGCGAGTTTTTTAATTTTACTTATAGAATATTAAAGAAATATGATAATCATCTTTGAACTTGAATGTGTTTCATATCCTATTTCATATAATAATTTATGTAAAGATGAATTTTATTTGTTTTTTTTTTAACTGTTTTCTCGTCACTATTTCTTATGCCGATCAAGCAGTAGGTACAGGTAGTTCCGATATACGGCGCGAGCCAAGTCGGTCTTAATTTTTTTTATAATTAGTTTTTTTTTTAACTAATGTCCACACGCAATTTTCCATGATCCACTCGAAAACCATTTGCGAAAACGACAATCAACAAAATTTTCATTACAAATAATTAATAATAATCATAAAAATATTTTCGAAAAGTCTTACTTTTCCTTCGCCTTATCACGAACAAATCGACATTCAATAAATTTATAATTTAGCTGAATCGATATGATTTTCGAGTCGATTTAATTATACCCTTAAATTTTCACAGCTCTATTTTATTACTACTTAATATTAGCGAAACATCGAGGAATTACACACAAAAATAGTTCAAGTTTAATTACAACACACGGGTAGAACATAAAGTTCCGAGTTATAATTGTTACTCCATTAATTTCTATGATTAGTTAATAGTTAGCTCGATTGTCTTACACTGCTAATGGACAAACGATACAAAAATTCGTGCTTCTCAATTTCACGTTTCAAAATACACTAAAGATGAGTACAACTAAGAAGGAGACAGAATACATCGAGATGAGTTACGATACTAAGTGAAATGATACCACGCGGGCGGATGAGATGCCACGCGGGCGGATGAGTTCGTCACTAACCTAAATTTATAATATTAAAGTAGTAGTAAACCGATGAGAGAGAGAGACGTAACGCGTTGCATTTTTATACCTACAGCGACTTACTGAGCTCCGTTAATCACAATTAAGTAGCAGATCCGTCAATACCGACGTATTTTTACTTAATTTCCAACTATAGACTACAGAGTCGTTTTCTGCTTGCTTGTAAAGCAACACGCTACAAATTCTATGAAGAGGCGGACATTTCACACAAACATGTTAATTTAAATGACTTAATTTCTAGCAATATTAGAAGTTTTATTGACTCTCCAAAGTAGGGATTGCTTGTGGGACACGGGGTGTCCAAAGGATCGCAATCTGCTTCTGCCTCAACGCTTGAGATAAGAGAACACTCCACAGAAGAGGATTGCGACAGCGCTGTTTAAATAAAAGTCTCGCTCCGAATGTTCGTGTCCTCTGACAGACCGTGTAGAACATCTACTCGCGACGCACATAAGGGCAACCGACGGCGCCCCCGCCTCTTGTTCCACACGTCACGACTGTACAGTCTGTCAGTGCACACCAACATTAAATCCAGCATCTAACAATTCCTTTAAAATAATTCACAAACTTCCTCAAACATATCAAATGTTTAAAAACTATGTACCCATAAACAATAAAAACTTGTCAAGATTTTTGCTGAAGTGTCTTATAAGACTCTTCATAATAATACAAATAACTGTAAAAGTAAAGTTTTAAGTACAGATAAAAGATATAAGTTTTTAATACCGGTAAGTAACAAAATAAATTCTATGGCACATATAGTACTACTAACTGCTATTAAAAATAAAATAATATAAGTAAATGTTTATAGTAATTATAATAATAAAAGGGAAATGAATATTGGCAGTGACGATAATACTGTCTTGGTAAGTAAAATATGTAAGACATTCGGTATGTTGTTTCAATTATCAGCAACACGAAACTGTCGTAATCAGGGCTCGGATAGCGGTATATTTTTCGAAACGGTTTCGTCTTACGTAAGGAACGATTTATTTCGGTTACGTTCGAACGGAATGTTATTATAACCTTTTTTAAGAAGAACAACATTTAAATCGTACTGGGTTAATAAAACGTTTTCAACCATGTTTGGGTTAGTCAATAGGAAACTCGCAACACAACCCTAATCAATACGTAAGCGGCAAGCGCATTAGAATCAATTATGTATTGTAATGGAGATAAGGCACTGCGGAATAAACCGGTTTGTGAAAACGTTCTCATTTCGTTTTCGTTCCGAACAAAATGAACGTTTAAAAACCTTGTTTAAATATCGTGTCGGAGTCGTAATCCATGGTTTTTTTTTCGAGCCAGTTTGTTTTACTCCGATCCTGTCCTATAGAAAATACTGAAAGGACTCATGAAAATATATTTTTTTAAATTCAATTATAATTAAAGTTTATTATTTTTATGACACGACATCGTTGTTGTTGTTCAGATAAAATGCTGGCCACTTCGAAAAATTACTATCATGGCCAACATAAATTAATATTTGATAACTTCTAGATTTAGACTTATGTTTGTTACATAATCTAGTTTGTAATGTAATGGAGAAGCACAATATTAAAAAATACACGTTTTTTTTAATAAATTTGGAACACTTTTTTGTTAATTGAGTCCATCGTTCCTTTCAGATTTTTCTCTATGAACTGTAGTTTATAACCGAAAAAAAAAACCGCAGGTAACTAATCAAAAGCTCATAATTATATAATGAAGCAGCAAACCACACTCCAATTTAAAACTTTAGACCCAATTTGTTTCCTTAATTTGTTATAATTATTTGCTTTAATTTTTAGTTTACAATTTACTTATATCATTTAAAGGCGTTTTCATAATGTTCAATAAAATGTCAAAAATGTAGACTTTTATGTTGTGCTCTATAATTTTACAGAAACTGCAAATTGATAATTGTTGTCAAAAATGATTTTGACTAGTTTTTCATATAACTTTCCAAATAAGAATTATGCCGCAAAGTCTTATCAAAACCCTAAGAATATCGTTGAAAGTAGCACTATATGTACCATAGACTTATATTAAAAGTACGATTTGGCGGATATACGCTTAAATTACGGGTGTAATAAGACCCCACCTAGCCGAGAATTTAATATTCCACATGCCATAGCGTCGTCTGCTTATTCTGTAAACTTAACAAAAGTAATAAATGAAATGCTGTTCGTTGGTAAGTGCATCACTAAGTATATTTTATTTAAAAGGCTTCAAATGTAAAAATAAAAATCCAAGGAATTATTTTTGCTTGATGTTAATTAGTAAGGTGTACAGAATACGTAGACTTCGGCTTGATGATGGGCGGTTTTACCCCGTTCATATTTATATAATATCGACACACTCATGTTATGCTAGTTGACTCCTGGCTAATATACAAGCTACTCCCGAACAGACCAAGATGGCTGCCACTTATATCTAATTCATAAGAAAGGGTGCGCGCATTCATGAAAAATGTACAAATAGAACCTAGCATTAAATAAGTACGCGTATTTTTAATCAAATTATAGGAATAATCCATTGATATAAAAAAACTCGATACGAAATTTCTCAAAATTGTGGAATTGAAGTGTGTTCGATTATGGAAATAAAAGTCGAACATCAAACAATCAACAGACACAAAGCGGCTTTTTGAACAATAAATAAAAAAAGCTCACGGTTTTTATCTATGGGGTTGAGTAAAGATTACAGAGCACCACCCTTACATACTTCTTTCGCTACCACATACACGCACGCTGGTTGCGAGTACTGCGCACCTGATGTTTCTGAAGAACATCACTAATAGGGTCAGTGTATGTCACATGTGAGTGGCTCCCTCACCCCGGGAGTAGGCGCCCTCACTCTCGGTGTTTCCACTCACATCTCGCTTATACATTTTGTTAGTCGAACGATACGAAAAACCAAACACACGTAGTAAAATACACGACGATGTTGATAAACAGAAATTCCAATTTTAAGCTAACTAACATAAAAAACTTTTTTGAAAAACATCAAAAACAGTAATGAGGACGAAGCGAGTTCTTTTTTGTGGTTTTTTTTGAGTTGATGAATTAGAATCTATGTTTTTTTTTAAATATCAATGGATTCATCACCATTATTGCTGAAAGACGTTCACTGTTGGACAAAGACAATGGAATAATCTGATTTAAAATACGCATAACAAAACCTAGTCTAATTAATAAATTATGATGTATTCTAATAATACATAAGGATTAAATCTAACTAAACTAATTGGTGTTTTAATAGGTGCATGCTTCATTGCTGAGGGCAATGATGCGATGCAGGCGGGCCAAATGTAATTTTCTGGCTCAGGTTATCTATTTCAACTTCATGCAATTGGAAATGGAGTTTTAGTTAGGTTCAAAAATAAAATAGGTGGGACTTATGTCCAACTGTAACTAATGACAAGAAATCATTTAAATACAAAACAATTTGGGATCGCGCTGAAATTTAAAACGATTTGACATTTAGACTCTAGAAAGGTCTGGAAGGTATTTTAGCAATGCACTGTATCACAGATGTACTGTACGTTTATTTTAGAACAGTGTGTACTATTTCAAAACTGACACCATTCTGCACAATGAGTTTGCTAAGGATTTGTAAAAAAATAGTCAAAATCCTACTTAGATGTATTAAGAGTCCCATTACATTTCTTCCGCAAATTCATGATTTTTGCCGTTGTAATATATTTTAATTATTTGATTATGAATAACGAGTGACATTCTCTTTCTTGTAAGTTCGAGTTACACATTCTTGTTGTGTAATTTGCTAAAAATAAATAATACTCTTGTTTATAAATCTATACTCTTTATTTGCCCTCTCTGAAATCAGAAATACTTTACTTCTTCTAAAAAAAGTTGGCAACCCCGAATTAATTCCTGGCTACGGCCCTGGTCAGATAGGCATGTAAAATACCAGTATTTAGCTGCATCTGGTGAGACTGGAAGCCGACCCCAACATTGTGGGGAATAGGCTAGGTAAAAGATGAACTTAGGAATAGGAAGTATGATATAAAAACCAATAGCAATAGGCTCGCCCCCTATTACATGGGACTTAAACATAACTGGCGAAATGTGGGTGTACCTGCTACAGGTACACCTCTGCCCAACCCTTCGGGGAAACAAGGCGTGATGTTATGAAAAATACGAAGCTGTTAAAGTTTGAACTTTTTGCAAAAAAATTGCATACTTATCGCGCACGCACATTGTACACGGAGGTGTCAAGTTTAAAAAAAAAAGTAATACAGACATTCAATCAATTTGTTGTTGTTTATTTATTTTTCAATTATTGCAGATAGTCTCTTCCGAGCTCCACTGTGTTTCTCCGACACTTACGTGGATCATATATGGTACATTTTGTTTGCCAAACCACAGTGGAGCATGATAGAGATTTCTCCCTGCGTATGTGAGTGTTCAAGGCGGTTCGCAGAGATAACAATTGTTATTTTTTACTTTTTTTGAAGTTTTTATATAAAACAATGATATTTCTGTATTGCTGCAGATTTCTAAGTTATTAGATTAATTCATTGAAACTGAAAGTGGTATTTTGTGTTCAAAAGAAAATCCGCCTGCGAGTATAGGTACCGAACGTAGAAATAGCGCTCGTTTGGATATTATGATGTGTTTCTATAATTTTTACTGGTTTATACAAGGCATAATTGAAATAACTGAAAGTTTTAAGGGTTCATTGTAAGTACTCATCATTATGGACAACTTTTACTACAGTGAAACCGCGAAAAGAATCAACTGCTCCCTACATTTTGTCAAATAGAGCATGCAAGACGCTGCTCTATTCGCGTGTGTTCTGTAAATGTATACAGGTGTTTTTTTTTCGCGATTTCAGTTTTAGTCCCGTCATAAAAGCTGTTCACAATTTGAGTACAATGATCCCTTAAGGCTGCGTCCTATTTAAAAGCGATCGTCGCACGAATTCGCGATCTGTCGCGTGCATATGTCACTTTTTGTTCGGAATACCGGAAAGCGCCGTCTGTCGGCGCGACCACGCATTCATTTTAACCGCCTCTGTGGTCTAGTGGTTAGACCACATGTGTCAGACCCAGAGATCGGGGTTCGATTCCCAGTGGAGGCAAAACTCGTTTTGGTTGTTGGTAGGGCTTGTTCTAAGTCCGCCTGGCTAGCTACCACCATCTCATCTAAGTCTGTCGCCACAACAACAATGTTAACAGCATGGTTGTGTTTCGGCAGTTAGAGGTAAGATAGCCGGTTCCTCTGTGGTTGAGGATTCTGGGTGAAGCTCGCTTCCACCTTCGGTCTGATCATCACTTATCATCAGGTGTGATGCAGGTGAAGGGCGTCCCGTCGTTCGAACAAAAAGTTCGAACGATTGTGTATTGCCGCTTACGCTTTTAAGATAGCTTTTAAATAGGATGCGGGGTAAGAGGTTTTCAATTGTTTGAATTACATCTTGTATATTTATTAGAATATCTAATAATACATAGACTCTTGAAGTGAAAATTAGATAACACCTACATCGTAACCAACTCAAATACATATCTGTAAGTGCACAACCATAATAAATTTAAAATCAATACCTTAAATTCATCATTGATATTTACAGGGCATTTTGAATTAATTGGCGTAATTGCACAGACGTTATGTTTATGTTAACATACATTATAAATCATACATTTTAAGTAGGTAGGCACTGGTAGGAGTGCTGGATATAAATGTTGGTGGAGGGAAGCAGGTAAAGAAAAAAAAGATGGATGGATTTTTCTAGACGATATGAATCAAAGGGAGTAAATGATAACGTGACAGCTATCAGGGGGTCCTCGGGCCCAAGCCTTCATACCACGCGTCGTTACTTGAAAATATGATTTAGTAAAAAAACTCATTTTGTTTTTATTGCTTTTAGATATGCCGATAATGTTATCTATAACGTTTGTGAATTTTCTCTACTTAATCCCAAAAGGTCCTGTATATTAATGAATTTACGACATTATTTTTATCCGATATTTGACGAAATATATTTATGCAAACCTAATTAATAAATCTGGTAAAACTAATATACTCTGCTAAGATCTAACAAATCTTCCGGAGTGTGACCGATATAAGTAAGTATTTCCGCCATACCCTACTCGCTAGCCTAACCTTGACTATAACTATTTTTTTTTTAAACTTAATATTAACGCAAAAATTTGATACAAAATAAAAGTCACATCTACCACAATATCTACGTTTGATTGTTCAAACTAAAGACTTAGAACCGCGTTAACCACACGTCACTAAATGTGTTTACCGCTAAAAATATTTAAAATATCATTATGTTTCTGTCATCTTCAACCGGCTGACAGAAATGGAACGATGAATTAAATATGTTTACCGCTAAATGCTCAGTAATTTTCGTTATACTGGCCTTATTGTATTTGCAACTTTTAATTTATTTCAAAAGCAATTAAATGCCTGAAATGGCAGTGAATAATAACTACAAAAGACACTGAATGTGATGATATTACCTTAAATTATGCACAATTATTGTAAGTAATAATTATGGATAATGACCAGAATTGTGGCGACTGCCGACTTCTAGCGAATATCTATATGTTGCTAAGCCAGGCCAGGCGAGAAGACCAACAGGTACACGAGTAGGACGACCTGCACTCCGCCATGCATGGTGGCAGAGGATTTACTTAGGTTTCAATGTATTTGGAGTATTTTCTCAATCACTTTGTTAATGAGAGGACTATATTCAACAGTTTCAATCCCGTGATGTAGTCGATAATTATATGCCAAAGTTAATGGTCCCCGCCTAGCCTGCCAGGGCCCATAGACAGCGACCATTGTCGTATATATTACAGAGAAACAGTGGTCACATCTCTAATCATTGTGTAAAAGCACGTGAATGCCAACGATACAAACGTAAAGTGAACTATTTAATACCTAAAACGTAATCTATTATAAACTACGGGCAAACTGTTCGCCTACCGATAACATATCATAAAGTTCCATGGAATAACATTAAAGCACGCTAACTGGTTTATGCCAGATTTTTCAATCATAAGATTTTTTTATACTGACGAATTTTTTATTCAGATAAAAGTTATCTGACGTTTGAAAAATCGACCCTTATTATTATAGGGGCGGATTCGACCCAACTTGAGGAATCTTATTCTGTGAATAAAATCAATTTTTACCCGAGAATTACTCGTGTCTAGAGTAGAAACAGACTTTATTCGCAGTACAATATTTAGGTACTCAAGTTTGGTCACTCCGGCCTAACACTGACATGTACATTTATTTACAGGTGAGGTGAAGTTCTATTGCAGAAAGTCTTTTGAAATCTATCTTCCGAGCTCCACTATTTTTCTCCGACACTTACGTGGATCATATATGGTACATTTAGTCTGCCAAACCACAGTGGAGCATGGCAGAGATTTCTCCCTATTCGCTGAGCGCACTGTCGATTCCTATTCGGTATTTATATTTAATAAGCCCACAGAGTATGTAAGATTTCAAGATGGTACGTGTTTAATCGTATAGTCAGCTCAGTTTGCGGGGACAGATTGGCGATACAAAACGATTGCTCTTAGCGGCGTTCTTGCGTCAGCATGGATCGAGACGTATCCTCAGGGAAATCGGTTGTCAATCTTAATGTCCAAAAGATCCTTTGAAATTTTGTATATTTATAGAACTTAGTATGGCCTATTTTAAATTAAATAGATATTTGTATGATTTCTGACTTTGTGTAGAATTAACGACGATTTAGGAATTTTAATTCCTCTTTAATAGACCAAGTTGAAAGGACATTGCAACTAAATGGTTCAAAACTTTGAAATATGAAACCAGTCGAAGTCAGTAAACGAAGCGAGGTTCAGTGTATTAATAATCGGTTCAAGTCCAGTACACACAGCAAGTTTCGTTACGAGTCTTATGAGATCTATCTTCCGTGCTCCACTGTTTTTCTCCCACACTAAGGTTGTTTATACAGAGTGTTTTTTTAAATGGGGCAGTATAAACAGTTACCTTAGCCGTTGTCGCTACAAGAAAACGGTCTAACCTGCCCTTACTGCCTCGTCTCAAACATCAACCCTGTATTATATTGTACTTTGTCTGCCAAACCACAGTGGAGTATGGAAATTATCACTAAAATTGGTCGAAGTCCAGTATACATAGCAAGCGTCAGGGTATTAAATTACACCGAAATCGATCGCAATCAGTTAACGGAGCGTAGGTCAAGGTATTGTTTAATCGAGAAATCGGTCGGAGTCCTGCAAACACAACGATCGAAGTCAGTTCACGGAGCGAGAGACGGTAGGGTTTGGGTATTACAAATCTGTCGGAGTCCGGTAAACACTGCGAGGGTCTGGCTATTACAAATCAGTAGAAGTCCAGTAAACACTGCAAGGTTCAGGTTATAACAATCCGATTGAAATCGGTCGGAGTCCGGTAAACAGTGTAAAGGTCCGGCAATTTTAAATTGGTGGAATTCCAGAAATCACAGCGAGGTTCAGATTATGACAAACCTGTAGAAATCGGTTGGAATCTGGTAATGACATTGAGGGTCCGGCTATTACAAAACGGTAGAAGTCCAGTAAGCACAGCAAGGTTCAGGTTATAACAAACCGGTGGAAATCGGTCGGAGTCCGGTATAGAAAGTGAGGCGAAGATCCGGCTATTACAAATTGGTCGGAGTCCGGTAACAATTGCGATGGTCCGGCTAGTACAGTCTGTTGTCAACATTATCTGACCCACCCTAAAAACAAACGAATTTGGACCCTGTGCTTGTAACATTAAGGTTTATTCAATTTATATGAGCATATCAGACTAGTTAGTGTTCGAGGACTCGATGAACAAATAAAATAATAATACAGACACGCAAATTTGTTCTTTAACACGTAACGTTAAGGTAAACCCACCCAACATTGTCGGAGCCACCAGCATTATGTATCATTTTGTTATGCTATTTTAATCATTATCTCGTTGACATTAAAGTTGAAAAGCTTTTAAGTCACACTACATAATTACAACCCAATCTTTAATTTCGCACGTTTCTAACAAGTTCTTGTGGCTTAGCGGTTTGATGCTGGATTGGCGACGAACAACATGTCGGTTCAAAAACACAGTCCACCTATTATCAGTTCCTTTTTTAATAAATAAAAACACACATGATAATAAAAAAACTACATAAAACAGAAAATAAAAAATTCTAAAGAGACGTTGTTTTTGCAATATAGTAAGACAAGGTAAAATATGTTTGCGCGTAGTCACTGCATACCCTTAGGTTTTATAATGAATACGAATATTTATTTTTCAACTACCCACTTATTACAAATTATGCGAAAATATTACCATTTTAGAAAGTTTATATTTGAAGGTTATCCGTCTATAGTTCTTTACAATAAACAAGAAATGGTTTTGTAATAAATTCTAAATTAAAAGCAAAACAATTATTTTGTCGCAGGATTTGATTTCGCAACTTGTTCTTCCCAGTCTTATATTCAGACCACGAGACCAGAATTACTTGAAGATAGTTATTAAAATAAGTTATTACACTAATTATATTATAACAAGTAGTTATAACATTTAACCTAACGCTAACGTTTTAAAGATCAAATTTGCGTGTCTGTATTATTATTGTATTTGTTCATCAAGCCGTCGCTTGTCTGTTAAGCTCATTTAAATTGAATAAACCTTATTGTTAATGTCAGAGGGTCCAAATTCGTTTGTTTTTAGGGTGGGTCAGATAATATTGACAACAGACTGTACAAATCGGTCGGAATTCAGTAAACACAGCGAGGGTCCGGTTATTATAAATCGGTCGGAATCCAGTAAACAAATCGAGCAATAACGACAAACAACGTAACAATGACACTGAACAAAAAACAAGTTTAGCAGCCGATTTTTTTTAAATAATATCTTTTCTTCTTCTTCTAGTTTTTGCGACGTGACGAGAAAGTTGCATTATCCTTTTTTTTTCATTATTTTAATGGTGTTATTTTGAGTAGTATTAGTTTAATTTAGACTGCTAGTTCAAATTTAACTTTTTTTTTTTTAACTCTTTCGTTCCTTTTCGATTTTTGTTATATAAACCATTAAAAATAATTTAGACTTTATCAAAATGAATTTTCAATCGCGGCGCTACTTAAGATGTAACCATATTAAGTATCTAATTGCAATGTAAACGCCAAACGGTCAAACGAACTGCAATCAAAACAGCACCCAACCGCCAGCACAATAGGGTTCAGTCTACCTCCAGATAAAAGCTACATTAGGGTCGTCTTCTATGATCTGGTCGAGGGCCGGGAGGTCGATGCGTGCGATGCAGCAGATCTCGTCGGCGCAGTGGCGGCCGGTGAAGAGGCGGCGGATCCCCAGGATGGGGTCCACGCGGTTGTTGAAGCCGTTAGAGCGCGGTGGGCTGCGTAGGAACACTGGGTATCTGAGGAGTTGTGATGTTATATCAAATTATTTCTTCAATAGCGTATTTGAAAGGCTTTATATTTAATTAAAAAAAAAACAACGCAGGAAAAGATCCAATTAGTTTAAAAATTATCTCAAAAACTAAGTTGTAAGTGTTTTAGGCTCCCGCTAACAGGAGCGACGCGACACGGGTAATTGTTATACCGTGAAGTTTTTTTAGAAATTATTTTATTAGTTGCGTCGCGCTTGTTTGCGGTAGTCTTTAAAGTCTATGCTGGACGCCATTCAGTACTATGACCGTCTTGCGAAACACTGAAAGAAGATCAACTTCTGAAGTGTGTAACTTCTCCATGTTTCCACCGATTTTATTTTTTACTTTCATCATCATCTGCCTAGCCTTTTTCCAACTACGTGGGGGTCGGCTTCCAGTCTAACCTGATGCAGCTGAATACCAGTATTTTATATGGAGCGACTGCCTATCTGACCCCCACAACCCAGTAATTGGGTGACACGATACCCCTTGGTAAGACTGGTTGTCAGACTTTCGGGCTTCTGACGACCCGTAACGACTGTCAAAGATCCACGAATGACAGCCGGGACCAACGGCTTAACGTGCTCTCCGAGGCACGGAGGAGTCTCGGTACGTAAAGATGGTCACTCATCCATAGACCAACCCCGGCAAGCATAGCTTAACCTGACGGATCGACCCGTGCGGCAGTTATTACTTAGCCACGAGCTCCTCCTCCTATTTTTTACTTTACAAATCGTATTTTTTCTGTACATCTTCTTAAATCTTTAAAATAAGTATCAATTCATGTTTATTTTTGATAGTAGTCAAATACCCTATTCACCTTCATCATTCAACCGTCCACTGTTGGATAAAGGCCTCCTCATTGATGGCAAAAATACAATAACAAATCAATTAATTATTAAATGTCTTTCTAATTTCATGTTGTCTTTTTAATTCGTCTAATTTACTTTATTTTCTATTTTATTTTAAAAGTAATGCAAAGTACAACTTGGGAGCATCCTTTGTCCAGCAGTGGACTGTGATAGGTTAGTTGGTTGGGAGGAAACCATCATGTATTATTTTACCGATCGATAGTGTTCCTTATAAGTATCAGGGTCCAATTCTGCATCATTCGGAAACGTCATGTGGAAAAACAGCACCCTTCCATCTTGAAAACTGACCATCTTAGGACAATGAGCTAAAAATCTTACTTTTTAAGACATTTGATGAGTCCATGCAGCTGGGCATAGACTACCAGACGTCGGATATCAAAGGTGGGTCCCGGCGAGGTGGAGAACCGCTCACACACAGTCCGCAGAGTTGTGCCTTGCTGCAGAGCGCATAGTATCTCAAGGACTTCAGAGATCGTTGGCTGTGGCAGAAATAAGTTATCTATCAGAGATTAGATAATTTGTTTCGCGTAAAATATTGTTTAGTATAGTTTTAGCACAACCATTAATATTTTGTTATATTTAATGATAAAAAAAAAGGATCTTGGACATTACTGACGGAAAACATCGTGAAGAAACTTTGACTCATAGTTAAAATTCCCGTCTTAAGGGCCTACCGCCCATTTGCCTTTGTCTCTGTCTTTTTCTTTACGTGTGAAGAGTAAAGAAAATAACCAAACTTTTGTACTTTTTCAATGCTTTTCGTTGTTTTTTTCATCATATTGCTCATATTACTCATCATAATCCATCACTGAATGCAGGTTGACATTAGACATTTTAAGGTATATTTTAACTATAATTATAATTGTTAGTGAAGGTATAAACTGCTTTTAAAGACAATTAAGAGGTGTGTTTGAAGATTTTTTTGAAGCATTAATGTATGTTTAATTATGATTTGAGTTCCATCACTGTATTAAAATAAGACTTGAAAATATCATTTTTTTTTTGGTCAAAATTATTTACGGTTTAAGAGATATAATGCTTTAAAAAACCCCGTTTTCAGAATGCTGCGCCGTAAGCAAGCATGGTGACCGTGCTCGTGCCTTCTCTGTATGAGAAGAGCCTTGTGCCCTGCAGTGGGACAGTAATAGCTGGCTGGCTGGTATTATGCATGCCCTACCTTTTCCTTAGAATCGGTCCCTTTTCCAAGAAAGGTGAGGCAGGACTTCTGCAGCTCGGGGTCACTGAACAAGCGGCTGAGGCTGGGCGTTGCGCGGTACATGTTGCTAAACTTCATCACTGGGAGAAGAGTTACCTGGCAATCCAAGAAATATACGTAAAAAGTGTAAAAATGATGTTAAGTGATGTGTAAAAAAATCATAACTCGGAAGGAATAAATGATATTTAGGTACCACAATTTATTATTTATTGGGGTCATATTTATTTCCAACAGCAGAAAAAAGTCCTGTAAATTTATAATTATGTTACTTGAGTATGACTTGGATTTGATTACGCTTTCCGTAAGCAGGAGATCATTCCTAATCATTTTTTTCGTAGACTAAACATATAATGAACCTTGCGTTTAGCCACCGCCTTTAGTTGATGTACCAAATACAGCAGCCACTGGTTCGGATGAGCCCCACCAACAATAAATCCCTGCTTCCCTTTGTTATCCCAAACATTTGTTATATAAATGTTTTATACTTGAGGGTAGTAGAACCTACCACGCCGTAGTAGACCAAGTTCTGGATGCAGGACTTAACGAGGGTCTTCTCTACGTTGGTGTCGGCGGCGATCTTCGACACGTGGTTGTAGCCGTCGATGTATGGGAGAAGCTGGAATTATTGGCAAAGTCAAATTATTTTATTTACACACTTAACTATTACACACACTTATGAAACATCAGAAGCTAGTTGCACGGTTCCAATTTGTCGTTTCCTATGGACAAGAGCCGGCAAGAAACTCCACGGTTACTCTTATAAAGATACTTAGTTTTTAAAATGATTTCAAATTACACTGTTAATAGGTAAGGGACAGGTAATTAAATTATGAGCCAAAAGTGTTTACCTATACAATTATTTGAATCATTTCATTTGTGCCACCAAGCCACTGGTGGACCAAAGTGGAATGCTAAAAATTTTACAGTGGAATCTGCCCCACTATTCGATTTGGTTTCGCAGATTCCACTAGTCTAAAATCTTGATGGATTCTGCCCCACTAGGGTTGGCACGTTAGAATGTTTGTAGGTAGGGAAAGAAATGTAAATCTAAATACTATTTAGGTATGTCATGTACTAAGTCTAACATTACCAGACCTAGTTTCTTTTTCCTTAGATTTACATTTCTTTCTTTTCCTAACAAATATAAAATACGAGCATACCTAGCCGCCCCATCGGTGGGGCGGCTTGGTGGGACAAAGTCGAACCGTTCAATTATTTCACCGAAAAATCCTGAATAAAAGACTGAATTAATTATTTTATTCCTTTTATATGTAATGTTTTAAATATCATGTTTTATTCAGTTACTACTCGAGACACACTAAGCTGGTATAAATTTCTCAGTAGCAACCCAGTCTGGATTTGTGTCCGGTTCATGGCAATAGAATCGCCCCTATTACATGGGACTTAAACATAACTGGCGATATGTGGGTGTACCCTACTATAGATACACCTCTGCTCGCCCCTTCGAGGATTACAGGCGTGATGTTATGTTATTGCAAACTCAGGACATAGTATAAAATTATCTCACGTTGCTTCAACATTTTTTATCCAACGCATCGCTACACATCGCCTTCTATCCGACAAACATCAAAAAGATAAGTGACAACGCAAAATTAAACGGCGATTTCAACCGAAATAATTTTCATGAGCTACCTAATATTCTAAGGTGCGCCCTATTACATAGGACTAACAACATAACCGTGTAAGTCGAAGGCTAATTTTTACCTATACTTATAATAATTATATTGTATACAAAAGCTGTTGGTAAAACTTTTTATATAAATAAAATATAACACACCCCAATAATAGGTAGACCTCTGCCTAACCCTTCGGAGAATACAGGCGTAATGCTATGTGTTGAGTAATATAAGGTAAGGTTGAGTGTCGGCTACATCCTTGGGGAAACTAACCTGTCTAGTGGTTAAATCCCAGTCAGCTTCCATGTCAATCTCGAAAGGCTCTTCATCATCGATGTCCAGGTGTTCTTGGCTCTGGGTGGTCTCGGAGCCTTCGGGGGGTGCAGTCTGCCTTGGGCGGCCAGGTCTGGGCAGGCCTACGGACGCGATGAGCACCGGAACATGGTGGTCGAAGACAGGTGGTGGGTCTTTGCGAACCTCCAGCACTTTCAGGTGCATCACGGTGTCCCCCTCTGTTGGGTTAGGAACTTGTTAATTTTGCGTTGCTTTCTCGTTGAAAAAGTACGCAGTCAGCGCTAGCAACTGTTTTTGACTTGCATGCCCATTTGTACAACTATAAATTGAGGGTGTACCATACAGCTGCTCTCTAATGTCTGTTCTTCCAAAAGTATGTGATGAAAGTGTTAGTGTGTGTCTGCCCAGCCCTTCGAGGAATACTGGCGTGATGTTATGTTACCTATATTATTTGTACCCACAACGTACCGTGTAAGTACAGAAAACAAGCAACAATGCTAAAAAAGGTTTAGTTCCCGAGTTTAGGCACTAATTAATAAATTTGTCATAATATTGTTAATGATGGTCATCAATGACGACTAAGCTGTTTTTAACAAAAAATAAAAAATGTAACCTCGAAAATCCTAACTAATATATAATTTCCGACATGCACGCGGGCGAAGACGCTGGCAGAAGCTAGTATTCTAATAAAGTTACATTCATATTCTGAATATCTTTATTTGCATTCCATTGATGTATTATTATGATGTATTAATGATTACAATGATTACCATTCTGTAAATACCTACATATCTGTTATACCTAGTTGCGAATGATATTTTGATCAAGACACTGACCTACAAATTGCAAAAAACGTCAGAAAAATTGAATTTTGCGGCTACAGCTGCGAATTCACATACAATATTAATACCATGACGGTCACAGGAAAAAAAAAACTTAAAATTAGGTAGAATTAACTAACAATGTTTAAATATGATCAGATCAGTCTGATAAAGGATATAATAATGATCTTATTTTTATTGTTAACTTACCCTATTTCTATAACACGTTGTATACCTATGTACTTATGCTGGTAATCATACCAAAACACCGAAGCACCTCTTTACAACCTAATGATAATTTTACACAAATATTTGCACCTATCGTAGGAAAACTTATTTAAAACGTATGTACCTAATTATTAATGTACGTTAACATAAACATGATTATTTAATTAGTAGGTACATGTTTGTCACGCAATTCAGAACATTTTTTTGCGCCGTTAGCGATGTGTATGACTGTCGTAATAAATAAATACATAATTATTTCTACTGATTATAAGTCAATTCGTCTCCAATTAAAGCGGTCGACGACTGCAATTGATTCTTATTTCTGAATCAAAACAATAAATCAGACGCAAAACAATAAGAATCAATCAAATAAACAATGATGTTTGTTAACTCTGTTGCGTAAGTAGGTACGTTGATGTGCGTAATGATAAAATAACAAGATGCAACTAGCTCTTAATCAATGCCTATAAAACTTCGCTTCGCAATCTTTAAAACATAAACAATAATACCCTCTCATTAGCAAGCTATTTAACTCTATTGCGGAAAATGTCTCGAAACATACTTTCGAGAATAAAATTTCTCTATAAATTGGTCAAATTCACTAATAATCAATAGGTACTATTTCCCCATGGAATTCAGAAAGGTCAATTCCCCAAATACTTTATTAAATCCACAAGTAAATTAATCAAAATCCTCAATACGGCTCATAATATTCATTAACATTCGCTTTGCGCAAACTTGCTGCGTCCGTGAGAAGCCAACCAAAGTAACATGCAACACGATTGCATCCGATGATCGTCCCTCTCCAAACAAAATTGCTAAGCCACAATACAATACACTAAGCCAATTGAAAATCATGACTTTTTCTACACACATCCTAAGGCGCAGGAAATACACAACAGGCGAGGCGCGGGCGAGGCGACGGAGCAGCGCGGGCGTTCTTTGTATGTTCCGCGCCACGTCGTTCCTATACATTTTGTATAAAATATAAAACGGGCGACGCAACGCCCGCGCCACACCGTCGCCACGCCCGCGCCACTCGCCATTTGTGTATGTCCCCCGCCTAAAGATAGAAAATGAACAAATAAAACATCGTTCGTAATTAAAAGCACAGCTACCCCGGGAAGCAAACATAATTAGGTACTTACATGCAAAACGATTGCATCCGATAATCGTCTCTCTCCAAACTAAACTACTAATCCCTTTAAAAAAATCTTAACTAAATATATAAAGATAGCAAATGACCAATTATAACATCGTTCATAATTAAAAGCACAGCTACCCCAAGACGCCAACCTAATAGTTACTTACAAAACGATTGCATCCAAAGATCGTCCCTATCCAAACAAAATTACTAAGCCTCATTTAAAAAATCTTGACTATTCTTACCTGTGCGTATCTCAAATATAGCTAAATGAAGAAATAAAACATCGTTTGGAATTTAAAGCACAGCTTCCCGAGCGGCTACTTCCGCAACAGTTCGCATCAACCTACCAACCCGCCACCCCATACGCAAAATCAATCAGATCTGTCTAGACATCACGATATCAAAGCATCGAATGTTTCGCACTGTCGCATTTATAACATGAGAATAACTACAGATGAACTGCAGACAACCTCACGCCCGGCGCCCTAACCATCCCTCACCCCAAAATGATTACCTTCCCGTTTTATTTTTAAGAGTACCAATTTCAGAGCTGGGTATATTCGGTCCCCCCTTTATTGGGCTCTCGCTCGCACTTATTAAATCGATCGACCTATGCAGACCCCCTGTCTGTCTGGCTGGGGTGACTTTGAGGTACGTGGATGCAAACATTTATAGATGTTTGTATTCGCAAATGGCGGACGTAGGGCGCGGCACGGTGCAGCCGGAGGTAGGCACGTGTACTACTTACCGACAAGCGTGGCTTTCCGGTGGGTGTTCAGGTCGTGGAGGAGATGCGCCAGTAAGGTGGGCAGCTTACTCGATCCGCTCGACACGAACCGCGTCTCTTCTTCCATTATAGTCTGTTAAAGTACATTAATGCTATATACGAAACCAAGTAAATTCCATATTCCAAAAATACATAATTTACATACATATTATGGCACGGTTACCAACCCGCACTGGACCCGTACAGTATAACCGTATTATGTATGTAAATTATTTATCAGATCATAATTCATAAGCCACTATTTAATCAAGTCAGCATTCATGTTGCACCTACACCTAGTACTCGCCTAAATGTCCACGTGGTTTCCAATTCATGTCCGGCTATACCGGCGGCGACACACATGCTCGTATACTAACGCCCAACGTTCATGGCTAGCATGATCATTAATCAGCAGATATACTGATTAAGAATAACTACAACAGACTATCAGACTACATTGTTATTATCAATGAACAGACTGCTAAAATGAAGTACTAAATAAAGTCGTGTAAAACTTTAATGAACCACCCCATTTAATCTTAATAATCTTAGCAACTACATAATTGACCCGATATATTCGCAAAACTGAGAATTTTGAAGTTTTTCATATTTCAATAAATCAATTAAAACAAAATAGCCTAAATTTAAATTATCCAATCAAATGGAATTTAAAGTAACATGAGAGATCAATCAGAACAAAATAATCAGTAACTTGGTTAAGTAATAAGAAATTATTGCCTTGGCAATTGGCACGATAACTCCATCAATCTCAAATATAAAATTTGAAAGACCTTAGAATGAAAGAGATGAAATGTTCATCAGTATAAATATGTTTGAAGTAGAGCCTCGGTGAGAATGCAAAACTGGTATAAAATTTGGCTTTGTGGAATGCACCTTAGGGGGTATATTACACTATCATACCTATGAGTCATGGATATAAATAGTAAAACAGACATATGGGTAATTAGTGAGCTTCTTATATATGATAGTGTAAGGATACCCCTAATATGTCTATTTTATAATTGTATTATATCACTGACACATAGATATGAAATGAAATAAATTTATTTGCTTTGAATGCAGATATTTACAATTTGGTGTTAGAATATTATTTACAGGGCCTTGTACATTCTGCCTATTAGGTATTGATCATAGATATGATAGTGTAATATCCCCCTTGCCCGAAAATAGACGAATATTGTAAAATTTGTGAGTTTGTATGTAGGCATAATCTTCAGAACTGCTGATCCGAAAATTCTAACTAAAACTAATTTTATTTTATGTTGAAACAAAAAATTTCACGCGCACGAAGTCGCGGGCAGAGAGAAGCTAGTCTGTATTTATTGTCTGACATTGTTTTGATGCGTAGAGGTGAGCGAAGAAACGCCGAAATAAACTTTAGGGTCAAGGTCCTACCTAAGTCTAGCTTTGTTAATGGAGATAAGTTTTCTTAGTTAATAGAGTTATTAGAAAAAAATGTTATAGAAAAGTGGCTTTGGAAAATAACGCTAATTATTTTAGCAACAAATAGTAAAGTTAGAATACTTTTTAGACTAGTCTCATAATTGGATACCTTGTTGCAAAATCAATTAAATAGTGTCTTAGGCCTGTCACCATTGGCTAGAGAGGCGCCACGGCGTCCTCACCTTCCGCCTGACGCAGGTCCTCACCGGACACGGCTGTTTCGGGAGGTTCCTGTTCGGCATCAGGCGGGAGGAAACGCCCGGGTGTCATCACTGCGTGGATCGCCCGGAGGACACGGTGGAGCATACGATGGAGGTCTGCTCGGCTTGGGCAGAGAACCACCGTGTCCTCGTGGAGGCGATCGGTGGCGAGGATCTCTCGCGTCCGGCCCTGGTCCAGGCCATGGTACGGAGCGAGAGGGCATGGGAGGCCGTCACCTCCTTCTGCGAAGCAGTAATGCTCGCGAAGGAGGAGGCGGATCGCGTGAGGGAGAGGCAAAATTCGCGCCCTCACGCCCCTAGCCGCCGCAGGAGGAGACGCCCTGGGCGTCGGGAATCCATTGCCGATTCCCGGCCACCGTAGGCGCGGGCTTGCGGACGGTGAGCAATGGGTAGCTCGCCGTCCGGTAAGGACCAGGCCCGGGTCGACAGCGCGTTGTGTTCCACGCGCCCCTCAAAGAGATATCAGCAAGTGAAGGGGTCCGATGAGACCATTGCCTGCCGGGGTTGCGGGAAAGTCCGAAAGGGATACCGTGGCCCCCTGGCATTGCACAGGCAACAGAAGGAACACGGGTGGGTTTTAGTCAGTAAGTCTGACACGAGAGCGGGAGAAGTAACTTGATGATTTCCCACCCAAAAAAAAAAAAAAGGCCTGTCACTATAGACACGGAAATCGCGTTAGGGCGCAAAACATTGCACAGTACTGATTTTTTGGGATATTGTTAGGATAAATACCAATATTGTAAAACGAAGTTTGCAGCTTCGAAAGACCTTTCAAGAAGTCAACGAGGTCTGGCTGTTTTGAAAGGACGCCTAATATGTTAACATGAACATCTCTATCATGATATGGTTGACAGTTCAAAATTTACAGTTATAGTGAGGCACCCTTCATCTCCCATGACTTTCCTCGTAGAATGAGAATTTTTACCGATAAGATATGCTCGGAAGACGGCTAAAACCGAACTGAATTTGGAACTTTTTTGGAGAAATGGCCAATGTTTGAGGTGCGGTATCTTGGGTATTCGCGTGCTTGCGTGTTCAAATAGTAGCAAATTTTGTATACATAAAAATGTTTAGGGTCAGTTTTACGTAGGATGTGCACCTTTTAGAAGTAATAAGTCAAAAAGTCCGAAAATTTCAATGTTTTTTGAGCACAACACACTGAGCACAGATTTGGAGATTTCAAAACTGCAAACTTGGTTTTACACTACCGGTATCTAACTTAATAACATCCCAAGAAATCAGTGTAGTTCCATTTTTGTGGCCTACATTGTAAATGACTATAAATCTATATTGAATACTTTTGTCAATGTACATTATATATACCATTTGGATTGTATGTCCATACCCACTTGGGCTAATTGGTGTTCCTATGAACACATGTCTGCTGTCCGCAATGGCCCTATCAATATCTGTAAGTATCGTAAAACATGCCTAATAAAGGGATGCCAAGTCTGTTTGCCTATTAAGATACTTACTGCAATTTTCACACATAACTATGGGAAATTTAGTATGATGAAGTGACAAGACTGATTTATATAAGAATATTTTTACCCTCTTTGAAAACGAAAATATGAAGACTACTAGAAGATACTGTTTCTTTACTTAGACCCTTATGTTTTGCTGTGACAGATATTATA
This sequence comes from Xanthia togata, assembly GCA_963853775.1. Taxonomy (NCBI): domain Eukaryota; kingdom Metazoa; phylum Arthropoda; class Insecta; order Lepidoptera; family Noctuidae; genus Xanthia; species Xanthia togata. Next base: position 2,221,370 of record OY970790.1, read on the forward strand.
AGATATATAGTAAAATGTTTGAAAAAAAAACTGAATACGAAGTACTTGTTGATCTCGCTGGCACTTGTTGATCTCGCTGGCACCTTCCTGTTGTGTTAAAACAGAACCTGTGTTCCAAAAGACATCTGACTGAACATACCTACAGAAATGGGACCTGTTTGAAAAAAATGTGAAGATCAAGTACCTACTTAGTTGTCTATTATGCTGGCCTACTTATTGACATGAGAAATCTATAATGTGACTTAGTAATAAATTACTGACCAGATGTTCTCCGAGTTTCTTCACAACAGGCTCATACTGCACTGTCTTAGACCAGCTGTCACACACGAAGCAAAGGTTGAATAAGTAGACATTTCTCTCATATCTGGGGTTGTCAATCCGTATTGGGTAGCCTACAATCTTGTGACCAAGGGCATTTCTGAAAAATTATATAGAATTAGTATTTGTTGTAATGTTTTAAAATGTTTAATGTTTTTTTTTTTTTTTTTTTTTTTTTAAACTGTACAAAACTATTGATTTTTTTTAATATTTTTAAGTCAGCAATTAGTTTTAAAATAAATAGATAAAGCACTTCATATTCCACCCATTCAATAATACTTAAAAAAATTATCTCTAAATAATATTAAAATACATAATCAAATAACACTAGAGATTTCATCAGAATTTAATTAAACCACTGATTGAATTAAAAAATAACAAAGTAACATATTACAGAAATGTGCTATAATTACTTACATAGTCATTGTACATTTCTGAATTTGTGGTTTTGGAATGATGTATGCACTGATGGAATCAAAAACTTCCTTGGAAATGTAGTCTTCAGGAAACTATGAGCAAAACAGACAGAACAATTTTATTGAGTGGGACATGTTAACTGCATGCTGGCTGAGAGCAGTATGAACAGACAGGGGAGGAGCCAACCAGTGTGCAAGCTTCATCCCAACTTCGTTTGTACTGGCCGCTGTCTAGACGGGAGCCCGACACGCGTATACACAAGTACTATAGTACGGTCTAGACGCTAGACGCACTACATAAGTACAGGTGCAGGTACACAGCCATTAGATCAATAATCCACAGATCATCATATACTATCTATGCATGTAACATCTATATGTGCATATCTTGCACTACTTATGCGCAGTCATCAAATACGACCCGTACAGAGAAAATTGCACATTATAGACAGAAAAAAACGCAATTTGACCTTACAATAATAGTGAGTCATACCTGACACGAAATTTTGGGGCCCGCCACTGGATGGAACTCGCCGAGGAATATGCACCTGATAGGCCCCTCTCGTCCACAACCCTCGTAGTAACGCGTCTCCATCATTTTAGTGGTGGTCATCAAGCTTATTTTGCTGTTTTTGCCGTCCTCATACTCTAACTGGCTCAATACGTTCGGACGACGTTCCACTTGCATTTGATAACGCTTAACGGCGTATCATAATATAAAAACAATAATAAGAAAAATAACACAAATAAAGTTTAAATTAAACAAATAACACTTTTAATAATACGTGAACGTGTGGACATTTTTGACGTTCTGTTTGATTGAATTGTTGAACGACAGAACGAAAATAGGAATGAAATGAATGACCGATTTCCTTATATTTCACAGTGCTACAGATGAGATAAAGATCAAGATTTGACCACTGTTCAAACCATTTTTACTAAATTATCAAGACCCACGTCGGATAAAATTACAATTATGTGTAGCACGTACAAATTACTTGTCGAGTGATATGTTTACGTTAATGAAGGAGTTTTGAAATTTTGGCAACGGTGCTGCCACCTTTTGCCAATCTGAAAACTTTCGTTTTTAGAGTTCGCAAAATGTGGCACTAACGCGACCTGATCCACCTAGTTGGTTGTGGTTGTGGCCAGATGGCGTTGTGTACGTGAGAGAAGGTACCTAGTCGTTTTCTGAATTTCTGATTAAAACATTACACTCCTTTGGGCAGTCGTGTAAAAATGTAAACAAACATACCGCTTATCCTAAGAGTTGGCAACGTCGCAAGTAGCTGTCAAATATTTTGGCAATATTAGTGTATGGAAATACGAAATGTGGCTAACTAGTGAATTAAAATATTGTTTATGAAATAACGTTACAACATCAATTTCAGTGTTTTATTGCAATTAATAATTATTCTAGTTCGCTTAGCCACATTTAAATTTACATAAAGTATATTGCCAAATTAATCGAAATGAAAAAAAATCGCCGCGTTTTATTACCTACATCCGTGCGGACGTGGGCTAAACGCTCTTAATTTGATTGAAAATGTACTTACAGATACATTTTCAATCAAAGACAAAAATACATTTTTAGATAATAACGGCAGGTTTGCTGTTTTTCCACGGACACGTAGGTACTGCGGCAAGTGAAAAATAACTTAAATTTCGGAAGTCGGTGGCAAATAATGAAAATACAAAACAAATGACTCCGAATTCCGAGATTTATTTTCTTATTTTTCACTTTGTAGTGTTTTTTTTTTACCACTGCTCTCAATACGGTGAAGGAAAACATCATCAGGAAACCCATGCCCTAGAACCAAAAATTCGAAGACATGTGACAACTACCAACCCGCACTGGGCCCGCGTGGTGTTGCAGCCCACTCCCTCTCGAAGAGAGAAGGCCTGTGTTTCAGCAATGGTAACATTACAGGCTGATTATGCTTACCTAGGCTATATATTTTACTCAGGCTATATATTTTACTTAGGCTATAATATATTTTACTTAGGCTATATATTTTACTTAGGCTTTAAATTTTACTAGCTTTTTCCCGCGGCTTAGCTCGCGTGGTAGTCGGAAATTATCTCATGGAAACGTATTACCGGGATAAAAAGTATCCTATAGTGTTAATCCAGGTTATAAAATATCTGTCTGCCTCATCCAAATCCTATTAATGGCATAACATATCTCATGATTGAATACTATCGTGAATTCATGTAAGGCTAGGTAGTACTTTCTATTCGATTTTTCATACAAACAAAATCCCCCCTTTTTACCTCGTTAAAAGTCGAATTTCCAAAAACCCCTACTCGTACATTAATTATTATGTATGGAAGCTGTGTGCAGTAGTTTCGGCTGTACTTTGATTTCGGAGGACGGGGGGGGGGGGGCACCTTGGCACCTTTGGCGCTGGCAATTGTGTGTAATAATAAGAGCGAGCTCAACAACTTCAGCACCCCCAAATTTAGCTAAATTATAACAGCCGGAAGTTAAGCTACACGTGCCGCGGTCGGTTCGTGGATGGGTGACTATCTATTCCAAATTGATACCCCTCCGTGCCTGGAAAAGCACGTCCCGGGTGTCTTCCGTAGATCTACCGCTACGCTTCTACTAGAAGCTGACCGCAACAGTTGGAAAAAGGCTTGGTTTTTTTATGTTATTATAGTTTTGCTGTTAACTTGAAGTCTAAGCATTTTTTTGCAACCCATTTATTGATGCAATTCATCGGTTATCCTATGCACTTGAATATTGATTCAGGTGAATTAGTAGGTACTAGTAGGTAGGTACCTACTACTATATACACGCTGTGTGGTGAAATTTCAATACATGTCTACATTCGAGGAGCAGTCGGCAGCACTGCCTTCTTGCTGACTATAGCGGATATATTCAGCACTCGATAGTTCAAGCTGATACCAGAGAAGAGACAGGTTTTCAGGCCCTTGATCGAAGTTTCAGGGATTTGACTGTTCGTCTTTTGACTTTCGTTTTGTCGCGAAACGTTTTTTCGATGTGAAAACAGTGGCTATTTTATACGTTATAATGTCAAATCTATTATCCCCATTTTGCAGCAACCCTCGAAAAAAATATCAGCCATTTTGATTCGTACTGCGCTGCGCCTGTCATAATCGGCGCACACATTGATGCAGACGACGGATGCGCAAGAGAGCTCTCACAGTATTCAATTATTGTCGGTACCTACAGTAGCGTCATTGAACCGATACCTACTTGTCCCTTAATGTGCTACTCGAAGCTCAGTTGTTGTTAATGGCTCCTCATTACCATTACGCTAGTCTAGGCTGAACGGTTAGCAGTCAATCTTGCATAGAATTGCAAAGCTTCTGAAGTCGGCAATAGAAAGTGACTCTGTTTATGTGATGAACTGAATTTAAGTAAAGTAAAAAATAAAAATCTTAGGCGTGTTTCATAAAATAGTGTGGTAGATGTGCGCAGGGTTAAAGCTGTATTTTACCGAGGATGACCCAACTTGACACTCGGTCGGTAGAACTAGAACCGATTGAGGAGTCCCAACGGATAGGCAGGTGAGTATCTCACTCAATTTCTGCCGATCTATTCTGTAACCATCTCACCGTGAAAACTTAGGTGAAGTGAGCTGTCATTCCACCTGCTGCTAGGGACTGACAGCACACTCACAGCTCACTTCACCTAAGTTTTCACGGTGAGATGGTTACAGAATAGCACTGCTGGTCTACCAATTGGATGTGCAGTTGAATCGTCTGAATAAAGCCGTCTTTATAAAGATTGGTTTAGTTATGATCTCTATTATCTTTTGACGTATCGACTCATTCCCTTTTTATATGTATTTTAAATAAGCTTCGACCGGGATTCGGCCACTTCGACAGCGTTAGCGTTCGCCTCGGAAAGGTCTCCCATAGCAGGTGTTTTGGCTCAGAGAGCACGACAAGAGGTGAGGTATCGTTTGTGAGGTGGCTCCACAGTCACACTGTGGCTCATCGGAGTACCCCTCTCCCCACGCTGCAGCGGCCCGCAGGAATCTAATCGGTCTTTTAACCGACTAAGAAGCCAGTTCCTAATTGTCGATTATGAGACCGATTAGATTCCTAGGTGGCCCATGAGATTTAGGCAGCCTCACTACGCTTCACGGTGATCTACAACCACCTTTTCATAACACCTTTTTCGAAGAAAAAGTAGGTTGGGGACAGTTTGCTACCGTTTTGTTTATTATATATATTTCGCAATAGAAACGTCGGTCGTTTATCTATTTGACACGATTCATCACCACCGCCATCCACCCGACTTCCACCTTCGTCCTTAACTCCACGCTCCTGTGCCTGTCCCATCCTGGTTCGATCTGCGATAGCAGCAATGTTAGCTCTCTATCTCAGCTCAGAATATAGGTACCAACTACCTATATTCTGAGCTGAGATTAGCAATGTCACTTTGTCTATTTTCTGCATAGGCAATTGCTGTATAGTGGATATGCATTGCCCACACCACAACCCTACTACCTGCTGCTCAGTGCGATAGGATAGACTGAAACTAGAGCCAAGCACGCACGTGAATGAAAGAGTAGGTCTGTACACTTTCATACACGTGCGTGCTGAACGATGAAAAATATGAATGTGTCTAAGTTTCAGAATTAGACTTCAGTTTTACTAAGATATACCTGATAAAAACTATATACAATATTACATTAGATATTTATAAAAAAAATAGCTAAGTATCTAACTGTGAAGCCATATTTATCATGAAACCTCTGGCAAGCCCGCTTCAGCGGATCGTCAGGGACGGAAAACAGTGGGCCTGTGGGCGGATGCATTAAGAATAATTAAGACATAGTTTTGTATAACGATGTGTGGTGGATTGACCTAGCAGCCAGGTGACAGCGGCAGAGACTGCCCGTGAACCAGGAAGTATGCCCAAGGTCAAAGTGAGGCATGCGCGGTCGACACCCCTGAACATCGACACAACTTTGTCACGTGGCGCAGTATTGTCCGCTAACTAAATAACATGATTGTGTGGCAACAGAAAAGTTTTTTTTGTGAAGTACTTAAAACAAAACATAAAAATTAGAGTTCGGTGGGCTTCCCGAATTCTAAGCTAATTGTTGTTGTTTGCAAGTGTTTTTGTTTCCCCCTATGAATATCGTCGCAAACTTGGCATAGCAAGGCGCAGTGAGGAAATTGTAACTATTATTGTATTTTGAATATAAATTGTGAACAGTAGACCAGTTTATAAAAGTATGAGATTACTTACTTTGTTTCGAAAAATGTGAACTTGACTTCCCCGCGTGCAAGGTTGCATCGTGCCTACTAAGACCTACCTAAAAAGCCTAAAGAGATTTCCACGAAAATAGGTATATACTCGCAAATGAGGGAACAGACTGGTTTGGTTTCCAAGTTAGTACATTATTTATCAGTATGCTTCATAAACATTCCTAGTGAAATCTACCAGAATGGCTAGATAAACCCATTCCAGAGACCGGTGACCGAGTTTTGACAAAATTAAACAGTTCAATAGTGCATATTAATAATGAGACAATTAATGAATAAATAACAATGATGAGCAGATCGGTGTTAAGTGAGGCTACCAGTTCCTCTACAAGTGAAGAAGACGATTTATACACGTAAGTATTTATTTCAATATTATTAGGCGTAAGAACTACCTTAAAAACAACTGATTTAAACACATTTAATTAGGTGAATATAAATGTAGTTAAAATAATCAGATAGAAAATCGATACAATCAGCTGTAAGCGTGGGTAGGCGGCTGTAACATTGGCCTTGGGCGTGTCCTTGAGTTCCGCCTTGTCTGTGCTACGCTGGTACCTATTACAGCGTAAAACGATACTTCCGTAAACATTATTGTAGTATGCCAGTAACTATATGCATTATGCTCTATAACTGGGGTTCTATGAAGCCGCCTAGCGATGATAAACTATAAAGAATTTCAGCACTATATTCATGAAACATCCGTATCCGGAAAATCAATGTTGCCCTTGAAAAACGATGAAACTGGTGGACGGATATTATACGTTCGTTGAAAAGAATGCTCGTAACAAAACAATCCTAACGATTATTACACCCTGCAATATGTGGCTACCTATAGTTTTCTGAACTGTTATTGTAGAAGGTTGGAAGATAGTCAATGATACTGCTGCGATGTAAGGTCAAAATAAATGTATTTAACGGACCAAAGGCTATAATATAAAGGAGCGAGGGAGCACACGCGATGACCGCTAATCGAGTACTAATTGCTTAATTGATATTCATCAATGAAGTTAGGTAAAATGCTTAGTCGTAGTGTATGGTTTCACCGTACAGTTATACATTAATAAGATACTTTTGCGAATTCATAATAAAATTATGCTCACGCTGATAAAAATGCTTGCTTCTCCTGAGACTCGCGTTTGTGCAGCTGTGAGCTTCATTCCCGCATTTTTACAGCATACTTTGGATTATATTGTTATGTAGTGAGACTTACCAATTTATTGTCCGTTCGACGTATGGGTGCTTTCAGTCAGTAATTATAGTAAATTATGCTTTACTGTGAAGATCTTACCTACCTAATGGCATCCGATTCAAAGACGAAGAATACGTTTGAAAAGTTTAGTGTAATGGTAGTACTTATGATGCCCCCTTCTCACTGCAACCTAGTTACTGGGTATTACGATACCCCTATCGTATTCGATATTACCCAGTAACTGGGTTGTGGAGGTCGGATAGGCAATTGCTCCACGTAAAATACTAGTATTCAGCTGCATCCGGTTAGACTTAAAGCCGACCCCAACATAAGTAGTTGGTAAAAGGTTAGGATGATATATGTAAGTACTAAAGAAAACCTTAAAAAAAATCGGTAAATTAGTTGCAATCAAATCAGGCTGAAGGTGGAAGCGAGCTTCACCCGGAATCTTCAACCACAGAGGAACTGGCTATCTTACCTCTAACTGCCGAAACACAAAAATTCTGGTAATATTGTTGTTGTGGCGATAGACTTAGCACAAACCCTACTACTAACCAAACCCAGCAGAAAATTTTGCCCCCACACTGGGACTAGAACCCGGGACCTCTGGGTCTGCGACATGTGGTCTAACCACTAGAGCACAGAGGCGGTTGAATCTCGATTGATCGAGCCGTGCGGTTTTTATTACTTAGTCCTTTCTGAAAAATCAAGTACCTACATAAACCGGATTATTATACCTACAAGTGCCTAGATCAGTTTGGACTTATTCTTTCGAGGCAGACAATCATGGTTCAGCAGAACCCTACGTATCAGAACATAATTATTGTACATACATCAAGTCGTTTTCGTATTTTCACTTCTTTATTCCTAGTTTCGGGCAAATTTGTAAATATAATAGCACCCCGCTCGCCGTCGTCGGTCGGGGCGGACAATGCATAAGCGATTTTTGTCAATTTGTTTTACAATTCAAATGGTAAAACTCGGCGACTGGCCATCGTCTGCTAGTGTCCGATAAAAAAGAACGAATAAAAAGTCCGGTATCGTCCTTGATAGTACCTCCCAATAACCTAGTGGCCGTGTTTATGTAACGAAACTACTTCTATGAGACAAGTGGGTTGCTAGCCAAGGCGAGCTGTGCGGGGATCGGGACGCGACGGACACATCACCTGTACGTTTTGTTAAATAACCACGTATGGATGCGACAAAAGTTGTAGTCTGTGTCTGGAATATCTTGGGAAGAATTTAGCTTCACTATTAGGAGAAAAGACAAAAAAATAGGTTAAAGGGCCTTGTGTCGCCATAGGCAATGATCCAGTGCAAAAATATTATCAACGACGTCATCCCGTCTCAGTTCCAACATGCCGTATGTGTTCACCGTTTTTCGCCATTTCCTTCACCTTGAAACCATAATTATATTCGATGTTTTCATTTGCAGATTCAAGGAGGAGCCTTGTTCCCCAGTAGCAGGTAAGAAAACCTTTTTTTCGTTGCGTTATTTTTAGACGCGTTTTTTTTTATTTTCATCCTGTGTTTGTTCGATTATTTCCATGATGCTATGCAAATTACTTACATTGGTATTTTCCTTGCATCCGGTATAAGTAAGTAGGTACCTAATGTGGCCAAAGCGGACATGCGTTTTTTGATGGAATTGTACATTTTCATTGTTTTCAGGACCTAAGTATTGGCGTAGCGTATCCTTATCCTAATCTATACATATTATAAATTAAATTCGCTTTTCGTATTTATGTCTGGCCGCGTCGTTCTTCAAAATAGTGCAACGAATTTTGTTGCAGTTTTCACCATCATTTAGAGAAGTAATTCCAGAAGGATTATGTATATAATACATTAATAATTAAACTTACATTTAATAAAGAACCCTCGATGTTTTGTCAAGTCGTAAAAGCTTTGTGAAGCAGGGGCGGGTCACTAGTTAGGTATGAATTATTAAGTAAACCAACTAAAGTGCTCATATACACAAGCAGAGCGTTGTCGACGGCTGCAGTTGCGGCTGTCGTCGACGCGTCTACGGCTGCCCTCGACCAGTGTCGACGGCTGCAGTTGGACGTGCCGTCGGCTGTCGTCGACGCGTCTACGGCTGTCCTCGACCAGTGTCGACGGCTGCAGTTGGACGTGCCGTCGGCTGTCGTCGACGCGTCTACGGCTGCCCTCGACCAGTGTCGACTGCAGTTGCCGCTGCCGTTGGCACCGTGCCGCTCGTGTATATGTGCGGTATGCACATATAGGTACACGGGCGGCGATTAAAGGAATGTTAAACAAGATAAGATTGTATAACTTTCTTCGGTCAGCTAGGACTACTTGCTTCGACCGATTATTTAAATTAACATTAAAAGCTCCCCATTTTCTTATAAAAGAGCCTTAATGATAAGAGCAAAGGCAGATCGAAAAGCGTTGTCATGATGACTCCTGCAAAAATCTTCATACGCTTTGTAATTTTCAGTTATTGTCAAATATGTACTAAAGGTACATAAATAAGGCTAAGGAAAATTTTACATCTTCGATGATATTACCGACTTGAAAGACACACACGGTACAGTAAAAGAATAAATATGTTAAGCATCTGAAGGTTAATTTATACGTGCACCCAGTGCACCTTTTTACCGACTTCATGTTTATCAACATTTTGAATGAAAATAACAGTTTGATAAGGTGACATGCGCCCGCTATGTGGGAAAGGAATTTGTTAGAAAAGGTTATTTTGTCGATCTTTGCAGACAATGCACGATGGAAGATCGAGCGAAGCGAGCGCGAACATTTTGAAATGCTACGTTTATATTTTGTACGTTATTGTGCCTCTTTGTTACTGAACATATTTGTTTCAGATTGATTAAAATTCTCTATATTTGGGGGGATTTGGGGGGGAGGGGCTAGGGGGAAAATTTAAAAACTTGTTTGCGAGGCCCTCTCATGTCGCCGACGCCTAGTGCCGCCACTGACAAACGCTGCACTAGCCAAAAGTAAATTAACGTCATGATCGTTCATATCTACTGGGTGCGCATACAAACGAAGCAGCGCCTACGAACTGCTCAAGTACGAGATTTAGTTTAGATCTAGTGTAGGTACCTACCTACGTTTTCTCGTTGTAGTGATGTTGAGATGACAGATGTTTTCTGTTTTGAGCGAAAATCGGCAGAACAGCAAACAGCACACAAAATGTTCGCTCAGCAGGGTAGTGAAAACGCGGCTTTAGACAAATGAGATATTATTGTACAAAATCCAGTTCAATCCGAAATACATCCTCGATGCAAAAATAACTGCAGTCAAAAATTACTTCGACCTCGTAATCGATTTGCCACTTTTGACAAAAAATCCCAGTAAATCACTAACGTTGAAAGTTGAAACTATCTAAGGGGCCGCCTCCACGAGCGAGAGAATCGCGACAATGCGACGAGTGGCTGAGTGTAAGCGAAACGTCATCGTATCGCCGCGCGCTTGTCGCGGAACGTGGCACTCTCGCAGCGAGAGCGCGCTGTTTTAACTCAGGCGTCCCACCAAACTATTTCACAACGCCTCGCCGTGAAAACGCGTAGATTCCGTTACGAGTCGTCGCGGACACGCGGCGATTCCATTACGAGTCGCGACGATACGCTGGAGGAATAATCGGTCGTTTGTGGAGATTACTCGACGTAGAAGCGCGGATCCGCCGCAATTCTCTCGCTCGTGGAGGCGAACTGAACTTTCAGAGTCTATTTATCTATAGGTACTAATAACAAACTGAAGAGTTTATTTGTTTGTTTGTTTGAACGCGCTAATCTCAGGAACTACCTGTCGGATTTGAAAAAATATTTTTACTGTTGACAACCCAATTCTTGAGAAAAGTTATAGGCTTTTTAACATCACGCTTCGACTCTTGGGCCTACCTCAGACACCTTTCTCTATTTAAGACTGTGCATTTTATTAACAAGTGTTACAGATCCTTGTTAATAAAATGTAAAAAATGATGTTGAGAAAAATAAAGATTTATGATTATGAATATTTATTATTAGCCTGTCTTGAGCAAGCGTGGTGATCAGTGCTCGTGCCTTCTCTGTAAGAGAATAGGCCTTTGCTCTGCAGTGGGACACTAATAGGCTGGTATTATTATTATAAGTGTAATTCAACCTTAGAGTGGTTAATCTATTAAGAGGTCGAATAAACATCTTGCGTTGCAGCAGACGATAGCGTGAGACCTCCCATCACGACTAATCAACACCTAATGAGACTAATAAGAGCGGCAACTGAATAATACTCTACAACGGGCACCAATTTCAGAAAGCAGTCAGATATCTAGGATATCCCACTTAGGTCTCAACTCTAGACCTAGATGAGGGTTCAAAGAAAATTACTGCTAACGATATCCTGTCATCACATCTAGATAAGGATCTCTACGTTTTCAAAGCCATGCTCTAGAACATTAATCATTGGTTCATCTGAAGTACCGTACTGATGATCTGATGCTGTGAGTGCCTACTGCATACAAAAAAATCGCAAAAAATACTAACAATCAGAAAAAGTTAATAAAGGACCAAATCATTATGATATTATATGACAATATATTATAGTGCAATCCACGACGACGCGCCCAACTCCGCTCCGCTCCGTACTAAAGTACGGCTTACAGTACAATAATCGCGGAGTGGGGCGCGTCGTCGTGGATTGCACTATCTGTACCTATTGTCGAACAGCAGCGCAAAGGCCTGTTCTCATACTGAGAGCCACAAGCGTTCACCTTCACCACGCTTGCTCAAGACGGGTTGGCGATTTCAGACTTATATTAGCCATAAGTCCAGGTTAGTAAAAAATAGAAGGAAGTAATTTAAATTATGAAACAACGTCACAAGGAGGGGTCGGTTAAATAGGCAGAATTTTAAGATTATCACACTGAAAGTTTTATAAGCGTAAAATATTAAAAGATTGTATCTCACAAGCTTCAAGCGCTACCGTCACCCAACATAGGCACTTTGCTGGGTGATACCACCTTCCGGCTCGCTACCTGTCTGCGTCTGGGCGCTCCTTGTGGGGCTCCGCATCGCTGCCAATGCGGTGAAGGTGTCGACTGTCTCGGACACCATGGCCTATCCTGCAGTAAGAGCGCAGGCCGAATAGCACGGCACGCCAGCATCAATGACATCATCCGTCGTGCTCTTGTCACCGCCGGAGTGCCAGCTGTTTTAGAACCCAATGGCTTGCCGCGCGACGATGGGAAGAGATCAGACGGAATGACCATAATGCCTTGGAAGATAGGTAGGCCTTTGGTGTGGGATGCAACGTGCGTCGACACCCTTGCGCCATCCCATCTTCCAAGCACGGTGGGCTGTGCTGAGGCTGCTGCTGCAGGTGCGGAAAACCTCAAACGGCGCAAATACTCCAATCTTATTGGGACTTATATGTTTGAGCCGTTTGGGGTTGAAACTCTAGGTCCGAGTGCCCATTTAGTTTTTCAAGACATCGCCACGCGGCTGGTCGACTCTTCACGTGACCAGAGGGCTGGCCTATTCTTAGGCCAAAGAATCAGCATCGCCATTCAACGTGGCAATACTGCCAGCCTTTTGGGCACTTTTCCTGTTGACAGCGATGCGGATGAATTTTTTGATGCCCTTTAATTATATTATTTAGAAAATAAAATTCCTATTTTAAATCCCACAAGTTTGTTTGTGCCTTTGGCTCGGTGTTTTTGATACCTTAGTTCTTCAATAGACTGGTTTTTTAGCTTTTCTGCCTTCCAATGATGCTACTACCAAGGGGTAGTCCATTAATCACTTGATATTTTTTAGCAACCCTGCCCTCCCCCCTTATGATATGTGGTGAGGTTTTAGACTAACCCCTACCCAAAGCCACGTGTAATTTTTTTGGTGTAAAGTATCTTAAAAAATACAGAATATTTTATCTTTATAAAGAACTAAAGGTACACCTCTGCCCAACCCTTCGGGGAAACAAGGCGTGATGTTATGTTATAAAGAAAAATAGAAAAAAAAATTGGGGGCCGCTTTTCACTTTAAACGAGAAAATTAAAACACGTAATATCTCACTACACCCCCTCCCCCTTGTGATATTTCGTGTATTTTTCCGAATCCCCTCCCCCATACGAGCCTCATGTGATTTATAGATGACCCCAAGGATTCTTATTTTTCCGACGCCTGCGTCAGTGTGTCTAGTTTTAATAATCAAGTTTTAATTAATAACGTTGGAATCAGAGATGGTCTGAAAGTCAAAGTCAAATAACTGATTTCAATTAGGCACATGAAATACACTTTGAAACGGCAAAATGACAAAAACAGGATTGATTCTAGTCGCCCCTTCCAAAAGATAGTTTTCGTATGGAGAAGACTGGGCAATGAATCAAGATCTGAACGGTTACGGTAGTGGTATCATGTTTTATATGTGTTGGTAGTAACGATGTTATATCTTGACGTTAAAGTTTTTCTGAAAAACCCGCTTCTGTATGTAATTAGTGTAAGTGATTAGTCAAATCTCAAGTTTTCGGCAGGTACCAAATATTATTTTACGGTCTTATCTCGCCTTAAAGCCGGATTCAAGAGCAGGACATTTACCTTGCTACAATCTTTTGTGTTCCAGGAATATTGAATTAGCGACAAAAAGTAACAACACATGACCTTGTCCTCATTCACAACACGGGAAGCTGGAAAAATGAACTTTAATTATTTATAAGCAGATTAACACCCGATTTCAGAAAGGTCAATCATTATTAGCAAATGTCAAACACATCTTAACGGTGGTTAAAAATAGAAACGGTCACCTCACTTTGTCACCCAATTTGTCAGTCTGTTAGCTAATCTTTGTTTTGGTTAGCGTATGTTTCACTCCGCAACCCATCAGAAATCGATCGATATATTTTTCAAGTGAAGTTAAACGTTACTATTTGAAAATACCGACCATATTTCAGTCACAACAAGCTCACAGCGCATGCGCAACTAGTGATCTCAACATCGTAATCATACTGACCACATTCTGTGGTCAACGGGTTTCATAGCGTAGAGTGGTTGGTTAATGTCAATATTAACCACATAGACAAATGGTAGATACATAACTGGCGATATGTGGGTATACTATAGGTAGGTACTCCTCTGGCCACCTCTCTGTCTCTGTAGGTATACCTTTTGGGTATTACAGGCGTGTATGTTATGAAATGACGTGAGTAAATTGTAACTACAGGTGAATGGGGTCGCCCTAATGTGTGAACAAACTAAGTGTGTGCACTAAGTAGGTTTTTAGGAGTGGTTAAAAGTGGTACCGTAGACCGGGGTTACTTTGATCAATATTAAACTTTGAAGGTTCATATCTTTTAATTTTGTGGGTGTAAAAAAATACTAAAAAAATCTAGTTATCGGTTTTTTTATTACTCTCGATTCCTGTAATAATAAGTGAAAAAAATTGGCTTGATTTTGAGAAAAAAAAATTAAACTGTCTGATTAAAGTTATACGTAGGATGGGGTTACTTTGATACCCCTTATTTTATTGCGTAATTACAAAGTAATTATTGCGTAATTGCAAAGTGATTACGCAATTAAATAAACCCAATTACAATGCCAATACAATTTAAATATAATTACCCAATTATAATGCCAATACAATTTAAAAAATAAAAATATATCAACTAGAAAAATAAATATTGTCGCATGGGGTAACTTTGATCTAACAATTGATTTGATTGTTTGAATGACAATATATTTACCTTTTTCAATTAAAATGATTGGTGGATTCCCAGCGTGTCCTCAGGAAAGGATTAAACAGTTGTTCAGTGTTCATAACTCAGAAAAAAAAAGTACCTAATTGCGTTTCATTTTAAGTAATTCACGATTTTATATGAAATGGAAGTTTCTATCAAAGTTACCCCGCGATTCAAAGTAACCCCGGTTTACCGGTACTAGGCTTTTGGACAACACTTCAGCTGTAAACGTCTGGAACGGCCTCCAAGATATATAATAGATATAGATAAATAATATCACGTTAACCCGGCGAGGGTTAACGTGATATTATTTATTTATTAATAGGAAAACCAACAGCAATAACAAATGGATAACAGTTGATTAATAAACATAAAGCCAATTACAGGTTCTCATGGGTAAAACAAAAAAAAAGGTATAAATCTTAGAATCACTAACAAGCACGATAAAAAAAGATTAAGAATATAATATAGATAAGGCACCGTGTATTATGCGCTATGCACTTAAAAAAAAGTCAGCGTTTAGCCGAGCGCGTGCAGAATAGGTTTTGGTGGCAATGTCATAAATTATGCCAATATATTATTGAACCGTTCAGTGAAGACGTTGTATCGCTTAAGGTATGGTCAGTTTCGTCGCTCTCGTATTCATTATTCAAGTTATTCACATTTACCGTTGTTTTTTTTAATATTTGAATAATGACGGAACTGGCCTGTTGCCCTGAACATCTCCTTCACACTATCTCATTACTCGACACACAACTCCACTACTGCACTCAAGAAATATCACTACATCTCATAAACCGCAAGTTTTACAATCATACGATACATAGTTTGTTTTTTATTGTAAAAGAATATCTCCCAACCTAGAAGCATCTTTAAACAAAACTACGTCTGTTCATAATAAATTTCAATCCATGCACTTCTCAGATTGCCTTGAGCTGACCCTACAAGTACGAGTACTTTCACTTTTATGTTTTTGTAATCATAATGGATGACCTAAACGTAATTAATACTCAGATCGAAAAACTTACGGTCTCAGAATGCTTCGTCTGCTCTCCGGAGTCCAGTGCTAAGTTTCTTAGAAAGTATACACTTAAAAATGATAAACTATTATTATTATTCGGTAGATTGAGTTAAACTGGATGTTATTTTGTTGTCTGAATGTTATTTGAGCAAATGTCCAAATATTCCCCCTTTGATGGAGTAGTTGCTTATGTCAGAAAGGATTTGCAATACTCATTCGAAACTCCCTCGGTTAATGTTAAACCCAAACTGTCTGTTACTGAAATTCCATGATAAATTTGCAGTTGTTGCGGTATACAGATCCCCCTCGGTTAGAGACCCAAATCCATAACTAAACAGTCTAGATATGTTGTTCCACAATTTAGGGAAATTCATAACTATTATATCTCTCTTATCTGAGACATAAATACTCGTATTAACACTGCACCGACGAGTGTAGATCCAAATTGTGATGAATATTTAAATATGACTGCATCTCATGCTATGCTTCCCGCACATACTTTTCCCACCAGGCTTGCTAATTGTCTTGACATGCCCTGCTGAAGTCACCACACACTGCTACAACCTTGCTGCTAGAATGCGACATAACAGATCATTATCCAGTTATCCTTTTTTGCAATCCTAATATTACAACAAATGTTTCAGTCACAAAAATTGATATTGCAAAAATGAAATCTGACTTTAAGAACACAGATTTTAATAAAATACTAAACTGCAATGACCCAAACTTTGCTCCCGAAACTTTCGTATCTCTTCTATCTTCTTCCGTTAATCTGCATACTTACTGATCTCAACATCGTAATCATATCGTCATCTACGCAAATCGTATCTACGATATGTCATCCGTCATTTTTAGTAGAAAGCGCATCCTCAAGCCTTGGATTGCCACTGGCCTTCTCAGATGTGTTCGCCAAAGAGATAAATTACGTAAAATGTCCAAAAAACACCCAGAAAATTACATACATAAAACTATAAATCTTCGCTATCTGACATTCTGCAATAATTTATTTAAAAATATTAAACGGGAATATGAAAGGTCTGAATTTCAAAGGGCCAGGAAAAATCCGAGGGCAACCTGGAAAGTCATCAGGGAAGTATCTTGTATGGACAAGGGTAAAATATTTCTTCCGAGTTATTGAAATGTGAAGAATACACTCTTCTCTCTGTAAATATGGTAAACCGTTACTTTGCGAATGTGGGTAGTAGTGTGTTTAGTCTTTCAATTGGCACCCCAGGTTGCCAACCCTTCATGACCCCCCAGTGGAATCGATGGTCATGTGTGATGTTGATTACGCCGAAGTAGAAAGATTCATTCTGACTCTTAAAGAAGAATGTGCTGTCGGTTGTGAAGGGATCTCTTCCACAGTTATCAAGGCCACAAAGATACAATTATCCCTCTTCTTGTCCACATTTTTAATCTCTCCGTATCCTCTGGTATTTTTCCGGATGTTTTCAAAACTGCCATAGTCCATCCCTATTCACGAGGGAGGTTGGGATCTTGTTTCGAATTACAGGCCTATATCCGTCCTTACAACCATCTCGAAAATCTTCGAGAAAGTTATAACGCGAGGTTTTTGAAATTCATCGCTAAATTTAATATCTTAGCCGGAAATCAATATGGTTTCAGAGCGGGAAAATCAACAGAAAATGCTACTCTGGGTGGAGCGGGAGGGCGTGTCAGACTCTTACTGACTAAAACCCACCCGTGTTCCTTCTGTTGCCTGTGCAATGCCAGGGGGCCACGATATCCCTTTCGGACTCCTTTGCGAGCATTACTGCTTCGCAGAAGGAGGTCACGGCCTCCCATGCCCTCTCGCTCCGTACCATGGCCTGGACCAGGGCCGGACGTGAGAGATCCCCGCCACCGATCGCCTCCACGAGGACACGGCGGTGCTCTGCCCAAGCCGGGCATACCTCCACCGTATGCTCCACCGTGTCCTCCGGGCGATCCACGCAGTGATGACACCCGGAGAAGACGCTACTCTGGATCTCCTCACAGTGAGACAGTTGTTCGTCCTACAAACAGTTTTTAAAAACACCTGCTTCTGCCTTACGACCCTTCCCCAAAAAAGAAACAAGCGGCGAACTGACAGAGTTTTTAAGACTGAGCGCTGCAGGTTAGCTTAGCGTTGGATAGTCGCCACTACAACCATACCAGCTCTAAGCTTTACAAAAAATAAAATATAATATTTAATATTTACCTTATGACTAAAAGTCTACTAAAGAGAAAAGTGACTGACTGGCTTAAATCCTTGTCTTATGAAGAAAGTGAGCAACTTATGGTATCATAACACGGTAAACACACACACACACACCTCCACTCTACACTTACACTACATAGTAACCTGCATGTAGAGTACCTATATATATTCTCTTTTTTATTCCTGTTCAGAAAAAAAAAAAAACTTCAATTAATTACTAATTAAGTAACTTTCTTTATGAAATCTGGAACAATGTATTTTACTTTTGTGGCTATCTTCGTTTTCCTTTGTAAATTGTAAACTTAAGTTGTCCCAATTAAACTTTTGTTATGTTTACCTTCCACCTCTATTATTACTTTCAACTGCATTGACGTATAGTGTACGTCATATGCATGACACTCTTTAATAATCTTAAATCGACGACCTGATGGTTAACGCTTATGGACTACTGTAACACCGGAGAGATCACAGCGCAGGTGCGTTGACGTCCCCAAGAACTTGAAATGTTATGACTAGCTTTGGCACACGACTTCGCCTGCGTAAAAAAATAATTTAAAATAAATTGTGAACCCTGATTGTTTTTTTATGTTGTTTTCTTTGAGCTCTATGCGAAGTGACAGAAAAGAAAACAAAAATTTGTCACAACTTTTGAACCGTAAAAAAATGCACCAACATTCTTAGGTTTAAAAAGTTTGGAAACGGCCTTGCCCACGCCCCTGTTCGATTTGATCCATACTTACATACATATTTAGACAGCTTCCATAAGGGTGCAGGTTCAGGGGCTGCCCCTATGAAGCATGACGAACAAAAGGCATTTCAAATAATTGAGCTTTGTTGAGCGATATTAAAGGGTATTGATCTGTTAACAGCCAGTCAGTCACCCATCAAACACTTGACTGTAGCAACGAGATCAATTGACTGCTAGCCTGCTGGGTTGGACTGTAGGCCAGACAACAGTATAAAACACAAAATGTATATGACAATATATTAAATAAATATGTAAACATAGGGTTTTTTAAGGGTTCTGTACCCAAATGGCAAAAACGGAACTCTTACAATTTCGCCGTGTCCGTCTGTCCGTTCGTCCGTGTGTCACACAAGTTTTTTAATCGGAGATTATTTGCACTTTATCGATAAAATTGGCAAGAAAGCGTTTTCTGTGCACCGCTTAACAAGTGTAGGTGTAATGGAAAATCGAAAAAAATATTTGGGGTGGCACATACAAGTAAACGAGGGATGAAAAGAGTTTAATGACAAAGACGCCTGTGGGGTATGTTGCTAGATCCCACAATTAAATTATAATGTTTCCGAGTGATTTTGCATTTGAATTTTGAGATATGGAATATTTTCGGTTACAACCGCAGATATAATATAACTTATCTGTGCGGTCTGCGGTATAACTTGTCGGTATGCGTAAATATTCATCCCAACTAAGGAACCCTTCACTGTGCATGGTTCGATACGCAGTCGGCCAATTTTTTTTTAAACGTAGTGACTCTCTATGGTTTTTCATGAAACAGCCAGACCCGGAAAAACTATATTTAGGTGAGACAAATGTTGGTTCCGAGCGTGAGTTGACTCCGACACGTAGCTGATGTAGTGCGTAGTTGAAATAATCATTTCAGACCAGACTCTCCTCATACATTAGCAGAACTAAAGTCTATTTTTTACTTATTTAGTTCCAAATAAGGGCCAGTTCACTCCAAGACGTAAGGCGACGCGACGATGATTAAAGAAGTCAGTGGTTTCGGGCTGCGCAGCGCGGTGGCGAGGCGCACCGTGAAGTCGCTGGGAGCCCCACGCCTAACTGCTTCGTGATGCGTCACGCTACGCCACGATGGATCTCGAGGCGCAGCGCGACGTCGCAAGGCATTATCGAATTATCTCAATTAAACGTGTATCTTTCTGAGTAGTTTAAAAAGTTGTATTTTGTATCACTATCTTAGTAAGTGCGCGCAGCTTCGGTCGCTTCGCGTTACGTCTGGGTGTGAATTGACCCTAAGTTTATATGTTGATGTTATAATTCATATAAGGTGAGACGATACGGTATTCCAGATTTCGGTTTTTCTCATGTTAGAATGGTAAGGTCTTTCAAGCTTTCGGAAAAAAAAGGTGAAACTTCTCAAGCTGAATAAAACAATACCTGTTCTATGCAATTTTGTAAGGGCTCACTATGTTTATTCTTCCTTATACAGGGTAGAAGGGACATCGACGCGAAAACTGATACCATGGATTCTGTACATGATTCAAAACCCCCCTCCGTTGAAATTTTTCGTCGGTTATTTTTTTTAAATACAGCTGTTTCATAGAAAAGTTCAATACGCGGTCAAAATGTATAGAACAACAGATCTTTTTTTTAAATAACCTACGAAAAAATTCAACGGAGGGGGCTTTAGAATCATGTACTGAATCCATGGTATCAGTTTTCGCGTCGATGTCCCTTCCACCCTGTCTAGGTGAATCAATAAAATCTTGGAAACAATAAATTCAAAAAATTCAAAAGTCATTTATTCAAACTAGGCAGAGAATCAGCACTTTTCGAACGTCAAAGTTACATAAGACAGTCCCACACATTAAAAAAAGCAAACAATTTTAAAAAAGCAAAGATTAAAACAAAAATATTTTATTTTTCTACATAACATATTATAGCATTTAGAATAACGCGTTTCCAACTTCCTTATTCCTTGTGAAAAAAATGTTTTTCTTGACTCTCGAAAAACTCCTCTACGGCAGCCATAACCACGTCATTATCGTAAAAATTTGGATCCACGAATGTCCTCTTTTAATTTTGGGAATAAGTCTAATTCCGGAGAATATGGTGGATGGTCAAGGAGGTTGAAGCCAGTACAGCGGATAGCGTTGAGCGCAACTTCCGATCCATGAGCAGGAGCGTTATCTTGAAGAAACATCACGCCCAACGATAGTTTTCCACGACGTTTTTCTTTAATCGCTTCACGCACTTTTGGGATTTAATTTGCATAATAGGGTTCAGTAATCGTCTGGCCTTTTGGTATGTAATCAATAAAAAGGATTCCTTCGCTATCCCAGAACACTGAGGCCATAACTTTGCCAGCGGTAGGAGCAACTCGAAATTTCTTAATGGATGGAGAGGATGGTCGTTTCCAAGACATGCTTTGTCTCTTAGTTTTGGGATCGAAATGTTGGACCCACGTTTCATCCATGGTGACAAGGCGAATTTCGAGATTACGCTTAGAAATTTCCAAACGTCTTTTTGTTTTCGTCGGTTAACATTCGTGGCACCCATCTTGCCGACACTCTTTTGAACCCCAGTGAATTTATTAAAATGGATTGAACGCTACCAAATGATATCTTTAGGATCTCAGCTATATTTTTTATAGTTATTCTTCTGTCTTCCAAAACCAGATTCTCAACCTTTTTGACATTTTCTTCCGTAACGGAGGTTGAAAGCCGCCCAGAACGCGGGTAATACCTCTTTTAAATTCAGCCACCAGTACGCAACCGTAGAATAGGGTACAGCCAGCATCATCCCCTAATGTCCGAAAATATTTCCTCCGTAGACGTTTTTTTTTCAAACTGAGATATTTTATCACCGCACGTAACTCACTTTTATCCATAATTTTGGGTTTTTAGCAACTCGTTGCACAAAACAATTTACTACGTGCGAACGAACTGATAAAAACAAGTGACAGTTTGCATAAATATTGTGTGATTGACACTCTTTAATTACAATATCAAACTTCTCCCAAAAAGGTTTTATATATATGCAATTCTAACTTTTTGATTCACCCTCGTAACTAGGTTTATTTTCTTCTTCATTTTAGGGGATTTTAATGAAGGCCTGTTTTTAGAAGCTTTTAATAGTTTTTTGTTTAGAAAGACGTTCGCCTGTTCGCTATTCAGCAAAAATAGGTCATTGTTTAGTAATTTCGGGGAAATGAATCATTATGAAAATAGACACCCTACGTCAACTAGCCGTGTTATAGCCATTTCATACAACTGACAAAAAAATGTCCGTTGTGATTTGAACATACGTAGGTACAATTTAAGTTTGTTCACAATTAGCTTATCAAATAACAATTGTCCCTGGCTTTACAAAAAATAATTCTTATACTAAGAGCCTCCGAGCAAAGCCGTGGACAGACAGGCGGACATGGCAAAACTAAAGGGGTTCCTTGTTGACTACGGAACCCTTAAATGAGTTCAATTGTACTCAAAACCTGAAATGGTAAATAACTATTACGGATATTAATCGTAAATTAATATTTTAGATAACTTTCAGCAACATTAGACCTATGATTATTACATTCTTTAGTTAGTAACGCGATGTAGTGTTTTATTGTCACATTTATAATCTTTAAACTTGAGCTCATGGTTTGTTTCACCGTTTTTCTCTGGGAAGAAAATTAGATTGAAAAAAAAAATCCTGTATATTGACGTACCTTTGGGATAAGGGCTGAACGATGACTTCCTTGTCACGTCGAGTAGGTTCCCTCGCCGTTACATGGGACTTATGACGTTATTGGAAAATGTGGGGTACATTTCGCCAAGTAAAGGTACAATTACGTAGCCCACCGCAGGAGCGGCAGGCGACATCATAGAAGTTGTATTCGATTTCATATAAATATTATAGTATCCAGAGTGTCGCAGCGACACGACGACTGCTGCTGCTGCCTGCAGTCGGCTACGGACTTGTACCTTAACAGTTATTCAATAAGACACAAAAAAGACTATGCAAACTGTTTCTGTAGAGATTTTTGCGTTCGTTCTGGGAAGTTTTACTAACGCATACCTATTCCTGCCGCCAAGCACAATCTGAAAGTACGTATGAAGTCACGAAAATTTCATACTTTGTAGTGCACGAAACTTGGCGTTTGAAAAGCCTCTACGAGGTTTCTGTATAACGCGATGTTTAAACTAGAATACTCGCTAGAAAACAATTTTTAATCCAATTGTTGAATATATAAGCTGGTGGTGTTCTTTAATAAATAAATAAAATAAAATAATAATTAAACTACGATAATTTACAGGATAAACAGACAGTCCTTATATTTTACTTTTGTTTTTCTCTCGGTTGGGTTTAAGTTCTGATGAAGTTCGATTCAAAAGTTGAGGCGTCAAGAACCAACTAACAGAAAAATTGTCGGATTTAAAATTACATTATGATAATTTGCAATTTATTTTCTCTTTATATATGGAGCTATTCTCCTAAATCTCGTCGCTACGACTTACTTTCCCGATTCACCTATTCACCCTGGTGATAACCGGCGGAGGTGAAGGCACCTATCCAGTACTAATTCAGGAGTTAATCTTGGTTATCAGCAAATCTTGTGAGACAGCCAGGCCTATCTGCTAATGGCACTACTTTGCAAAACCTTCCACCAACCCTCTGCAACGTAAAATAGACTTTACCACCCACTATTACGTTAGAAATCTGATCAACTTTACACACAAACATGTTTGATTAGATGCTAACACTCTCAACTTCTCTTGTCATGGGACATTCGGTCATAAACTGTGGAAGTAGGGTGCAGAACGGTTTGTTGGAGTGTTTCTAACAGCTATACCTGGTTCAGCGACCCGTGCAAAGGTTTGCTTCCTGCGTCGCAACGTTCAGCTGATAGTGATGTGTTTTGCGAAGTATTGGAAGATCGCCACTCGAATAATCGAAATTGTTTTTTTTATTTTAAAGATGTAGTATTACACTATATCTTTGGGTTTATTGGTCACAAGCTTTACCATAGTGTATGGTCCTGGTTTCATATTTAAGCTCAGTCAGAACTCCTGATACGGACGGAGTTACTGGTGAAACGTATACGAATACAGTCGTAGTCTAAAATTAAGAAAACTACAACTGTATTTGACTCCGTACGTGAGAACTTCGACACTTCCTGGTGGGGTTTCCGAAATACTCATGTATGCCAATACGTACTACTCACGGGTTGTTTAGTGTCTTATTGCAGCAATAAGAATTAAACAAATGGATACTTATAGTGTATATATAGTCGGAGAAAATAATTGTTAAGCAAATTAACACACTACGTCAATTTAGTGTGTTATAGCCATTTCATACAACCATCAAAGAATTACCTACAGTTAAGATTTGAATAAGCGAACTAATTACGTTGGTAGCCAATTTGCTTAACAATTAATTTACAACAACCGTTCATTCAAAGTTTGACACGATTTATTAAACTAAGAAAAATGATTACCTTATCATACCAGCACTGAATTAATTAAATTAATAAAAAGGTAGATACCGTAGTCAACCGTCATTGTCCAAATCACTTAGGTAGGTATAAATCTGCAGTTAGTTTGCGGTGTAAATAGCAAAATAATGTAATTTGTGGACTATGCACTTTCGATGTCATTGTGGTTTGAGCCAAGACTATGTGTTGCTCGTGTGTAAGTGTGTTGTGACGTTATGACTATGTGTTGGTAAGCTAAAGTAGGCGTGTCGTGGATGACCGCGCGGCATGTAAGAGTGCAGAAAATCTGTTCCCAATCAATCATCATCTAGCTGGTCATCATCTAGTATTTTACATGGAGCGACTGCTTATCTGACCTCCACACCTCAGTTACAGGGAAAATACGATATCCCTTGGTTATATAGGTTTTCAGATTTTGTGCTTTCGGGTTTCTGACGACCCGTAACAACCGTCAAAGATCCACGAATGACAGCTGGACCAACGGCTTAACGTGCTTTCCGAGACGCGGAGGGGTCTCGGTATATAAAGATGGTCACGCATCCACAGACCGGCGGTGGCAAGCGTACTTAACCTGATAGATCGACCCGTGCAAAAATATTTATAGTGAAAAAATCAATCATCATTAAAGAAATCATCAAAAATCTTTGGCCTAAAATCCAAATTCCTTGTGGACAGGGCTATATTTGGGTGGGACTGTCGATCTTCAGTAATGAAGTGGTGCAAGACGAGTTGAAAAACAAACAACGAGACTTCGAATAACAAAGCTCATTAATCGATTATACCTAGGTATCGAAAGATATTCTAGTTGCTCATCACTAATTCCAACCAGTGGTTTTTGTGCTGCGTACGCGCCGCTTCACGGGCCCACAATATTCTCGTTTATTAGATGTTATGACAGCTAATCCGAGGGAAAGATGTGACTCCATGATCAACAAAGCAAAAAGCTGTAGACACTCCGTCTCCCTCTTGCGTTTGATTTATTAGTGATGCTATATCTGAATTATTTTACGCACGATTTGTAACACGCGATGGCTACCGAGGCAGCGTTCGCGCAGTGTGAATTTTATTTATAGTGGTGTACTGGGTATGTATGTTATGTGGAGAGAATCCACGGCTGCAGGGGTTCTTCTTACTATGAAATATATATGGAGACATGAATTTGAGTTCCAATTCCTTTAGAGGTATATAAATACTTGATTTATTCTTTTTCCACTTGACACCTATCATCGTCCAACCCACTGCAGGCATAACTGATAAACTTGAGCATTCACTTGTAACAGAACATTGAGCATTTAAGTATGTCGAATTGAACAACGAACAAAGCCGAGCATAGAGACAAACATCGCTACGAACATTTTCACGATCATTCTAGCGAACGCTCTATTCAATGTTCTAGGTATAGAGGGACGGTAGCGGAGCAATTACAGATTGGATCGGCTCGGCAAAAAGCTCGACGCAAATTTACTGTCCTTTCACTAGAATGCTCGCTAGAATGTTCGCTAAAACGCTCCCATTTATTTTTCTGTAATGTAACAATCGCTGTAATGTTCCTTACGAATGCTCATCAGCTCGACAAAGCCTAAGTCAAAACTAGAGGGTAAATTAACAGAAATATTAGTTTTAGAAAGTTTAAAAATTCTTGATGCAACTTTACAATCTGTAAAAAAAACTAAATGCGTAAAAAATGGCTTTAAAGTTCATGCTAAGTTGAGGGCATTACCTAGTTAAGTTGTGTGATGTTTATAACATCGTGCATCGGATAGGTATGTGTATGTGACATTTGTGTCTGTTTGGCGTGTGCTAGCTGACATATAGCAAATAATTTAATTTAATGTGTTGCGTAACTTAACTAACTTATATTATTTTGCATACTATTGTATAGAATAAGTTTTTCTAACTGAACAGTCAGCTGTGCTGCTGGGAAGTTTGTTGCGCCACTCCTTCTTCCCAGCTAAAGCACTAGAAAGTGGTGAAGGGCGGGCGTTTTGGGGGAATGTCTTATATAATTTTGACATTCGAAAAGTGCTAAGTGCAGTGTGATTTTTGATTAGATTTGTAAATGCAAGCACGTTACAAGAGAAACCATAGTGTGGGGCAACGAGATATTTCCCCGTTCGATTTCGTATACAATCGTTGACACAATAGATACCGTTGTTAATATTATAAATAGCAATGGTTTTCTGTTGTCCACTAATAGTAATTTTCATTTAGATACCTATCAATATATTTCATCCGACGCCGGGAGGACGGACGCCTTTCAAGGACATATAGTGTACCTTATTGGTGATGTTCTTCAGAAAGGTAAGGTCAGGTGCGTAGTACTCGCAACCAGCGTGCGAGTATGACTAGATGCATGAACTGAAACGAAGCAAAAGGAGAAGCAGGTGGCGGTCTGTGGTTTCTGCCTACCCTCATGGCAAAAAGGCGTGAGTTTGAGTTTACCAATGGCAATATCGTTAATGACAATCATAGGACAACAATCATGCAATCATTGGATTTGTTATCATAGGACACGACCAATTGGAACCGTGCACCTAGCTTCTGACGTTTCATAAGTGCCGATGTACGTTTATGTGAATAAATATTTTGAAACAGAATTTAACTAAGTGTCGTCAGAGAATTCGAGGATCGAAGATGTTGATTGCTATAGATGCTGTTGCTTAATCTGTTGATTGGTATGAAGGCTGGGTATGACCATGACTGATCAAGGGATGGTGATTATAGAAAATATCATGATAGTTTTTCAGTCAGTCATATTTAGTCTACCATCTATCAATCTGCCTAGCCTTTTCCAAACTATGTTGAGTCGGCTTTTAGTCTAACCGGATGGAGCTGGACACCATTATTTTAAATGGAGTGTCTGCCTATATGACCTCCACAATCCAGTAACAGGGTAGCAGCCTGAAAGTCTGACAACGAGTCTTAACTGGTTGTCAGAATTTCAGGCTTCTGACGAACGACTTAAAGTGCTCACCGAGGCACGGAGGGGTGATATGTACAGATGATCACCCATCCACGGACCTACTGCGGCAAGCGTAGCTTAACCTGATCAATCGACCCGTGCGGCTGTCATTACTTAGCCACAAGTCCATTTTAGATAAGATAAGATAGATAAGTCTTTATTTGCCTTAACACTACTCTTCTTTAAATCCAATAGTACATGTACACAATTTTGTCCAGATCTTTTTAAATGTTATAGGTAAACTTTTAATGTATGACATTCGAGCTACGTCCGTTGGAACCCGAATTAAATCATTCAAACTAGATTCATGGCACAAAAAGATAAATAACTGAATAAATGATAAATGATAAATGATAAATGATTTATTTCTGCAAGTAGGTTTGTACAAACACTTTTTACACGTCAATCATATTTTAAAAACTAGATGAGGTCGGCGTTTCCTATCTGACTACTCTGAGAAGAAAGGCCGAAACAAACTCAGAGGTCACAGTCTCTTTTAAAGTCCAGACATAATCTTGGTCAGATCATGTGAAGACGATGTAGATTGATGTCTGAAATGGTCTTTTGAGGAAATAACCATTCAGATTGAGAAGACCTGTCCAGTCAGTGCACGCATTTGTCAGTTATCGTGCAGCTCAACTCAGAATTTAAGGAGCTCAACGATTCGACGAACAATACCAAAGAAAGGACGTTTGGGTAGGCCACATAAATTACTCAAACTGCCAGACCATGATAAAAACTAATTGACAACAAAAAAAAAAATTAAAACAAAACAAAAGGGAATATCTGCATAGTCTTCACATTCACAATAATTAAAATAATATAATACTTTAAAGTAAATATTCATGTCAATGAATATATAACATTCATTAATGTCAATGTGTATATAATAACCCGGAAATAATCTTGGTCAGAGCATTTCAATTTGAGGACCATGTAGATTTGTGTCTGAAATGGTCTTTTGAGGAAAGAACCATACAGATTTGAGTGGACCTGGCCAGTCAGTGCACGCATTTGTCAGCAATCGTGTAGCTCAACTCAGAACTTAAAAAGAGCTCAACGAATCGACGAACAATACCAAAGAAAGGACATTTGGGTAGGCCGCATAAAGTACTCAAACTGCCAGATTAACATAACAAAAAGTAAAAATAGCTAAATATATGACCCACATAGTCCTCACATCATAATAATAATATTATACTTCACAAAGTAAATATTCATGTCATTTTGTATATAATTTAAAGTTAGCAGAAAAACAAACAAAATTCAAAATGAAAAAAAAAAAAAAATATATATATATATATATAATAAATTGGAGCAGCTCAATCCCAAGCCTTTTTGTCCTCAATGAAATCTTTAACGGTATAAAACGCTTTCTGGCACAACTTACGTTTAATGAATGATTTGAATTTATTAAGGCTTAGGTCTTGTACGCGGCTTGGAAGTTTATTATAAAAGCGTATACATTGACATCTGAACGAGCCACCTATTTTCTTGAGCCTTGTTGTAGGTACAACAAATTTGTGTTTGTTCCTAGTATTTATGTTATGGATATCACTGTATTTTTTAAACAAGTTTAAATTTTTATGGACATATAAGAGATTTTCAAAAATATACTGAGAAGGCACAGTCATTACATTAATCTCCTTAAATTTCTCTCTGAGAGAGTGTCTCGGACTTAATTTATAAATTGATCGAACAGCTCTTTTCTGCAAAACAAAGATAGTCTGAATGTCGGCGGCATTTCCCCACAATAGAATACCATACGACATTACACTATGAAAATAGCTAAAGTACACTAAACGGGCTGTCTCTATGTCTGTTAAATTACGAATTTTTCTAACTGCATACGCTGCGGAGCTTAGCTTTTTTGACAATTTATCTATATGTGGGCCCCACTGAAGCTTAGTATCCAAAGTTAAGCCCAAGAATACTGTGCTATCTTCAGGATTCAATTCTTCGCCCTTTATCAACACATTAGTTTTCACCTGCCTAACGTGAGGCAGTGTAAATTTAATGCATTTGGTTTTTTTTTCATTGAGAAGTAAATTGTTAACATTGAACCAGTGAACTACTTTCGCGATCGCGCTATTTATATCGTCAGTAACCAGCTGCTGACGTTTAAGTTTAAACAAAAGTGAAGTGTCATCCGCAAACAACACTATATCATGGTTATCCTTTACGAGGTAAGGCAAGTCATTAATATAAATAAGAAACAAGAAAGGACCAAGAATTGAGCCCTGTGGGACTCCCATTGTTACTATAGATCCGGGAGATCTTTTTCCATTAACGTCAACGCTCTGAATCCTATTACTCAAGTATGAAGTAAGAAGATCCAGAGCACTGTTTCGGATCCCATAGTGGCGGAGCTTCCTGATTAGCGTTTCATGAACAACGCAATCAAATGCCTTGGACAAATCACAAAAGATGCCCAAGGCATCGCATTTATCTTCCCATGCATTATAAATATGTCCCAAAAGTTCAACACCGGCATCAGTAGTTGAACGACCCCTTGTAAAACCGAACTGCTTGTTATGTAGTAATTTATGTCTATTAAAAAACCTTTGCAATTGCTCTAAAACTAATTTCTCAAAAATAAAGAATATGTCATGGAGACTCATGTTTAGTAAAAGAGTCAGGGTTTTTGGAAATCGGTCAAGTGCAAGCCATAGACATAGTGACGCCGACATGGTTGTAGCCATATACTGGCTGGGTTTGATCTCACTGACAATCTTTCAAGGGGTGAACGTTCTTATTATGAAAATATATTTTCCTAATTAACATTAGGAAAATATATTTTCTGAATAAAAGGAAATAAAACTTAAAACTAATGTTAGTCATTAGTTTTAAGTGTTCTTTACTAACACTACTGTATAGATTCTTTGTCTGGAACCACCTAAAAAAGAAATGAAAAACACCTGCAGATTCACACAAAATGCGATACAGGAGATTAAGAACCAATGAATGCAATTTAACAGCATAGTCATCCTAAAGATAACATAGCACCACGCCCTAAAGAAAAACCAAATAACACTTTACCCGATCAGGGAATCGAACCCTGTCCAGTCGTTCTTGTGACAACTATATACCAACAAAGCAGTATTTTAACAGTAGCCGGTTATTTCCTTCACCAAGCTTGCGAAGAATATAATAAAAGTTTGGAAATGTTTGGTATTTTACTGGAGGCCGAGTTAGACTTTGACATAAAAGAGAGCTCTGTTTGTTTTGTCTTTGACACTATATCTTAGATAGGGGAGTGGACCACAGATTGCGCAAGCGCAATAACAAGTACCGCTTCACTTCGAACAAAGGAGTGCGTCAGTTCCTTTGTAGTGTCAGCACTATGATGGCTAACCGTAACCAACTACATGCATAGGTAGTATTCATAGCTAGAGAAACATCACGCATGTATCCCCTAAGGGATAGGCAGAGGAGGCTCGTGTAATACGGTGTGACCCTACTACCATCAGCATCACCAAGACTTGGAGCTGCTATTTAGTAATGCCTAATGCAAAAACCAGGAAGACTATGCCAGACTTGGGCATTAAACCCAGGAGTTGATGTGCTGCAGTCGCGCTTGCGATCATTAGACCAACGAAGCAGTCGAATACACTTAGGAAAAAAATAACGAAAAATAACTATGCCTTGTACTATTCTCCTTATGTGTTTTGGGGATGTCGGAGATGTCCCGATAAGTCCCAGAAACTACACGGAGGTTCAGATGTCTCTATGTACAAGCTGTGCGCCCTATCAATGGGATTTCCCATCAGCAAAAATAACGAACTTCCATTCAAACTTAACCCATTTAGGAGATGAATTTACAAAAATCCTTCCTCCATTATAAAGAGCTTTTGAGCTAAATTAAACGCTTTTAAGCCCAGCGGTTAAGGAGGAGATTTTTATTAAGTAGAAGATTGCCAGAGCCCAGCAGACCTGACGTATATAACTCCTCCGTCAAAGATATTGAGACCTAGAAATAGGTTTCAAGACCGTGAAAGAGAGAAGAGGTGTCATCAGGATAAACAGGATCTTGATAAATTTTTTGGCCATCAAAAGTTTGTCAGTCGTGTTTGTCTCGATAAGAAAACTTGAAGTATTTAATAACATGTTTTGAAGATCTAATTTAATAACTCCCTCGCTCGGTACCTGCACCTGCACCCAAGATTACGAAGTAATATCATTGCATGTCTTTCAAAGCTTAAGTGCAAGGCTTCTATCCTTTGAAGACGCAATTCGCCATCAGTCATCGGAGGTTATAATTAAATCGCTCATTAACTCCTCGTAATCTATTACTACTGCCAGCGAGCGTGAAGCTTTGCCATCGCGATCAAAACAGTCCGTAGCAAGTATGAGTACATCCTATTTATGTTGTGGCTACAAAAAAGACACCATACCGAATTCAAAAAACTCTCACTGCTCCGTTTAGCGGTGCGGTGCGCGGGCGCCGCCGGCAGCGTCCACTTATTCTGAAGGCACAAGCAGTCAAGCTCGAGAAAGCTCAGTGCGCGGGTCGTATCGAGGGCCGGCGGACGCGAGCCGACGACTGCCGAAGCACGCCGGACATGTTCGGAATATGGACGTGTGGAGCGGTAGACCCGCGACGTGCGTGCGTGCATCGCCGCCCCTCGCCATAGAGACAGGCGACAATTTTGCGCTCACGTTCTTCGAGAGCAAAGAGCAAGCGCCGCCGCCGCCGCCGAAACAAGGTGTGTTGTGATTATGTTATTACTGCTGCATGCGTACGCGCTGACAGCACGTCACACTTGTTATGCGAATGTTACCACACAGTCTCATCTGTTCGTTTCTATGCGATAGGTTTCAGGAGATGTTGAAGTTATGTGAGTGTGTGGAAAATACTACGAGTATCACTTATCGTATGATGCAATTCTTTTAGCTCTTGTAAGTAAGCGACGTGATGAATGGCTGTGAAGAGATGTCTTTTCAGGCAGCTAGCGGAAACTGGTTGGTTTTTAGCAGTCAAATTGACACGTTTTGCAAAAAATCTACCAGTAATATAATTCAGTGTTACGATCATGTGTTGACGTTTAAAAACTGTTTTGATATTCAGCTTGCTATCGGGATTATGGTAATTGTCGGCTATGTATATGTAAGTGGGCGAGCGCCGTGATTGATGCAATATTCCCCAGTGCTCGGAAATTGTAACGGTGTACGAGAAACATGTCCAGAGCTGGATGTAGGCTCATGCTGATACATCATCATTAATTCATCATCGACCATCTGCTTTTAGTCCTCGGCTTTGAATACCTTTGTCATTTTCCTATTAAAGTTCAACTATTTGTTTATTCATATGACCTGTATTTATGTTGACATGTATGAAATGTAGGTATTACTCTACTAAAGAATTTTGGATGTCGGTTTTCGTGATTTAGATCAAATCTGCATGCATCATCATGCAATTATTAAAAGTCAAAATAGTAAGGGTTTATGAATTCTACTTTAAGCTAGTAATTTTTCGTAGAATATAGTCTATTTGTAAGTTATAGATAAAAATAAAACAAAAATGTCGTATTTACCCAAGAAACCGTAGCACTGGCCAGTAACTATCGAAACAATAAAACAAATATGAATAAATTAAGTAGTTTGATTATATTTTAACGTAAGAATATACATAAAGTTATCAGCTGGGCCTTTGAAACATTACACAATACATATCGTAAGGTAACAGCGTGTTATAACAAAGATCTAAGTTGCGGAAGCAAGTTGTGGGCGAAAATTAGCTACGAACGCTCGTGCGGGTACCGTTAGGTATTTATAACCGAGGTACCTATTACACTACAATGCAAATTGTATACACTCTCAACATAATCTCCATACATCGCTCTTTTATAAATCCACCATTTCACATGAACGCTGAGCATTGGAAATGATATGAAGTTACAGATCGCATTCGGTGCAAATCATGGCGAAAGTGACATTTTTTTTTTTTTTTTTTTGTTGTGACGAAGAGTATTGAATAGGTATTTTATTATTTGTTCTTAGAACTGTCAACCATTCTAGTATTTCGTGACGAAATGTTTATCAGGCAAGTTCAACCGCTTCAAGGATCTTTTGGCCCTCGACTGACGTTGACATAAAGCGTTGTTCCGACACATTTGTTCAATTGTTTTGTGAAATGTATTGAAAAACCAAGATGGCGGCGTTCCGATTTTGACCACGGGCCTAAAGATTTTTGTACACAAGTCTAAAAGTGAAATGATTGCTGAAACTAAGTACATCAATCTGTATTTGATTTCGATGCGTACGGTCATCACTGTTTGAAAAACTTGCAGTAGCGACCAACACGCGCAGATAAGCGTGGGAACTTTTGAAGATCGAACTTTATAAACGACTTAATATGTCCTGCTCAATAATAGCGATCTTCTTTTGTCTGTGTTGTTGCGTCTTCTTGGGGCCTCTTTAATAAAGATACAGGCAAGGGGACAATTCGACCATTTTACATGTGCTTTTTCATAGTTTCAGTGACTGATTTCAGTGATTTTATTAAACAGCACAAATATATAGTTAGATAATATTTAATTGTTCCAAAAACGGTTTTACAGTTATATTTCCACCATTTACGGGTAAGCAAAAACTGTGCAATACAAAACACTTAAGTGGAAAAAATATCCTATATCCTGTACTAGTTAAAATCTGTATCACAATATATCGCATTGTCAGTTATATTTAGTAGTAGTAAGCGTGTGTTGTAGTTTATGCGCTGAGAAATCTAGCTACAAGCTGGATCAGTTGAGTTGCATTTATAGAAACTATTACTTAGTTCCTAACTCGGAAGTTATTGCAAATGTATAAAGGCTGCTTCAGACAGATTCTCGCAATTCTCGCTCACCGGTTGTAGGTACCTACTGGGTGAAAGAAAATCTTAGACCATACCTACCTGAAGTATTATGTATACTGTGAAGCATTATATCTATTTAACTTTTTGAACTTTTAGTAGGTAGGTTTATTTATTTTGATAGCTGATTATAATAATATTAGTGCCTATTTAGTGGGCACGGACTAATTGCTGATATCGGGTTTTCGTTAATAATTTGATGGCAGTGTAGAGAGTTCCGCTAGCCGTACTCTATCCCTATCGGATTAAGTGCCACAAGTGGCATAATAGTGGCGCTGCCTCGGCCCGGCTAAAGGGCCGTAAGCATTGCATTGTCACTGTCACCGAGTCACTGTCACTTGTTATTTTGTTTGATTGTTTGGGTTAGTTCGCTGTAAAACACCACATTCCCAAAACATACATTATTTTGTGCCTAAACGGACCTACACTGCCGCGGCACCGCTCGCTTCGCTCGCTCGGCTCTTGCGTTGTGTGGTCACAGTTCTAGCCTAACCTACCTTTCAGTCATTTTCATTTGCTACTTAATTTTTCGTAAATTTAGCCATTGTAGTGACTTTTGATATAATTATCTAAAACAAATCAATACATAGGGCGGCGAACTAACCTATGTGGAGGTTAGTTCGCCATCTCGAATCATAGAATCATCAAACAAAATAGGTACTTAAAAAGTGACAGTGACAATGACAATGCAACGCTTACGACACTTTAGCCTGGCCTAGGCAGCGCCACTATTATGCCGCAAATAGCGGCACCTTATCCGTCAGCGATAAAGCACCGTTAGCGGTTTTTTATACACTTCCTCATCATTCATTTATCATTTGTGCATTTGTGGGATTTGCAGGATTATTAATTGAATGCGGTTCGCACATTAATAACTAGTTCTTATTATTTTTGTAAACCACTACAGCTACCATATAATCTGTTGATGAAATAAGGGTCAACATCAGTGCAACGGGTGGGGTTCGAACTCATATCCTCCCGCTTGCTGCGAACTTTTGCAATTGGGTTATTGCAGCATACCTTCCTTTATATTGAATTGTGTGAAACTGTTTATCAAAACACTGTGACGCTTAAAAACAACATCAACTTTAATCTATTATTTAACCTTATTAATGTTATTGGAACTGCAACGTGGAAATAAACAAACAACACTCTTTCTGACTAAGTAGTTTGTCAAAATACATTCATTCATTCAAAATTCATATTTTTAATATATTCCAATCTTATATGCCTTACTCCCAGTAAGGCATATGTTCGAGAAGTTCGGGGATGAAACACTAGGGCCAGGGTGTCCGAGTGCCCACTAGGTTTGGGGTTGAAACACTAGGGCCAGGGTGTCCGAGTGCCCACTTGGTTTGGGGTTGAAACACTAGGGCCAGGTTGTCCGAGTGCCCACTTGGTTTGGGGTTGAAATACTAGGGCCAGGGTATCCGAGTGCCCACTAGGTTTGGGGTTGAAACACTAGGGCCAGGTTGGCCGAGTGTCCACTTGGTTTGGAGTTGAAACACTAGGGCCAGGATGTCCGAGTGCCCACTAGGCCTGGGGTTGAAACACTAGGGCCAGGTTGTCCGAGTGCCCACTTGGTTTGAAGTTGAAACACTAGGGCCAGGATGTCCGAGTGCCCACTAGGCCTGGGGTTGAAACACTAGGGCCAGGTTGTCTGAGTGCCCACTTGGTTTGGGGTTGAAACACTAGGCTATGCTTGGTATCCGTGTGCCCACTTGGTTTTTCGAGACATCGCCAAGCGGTTGATCGGCTCTTCATGTGACCTATTTTTTGAGAGGGCTGGCCTAAAAATCAACATCACATCATTCTTCTTTTAAGCACTTTTCCTGATGATGAATTTTTTTGACGCACTATTATTCTTTCCCCTCTTTTTTAAACCGGTACTATTATTTTAATTATTTTAAGTATGTTAGCATATATATTATGAAAATATTATAATATGTTCTATTGAGATTAAATTAAAACTAACTTTAATTTCAAAGTTTAGAAAACTTTTAAAATATTAAGCACTCAAAAATTTATGACATTACTTAAAACTAACTTAGCCATCGTCCACCTAAACAACTTACAAAATAATTATGTAATCATGCGCAGCTGACATGATAAGCCGTCAGCTGTTTTCGGAACTTGATCTATTTGCCGCGTGCCGCGAGAAGTCGGCTCATCTGACGCGACCTTAACCTAGCGTGGTGACGACATGGTGGGACTGGGGACACCATGCGGGCTGAGGCGGTGGCGGCGGGGAGTGGCGGGGTACTGTGCTCCCGGTCAGTGACCGCGAGCGTTATGCAACACATTGATAAAGACATGACTCTGTGAGGCTGCACGTCGTTGCTTAGCAACCACTGCTGGATAGGTATCATAGCAACTCCCCAGACACGTAAGCTTTTAAAAGTCTTTGTGATGTTAACTCGCTTGACGTGCGAGGCGTCGTCGTCGCGTCGCCAGGCTTGGTAGATATTAGTATAGCTTGCATTTTTCTCGGTCCTGAGACACGTGGACGCGGGTTTTAATGCATTTAATTTAATTGATAAGTATGTGTTGGTAAACAACTGACAATAAGTATGTGTTGGTCAACTAAGTAAATGCATTTTCACGCACTGTATCAAGGTTTTATGGTTTCTTTATAATTATTTGCAGTGAAATAGTATATTATGCAATTAGTGAATAAAGGGCGGATTTAAAGCGAGGGCCAAAGATGAATCACAAGCAAGTGAAGGATTCTAACGACTGAATCACGACCGTAGGGAGAGATTCATGCTTATTGAATCAAGAATCAATCGAGCATAGCGAGTGATTCAAGTAGAATCCTGAGGACGCGAGTGATTCAAGGCCCTCGATATAAATCCGTTTTATTCAAGAATTGCATACCTACTATACTTTATGCCATGACTACGAGAAAAAGAAATATTTAAGCGAAAAAAGACATTTAATGAAGAAAAAAGGAAGATTAAATTAATTAAAATGCACATTAAAATTGGAACGATTTGTGTTCGTAAAACTTAGTGTTCAAAATAGCGCCAATTTACTAATGGCAGCAAAGAACACAAAACAGTTTTTATTCTAATTCTAAACTCCTTGTCAAAAATGTCGACCAATCAAATCTCGAGGAGTTATTTGCACAAGGAGTTTGTATCAATTTTTTTTTGCAAGTAATTTTTATAGCATTGAAGGAGGAGGTCGAATATATTGGTGTGTTCTAAATTCAATCACAAAAATGCTTTTTATTCACTGCTTTCAGTGAATAAAGTAATCTTTTTAGAGGGGGAATGGTACCTATAAAAGATATTTGTAATTGACGTCTAAAATCCGACACCTCAATTAAAAAAAAAAAAAACAGAACCTAGCCTATACCTAACCATCGTACGACCTAGCCCAGTCGATCACACCTCATGCTACAAAAATACTTTAAAAATATGCCTTGCCTTTATGCCTTGTCAATAAAGTTGGTAGTAAGGCTGATGGACGGTGTCCTATGGTCTCTCGTGTGGGGACGACAATGACAATGTGAGGACATGTAATTTCTTTAAACCAAAGTTTGCTGCACCTTCAAGTAAATTTCTACCCAGCTAGCTTCTTTCTGTCGTCGGTCCATCTATCTGGGGAGGAAACTGCGTCACGCTTGCTGGTTTGCGGTCTCCATGTGAGGACTCATCTGTTCTAGTTCCCTTTATGCAAAATTTCATACTTCTAGACCCAGCGGTTAGGCGATACGTTATACGAGTAACTATGTCATTATTAAGGTAAAACAGCATGATGGAATATTCGCGCGACATTTCATCAGATCCTACCGCTCCATCAGACCCAGCTTGATCCAATTATATAAGTTTTCAAGCGCTTACGATGCCCTCATCGTAAGCGTGTGATTGTATGTACGTATTTAGTATTCTCACGCTTGCTTCTTCCGGGGTGAGCTGTAGTGGAAACGAACGAACATGAAGTAACAGATGGATATGATATGCTTTATTTGACCTATCGTGTTAAATATTTTATTTCATTTTTTTTATTTATTTAATACTTCAAGCACAGAAATGTACGGAGGCGGACTTAATGCCATGGACAAAACAAAAAAAAAAAAAAAAAACATAGGCTTAATGGCATAGGGTTTTTTATATTTTTTTACTTGAATTCAACACAGCAATCAGCCAAAAACATTAGCTAAAGATAAAATTAGAAAAAATATCATACACTCACCTCACAGAATTCCAGACATACTGACATGGTCGTCTTATATTCGTCTGCAAACACTTCACAGTCAGTTTAAGCATCCAAGAGAGTGTTGAGCGCGGAGAGAGTGCGAAGACAGGATGTAATAATATATACCATAGGTGTAGCAGTGCAAAGTCTCGATCTGTGTCGGACTGATGGCTACAGGCTCCCTGGTGCTAGTACAAGGGACCTAAAAACATAAATGTGTTTGTGCAATACATATCTGCCTATCCCTGTGGGGAACATAGGCGTGACTTACAACTTACAACACATCCTGAAAGTAAAATAAAGATCTACAAGATTTGGCCCAAACATACTCTCACTGAAGTAGAATAAAGGTTTGTAAAAATAACTGCAAACTATACCTACTTCGGCCCAGAAAGTTAGCAAGCTGGTAAGCTCTGGCCAAACGTAAGAGTATCTCTCGCGGGAAGCGGGACGCGACTTCACGTCGGTTCGCATATTTTAATAATTATGAAGTTACGCTACTATTCTTCCAGTTTGAACACTCCAAATAATTTAGTTGACACAATCGGCGCGAGTGGATTTCCTCCAGCATCCCGCACGATTCGGCTAAAGGATTATTTCCACCAAAAGGCTCGCATCGCATCGGATCGGAAAGGATACGAACGGAAGCGGCGACAGCCGATCTACTGAGCTAGGCTGCCACCGGGACACAGATGCCTCCATGAAATGAAGGAATTCAATAGCTGTAGCCTGTAGGATATTAAATTCCTCGCATGACATCACTTTGCTCCGTGATACAGATGTGTGTGATAACAACCGGAATTGATTGCGACCTTGAAAGAATTCTCCTATTGTGATAATTGAATGAGTTCCAATTATTTGCATGTTAGGATCATAGTTTGTTATACATTATTTGTCTATGACTACATCTACAATAAATAGTAATAAAACAATGTCGCTCTTCATGTTTGTCTGTTCATCACCATTTACCTTTTTTTAAGGACGGCAATGTGTATAGGTAATACGTAAATATTTAATTTGGCTTCAGCACAGAATTCTTGATGTTTTGACATGTTGCCACATCAGTAGATTGTATCCGTGTGAAGCAGGGTCGGGTCGCTAGTCTGCTATTTATAATAAACTAGATTTTGCCCGCGGCTTCGGTCGCGTGGACGTCGGAAAATGTCCCACGGCTACGTACTACCTGGATTATAAGTACCTACCCTATGTGTTAATGCACACTATGCTATGTGAAAGCTTTTAGGGTATTATTTAATGTATACTATGTCAGCTAAGTCAAAATCGAGAGCGAACATTATGTTTTGGAACACCCAAAATAGGTTAGGTTATGAGGGCGGAGCTAATAGGTATATATTAGTATATTATTATTATATTAGTATTAGTATAGATTAAATTGTGAATTCATTCATACGATATATGGTGTCCAAGTGAAAAGTAAGTACGTCAAACGAGTTTTCGTATGGTTCTGGACAAGACGGTAGGACATTTATAAAAATTGGGATAGTTTTCAGATTTTGATGCTTCCTAAAGGGGGTCATTTATATGTTGTGTTACGTAATGTTCACTACTTTGCATAGTTTAATGTGTAAAATCCAGTTCTACTTATACGCGTAACTATTCAGACAGCTGTGCTGCTGGACAGTTTGTTGCGCCACTTCTTCTTCCCAGCTAAAGCACTAGGAAGTGGTGAAGGGCCAGGGTAATTTTGACGTTCAAAATCCAGTCAAAACTAACGCAGCGTGCGTCCTCTAGAGCAGAAAATCAGGGCAATGAATGCTTAACGATTCCCAAGTTCAGTTCCAATTAAACAAGGCAAGTTGTCTATTAGACATGAAGTTTCTTTCACCGGATGTATCGATGCATATCAGACGAGCACCAGGTTTGAACCCATGACCTGTGTATCTTATGCAAACTTCCCACACGACTTCCTCGTTTATCTGGGTGTGCCTGATTATTATCGTACTTATACATAGAAATAGTCCTTCCATTAGGTTGCGAGGTCTGTATGAGACGATTTATAACGTTAACATGCAATAAAAGTAAATGACTCGTGAAAAAAAATCGAACGCTACCAAAAAATCAAAAAAAGCTCACTTTTCAAGCAAGCTGATGCTGTTGTTGGCCAGTTATTGACCTTTTTAGTGAATAAACATATATACATTGGATAAAGTTCATAAACTAAATTATTTAACAAACTATTAAAATTAAAATGTAAAATATAATATCCTAACTTAACTAAAACAATTAACAAACTAAAATATGGCGTCGACTTATCCTCTTTAATAAATAATCAATACCATAACATGTTAAATTGAAAATATAGTTTTTGAGTTGCAGTTGGCTTTTTTTTTCAACCTTTCAGTGTGTAATATTTTTGGAATCGTCTTAACAAGCCTTTTATTTTGATACAAATGGTCAATACAATATACATAGATAAACATGAAAAACATAGCCAAGTCTTTGACGTCGCACAGTCGGGTAAACAAAATCTCTCTTTTTTAAGTCGGTTAAAAGGCATGTATTCGTGGCACCCCGTATCGCTATAAATAATTTTTTTGTTTTTATTGGGAGTTACCATTAGACTGATACAGTGTTAGTATCTAACAATAAAATAAAATTAAACTACTTAAATGTTAGTGATACAATTACAATAACAATTACACAAAACACACAACATAATTATCACTGCTTCAGCATACCAGCTGAGATACTGGAGCAACGACTTACAATACATTCCAGCCTCAGCAATAACTCCCAGGATGCTGTTGGAACTGGCTCGCACCCTGCTCACCAAGGATCAATCAACACGCTTGATTGATTTTATGCATCAATGTGTTAAAGATGTGCGTCCTTGGTGAGCAGGGTGCGAGAAAGTTCCAACAGCATCCTGGGAGTTATAGCTAAATTCCACAAACATCCCTGATGCGCTACAGAAGCGAGGCAGCACCATCAACACCCTGAAAGCATTATTGTACTGCACACGAAGGGCGCTCTACGATCTTTGCGTAAAATGTACCCACAGGACACAGGTGTAAAATGAGGAACAGAAGACTCAAAAAAGTGTTTTCTTAACCTCCGTAGAGGCACGCTTAAACCTGCGGGCCATCATATTCGCGCTGACCGACAGCGCCCTCCGCTGTCTCAGTATCGTCATCTTCCTTAAGGCTATAGTCAGAACATGCCCAAGGTACATGAATGAGTGCACTCTCGATGCTATGATGTTGCAAACGCTATCCCCTGACTTATTTAGCTCTAAATATGAAGGTAGTTTTCCGTATTTAAGAACGTTCAAAATCTCATCTCAGCGACAATTGCTTGTCAAAAGTTTCTCAAAAATATGTTCTGCTATGAATGTTATGATTCAGAAAGAAGAGAATTTTATCAAAAAAAATATTCTAGGACTGCGCCTGAGTTCGACATCACATTCATTAGAGGCTGACCATTTTATTTAGAGAATCAATCTCACTAATAGTTGTAGATAAAAACGCGACGTATTATTTGCATAGTCGAAGTTGACGTTTAGGAAATCGAAGTGAGATGGCGCTACAGGCTACTGAACTTGCAGTACCTGTAAACCGCAAGTTTTGCTTTGATGCCAAAAGTGATATTGGTTAATTAATAACACTAACTTGTTTTGTAAAGTATCACAGTTGGTTTAAAGCTCATTAGTAATTTGAATATAACTTAAAATGCTTAGTTAAGAATCTCACTTTTGATGTAACCTACATAGCAGCCAAAAAAAATCGGCTTCCTAGGCCCAAAGCGTGTTAATCCTAGAAATTATTTAAATTTACCTACTTCTACTGCTACTACTAGAAGTGGTATTAAATAATAATAAGTACTTAATATAAATAGTTTTTCAAAACACGTTGATCGCCTACTACACAAAGATCAAGCAACTTTTTTGTAGACGAGGGCTTCGCCCTTCAATTGAAAAATGATAAACCTGCGGATAGTAAAAACCTTCTATCTCATCAACATTTTATCTAACGACAAACAAGAATTAGTTTTCAATCGTCTCTATTTTTAAGGGCGAATTCGAAGAAACAGTTTGACTTTAGTACTTGCAAATTGAATTTTTGACAGTTTTTCCATACAAAAACTGTCAGACCTCAATTTTAGTCTACGGATAAAAATATATCTGCCACTGGTAAAATCAGCCCTCAAACTTCGTAAGAAAGCGGTGAACGGTCACACAATCACACAATATATTATGTTATATAAACATTGACATTGTTGAATATAACACACAAAATTACATAATTACGTTGTAAAGTATTACCTATACTTATTATTTTAATGTTGGTGAATGTGAGGAACACGTGGTATATTTTTTTTGTTTCTCCGTTTATGATGGTCTGGCAGTTTGAGTAGTTTATGCGGCCTACCCAAATGTCCTTTCTTTGGTATTTTCGTCGAGCTGAGTTGAGCTCCACGATTACTGACATTTGCTTGCACTGATAGGACCGGTCCACTCAAATCTGTGTGGTTCTTTTCTCAAAAGACTATTTCAGACTAATCTACATGGTCCTCATATGGCCTGACCAAGATTATGTCTGGACTTTAAAAGAGACTGTGACCTCTAAGTTTTTTTTGGCCTTTCTTCTCAGAGTAGTCAGATAGGAAACGCCGAACTCATCTAGCTAATTTTTAATTATTTTTTTAAGATGTAAAAGTGTTCCAATATACCTACTATTTACAGAATAAACAATTTCATTTCATTTCAATAGCCGCTGTCCAAGCACAGAGTGTTTTTGAGACATTGATGTCAAATACTGGGCAAAATGATTTTCATGACGGCCGTTATAATATAACGGCACTGCTTTCCTAGGGAACCAAAGCTCAATAGACATAACTAGTTTGCTAGAGTGACTCATTAAAAAAGGGTCAGTAGTTCTCCTGTCCCACCTTCACTAGCTTATCTCGCTTTAAATTTCAAATAATTTTCCATTATTTTGAACGACAGCGGATGCCATGTACCGGTAATTGTAATGTACAAAGTTAATGTTATTGTAATGTGCAAGGGCAGACGTGATGGACAGCCTGTGTGGATCCATTAATACTAATTATTATTGCTCTACGGTAAATAAAGTTGCACATTCAATATTTTTCAATCATTTCTAGCAATATTTAACATACGAGGTATATGGTCATTAAAATAACTGAAAACCTAAAAAGGGGTCATTGTGTTCATCATTACGTAGGTACCGCTTTTGCAATGGGACCAAGAGCCTGAAATCGCAAAATTTCGTCAACTATGCTATGTAGTTTTCCAGTTAGCTCCAATAATAGGTTTTTTATCCAGTTCATCTATATTTCTATATTTATGACGTTTTTATCTGATCTTCAAATAGTAAGTATGTGTTAAATAAATTTGTGTGGGGTACTACAACAAAAAACACCCAAAATAAAATATTTTTTATTAGTGAAAAATAATTTAATTTCAGTAGTTTGTTTAAATGCGGCAGTTAGAAAATAAGCCAGCCAAGGCTGAAGCACACTTAGGTATACAGTAACTCTCTTCACTAATGGATGGCCTTTTATCACAATTCTCTATCAAACTTATTCAAAAGCTTCACTCGAATGCAGTCGGGATGCAGGCAGCAGTTTCAACAACTGCAGCATTGTCGCCGGTAACGCTTCACAGAGGTATACCTAACCGGCTTCTCTGTACAAATTGTTCAGACATAACAACCAGCTAGGCTTACCGCGGTTACTGCACGGAGGGGTGGTCTTTGTTTTAGAAGAATGGGTAAATCGTTTGTCGTACAAAAACATAGACCTACGTGCATGTGACTTTGTGAGGGGTCAACAGCAGTATGGATGTCGGGTATAAAGTTCCTTCTCCTGCCCTTATGCCAACTCATTCGTGGTCGGCACAACATGTCTTTATCTTCCATACTACTCTATTATTAGTCGTCATCTCGATGATGAAAGAAACGATGGATGAAACGAAGATGATATCATCTTTTACATAGTCATAGACTGAGTTGAGGGATCAGGCACACTGACACGGAAGATTGCGGACGAGCCGTGGACAACGGACTCTGACAGATTCTAAGTACGTATCCAAGTCAGACACTAAGTACCTAGTGAGCTTGTTTACGCGAATGGAGTCGCGGGCATAGCTAAATGTTACAGCTAGTTTAGCACAGCGATGGTAGTAATCTTGGTAGTAGTAGATTATCTTCAAAATACAGTCATTTCATTGTGGCGCATCCTAAGGAAAAATATTGAATAATAGTAGAGGAGTAAAGATCAATGTTTTCTTTTGTTATCACTTATAAATAAGTATACTGTGTATTTCATGTCGCTTTTCCGTTATATATGGTAGTAGCGACCCGCCCCTGATTAGCACGGTTTTTACGACTTGATAAAACATTAAAATTTCTTTGTTATAGGTACGTTTAATATCAATAGATTACACATAAACCTTCCGGAATAAATTCTCTAAATGATGCTGAAAACTGCATCCAAACCCGTCGCGTAGTTTCAAATAACCGCGCATGTGGAGATGTAAAAGAAGCCATCTTGACCTGAAGCCGAATTTCCATTCCGAAACGAATTGTAGTTATAATCCTAACTTCCTAGTCCTGACTAATATTATATGTAAATG
The DNA here is from genome assembly GCA_963853775.1 of Xanthia togata. NCBI lineage: Eukaryota > Metazoa > Arthropoda > Insecta > Lepidoptera > Noctuidae > Xanthia > Xanthia togata. The sequence continues at coordinate 2,266,270 of OY970790.1, forward strand.
CAAAAGTGAGTTAGTTTGTTTGTTACGCTTTCACGCTAAATCAGCTGAACGGTTTTTGATGAAATTTGGCACACCAACCATGACCTGGAGAAGAATATAGGCTACCTTTTATCCCGATATTCCCACGGAATCGAGACTTATGCGGCTGAAACCGCGGGGCGCAGCTTGTATTTATCGTGAAACTATCAATGCTTAAAACTAAGTTTGCGCAACTAGTTTCATAATGTACTGTTTGCGGTAGTCAACAATGTCCAGTTAATGCCAGATGAAGTAATTAAACAATTTTTCATCTGCCACCGCTAGTTCAAAATTACTCTGCCCAGTCTAACTCAGGATGTGAACCAACAATGAGATAAACTAGTACCTAACAAATGGGTGCAATTTCAGTGTCATCAATATCCGAGTACGTCATAACTTCCTGTCCTAAACACACCTCTTTTAGGACAGGGAGTTATGTTACTGCATAAATGTATTAGCTGTCCTATCGTATGAGCTGCTAACAATGTTACTGTCCGTATACGCATAGTTGGGAACCACTAATTCGCGTTTCCGTCAAGGGTCGATAAACTTTCAATAAATCTGTAAACACTTCCCATTTCACTTCAATTAGACAAGTAATCATGTAAATCTATACTTACGAGATTTATATATCTGTACTAATAATAAAGCTGAAGAGTTGTTTTTTTTTGTTTTAACGCGCATAGCTATGGAACTTACAGTCGAATTGGAAATTAACATCACGCTATGACCCTCAGGAGCCGAGAAAAAAAAATGAGTAAGAACGCTAAGCGAGAGCCTCCGCCGCGGAACCATAGCAGCGAAACCGCAGTAGTTCAATTCAACTGACTCGCGTCATGTTCCGCTACTCGAATCGGATGCAAGTAGCAAAAAATTTAGTATATAGTACATCCTTTATAACCCTGCATATCCCAGCTACCTGCGTGATCGCTTTTCCTTTACCCGTCCTCCAGATGCTCTGTGTAGATCCCACCTCAGGCATCATCTTAATTTCCCATCCCATAAAACTGAACTGTACTCTTACTCCTTCTCTGTTCACGCAGTACGTTTGTGGAACTCACTTCCGCCTAACATTCGAGATTCTAAAACTTTATTTCTCTTCAAAAAGCAAGTCAAAGAGCATTACCTTTCTTCTCTACAGTAATATTCTACATATATATGTATGTATATTATAGGTAAATATTTACTAATACTAGTATTTTTTTATATATGTGTGTATGTATTTGTATGTATGTTTATTTTATATAGAATAGTTTTGTTTTGAGTTTTAATTTAAATGTTCTTGTTTCGACTTTTCTACACACTGTGTCTACATATCCAATCCTACTTTCCTCTCGCAGGTCTGCTGGAAGAAATTTTGTAAGAAATAAGCAGTACCTTTGTGCTCTTTTATGTTAATATTGTGTCCTGTTAAGTGTTTTGTGTGTACATAAATAAATAAATATATTGAATTCAACTACTGTGGTTTCACTGCTATGGTTTCGCAGCGGAGGTGTGCTACCTGGGTGACCTACTGCGGTTTCGCTGCCATGGTTTTGGGCGGGTGATACGATGCGACGCAGTGTGTCGGGGGCCAAGTGAGTTTTATAAAAATGTGGCTGTTATCTTAGTATATTGTGTATCTTACGACTTCCACGCGAATGAAGTCGCGGGCAGAAGCTAGTACACAAATACATAGGTAATATTGTGGTTAGATAAACATACACAATCGTACCTATAATATTAAATTAGGGCTGTGCAATCTGGCCTGACATTTGGCACGTTCATAGAGTTTCGTAATTATTGGAGGCTAGGGGCAGTTCACACCGAGACGTGACGCGACGCGACGATGCTTGAAGAGGCCAGTGGAATCGCGCTGCGCAATGCGGCGAGACGCATCGCAACGCCGCGCGGCGCAGCGGAACGTGTCTACGTTCGCCGCGAGCTACCGCCCTGCTAGCTAATAGTAGAGACAAGCCATCACGACAGCTTTAGGCTGTTCTTTGAGCGTCGCGCTGCGTCGCATTCGCGAGGAATAGCGCGCGCCGCTCTTGCACGCAACGTCTACCGCCTAAGCAGCGAGCCGTGGGGCTGCTAGCGACTTCACGATGCACCTCGCGACGTCGCGCTGTGTCTCGCGGCACCAAGCAGCGTCTCGCGGCGCCGCACTACGCGGTGGAAACCACTGGGCTCTTCAAGCATCGACGCGCCGCGTCACGTCTCGGTGTGAACTGCCCCTTAGTTCTGAGTGAGCTAACTAAGAGCACTGGGTGCGGAGGTTGACTCATCTAGTACTGTTATTGTTTACTCCACTATTGGTGAATAACTATGATTGTTTTGTTGAAATAAATCTGCCTAGCCTTTTCTAGTTAGGAACTTCCTGTTTTATCTAAAAAAAAAAAAACATTATATTCAAATGATTCGTATGAATGTCAATGGCTATAAGAATCCATCGTTTCTTTCATCATCTCGGTTAGTCACTTATTAGCTAAAGCATTTATGCAGTTACATAACTCCCTGTCCTAAAAGAAGTGTATTTAGGACAGGAAATTATGACGTAAATTGATGACACTGAAATTGCATCCATGTACTAGTTTATCTCATTGTTGGTTTACATCCTGAGTTAGACTGGGCAAAGCCGTGGTCGCGTGCCTGCTGTACACCTACCAAATGGTAACGGCATGCGACCACGGCTTTACCTTAACCATTTTTGTACTTTTAGAGTTTTAGGGCATAATTTTTCTGTAGGTATTAGTTGTTAGGTATTAGTTTTTGAACTGACTTTTTATTTAAATTATTTTTGACTTTTTTTATAAATATTATTTTTTTGTTTTTTTATTTTATTTATCATTTATACAAAAGAACACAGGATTACATCATATTATTAAATAGCAAAAAAAAACCTCGCCCTCCCATAATGAATTTAGTGTGATATCACCAGCGGAAGATGAAGAAGCTTCCAACGGTACCACATTTGTCAAATTATGATCTGTAGTTTAGAAGTTATGAGATAACAGATGAACATACGTACATACATACATAGGTATCGGTCAAAATCATAACCCTCATCTTTGCTCGGTGGAATAATAAATATTTTTCCCGCCTAGTATATGTGGACGATATTCTAATAGTTCCTGTCACAGTAATATTTACTTGGTATTCAAATTTTGTGTAGGTACCACCACTAAAAAGCGAAAAATAAAAACTGTTTTAAAACCGACTTCCAAAAACAAACACTACAAAGTGAAAACTAACTTTGATTTCGGAAGTCGGTGGCAAAAAAACGAAAATAAAAAACCCAAGACACCGACTTCTGAAATCAAAGTTATTTATCACTTTGTAGTGTTTGTTTTTGGAAGTCGGTTTTATTTTTTGTGAAAAAGTTTTTTCTCTAACAAAATAATCTTAAAAAACATTTTTTTACCAATACAATTGAGGGCAAATCTAAGAAATTAATATCACCAAAGAGTTTCCAGAGTATTTTTTTTTTTTGTAATGGATCGCCTACGCGGGTCGCCATTTCTAAAGCATTACAAAAAAGTTTTGATTACAATTATTTTTACTTGTCTGTGGCAGCGCATGCGCGGTGATCTGCTGGCTTTTGACGCCATTCATTCGTTTATTTGCAGGTACTGAATTTAACTTTTAACTTTGATCTTTTATTTAGTAAGTTCAATCCCAGCATAGATGAGAGTAGATAAAGTAGTGTATGAAACTGCACATTACTAATTATTAAAACACTCGTGTGATACCATGAAAAACCTCGCCTCGTGTTTTAATACCCCTCATTATGCAACAGTTTCATAAACTAAGTACTATTGTACAAACCTAGGTACTCATAGAAATTAAGTTAATAATTTAGGAAGTGTATAGAGTGCCGCTGTTTGCGGCATATTAGTAGCACTGCCTCGTCTTGGCTAAAGTGCCGTAAGCATTGCATTGTCATTGTCACTGTCACTTGTTATTTTGTTTAAAAGAGAGAGAGAGTAGATTTTTTTGGAGAAAAGGCTATTGTTAATTTCTTTCATCTATAGCCGGCTAAACTTTAGTGCAACCACAACCCCTTGGCTTAGCAAATTGAAAAGGCGGAAAGGTAGGTTAGGTTAGGTTAGAAGTGTGGCGAGCGAGCCAAGCGAGCGGTGCCGCGGCAGCGGCCGGCGAGTGCCATGGTCCGTGTAGACACAAGAAAATGTAATGTTTTGGGAATGTGATGTTTTACAGCGAACTATCCTCAACATTCGAACAAAATAACAAGTGACAGTGACAGTGATAGTTACAATGCAATTCTTACGGCACTTTAGCCAAGCCGACTCAGCACCACTATTATTCCGCTAACAGCACTTTATCCGACGACGGCCAATATTTTATATTTTAAACTGATTTACTCCGGCCACCGACGGAATGCGTTTCTGACACCTGTCTAGGACTAGGTAATAAAGTTAACATTCGTAAAACACGCATTCTTTTGTACTCAGTTCACAGTTAACTTTATATGAAAGTGATCTTTATCGGCGTTGAAATAAGGTTGCTGCCATAAGTAAAATAACTGTGAAGGGAATATACCTAAGTAGATATCAGTACCGCATTCTCAAATTATAAATAAAAATAAACGTGACAGTTTTCAAATTTGGACCAATTTTAAAGCGAAAGCCCGATTGAATTCAATTCACTTTTAAGGTATCTATAAGCCTAAGGATGCAAAAAGGGACAAACAGTTTAATGAATAATGTTTTTCTCCTATTTCGTTGTTTGTTAGCCAGCGCTGTCCCACTGCTGGGCAAAGGCCTCCCTCCAATCCTTCCACCGTTCGCGAGCCATTTAGATTTAACAAAAAAAAGGTAATCTTCCTTTTCGAAGATGGTCACTCATAGATTTCAGATGACAGATGCTTGCTAAAGAACTTAAGTCTCATAATTATGTCACGATATTTTACTTTGTAAAGGAAGACTTTACATGTGAGGTTTAACGGTCGTCGGTGCTTACATGCACCCTGATTGCGTAACAATCAATCAGATTCTAAATCGTTTTGAAACAGATTGGTAATCTATTAAAAGAAAAAAAACTGCTCAACTACGTAAATAACGCAATGAATGTTGTTGAACTGACAAAATAAAACAGATTAGTTGTAATCGTTTACGAAAATGTGTTACGTAGATAGCGGGTGTGTAATCACCCGGATCATAACGGCTACTTTTCAAATAAATTTATTATGATAAACAATAAATTAACACGTGATTGATCACCCTCTCCATCGCGTATGAACAGTGTCCTCATATTGCTTTATAATAATAGTTAATTGGGCCATACTAATTGGTTACCGGAACTCATATTACTGTATATTAAAGAGGGCTGAATTTTATTAATTATCACATAACTATCTACATATTATTGTGTTAATTAACCCAGATTCGTACCTATTCACGTGCTTGCGAGCGTGCAGTGCAGGGTAAAAGAACCCACTGCCAGTGAAGAAAGTCTCTCAAGTTACTGGTGGAAAATAGAACAGTGTTGTATTATTGCAGTCGTAGTAAACACGTGTCTAAGATATACCCAGTATTGTTGCTTGTGTGGTTACAATATGAGACTTTTCGACGCGTTCTGTAAGAGGCGGCCAGTGGGCTGTACAATTGTGTGGCTGTGTTATTGTTAATATGGCCATAAGACAGTTACGTAGATACGTAAACACAGTGCTATGGTCGTCTTACGGTATTGATACGGTTAAAGTGCTTCCTTGTCTGTTTATCAGTGAAAGAAACACCGTGACAATGGAGTGTATGCAATACATATTGTGATAATTATGCAGTGGATGACCTTCGACCTGCTGTAGTAGGATTTGTGCAGCATGCAGCGACATGTGTATGATAGCATCTGAGATGGGAGGCTGTCTTTGTGTATAGTTGAACCTAGTAGGAAAATTATAAATAGAAGTTTTTACTATTACACATTGCCTCTCATACATGTTCCGCAGTATTTATTTGTATAAAAATGTTAGTTTCCACTTGAAAGATGGGCATTAACTTATTACAATTTTATTCATGATACTCGCGTTATAAAGATTTATGAATTTTCCTGAATACCCGAAAGTTGTGTGGAAATGTTTTATCTATTACCTATTCCTCCAGGAAAGAAACATTAAACGCCACGAGTTTTAAATTACTCGCAAATTCATATCGAGTGTGTTGAAAATAGATTCTTTGTGGTTCCAGAGATTTAGTGCACTGTGCTTGTAGTCAAACAATACTTCTCCAAGACACTTGAAAGTGACCAGGGGTTATTTAAAGTTTACTTCCTGCTTTTAATAAGAGTATATTTTTATGTAAGTATTAAAACGTAACGAAAGGGTGTTTTTCTCTTATTTGCAGTACTCTAGTATTTGTGTATCTCGTATTTGTAGTATAAGTTTCATAATTGTAGGTGGATTGTAATGACGGTACACGGTACAGTGCAGTTGACTGTACCGTCAGTCAACCGCACTGTACATTACCATCAGTGGCAACCATAGATATAATATTTCTGTGGTGGCAACAATTTGACCGTGGCAGCGCCTTTATGTAAGGCCAGTTTTCTTACTGCACGTGTTACCTCTGCTGTGCAGTTGAACGACTTTTTTCATCATATATATATTTTATAATACTTATGCTTATCTTTTTATGGTAAGGATACTTTTATGGAAGAGAGTGCACCAGATGTTATTCTAGCTTACTTAATTGTGCTGTGGGCCAGCTTTATCTAGAATTCTAGATAATAAAAAAAAATTGAATAGAAAATAATAAATACTCTTTATCAAGCACCATATAAATTACAGATTTAAAAAAAAATGTGTGATACAATTGGCGGTGTTTTAAAGACACCAAGACCACAATTAAATGCTGCTGGTTGGTAAGGTAAGCGCATCACTCGAGTACAGCAGGTCCTTTTTTTTTGGCTTGTTATAGTCCGAATAAGGTTTTTAGGGACAGCAAAAGTTGGAAAATTTGCCCGGAAAATTGGAAAAGACTGAAGATGATTTTTCCATTGATTGAAATTTAGACAAGACAACGTGTGTCAGGTCAGCTAGTTCACGATATATAAGTACCTCGGTGTGCTTTAAATGATCACAGACAAATTAATACGAACTGAAATCGGTGACTGTGACTCCTACTTGAATATTCGACGCTGCAAACATTGATTACCCTCTCGGAATAAAATGTGCAGTATTCCTTATTTAACACTTTCAGTACCGGGAGCCCTTGTGGGTTCTTCTTAGCGAATTCGGCATTATAAACTGTGAAAATAAAATCTGTTGTAAATTTTAACAAGATTTCAATCCTAATGCCGGTGAGACTCCTCGAGGGTTAACTTTAGCGCAAACGTAATACCGGTGACCTTCCTGGAGTCAACTTGCAATACTCTTTTTGTACATAATATTCACTATGTTTTAAGACTTTATTCATGTATATGGTTGATACGTATTGTACTTGTTGCAAATTTTATATTTTAACCAAAATTCACTAAGATAGGTACCTACCTAGTTGTTTTTCAAAAATCGTTTGAAATAACGTTACGTTTACTGCACACGTGTTGGTGCTACAGACTACGGTTCATCGACGACATTGTGACGGTCGACGTTAGGTACTCGTATAATTGACCTCAGTCTGGTAGCACCCCAACGCACTCTTTCGCGTATCAGTACCTCCGGACATAGGTACACACGGTAGGTGCCTATATTTTCATTATTTCACAACAATTTAAACGCAAACAAAGCCGTGTGCAGAGTGGAATTTTATCTGTCTCTGCACAAAGGGTTGGATTTAATGAACGTGTCCTGCACGGCAGGGTAAATGAATATTGATTTATCAAAAAACCTGCCCGGAACCAACGGCGACACCAAATGAATACGAGAGAATTGCCGCTGAGCCTGTTGTGACTGTTTGCCTTAACTGAACTGGAAATAGGGCCAGAATTTATACGGTGCACACTCCAGTTTTATTTAATTAGTGATTCACACTAAATCTGATGGATTGTGCATAATCAGCCTATAATGCTCCCACTGCTAAGACAAGGCCTCCTCTCCGTGACCAGTGAACCACCACGCGGGCCCAGTGCGGGTTGGTGGATGTCACATGTTTTCGTTTTTTTTTTCTAGGACATGTCGCCGTATCTGCACGATGTTTTCCACTAACGTTTTGAGAGCAGTATATAGTGATGAGATAATTATATAAAGATGATAAACACAAAGGAAAGTGTCTGTCTGGATTTGAATCTTCGGCCTTCACACTCGGAAGCCACCACTGTTACAAGATGGGGCTTATCTAGTAAAAGTAACAATTATATTCTTGGGTGCATCATGAACCATAATCATAATGACCATGCGACACCCAATTGATCTTGTATACAAAATAAATGGTACTAAAATAGCTAGATCAACCAACATGAAGGACTTGGGTGTCACATTTGATCAGAAGCTTACTTTTCATGATCTCATTTACAGTGGCCAAAGAATCTTTTAAAAAGCTAGGGTTTGTTATCTAGAATGCTTGTGATTTTCGCAACAAGCATGTAATAAGGCTCTTTATACAGCACACTTGTCCGAACCAAGCTAGAAGCTACTTCTTCTGTATGGAATCCGCACGAAGCAAAGTATGCACGTCTTCTAGAAAAAGTGCAAAAATCATTCCTACGTTTTCTTTCCAGAAGAACTCTCGGTAACTATCCCTACCTCTATCCTACCAAGTTCCTCGTAGGATGTCTGGTATATGATACCGCTGGAGGCCAGAAGGGCATGTGGCCAGGTGGGCGTTATGCTCAAAGTGTGGAAGGGTATGACGGATGCGCCTGACATCCATAGCGAGCTGATTCGACTCTACACCGAATAATTATCTCCGTGGCAGAAAACATCGACTGCTAGGCGTGCCTCCGTGTCGGACAGCAGCCCGTGCTGCGTCTCTACCTTCACTCCACCTTCACCGCGCGTGTTGACCGCAATAAATAAGCTCGTGGAAGCCAAACCGGACTGCGATATGTTCGATAATAAATTAAATTAATAGTATTAAATTGGTGTTATTCGTTATGTGTTATGTTTGTACTTATTATATATACTTTGATTGATGTAATTGGTTTCCTAAGCCGTGTAAATCAAATAAATAAAATAAATAATCATATGAGACTCCACGATTCGTGTGAGATTTATAAGATGAACTTACACTTGAAAAGAGATTAAAAAAATCTTTTGTATTTTAGTTTATTGCCACCGACTTCCGAAATTCAAGTTATTTTGCACTTTTTTGTGTTTTTTTATGTCGTTTTTTTTTTTTGTAAAACGTTTTTATTTTTATTTTTTTAGTTATGGTGCCTACCCCACACAAATTCGAATACCACTACCTGCTATGTAAATAACAGTGACAGGAACTACGGACGGATAGATACCTAATGTTATAACATTATCCGTATAGACTAACTGGGAAAAATACTTATTATTATTACTTCATTAGGTTATAATACAATGAACCTTTTATACCTGTAACACCTTTTTAACTTGTATTATGCAAATAAATTATTTGATTTGATTTGATTTGAAGCTAACCCAAAAACTACCCTCTGAAGAATGACCTACCAAACAAAATACGAATCATCAAAATCATTTCATAATTGGCGGAGTAATTACGTAACAAACATACCAAAAAAAAAAAAACATACCGTCGAATTGAGAACCTCCTCCTTTTTGAAGTCGGTTAAAACGTCATTTCTCTTCACGTGAGTGCCTACTTTATTTTTTGTCACTAGCTAATTTGATTTTACCTGCCTACATTAAAAAATGAACCAAAAATAACATAAATAACAAAATATACGACTTTTGGCCACCAAAGAAAGAAACTTTTTTACATCTAAAACTAAATAGTCGGTGTTACGATATTAATTATTGCATTTCATTAACAATATTTTAGTTCACTAGTTAGCCACATTTCATATTTCCATATAGTAATATTGCTATTTGCGACGACGACGTCACCAATTTTTAGGATAATCGCTCTTAATATTCAGAAAGTTACGTTAAATAAGTTTTAAGTTCTAGTCACGAGTTGTCTTGTTGGTAAAATAATAAAAGTTTAATAAATTGCTGTCCAACCAGAATACCCGCGAAATTTCGCGTTGATGCATACATTTTCAATTAGTCGAGATTTTTAATTCATATTCTTTATGGCACCTCCTGAGGTCATGAACTCTTGAGCTAAACGAATATCAAAAAAATATTTGCCCTATACTTCTTAAAAGATAGCTTGATCTCTGCGACAGCTGTCAGTAAAATCACCGCCTATGAAGTCCTGAATTTCATAATAGTTCAGACAGTAACTGTCAATGTCATACTTTATGGGCATGCCGACCTAATGAATAAATTCCTGCCCTAGGAATGTCAGTTTGACCTATGTCGCAGAGATCAAGCTATCTTTTATGTAGTCTTAAAGCAGAGGCGTAAAAATTGATTCGCTGTTACAATGTATAATAGATAGCTTTCCCTCCCTGAAGCCCTGACCGTCCTGTAGCTTGATAGTTTAGTAGCAGTTACCCTTTTCGGGATGATCCGGTGCCTCAAAAAGGCTACCAACCCTAGTACTAGTTTAGAGGCATTTAAGAGAAAAGGTTTAATAAAATTAAGGAAACTATATGTTATTAATCCTTCTGTTGTAAGCGTTTTCCTCGCGAAAAGTTTTCTTAAGACATGATTACTGTAACTGAAAGGTTTTAGTTGATAAGATTCTGTCTGTACTAATCGCTGAAAAACCAGAGGTAGATTCATACTGTCACTTTTACATATAATCTAAATAGACCCAAAATGATTAGATATTCTACTAATCAGTAATGTAATAACTAAGAGTTTGTATAATCTGAATATAACACCTGCTAGAATATTTTTTTAAATTTTGTTCTTAAATATTGTTTAATGAGGAGTCAAAAAGTCTGAAGTGCTAGAAACTTTTGTTTCTTACCACACCATTTTTCTACAAGTATTCAAGGTGTTAGTTCCCATATCCATTTCCGCATATTATGACTCGGCCAAGTTGAAAACGGCATATACCTATACTAGATTACTAATCAATATCAAAAATGTTCTTTTTCATTAATTTGTCAAAGTTCCCGCGTACAACACACGCGTGCATTGGGATAAGCTATGGCGAAGTGTACTTAAATGTTGTGCCACTGCAAAGCGATTGATGTACTATTGCTTTTTATCTCTTTAAAAATGTATTTAGGTATCTTGAAGAAAGATCTTCTCTTGGTGTCACTTTTTTGTTATTAGTATTATTTTCAGAGTTTGGGGGCTGAATAACTTTGGCAACTTGAACAACAAGACGGCATTATCAGGTTTTATCTTGATCAAAGTACCTATGATTTGCGACCAGAAAATTTGAAGTTCACCTTATCGCATCCCCCGTTAAAACGTGTTTTAGTTACTTTTAAAATAAAAATGTAAATATTTTTCTTTTACGTATTTGGAAGCATCTGTTAACACAGGGAATTGCATTGGCTGCGTAGACGGGTCATTACAAATTTTAAAAAATTGAAGTAACAACAAGTGTACAATAGGTTAATGGTAACGAAACCAATAAGTACAAGCCAGCCTCTAATTCTATTGAAACCCTGTACTGCGCTAGGCCCACTCGAGGTCGATGTTACCCCCGACCGACGACGTGCGGTGGAATGTTACCCCCGACAGACGACGTGCGGTCGAATGTTACCCCCGACCGACGACGTGCGGTCGAATGTTACCCCCGACAGACGACGTGCGGTGGAATGTTACCCCCACGGACGACGTGTGGTCGAATGTTACCCCCGACGGACGACGTGCGGTCGAATGTTACCCCCGACAGACGACGTGCGGTGGAATGTTACCCCCGACGGACGACGTGTGGTCGAATGTTACCCCCGACGGACGACGTGCGGTCGAATGTTACCCCCGACCGACGACGTGCGGTCGAATGTTACCCCCGACGGACGACGTGCGGTCGAATGTTACCCCCGACCGACGACGTGCGGTCGAATGTTACCCCCGACGGACGACGTGCGGTCGAATGTTACCCCCGACCGACGACGTGCGGTGGAATGTTACCCCCGACGGACGACGTGCGGTCGAATGTTACCCCCGACGGACGACGTGCGGTCGAATGTTACCTACTATACAAGAATAAGTTTTGAAGGGGTTCATTTATAAACATTGCTAAATTTAAGTGTTCAAACGCCAAAAATGCATGGTTCAACAGTCGCTTAACTTAACATTAAGCAAAGTTTTTTTTTTTTTTTTCTTATCAGCTGTAATACCATGTTTTAATAAACATAAAGATAATTTGAATAGATTTTTAAATTTAAAAAAATATATTAACCCGAAGGTTCACTGGCAGAAAACGTCTCATGGCACTAATGCCTGCTTTTACTTTTATTAGGCGACACCTAAATTGAATGGCAAAAAAATGTGCACTGTTTAATTTTCAACTCTCGGCACGCACTTTTATTTAGGCATTAAATTTGGCTAGGTAACGCTTAGTGTAAGCGAAAACGGGCACCAGCCTGTCTTCAGTCCAGTTTTGCAGAAAAGTATAATAAACAACGTGGTTTATTATTAAGGCCCATAGTAACAGTTTCCACTGTGAACCAATTATAGGAAAACGTACCACCGAGTGCATCGGCCGTCCCCTCGTGAGCGCATCAGTCAATTGGGGGTAATAGGTGATTGCGCCGCGCGTGCGCAACTCCTCTGGACACAATTTATCGTCACTTAGCTCATCCAAACCTACTGTAGGCTGGTAGTGCTGGTCCCAACACTCCTTCAATTTAAATGAGGAAATAATGTAATTGATCCTTTAAGAACTTATTAACCTCCTAATGATGTACGCTTTTTAAAATTAAGGAACTCCCAAAAACGTCTTGGGCTTCTAAATATGCACTTTTTTTTAAGTGGCCTCTTTTGGTCTTTTTGGCGTTTTGTCACAGTTGGTTCCCGTATCTAAACTAGGCTATCCTGACCAAACGTTTCAGGTTAGAACTGTGACCGACCGCGCGCGACACTTGGCTATTTAGTATTTTTAGGACACCGAAATAGGAATTATTTGAGATTCATAAAAAGAGGCGCATTCATCATAATAGAGTATTTATTAATATTTTTAGAAAAGTAAAATCGTAATTATTGGAGGTTCCATTAAATACATACCATTTCATTTCTATACTAACTACACCTGGATGAAGCCTACCCTTCAGCTTGACTTATCCCACTAGAAGCGGAAGTTAATGCCAGCGTAGAATCCACGAGCTGGCATATGAATAAATTAAAACGAATGCAACGGCAACAGCGCACTTTCCACATTTATGTCAGAGGTGAAACACATAAAGGTCGTATGAAACACCACAGTATTTTATACTTACAGAAGATTATCGCCTTTTATTTGACAGGACGAAGGTGAAAAAAAAGTGTTTGATCAAAATTGCGTCCCGTACATTATTGCTCAGCGAAAAGACTCGCGATCACAGACTTTGAGGCAAAGATCGGCAACCGGCGGACCGCGGTCCATATAAAGGTCGGAATTTCGACCGCCAAATATTGTTAAATAACTAATCATCAGAGAGTACCTAATAATCAGAGATTAACGGACTTTTCGTATTACCTGTTCCCCGCGTGAACCAAACTATAAAACACTGGCCTTTTGTGTTTTATATAATTATCTAGGTATTTATCATAATTATCTTATAGATAAACTATTTCAAATAAAAAAAAAACGTCTAGAAAGTATTATGAGTATTTTGCTCTGCTCCTCGAATATAAACTATCTGTGTGCCAAATGTTATCCAAATCCGTTCAGTAGTTTTAGCGTGAAGAAGAGACAAACATACACACTCACAAACTGTCGCCTTTATAATATTAGTGTGAAAACAGAGCATAACTACATATGTAAATATCTATTAACTGCTCCCAAATTACGATGGTTTTTTTGCATTATTTTTTACATAGGTACCTACTACCTTTGCGTAATCTTCCCATTATTTGACTTTAAATATGTACAGTCGCCGTCAGATATATTGTAGCAGACAAGGTGACCAAATACTTCTGAACAATTATGTTCCATACACTACAAGTTACCATTAATATCTGAATATTTATTACTTCATTAATATCTGAGCAGATGCTTGTCAATCATTTCTATACACAACTAACTAAACTTAAGCCTGGGCTGCCAGGGCTCTGCTCTGCTGCACCTGCGCTATCGCCGACTGCGCGGATTCGGGTGCCGCACCAAACGACCAGTGGTGTCGCGGTTGGTCCTACAGGCGTGATCAAGTCTGCAACGACCACTAGCACCTCCCAACGCACCTCTCCTCGCTCCATTGTATACAGATATAACATCATAAAGTCTCATTTTTTATTTTCTTTTATATTGTACCCATAATTTTAAAATATCTTGTTTTAACCAAATTTTGTCATAACAGTAAAGTCAATTATTTCGCCTTCGTTATATTATCGGGGGTTCATCGCGGTTTTTTTTAAACCACGGGGGCACTAATAAACATTGGTCAATGTAGGGGTTCCATAGTCAACAAGGAACCCTTATAGTTTCGCCATGTCCGTCTGTCTGTCTGTCTGTCCGCGGTTTAGCTCAAAAACTATTGGTACTAGAAAGTTGTAATTTGGCATGAGTATACAAATTAATGACGCCGAAAAAGTGGTAAAATAAAATTTTGAAAAAAACAATTATTTAGGGTACCTCCCCTACATGCAAAATGGGAATGATCATTTTTTTTTTCGTCCTTCCCATAGTGTGGGATATCGTTGGATAGGTTTTTCAAAAATATTAGGGGTTTGCGACGACCGTTTTTTGATTAAGTAAACCGTTCGTGACTTATCAAGCTTTTAAAGTACAGTCTGTTGTCAATATTATCTGACCCACCCTAAAAACAAACGAATTTGGACCCTCTGACATTAACATTAAGGTTTATTAAATTTACATGAGCTTATCAGGCGAGTGCTAGGAATTGATGAACAAATACATTATACAAATAATACAGACACGCAAATTTGATCTTTAAAACGTTGGCATTAGGTTTATGTTATAACTACTTGTTATAATATAATTAGTGTAATAGCTTATTTTAATAATAGTGTTCAAGTAAGTCTGGTCTCGTGGTCTCTGTATAAGACTGAGAAAAACGAGTTGCAAGATCACATCCTGCGTTGAAGATATTGTTTTGCTTTCAATTTAGAATTTATTCCAAAACTATTTCTTGTAAAGAACTATAGACAGATAACCTTTAAATATAAACTTTCTAAAATGGTAATATTTTCGCATAACTTGTAATAGTGGGTAGTTGAAAAATAAATATTCGTATTCATTATAAAACCTAAGGGTATGCAGTGACTACGCGCAAACATAATTATATTACCTTGCCTTACTAAATTGCAAAAACAACGTCTCTTTACAATTTTTTATTTTCTATTTTATAGGTATTTTTTTATTATCCTGGATTAATGGGGTGATTATTAAAATACAAAATAATCTATTTGCACGAGGAGAAGGTTGGCTGCTTGTGCTGTGCAAGAATAAACTTTATGATTGTATACTTTAAGGTTCAATTTCTTTAGAATATTGTACAACTAAGATCAAATTTCAATACGATGTAAAAGAGTTGAGTTGGTCTTGTGGTCACTAAGGTTGTGCGATGTTCATCGTTATCTACCTTCGAACCAAGTTTAACCTAATTATAGCTTTTTGCTCAACTGTTTTTTTTTAAATATTTTATTACACTTTTTTTACATTTCTTTAATGGACAACGTGGAGTCTTGTCTTTTTAAACGGGCAGTTTGTATACAGGGTGTTTGGCGCATGGACCGACACAATTTTTTCAGGGATTTGGGAGGTCATTAGCTAGGTTCTACCCATACACCATTTGTCCCAAATGTCACGGTTGGTTACATATGATTATTTTTTTAAAATGAAAAAAATTCCCAAAATGTGTCCTTTAATTTGAAATAACTTTTTTGTTTGTGGGTGTAGTGGCACAAAACAAATTTTGTTGCATTCTCCAAAGTCCTTTTAATCTAAAAACATCTTTGTTTTATACAACTGGTTTCAAGAAAATTCGTTACAAGCTTCCAAAGTTAATTTTTGTATTTAATGAATGAAATTTTACAACTTCTAAATTAATTATAAAAAAAAAAAAAGCTATTTTGAACTTAGCTAGAACCTAGCTAATGACCTCCCAAATCCCTGAAAAAATTGTGTCGGTCCATGCGCCAAACACCCTGTATAAATAAAACTAAACAATGGCAGGTTTAAAATGTTTATTATTTCATTAAAACAAAGTTTGTAAGATAAAGTAAGTAAATGCTCATATATTTCCAAATTAATATACATATTATATTAGTATGCCATAATCAAATCTAACCATTTATAAACATTAAAAAAGGCGTGCTTATGCTTAAAAGTTTGCTATAGAGAAAATGAATTCATCTGTGAAATGCTTTACAGGTTTAGGTATAGCTGCCTATATGTAGTGAATAAACATGTTATTTAAATAGAAAAAATCTATTTATAACAATAACATCACCACATAATCTGCAACATTCTAATGGTTTAACAATCAATCCATTGAGCATTTACTTACATGGTGTGTGAAATAATAAAAAATAATAATAAATGTAATTAAAATTTAAATATTCCTGGGCAAAACGGACCCCTTCTTCACGATGAGCAGGTATCAATGCAATTTTCTGTTCCGGTATATAATTCCTTATCCCAGCAGCGTGTGCCTTCTCACTGTTTCCACTGAAATATTGTGGTTTATTGCGCAAAAATGGATTTTCAACATGGCTTGAAACGGCCGCATGCCGCATGGCCCGATGGCGTTCGAATTTAGAACTATACTTGATGGCTTTAGCTCCTTGACGAATCCGCTGAATATTTCCATTGTCTCCATAACGTCTTAGCCTGACCGTTATTCTCTAAAAACAAAAAAAAAACATTTTTGGAACCGTGTATGTAGGTAACTTGTAAGGAGTGAATGTAATGGTAAAACAGCCAACTACGCGTTCATTAATCTTAATCAATAAAATAAAATAGGTATTAAAAAAACACTTACTGCTATATTAAATCGACGACCAATCTCTCCAATTCCAACATTCTGCTCATGTAAAAATATGATTTTATGTTTGGTTTAGTCATCAAATTGCGTTAAGATGCTTTTTTCCACCAAATTGCTTAAAAATACTTAACGAGTTATGTGGAACGATTTACAAAATGTGTGTGCGCAGTCACTGCTATTAGGCGTAGTGTAACTATTGTCACTTAGATGAATTTATTATCTACCTCACGAAGCAAATGTATGTTTTACTTCGTATCCTTCGTATTCTTGGTGAATATAAATTCTGTGAACTTAAAGTTTTTTAATTTACCCACCTGTTTACAAGACAAGTTATTAGGCGTAAATCATATTGGTCGTTCTTTAATAATGCAAGCAATATTGTAGAAATGACAACAAAATTAAAAAGGAACTGATAATAGGTCTGGACTGTTTCCGAACCCACAGGTTTTTCGTTGCCAATCCTGCATCAAACCGCTAAGCCACGAGAACTTGTTGGGAATAAGCGAAATTAAAGATTTGGTTGTAATTATGTAGTGTTACTAAAAGCTTTCAACTTTAATGTCAACGAGATAATGATTAAAATAGCTTAACAAAATGATATATAATGCCGGTGGCTCCAACAATGTTGGGAGGGATTACCTTAACGTTACGTGTTAAAGATCAAATTTGCGTGTCTGTATTATTATTGTATTTGTAAATCAGCACTGTCTGATAAGCTCATATAAATTGAATAAACCTTAATGTTACATGCACAGGGTCTAAATTTGTTTGTTTTTAGGGTGGGTCAGATAATGTTGACAACAGACTGTACCAATTTTAGTTAGAGTCAAGTGTCCCCCCCCCTCTACCAACTAAACGGTTGTAGTTAGAAATTGAAATGTCACGGCATTAGTACTTATATATAACTAAGTTTAAAGGAAAACTATCACACTTAAGTGGGCTTTACAAGTTTACGAGTAATAATCGACCAACTTAAATTTGCGGTTGCAAAAACATGTTCTCCCATATATTCCATAAGGGAGAACATGTTTTTCAATTACAAAGTTAAGTTTGTTCGTACGATAAATTCATTCCAACTACGGAACCCATCATTGTGCGTGGTCCGACACGCACTTGGCCGGTTTTTTTGGTTCTAAGTCGTCACGGGTTCGAGTCCCAGACGATTTAATCTAAGCGTAGCGTTACACATATTTTATTTTACGCTACACCATGAATTGGTTCGTGTGAAATAAAATATATTATTAGATTTATAATAAGTAGGAGTACTACCTGTTGCCCGCGAGATAGTCTGGGAGAATCTTTCACCTCCGTTTGACCCGAAGCGCCCGGCAGTAAGACAAAAACGAGTCGTTTTTCTTACCAATCGTGACGAACTGAAATGCCCCCTTTATTTTTAAATTAACTAATAACTTATTTAATGATGACAACAATATTATTTTCTATTATTCACCTAAATTAAAACTACCTACTAACACAAACCCTCCCTCCATCTTGCTAAACAACATTTAATGAAAACAATATTTCAATTACGAGACACATACAACTTACCTGCATAAAGTAATTAGTATAAACTAATTACTTCATAATATACATCGTACCGTTCTTCAGTAATATGAACTAAAAGTTATCAAAGACATAAAATTGTTTCTTAGCAAAGTTTCATGCAGTCCCATAATAGGTTAGTAAACGGTTTCCAAGTTCCCTCGGTGTGAACTAGCAGTGTGTGAAATTGTGATATAAATGATAATAATTATAGTATATAGGTATATTATACCTACGAGTTATCTTTTTAAAAACTACTTTATTATGTTTAGATTTTTTATTTGTTTACTTGAAAAATTTTACCTCCCGACATTTCCTATGTTTTGTAATGTGATTTTATGTGACTCAGTTTCGTTTCTCCTATAATTATCAAAATCATGATCTGCTTGATTGACTGACAAGAGACATGAATCAATTGAAATAAATATGGTATAATCCAGTTTGTCCATCTGTGTCATGTCTCGCCAAATATTATTATTTAACAAAAGGGGCTCTATAAATTAAAGTGTAACGTAGTGTGTGAGTATTGAGATGAACGCCACATGAACTTCCGTAAAAAACAAAGTTATTAGAACCTTATTCCGGGGTTTCTCTATGACTAATACGAGAGATGCGCGAGCGCAGAGTGATAGCAACTGCGACGAACCTGCGCGGAAAACTTGACGCGGCCAGCGATACTTCCTCTCATTATCTTACAGTTCTCATATACACTATAATATCAAAATCATGCACCAATGCGACACTTCAACAAAATCATGTAATAAGCAACACGGTAGACCGCGGCGAAGGTGGTGCGACGATGTAAACATGTTTGCGGGGCCAACATGGCCAGAGATCGCACAAAACAGAGAGATTTGGAAGTAAAACGGAGGGCTTTTCCCAGCACTGGGACACAATATAGGCTGATATAAAAATAAAAAACTAACAGCTCACCTGCCACACTAGCCCAATATTCCGCGAACTCAGCGGGCAGCACGAAGCATCTGTACTCAAAAAACATCATTACTTAATGCTCCGATGAGTCGATGTCAGTAACCAAGGAACATAGTCACCGATCGTGTGCAAACAAAAAATACTATCGACATAAATAAGTAGGAAAAGTTCGCTCCGCTTAGCGTTCGTAATAAAAACAGTTGAATATTTTGCTAACTATGTTTAATACATGAAAGTAAAGAGAATGGACGACGTAACTTTGATTATTGCCCGTTGCTAGATACGTCGTACATTGCGCGGTGATACAAAGAGAGTTTATTTCCCACAGAACAATACTTTCAATGGTTGCGTTAAAGGAAGGTATATTGCACCGGTGAAAGAGACGAACGATGAGCCCGTACCGCGTGCGAGAGGGACGGAGTAACGGTTAGTGCAGGTTCAACGATCGACTCGCGCGCAGTTTGTTGAACTGCAATCATTGCTTTGGAAAATTGTTAGGGCTGGCAAAAAATATTAGTTTTTTTTTTCGTATTCATGGAACATCTAAAATGCATTTTTCGCATCCAAAAGTCAAATAACAAAATTACTCTTTTTGAGTTTTTCATGCTATACGATCAGCGCATGCCCGGCCATGGGGTAGAGCGAGGGGAGCGGTCGCTCGAGGCGCCAGGTGGTGAGGGGCGCCAAAAAGCCAAATACGGAAAACAATTTCCAGCAGAATAAGATTTTGATAGCGCCTTTTGAGAGCCGCGAGAGCATTTTTAACCGACTTCAAAAAGGAGGAGGTTCTCAATTCGTCCGTAGGTTTTTTTTTTATGTTTGTTACGTGATTAATCTGCCAATTGCGAATTGATTTTGATGAGTCTTTTTTTGTTTTATTAACTTTTTAGTGGTGAAGGGTTATTATAATTTACGTGAGTGTTTTAATGAAAAAGATTTGTCTAGTTAATATGTTTTTGTATATCTTTTGAATGCCTACATGGTAAAATATGGCTGACCATGTATTATTTTTGATAACCTAGTGTATAGTGTATACCTATATTTGCAAAATAAAATTCTTATCTTATCTTATCTTATCTTACTTACTTTACGGTTACTCCTTGAGTCTGAGATAAAGACGGAAGAAATCGCGAGTTCAAGCCTTGAACTCTGCCTACACTGCTACGAGATTCGCTGCTAGAAAATCTTCCAAGATGTGAGCCCCAACTGGTTTTAACTGGTAGAAGATCTCAGAAGGGCATCTATATGGGATGTAGCGACATCGACGTGCATACTGTCACCATTTTAAAACATGGTTATAGAATAAATTTAAAAAATCTTTTCGAAAACATCGTCTCATACCTACATGGTCAAAATTCATGGAACAACTGATTTATCTCAATAACAGTTAAGAGTTTCAACGCACCTGGGTCTAATCTAGACTCATGGTAACTGTTTCCGCGGTGATGTCCCTCATACCCTGCATAGCATTGGTCTTGTCGTTCAGCATGCTAAAATAATTTTCGGTAAACTACTTAGGAACCTAATTATTCAACGCTCCATGAAATTGTTATGAAACTTTGAAGATAATTTCTTCGCCTTGAAATCTTGATAACTTTAATTAATTAGAAATAGACACACGGTAGCAGCTTATTGCTTTGAAAATAACTTCTTGCTTGAAATGCATTCAGAAAAGTTTAGTTTGATAATTATTAGTTTATTACATAGGATATGATTCTGTAGTCACTTCAGATTGTGTTTTTAATAGAGTTTAGTGTTGCTTTGTATTTTTAAAGTTTAGATTTTTAAGTATTAGCCGTAAGCTGATTTTTCAATTTAATTCGGGGTCATCCTGTAAAGATAGTGCGTGTAAGGTTAATAATAAATAAATAATGAGAAATAAAGTACAGTTTCTTCCAGCCCGGAATACCAGAACCCGATTAAATTATTATGCATATTCAAGGCATAATAATTTTATTATGAGTGCTTTATATTGCATTCATTTTGTTAATTAATTAATTAGTATGCGTACTAAATCATGTTTTTTTTTCTATAAAAATAAAAAAAAAACATTGTTTGTTTGTCCTCTATTGGCTCCGAAAAGACTGGACCGATTTTGATGAAACATTGGTAGGGTGTTCTGAGGCCACCCGCGGGGGTTTCTGGCCCCATAAATCTTTATAAAAAAGTGGCATTGCAACGCATGCCTGCGCATGCGGGTGCAGCTAGTAGTAAATAAAAGGTGATTCTTCTTCTGTTCGTATCGATGGACTACTTACTCCTGACCTGCTATCATGGGTCGGTCCAGGTGCAGGATGATGAACAGCAAATGAGATGAGGCATTTCCTGTAGGTAGATACTATAACTCATTATTATAAAGCCTCGTGCAGACTAGCGCGACGCAACGGCGCGACGCAATACATACAATTTCTAAGAAAACTTCACGGTATAATATAACAAGTGTCGCGTCTATTCTGCACGAAGCTCAATGTGGTTTTTGGTTCAGTAAAAACAATTTCCGATATAATAAAACTTTTTATTTGTTAGGTAGTTACTTATTAAAAATAAACATGATATCTATAACAATTACATTCAAATTAATTGTTAAACAAATTGATACACTACGTCATTTTGCGGTGTTATAGCTATTTCATACAACTGCCAAAACAAGACAGTCGTTATTTGAATACACCCACAGATCATTTAAGTTGGTCGTCAATTTGCTTAACAATTAATTTTCCTGACTTTATGTAATTAGTTAGTTTTGTGTAATTAGTATATGAAATATAATAAATTATTTACAACAAGTCCAAACATCTTAATTTCTCATACGTCTCTAATTAAATTCCGCCAGTGATCTGAGTAAAGGCGTGGCGTGCGAAAGCGCAGCCCTGCGCGCGCGCAGTCTCCGGGCAACGCGGCATGTCTCTCGCGCGGCCCCCGAGACGATCGCGGAAGAAAGCAACGCGCCTTGTTACGTAACCAGTTGTTTTATCGCCAATCACTGCAGCCGCACCATTTGCACCATTGTCAATTTTATACCTATTATAGAAAACTTTACGCTATTTGAGCTCTTCTTTTATATGGAGAATAGTTCAAATTAATTATGTAGTTCACTAGTTTTTTTCTTACTGGGTTGTGGAGGTCAGAAAAGCACTCACTATTCAGCTGCAAATACTAGTATTCAGCTGCATCCGGTTAGAATGGAAGCCTATCACAACAAAGTTGGGAGGGGGTTAGGTATGTAGATAGATTTGTTTTTGTACGATATTTGACCCTTCTCCTTCTCGTGTTGATGACTTATAAATTTCGGACGATATTAATTTACAATTGTCTCCCCATTGTGAGTTTGGTAGATTTCGGTTTAATTAAATAATTTATTTCTTAAAAGGACATACCATATATATTTCACATATTTTATGTACATATAGATTTGCCATACAATATCTGTCAGAAACTCACAATGTCTAGCTAGACAACGTTTGTAAACTATACATAACATATACAGGGTGTTAAACTAAATGCGTGCCATAGCTTAGGGGTAGGTTCAGTATCGATAAAGGAAGCCAGAAAAAAAAAGAAAAAAACATAGGTACTTACCTACTAACTTAAAATAGCAATAAATAGTGTATGTTAGTAAAGCTAAAGTAGTCTATGTCCATCTCCAGATTATGGTTCCAGACCCATGTGTCAAATTTCATCCAAATCATTTCAGCCGTTTTAGCGTGAAAGCGTAACAAACAAACTCACTTTCACATATTTTATAATATTAGTTATGATTAGGATACACCCGTTCAATCAGGATATTTGCACTGTGACGTCATATTTGCACATACGGTCAAAAGAATTCAAACAGTGCTCAAATATTTTGTTAAATTGCAAAGAGAAAAGTTTCGCAGTTAACTTTGTCTGTTCTTTTCTAATTAACACAACCTTAAATAACGTTATCATCACGCTTGCTCCGCAGGAGAAGGTAGAGATGGAGCGTGTATTGAAAATCCAGACTGGACCGATAACCTACAGCATAGCGCTTTAATGGTGACATTAATTTAACACACGTATACGGATTAGCGTTTTCTTTTTTATGAAGATATTTTAATTTCATTAAATTCAATTATTTATTGATTTATTTACAATTTTCTAAAATAGCATCTTGGAGTCTTGTTAAGGTACAGGTTGACTTAACAACTGTAGCACAGAGGTCATTTACTGGGTCCGAGATCATAACATCGTATCAATGAAAATAAAACGAATAACGTGCAAAGAAAAGGCGAATTAAAGGAAAGGGAGATTCCTATGTCAGCGAGCGTTGGAAAATTTAAAATTTTCAATTAACGATTATTTTTTTCTGAATATATTTTTATGATTAGCGGCCACTAGCCCTACCCGTGTGTTAAATTAATGTCGCCATTGCAGCGGCACGTTATTTGTATAATCTCCATACCGAATTTCGACCATGGCGGTCAATCTCAGCGGAAACTATAGTGCACTAGTGTGGACAGACACAGGTGCACTCTCTCTTCCGTCACTATGTATAGCACTTTGCCCACCCCGGGGTTCGTAACCGGGAGTGCTCAGCAGTCGCGCTAGCAACCAAAAGACTAGGTAATTTCTAATTAAAATTACATTGCTTGGTACTTAAATAAAATGTTATGTATAATCCACCTCGTAATTGCTTTATCACCCTCAGGTGAATGTCACTTGCACGTCATAAAGCGACAAGTTATATTTGTCCATGTACAGCACATTCACATTCACACACAGTGTGTTGGTGAACATTAATTTGTGAAAATGTTTCGTGAAAGAAAAATTGAAAAACAAGATGGCGGTTTAAGATCCGATTTTAGCCACGCGCCCACAGTCCCTTGTACATCTCTTTCAAACACTTACTTAAGGGGAATCGGAGTCAATGCAATTAAATACGGATTATAAAAATCGGAAGTGAGAGCTAAACATCCTGCACAAACATTGCTGGGAATAGACCGACACAACTTTTGAATTTTTAAATCCCACACTTTTATTAGAACTTGTTTAAATACCTACAAGGTGTTTTTAGGGTTCCATACCCAAAGGGTAAAAACGGAACCCTATTACTAGGACTTCGCTGTCCGTCCGTCCGTCTGTCACCAGGATGTATCTCATGAACCGTGACAGTTAGACAGTTGAAATTTTCACAGATGATGTATTTCTGTTGCCGCTATGACAAAAAAATACAAAAAACCGGATAAAATAAATATTTAAGGGGACTCCCATACAACAGACCTGATTTTTTGCCGTTCTTATAGATCGTACGGAACCCTTCGTGCGCGAGTCCGACTCGCACTTGGCCGGTTTTTTTTTAATAACTCTAGGGTATTATGATACCATGTCAAAGAATCAACTAGCTTTATATATTTTTTTCTATTTTTTTTATTATATCTTACAACTAGACTCTCGATGTGTGTATCTAAGTTACATTGATAATTACGAGTAATCATTTTCATTTAAACCAATCATTTTTATAATAAAGCTAAGAAAATGCGACGTAGTCATATTTTGGGATATTTTCAGACACGCAAGCGGGCGTAGCCGCAAGCAAAAGCTATTAAATTACAAATCAATCAGTCAATCAGTCTAGCCTTCTCCCAACTATGTTGGGGTCAGCTTCCAGTCTAACCGGATGCAACAAAATACCGTATTTTACATAGAGCGACTGACTATCTGACCTCTACAACCCAGTAACTGGGTAATATGATACCCCTTGGTAAGACTGGTTGTAACTTTCGGACTTCTGACGACCTGTAACGACTGTCAAAGATCCACGAATGACAGCCGGGACCAACGGCTTACGGTGCTTTCCGAAGCACGCAGGAGTCTCGGTATGTTAAGATGGTCACCCATCCACAGACCGTGCGGCTGTATAAAATGTACACGTGATGTGTATGTGTGCACGTTATAATGTTATCGTGAACGGAAATTTAAAAGCGTCATCATATTATATTCCAGCCCAATCAATACCAACATCAAACATCGCAAACGCGCATGTAACTACGATTTTTTTAAATATGTTGTTAGGTCCCCTGAGAGTAGTTTATACCCAAGTTTTCAACCCTGAAAACCTTGTGCTACTCCCATGGTGCATAAAACTGCGAAAATCTGGAACTTGTATCAGTTTTTTTTAAACTATGCCGGAAATCTTATACCCATAGTACACCCACATTTCACCAGATTTTTAAAGTCCCATGTCAACCCCTTGCAATGTATTGATACATTGCTAGGGGGTGACATTTCTCTGCAGCTGACTGTACAGTGGGCTCCAGTGAAACCTCACCCACTAGCAACGTAAAAAACAAGGGGTGAAGTTTCTCTGGAGCCCACTGTACTAGGGGTCGAGCCTATTGTCACCATTGGGCGCACATTCCGGGCTGTTACTGAGAAATACACTTTGCCCGACCTAGGAATTTAATCCAGAACTTCGTGCTCAGCAGTAGCGCTTGCGACCGACGAGGCAGTCAATTTTAGTAAAAATAATAATTGAATAATTTAATTTTAATATAATTTAAATCTTATTTTTTTTGCATCAAACTTGTTGAAAATATATTACTAAGATTATGAAAATGTTGCTACAAGAAGCAAAAAAGGAGTACCTAGGCAACTCGAACTCTATGGTTGGATTCACGCAGTGGCAGTGAATGACTTTCCCCCCAACCGGTCGCGAGAAAATAGCTTGGATATAACAGATAATAAAAAATAAAAAATAAATTGAAACTTACTGATGTAATCGAATTAGACGAAACGCGCGAATGCAATGTTAAAGAGAGGGAGCTTGGTGTCGCTGGCCTGCTTGAGTAGTCCTCAACGAGAGCAACAAGCCAGCTTAAATCAAAGAGTTCGGAACCGACGCAACTCTGAACCGACAGCGAGCACTCCATAGCGTGGGACGGCTTGCGCCGCGCGCCGAATATTCTAGTTCCTTCAGTTCTGGCGTTATAGTTTATTAGTTTTTCCTGTTTAGATATATATGATAAAAGATAAAAACATGTGTTTTTCAGCCAGCCTTGTAGAATTCTATTTAGACCACTTTTGTTCACTTTTTCTTTCTTATCTTCAGATCTTTAGGTTTTGTTTCAATTTTAAATATTATAAGATATTGAAAGCTGATTTATTTAAAAGTAAAAAGAAAATTTGTTTTGATCTGATATCGATATTGAAGATTTTTCTGTTATGATTGAAATATAGAAAAATCCTGTTAAAGCTGGATACGTTTTTAAAGTTAAAAATTCAGTTTTGTATGTGATATTGATAGATTTATTTACATTCTGAATATTAATCATTTTGGAGGTGGAAAATAAAGTAGAGAGACTTTTGTATTTGGTCCTTACTAATTAACATTAACATTAAATATCTTGAGGAAGTCATTATTTACCACCGATAGGTATCTAATAATCAACTGAAAAGGGGTAGACTCAACTCGATATTCGTGCTAAGTATCGATCAAACAATTAAGTAAATATGACCCTATACAAAGAACGTCATTATCATTATAGATTACTTACTGTCGTCGTTGGCTAAGTAATAACAGCCGCACGGGTCGATCCATAGGGTTAAGCTTCGCTTGCCAGGAATGGTCTGTGGATGAGTGACCATCTTTACATACCGAGACTCCTCCGCGCCTCGGAAAGTACGTTAAGCCGTTGGTCCCGGCTGTCATTCGTGGATCTTTGACAGTGGTTACGGGTCGTCGGAAGTCTGACAACCAGTCTTACTAAGGAGTATCGTATTACCTAGTTACTGGGTTGTGGAGGCCAGACAGGCAGTCGCTCCATGTGAAATACTGGTATTCAGCTGCATCCGGTTAGACTGATAGCCAACCCCAATATAGTTGGGAAAATCCTAGGCAGGTTGACTGTCGTCGCTGTTGAGAGCCGGGAGAACATACATTTCGAACAATACTGAGCTTAAACCGCCGCGTGCCGTGACACGTAGCCCTGCATGCCTGCCACTGTGTGAGGTGGTATAAGCCACGGGGGGGTTCATGATGGGGTCCATGGTGGCATGGTCGTCAGGTGTTGGTCAAGTGGATTGCCTCGCTGACGGACGACGGTCGGTCTATCTCTAACAGCCACTACCCGCTGATCTGATACTCGTACTCAGACCTACTTTTCAAGCTTTAGGCGGACGAACGTAATAAATATAGTTAATATTTTCAGAAATTACAAATTTGAGTATTCCTAGAGACCTTGAGGCGGATTTTGAGATTTATTTGATAGCAACAAGAATATATTATTGACATAACCAAAATTCGTGTTAGTTATTTAAAGATGTTCTGTACTGTGGTGGATCACACCTACGATTTACTGACGACATCATATTATTCGCCACGACAAAAGAGCATTTAAAAAGCATGCTCATAGACCTAGAAAGACGCAAGGTAGGTCTAAAGATGAACACTTCCAAAACGAAAGCAAAACAAACGAAACGCATCAGAACACACTATCATTATAAAAGACGAGCCAGCTGAGTTTGTGAAAGAATACACATATCTAGACCAACACATTTCAATCACTGACATAATTGCAAAAGAAATAGACACAAGAATCGGGAAAGGATGGTCATTTTACTGAGGGCTTGAGGAAGTAATGAAGAACAAAGAAACTAAGATGACCGTAAAAACAAAACTATATAACACCTGCATTCTCCCAGTGTTAACATATGGCTGCCAGACTTGGACCCTCACTGAAGCGCAATACAGGAAACTTGGAACATGTCAGACAGCAATGGAAAGAAGCATGCTGAACATAAGGAAGTCTGACAAAATAAACAATAAAACTATCAGAAGACGCACGAAAGTATAAGACGTAACAATTAAAATAAGGAAGCTAAAAAGGAAATGGACTGGCCATATAATAAGAGGCATCGAAAAATGGAACAAAAACTTAATATTTTGGTACCCAAGAAATCGGAAAAGAAAGCAAGGTAGACAGTTTCGAAAGTGGGAAGACGAAATAAAAAACACAAACACAAACGGAAAAACATGGACTAGGAGAGGAAAATAGAACAGAGTGGAAAGAAATGTAGGCCTTTACCAAAGTTGGGCAAACAGACCGGGTTGTGACTCACCAGTCATTAGATTAAGTTTTAAACTATTGGAAAAACAAAAACTGTGTCTGAATTAAAGGCTTTTATTATTATTAATTATTATTATACTGTGGTGGATCATATTTATTTGATCACTGATTTTATTTATTGGAACAATGTTCTTTATCGTGGCTTGCGTCTCGCCGTAGGTGAGTATAGTCACGAGAAAAAACGTTCACATTTGCGACTATCTTTTTCTAATTTTTGGGAGTATGAAGGAACAGGGTGTAAAGTTCACTCATCCACCATAGAAAAGGGAGGATCCTCCAACCAGACGGGTGTTGTGTCTGGCGGGGCAACTGCCCGACTGTTGATGTCGGATAGACTTATATATGTCGTTCGCGTGGTAAACTCTAATTGCGCGATGCAGGATTTGTGTGACGACATGTCTTTGATGCGTAGTTCGTATGTGGCGGTGTAACCGCTACAAATTCAAAGAGAAAGAAAGAGAGAGAGAGAGTGATTGTGGGAGTACTGTGACAGTGGGTGTCAACTTGTAGGGATAAATCAGCTGCCGCTTAAGGAATTCAAGTTTAGAACAAGATGGCTACCTTAGAATAATGACATGGCAGTATGGAATTATTATTTTTTTAAACGTTTCCCCACACAGTAATTTCTCCTGTATCGTGGGTGCGTTTACAAACATTTAAAACTCACATACAAAAACAGCCAGACCCGCAACAACTACTTGTAGGTCATACAAATATTTCACAGCAGTCAATCGCTTAACCGTGTCGTCAAAACATATTATACATATGCTTTATTATACATATGCTATATTATACATATGGCATTTTTATGATTTGAATATACGGACAATTTAAGTTGGTAGACAATTTGCGTAAATATTAATTTCCCTGACTTTATATTATACATTCATTATTTGTAGCACTAGCACGTAATATCGTCTCGTTGGAAATTCATAAAAGCTCACAATAGAACTAAAGTCACGGCGCTCGTTGATGTCTTTTGTTTGCGTTCTAATTTGTTCTAATAACCGCATGCGAGCTGCGCCGGAGTGTAGTGTGGACGAGCTATTCCGAGAAAAATTTACCCCATATTTAAGCTGGACAAAATGGTCAATTTTAAAATGCCACTAAAATATCACGACACTAAACGGACGTGACGAACTCCTGCTTTACTAACAACAATAAAACCAATATTTTTTGTTCTTTTAGAGGAAATCTGTATTTCATTACATACGCAGATATATAAAGTATAATTCGCAAATGAAAGAATGTTTTAAGAACTTCCCAGTATCAAGTTATAACTGTGACTATAGTAGACTTCTTAGTTGACTGCCTGTAGTTCCTACGCCTTTCGTCACCGATTACTGCGTCACGGTTGCCCGATGGGTAAAAAGAAATGGCTGATCTACCATAATAACGTTACCATGAAAATAAAATAACTTGTTTTGATAGTTTTATACACGTACTCGTGCGATCTGGTTGTGTTTTTGGTCACGCATCGGATCGCTATCCCCACTGCGCGAATTGTGGTTTACGCATTGTGACGCACTATTGGTGTGCGCCGGACCTCCCGGTTGCGCGGTCCTACCGTGTGCCTTACGTGATCGCGTCATGACTGATAGTGATAACGTAAGCGCTTCACCGCGCTGTGATTCGCCCGTATTCAATAATGATGTACAGTTTGTTGAATGGTTCGTCGGACATGGATGCTATAGATGATGACGGTAAAAATAAAGAGGAGCTGTTGAGAGCGGGAAAGTGAGAAAGAGAGGACAGTAGTTAAGGGAAGTAAAAAAAAGAAAACTCAGCATAGTAAAAACTCTGTAAAATAAGAAAAGTAAGAGGTCTATGTTTTTTTCAAGGAACGTCTTCAAACAGTTTGCGATGACACGTATTTTAAAAGAAAAGAACATAACCAAAATTAGCCAGGTTAAATATTTAAGACCTTTTAAAATCTCCCTCAAACTCCAGTAGCCCCAGAACATCGTGTTTTTCCTACACTACTGTCTTTACTACAGTTCTCTCTGAGAGCGTCTGAGTTAGATTCTTCCGGTTATCCGTGACAGTCGTTAGGGTAGTCATAAGCCTGAAAGTCTGACGAATGCAGTTTATGTAGGTATAACTTCAGAATATTAGTTACTAGCTTTTGCCCGTGGCTTCACCCGCGTGCATGTCGGAAAATATCCCACGGGAACTTACTATCGGAATTTCATACCTAATAGCCGAGGAAAAGGTCACTGACTCACACCGCTGCACCCGCGTTGCCGTTAACCATAATTTCTTTGTAACGTGTTAATTTTGAATCTGTGATATCTTTTCAACTATTTATTTAAATGATATGATTTCGAAGCATATT
The DNA here is from genome assembly GCA_963853775.1 of Xanthia togata. Classification (NCBI taxonomy): domain Eukaryota; kingdom Metazoa; phylum Arthropoda; class Insecta; order Lepidoptera; family Noctuidae; genus Xanthia; species Xanthia togata. The sequence continues at coordinate 2,297,263 of OY970790.1, forward strand.
TTAATCTACATTAAATGTTCAATTTAAATAACATATTTTATTGGATTCGAATTAATATAAATACCAGTGAAAATAGCTTCGGAAATAACAATGTTTTTTTATCAAATTCTGAAAGATTTTATTGGCTATTGTGGGTCATCCTTATATGATAGACATATGCCATCGCAGAGTTTTTTGCAGAACTTTTTAAGACACATAATCCTGTAGAACTTTTTATTTATCTCTCATGGTTTACGCGGCGCACACCAGTAATGCTCCCATTTGGCGTGAATTTTCCGACTACTCCATCTTTAACAATAATCGTCATATTTCAGCCAATTTACACAAAACTTTAATGAATTATATACTCAAACCTTCCTCATTAATCATTCCGTCTAATGATGAAAACCGTTCGAAAATACGTTCGGTTGTTTTTGCGTTTATCGCATTCAGACAGTCAGACAGACAGATGCGGCGGGGGACTTTGTTTTAAAATATGTAAGGATAAGGATGCCATTTTATAAATTAAGTCGCTGGGGGCCAAGTAGGTGGCAGTCGCTTCTCAGAAATATTCATCTGCTTCTCGTTTGACGGAAACCGACTCCGAGCCCTAATCTAATTGCGAAATTATAGACGTATGACGATGGTCATCTAATATTTAAAGCCTAATAGTGGGAAACACTATCTATGTACTATCTACTTATTTCTATCTGTGCTTAACCGTCCGATCTTCTTCGCCTTAACTTTAGAAGTAAAGTTAAGGCGAAGAAGATCAAGCACAGAAAGAAGAAGAAGAGATTAAGCACAGAGTTAACACTAGATCGATGAAATGTCGGCAGGCCACGAGAACACTCTGCGACTCCCGAATTCATATACTCGTACCTACGTACGTACGTTTTTTGTTGGTTGAATACGAAACTTCTGGCTACTGTATGTTTTTCTTTCTGCTACTTTTGTATTTTTTTGTGTTTTATTTGTGCAAAATAAACATATTTTCTTTCTTTTTTTTTTTTCTTTTATATAATTATAAAACAATGGTTAGTCCTGCTGTCTTGTATGGATCAGAATGTTAGGTCACAAAAGGGATGAATGAAAGGCAATTGCATGCAGCTGAGCTGAGATAATAATGCTAAGAGTGATGTGTGGTGAATAAGACACACGAATGGATAGAATAAGAAATGAGTACATACGAGAAAGTCTGAAAATGGCACAGGTGACTGAAAAATTGTGCGGTAATCGGTTGTCTTGGTATGGGCATGGTATAATAACATACTTGATAAATGGTAAATAATTCATATATAGTAATAAGCTTTCTCTCTCTTACTTATTTCTATTTATTTATTCTTACCACCTTTATGTGCACTTTCAAAGAACTTTATATCTAAACAGTTTGAAAACAAAACCCGTGAACACGATGACCACATCTGTAACCGCCCCGGTTCTATAGCGGCCGAGCGCTGCAAGCAAAAATAATCCTTACTGTGTATAGATATGAACTTCTTTGATTGTAAATAATGGATTGCAATAAAATAAATTTGACCAAAGAAACGATGGATGGACTGTGAAAGATAATATGGCTAGAAAGGGGGTGACTACGAGATGACGACTAATAGAGATGTGTGGAAGGAAAAGACTTGTTGCGTTGTGTGACATGTGACATAAGACATATGGAGTTTTCCACATACTCGTATATGTTACAGTCAAATGGACGTTGGCTGACCTAGCGCAGTGCGGTGTTAGCGCAGTGCGGTGTTAGCGCAGTACCGAGTTTCGATAACATAAAAGACCAGCTTATACTGGTTTTGATAAATGGCCAGAAATTGGCATCGGGAATGCCAATTTCAGGCCATTTATCTTAGAAACTAAAGGATTTATTTTATAATAAGTACAGGATCAAAATCAATATCGGTAGTCTCTTCCCGAATATGTTGGGATCGGCTTGCTGTCGAAACAGCTGTGTTTTACATGGAGCGACTGCCTATCTGACCCCCACAACCTAGTTACTGGGTAACACGATAGCGTTTGGTAATACTGGTTTTCAGACTTTCAGGCGTCTGACCACCCGTAACGACTGTCAAAGATCTACGAATGACAGCCGGGAAAACGATTTAACGTGCTTTCCGAGACACGGAAATGTGATGGACGGTCACCCATTCACGAAGATAGGTACAGGATCAGATCATTAATACAAAAATTATAGGTGTATCATCAATGACTCTAAAGGCGAGTAGCACACCTCCGCCATGAAACTCGAATCCGATTCAAGTAGCGAAACATGACTGGAGTCTGTTGAATTCAACTACTGGTGTTCCGCTGCTATAATTTCGCGGTGGAGGTGTGCTAAAGCCTGAACAATGCCGCAAATATAAAATTTGCCAATCAGAGACCATCCAAAAAACAGGGCCATGTACATCACTCACACAGTCACACTAACAGACTGGGTATAATCGCAGACACAATCAGGTAGCAGGTTAGGTAGTCTATATGTTAATTCAGGTTATAAACTAGCTGTGTGCCAAATATCAATTTTTTAAAAGATTGTCCGTGGAGTTTCTTGCCCGTTCTTCTCCATAGGTACCTACTACGCTTTGGAATGGGCAACTAGCTTCATATTTTAGACTGACCGACCCCTTGACAATTCAAAAGTGCCTGTAAATGGTTTTATTGACATAAATGCTTTGAGTTTGAGTTGAGTTTCATCCAGATCCGTGCAACCGTTATTGCGTGATTGAGTAACAAACATACAAACTTTCACATTTATAATATTAGTGTAAGATAGTAGGATGATAAGGAGGTTGGAAGGTAAGGAGGTTCCTTGAAGAACCCCACAAATTTTTATTCTAGTTAATGACATGTAGGTAATTTCTGGACAAATTCTATTTATGACACTTTATTACTTGTTTTCAGTCAGTTAGGTATGCTTTAATAAATTTTAATACGTTACCCGTAATGCCATAGCGTTTTAATTTGCTTAACAATATATCGTGACCTACGTGATCAAATGCTTTTGACATATCCATTAGTATCGCTGTAATTCGTATTTTTTTCTCAACATTCAGAACAACTCAAATACTGCTTATAGTTTATTTTTCCTAAATCCGTATCCCAGCAAACAGTAAGTTCTCCTGCAAGTATATTGTTTGATTCAAAATAGGAAAATGAATGAATTATACATTACTTTTTCAAAGACTTTAGACAGTATTGGTATTAAAGCAATTGGGCGGCAATTTGATATGGTTGTTTTTCGCGTCGTGGTTTAATTAATGAAATTTTTAGCCTACTTGGAAATTATACATTTTCTTTATATAAATTGATGAAATAGCTTAGAACGGGAGCAATAATGTATGTCGTAGACGGCGCTATTTGTGTTTTTAATTAATCACTTTGAATATTTCGAAAGAATCAGTCGGTGCCTTATATGATTTTGGATAGTGATTTATGTTTGAGAAACTATTACTACTTCTTTGTTCAGCAAAATTTACAGAGAGTAGAGAGTATGATATTTCATTTTATAAAAGTAAGTAGGTACGTAATTTCTTTTTCTTTTGAAAACTTCCGCGCCCGCCCCTTTGTAACCTCGCGCCCCTAGGCACGTGCCTAAGTTTGCCTTTGGAAATTCTACCCAAAAATGCTGACGGTAAATGAAAAAGATTAAATTTGAATGTTTTGTTTCATGCATATCTGCATATTAATATGGTGTTAGATGAAACTATGTGGATGCTAGCCAATATATTACGGCTATTCAGCCGACATTGATACTGCCGGATGACTAGTTCACGTGGTTTGCTTTGCTGTCAAAGCTGAAATTGGAACATGCAATACTGCTTTGACATATCCTAATGTCCCGAAAGCCTGTGCCTGGGGGTCTTCCGTAGTTTTGGTTGCACTTACGGACGCTTCGCGCTCTGTCTCACTTACGGTATGTCCGTAGGTCAGACGGAGCCCGAAGCGTCCGTAACTTCGGCCTAAACTACGGAATTCGCTTAGGGAGTAGACCCCCTGGTGACATGTGAAGCTCGGTACGGACACAAGTGTATCGTTTGCTGAATATCGTACGTCTGCGGTTTATCCTGTTTTTTCAGTATTCGATATTCAAATAATTGGAGTAGGTACCAGTTCGTTCAGTGTCCGTAGCCGCATTTATTGAGAGCGTTTATCCTAAAAGATGGCAACGTCGCAAATAGCTGTCAAATATTTACCTGTTTTGATTTGATTGATAATGAAATGCAATAATTAATATCGTAACACGGATTATTTGGTTTTAGATGTAAAAAAAGTATTTGGAAATTTCCAAATGCCTTTTATGCACCTAAACACTGAATTTGACGTTGTAACCATGTTACAACGTCAAATTCAGTGTTATAATTACAATTCATTAATAATATTCTAGTTCGCTAGAATATTAATAATCAATTGCACGCGCCACACGCCACTCTGCTTATTTCCATACAGTAAATTTGCCAAATTAATCAAAACAGGTAACGTCACACGGTCACACGTTCAGGTTAAGCGCTCTTAACACAGCATGATTCACTACATGAGCTTTGATATATCTTGCCTCACTGTGTGGAAGGTAACGCGCGTTAGTCAAAAAGCTATTGTGATTGATAGAGAATATACTGCCTTAAGTAACCACTGAAGTTAGATAATATGAAATTAGGAATATAAGTAGAAAACGTATTGCGCTCAAAGAAATAAAGTTGAAAAGACTGTTCCTATTGTACTTGGTCAACTATAGCGGTTAGTGTTCTTCCGAAAAAACTAACCAGTTTGGTTCACATTGCTGGAATACGATTCGATGCACAAATGATTCTTTTCATAATCAAAAGTTTCTTCGTCCGTGGTTGTGGTCCAGGGGTTGAAAAAACTACGTTTGCTCGCAACCTCGTTACTCAGTTTTAACTCAATAAAAATAAAGTAGGTAACTACTGTTAAATAAAAGGAAGTGTATAGAGTGCCGCAGGTTGCGGCATAATAGTGGCGATAACTATACCGGTTTAAAGTGCCGTAAGCATTACAAATACAAAAATAGTTTATTGTGACAAATAGTAAATTTAATTGTAAACGTGTTCGGAGCCTCCTTTTAAGCAAACAATGGCTGTATTAGTGAAGGCTCCGCTCTGTCACATCATTGTCGTACGCTTATACCTTATACTAAGTAAATAAAGTGTACTGTGAACTTAAGGGTAAATATGCAATGTAAGTACATTTTTCTGTATTTACTAATATTAAGATAATAAAAATCTATAAGTAAAGTTGCAATTTAAATTATTAACAGTAAAAATAAAACCTAAAAAACTTATTCCTAGTTAGTGCATGTGATGTGGTGTGGTAAGTAGTGGGGGGTTGTGTGGTAGTGGTGAGGCGCGCGATGTGGTGTGATGTGTGGCGTGGTGCGTGATGTGGTGTGAGGTGTATGGTATGATCTGTGGTGTGGTGTGGTGTAGTGTGGTGTGTTGTGGTGTGTGAGATGAGGTGTGTGGTATGGTGTGCGGTGTTTTAAAGTAATGCGATATATTGTGTATTTCGGCTACTCAACGTGTTCCGGGAGTGCCTCGGTTTCCTCATAGGTAAGTGGTTTTATCCAGACTATTAGTCCTTTTTTACAGTCCTGGTAACTTTTATTATATGAATAACATTTTTTGTTAAGTTTTTTTTAGAGCTGAGTAGAGCGTTTATTGAATTGCTTGCATGGAAATCTAGTTTTAGATTGGGGAACTTGGACAACTCAATCTTTTCTACGATCACTCAATCAAACTCACTTGTATTTTTGGTTGAGTGTTGAAGTTAGCACAATAAAATTGACATTTTGTGTATGTACAAAAGGCAATGTTACTACTACTACAAGAACTTAGGATGCATGAGCGAGCAAAGCGAGCTCAGGACTTGGGCAGTTGGGCATCCCGTCGAATACGCCGTATTACTGCTTGGAAACAAATCTAGACCCGCTACGTGATCTTTCCCAACCTTAATACTCCCACTATCCCACAAATTCCAAAAGAAACTGGCGACTTTTCTCGGCACCTATATTTTTGCGTACTTGGGGTTTTCAAATATACACTGAAAAGGGTCTATCCTATCCATAAAAAGAAGTTAATATAAAAAAGCGACGGATTAACCAATAAACATTATCTCTGGTAGTAATTTCATGGCACTGTCGTACTATGTTACGGCTAAGTTCTGTCGTACCTGTCGTACCGAACAATGTAACCCCTTGCGGCTTTTTTAAATTCCGCTTGCTGCACTAACCGTGCTATAACCGATAGTGTTCATTTGTTTCATATCGTGTTCACGGAAAATGCTCTCTCCTGCCTGTTTGTGCAAATATGAGAGCTTTACCAGGGTGCTATTGTGTGCCTGACATTGCTTTGTGACCGGAACATCATTGAATTAATTTTTAACCGTCTTCCAAAAAGAAAGGTCTTATGTTTGACTTTATGTTTTTTTGATGCTGCAATCTGCACCACTGCTTTCCTCTCGCTGTACTGCAATCTGTGGCAGTGATATCGTGAAAAGTTACGGAAGTGTGTTACAGGGAGCCGGGTAAATTCTGACGTTCAAAAATGCCATACATTTGAAATAAATGATTTGACTTAACTTTTCGGACCAGATGCTTTTATAAACCCTGATTTCTCGCTATTATACTATGAACCCATATAAAACTGATAACTGTAACTGTTTCTTAATCTGTATAATATTTCCTATTGGTTCTTAAATATAATACTTAGCTCTGCTCGGGTGAAAATAGAGAATACTCATTTAATAGTATAGGATAGTTCTACTAATTCCATGCTGCCATGAAAGTCGGTACTTAGCAATTCTATGCTGCCATGTCATTATTCTATGGTAGCCATCTTGTTCTTAACATTTATATACGTATATAGGTATACAAATATTTTTCGTTTAATAATATAGGATAAGAATTTGGTTTACAATAAAACGAGCATGTTTACACTAAAAACAAGTTTTGTTATTTGTACCCAATTAATGCAACGGTCTGTCGTTGTGAATAAAAAAATGCATTACTCCTACTGTTAATTAAATAAAATACAATTTTCATTAATAACAATTTATTCTTCGTTACGAAATGACTGAATCATTTTTTTCAGGAAATAATGTTTATGTTGCTTATAACCAAGCCGAGATGTTATATTACGAGTACACATCATAACTATAGGCAACTTTAAGGAACTGTAAGGCTTGCTTGTAAATTTTTTATATTATGTTCATTGATATTTTCGTCAACACTCGTAGTGGACGGATTTTGAAAATCCATATCCATATTTTCATTTGGTAGAGGAAGATTGTGCAGTGGTCCCATATAAATGTTAAGAACTTTGTTTGGGGAATTTTTGGGTTTGCTTTAATAATACGTATGTTTCCCACTTAGCCTATGTGGATGATGTTATATTAAATTCCTTGCACTTATTATTAATACATAACATATGTAAGTAGGGGTTTTAATCCCCGACGCAAAAAGAGGGGTGTTATAAGTTTGACCACTATGTGTGTGTCTGTGTGTCTGTCAGTGGCACCGTAGCTCTTAAACGAGTGAGCAGATTTGAATGCGTTTTTTTAAAATTTGAAATTTCTTGAATCTTTACTTTCAAACATGTGCGTGGCCTATTTGAAACACCCATTTATGCTATATAACTCTGCAAGATTATGGAATACTTGGTCTGGTGCTGGAGCCAGGATATCCAGCACATTAGCACACTTTTGAAAAAAATAATACTGATACAGATAAAATGTGGTGTTTGGATTCGTTTTTATTATTCGAATTAAATACTGATTTATTTAATTCTACATACAATGCAATGGCGGCAACATGGTGAGCCGATGCTGCAGCCAAGATATCCAGCACACTAATACACTCTTGAAAAAATAATAGCATATATAGTGTCCGTATGGATTGAGGAGCCATGTCACATATTTAAACGCGGGCACTACCAATATTTAGTAGTAAATTAGCCGATTTTGTAGACCTATCCTGGAATTTTTAGTAAAACCTTTAAAAAGTTTTAAAATGTTCGTTTTTTTTTTTGAGTTATATGGTGGGAATAGCTGTTGCCACTGACAACTGTTATTTATATCAAAAGTTTCTTCTGAACATTTCATTGGGACTGTGTGGCTTTGATTTATAATATAAACTATCTACATGATATAGTTTGACAACGGTTTTGGAGACATTAAATAAAGCAATAATATATTTTATTCACCTTTGTAATAATAATATAATCGGTACTTCTGGAAATTTAAATGTAAGAATGCAACAATCAGTGTATCAGTGTTGTGCTATTAGGTAGTCCTATACGCCGGAACACGGGCATTCATTAATTTGCCAAAAACGAAAAACTTTGCAAGCAAAGAGAAATTGTGAGGGCTGCGGGTGTTGGCCTCAGGACCAGCTGCATTAGCTGCTTCTCACACGGACAACTGTACTTCGCTTGCTCCCACGTCACCAGTCCTGACTCTCTTTATATTTTGGCTGCTGAGAATAAAACTACAAACGTAGTATGGAAGTTTTATAAAAATATGGCTGTTATTTTAGTATGAAAAATTGAAGTTGTTAAAAAATCATGCTATCAAATAATCAGTTTAGCAACGTCCGCGCAGCGCTGCTAAATATCGGAACTTAACCACATTATTTTGATAGCTGGCAATACGGGTCAATTTTCAGATTCAGTTTCATAAAATTAAATCTGATGCAGAAAGTTACCATCAATTAATTTTGATGGTATACAACCATTTTGTGGTCTAGACTGCGCCATGAGCCTTCGGAATGTGATACTGAAAATTTAAAATAAACGTTGTTTCCGATATTGACAGCGGTTCGGATAGGTTTCCGGGCAGTTGCTAATTGAGCCTTTGTTTACTGTATATCTAGAATGCGTTTTGGCTATCACCGTCGACATGACATCTAATATAACCTTTTACAACATAGAAGTACTCAAATATTTTGTATAACCATGGCTGTGGAGCATGGTTACAATATTAGAGATTCAGGCAATTCCAAATAACTTCATTACTTCTCAGTGACATAATATGACAAGGTACGACTAGAGAAGGTAACCCAAAAGAAGGAAAGTTTGGTACAAAGTGCGGCAGTACAAAACTCAGAAGCTTTGCCTCTGTGGGGGGTGACTTTGTTTCACGACGTTCGTACTAATTCGAGAACACGAAGATTACCGAGGCGCATACCTCCTCTGGTTTAGTCGTACGCAGAAAAATAGAAGCTCAAGTGTAGTTCTTCAAATCCGTCCTTCTTGCGGGTGGAAGTTAGAGAGATATTCCTAAGCACATGTGAACCTACAGGCCGAAAATCAGTTTTTATCTTTACCAAACCTTACAACAAAATTCTGCGGAGAGTTCTGTTCTGCCACTGAGACGACTTACTGATCCTCTGCGATGCAACTCGGTCCCGGAGTTTAATTGGCTTTTGTAACTTAGTTCTCTTATTCTAAGTATGCGTAATGTAATCAGTACCAACCCTAAGCTGTTTGCACTTAGTTATAATTTTCACTCACTAAATAAAATGTATCATTTTTTTATTTACATTAATTGATACCCTACTGCTTCATAACTCATACTTCACGCTGGTTGCCCCGAAGGGTTATGCAGAGCTGACAGTTCACCAGTTATGTTTCGTCCCATGTAATAGGGGGCGAACCTATTGCCATCAACCAGGCACAGATCCAGACTCCGGGCTGGTACTGAGACTTTCCGAACAATAATCTCAATAACAGTTTGCCCAACCTGTGAATCGAAGCCATGACCTCACTATAAGCAGTCGTGCTTGCAACCACTACACCAACGAGGCAGCTATATACCTGAGTTATATTATAACTCACTAATAAATCATTCCATCAGTGTCTGAGGTCTTCAATAATAACTCTTTGTATTTATATTTCTGATTGTTTGTCGGCAGAGCCCTCCCCGTACTCGGTGGACAGCGCGAACACCGGAGTGGTCTCTAAGACCGCTACCCCCTGCAAAGTTTGTGGCGACAAGGCTTCTGGATATCACTACGGCGTCACATCGTGTGAGGGATGTAAGGTAAACACTCTTTAATTATAAGAGGCTAAATGAGAAATGATAAATGATTTTATTTCTGTAAGTAGGTTTCTGCAAACACTTATGTATACACGTCAATTATATCTTAATAACTATTGAGATATTCTTCTTTTCTCGTGTTTCCGAGGCACGAAGGATTAAACTTTAATTTCGGTCGCAATAACGGAAATATTTTATTCTAGTCAAATATACCGTAATAATATATGAAAGCGATTAATAAATATATCCCTAGGGATATAACTATATCAGGCTTCAACTAAACGAACTGCGAACCATCTTAATGTATACTATATGGTTCTGTATTTTCGTTTTGCCACCGACTTCCGAAATTAAAGTTATTTTTCACTTTTAAGTGTATTTTTGTGGAATTCAGTGGTTTATCTTTTGTAAAAAAGTTATTTTAGTGTGTGTTTTTAAGTCGGTTGTTTATTTATTTAAAAAAAAAATTAGATATTTTTACGCTTTAGTTGTAGTACAAACCCCGCACAAATTCGTATACCAATAGAATAATGGAAACATACAAAATATTTTCAAAAAATAATGAATCATTCCACTAAGCCCCACCAGGCCGCCCCGCTGATGTGGTGGGGCAAAGGGGTCTACCCTTTATAGCCGAACTTTGGATGTCATAATATTATTTTTCATAACAGCGGATAGCATAAACTTCATTTTGCAGAAAATCTTTTGGCATAAACTCATTTATCATAATTCAAAATTAATAATTTTGTAAGTCAGAATTGTCCTTAGGCATAAATTTCATATTCCTAATAATTAAAAAGTAGAACCATCATATCGCAGAAAGTTCACACAAACATGCAAACACGCAAGCAAGCATACACCATGCAAGCAGCAAGCATGCAGCAAGCATGCAGCATGTATGCAGCATGCAAGCGAGCATGGAATATGCAGCAGGCATGGTTTCTGTCACAGCTCCGGCGCTGCGGGGCTCCGGCGGTCCCACGCGTGCTTATCGTCGCAGATGTGTTTAACGCTCACCACCGCAGCTTCGGCTTGCTGGCCGGCTACGGCCGGCCGGTTTCAGCCGCAGCGGCGAGCATTAAAACCACCTGATCCTCACCTCGCGGGCTGCCTTACCCCTCCGCGCCTACGCGATTTTAAATTACACTCTAAGGGTAGGGCAGACAAGACTACGTGGAGTCGGTTTTACAGCGATTCGTTTCTGTCACTAACTTATGTAGCACAACATATTGACTTTTAAGACCATATTTTAGTTTAATTTAAGATTTAAAATAATATTTTATAGAAATGGCAATTATATAATAAAATTCTGCCATCTTAAAAGTATGCCATTGTAAATTCGGACATAATATAAACATTCGGCCAAATAATTATTATATTAAATATTTTTTATGCCTTTAAAATATTCGTTTAAAGAAGATTATGCCAAGTGTGTTATGCCAAATAAATTTCGGAGCATCAAGATTCTGCCAGATAGACCTGGGGCAAAGAGGAATGCCTAAAATTGTTCAGTGGAATATGCCCCAAAATATAACTAGCACTGGTAGAGTTAGAATTAGTGCATACCTAGGTAGTGTTTTTAAATGAAAGTGCAAAATAATTGTTTGGTAATTTAGATGTCATGATAGGCCAGCAGTTAAGGCCTCGCCTCTCATGCATGAGGTTGTGGGTTCAAATTCCGAGCAAGTACCAATGTGACTTTTTCAATTCATATGAACTTTCTGATTTTATCTTGGACATTATTGACATCGGTGAAGGAAAACATCGTGAGGAAACAGACTTTTAATTAATATAAGTCTGAAATCACCAACCCTTCTTGATCAACCGTGGTGATCAGTGCTCGTGCCTTCTCTGTATGAGAAGAGGCCTTTGCCCTGCAGTAGGACAGTAATAGGCTGGTATTATTATTTTATTATTAATTTGTATTTACTAGTTGTTTCTGGAAGGAATCGGGTTGTAAACCACAGATTAATTACACGATTTGTTACAAATAAAATTAAATCCAAGTAAATAATTTAAGTAATTAATTTCTTTCTCTTCCAAACAAATATAAAATACGAGCATACAAATTCGAAGGTGCCAACCCTAGTGGGGAAGAATGCCATGGGGCATGCATTTGCCCCACCAGTAGAGCGACTTGGTGGGGCAAAGTGGAATTATTTAAATTAACCCCTTTATGGGTGAAAAGGGCGGATACAGTTTGTATGAAAGATCTTATTCTTATTTCTTTTACATACAATTTAACAGAAACAACATTTTTGAAATTTAATACAGTCCTATTAAAAATGTAAATAGAATATAATCACGATGTGACATTTAGTTTTTGTTTCATTGCAATCGTCTCATCCAATAAAAATATATACTTATTTAAAGTTTTCAAAGTTATACCCATACCACCAACAAGCACTACGTTCCAGGCGGCATCGGCAAGGGGTTACGGGGATGTGGAGCATCGTATGCTGCCTCTAATATTAAGCTGGGCGGTCACCGTCCATAAATTACAGGGTACCACCCTCGAACCGTGATAGTGTCCTAGAGGTGTGATAAACCTTTATAAAAAAACTTTGCAAAAGAGCAAATACACGTCGCGCTTAGTCGTGTCAGAAGTTTGGAAGGCATAATTTTATCAGATTTAGACGCCAACTAATTATTAAAGCGACCACACGGTGACAGATCATTGACGGAAATAACGAAGCTACGAAGTCTTCTGACAATCAAGGCCACACATAACATACGACTCAAGTAGCGCAATTTGATGCCGGGATATTACCATCAAAATAATTTACAGCTAGAGTACATCTCATGGCAATTCCAATAAGCCCAAACACGGCTAGGATACATTGTTTTATGACTGAGAGATTTTAACGACACGGTTGGCGCAGTGGTTAAGCGATTGACTGCTGCGCTGCGTGTCGCGGGTTCGATTCCCGCATGGAACAAATATTTGTAAAATCTACAAGTAGTTGTTGCGGGTCTGGCTGTTTGTGTATGTGAATTTAAATGTTTGTAAACGCAACCACTCATAGCGTGAGGCAAAGATGAAAAAAAAAAAACAGATAGTTATTTTCCAAATCGGTTCATAAATGGCGCCACCCGTGAAATACATATCATTGAGGAATTCCTCTGGTGGCAATCTGTGGTCATCTTCATCTGTTCAAGTCAGACTCGCTTCGAGTCAATTTGTTTGCAACGGGTAACAGAAATAGGAAATAAGCTGTAGGTAATACTTACTTTAAATGTTTGTACCCAATTAGAAGTAGTTATTATGGAGAATAATACTTTTGAAGACTGCATCGTTAGTCTAGTGGTTAACAGGCACACGCCTACGACTTTCAGAGTGGGGTATTGGGTTTGATTCACCGATCGCTCAGTGACATTGGGTTTTTCCATTTAAAAAATCCCCGCAATATTGGCTCGTCGTCTATTATGTAATAAAGATTTTTTTATTAAGGGTTTTTTGTTTTTTACAGTTTACAGACCAACTAGGAAATGGACCATGATCCGATTCTTTAATAAGTTAGCCCGTTATTGTTGGTACCACTTACAGACTATCAACACGTTTTTGAATTGAGAAATTGAAGTTGAGAACTTGTCGAACTTTACTTTGAGACTCATGTTACACGTCCGTTTTTGGGTCACACATTTGGTCATTCATAGATATGTTTACCAAGTTTCAACTTAATTTGGTCATTATTCAATTTGAAACTTCACAATTTTTCATCTCTAGCTTTTTCTTTTTTAGTTCTCATCATAGCACCCGCCTCTGTTTCGCACGGTTTTATCGACTTGACAAAACAGGTCGATTTCTTTATTATATCGTTATTATTATTTTTATAATTTAAATATTAATGGATTTTACACATAAACCTTTCGGAATAAATTCACAAAATGAGGTTGAAAACGGCATTAAAATCCGGTGTGTAGTTTAGAAGAGCAACGCAATTTAGGACTGCTTCTCATCTAACCGGATGCAGCTGAATACCAGTATTTTACATGGAGAAACCGGCTATCTGACTTCCACAACCGATACCCCTTGGTAAGACTGGTTGTCAGACTTTCGGGCTTCTGAAGACCCGTAACGTCTGTCAAAGATCCACGAATGACAACCATGTAATGGATTGTCACGCACGTACCGTCCTTGCCAAGTGTGCGGCTGTTATTAGGTACTTAGCTACGAGGCCTTTTGCAATACTTTCTTTTCTCATCCTCACATGACGTAAGTCTTCTTTAAAGTAGTTAATGAGTTGCAGTTTTAGGGGCATGAGGAACAGGGTGTAAAGATCACTCATACACCATAGAAAAGGGAGGATCCTCCGACAAGACGGGTGTTGTGTCTGGCGGGCAACTGCCCGACTGTTGAAGTCGGATAGTCTTATACCTATATGTCGGTCACGCGGTAAACTCTAATATTGCGTGATGCAGGATTTGTGTGACGTCTTGTCTTTGATATGACGTATGTGACGGTGTAACCGCTATACAGTAATAAGTTTATATGAATCCTGTAATTGTCATTACATTGTTTCGGTAACTTCATTTGTGAGTGACGGGGCTTAACATTAGGGACAATATACAGGATGTTCAGTTAGACCTTGGACGTAACTAGTTCGTTGTATGGTACTTACGCACATAATAACATATCTGAATACCCCTTCGGGAATCACCGGCGTAACGATGTTTCTTTTAAAAATTGCAACAAGCAAGATTCCTCCTTTGTGATAGGCAATTCGTTTCTAATATTATGTTTCAAATTATATACCTACTTTTACGCATGTAACTGCAAAAAGTAATCTTTTGCGTTATCAATCCTAAGTATATTAGTGTTTAGGCCAGCCAGTAGGTTACGAGTGGAGATATCGATATTCGATAAGTCCAGGGTTATCTGCCCAGTTATAAGCAATTTAAAAGTTCAGTTACAGCCAGGTCCAGACACGTGTGTGATGTAATGTGTCGTATAATGTAATGCGAGTAGTGTGGACGGCACACAAACTCAACTCGAATCCTGTAGGTGTTCGACTGCGAGAGCATTTGTGTTCGCGCTAAAAACCGACAGCCGATGTATCAGCGCGAGCGCCTGCGCGAGAGTTACATGTAATGCTCGTAGTGCCGTAGTCTACACGCAGAATTCGCGTTACATTACATAACACATTACACGGGCCCACAGCCGGTGCAATGTCATAGTTCCCATAACAATGGACATAATTGTCCATAGAATATTTATAGGGAGCCTTAGTTGTTAAAACCTATAGTTTGTCTTAAATCAATAAGGGTTGTATGCAGCCATAGAAATATAAATAACAAGAGAAGTGGCATGTGGGCAATAGGCTTTCGACCGCGATCGTGACATCATTTACGAATTCCGTGTTGATCTGTGGTTTCAAACGTAAAAGTTTGGCGAGTTTATAATTAAATAACACCTCTGTTTTATAATTTGATTAAATTAAAAAAATAAAATTAAAAAAAAACAATAATAAATGGGAGAATCGATAACTTTCCGATTTAGTCAATCACTAGCTTATATGCAAAATAAATGACTTTTGCACAGCACAACGATAGCGATCGATGTTTTTGTGTGAGTGAGTTGTACGGTGCATGGTAAATGCACGCTGTGTTTGATGGAATTAGGTTTATAATTGATTGTGGTACGTTCTGATTTATAAATTGCAAGTGTGAGCGCGACTTCGGTATCTATTGGGTTTACTGATCTGCAAGTGTAGTTGTGCCGAGGTGGTGGGGACAAGTAGAGACGATGGGTTTCGATACATTTTCAACTACCGGGAATATCTCCTTCTTTCTTATATCTATGTATGCAACACATATATATCTATGTTATCTTTTAGGGTATATTTAATATCTCATCCTTGATCCTCGTAATGGAATTTATAAAGACTTCATTTACTATGTTAAAAACCAGTAAGTAAATGGTCTGACTTCCACCGTCCTTATGGGTCTGAGGTTCAGTGACTCTCCGGCAGATGAAGAACAAGCTTTCTGCCGCCTCCCTTCCGTTTATGAGCTCCTCGCAGGAGTTTACAATAAGTTCACAGGCACTCTCTGGACTCTCTACATCAGTAGGAAACCATCTGACATACTATGGTCACGACCCAACTTTGCTCAAATTGGGTAATCCAACGTATGCTGCGCCGTGTCCTCGTTACAATGGTGAACACTGGGTAAACATCCCGACAGGGCAGGCGGGTCTAGCAGGACACGTAGACTAAACGTTACGTAAATTAAAACGAATTAAAAATACTCGTTTCGCACATAATATTAATTTATAATAATTATAATATTAATCGTTTAGCTTATACTAATGGTGCTAGCCGCATAAATTTAAACCAAAATGCAACAGGATAGTTGTATTTTGGATTCAAAACGTTCAAATTTACGTAACATTTATCGTCGCGGTGAGCGCCTCTGGTCCCGAGTTCCGGCGCCAACGGCACAGGCGCCAAGCCGTCTGTGCAGACACTCCTCCATCCTTATTACCTTGGAGGCGGCTCCTGACCCCAAGATAACTTCCGACAGCCGGAACTTGAGTAAAAACCGTAGGTTTAGCGCATAACGGTGTCAGGTGACGCCACTCTGGGAAAAATATTTGCTGTTTTGAACTTGTTTGCGTCTAAACTGACCTGTAGGTAACCCTTATTACGTAATACACAATCAATAGGAATTTGAATAGTTTTGAAACAAATTGCTAATTAATAGCTACAAAAGTTCGAAAAAAAATCTGCTCAACAATGTTGTTGAACTGTCAAAATTAAACAAATTTGTCGAAATCGTTTACGAAAAATTGTTGCGTAATTAGATAGCCGATTTGCAGGTATAAACCGATCTATGTAAAGTGGCTAGGCAGCAAACCGATCTACGAGTATTTCCGAATTTGATGATTTAGTGGATGAGGTTTGAGTGCCAAGAGAATGCACAGTAACAATCTGTAAATGCTCTCTTGTAAGCTTTTTTTTGGGTTTCCCAAAGGTAGCCAACATAATCCCCTAAACGACAAATTAAATATTTGAGTTCCATTATAAATTAGTGTCAAATCTATTTTCATCAATAAAAGGCTACCTAAAAATTCATTCATAAATTGAAAAATGTGCCACGTCGTTGTAATAGTACGCGAGCTACTGACTACATCAGTCAGTTGCGCAGGGGCATGCGAAAATTGAGTTAAAGGTTTTTGCATGCACCATTCTGTAAGCGGAGCCATCGTCAGCTGGCCGAGGCGCATAGGCATGCCCGATGCCACGATGCAAATTGATTTAATATACGATAGGCAGATATTTAAAATATCAGTTTTTTACAAAGCGTTACGTGCATGTGGTTAATTACGGCAACATTAAAAATGTATTAAGTGACTCCGTGCGTCAAATAACGTCTGAACAGTGATTCCGCTGCAGTTTAAGTGATTCCCTTTATTTAAGGTAAACCAAAATGCAAGTTATGATCTAAATAATAATCTAAACTATTCGTAACGCCGCCGCTCCTGACCTAGGAATAAACTGCCGACGATAGATTTGAATTAGCTCATCATTGAGTTACGAAAATGTATGAGCAGGAAGTTAAAACATCGCGAGGAAGTTAGTGAAGTTCGCGCCGGACCGCGGGGGTTACGTATGTTATAACGAAGTCTTGCTGTGTTCAATAGCGATGGCAACAGATAGATAAACATATATTTTTTTTTAAGTTTTTTATTTCTCACTTACAGTACGAGTACGTAACGTGACCTTATCGTCATTAGCCTATTCTTCTAATTCTAGGTCTGTTGTTTCTAAAGTCACGTTACTTTCATAGGGAAAAACCAACAAAAAAGTCAAACTTCCTGTTTAATATGGCTTCATGTTCCAAATTTCACAATAAGTCCCCTAAAGTTTGATTAGGGGAGGTCTGTTCCCCTAATCAAACGAAAATACAAAAAGAATACCTTTACCCTTTAAAGTAAGCGATGGCGAGAAGCAAGTTCACGTGACCATGGGATATTTAGGCGCCGCGTGACTTTCCGGACATCGGGGATACCGTTCACGTGCTAGAGGTACGTACCTAGGACTGTTCCTGTCAGAAATATTTTTTACTTTGAGGTCCAGACAGATCTGCACAGCTTTTTCCTAATAAAAGTACTGAAATCAGAGCTTAAGATGAGTTTTAGCATTATTTTCAGTTTCATCATTAGCCTGTTCTGTCCCACACCTCTCATTAGCCTATTCTGGCCTCTCTCCACTTCTCGCGCGTAATTTGCCGTGTTCGAAGAATCCATTAGAATCAATGTGTACTTCTTAGAACATAATATCAATTAATATTATTATTTAGTTTATTTCTAATCGATAGTAGTTAAATAGAAACCTTTTAAGCACCAAAACAGCAATTTCAAAACATCATTCATTTTTCATTTTCTTAAACGGAAATTATTCTACAATTTCAAGCGGTGCCTGTATCTGACATAATCTTATCATTTCTGATGAAAAAATAACGTCTCATTTAGAATGTGTACACCTTTCTGAAATTTCTATCGTCTAGATTTGTTGAAAATTGAGAAATGATCTGATTTTCCCACTTGTGAAAAGTTACTACAGAAAATTACGTTTTGTGTTCTGTACATTGGTTGTGAGATATAAAAAACGCTTGCATCCTACTTTAACTCGGTTAGGGAACCCTACCTACATGTAAAGTTGCCGCCCTCCACCCCGGCGAGGTAGCTGCGAACTCCGCGCTGTGCCATAAAGCCTCCGACGAAGCTAGTTGATGGACAGCCTCTACTACCTCTCCAGAATTTAATTTAATAATAAGTAAATTAAATTTAAATTTAAAATATTATTTATTCATACAACATTTTTTTTTTTACGATTCATTTCTTAGGTTTTTCGTGGTGCGGACTTGGAAAACTTCGGGAGTGTTCGAAAACTTTGAAGTGTGTTTTCTCACTTTTATTTTATTTCACTATTTTCTTTTGAGTCGTTAGGATTAGTAATAGTTGAGTTTATGTTTGGGGGTCTAAAAGTTAAGTAAGTTTTCGTTTCATCTAAAGAACGCTCGTTGCCCAGCCCCAGTTACGGTTACTCGTTCTGTCCACTTCACGGACTAAGCAGATTACGCGACAGTTTAACTTAACTTTAGAGTGTGTTTGTTCTTTTTTACCTTTTCCCCTATTAGTGGAATTAACAAGTGGAGACAGGTTTTAACGTGTTATAATCTTGTCCGTGTGCAGGGGTTCTTCCGCCGCAGCATCCAGAAGCAGATCGAGTACCGTTGTCTCCGAGACGGCAAGTGCCTGGTCATCAGATTGAACAGGAATCGCTGCCAGTTCTGCAGATTTAAAAAGTGCCTTGCGGTTGGCATGAGCAGAGATTGTGAGTACCTATCTTCATTTATTTTATTGTATATTCGCTTTAGGTCCGTGCAAATACTAAATAGGTCGTTTAAAAAGTAGTTTTTTTTAAATATTTTCGTAAATTGTGTAAGTTAGTTTCAACTACCTACTAAGTACTTTGAGTTGGATACTGTTTTCAGTATCAGGTAAAATACCTTTTTTTGCCTAGAAATTAATGTTTTAATATATAATTCATACATATTTCTCCCGGAAGAAGGGTGGGTGGCTAATTATAAATACAAAGGTGATACAGGAAATGGGAATGTAAGATAAAAAGGTGCTGTTTACAAAACTCTGAAAGTTTTCTTTGCCAGCGGAGACTTTTCCTGATAACTGTTGCGGGTAGGTTATTTTCTCAGTTAGTGTTTATTTTTTAATATCTCGCGTTTAAAATGTCTGACTCGTTTGAAATTAAAGTAGGTTACGAGCAGGAGCGTGGGTCCTTCCTTTATTTTATTTACTCGTGCGATATATCGCTCTTGCAGGTCGCAGGCCGCAGAAACTTTATACCGAGTCTTAAAATGTTTTAACTTAAAAACTGTTTTAATAAAAAAATTAAAGGTATAACCGTAGTTATTGAGGTAATGTCTTTTCAGGGAAATGTACCTATTTTAAGATATTTGTTGGTCGAAGAAAAATAAAAAAATAAAGAAACTGTTTTACTAAAAAATCACTACAAAGGGAACTTTAGTATCGGATGTCGGTTTCTTTGGTTTTGTATTTTCGTTTTTGCAATATCCTCCTTTTTGAAGTCGGTTAAAAACTAACAAACACCTATTTGAAACAAAGTCTACAAAAGTAGGTGTTTGATTATCACAGGAAATTGATTTTAACAGCGTTACAAGTAAACTATTTAATAAATAACATATGTTTGAAGACGATACTGTCGTTATTAGTAGATTGTTATACAAGGGATGAAACGGACTCGAACTATAGATAGGCACCATCACTACGCTCGTGAGCCAAACCAACTCGTGCCTCAACAGGTCTTTCCCCCGAGGTAACACTGCTTTTCATTTCGAATATGAGGAAAGTAAATAAAAACCTAATTAGTTAACACTTTCGACTCCACCTACTTTTCATAGAACCCATACGCCATGCCGCCATACATATTGGAAGTGAACCCTCCGGGAGGGTTGCCGGCATTACGTTTGCGCTAAAGTAAACCATCGCGGACGGTCAACGGCATTAGGTTTAATTAAAACCGTGTTATAAAACACTGTAAAACGAAGAAAAATTGTGTTTTCAGGGGGTCTTATCGTTTTACGTAGTTTCCAACCTTTTATTTTTTTTGTGAATTTTTGTAACCGTGTACAAAAAAAAATACAATACTTGGATTTTAAAACCAACACATATATTAAAATTTTTGTTAAAATATACATATGCATTTTATTTTCACGGTTTAGAATGCTGTATTCGCTAAGAAAAACCTACATTTAAAATGAACCCTCCGCGAGGGCTCCCGGCATCCCATATGCGACTAGGTGAACCCTCCAGGAGGGCTCCCGGCACTGGACGTGGTAAACATATCCATATCTGAATCTGATGAACTTATTTTATACAAATTTCTATAGGTACCTATACGTATCGAATTGGCGCTTTCCCGCCGATTTTTTTATGTGTCTTTTTCTATGGCATTCTACCAGCCAGTATTTTTTATCATTGATGATGGTAAATATTTAGTTCAAATCTATGTAAATAATAATTTAGTGAAAAGTAAATTGCAGAATAAATGATTAATTATTTATTAAATTATAGAATAAAATAGAATAGAATAGTTGTTTATTTGCACAGAAAGTAGGTACAAGTTACAGATGTCAAGTTTAGAATGATCGAACTAACTACCTTAATTAAGGCATGCAAACAGCTTATGCTATACATGTTACAAAACTGTTGTTATTCAACAACAGTTGGTTTGTTGTTTGGTGTTGTGTTGTTGTTTGTTTGTTGTTGTTGTTATTTTTTATTACAATTTATCGAGCGGCTGTATAAAAAGATGGGAAAGGTTTTCAGTTTTTAAATGTTTACAGTATGGAAAATCTGTTTTCATCCCTCTGATTAGGGTTGCCAGGCGTCCGGATAAAGCCGGACATAAACTTTGCAAGTCCGGCCAAAATAAATGAGCGAGCGCCGAGCGCAGGCGAGTCGACTGTCAGTCAGTAGGTTGTAAAATTTAATTTAAAACATTTGACGTGTAAACATTTTTACAAATGCATTTTGAAAGAAATAGCTTTTAAAGCAGGTTTCTTGCCAACCAAAAATATGAATAACTATTATTATTGTTTAACTTCAAGAGAAGAAGTTTGTTTTGTTTGAAGAATGTTTTTTTTTTGTTTTTCTTTGGGAAATTATAGCAGGTAAATAAGACTTGTTTGTGCAATTGCTTTTTATTCAAATTTAAGAAAAAAAAAAAAGTTGAAATGTTTATCTAGAAAATAATTTTGACTGATTAATAATATAGACTACGGTCACTTAACGTACTTAAGACTTATTTGGCATTTGATTATATTTATATTTCATTAGAATCTATCAAGTTTTATGGTAATAATCAAAAAAGCTTGATTTTACATTAAAAAAATCGTCGTACCTATTAATACTGAGGCACGAAATCCTCAATAATATAGGGTGTCAGGCCTTTTTACCCAAATGTTCGGCCAAACTGGCTGGTCTGTCCGGCTGTTAGGTTTGGTGACCTGGCAACCCTACCTCTGATAAGGTAAATTCTAGCGTACTTTCCTAGTCTGAGAAATGAAAAAGTAGTTAAAACTATAACTACTTAACCACACTAACTTGACTTAACAACTAGTCATTACACAGACTGGTACCATACCATGGTAGTAGTAGATAGTACGATATCATGGTAGCTCTCAGTATTCTTTTATTTTAATATTTTAACTTGTAGATATTGAAAATTAGTAGTAGAGACCGACCGAAAACGGAAATTTTCTTTTCAGCTAATTATGCACCGAAATTCGGCCCGAAATTAAATTAAATTATTCAGCCAAAATCGGAAGCGAAACTGAAAAAGTCCGAGTCGATTTAAGTCGTGTGAGAATAAATAAAAATAAAAGATACAAATCTTATAATCATTTAGAAATAAATTAAATAGAAACTAAATAGAAAAATAAAAAAACGAACTTCCCAAAAACAATCGGTTAATTTTAAAAAACAATGTTGTTATTTGCATTAAAAAGAACATAATAACAGCACCTGTCTTCATTTTCACTCTCGAACACTTGTTGGTGAAGACGACAAAAACTTTTGGTCTATGGTAGGCCTAAGAAAACAGAATTGTTGGTCGGTTATCTAGCATAGGTAGCCTATATTTGCTAAAAAAAATTATCGTGAATAGGTTATTCCTGACTACGAGGTTGTACCTCACTACAAAACAAATATAAAAAATTATGTTAAAGCTTTTCCAAACTTTCAAGTGTAAGTAAAGACTAGTTCACCTGACAGACAGTTATAATGAAACATAGCCAGGCTTCAATCAGCCATGCAACAATCTACATTCCCAGGCCAATCCGTCAGGCATCGCAATTAATAACGAACAGGAAATTACAATCGACGCGCCGCGAAACAGCGGTGTCAATGTACAAATAGATCGCACCTATTTTCCAATTGTCGAATGGAGTCCATTCGAGTGCACTGCGGCGTGCGAGATGCACTGGCGCATGTTGGGAGCGACGCTTGTATGATGAGGGCCTTTCCCCCAGCTGTACGATACGGCCGAGTACCTAAGCGTCCCCGCGAGCCCGTCGCAGCCGAGAGCCAGCCCGAACCCAAGCGTCCCACCCCCGGCAGCGCCACGATCCCGCCAGCGGACCCCATGGAGGCCGTACTGATGAGGCAGCATATGTCTAGGGAACTGGTGAAGCTCATCACCGTGGCGCACCGCCATACCAATATCTACACCGACGAAGTGAAGGCGACCATGACGCCGCGCGCCATCGTACTCAGGGTTGAAGACTCTGAGGGAGAAGGTGGGTGAACTTCCATTTCTTTCTAGTTCGGTTATTTTGTGAGCTGAGCATGTCATGTCCTTTTCCTAGGTCTGAAGTCGTGAACGTTTTACAAAATGTATAAATTCATTTCAGTTATTTTATTTGGTTCGATTTCAGCTTCGATTATTTAAATCTACCTTAAATTCATTCACTGCTAGATAACGCACAGCCCCTGAGTCTAGAAGCATAACATTTTGCACAAGATTTCCTTATATAACGGAAGAAAGCATTTTTTTTAATTCACTCATAAATGGGTTCAATAGTGGATGACAATTTGTATGGAATTTGCTTGTTTAAATTAAAATCTTTCAACTAGGTAACATAAATTAATTAGGAAAACATTAAAAAACCTCACTAAAAGTTGATAATGTAGTCACATATAAAGTGCAGTGCTATATAAATAAGTAGGTCGTATGCGGACGTATCGGATTCAGCCTACGTTTCATTTCCAATGATCCCGTGTAGGAATATCAAATTATCAAGGCTGTTGATCAATGCCCCATTTTTTATAAAAACGTGGTTTTTATTTAAACATGATTTCATCCATTACGGGTACAAAAGACACTTCAAAAGCTTTTCCCAAATAGGTTTTATTTAAATGACCGTTACTCCAGCAACAGAGCTATATTTTATCGCAGTCATCATTAATGGATGCTTTTTTTGATGAATAATGATTTAGTATATTCCTTGAAAAACTTATAAGCATCAATGATTAATTAGGCTGAATGAAAAATAACTATTATTTAAAGGTTGTACTTATATATGTCAAACTTCTACATAGTTTTAAAGAGGCGTTAATAAAGCATTGAGAAGCCGGATTAGCATAATTACAGCTGTAGCACCTGATTTAATTAAGAAAGCCCGGAGTGCACAAAGAGCAAATTAACGCTCTTTCATTCAACAGGTAGTTCTGCCACCGCCGCCGGAGCTCTGCCGGCTCTAGATTATTACCTACAATTTAATATAGATCTACGACGAGTAGCCGACTAAGTGCAAGCCCTCAGGCACTGCAATATTTAACAATATTGTGTTAGGAGTAAGTTACGTTTTCTATTCAAAAAAGAACCTTTTTAAATGCAAGTTTTACTTTGTAGTAACTGTTTATTCAGAACCGTCAGAACATGATTGCCTTAGAGATTATGTTTCATATTACTCGTAAATTATTTTTTTGCGAAGCTAAATAGTTTACGATCTTCTTTCTTTCTTCTTCGTGTGGTTAGTGACTAACCTGGAGGTATACTCCCTAAGGTATGCCCGTAGTTTCGGCCGAAGCTACGGGCCGTTCTTACTGCGTCTCACTTACGGACATACCGTAACTGGGGGGTCAAAGCCCTAAGCGAAATCCGTAATTACAGCCAAACTTACTAGGGCTTCGATCTCCGTCTCACTTATAGACATATCTCTGCGGTATTTCCTCGCGATGTTTTCCTTCACCGTTTTTGAATCAACGATAGGACGCATACCATAGAAATCAGACATATCAGGAAAAGTTTTTCTAAATTCAGTTATCGATTCAAATCAAAATTACATATATAATTACAGTAGCCCTGTCTTAAAACATTACTTGTTGAACAAGTCTAAAAAACAAAGATTCTGAATAAATTATCCAGTAACGACTGTAATAGGTCTCCATCTAATACGTACATAAGCAAGATTGGCACTACTCGGCCTACTTCGTCAGTGCCATATCAATCATTGTTTCAGCGGAAACCCCTTACAGCTCGGTTAATAATATAATGAAGGAAAATACTTTTGATATTCCGTAGCTTGATTTAAACTTAATATTTTAATAATGAAATAGTAGATTTCTACAAACAGACCTTCAATTGTGGAGAAATAACGCACTATGCAGGTGATTCGCGGTGGTTTTTTCTTGTGCATGGGATCGGCATTTATACATAATTATAAATTAAAGACACTTTCCGTGTCTGTCTGTGTGACCGCGTTGTTCTTCTAAACTACACAACAGATTTTGATGCGGTTTTCACCGAGAATTATTTCGGAAAGGTTTATGTAGTACCTAAATTAATAGTAAACTAACGTAATTTAATAAAGAAATATCGATGTTTTCTCAAGCCGCGCTAAGCAACACGATACATTTTTTTAAATGCATTTTATCATGGTATTTCTAAGTTTCACAAGTTCGTCGACTCTTGAGTGTTGAGTGAGTTTGCGATACTAATTAACTAACAATCCATCAGGAATATCTCAGCAACAGCCCGGAGCCTGGATGTGTGTACGCTTCATGGCAATAGGCTCGCCCCCTATTACATGGGACTTAAACATAACTGGCGAAATGTGGGTGTACTATAGGTCCTCCACTTCTGCTTAACCCTCCGGTGAATAGAGGCGTGATGTTACGACTAAATAATAATGTTGATCAAATTATGACGACGTGTACATTTTGTCAGCTGTTGACTGCCACATCTGGAAAGCTATTTTGATGTCAAATAATACATTAAAGCTAAGAGTACAGCAGTACATTAGCAAGATACACCAGCCAAGTATGTGTCGGACCACGCACAATGAAGGGTTCCGTAGATAGGATGAATTTATCCCAATAACACACATAACGTTTTAGTTGAAAAACATGATCTCCATTTTGTTGTTCTAGTTCACTAGCTAGTTATACAGTAATAATGCCAAATTAATCAAAACAGGTAAATATTTGGGTACATGGGCTCTTAAGTCCCATGGAATAGGGGGCGAGCCTTTTGCCACCATCGGGCAGAAATTGTAAACTACTGCAACTACTGAGAAATTCCAGATGGAAAAGCCGAAAAACCCAATAAAACACTTTGTTCGACCTGGGAATCGAAACCAAGACCTCATGCTCAGTAGTAGCGGTTGCGACCACTAGAATAACCAGGCCAAGAACTAGGTTAAAATTGACTTCAAAGATTTAATTACATTGTTAGTTACAAGTGAAGGTAGGTTCGCAAAAGCGTGTTTATAAGCAGTCCATTCAGTCCTTCATTTTAATGCCGAGCAACGTCACTGCGGTTAGTGGATCAGGTTCCACCACTAGTAGGAAGTACCATGTAAGTTATTAGAAAACGCTTAGATAATGGGTGCTGTATGTACGAGTAGGTCACTTTCGCATTTATAACATGATTGGGATGATTGTCAGGGATGATTGTTTTTTAGGAAAAGGAAAAGGGAGGATCCTCCAACCAGACGGGTGTTGTGTCTGGCGGGCCGACTGCCCGACTGTTGATGTCGGATAGTCTTATATATGTCGTACGCGCGGTAAACTCTAATTGCGCGATGCAGGATTTGTGTGACGTCATGTCTTTGATGCGTAGTTTGTATGTGGCGGTGTAACCGCTACAGTTTCATTTCAGTTATCAGGGTATACAACGGTGACATGTTTTTTTTTTTTAAGACTTGCGTTTATTTATCCTTTTTGCCTATTGTATATTCAAAGACGGAGTAAACTCCAGTTGTGCTTCGGAGCTGACACAAACACACTTTTTTAACCGGTCTAGTTCCACCCATTTTATAACTTATAACTGTGAAGCCGTGGTTTGTCATTAACGCGCGCTTACGTCACTATTGTTTTGTTTTTTTTTTTTTTTTCTATGTAACATTTTGAATTACAATTTTGAATGATTTAGTTGATTAGTTGACAGTATATCCGTCAGGCCATATAATGAGCGCGTAAGTCACCTGAAACACGCGCCCATATCGTAAGCCTTCTGACACACGCACCCATATCGTATGTCACCTGAAACACGCGCCCATATCGTAAGCCTTCTGACACACGCAACCATATCGTATGTCACCTGACACACGCGCCCATATCGTAAATCACCTGACACACGCGCCCATGTCGTAAGCCACCTGACACACGCGCCCATATCGTAAGTCACCTGACACACGCGCCCATATCGTAAGCCACCTGACACACGCGCCCATATCGTAAGCCACCTGACACACGCGCCCATATCGTAAGCCACCTGACACACGCGCCCATATCGTAAGCCACCTGACACACGCGCCCATATCGTATGTCACCTGACACACGCGCCCATATCGTAAGTCACCTGACACACGCGCCCATATCGTAAGCCAACTGACACACGCGTCCATATCGTAAGCCACCTGACACACGCGCCCATATCGTAAGCTACCTGACACACGCGCCCATACCGTAAGCCACCTGACACACGCGCCCATATCGTAAGTCACCTGACACACGCGCCCATATCGTAAGTCACCTGACACGCCCCCATATCGTAAGTCACCTGACACACGCGTCCATATCGTAAGCCCCTGACACACGCGTCCATATCGTAAGCCACCTGACACACGCGCCCATATCGTAAGCCACCTGACACACGCGCCCATATCGTAAGTCACCTGACACACGCGCCCATATCGTAAGCCACCTGACACACGCGCCCATATCGTAAGTCACCTGACACACACTCCCATATCGTAAGTCACCTGACACACGCGCCCATATCGTAAGTCACCTGACATACGCGCCCATATCGTAAGTCACCTGACACACGCGCCTATATCGTAAGTCACCTGACACACGCGCCCATATCGTAAGTCACCTGACACACGCGCCCATATGGTAAGCCACCTGACACACGCGCCCATATCAAATATCTTAAGCAACGGTATTTGACTCAAAAAAAAAACATCAAACATTTCGTATTGTTTTATCACGACCCATCACGTGTGCGGAGTTTTGCTAGCTTATTTTACTTGACCCTGTATGTGTATAGTATACCTTCCTTCATGTTGTACGAACATTGGGTTCTAACGATCCTTAATGGAAAAATCTATGCGGGTCACACGCTGCAACCTGTGTCATAAAGTTAAGAAAAACACTTCCCACGTGTCTCGTCAGATAATCTAATTAACAGATTAAAAATCATTAAGCATTAAGGTGGTTCATCCTCAAAATCGAATAATGATAAAAATGGACTTTCACATAGAAAACGTCAAGTGCGAGTTGTGCTCACTTATTGTGGGTTCTGAACCTCATTTGACATCGCGACTTCTACACTTTATTCTAAATCACGGTACATAGTTTCATTTTATTGTACATAACTAAGATTTACGTCAATGAAGAAAGTATTTTACATTATTAAGGAGAATTACTTAGAAATATGCAGGCGCGTTTGTTAATATTTTGTACGCTCTCCATCACACCGTGCGAGATTTTATACATAAGTTAAAATGTTTTCAAGATAACTTGAAAAGTTTTCACTTTTATAAAAATGCTTCAAAATTCTCCGAAACAAATAAAGTTCGAACCTGATTCCCGCACGGATAATATATTTTGTGTTGCAATAATTGCACTGTTTCTGGTATTTTTAAAATGGAAATTCAAAACTGTCTTTAAACAAGACTTGCCCTCATACATTCAAGTGTAAATTCCCACTTGAATGTATCCTATGGGCAAGACTTTTTTAAAGACAGTTTTGAATTTGACATAAAATCACACACAAATTAAACAGATGTATAAAGACAGATGTCTACACCCACAAGGTGCTGGAAGACTCAACATTTTTGTGTGTGCTTATTACCGATTACTTTACTGGGTTGTGGAGGTCAGATAGGCAGTCGCTCCATGTAAAATACTGGTATTCAGCTGCATCCGGTTAGACTGGAAGCCGACCCCAATATAGTTGGGAAAAGGCTAGGCAGATTGATATATTACCGATTACTTTAATATTTTCACTGATTCCAATCCAACATTGATAAAATGCCCGGTAATTCAAAACCGCGGCAAGTGACGCTCCTGTAACTTTCCAGTGGCAGCTTGCTCAGCCATGAGTGATGTACGACCCTGCTTGTAGGGTTAGGATTCGATATGCTATCTTCAAAATTCCGGTTATCTGTGTACAGGTTTTCTTTAACTATTAATGTAAATCCTAGGTAGCGGAGGTGAAGACGCTGCAACATCGACTACTGACCGTGCCACGGACATGCGCTCGCTGCTGTGGCACAACTTAGCTCTGCGCATGACACCGGCCGTGCCGCATGTGGTGGAGTTCGCCAAGCGCCTGCCAGGGTTCCACACCCTGCCACAGGATGACCAGCTCATCCTGATAAAGGTAATGTTGGAAGAAAGAGACTGAAAAGGTTTTTCTATCAGCAAAATGATCCCCACTGCAAGCAGCTCGCGCGAATTTATTCATGCATGTTTTTTAATAGGTGTATCTATTAAAAAGTATGCAATTCCCGGCAATTTCCTGTTATACCAGCGTAGGAACGAGACGAGGACGAGGACGTGAGAATTATAAGCTAATGAGTTTAGAACAAGTTCAAAGTTGATGCATTTTATTATCGCCTCGTGTAACTCACCGTCCGGGCGGTTTTCAGTGCGCTGTAATATAATACATCTGTTCGGTTGCGCTTGGTCGCCGGGCGGCTGTCAAAGTCAGCCCTGCAACTTCGTCAAAGTTTTCTTACTAAGCTCACCTAGTTTCGTTTTAGTAACTTCTATTTACTATGAGGAAAAGAACAGGGAATTATGTACCTTATTTGGCTGTGCATGTTTTTTATTTGCAACTGTTGTGTGGCATTTTGCGAATAGCCGCTTGGCGACTCTCTCATCATTCACTCTCATCAATGCTGTGCATCACCAGAGACGATTGGACCCTGTCAGTGTGTATTTATGTCCGCAGCTAGGGTTCTTCGAGGTCTGGCTGACGCGTATCACCACGCTGTCCACGCCTGACCGCATCGTCTTCGAGGATGGAACAATCATCAACCATCATCAACTCATGATTATTTATGACGTAAGTAAAGTTAGGAAAATTAATTGGTTATCAAACTAGCTGCCATCGTCTCCAACTTAAACTTTCCGTATATTCCATGGAAAAGTATGAATGTACTTTAAAGCACAACTATTCAAATCACACCTGCTTTCTAATTACGCAACATATTTTTGTAAACGATAAAGACAAATCTGTTTCATTTTGACAGTTCAACAACATTCATTGCGTTATTTACGTTGCTCTGCAGTTTTTTTTTTTCGAATTGCGGAGCAATGGATTAGCAATCTGTTTCAAAACGATTCAGATTCGGATTGATTTTGCATTACGTAATTAGGGTATTGTTCTGTATCGGTCGTATGAAATGGCTATAAAATCACAACTGTTCTGTATCAGTCGTATGAAATGACTATAAAATCAGAACTTTTCTGTATCGGTCGTATAAAATGGCTATAAAATCACAACTGTTCTGTAACAGTCGTATAAAATGGCTATAAAATCACAACTGTTCTGTATTAGTCATAAAAAATGACTATAAAATCACAACTGTTCTGTATCAGTCGTATGAAATGGCTATAAAATCAGAACTGTTCTGTATCGGTCGTATAAAATGGCTATAAAATCACAACTGTTCTGTATTAGTCATAAAAAATGACTATAAAATCACAACTGTTCTGTATCAGTCGTATGAAATGGCTATAAAATCACAACTGTTGCTGTAGTACCCTTTATGTTAATTCAAGTTAAAAACTATGCCGTGTGAAAGCTTTTGGGGTATTATTTGATTTATACTATGGCAGCTAAGTTGAAATCTAAATTGGTTCAGTAGTTTCAGAGCTTATTCGGTAGAAATCAACAAACAAAACAATCTTTCCTCTTTATAATATTAGTATAGATATAAACTAAATATACTTGCTTTCATTCTGCAAAAATCGTTTTTAGATTTGTTTTCCTAAAGAATGTATGGGGAAGTGTAACTACGCAACCACCTTAAATTATTATTACCATGTGTTTATGCTTAATGATTGCACATAATCAGTTACGAAATAAACTGCAAGATAAGCGCAAATAAGTGTATATAGATAAATTATGATTACATGCATCACGGCACGATCAAGTTCACATGTTAGTGTGAATGTAGGTATTACATACAAGGGAATATGTCTTATCTTAATTGCTAGTTATTTTCTGTAGTCTTCGGAATAATGTGATGGCATGTATTTATATTAATTTGTCACAGATAGGATAGCATGCGTGCACATAACGAGTGGTGTTTAGATAAATTAATGAATCGGTCATCTGTGCAATGCCCATTGCTAGGATGTAGATTGTGGGGTATTAGTAGCCAGTACCTATATTCAATGCCTCCAATAGCTTCAATTTATATTACTCGTAGGTAAAACAAATATTCGTAATTTCTTGTCGGTCTTACAAATCATTAAGTATTATTATGGATCAAGTACCTAACTATGTCAGTAAAAAATACTGTACAACTGTACATACCTATCAACGCTAAAAGCAATAAACCATGTACAATAGAATAATTATTATATATTATAATGGGGGCCCATACAAAAGGGGGAGGAATAAAAGCTCCGCCAAAAAAAGAAGAATTGTCCTTACTCAAAATATTAAATCTACTGCCTAAAATACTAACTTTCCGACTACTCTTGTCCGAATAAAAATGACGAAACGACCGAATGAGATACTGAAATCTTCGAAAAATAAACATGACTGTTTATTGCTAATATTTTTCTACCAGCATAAATTACGTTCTACTGAAAACTATGCTTTGTAATTTTTATCTTTACTTGCCTACCAAATTACCTTTCATATTTCATAGACTGTGGTGCTATTTTAACTATAACATTATACTGAAAATATTATTCTGAGTGATTTTACAGAAACTTATAAAAAAATATAAAAATGTTCTTGCAACAATAACTTTCACTTGCATCATATATCATGAATTTTACTTACCACGGATATGCTTCGATATTGGTACCTGTTTCAGGCGTTTAAAAGTTAGAACAGTCGTATTCATGCTTTAATCTAAAACCATGTAGACTTTGGGTTCCTAGAATATTTTACTATTATACTGCATTATTATTCGACAAATTTCCTAGTTTTTATAATGTCAGCGAGCACAAAGATAAAAATAAAACAAAACTCAGTTTATTATGAAAATGTAATTTTAATAGGTAGTAGAAAATGTTAGGTATACATAATTGTACTTATGAACTAAATAGGGAGGCAGGTAGTTAGTTGTCAGTAGGTATCTTAATTATCTTCATAAGAGCAGATCTGGATTTAGTAGGACGACCCCGTTTCCTTTTTTGTCCTTTAGGTAGTGCTTTCGCTTTCATTGGCAGAGTGGTGAGCTTCAATCTAATAGCGAGCCCTAAAAGATGTTTACAAACGTATTTTTATAAAACTGCGGACAAGTGCAGGATCCTTTCCTCCATCCTACATTTTGTGTTTCGTTTTTAGGCACTTTGACTTTCTAGAAAGCGAAATTTTTCATCTTGTAATCATCACCACTGCTCGCCGTACGATATTTCCCCTACTTGGCTACTACTTGGGATCAAGTATTCAGTGTATGCCGTGTTGGATGATAAAATCTTTATTCTTAAATCTTTCCTTGCCCAGCAATACCCATCAGTCCAGTATTTCAGCTCAATAGTAGGTGTTTCAGGAAACGATTCCTTTTTAAAGACCACTGAGCAACCATCTCAGTGGCAATAGCCAAGAAATGTGAAAGTGGAAGACGTCCACTCAAGGTGTTGTGGTCTTTAATGTTCCGATTGAACGCTTCTAATGCATTATTTGTGGCAGCCAAAAACGGCGCTGCGCCTAAAAACCAATTCGGATGTTTCTTTAACCATTCTTCTTTGAAGTAGTGAATGAAATCGGTTTGAGTCTGCCATTTTTCAACAAAAGCCTGTGATGCAGCATTAAAAACTTCATAATGAAGTAGCATTATGTAATGCGTCTATGTCTTGTATCAATTCTTTCTGTTTCGTTTTATTGCTGACGAGTTTCTGAACTTTATGTTGCATATTTTTCTTCGCGTGAGCCCAGCACATACGAACAACTGGTGTAGTACCAAAAACTGCGATGAAAACATTTCTTATACTCTGAGCAGCGTCACAAACTAAAACTTTAGGTTGCATCACGTGATCAAATAAAGACAGAACCTTTTCTTTAATGCCGTCAAAAATCATTTGAAAATCTTCTTGACGTTCATTAGTGGACACACTAAGACAAAACGGATGAAACTTACGGTTCTTATCGGTGGTACCAAGAACTAAAACGGGAAACCCTTGCCATATGAGTATATATGTTCCGTAGAACAAATTATGTTGAGTAATTTTTTAGTTAATAACGCGTGACGAAAACTTGGTTCTTCCGCTTCTATCACGTAGTAGCTAAAACACTCGAAAACTTCATTTTCATCACAGTTGTTCGATCGAAAATCCATTTTTCAAGTTCACCTAAGTAAATTGCAGCTTTACCGAACTTCTCGCGCCTTCTGTCATGTAAGTAGTTGTTAAGTTGCCGTTTCGAAAGCACCTTCATCCCTGTCATGTTGTTCAGAACCTCTATTAACGCTTTTGGCTTTAGGCGTAAATCAAACCTCTTATTTATTTCTCTTTTAACTTTTTCCTAATTCCGTACTCACTTCGCGTACCAATCTGGTCATGGTTGTGCTCTGAAGTAGTCTTAAAAATAAGAATATCATTGCAGTCATTCACAAACAATAAATACAACGCACAATCACACTGTGGCCCCTTGGATTTTACCTTGTTACAACGATAGAAACGTTTTTGGCCTTCATCACTGTCCCGCGTATAGTTTCTTGAACAAGTCTTTTCATTACTTACAAACTCCTCTGCTTCTTGCACATTATAGCACCGTTTGATTAACACCCAACTTTTATTACGACGATTCTTTTTCACCGGTACTGATGAACCAGCTCCCTCCTCTTCCTCCTCCGACTCAGAACGGTACACGGGTACCTCATCCATATTTCGTAACAATAGGTACTAAGTGTCCTTAATAGATAGTAAGTTAGTAGTTCCTTTAGTAGATTTAACAGTTCGTAGAAATGATAATATTAAACCAATAGCAACAAAAACTATTTAATTTTGTAACATAAACAGACAAAACACGCAAGGATCGGTCGTTGCAAGCGCATGCGCTCGGATCTTTCGAATACGCACGCGAAAACAGCCGAACGCCACCCGAACCCAATCGCGCGGGCCGAACAGTTGAGGTATTTTCATCATTATTGAGAGTTAAAATAGTTATTTGTTATACAAGAGTGCAAAGTTGCTTTTTAACCGCGTGTTCAATTTTGATGACCGAGCAAGCGAAGGATTCTAAAATTGAATCACGAGCGCAGCGAGTGATTCAAAATTAGAATCCTGAGCGTTAGCGAGGGAATCAAAAGAGCACGAGGTGAAAAATCTTTGCACTCGAGTGCAACACGTAACTTTTCATTCCACCTCAGCGAGGAAATGACTAAATGCAAAAAAAAAAACGTTTACAATCACAAGATAGGTACACTTTTATTTCAGTTTAGGTATTAATTACTACATTATGACAGGTAAGTATTACAGAATAATCTTTAAATTATAACAAAATAATACTAAGGTATAATTAAGAAAATTTTAAAGTAACGTTGCTACAGTTATTTAAATTGAGTGTAATATTTTTGTTTGGTACTGTAATATTGGTGTTAGTCACTTGTGTACTGTTTTTCGGTAAACTATCTGTCATACTTAATAGTTGTACCGATTCATCGGATTCCCTTGGCGTGAATGTTGGAGAGAGAGGGAGATGGTTAGGTGTTTCATAACGGCTTATTTTTGATGTAGAAGGGCCAGTACAAGGATCCGATTGAGGCTCTTTCAGTGTAATGGCTCCTACGATGCCTTCACATATTTTAGACTTATTTTGGATGGAATCCTCTATGTATCCCTCTACAACTGCATTGGACTTCCAGCCTCCGTGGCGCTTAAGGGACAGCAGATCAGCTCCGGAATCAGCCAAAAGTGTGGCTGAAGTTCGTCGGAAACAATGACCCGTGTACAACAGGGGTTCTGGAAGTTCAAGAAATGTTGCTATTTCTCGTGGGATACTGCCAATTTTATTAGTACCCATAGGCTGTCTAACACACTTTCCATTGCGATACTGTAGAAAAAATCGATTGATTGGAGTGTTAGGCGGGCGTAAGGCTTGATATTTCTCAACAATCGTTACGTATTCCTTGCGAATGACGAAGTTGCGGTCTCTTTTTGTCTTTGTATTAGGTAAATTAATTAATAGTAAGTCATCTGAATGTTTCTCAATGTTTTTGACATTAAGTTGTGTTAGTTCATTAGTTCGACATGCTCCGTTTATTCCAATAATAAGAACAACCTGTAACGTAAAGAGTATTGTAGTAGATAAATGAATAAAATTGATATGAACGCATAATTATGCCTATCAACATCTACTAAGTATACTATTTAATTGAGATTAATATACTTAAGTAGATACTGAATGTGCAACTGACTTACTTTTGCCGCCAAATATACGGAATCGGGTGCTTCGTTAAGAAACTTTTCAATATCTGATACTGTGAAAACCTTCGATTTTTTTGGTTGATGACCAGATGAGGCTCTTTTTAAAAATGCCACTAATTTAGGATAGGTATCGATATGTTTGTCTTTTTTCATCTTTATTGTTGCTTTTAGCATCGAATACGTACTCCATAGAGTGCTTGCTTTCTTGTTCTCGGATAATTCTATAAAATATGCCAGCAAAACGTTTTCTGAGAAAGTTTTGGCTCCTTTTGCTAGTCGCCACGTGTTGAACATATCGTACTGTTTTAAATACTTCTCGCGTGATTGTTGAGGGAGAAAGCTCATTTGCGCATTATTAACAGTTTCAGTCAATTCTGTTGGCGTCAAGCAAACTTCCTCGTCGCTAGAATCACTCATTTTAGTTTTTTCACTTGTTTTCAAGTTTCTTGTTTTTAATATACCTAAGGTTTAACAATGACGTGAAAAAATGCCGCGTAAAGAACCGCGTACAAAGCAAATTGAAAAAAGAACACCAAGAAGGTTCCGAGTCTGAGTTTTTAACAAATTAAAAAAAAGTTGTATGATATATTCGGCACCATAGAGGTAGCAGTAAATAGGTTTAATGTTTTTTTTAATTCACAAACTTAGTGCACACGATGTTCTAAATTCAATTTACTTTATCCTCTAGAGAAAAAAACGGCTTTTCCACTCAGATACTGAAGATTAAAAATACTCTTTCCGAGATGGTGGGATGAAAAATACATTTGATAACCAACAATAAAATAGTAAAGTAAATAAAACAGTTCATGCAAGTTGTAAAAATATGATTATTTTGACAAAACCTCTGTCGGTAACTTAGTAATTTTGTCGGAGGTTCAGTATTCTATTCGGAAGTTTAGTTTTGTTAATAGAAGATCCATTTCTTTTAGGAGAAAATGTAATTTGAACATGCTCTTATTTGTTATTAAATTGGATATTTTTTTCGTTTATGTTTTAGGTTTTTTGTCGGTAATTCATCATAACGCTGATAATTAGAATAATAGTCGGCCACAGACCGCTGGAGACGAATTTGTTTTTCGGAACCATTATTATTTCCCATACAAAAATGCCAACATTCTTTCGAAAAAGAAGTAAACTGTGCTTACGAGCGCTACGATACAACGAGCTGCTCGGAGCGTGCTACGACGTGTAGACCCAGCTACGACGCGTAGACCCAGCTACGTGTGCTACGCGTAGCGTGATACCATTAGTTCGTTGCTTCAGAACCGTTGATCAAAAATACTATAGCGTGGTATAGCGCCACTTCTTCTTCTATGTATCTATCTATATAGGTATATAAAAATGAATGTTTGTCTGTTTGTCCTTTATAGAATCGTAAACTATGCATTCGATCATGTGATGATCTTCAACAAAGTGTTGTGCATGAGCCCACGATGGCGCCTTATGCGGGTAAAACCGCGGGGCGCAGCTATTATATAATAAAAAAACATTTCATTGTATTAATTTTTTGCTGAATAATCCACTTTATTAACTATCCGATTATTTAAATTTTGAAACAAATTTTTCCATAGATGTAATCTTAAATGATACTTTTGTGGTACAATTATTTCGCGGTGTTAAAGTTATTTTAAACGGTGATGCAAAAATTGCAATGTGACGCAGAATGATATAATTCATATACAAGATAGTGCAATAAAAAAACGAATATTTCAATATCAAATTCAGTCTCAGTTATTCAGCAGTTACTGACATTCTTTCAGTATGCAGTAGGTAGATAAAAAAAGTTATCTTTTAAAGTTCGTTCGGAGGACGGTGCAACCGGTGAGGTTAGTTCTAAATATAATCAGTATGATCGTATTCAATGTGCAATCTGTCGTCATTAATTAATGATTGTCTACCTTGCTCTCAGTCAATCAGTCCTTGGGTATTGCATGACCGCGGGCCCACAAAACAACCATGCTGCGACTATAAAGGGCGCAGAGGGCCGTACTAAAGGTCCTAACTAAAAAGCCAATCCGCTATCCAACATTTGACTTTCACTCACTTCAGTTAGGCAGTTCTTCGTACTACACAAGCTCGTACCCTTCGACGCAACTTACAGTACTGCGACACGCCTCTCCGACAGAACTGCTAATTGTGCCCTGTAGAGCAGCAGTGGCGAGAAGACACTTCAAGTTCATCAGCTCCAAGATCTACAACATAAAGTAAATAAGAGCATTGACATTTACAGCTTACCTCGTAATGTGTTGAGAGTAAGTTGACCGACTGGTCGACCGACGACCGATCTATATCATAAGATGCAACTGAAAAAATTGTTAACTATTCCAAGCACTCACACACAGCCTTAGTCACACCCACCCTCAGTCACACACACCCTCAGTCACACACACTCTCACTCACAAACACCCTCACTCACACACACCCTACACTACCACTTCACACTGCACCACACCTACACACGCAACACAGTTGGAATGTCTTTTATTTGTGCATGTTTACGATAAGCTAAACTGTACCCATGTCACAGTAGTCACAGCGGAACAATGTGTTTCATGTTTAGACGGACGTTGATACGAGTAGCTGCGACACAGTATTTAACTGTTGTAGCTATCATCGTTTCCATTGTAATTAATCAATTTGTTGTTGTTCCGAAATAAAAATATAAAATCCTTTTTTTTACACATATACATAAATTGCTCGCTATGGTAAAATAGTTATTACCTATTATATTACCATGGCAATAATTTATTCAGTTAACTATCGAAAAGCTCTGAATCGATCGGGTCTAAATTATAAACATACCTAAATATCTTTGTTCTTCCAGCCGGCTTTTGCCGTAGCCTTGCTGACGTACGTGTGGAACATCCAGCGGATGCAGATAACTGAAGAGGAGATGGCTGTGTATACGGGCACGCTGCTGCTGTGCCCGCACCGCCACGGCCTCACCGCGGCGGAGCGCATCAGCGGTCTGCATCATGCCATGAACGATGCCCTCCAAAACAACGTAAGAACCTCTCTATTTTAATGAAGACATCAAAATTGGTAATACTGGGTGTGAATGTGCATAATGTTGAATTCATAGCAACAGTTTGAGGGTCGATGTCCCTTACACCGTGCATCAGCTATAACCTTTCTACCATTTTTTTGTGACAGATGATTGCCAGCGGTGGTCCTGAGAATATAGCCATTTCCCGCGCCCGCTACGAAGCATTCGCTGCGGCCAGGAACGAGGTCCGCCTTCTCGGGAACCGTCACGCCGTCCTGCTACAGTGGCCGCGCGAACACTGGCCTCGCCTTGTGCTCCCCGCTCTCTTCTCCGAGATCTTTGACATCCCCAAGTTTGAGGAAGAGGATAGTACTGAAGCCGCTGCAGCTGCAGCGGCGGCTGCATCTACAGCAGCTGCTGCCACAGCTGCGGTAGCTGCTACGGATGCAGCAACCGTGGCAGCTTCAGCTCCTGCTCCTGTTGCTTCGTCATCGCAGTCACCACACTCATCGGCCCAGCTCTCACAGTTGGGCTAGAACCGCATGAAACACCGGAGAAAACACACCAAGATTGAAGAAGGCATGACAGATAAATTTATTGGAAGATATCATTATCATTTTAGGATAGTTGGCGCCAAAGTTTCCATCCGCACAAATTCTAGAGATAGGTAAACTTAACGTGTTCAAGGAACACTAATTAGGTCCAAGAATCTATTTTTCTTGGAATATATAATTGGTAGGTACTTACCTAATTTTAAAAGTTTATGAAAATTTACTTGTCATGTCTTTTATTTGAAGATGAGCTTATGTCGGATCTCGAAAACATAATTGAGTAGGAATATGTGGAGTAATAATAACTTAGCTTAATTGTAATTATTATTTTATTTATAGGTCCTGTAAATGTTTATTTATTTCAATTGTTCCTTGTTTTATATAGATTGGATCTTATTTCAAACGTAAAGGTGGTTTCATTTCGTGCATTGGTTGAATTCCTTAATTTTAAGTTGTGTCTTAGTTATATTTTGATTAATATTGAAATGTTTTGAGATAATTTCTAAAATAGTTATTATAATTTACTTACTTTTGAACCTACTTCTAAAGGAGAAGGTATTGCCACCCGATATGTTCAATTTCTATTATTTTTAGTTAAATGACGAATTCACGATATGATTTATAAACTGTAAGGCATGAATGTCGTATTATAGTTAATTTTCTCTCGTATTTTCTGTTAGGATAGGAACTGAATTGGATACTGTAAAGTATTTGTTTGGTAGTCATTTCGACATAATTTTGTTGGTAAGTACGTAGGTAGGTATATTTATAAAAATACATGTAAGAAAATGTAAGTTTCGTAATTCTTGAGTATTGCAATTGATTTTTTGATTACTTAAATTACATTCTTCACAATATATCAATCAATTGGTGTGGAATAGGTATTTTGATCTATAACGATAAAAGTAAATATAATGATAAAAGTTCAACGACGATTTTAAATCGCATGTTTGTTTTTTGGTTTGTTTTTTATTAATATTTAAGACTTGTTTTTTTTTCTTTTTAGTGTATTTTAGACCTGAATTAATTTAGAGATGAACAGATAACGGCTGTTACGGCGATCCAGTTTCGATGAAATTCAAATCGGTGATGGATGATTTATAAGAATGTCTTAGTTTGCTCAATTTTTATGTATTTTGGTTTATCGCAAGGGTCTCATACCCTGGAAGCCTATCTAAAGTAATCTAAAGTACAATAAAATCTGTTTCCAACTGCTTTTGAAACGAATTTAATTGAGCCAATTTGTAAAAAGAGAAAGGAATTCAAATAGGTACACCCGTAATTTTAAACTACGCAAACTATACCTAATAGGTAAATATATTAAGTAGGTACCTACATATCTAGTTTTGCATTAGCATTTACTCAGCATTTGACCTTTATGGTCTTATCACGTAGGTAATCATGTATTGATAGTTTAGCTTTGAATATGGAGGTACTTGTGTTTATGTATATTTTGTTCGTTGCATTAAGACCGTATAAGTAGACATAACTTGGAATAAATTGTGTAACTACACTATTCA
This sequence comes from Xanthia togata, assembly GCA_963853775.1. NCBI lineage: Eukaryota > Metazoa > Arthropoda > Insecta > Lepidoptera > Noctuidae > Xanthia > Xanthia togata. Next base: position 2,338,027 of record OY970790.1, read on the forward strand.
ATTCCTGTTGTTAAATTAAGACATAGAGAACATGACTAGGAATGTTTTTGCGAGCACTTGAGCGGTCTCAGGTTCTGGGTAGTAAAGTAGATAGGTGAGAAGTTTATTATAGACCAATAATATTACAAGTAAAATGATTGACAAGTAATTTCTAAAGTAAGGCAGCCTGAAACCGATCAAGTAGAAGTAAAAACAATAGCGTAGTAATATTTATGTTGTATGTTAGTTATTATTATCGACTCTACAAACAAAAGGATCTCAATGCAGTATAATGTAGAGATGAGCTTGCTGTCGACCATGCGCTCTGTAGGTAATTGGTGTATTAGACTCGTATTTAATAAAAAAAGTCACTCGAAGCAGTGAAATGGTGTTTCATTATCTCTTCAGAAGCATGTAAAAAATCCTGTTTAAACTAAAACACAGTAATATTTTTCTACATGTTCATTCACATCTGCCAGCACGTGACGCGTATAGCATGTAGTGTGTCTAGCTCATGGCGTGTCAGGGGTGCTGTACACATATTCCACATGTTCGGGTCGGTATTATTCGGCACAGCCGGGCGACAACTGTGCCGAATCGTGCACTGTAGCACGCCACAATCGCGTAGCGTGTTAAGTACCTACCTACGAAGCCCGACAGACACGTCACAGACGCATGGTTTCATAATGCGACATACGATACATTAATGGTGAACATTCTGGTCGGAGCGTGTTTATGTGGACACACTGCGTACCTAAGTTTTTAATGTCGACATGGTTGGCGCAGTGGTTAAGCGATTGACTGCAGCCCTGTGTGTCGCGGGTTCGATTCCCGCACGGAACAAATATTTGTATGACCTACAATTAGTTGTTCCGGGTCTGGCTGTTTGTGTATGTGAATTTCGATGTTTGTAAACGCACCCAAAATACAGGAAAAATTCCTAGTGTGGTGCAACGTATAAAAAATAAAAAAGTGAATATTTACGCATTTAAGCAGTTATACGTGCATGCCGCGTACGGTTTTGGTTTAGGGTTCATACACACTTGCAGATACAGACACAGACGCTACGTGCTGGCACAGATAGTGCAATCCACGACGACGCGCCCCTCTCCGCGATTACTGTACTGTAAGCTGTACTTTAATACGGAGCGGAGCGGAGTAGGGCGCGTCGTCGTGGATTGCACTAGCTATAGATGTGAGTCGAGTTTTGAGTGTAGGCTGGTAAAACGAATTTTAACCTTTTTTATGGCTGTAAATTTTTCTGAATTGACGTATGCGACAATATTATGTTAGAAACGCATTCATGTCAACACCGTCATCATCATTTCAGCCGAAAGACCACCTTGGAGGAGGCCTATGTCCACTGCTGGACATAGGCCTCCTCCAAGCACCGCCACTTCGACAGGTTCTGTGTTTCTCGCATTCATCTCTATAACGCAAGTAGAGGCACGACATAGCACATAGAGACTGGACTGACTTCCCCGTTTAGGTAGTAGGTACAACTGCCGTGTGTAGGTACTAGCTGCAGAAAGATTTGTTAGAAACTCTATGATTGTAAGATTTCAGACCAACCAGAATGTGTCGATGGATCCGTTTCCGTTGCTGAGGATCATGTATCATGTGTATGTGTCATCGCATGATTAAGCTTTGACAGCGCCTTTATTTCGTAGCACTAAGGCCCGTTTTCATAATTCAAGTGTGATGTGCGGTTGTCAGTAGTGAATCATTTTCTCAAGCCATTTCTTGAGCGCATGGTCTTACCCTACCCTACAATTACAAAGAAGTAGGAGGTACTGAAACTGATGTTATTGTATATAAGATTGATTTAATTCTTGGCTGTTAATATGTTTTTTAAAACAATAGCTCTAATTAAGACTTATCAGTCGCCAAATAACCGTAGGTAATAACCTACTTTATCTTTTTCTGTACAATGTTATTTGGCGATTGAAAAGTCAGCCCTACTTAGTTTTTAATTATTTTATCTTATAAATAAACAATATAAGTGAAATATACGTATGATCCGACAAAGGTGTTTTATTTGTGTAAACAAATTATAATTAACAACCTCAACAAAACAACAAGTAGTACGTACATACTTACCTTAAATTCAAGCAGTTCTAACCAGATTTTTCTAGCTGTCCGCCTGTCAGTGTCAAATTAATACAGTGCTATGTTTAATTAATAACAATAACAACTTAGCGAATAATATGACAGAACTGTTGACGACTCGTGTCGTGTAGACCATATTATGAGGCGACGGGACCCCATTTATGAAACCCATAAACCCCTAAAATTCAACACGTAGGTACTTAATAATGTTTCATATTTTCCAAATCAAATGTTGTCAGATGTCGATAAAATTATAAATAATCCTAGCCCTAACCTAATTGAATATAGTTCTAACTATCCACTTCTGACTTACATTGTATTCATCCTAATTTTAATTTTCATTAGTTATAAACTTTGTAAGAAGCTTGGAAAATATTCTGGCTGCAAGATTAAACCTCAACTACAAAATTATAACACGTTAGATAACGATCCGGAACGCGAAATAATTCCTCTTCCAAGGTTAAGATTAAATTCGTAACTTTCCATGAAAACCGTAAAGTTACTCTTAAAGGTGGGGTTGTTACATCCCCAGAATACACCCTTTAATGCCTAATCAGCACCACATCATCATCCCGTTCTAAAACCTAGTGCATTAGTCAGGCTATAGTGTCAGTTCGGGTTGAGACTCCTACCGCATATGTCGCAAGTCAGAATATTTACCGAGTTTCCCTTTTTGACACTACATTTGTGCCTATTAATTAATATAATTAATTAACTGAATAAAATCGTTTTTTTTTATGGGATGTCTAAACCGTGTCCTAACAGTACGAAGGTCAACTACGTGTTTTAGACTCTTGAATATGTAAATGAGTTTGCGCAATCTTGTTACCAGGACGTGTAAATGTGGTTAGAAGCTGAAGAAATGGTCTAAAGTAACTCCAAGGTATCTAATGTTAACCTTTGAAGAGATGAGAGAGAAGGAGAAGAGAAGAGAGAGTACATACACATGGCTGGTAGGAAGACCAACAATTGTGGATTGTTATTGAAAGTGAACGTGGGGGTAGCACATTCGATCGAAGTGCAAATGTCACGTATTGGTTTTTGTGACATTGAGAGTCAGTTCATTATTTCACAACCAACCAACAACCCCGTTAAGCCCCTCCTGAGCCACACCAAAGACCTCATCCCAGCCAGCACCACTATAGAAGAGGGCAGTTTCAGCGGCAAATGTAAAAATCTAGCCATTACTAAGGTGAAGCTGACTCAGGTCGTTGATATAGATCGAGAAGAGGGTCGGACCGAGTATACTACCCAAGGCACTCCAAAGGCTCTTCGTTACTCACCATACCATCAATTCTAACTTGCTATCTATGATAGATAGTCCTGGAATAATTTTAGGGGAAGACCTACTCCGAAATGTTCCATTTTGTTCAATAAGTTTGGGACAGAAACTGTGTCGAAGGCTTTTGCTAAGTCCAGAAACACCTTCAGGCACTTTCTCTTCTTATCCAAAGTCGTTATGATCGAGCTAACCAATTCGCTTCATTAGTAACGAGTGGGCCATCTAGTGTTTTACATTTGAATCGGTTATTTAAAAAAAAAACTACTGATTATTTTATCAAATTTCTGGTTTTATTGGAAAGGTTGAACTTTGTCATTTAAGAATGGAACTCAATATCATTCATATGACTACCATGACTGGCTCGGCAGTACCCCATCCGATCAACCAAATTTTTCCGTACATTATCGGTTATTTCGGCTTGAATCTCTTCAATGTGGGTGGAGTGAAGCTGCCAATGATGATGATGGGGATATGATGATGACTTGTCTCGTACTTGCCCAATACAGCCGTGCAGGACACTGGTGCCCCTACCAACAGTATCTCACAAACGGCAATATCAAGGAGTTTAGGTTACAGGTAAAAATGAATAAAAGATGAATCAAAGTTCATATCGCTTTAATGCTTAATCATATTGCCACTTTCTTAAATCACATGGAAGAAACAATAAAAGTATTAAACAAAATACTTTAAAGACTTACAATTAAAGAAATTAAATAATTCATAATTATTTTTCATTATCATTATTTCGAACAACAATAACAAAGCGAATAGCTATGATTTTATTCGACCGCGTGCGCACTACCGCGGGATGCTACGGCGTTCTATCAATCACAATAATAAAACAACATTTTTGATAAAACGGGCTGTATCTGTGATACTCTGTCACAATTTTGTCAATTGTTAGTGAGACGACACGTGTAACATGCTAGAATTATTAAAATTAAAATCCATTATTTATTACTTTCCCTCTACACGCATATAATGCATTTAAGACTACGTATTGCGTAACGGTAACTAAGCGTGCCGCGTCACTGATACTATCCATATGATACTCTTCTAATTCCTAGCATGTAACACGTGTCTATTAATAAAAATTAATATTGTTCTCACCAACACACGCAAATATAAAAGAATTACGTTTATTGACTATAAAAATATTGTATTAAAGAGAACGCAGCTGTTCAGTAATTAGCGCTAAATAAAGACATTTTTATTGATATCAGTACCGAAAAAATTTAAACAAAATAATAATAACTATGAAATGTTTCTTCAATAAATTACGATGTAACGCTTTGATCACAATATAAATACGAGGACTTCATGAACTTCATTTAGCGCAATTGAGCGAACCGATCGCTCAGCTGTGGTGTGCTTGTGTTGACAAACGAGTAACATTTTAATAATTACATTACATTTAAATTAATATGAATTATTGACGAAAACGAATTAATTGAACTAAATTTAATGGAGTTAACACTACGTCACTAATGGGCTATTCGCGTGAACGGTGCGCACTGTATGTTACGTGCAAGTCTCTGAGACTCGCTTACTTATAGCCTCTATGCAGGTGAGAAATCTTAATACATTTAAGTAAAATATAATGTGCTAACACGAATTACGTAAGCATAATGAACCGAGGTTTAAATAATTGACAGAATAATTTTGGCAAATGTGAGCAGCTCTCCTGGAGGACAAGACGTGTTGATCATGACCGTGCTAACTTGCAGACGTCATCAATTACATTGATGAGAGGTAAGGCTAAGTTCTATACAGTGTCTGGCAATTTCGTGGCGTTGTTACGGTTCGTAGTGGATCCTATTGTAATTAGTATCGGTAGATACGTAGTCAGCCGACACTATGAAGTTGATATCGCGGTGATAGTGGTCACACTGCGCACGTCACGGTGGAATGCCCGTCGTTATCAACACACTAGGTTCAGTTCAAGCGATGTTGTGGGCGTTTTCTGCAGCCAATGTGTCAACTAAATCAACACACATTGAATTGAAAATTATACAAAATCGCTAACATTAAAATGATACAACACCAAACTTGTCATATTAGTACTATGCTAAGCACAAGGCTAACTGATCGGGTCAGGCGTTAGATGCGGAAATCGCCAAGAAAACTGTGGTTGGGAGATATGCGCCCTCCGCTAGCTCGCGACTTGTCCGAACATATCGTTGTCAGTCGACTGGCATCACCATAAACAGCTGAGCAGCCTTTATCAATGAACAGAATCTTCATAGAAGATCTGATGGGTCGCAGCACGTTGGACAAATCCGAGAGAGAATATTTCCCAAACAAAAAAAAATCTAAGCGCAAGGCATTAGCAATATACATTGTGATAAAACGCTAGTTCAAACGTCGGAGTGATGTCACACCGTCAGAACGAACTATCACAACGTATGACTCTAGGGTACGATGTACTGCATCGTCCAGATACAAACAACTTTCAATTGTAGTGTGCAACTAAGTTGTACTATTTAATAATATCTATAAAAAAGAGAATTTGTCAGTTTGTACAAGTTAATATTACATAATGAGAATTATAATGTGCTTCCTATGTTAGTGCAAAAATATTATAGGATATTTATTTTCAGTTTCATTTATTTTCTTAGTACGAATACATCGCTGTAGTCAGGAATTTTCTAAAAGGTTTTAAACAGACACAAAAATACACCTATTCTTATAAATATTCTATAATCTCCGGTACAAGTAGTCGCTATTTGATGTGTGACGAGCCTTGCACTGAAGCTGTCTATGCTAGAGTGTACAAGAACAGCGCCCGGCTATAGAATTGTGTACCTTACGTATATGATCAGTGAGCTTCTAATCGACGGCATATGAAGCCAAACCAAAGGCCCATGGGCGGCATAAAATCTCTGACAGCAGGTTAGTCATTAACCACACGAAAAAGAAAGAAGAAGTGGCCTTACGAAAGGTCGGGCATGTATAAAGTCTATTTCGTGCTATGGTGTTGTTTGAACCGGTGACAGTTCGGTAGTGTTACTGAGAGTTTCACACATTGAGTTCTATAAATGCTAATAAAATCAAAACAGGTCCTGTGTAAACAAAAGCATAATAAATATTATTCATATTATGTGAACGTTTATGGGCTTGCCAGGCCAATGTGTGGAATTCATAGTAGGTATTATCGAAGTGAGGAGTTTATTTTCCAATTAATCGATGCCTATTTCAGGAGCCATATTTCGAAGCGCCTTTGGGCTTATGATTATGATTTTGATACTGGATGATGTAATATTTACAGTGTAAGTATCAAGTTTGTATCGAGTCTACGCAAGGGGGTTGATAAGTACAGACATAAGAGGTATCTACACCTATTAACCAAATAAGATGAACGCAAAAGAAAGGTTGTCAATGCATTTAGTTTTTAATCGATTTGTGTGCGGAGTCGACCGTTGTTGGTACAGATTGAACGCGTACGTCTGTTTCAGCTCGCTTGGATGCGTATTTTCTATGCGTATATTTAGCTACCGTCAATATCAATACGACGACGAAGAAGATCATATTCTAAAATAATGTTTTTTTTTTTAATGAATGTTTCTGTTTGCGTTCCTCCTATTCTCAAGATAATGACAGCATAATGTACTATCGTATCATTGTATATAATTAATATTTACTTCATGTATATTGTATACTGTTGTGTATGTATAGTCTAGATAAAATGGAAGCAACTTGTTCGCACGGTGTCCTTCGTGGGAGTCAGTGATAATTCATACAGTTGGTGCATGTCCAGGTAAGGAGATTTACGCGCACAAAGCGCCCCAAGCTTTTTTTTAATTGAACTCACGACTGGTTACGCAGCGAAACGCGCGTATGGACTATCCAAGTTCTTAGTGTGTCCACATTCAAAACAGGACTGAAGTTTAAAAAGTAAATATTTTACACCGACCGAACTCGGGAGTACGAGCCATTTGCGACGAATTTGAACGCGCTACTCGTTACGCGCGTAAAGCACTTTATCTAGACAAGCTCTAGTTTGTTTACGGAAATAAACATCATCTACTTTTTGAGAGATTATTATTAATATTTTTTAAATTTTCGTTATAGTAAAATTCCCGTGGTAAGTAGGTTATTAAATATATTCATACCGGCAAAGTTTTTAAAACTCTGCCTCATTTTAAACTTTGCCGGTATTAATACAATTCACATTTTCCTAGAACGTTACCTACGAACTAAATAATGTCTACAATTTCGACCTTTATTCGGGATATTTCATTTCTTCTGAATACAGTTAGGAAATTTATCAAATCCCTGAATTAAATTGCCGGTAACATAATATTATATAAAAGACACGAACTAGAAAGGATTGCTCCCTACAAGTACAGAAAGTGTTACAGTCAGGAATACCTCCTCCTCCAGCCTCTCTCGTAAAAAGCTAATTTTGCACATCCTATCAATTTTATTATACTCATAAGAATGGTTGCAAGGTAATGGTACAGACGGCGGTGTCTAACTATCCGATAATTTTTACATGAATACGTTAGGAAAAAAATCTACAGACCTTTTTTACTTGTCTTGGTGAGTCTGTATACTTCCCTGATGGAACGCATTCACACCAAAATTTGCGGCCTACACTAATTTTCTTTTTTTATTTAGTAATATTTTTATAATTTTGGCAGTGCTAATTTTGACTAAAAGGGAACTTCGATCAGCAATAGTACTAGATTTCCGATGAGCGCATCAGAAACGGCCGGAAAAATAAGACCACAATTAATGTTGTGGTTTAATTTTGCAACATATTTTTCCTACCTTATTGCTTAGAAATGTTTTGACGAGGGTGGAATAGTCAGTTTTTGATTCAACCTTTTATAAATTAAATAGTTTTTTTTTTTTAAGTTTTATTTTCAAACTTTTTTTTTTAAATGCGTTTACTTTTCAATTAGTAAATTTATTGCAAACGATAATAAACATTATGTTTGAGTGTTAAGGTTTATAACCTAGTGGTATTGTTGATCGAAGATAAGGAAACCAGCTGGTTAAAGCCCCAAAAAAAACAATAATAAAACCAAGAGGTAAGAAAGGTCTCGAAGTCGCATTATTATCTTATGACGCCAACTGTAATAAGGTAAATATATCCATATTTTTGTAAAATACATTTCATTATAGTAACATAATTTTGGACGGAATTCTATTGCGAATGAATTGAACGCGGTCTTTAAAATATACTTTTTTTTACTTTACTTTACTTTTCTATTAATAATTTGTATAAATATAAATAGGTAAGTATTTACTTTCCCTGTCGGGTTATAAGAGAGAGAGGGAAGTATTCCTGATACGGAAATAAATAATTGAGAAGAATGTATCGACGGAGTCATTTTAAATAATTGTATGAGTGGTACGATAATATCATACAAAATCGGTTATTAAAGAAAAAAAAACTGATTTTATTTCTTAAAATGAAGAGAGAAAGATTAGACATAAAATAGAGAGTTTTCGATGATAATGAGTATATGAAACAACAGTTTGGAAGGCATCAGTGACCGGGAGTGCTATAAGGCTAAGACGAGTAGTAATATAGGGCGAGTTTTAACTACAGGAGGAAATATTAGTTATATTCCCAAAAACTAAGGAAAAAGTTTGCGACTCTCTAAAATTGAGGTCATGAGTTCATAGGTATTTTTATATTTTCTAGTCGCGCTATTACATTTAAAGTTACTTTTTACAAATTAAACGATATAGAACGACTATCTGTATGTTATTGCAGGTTAACAGTTCTAATCCGACTTAAACAGTTTTATATTGTCTACATGAAGTTGAAGTTATAGAGTGCATACTTTATTGCTTGCAAATGGATTTCGTGCCCCACGCAGCTAGTAAAAGTTAAGGCAAGACGTGGCAGAAGGAGTGCCACTAAACGTTGGCAATTCATTCATGAATACACAAATTCCGTCACCAACTGCAACATCGACGGTTTCCCAAGTAAACAAGACTGTTCACCAAAACCTCTCAATACTTCCCGCTGGTTTCCGTAAACCTCTATGCTCAATTAATCACAACACCTCATATAAGACTTCACAGCAGTTGAGCAACCAGAAACCGCGGGTAGCAAATAATTCACACGCTTTACGCAAGTCACCGAAATAAGATCACAAAATTTTAATAATGAATAGAACACACTATTCATTGACGCTCAAAAACAAATAACATAATGGCGATATCGTATAAATAACGCAATAAACTGATATATAACTAACTAGTTTTAGAAATAACATTGATCACTTCATTTTCGTCCAGAAACGCAGGCGTTCTAGCTATTCCCTACTAATCGCCACTATAGAGCTAGCCTTTAATCGATAGAATTAGATTATTTTCACGAAAATAGTCACATAAATAAGATTTATAGCGTAATACATGTCAGATTCGTTAACGTTGTGTTCGCAATTCCATAGTGGTGCTGCGTCACGCGATATTAGCTCGGTGACAGCTTGGGCAGTTACTCTATCAGGCCCACTAATATATTACAAGGGACATATTACATAACATCGGTGTCAATAAAACGTACAATTATCGAATTTTATCAAACCACAAGAACATTGGGACACTATTATATCTACAAATTTGAAACCGAGAAAGACAATAAAATAAGCGTATCATCAAATATAATGGTCGAATATTTCAAGAGCTCCGAACGAAATAGTTTACTCTCGTGTTAACGTATTCCCTTTCACATTAATTATTTGGTTTCTTTAATACTATAACTTTAAAAATATCAATATCCAATGTTATCCTAGACCTACGCTCTGTACAATTGTAACTCCAAAATATTTTAACGTCGGTTTTGCGTTCGTAACTAAATAAAATATACATAATCTATTACAGCGGTCCTATTTCTATTGCCTATCTCGGGGATTACATAGTTTAAAAGGAAATGGCAAGTGGAAATTTCGATAGTCAAGATATTATTTGCAAAAGAGTCTAAGAGCAATATATACATTTAAAAACATAGTTTCAGTGCGAGAATGTCAAATACATGTGTGGTTGAGCGACAACACAACAACGTGAAGCTTCTTATCTCTGCGTGAAAATATCTTAGTGATTGAACAAACGATTAGATGTGGAGATAAAAATAATTGATCGAATTTCCATTTGTCAGTAATGGTGGCTTTCAAAAGTAGAAGATAGTCGCGTTACGACCGAGTGGTGAGCGGGGAAGGTACGCAAGTCAGTTCGTACACAAGCTCATCAGTGTACACTCTACACGCAAACGATGATTACAGATACTGATTGTCATCAGTTATTACTGCGAACTGCTTTCAGACTAAAGTGTCGCAAGTACATGCAGGGGTAGGCACAAGTAGAGGTAGGCACACGAGACTTATAGCTTTAAATTTACGCCGTATCATACATATAACATTAAAATATATAAATATAGAAATAATCGCACTTTTTTATTGCAATATAGTTTTCGAACGAAAAAGCCGGGCAGATCTACCTAGCGATGTACTGCTTACGATCTTAGTAGGTATTAAGGGAGATGTCTAACTCGAGATCTTAAGGGTAAAGAAGAGAGAGAGATTGCTACCGATGTATCTCCCTTACCTATCTACTACGGTGGTTACTTCTATGTGACGTGGAGTCGTTCCTACGTATAATAATTAATTAAGTTATTAAATAGCAGATAGTATTGAAGCCCGCTAGCGCTTCTACCGTGGGCCTAGCGGAACATTAACATCTATGTTGCTCGGCAAGGCTAGGTAGCGGGGCAGTTTAGACTGAAAGCAGAGTAACGTGGGGCCTTCACTTCTTGGTGGGCGTGCCGCGCTGGGTGAGCCCCTCGAACCTCTTGAACGTGTAGTTGATAAACACCCAGTCTTTGTATGCCACCTCGCCGTCTTGTGGGATTGGCGCTGATGCTGCAACAATGTACGCAATGTTCATAATAGTTACGGTAGGGTGATAGGTGTAGGAAGAGTGGGATGATTCACAAATCTTAGGTCCAGGCAGGCAGATGCCTGAAAGTCTGACAACCTGTCTCTCCAAGGGGTATCGTGTTACTCATTACCTGGGTTGTGGATGTCAGATGGGCAGTTGCTCAACGTAAAATACTGGAATTTAGCTGCATCTGGTCAGACTGGAAGCTGACCCCAACATAGTTGGGAAAAGGCTAGGCAAATGATGATGTTTAAATTAAATAGGCTTTCAGGAACCGGGGATTAGTTTCTACCCTTTAATCGTAGTACACGCTCTTTGTGTCCTTCACAAAGAGCGTGTACTTACTACTGCTACCTACCATACATTATTATATTTCAACGAGAAAAGATGCAGTTCTAATTTCAGAAATATGGTACCGGTGTGATTACTGATAGATATGAAATTACAGCCTTATCTCTGGGATAGAATACTCTAATGCCATTGGTATTGCAGACGCTCATAATCTGTTCCAGAAGTATCCGATGAATGTTAACAAACCCTGTTCAGGTTAAATTCTTACGCAATCATTTACTAAAAGGAACTATATCTCACTACTTTTTTCAATAATATTGTTTGAATAATATTATTAGATTGTAATTGAAACATCATCGACAAACATTTTGGTTCTAAAATTGACCTCAATTGTCCAATGAAAATCAACTTTAAGGTGATTTAAAATTAGAATTTCGGTTTTATGAATTCAAATAATCAAATCAAAGCATCCAATTTGTAAGTGGCACAACAAATTGGCATCCACGGGTACGTTTTGTGATACATTTATTTACATTTTAATCCGACACTTTTGGAACAGACCATACTTACTATCAGCGACTCCGCCTGCTAGCCCCACCTTGCTACCTACATAAAACCAAAATTGCCAAGTACAAAGCTGGGTTGTTACTAGACTCACGTATTTCGAGCTTGACGTCAGGGAAGTCGTCGAAGTTCGAGGTGTCGTCTATGGACCGAACCTCTACAGAGATGGCGGCGGGGCGCTCGCGCACGTGGCTCCAGTCCACGCCGCGGAAGAACGACACGGACTTCACGTCCTCAATACCTCGCTGGGAACCTAATCTGGAATGTAACATATAGTTTCGTTAGCGAACATAATAACATGACATAACGTCGCGCTGAATTCCCCGAAGGACTCCGTCGCCAGTATGTTTTTCAGGGTACTTAGCAAGGTGTCGTCGTGTTTGAGGTGAATCAAATGTTTATGTTAAGCACTATTAATTATCTATTTTTTTAGGTGTTATAAATTGTGATATAAGTAAATAAATATATTTTAATCCATTCTCAAACTGTTCTTTAATGTTAAAATTATATTAAAATGTTAAAGTTTGAATACAGCCGTCTACCGCGGTAGACAAAAGTGCATTATATTTATATATATATATATATCTCTTCTGTACGTCCGTATGTCCCTCAACTCCCCTCCCCAGACTACCCTGTCCCTGGACTTCTAAAAGCTCACAGGTTATGGGCCCAGCTCGTAAGTTTTGAAGAGAGTAAAGACAACCATATTCGTCGTGGAAGGAGACCAGTCGTCGGTGCCACCACGACAGCTTTCCTCGGCATCCTCTTCAGCAGCAGTGTTCACTCACAGCACGCCAACTGTTGCCAAACTAGAAGGTAGCTGTAATTATGCGACTTGGAGCTTCGCGATGAAAATGTATCTTATTGACAACAAATTATGGGATTGCGTGAATGCGACTTCAGATAATATTGAGAACTTTTCTCAAAAACAGGCGAAGGACAGAGCCAAAATTTGCCCGAGCATCAGTGAAATTTTTTAGCCCGTAGTTATGACAGCCACAACCTCAAAAGAAACATGGAAACGTTTGCGAGATGCTTACAAGGATAGCAGCCTGTAGAGACGCCTAAAACTTATGAAGAAACTATACTAACCACTGAGCTTGAAAATTACTCAAACGTGGAAGCCTACATGATCGACATACCATACGCCATTTGCCACCCAAGCTGGCCTGGACGATGATCTTGTTGGTGTCATTATGCTAGCAAGTCTCACGGCTCCATGCTGAAGGCAATAGAGCACTCCGGCACCCGGATAAGCACAGTCCGATCCTACTCCAGGAGGAACCCCGAGATACACCTACTACATCAAGTTCTTTGTTATCCAATGCAAATAGTGTTCCTGCGTGTGATTATTTACAGAAGACTTCACGCGTAAGACTTTTGGCTACCTGCTAAGATCGAAATGCGAAGTCTTCAGTAAATTCAAGAGCAAAGAGTTGATTTAAGAGCCTTGTGGAGAACCAAACCGGTCTCAAAATCAAAATGTTTCGCTGCGACAATGGTACAGAATTCGTAAATCGTGATAATGACTCAGTTCCACGCGGAAAATCAACAATTGGACTCGTAGGTGGCACTATTCGGGCAGGACAACGTTTGTCAGGCCCGCTAGTCTAATATAAAATATATTCTAATAATGCTGCGGTCAGATCTGCGTCTATCGTGACCAGGCAATGCGTGCTGAAGCTTCGTATGTTTTGATCGCTGTAAAGTTATCGCGCTATTGCGGTGGTCACATTAGCGGCTTCGCCACGTTTAATATGTACCGCCACCCAGGCGATAAGTACTATGTACTATATATAATATGCTATAGTACTACGCAGCCAAACTATAACCGATAATACACGCGACGATAACCGATAATAATTGGTCACACCTGCGTGTATCGTATAACTGTGCAAAGCTTCGTCACGACAGACGCAGATGCGGCCACAGCATTAGTATTAAATTAGGCCAACGAGTCCCGCCGATATTTCAAAGTAAGGTGTTCGGTGAAAAATGTTCAATTCCCTTTTCTCCGATTCATATCTACAGGCATGTTACGTGCCAGATACGTGACAGCACAGAGGACCAAAAATTCTTCATCGTCATCTACAGGCCGAATCGCTGGTCCAGCTCCACAAGGGCGCATAAACTAATTGATTAGCATTCGAAAAAAATGTTGGAGCTGCTGAAGATTGCAAAAACTATCTTTGAATTGTATAACTTCAATCTCTTAGTATTGTATAATTGCATAGCACATGTGTGAGCACTGTGATCATGTACATTCTATAAAGCTACCATTTACTGGGTACGTCTTTCATTGACATGAATGTACTCTGGCGGCTGAGAGTATGTCATGCTCACTCAAATGTCTCGCTGGTGGTGGCGTGTGTTGGATCGTTATGTTCTCTTTAAAATGGTTGAGCTGAATGGTGCTGATCCATGCGTTATGTTCGTGAACGGGCGCCGTCAGTAGGGACTGGTCATCTCTTATGAATTGTTACTTCTGAATTGATAACTCAGCGACTAATGTTGTAAGTCTGCTAATAAAATCAAATTCCAGCCTCAAAATTACCCATCAAACTTTTATTCAACAACTAAAGTAATAAATCATATTTTTTTTTCATGAAAATTATTAGCAACACAAGCGCGGGAGTGTTAAAACCTCTGTTATATAGCGTTATGCCGTCAAACTTCCTCTTCTACTTTGACGAACCATGTCGATGAACACAAGTTCCGTTCGCCCGATCATCGAAATGCCACACCACACCATACTCAATGCAACTTTGAGTATATCTCTCCCCACGTCGACGGCAGACTCTTCTGCGACCGTCTGCACTATTTAAACATGACCTACATTCATCGGTGAACAATACGGAGGCCCATTGCTCTTCAGTCCAATTAAGATGCTCACACGCAGTGAGCTTATCTGTGAGCTGTAGACAGCTTTGGACCATTTGCTGTTCTAAAAGGGGTGATTGCCGCTTCCTTAAGCCTCCTTCTTATTGTTCGTGCACTCACGTTTACTCCACGCACTTCATTCGCTCTGTTTTGATGTTTACTGACGTGAGGAAACGATTTCGTAGGGAAGTTGAAACAATAAATAGATCGTCACGACAGGTGGTTGCTCAAGTTCTGCCGGTACCGGGTCTCCTTTTGTAAGAACCTGTCTCTACAAACCTTCGGTATACTCTAGAAACCGTAGACTGGTTTAAATTTAATTTTCAAGCAATCGTTCGTTGATCCATGCCTTCCCGCACCAATGTCACAATTTGAGCGGCTTGTTCGGACGAAGTATCCATATTTAGGATTACGAAACTTTTGTTGAGTTATAAGACTAATAATCAATACTATTATTTACTACGGTAACAATAATTTGAATAGTTAATGAAAAAAAAAACAAAAAGAATTAATTTCAATCTTTACTCTAGTAACACACGAATTTGACACTATGCATAAATTTTATTTTCCCGGCTAGTTTTATTTTTTACTGCAGTTTTAAGTTTTATTTTTTTATGATTATTGGACATTGGTGCCGATTCTGTTGTTCACAAACTAAACTAAATTTAAGTTCAGTGCATCTTTTTCTTTCTATTTCATTAAGAAAAGGACAGAAGATACATTTTAGTTTAGTCCTGTCAAATTAATCAGCCCCTGACACTAATCCATACAAGTTTTGACATGATTAAAAACTTGCCCACTAAAATTACGTCAATTTACGTCAGGCGCTGATTAATTTGACAGGACTAAACTAAAATGTATCTTCTGTCCTTTTCTTAATGAAATAGAAAGAAAAAGATGCACTGAACTTAAATTTAGTTTAGTTTGTGAACAACAGAATCGGCACCAGTCTCGACATTTTCATTTAGTTTAATCTAAAAAGTTTGCCTTATCAAAATATGAATTCGAAAGTAATCCTGAACTTTGATGCAGTTTATGAGTTCGTCAGTGTATTTGAAGACGAGAATGACATTTTAAAGAAGCTGCCTTAATAAGCACCCATTCAAAAGTGCCTGTAAATGGTTTAATTGAAATAAATGCTTTCAGTTTCAGTACGAGTTTGTGCTGGTAACTGTGTCAGTAGCTTTGTTCGAAGGCTTACCTGCGATCAGGTTCAGAACAGAAGCGCATTATGGTCTCCCTCGCCTCCTCGCTGATAGGAATCTCCGGAGGGAAGGTTAGAGACTCCCGCCATGACATCACCTTACGGTACGTCTCCTGCGGCGACTCGGAACAGAACGGCGGGTATCCGATCAACATCTCGTACCTGAAATGTGAAAGGTGATGATTGAGTAGGTGGAACTGCAGTGAGCTGTTAATAGTGTCAATCCCTAGCATCAGGTGGAAGGACTCACATCAAACTCACTTCACCTGAGTTTTGTGAGAATAGACCGGCCGGTTGATAGTACAGGGTGGCCAACTAGCAAGTATACAACTTTAAATTAAGATTATTTTTATAAATTACCGGATATTTTTCTATAAGTATATTATTCAAGCTTGGCAATTTTATACGGTGAACAAGATCTGCCTAATCTGCTCATGTTTTATTCTTAAAAATGCGATCGCTTTTCATCGTGTTTTTCATTAAATTTTATCATTTTCGCACACTTTATTAGGTATCCCACAAACAAAGTCACAAATATTCTAGTTTTTGTATTCAAGCTTGACCACGACACGTCCGATTTGTTAGATAACCACACAGAAAAAATGACAAAACGTGTCTCGAAATCCTCAGCGATAAAAATGTATTCGTTACTCTTAATGATTTTTTTAGAAAATTTGGGTCGTCTTTAAATTCGTTTATGAACTTCAGGATAAAATTAATGAAACTATTACGGTAGTCATGTGTGTAGTCTTATAAACTGTGCATAACAAATTTGCCGCATTTAAACTAAATAATAGACACCAAACAACTGCAAAATGTGGCATCAAATCAGAATGGGGGCTAAAAAAATTGTATATTTCTTAATTGGCCACCTTGCTTATAGTTTTCTACGATTTTGGTAGCTGCACAAAGTGGTTACTACGTTTTCGGAGGCTATTGTATGCGTGAGAAGTTCCTATTGAATGCAAGTATTAGTATGAAATACAATTGTGATTGAAACAACTGAAAATCTGAATAGGTGTCATTGAACTCATCATTATGATCAACATTTACTATGAATCCGAGGCTATAATAGCAAAAAAAATAGCAGGTTGTCAGTTATTTCAATAACACCTAGCCTAGGCATTGTAAGTCGACTTATAGCTAGACTAGCCTAGTTAGGGGTTTGTTTCGAAATCTCAAGGAATTGTTTGAATATGAGGATTTATGAAACCCTCCGCTCAGCTCTAGCTCTCCAGAAACACGTCACTGAGTTTTATCGCGCATTGCTTTTGCTATAAGGCCACAAAATTCGCAACTCAGCAATGCGAATGCGACGCTGAGCTGCTGTGTGCTTTATTTAATAGACTCACTATTTTGAAAAGTATAATTTACCAATAACGGAAAATTATCGATGACAGAAATGCTCGCAAGCTCACTCAAGACTAAAGCATTGCTTAAAAACTAGTATCAACCGATCAACATAATAATAACACCAGCCTATTACTGTCCCACTGCAGGGCAAAGGCCTCTTCTCACACAGAGAAGGCACGAGCACTGATCACCACGCTTTCTCAAGACGGGTTGGTGATTTCAGATTTATATTAACTATAAGTCCAGGTTTCGTCACGATGTTTTTCCTTCACCGATGTCTGTAATGTCCAACATAAACTCAGAAAGTACTATCGAAAAACTTCATAGCAGTTTGACAGCAAAATCCCGTGAACACAACGACCACATCTTCTATCTCATTCATCATCTTCTTCTGGTTCTATAGCGGCCGAGCGCTGCAAGCAGAAATAGTCCTTACGGTGTATAGATACGAACTTCTCCGATGCCCGACTTGCCCAAATTTGAACCCATAACCTCGTATTTGAGAGGCGAGGCCTTAACCGCAGAGTCATCACGACAATTATGTTTATATACAAATATATTTAATGCTTACGAACATTTTGTCTGATTCTGATTCTTTCATTATTTAATATAATTTTTAACTTAGTACACGCTCCAAAAGTAACGGGGAGGTGTTTTGTTCTATTTACATAGCTATATGGAGCAACTTTATGTTTTTCATAGGTTTCCGAAATGTCTGGGACACTTTCGTTTTTTACTTAGCAACATGTAATTAAAACAAACAAGTATGCACCAGGAATAAGTAATCGTGTCGAGGAAATCATACCTAGACTAGAACAATACTGTTCAGAACCGTATTCACCCTTGCTCATTAGGTCAAATAGGTTCAATGCATTTACTGGCTCTCGAACTGTGAATGCCTATTACTAGTTTTATGAATGCTAACATCAATCAGACCAATTCATTTAGTTTGTTTCGTTGGTATATATGTTTGTTTGTCTGTTTTTTGCTTCTATCTTTATGTCCCAATAGACCATTTACAAAAATTTGACATAATTTATAAGATGTAGACTTTTTACATGACATATTATCACGCCTGTACTCAAAGGGGTAGGCAAAGATGTACAGAGCAACCATATTTTTGTGTGTTATGGTAAATGCGAATAGAGCTTTCAACTTTGCTATAAATACTAACAATAAATGCAGGTTTACATATATTAAAGAAGATAAAAATATATAAGTACACTGAATAAACTTCTTGTACTAAATTAACTAACAAACTATTAAATTAAAAATATAATATCCTAACATAACTAAAACTATTAACAAACAAAAATATGGCGTCGATGAATAAATGTTAATTAAACTTCGCATAAATGGACTTACGCAATAGCTTTAACATAATTAATATTTTCCTTCCAGAATCTGATTTATTTTTGAAGTTCAATCTATCAAAGGCTCTTTTAAAGAGAATTTTAAGCCGCTTTGCCCCTTGGCAAAAGGAAAACGACCGCTTTAGACTTATGAGGCTTCATAGGAAATTGTGGACCATGAACGGAAATCGTCGTCAATATCGATTTCATCACAAAAATATACAGATAGTGCAATCCACGACGACGCGCCCCACTCCGCGATGACTGTACTGTAAGCTGTACTTTAGTACGGAGCGGAGCGGAGTGCGGCGCGTCTCAGTGGATTGCACTATCTATAGCTTTTCTTAGTACGAAGGCGTAAACACACAGGTAGGTGGCATCCAATCTTACATCAGCAGAAACTATGTTTTTTTTAGCCTTCGGTAATGTTCCGTTCACGGATCATATTAATCAATATATGCCTTCAAATTACATGCTAGCTATTTAAAATGGTTCACCAAAAGATTTGACACATGTTAGTTATTCAAAGTTTTCGCCTTCTGTGTACACTCCATAGCTAGACAGGCTTCTGAGCACAGCGGTAAAACTACTCATCATCATCATCATTTTAGCCGAAAGTCGTACACTGCTGGACATAGGATACTGAACCACTCATTCCTCTTAAATTTAGATCAAATCAATCTAATTCGTCCAGCGCGCTTAGCATGCCACAATAGAAACGGGTTTTATCGACGGAAGAATAGACAAAATGACAGATAAACAATCACAGTCTGTCATTTTGTCTATTCTTTCGTCGACAAAACCAGTAGAAAACCCGTTTCTATGTTTTCTACGTTTTCTACGATCATGCTACGCGTGCTTCGAAATATAAACACGCAGAGCAAAATTGGCTTAGGGCAGCGACCAAAACATTTTGTATTATTTCTTATAAAAATCGCAAAAGCGTCTACACTCACTTATAAAATTGCATTGGCTATTATTAACATAATATAACATCACGATTGTATTTACCAAATGGGGTAAGCAAAGTTGTATAGAATACGTAGTTCTGTTTAAGCCCAATAATAGGGGGCAAGCCATTAAACAGCCACGGCCAAGACTCAGTACTGCTACTAAGAATTACCTAATAACAACAAAACATAACATCACGCCTTGTTACCCCGAAGAGTTGAGCAGAGGTGTACGTACATATAGTACACCCACATTTCGTCAATTAGTTATTACCTTATATTATCCAAATAAGTCTTTGGCCGCCCCAGGGATCGAACCCAAGACTTCACGCTCAGCAGTCTCACTTGCGGTCACTTGATCACTGCATTTGGCTATTATTTAAAGAATATATAATATCCCTTCTTCTTCGCGAGTCAATGGTAATCAAAATTGATTTGGCCTAGCTTTATTAATCAGAGATAGAAACTTAGTGAGCTAGGCAGCCAATGCGAGTATTCCTTACACTTTAAAAGGCAATTCGGTACTCGCTACTGTTGGGTTGGTAACGTATCTTAGGCTGAGATTGATAAACGTTACTTGGCTAAGCATAGCCCGAGACAGACGAGAACATATCTAAGCCAAATCAGGTGCTAAATAACGTTTATCCATCTCGGCCTTAGTTTCCGAGTTGTTAACGCGTATATTAGAACACAATATAACGTTAAAACAAAGGCATGTCTGGACAGTAGAATATTACGGAGGAGCCACAATGGGGAGTGCATGACATTATCTAAAGCCCGCTTGCTTGTTGTTTAAACCATCATTGTGTTTCTATTAATCCTTTGAAATTGACGCAGACAAGAGCATATGGATAAACTGACGGTTGAATAAATTAAACAAGCTTTGTAAACACCGAGGTTAGGTTCATTTTTGAAGAGCAACTATAAGTTAAATAATCTAAACATATTAATATTAGTACAGCCTACCATACATGAACAACCGATACTGCTTCAGTTTGTATTGATCAAATCAAATCAAATTAAACGTATATTTGATAGAAAAATATTGTTGTTACAAAGGTGAGATCTTATAGACTAAATGTCACTGTATACCGACTCTTAAGTGTACTGATCGAATGGATTTTACAGAGGCGAAATCGTTATCATGTAGGGTAGCCTTAACCGCCTCCATGAATACGTAGATACTAACATGATGACGCCCAAACTCCACCAGTCCGCCTGCGGGCCGTAGCCCGTTTGCAGGAACACCTCTGGGGCTATGTAGTCGGGCGTGCCAACCGTGGAGTAGGCCAGCGCCCGTCTGTTTCGCTTCCACGACTCAGCGCGGCGCTTCGAGTCCATCGCAGAGGACGACGTCGATACTGCATACGAGAAATTGAAGTGTAGAGCTTAAATAAAAAAGGTAATAAAAACTTGATTAATTTGTCTACGTAGTTCCATATTCAACCCATCTCCGTATCCTTGTTAGCTGCTGCGGTGTGATGAAAAAGCTTTGTGCTTAGAACGAGAGGACATCTCGTTGCTGTGTTCGGTTGTAGCAAATAATAAGCGAAGCGACTGTCACCTGAACTCCGCAAAACCAATAAAAAAAAGCTGACCAATGAATATTGGCAACGCAATGTTGAGCAAATTAAAGTGAAAAGCAGTAGCTAAAGGCCGTGTTAATAAATCGTTGTCAAGTAAGATGTAAATTCTCTAGAAATGGTGATTGATCAGTCTAATAGCAAAAAAGGAGGAGTGAAGATAAAGCAATTGTAATTTTTTTGTCTTTCATTTATTACTTTATTTTTATGGTTTAAAGTTTCCAGTAGTATATACGAAATATTGACAGCGGTTTACTAACACAAGCCAAAATAAAATTCGCACGGCACATTTTTAAGCCTCCGCCAAACCAAAACGTCAACGACGCGTCGTGGATACCATTAACGCAGCGAAAGCGACAACGCGAAGCTCACACTCCCGGGTCACAGTCGCTTTGATCGCTTTAGTTTGGCCGAAGCTCTATATAAGAAGAAAACGTGGTCCAACTTACTGAAATCGGAAGGCGTGGCTCTCGATAGGTCTCGGTAGAAATCTGTGCGATGGCTCTTCTTCAGGCCGGTGCAGAGCCCGAAGTCGCTCAGTTTGATGTGACCGCGCGCGTCCAACAGCAGGTTGTCTGGCTTTATGTCTCTGGAGAAATAAATATTACTGTTATACCACAGAGCACGGAATCGACACGCTAGCATCGTCTCAGCAGTACTCATAAAATTCGGGGCAGGGACGCGCGTTGAGCGCACAACTTGTGTAGCGGTCGCCGATCAAAATCGTCAGTTTCTTTCTATACTTCATTTGTTTCGTAGTGGGAGATACGGTGATACGTTTGGTTAGTATGGAAAGTGTCGGCGCCTCTAGCAGCGGCCGCCGAGGCGCCTGCGTGCTCCGTTGTTGACACACGGAAAGCCTTTATAACAATAGAACCTTTATTTCTACTCGTCGTGTGACTTGTGTAATGGGGCTTAGGCCTTTTTTTCTATTAATAGTATAGACTGCACATTCCATTTAACTCCTTTACTTTAGAAGATTATGTGTGTTTCCTAGATAGGTACAACAACAATTTTCGCATGATTCGATGTATTTCGATGATACCATAATATTAGGGTCCATTCATCCAAACAAACTGACCAACTTGATGGGTAGCTATAATCTAATTTAAATATTTCATTACACATAAACCTACAAGGGCACTTATGAAACGTCAGAAGCTAGGTGCACGGTTCCAACTCAGACCAAATAAAAAAGGTAGACGGAGCGCGGCGCTCTCAGAGTGAAGCAGGGTAAAGGAAGCCAAATTTCAAATAGGAAGCCAAATTTCAAATAGGAAGCCGACCGTGTTCCAGAGCGACGCGCGACACCGAACGCACTAGACGTCATAACATTGAAATCGCAAATTGTTGTAAAATGCCATCCTGTGTCGTAAAAGCTTGTAAAAACAATTCCGTAATAATAAAAAAAACATCTGGGATTACATTTCACAAGTAAGTGTTTCATTTGATTTAATTTGATATAAAAATACAAAAATATTTCATAAAGCGTTTTTGGAACACAAAACCTCGCATAGTGTCGTCGGTGTGACCAGTATATCCGCATACAAATTCCCCGAAACGCGGGCAATGTTTGGGAGTGTTTGGGATTATTAATTTTAATATTACTTTTCGTAATTGTTAAATGCTTTTAACTATTACGAAAATATATCTATTTTGAATATCAAACATAGGTATCCCTAATAAATAACTCGGGTTTAAATATGTTATAGTTTATCGTGAATACAATATTATGATACGATAGCATTAAATAGCGCGTGATTATTATTATTATTTCTATAAACAAGTACTTACAACATTACAGTTTAATGTAAAATACATTTTTGGATTCATTAATTTCTCAACTTCGACTGAAAACAAACTGTTTTAATTTTAGATTCCCAAGAGACCTTAATTGGAAACAAAAGTGGATTGAGGTTATTAGGTTAAGCAGAAATCAAGAAAATTGGTTGCCATCCAAAGGAGATTGCCACGGAGCAGGTCCCTTTTGTGGTATCGGGTGCCTGATTTTAATAATAACCAAAAAATATAACTATTTTTTTTGTGTACAGGGTATTTTTTATACAATTTATTTCATCCTGGGAATAAAGTTAAAGTTAATTAATAGTTAAACATAACGTCGACATCCGTTTGATTCAATGTAGTCTGTGGTTTGATTGGCATACAAAAAAAGTTGCCAGGTATCAAAGAATTTAATAACTAATGCTATCTTTTAATCAATTGAGTAATCGATATTAATTAAAACGATATTAAATAATTAAAAAAACTATTATTTTTTATTTAATTAAATATAACCTATGGGCAGTTTACATCTCAATTAGATCTCAACATTTGACAACTTCAACGCTACTGTGTTAGTATTTTGTTTTAGGACGATGAGATAGAATGATGTTGTCCTTTTATACGTATTATTGTACCATATATATCTGAAATGAACAACAATACGTGTACGTCAAATATGAGTTTATGTAAAGTATTCTTGATGACGAACACTATTGGATAAATAAACAATGCTCATAGTCGATGCGAGTAAAACCGATGGAACGATGACAATAATAGGTTGCTTAAACTCATAATACTCATTGATAAATAATAAATGTTCAGAAAATTAATAGACACAAAAATGATAGCCATGTTTATTTACATAACTCCTTAGTAGAAAAGTAGTTTTTATCGATTGATCTATAACAATTTATTAATAGATTATTTAAAAAAAAAACTGGCAACATTTACTTGTGCATGTCACAGAACTCGCAGACTTCGTTCTGCGCACAGACTACAGAGAGATACTTACGTATGTTCTGTGGTTCGTTACGTGCGTCATTGCTTTGTTTAGATACTTTGAGTTTTGAATTCCGTAATCTTTTACTTAGTTATTATTTACGATACGTGCTTTTTCTGCTACTACCGAGTTGAGCTATTAAGTTCCTGGAGTGCATTACGTTTTGTGAGATATTAGTGCTGTTCTTTGTGAGATATTTGACTCTTAGTGCTACAACAGAAAAACAATGATATCTCTTGAACCAGGGTGAATAAATGAAAAATGGTTTCTGATTATGAAAATACTATGTTTTTACTACTATTTAAAATAAAAATCTTCAGGGCACAACAATTTTCCAGTGGGACCCAACTTTCCTTACAAATCGGGCAATCTCCTTTAGTGTTGTGTGTTCCACACATTTTGCGGGATACAAAAAGACAGTACTACCGGAAACTAACGCAACACAAAAGTGTACGCAACGCAAAATGCATGCAACGCAATTTGTCTCTTTTATTTTTTATTAAAGGTACCTAACAGTAAAAAAGTGTTTTATTTATAAGAATTTATTTTTCGTGAATAATCATAATTATTCAATCAGAATTGGGATAAAAAGTTTTTAATGGCAACATTTTTTTCCTAGCACACAGACGCATGGCAAGTGTTGCGACACGAGGTCACGCACACAACTCTGTACACGACGCTTCACTTATTTGAATGCTATTGTTGGCGTACGCTCCGTCTACCTTTTTTATTTGGTCTGAGGGTTCCAATTGGTCGTTGCCTTCGGTGAAAAACCGGAAAGAAACCGCATGGTATTTTTTTTAATTATTAGGATTTATAATGTCTATAAATTACAGATAATGATCTGAACTATCCTGATTTTCTCCTATGGCTTAATCACCTGTTGGGAACGAAGGTATCGTTCATATAGCGTTACAAGGTTATTTTAGCGCGTAGGTGAAATTGGAACTAACGGCGCTATCTTGATTTTGAATAAATTTTAAGTTGTTGGATTTCACAAAAGAATTGCACAAACGTTTACCAACAGCGCCCCCTGTCGACGTCACTTAACGCCGAAAGATCCTTATTCCAGTGTAATTTGGTCGTTAATAATTAGCTAAAATCACACGGCTCACATGAGTTCACAACTCATTAACTACTCAGCTATAACAAGCATAAAGAGTCTGAACGCTACATCGAACATACCCACACATACACATAATTTAAAGTTAAAAACACTAGAGATAGCAGATTCCCGACAAGCTACGATCAGATAACCTTTTTCACCTCAGTAGATTTATATCGATAGGAGCAATCGAAGTCAGCGACAACATCGGCAGTCGGCAACATTTATAAAAATTATCTTTTACTCTCGTATCTTCACGAACGATATCAGAATAGATCATGAACAATAGGACAAAATAGCTAGTTAGCGAGGAGTTGTAACGTCAGTAGAGGAACACACAAAATAAACTTATGCTCGCCTTTTCTTCACCGCACTGACAAGTATTTTGAGAAAAACCTAAATATAGGAAAAAATAATAACTCTAAAACTCAAAGCATTTATTTCAAATAAACCAGGCCACCAAGATGAAGCTAGTTGCCCATTCCAAAGCGTAGTAGGGAAAAAACGGGCAAGAAACTCCAGGGACACTCTTTTAAATCTAAATATTGTTTAACTTTTTGGTTACATAATTCATGTTGAAAATAATATATAAAACTGTGAAAACGATGTAGAAAGACGTGCACGTTAAAAGCATCGTAATAAAAAGATTTAAATAAAAACAACTCGCAAAATTTAAAAAAAGCCGTGGCCGCTATGGGATGACCATGTCAGTCCCTACTGACGGCGCCTGTTCACGAACATGACGCATGGATCAACACCATTCAGCTCAACCATTTTAAAGGGAGCTTAATGATCCAACACACGCGCCACCATCAGCGAGACATTTGAGTGAGCATGACATTCTCTCAGGAATAAACCAATGAATACTTTCAATTTCTTGAGCCCTATTACGTTATTAAACTAGCCATAAGGCTGAGTTGTAGGTCGTAGGTTTGAACCCAGTCAGACGCTTGGTGAAGGAAAAATATCGTGAGGGAACTGGCATGTCCTAGAACCAAAAATTCGAACCCCTGTGACATCTAACCTGCCTCTCAGTAAGGGGGAACATTATCTGCTGATTATGATGGGTCTGCAACAAGCCAGCGTCACCGTAAAAGTCTAGTCTCTTTTTTCGCAGCCTTAATATGATTCATTTTAAGAGGGTGTATTGATTGATATCATAGAGGGGATTGCTACCGTTTTTTTTGGAATCAATGTTTATGAAATAAGTTAAACTGTAAATACTTCAAAGACAGAGGTTGATTATGTTATAAACAATGCATATTTCGATTCTAAACACCCGAATCGACTCTGCATACTTCTATAGTCTAGTTTAAACGAAACCGAAGGTGAATAGCTCATACATAATATTTTTACATAAGCCCCTATTCTCCCACAGCACTCAGATGACCCGACGACCCCTTTACTTCCTTTAAAGCAAATCAACCACGGCCGCGACAACCTTGGTATTAAGTACTTATACTATAACAAAACAAATCTAACGTAGACACAAAGAAATAACAATTGACATCGTTCACCGAATTGAGACATGAACGTTATTTCAATTATATCCGAGGTTATATAATGACAATACTGCTCTATTTCTGCCTTCCATGGAAATCAATCGGTTGCGCGTATAAAAAATGCACGAAATACGTCGAGTCAATCGTTCCGTGTTCGCCGCGGCCTACCATTGCGCTGCTTTAAAAATGTAAAGGAAAAGTCTGCGTCGTGTGCAGCCACAGCTTACACTTAAACAACTTAGACCGGGTTTCTGAATTGAGGATTTGATGTTTAGTACTTGTCAAACAGTACTTAAGCCTCTCCCTCAAACACCAAATGATGTACAGTCACCATATGGATACAACATTGAAGACATAAATGTAGACATTTTACATAGGGTGACACATTAAAACCACCCGGTCTTATCAATAAAAGCTTTCTTTTATAGACAATCTTTGGATGGATGCAAAGGAAATAAATTTACTTAAGGTGTTTCAAAATAGCCTGCAGAACTTTCTCCGGTCTTGAGTAATGCTAAAGTAGAGTTTAACAAGTTCTCAACTGCAAATTCTCAATTTAAAAACCGGGTGTAAGTAATTTAACTGCACCATTGAGTGAATACGACAAAGACATTGCCACCATGACACTTGACAAATTGAACACATTTTTATTAGAAAATACACACAGGAGGCAATTCAATAATATGGTGTTCGAGGTAAAATGGTGAGACGTAATAGCAGTGCACGGAACCGCTAGCACAGTGACTACCACTCTGCAATCATTAACCAAATGGTTCAACCATACGTATGTAAGAATAGACCAATAAATCAGGCACAACTATAGGCTTTAAAGACGAAGAGTGTACTAAAATAGGCTCCATAAAGCACAAGACTTCAACAGCAAATTTAAAAAAAAAAGAATTACGACTAGACAATATAGTATCAAGTCTGTGCACTAATAACAGCTAGTAGTGACCTTCAAATCGATTGCGAATGTCAAAGTCAAATCAATTTTATTCATAAAGACGAGCTCTGATGAATGGACGACACGAGATGAGAAGATGACAGCGCGACAGACAGAATCTGTAAAGATGAATAATTCACGAGGTTTTATTTTGAGCGGAAAAAGCTAAGGCGTCGTACTGAC
The DNA here is from genome assembly GCA_963853775.1 of Xanthia togata. NCBI lineage: Eukaryota > Metazoa > Arthropoda > Insecta > Lepidoptera > Noctuidae > Xanthia > Xanthia togata. Next base: position 2,365,985 of record OY970790.1, read on the forward strand.
AAGAGAAAGGTTTTTATTTTTTTTCTATTTTGACAACTGAGCCGATGTCGACTATTCGTCGGGCGCCAACCCACATGGTAAAATTTTTAGAAAAGAAGAAAAACCTTATTATTATCTCATAGATGCGGCTTCGTTTGTTAAGTGCGTAAAAATGTGACGATTACGTTCATTTTAACATCAAACAAATAATAATGAGCGGTGCTTTATTGACAAGAAACAAATCATCAACTCACATTCATACGTTTTTGACAACCTAATTGAGAACCTGATGGTAACTTATTTGGACAAAATCTCGTCAAAAGCTTGTCTCGTTTAATTATGGACTTGTTGAGACTTACTAACTACTCAGTGGCTGCGGAGGGAGGTCTACTCCGGCTCTTAACCTTGCTAAAAGTTCCTGTGCTTTAGTTGTGAAACTTTGCTTTGCTACATGATGGTTAATTATCCTTCAGCCTTCATCCTATTTAATTGGAATCGATACAATAAGTCTTCAATTTAGTTCTATCAGACACGATTGGGTGATAATTAAATACCGAGACCCATCCGTGCTTCGCGTAAAGCACGTTAAGACGGTGGTCCCGGCTGTCATTCTTTGATCTTTGACAGTCGCTACGGGTCGTCAGAAGACCGAAATTCTGACAACCAGTCTTACCAAGACGTATCGTATTACCCACTCTCTTGGCTGTGGAGGTCAGATAGGCAGTTCATGTAAAATACTGGTAATCAGCTGCATCCGGTTAGACTGGAAGCTAACTCCAAAATAGTTGGGAAAACGACGACATCTCTATCAACCGTTATGATAGAGTTCAATTCTTATCAAAGTTTCAGCAAACTCTCTTTTCAAATAGCCATCCACTTCCTACTTTCAAATAATAATAGTACAATGAATAATTAATCCGACCTGTGTATGAAGCCAAGTTTGTGTATACTATCGATCGCGAGCGCCGTCTCAGCCACATAGAACTGCGCACACTCTTCACTGAGGGTATCCTTCTTCATGAGGAGGGTCATCATGTCCCCACCAGGCAGGAACTCCATGATGAGGTATAGGTTCATGGGGTCTTGGAAGCTGTAGTACATTTTGACGACCCATTGGTGATCGGCTTCTACCAGGATGTCACGCTCTGCTCGTACATGGGCTACCTGTGGGGGACAGAAGTGTTAAGTAAGCATCATCATTTCAGCCGAAACACGTCCACTGCTGGACATAGGCCTCCCCCGAGCGTAGCCACATTGGCCGGTCCTGTGATTGTCACACCCAGCGGATTCCTGCGGCCTTTACAAGGTCATCGAAAGTAAGGTATTGTACGATTCGTAATGTTAATATGAAAAATAATAGGTCCTCTTATCGAATGTGCCTCGTGTCTTTCTGAACTGATGCCAGACAAGCTGGTAATGTTTTACAGCCTGAAGCAGCGGTTGAAAATTTCCGCGCTACCACCGCGGGACCATATCACGTCAAAGTTATGGCGAAAAATAAACGCGATCTAAAAGTATAGTCTGACTAGTTACTCTGATTTTTTTTTTACTGTATCAACATCATGTTATAACGAATCTTCAATTTAGCTGGTAAATAAAACTGAAATACTATATGAAATTCGGATCAAGTCAAAAAAACATAATCCCATCTACAAAAATGGGAAAATATTTAGTAAAAAATTATGCTTAATAAGTAAGAGTTATCCATTTCAAATGCATTTCCAGTTCGCTAGAATTAGAATTAAACCTAACTATTTAACCATTCCTTTTCTGCGCGGCATTCGATAATTGACAAGCTATTAGTGATACAAAGATGTAACGAACGTAGCGTGTCTCGTCTATCACCATGAATTATAAAAGAAGCCTTTTACAGTAACCTTTTCGAATATACGCGCCGAACGCAGTGGCTTTTTCGTGGCTAATGTAAAACTTAAAAAAAGACTCGACGGTCTAAAATCCTATGACATTTAGAACTTAAAACATTTGTGTGATCACAAAATCTAGAAAGTCAACCCAATGAGAACACTGCAAGCGAATACAATTTTAATTCTCATATGACTCAGTTAAAAATTCCGGATAACTGCCTTGTTATCGGGAATACAGCCAAGCATTCGAAAGCACAGGATTATGAGTCATCGGACATAACCGATCATTTGAGTCGTACAACTAGCTCAACTATGTATGAAGCTTCGTTGCAATCTGTCTATGACCGTCAAGCACTGCAAACGACCCTTAAGTGGCTCGCATCACGAACCTACTATTACGTATTATTTAATCTTAATTTTTCAATTTATTATCACGACAAACCTGTTCTTTTTCCAACATGTCAGCTTTCCTGAGAATTTTCATAGCGTAAACGTGCCCTGTATCTTTCTTTTGGACCAGTCGAACCTCGCCGAAAGCGCCTCGTCCGATAACCTACGAAACAAGGAGAATTGATTAAGCTACATTATATTAAGCGCTTCGAGCAGACGCTGCGGTTGCTAGACCAGACATTCGCACTTCTGCATAATAAGACCTTCCGATTGGCCGACAATAGCTCGCGATTGAACATACTTGACTTGTGCATAACGTACCTTGAGCGGTTCAAAGTCCTCCACGCCAAGTCTAGATCTTTTGAGTCTGAGGAACTCTGTCTCCTTCTGCGCATGTTGTTGTCTTTTCTCTTTCTTTTGGCTCTCTGTAAGGCTGTCATCTTTGAGAGACTCTTCGAGTTTCTCGAGCCTGTTGGTGAAATCATATTCAAAATAAAACCACTCCTAAAGCAAGGAGACACTTCACAGAAATAAAAATGTAGTTTCCATACCTCTGTTTCCTCTCTAAATGTTGTGTAATGAGGTTCGTGTAGAAATTCTCTAAGGTGACCTTGGCTTTGGTGGCTTTGTCTAGCGTTGACCCACTAAACCGTATATTATCTGTGCCTGTCATCTCCAGCACCCCTGGGGACAAAATATAAACTTTAAGATGGGCATAATATCTGAAAATAGACCTAATTATTTTTGAATAACTTCGGGGTTAGGACAAGAGGATGGGATAACTACTTATATGCATTATATCCGGTGCTAAAAACTTTTCCGAAGAGTAGTTAAAAACTGAGTAATTACGTGTCTTACGAACTTTCTCCTGACGTGTGTTATAGATGACGCAAGTGCAACAGTCATAGCTAATATTGGCAACTCGTATCGTAATCCATCATTTAGAGCCGCGTCTGTTTACGTCGTCTTAGTTCGAGCGTGCAGTAAACCGCCGCATCCCGGCCGCTGTACATACACAGGACATCGTCACAGGTTTGCGACGTAAACCTGTGACTGCAAGTCGGTGTGAGGCTATGCTACGCGCAAACAGCACAATGTGCGTCGTCATGCACTGCCGAGGGTGGGGATTACAAAGCTTGTGTGCATCGGTTTTATTTGTAGATAAGTGATATTTTTAGGGACATACAAGGACCAGGCCCGGGTCAACGGCGCGTTGTGTTCCACGCGCGCCTCAAAGACATGTCAGCGACTGAAGGAATCCGATGGGACCGACGCCTGTCGGGGTTGCGGGAAAGACCGAAAGAGATATCGTGACCCTGGCAACGTACAGGCAACTGAAGGAACACGGGTGGGCTTTAGTCAGTAAGAGTTTGACACGCCCTCCCGCTCCACCCAGAGCGGGAGAAGTTATTTGATAATTTCCCACCCAAACTTAGTATTCACAATAATTAAACTACCTAACAAAAGCTAGTCATCAGTCATAGATAATCAAATTGCACATTTACATTAGGTATCTATGTTTTATCAATAAAATTACCCATACATAAAAAATACCTCATAATCATAAAAACTTGGTGTAAATTTGTATCACAGATAATCAAAGTATTTACAATTATTAATAATGTTTTACAAAAAAAATTACCTTTACCTAAGTTTCTTAAAAATTTGTAACGCTTAAAATGTAAATAGTAAAAAAAACTTAAAAACAACAATCTTATTGCAAGAAAATCACAGATCATCAAAATATCTACATTAATCAAGTTACTGACTGCCTCGTTGGTCTAGTGGTCGCAAGGGCTACTGCTGAGCATGAGGTCTTGGGTTCGATTCCCGGGTCTGGCAAAGTGTTATTGGGTTTTTCTATCTGGAATTTCTCAGTAGCAGCCCGGAGTATGGATTTGTGCCCGGTTGATGGCAATAGGCTCGCCCCCTATTACATGGGACAGGACCTAAACTAAACTGGCGAAATGTGGGTGTACCTACTACAGGTACACCTCTGCACAACCCTTCGGGGAAACAAGGCGTGATGTTATGTGTTATGTTATCAAGTTATAACAATAGGTAATCACTTTTTATCAATGAATTTATATTCTTAAAATCTTGTACCAAAACGTTAATATAGATGAAATAGTAAAATCTTTTTAGTGTCTTATCGTTTCGAGAAAATGTCCCACTGTCATATCCTTGCACCAACTCTTATTTAATTTCTTGTATAAATTGATCTCTGAATATTTCGCTTTTCTTTGTTTCAATGGATTTTTCTGTTTTACTCTGCTATTACAAACACGTGTTTTATGACTTAATCCGTCGGGTAGTTTATTGTGTGCAATGGTTTTATTGATAATATTTGGTGGTTTTCTTTAAATCTTGTTTGTATGTCCCTAAAAATATCACTTATCTACTTATAAAACCACATTGAAAATGTGACCGCCAACCCCCTCGTCACGGCCGTAAGACAGACCTCATCGCGGTCTGTCTTACGGCCGTAAGAATTTTACTGGGTTTATTACATGCAGTGCGGGCGGCCGTCGTTTAGCGGATGTTTACAAGTCATCATAACTTATGATGACTGTTGAAAATTTGTGTTATGGATTTGGGGTAATTTTGGTACCTACAAAAGTGTTTTTTTTTTCTATAATAATAATAAGATTTCTTATTACTTTTTGGTAATGTTGGCTATTGCAGTAGGTACCTATTTGTCCGGATCGGACAAGGTTTTTTACGTATATGTTGAGAACTTTGAGAAGATTAAGCTGACAGTCAATTCTATAAAAATATTTTGCAACAGATGGTCCACATTCAGAGTAACATATAATATTTAATATTTATCATTCTTATCTTTTCAATACCCACAAAAAAAAATATTTGTATACATATAGGCACAAAGTTTAATAACAAAACATCACAAATCTACATAATATGCTGAGCATAATCAGCTTATGACGTCACCCGTGCCACACGTCACACATCACGTTACGCCAACCTTGACATAAGCCAATGAAGTCTCCCTGCTAATGACTATAGCACTTATACACCGTGATGTTTACTCAAAATATAATATCACGCTTCCTAACGACTTATGGTGGCCAACCATGAAAGTTTACACACAACACACCTCAGTATTTCTCGAGTATTTTTCAGCAATATTGAGCTCATAATGGCTGCGAATTAGGAGCTGTTTATACAGAAAGTGGGCAACGTCGCAAATAGCTGTCAAATATTTCGCTGTTTTGATTAATTTGGCAATATTACTGTATGGAAATAAGACATATGGCTAACTAGTGAGCTAAAATATTGATAATGGCAATTATAACACTGAATTTGATGTTGTAACCGTTTGAAGTCAAAGACAAAGTCAAATAGTTTATTTCAATTAGGCACATAAAGGGACTTTTGAACGTCAAAATTTACAAAAAAAAAAAACAAAAAAAGATTCTAGTCGCCCCTTCCAAAAGGTAGTTTTCGTATGGAGAGGAATGGGCTTTAAAGTCCACCGTTACTCTTTTAAAATGTTTTCACAATTATCTTGTATACTAACATTAATTATATAATTATATTTGAGGTGTAAAAAAGGCATTTGGAAAGTTTCTAAATACTTTATTTTACATATAAAACTAAATATTCGGTGTTACGATATGAATGATTGCATTTCATAATCAATATTTTAGTTCACTAGTTATCCATATTTCTTATTTCCATATAGTAATATTGCCAAATTAATCAAAACAGGTAAATATTTGACAGCTATTTGCGACGTTGCCAACTTTAAAGTTCAACCTAAACTTTAGTTGTTATGTTTATTGCTTTCATGTGACTCATTGGGAAAATGAACTTGTTTCTTGAACAATTATTATACTGTTTTTACCTCTGTTTATTCGCGCTGCAAGTTAAAAATACTTGTCAACATGTGATTTTAACGTTGATTGCTGTACAGAGCCATATTGCTCTGCAGATGGGCAATAAATCAACGATTTGAATTCAAGGCCGAATAGTACTTTATTGGGTAAAATATTTAAAAACAATGACATCACCAGCGTCGAAATATTTCGTTTGGTGCGAGCTTTTGATAAACACAATGCAGTCGATATAATGGAGCATGGGGCATAGAGTATAACGGGAGCATGACGAGTGATTTCATTTTTGTATTTTCACTTAAAGTAGTTTCAAGTGCAGCGTCAAGGGCCGTCGCGTCGCCCACGGCCGGTCGTCTGCTCTGGACGGTCCAGCGAACTGAGTCAGTTGTCTGGCCTGCTACCCACACGTCTGAACGCATGAGCAAGCACACTTTTATTGATTGTCGCTCAACAATAACCTCTTATTTCAGTGAATAAACGAACAATATTCAATCTGACCAATCTCCTAGATGTGGCGAAGTTTGTGGTTACGAAGACGTTAGAAGTAAAAAAAGCTAAGTCAGTAAGAAGTTTTGACGATCACTAAGCTGAGTGCAACCCTGAAGTCACGTCACAATTCGTGTTCTGATTCCAATAAAATAACATTTTTTTATGGTTTTAAATAACCATGAGACATGAGTAGGTAGTTATGCATACCAGGTATCAGTTCCCATAGTAGTGAATCACTCGACACTAAGTTGTTTCTAACCTCTTGTATTAATTATTTAGTTAATAGCCATGTCACCGATTGCAGTTATTTATTATACATCTCTTTCGACACGACACCTTTTTCTAACACTTAAGTTAACGTTGATCAGAAGTGGCCTGGTCCATTCCAGAAATATTGTTTTTTTAGATTAACCTTTTTTGTTAATAAAATATGTATCAAAAGTTCGTAAGCCATTCCGTCTATACGGCTCTAACCGAGCACACCTCCTAATTACTGTAATTAAAGTTTATTTTAAACTAAATCGCTGCCGTTCAAATTTTGGTACTGACTTAGCATTTTAGTTGTAACTGACTTTTGAGCTTATATCAAGTCCTGATGCGGAGGGGAATCCTAGGTTACGGATTATGGCATTTTTTACGAAACATCTTGATTGAAATTAGAATAAACAAGTGATTTATTATTATTACTAATTAATTAAGGTTAAAGGTTCAGCTTGGTTAAAACAAAGCGAATACCTACCTAAATAAAGTATGTATGTTGTCTCCAGGTACCGCGCACCTACTAACAGTACTGTACTCATTCGTACAACACTTCAGATTCAGATATAAATAGTTTTAAAAAGCGAACACACATTTTCACTACTTGACCTATATAATACGGTCACTACTCGTAACAAAGTTGATTTATTTAAAAGCATCCAACCGATACTAATATTGGTAACTATAAAGAATCGAATCATAAGAGTTCGAGAATAAGTACAGTTACATACAGCCAGAGCTAATTCACTCAATATTTTGCTGCGGTCAATAACACTGGAAATCCAGTCCGGTGATTATCCAAATTATATTTTGAAGTGACAACTTTGAGATATGTACAAACCGAACCAACAACAAGTTATATTTGTGTGGCCACGCATTATATTCTCAAGCTTCGTCCTTGATCTCAATGTCTAAAATTGGTTGGAACTTTGCAAGTTTTAGACGAAATTTTCAAAGTTATGTGCAACCATCGCGTGTCAAACTGACTGGGATTTCATAATCGAAGACCATCGATCGTACGATGTTGCAGCGTTGCGTCATCGGCAGATATGACATGTATCGAAGGTGTACAGAGCAGTGCGTAATATTCGTTTATAGATTCATAGTGATCGGGTCGGCGTAAATCACCTTATACCTGTGTCGTTATGGTGCAACATAATGTGGTGCCATGACACAGCGAAAGAAACGAAAGTTCACAGCCCATCCGCAAGACGGGCACAAATTGTTTAGTATTTAACGAGAGTCCTAATCTCACTGTTAGCAGCATTTAAAATAAAAATATCACAACACAAGCGCAGTGCTGAGATGAGTATTTTTAGCGGACGATTTACTATAATCCGCCTCAACGTAACCCGTTGAGACGGATTATAGTAAATCGTGCTCGCGCGGCTTCCAAGCGCTAGGTTCCGAGTACGTTTTCCGGGTAGCGCTATGATATGAGTATAATTATTATAAAGTATACTGTTGAAAAATTCAGCGTCACAGTTTTGGGAGAACATTCAACTTCTATAATTTATTAGCCAATTGTGCGGAAGTGAATTGAATAATGCAGTAGTAAACTGGAGTATTCAAATTCAAAGTTGCACATAGGATAAGTAGGTCAAGGTCTTTGTTGCGCGGTTCCAAATAATGTAAATTTTGTTGATAGCCGGAAAGAATAAAATAACAGACAGCCTGCGGCAAGGCATGGTCCATTTAATTAGTCATGTATACTCTTTCTTCACACTTTACTGCGATATATTTAGGGCACGTAATCAGTAACATTGACGGAACTCTTTGAAAAAGCTTATTCATTTATTTACTTTAAGAAATGGAAGTTTAATATGTTTGTACAGACGCCAGCACATCAACTTACTACAATCTGTCAAATTTATTTAATAGATTTTCAACTTTTTCTCTTACAAATAAGGTTGAAAGTTGATTAGGAAAATTTGACAGATTCGGGTAGGTTGATCTGCTGGCGTCTGTACATACTATAAATTAAAGTCACTTTTCGTATCTGTCCGTGTGGCCGCGCTGTTCTTCTAAACTACGCGACGGATTTTAATCAATGCGGTTTTTAGAGAATTTATTCCGGAAGGTTTTATGTGTATAATATATTCATTTTAAATTTACATTATATTAAAGAAATCTCGATATTTCGTCTAGTCGTAAAGACCGTGCGAAGCAGGGCGGGTCGCTAGTAATTAATATATTATCGCGAGTGTGATGGCCGGGGGGCCCGCGGGGCTAATGTATCGAGTAGTTGTCTGCAGTTTGGGCCTTGAGATGAATTGGTACATTGTGATTTTGGCTGCAGATAAAACTTCCTTAAAGGTCATGCCGAAACCACTTTAGGCTCGGGTTCTTTTTTCAAACTGAGTACAATAAATTCTTATAATAGGGATGAAGATTTTGGTGGGTTTTTAAAAAATATCGGAAACGTATTTTTTATTTTTTTACGTAATCAAGATTACGGAGATACATTGAGTTAAAACCTGGCATCACGTCACGCCTATGTAGTTAGTGCTTAGTTGTGACGTAGCGAGCTCCCACTCCCCAACTTTAATGCGTTTTATCTAAGTAATTTTGTTTTAATATGTTAAAGCAAAAATACGCGTCTAATATTTTTTTAATATCTGACGGACGGACTAAATAGTTTTTTTTTACTCAGGTTTCATCCCTAATACACCATTGAAATCGTCGAGCAAATAAATGTTCCGTGTACAGTAAGCCGCAAGTCAGTGGTAACAAAATCAATATAAAGCCGTACTACGCTAGGCCAGCTCAAGGTTAGTGTTACCACAGATGTGCGGTCAACTGTACCCAGTACCAAACGCAAATCAAGAGTTTCTTGTAAATATAAAGCTTTATTCCACAACAGAGTTCTAGAATATTTTTTATCCATTTTGGCACGAATCTCCAACAATGTGTATAAACCATGCTTTTCTGAGTTCACACAAGGTCAATGTAACTTCCTGTATTAAAAATAATCGTTTTTACATTATCAGATTCTTACTGTTTGCCTCGTTATTGTTTCGGTAGTCTGCTATGAACCAAATGTAAAATTCATTGTTATTGGTATGGTGTTTTGATCACGAGGGCGGGGACCGGGGTTCGAACCCGGGACTCTATGCTCAGTGCTTGCGCCTACCAGAGCAAAGAAGGCTGTGAGAATACTATACCAAAAAAGAGTATGAGTTAGTTCGTTAATTACAACTAACTAATATTCCTTCCTATAGAATTTACCATTCAAATAGATTACTAGATTGTCTATGTAATATAAGATAATATACGTTACCCGGAGGCTGGGGCGCTGGGGCCGGTGTATCTGGGGCCACCGTAGTGCCCGGTGTGCTTTTCCCCCAAGACACGGCTCACTCTGCGAGAAACAAGAAAATGATATCACTAGGTATTACATAAATATTATACAGTTTACTTGGGCAGTCAGTCTCCAGAGATAGTTTCTTCGAAAATCACACTAATATTATAAAGGCGAAAGTTTGTGAGTGCGTATGTATGTCTCTTCTTCACGCTAAAACTACTGTACGGATTTGGATAAAATTTGGCACATAGATAGTTTATAACCTGGATTAACACGTAGGATACTTATTATCCCGATATTCCCACGGGATCGAAACTTATGCGGGTGAAACCGCGGTGCGCAGCTAGTTAAACATAATTTGTATTAAATTATCTACCGGATAAGTAAACCGGAACTTCTCCAGAGGTGTTGAAACTTGAAACAGGTGACAAAAGAAACAGTAGTCGAAATCGTATCTTCGATTCATATTATCATCCATCCATAACTTAAGCATAGCATAGGTAATCAGCCTCAGATGTTAGCCTGAGTAAAGCCTCTTAGCTTGTCTCAACTTAATTAGAATTGCTGCAATATACATTTTTATTATCATTTAATACACCCAGTTTTCTTTGTTATAAAAATATGTTGGAGTATTCTGTTTATATAAGGTAATTAAATAGCTTTATAGCATAATCAGGCTATAATTATCCCACTGTTTGACACAATTGACACACTGCGGGTTGGTAGATGTCACATGTCTTCGATTTTTTGGTTCTAGGACATGCCCGGTACAACAGTGTGGCCTATAGCTCTAAACCGAAAATGGCACTGTGCTAATCAATGTTCAAATGTATTATTTGAATATCAGTAAAATACTGCTAAGTTTCAAAACTGATTTTCTTTAATATCAGTAGTCCAACTTGAAGAGGATACAGTTTAAAGAAACTTTGTAATACTGTTTATGGTACATTCAAAAAAACCACCTGTTTTATATGTCCTCCTGTTTTATTAACAACTGTATAACATGATTTTCTGTTTAATGTAGTGTACAAGTTAAATTCATTCAATAACCCGCACTGTGCCTATGTAGTTAATACTCATAATCATAAATCTTTATTTTTCACAACATCATGGTAATGTGGTGTAATAAAATGCACAGTCTTAAATTGAGAAAGGTGTCTGAGGAAGGAGGGTCCTGAGTTATAGGTTTACTGGCTCTCTTAGATAGAACAGGTTAAATTACAAAACAGTAAGAAAGACAACAAGACACGGAACACAGTTACAGACAGTTTATAAGAAAACTAAAAACAGTTGTAAAGGACAAGGAGACTATAGTAGGTTATTCAAAATATGTAAAATTCTACCAGTTAGCCTTAAACATAAAATATTTATTATTAGTTAACAGCCATGGCAGTCGGGATATTGACTCACTAGTTTCTAACAGGTCGATGACAGCAGGTAAATATGATGTAGCCAGAGTTACCAATTACTATGGCGACAAAACTTTAAAAAAACGCGTTCCCTATTTATTGAATGCTTTGCCTGCTGACATCAGACAAGAAGCTAATAAAGTTAAATTCGCACGTAAACTAAATTTTTTTTGTTAGATTCTATGTAAGTGTAAGTATTGAGTTTAAATAGGTTAAAGATGTACCTCATAATAAGTTTGCTGTAACAGAGACTCAACAATCTCACCGTTAAACTGTGTCAGCAGTTTTGTGGGGGAATGTACTTAGCGTTAAGAAATTTAAGTAAATAAATCATTCATTCATTCATTCAGTTACAAGTCAAGATATTTTAGGTATAATAATTATATATTCTAGTTACAAATATTATAAATAGATAATAGAGAATACAATACACACAGTTCAACCCCATATTACAGAGGCTTCAGGGATCGGAAGGATCATTATATTCTATAGGCTGGTTCTGTAATGTTTCAATAACTTATCTAGTTATAGAAATGCAGCATCATCTCTGAAATACAATTAATATACAATCTTAAGTATATTGCTATCAGCAAAGACTGCTTATCTACCGGATAAGTCAGTTGCATGCTAATCTTTTACAAAACATTTATAAAATATTATGATAAAATAGATGTTAGATAATGTCATCAGTCATCTGATAGTGATTTTGATAATGTGCTGTTAGTAAATTACATAAACAGGTTTATTTAACTGCATTAGTATATGAACAGCTATTTGGTATTCAAGCCACAAACTAGCAAATACTTTTAAACAATGTTTTGAGTGCGCTTAGTAGTCAATTCTTTCACATCACTCTGTAACCATAGTCACTGGTCCCGTGCTGGCCCGGTGGGCTCCGGCAAACTCCCTCTCACGGAGAGGAGGCGTGCGCCCTAGCAGTGCAAACATTATAGGGTACTCTCTTATGTATGCCATTAGCTAGAATAGTAGTTTATTCACAATAAAAATTAAAATATTGGCATTGTAGTAGAAAGATTGTATATCTAATAGCATATTTAACTGTATATTAGTCTATGGTCCATGTGTTTCTCTAAAGGTAATAAATACTATAATAAACATAGTATATATGTTACGGTTTAAATTTAGTTTTCATAGCCAATACAGTGTCAGTAGGTAAGTACTATGTTACGGCTAATATGGGGCTTACTAAGTTTTACATTAATATTCTCTATTGATACTTGCATTTCTCTGGTTTTGTTAAAAACCAGAGAAATGCAAGTAGTAGTTCTTGATGTGACATGGGTTTAAATGCCTATAATATTCCCACTGCCGGCTGCCACTGGGGCTCAGGCCAATGACTCAACTCATAGATATTATAAAAGGCATTTCATAATTACTGCATATTATGTTTGGACATAAAGGTACAGCCAGTCAATATGGCAATAAAAAATTTAATATTCACATTTAATACCATTTGAAACAATCATATTGTGGAGACTGATAAAATATACTAACCCAATGCTGTTTCTATTTATTGCAGGTTATGATCAACTATTTATTTGTTTTAAATTCATTAAGTTCACTGACAGACAATGCACAGCCTAAGCGTTTAGTTCAAGAGGCATTCAATTTTGCACAAGACTTCCTTATTCATAATAACAAAAGTGAGCAGTAAGGAAGGATTTTTGAATTCATTCTCTAGGGATTAGTTAGCATCAGACATGTTGTGGTCAGAACTCAATCTTATTAGACAATATTGACTAAAATATAATTAAATTTTTACCTATCTACTTTATTTTTAATTTCAACCTGGTAAGTTATAAACAAAATGCGTATAAAAATAATAATTAAGTGGCCAGAATGGCCACTTAATTATTATTTGCAATTAAGTTATTAAGTTTTGCAATCTTGATATTAATCTAGAACACCTTGGTTAATAGCAGAAAGTAATTGTGGAAGCATATTGCATGTTCTGCATTAGTAATATGCAGAGATTATAAAACAAGCAGTTAACTCACTGTACAGCGAATCCAATGGTTTAGGACTTTAGGAACAGATGTTCATGTACCTACACATTCATCTCTCTTACTGTAGGGGCCAATTTGTTATTTTTCTACTGGGTCACAATCAACATCATACTTGTGCTGTTTTCTAACCTATCATTCAACTCCATTTGTTTAAAAACTGATTGCTCACTTACAAGTTAACAAATAATTCACTTTGCTGTTTAAATATTGTTTCTAATTATCCTTAGCCAACAATTTTAGGTCACTACAACAGTTATTAATAAAGATAATTTAGGCACAGGCAATAATATTGAACAAGAACCTGTTTCAATCATAACAAGGTGTTGATAATTGTATTTGCATTCTACTACTAATCACATTATGGGATATTGGTGAAAACTTCATGTGTAACATGTGTAAATAGACCAACACTTCTGAGGATACATATTTTACAAAAAATAACTTTATGTGAAGTGTTAGGAAAGGGAATACAGTAATATTATGTGTCAAATTAAATGATACAGTTATGTTGTGTGCAGCGACAACATCGCAGCTGGTCGCAGCACTATCGACTAGCAATTTATCTGTGACAAGCTTATCACTGATGGACGGCATCCATCACTTGTCACAAATCATCACACAACATATAAATAACGGCGGGTGATTGATGTCTTGGGAGACTGGGCTAATTATCGGAGCGCGGAGATGTTGAGGTTTTGCGTCACAAAGGAGCTCACACGGCGGAGGCTGGCTCCCTCTCGCAGAACCCGCTATGCACTCCACTCACCTTAGGTTGGACTGTGACCCGAAAATTGTTGCTCGATCGCCAGTCACCCGACGGCACTAATAAATAAACAGCATGAAAACAATACTCCTCGACGAGATTACTAAAATCGATATTTTTTTAATGAAAATAATTTATTAACACCGTATCGTGGAACGCTCGTTAATTTTTAATTGTTGTCCCACAAATAGCGGTGAACACTCGCGAACAGATAATACCTTTGTTAGATGAATTACGAAAGCGAAATAACGGGATTTTTCACGAGAGACTACAGAAATTGCACAAAGAAAGATGTCAGGCAGTGCACAGATGATAAATCGAAAGGCAATGTGTTGCCAGTATGAAAATCGGAAAACCTGACGTTTACCGGTAATTTCCGATGAAAAAACCGTTAACCATACATACAGTGATAAATTTAATTTTTAAGTAAATCTTATTTATTATTTTACAGGGACCTTCTAGGATGGTTTGATAGTTTATTGAGGTTAAGTTTCCAAAGGTAGAGGGACGTCTGTACACCGTAGCTGGTTACAAATGGACGAGATTGGCCGGGCTCGGGCTCAGAGGGTGGTTGGCTGGTGGCTGCTAAGGTTCGGAGTACACAGGTGGACCTGTGCACTCCGAACCCAAAGGATGCTGTTGAAAGGATTAACACGAGTCTATAAAAAAGTTATAGGAACTAGGAAGAGACGTCTTGAGAAAATTGTACAATTTTTTATTTTACCCTGTTCATTATGTAATGAATAGAAAAAATATGTAACTTATCATATGATGGTCAGCATGTCAACCTACACGAAACTGTAAATTTTCCCAATCAACTTTGATTATATGAATACTTTAGTGATAGATAAAGTTGAAAATCTATAGATTGTAGTAGGTTGGTGTGCTGGCGTCTGTACTTACATGACTCCGGCGAGTAACTTCCATTTTAGGATGCAATGCTCTATTTGATCCTCACGCATGATTGACTCTTTAGATATGTGTCATTCAAATACAGGTGGGTGAATTCGAATGGTTCAACACCCAGAAGCTGTAAGTCTTTCTTTGAAAAAGATTTCTAGGTAGGTATGCAGTTGTACATTCACGAGCATATACACTACGCAAGGTCCAAAAGCGATTTTCTCCTAAAGTATTGATATTAGGTGTGACGATTTTATTACGAGATTTATATTTCACGAGGCCTCCTTTAAGGTGGATCGCTGACCTGAAGACCCCAGGAATCCAGTAGACGCGGAAGCAGATTTCACGAGAAGAATGCGTTTGAATTTGGCGTAACTATAAGGTATTGATGCTAGTGACTGTACTTACTTACGTATTGTAAATGGAGTGCCTCCGCTGCCAGCGCCGGCACCCAAAAATAACGCCGTTGGGAACCGGCAGTACATTACTGCCGGCAGCCTGGCGCCACAAAGTACATTCTAATATACGGTGGCGCACTGTGAATCAAAGAAAGGCTCGAGCTTAATTTAGCTTTGAGATTGGAGCTTAAATTTTAAGTGTCGATGTTTTGCTTGAAATGGTTTCGAATAGTCAATATTATGCATAAATATATCATCGGATACAATCTGGTAGGCTTCGAGAGCCTTTTTTCGATCCACAGTGTGGCGCGGCGTTTATGGAAACCCTTCCAGTATTCAGAACCCCAACTAAAACCACCCCGGTGTTCCGTCTCACACTTGCGCCGGGGATCACTGGATCTAATGCGACTTCCGCGATCCCCGGCTAGTGCCGGACCGCCTCTGCGGGCCACCTCGAGTTAGGGGGGAGTGAGGTGTTAAACTCCCCCTTACATCATAGAGAGGCGCGCGTGGAACACTACGCGCCGCCATCTCGGGTCCTAAGGAGTAGAGGGCGACGGATTTCCCCAGATCCGTCACCCCTGGACCCATTTAGGAGGACTGGAAGAGGGCGTTATCCGCCCTCCGCCGACGCCCGGTGCGTCTGCTGCGGATCGGGTTAGCAGAAGCAATCTCCCGCTCCCTTTCCGCAGCCTCCACCACGTCACATACCACCGCGTCCCAGGACTCCTCGCTGCCAACCATCGAGTCGACAACGGCTGGCAGCGACAGGTCACTGCCGACACCTGAGATGAGGGCACGGCGCGGCTCCTCCCAAGCTGCACACTCTGCCAGAGTGTGCCAAGCCGTGTCCTCCCGACAGTCGACGCAGTGGTGACACCGAGCGTCCGGCTTCCTGTTTATGGTATTTCACGAAGCAACCATGCCCCGAGAGCACCTGCGTCACCCAAAACGAACGTAACCTTTTCTTGCGAGTAAAAATACATACATACCTACATACATAAACTCACGCCTTCTTCCCATGGCGGTGACAGAAACTACAGAAAGCCACCTGCTACGATCCTTACATACTTTTGCCTCGTTTACGTTCATACATCTGGTCATACACCCACGCCGGTTGCGAGTAGGTACTACGCACCTATCCTCTCTGAAGAACATCACCAATAAGGTCAGTAAATGTCCTCCTAGGGCGTCCCCTCTCGGCGTTACCGAAAGCGAGTAAAAATATTTAACCCAATCATAACCCTACCTAAATCGGTTTCAGGTATTATTTCGGGAATATATAAATAATTGATTAAGGAAATAGGTAAATAATGGAAAAAAAAAATGCTAATATACTTACATGTTTTTCTTAATTATGCCTGGGTCGCCTATCTACTCCATATATGCCAAATTGCCAACCCCATTTTCCGCTTTTTTTACCAAAGTCAGCAGCCACTTCAGCAACCGGCGCTAGCAGCTAATTCTGCAACCGCGTATTGCGCCGCGGCAGCTGAGGCACTTCGACCTAAGTGCGGCTCTGTACGCTCAAATGTAGCAGAGTGCGAGCGCAGATACGCGCGTGGGTCGGCGTTTCAGTCAAGGAAGATATCAAGTTTTATTCAAAATTCAAACTAAATTTTCAAAGATTTATTACTGAAGTATTTTCACCAAAAATTAACAGGATCTCGAAAATTTATAATTTAGGTACTGTACCTACTGTTCAAAATGTTTCCAAGGTTAAGTGCCGATATGATGATGATGATGAAGGCATCCTACTTCTTAGCTAGTTAATTTTAGGAAGCGTTGTGGAGTGAAAGCGGATGGGAGTTTTAAGAATTAGGAAATTGCATTGAAACAGTTTGGACACACAGAAATTGGCTCTCATAAGAAATCTTACTGGTCTTAATGGGGCGCCCCACTCCACGCCGCCGCCGCTCCGTACTAAAGTACAGCTTACAGTACAGTAATCGCGGAGTGGGGCGCATCGTCGTGATTGCACTATCTGTATTTGGCTATAATCAGTGACGGATTAAGACTACCTGATGCCCTAAGCAATCCACGCCTGTGGGCCCCCCTATCCGTATGTCGACTAGAATCGGTTTTTAAACCTTTACCGCTTATACCGCCACATACGAACTACACATCAAAGACATGACGTCACACAAATCCTGCATCGCGCAATTAGAGTTTACCGCGCGAACGACATATTTAGACTATCCGACATCAACAGCGGGGCAGTCGGCCCGCCAGACACAACACCCGTCTGGTCGGAGGATCCTCCCTTTTCTATGGTGGATGAGTGAACTTTACACCCTGTTCCTCATGCTCCTAAAGTGTTTTGTAAAATAAGATGATGAGATGTATGTAACATACCTTTTTTTTGTTGTTTGGAAATCATCATATGACTTCTCCCGCTCTGGGCGGAACGGAAGGGCGTGTCAGACTCTTACTGACTAAAACCCACCTGTGTTCCTTCGGTTGCCTTTACGTTGCCTGGTGCCACGATATCCCTTTTTGACTTTCCCACGACTCCGGCAGGCATCGGTCCCATCGGACCCCTTCACCGGCTGACATCTGTTTGAGGCGCGCGTGGAACAGAACGCGCTGTCGACCCGGGCCTGGTCCTTACCGGACGGCGAGCTACCCATTGCTCACCGTCCGCAAGCCCACGCCTACGGTGACCGGGAATCGGCCTGCGATTCCCGACGCCCAGGGCGTCTCCTTCTGCGGCGGCTAGATGCGTGAGGGCGCGAATTTTGTCTCTACCGCCATTCTGCCTCCTCCTTCGCGAGCATTACTGCTTCGCAGAAGGAGGTGACGGCCTCCCATGCCCTCTCGCTCCGTACCATGGCCTGGACCAGGGCCGGATGCGAGAGATCCCCGCCACCGATCGCCTCCACGAGGACAAGGCGGTGCTCTGCCCAAGCCGGGCAGACCTCCACCATATGCTCCACCGTGTCCTCCGGGCGATCCACGCAGTGATGACACCTGGTCGTTTCCTCCCGCCTTATCCGAATCAGGAACCTCCCGAAACAACCGTGTAACGTACCTTAGAAGTGGAGTAGGTGCGACAACAATAAAAACCAAAGCTTAATTCATTTATTTATTTAAATGCGCCTTACGGCTTTTCCGGGCATTGAATTCACGCAAGATAGTATTAACGTCTAACGTTTATATCATATCGTAGGTACTCTATTTATAATATCGATAAATTATCGAGCCTTTCTTGTATCATCTTTGTCCTTTTTTCATGTTTTAATATTTTTAATTTTGAAAAACAACGTGCCGCAGAGCAATTTTGTGCTTCTTCTGGTGTCCCCCAAGACGTGATGCCCTAGGCAATTGCTTAATTTGATTAAGGGTTAATCCATCACTGGATGTAAATAGTTTGCCGACCACTGTCCTATTGTAAAGGTTTGTTTTTTAATTAGTTGACACATTTTTAGTTACCTATTTATCCTACATTCCCTCCAGGGCATTTTTTTTATCGAACCCTGTGTACTGAGAGTGTTTCACCATGTTTAATTGTAGAGGTTATAGCACCATAAACCAGATAAATAAATAAATGTTTAGTGAGCAAATGTTTTATTTCGTAATCTGCAGTATCTGACATCCTTTTATAAAGCTGTAAAAATCACAAATTCTGTCCATGCTCGAAAGATGGCTGCGCCTGAGTGTCGTGCACGAGTTTGTATCCTCCTATATTTGGCTCTCCACCTGTAAGTGCCGAAAATATTCGTTAAGTAACTTCAATATGTATTTTAAACTATTTTTATTGAGATTGATCCGATTTGCTTGTCCTGGGTCTCGTATCTAAGGATTCAAAGTGAAGAAACTCATCGCAATGCGGTGAAATGTTAAATGTAATATGGAGAAAAAATTGGTGTTACAGTATTACCTGCGCCATCACCTCCAAGATGAGAGTTTCCAATAATTAAATCTTCTGGTCCCGCATCTCGAATGTCTGTCCTAAAGTTGGAAGGTTGAACCTGGAACAAAAATAAAATTAGGTAAAACTTGGAACGGTGTCTACCTACTCTTTTTGAGTATGTAGGTAGACACTCAAAAAGAGTAGGTTTTTTTTTTGGATGGGAAATTGTCAAATAACTTCTCCCGCTCTGGGCGGAGTGGGAGGGCGTGTCAGTCTCTTACTGACTAAAACCCACCCGTATTCCTTCAGTTGCCTGTACGTTGCCAGGGGCCACGGTATCCCTTTCGGACTTTTCCGCAACTCCGGCAGGCATCGATCCCTTCGGACCCCTTTACTTGCTGACATCTCTATTAGGCGCGCGTGGAACACACGCCTACCGTGGCCGGGAATCAGCAATTGATTCCCGACGCCCAGGGCGTCTCCTACTGCGGCTGCTAGGTGCGTGAGGGCGCGAATTTTGCCTCTCCCTCATGCATTCCGCCTCCCCCTTTGCGAGCATTATTGCTTCGCAGGAGGAGGTGACGGCCTCCCATGCCCTCTCGCTCCGTACCTTGGCCTGGACCAGGGCCGGACGCGACAGATCCCCGCCACTGATCGCTTCCACGAGGACACGGCGATGCCCAAGCCAGGCAGACCTCCACCGTATGCTCCACCGTGTCCTCTGGGCGATCCACGCAGTGACGACACCCGGGCGTTTCCTCCCGCCTTATCCGAAACAGGAACCTCCCGAAACAACCGTGTCCGGTGAGGACCTGCATCAGGCGCAAGGTGAGGACGCCGTGGCGCCTCTCTAGCCACTCCTCAAAGAGGGGACTTATCGCCGCAATTGTGGTCTCTCATACCTGGGCTTCATTTCTCATAAGGTCAGGGAACACAGAACCAGGGAATCTGTTGTAAATGCCGTTAAGATTGTAGTGGAGATTCATGTCCGGACCAATATTCGCCTTGAGCAGTTGTTCCCAAATACCACCTGAAAGGTAAGTGCAAAGGTGATTAAATTACAACATTTTAGGAATTTAAAGTGTTATTGGGTTTTTCCATTAGGAATTTCTCAGTAGCAGCGTGGAGTTTGGATTTGTGCCCGATTGATGGCACGCTCGCTACCTATTACATGGGGACTTAAACATAACTGGCGAAATGTGGGTGAGGCACTCCTCAGCCTCACTCTTCGGGGAATGCAGGTAGATAATAGATGTTATGGTATATGTTATGTAACTTTAGATATTTTGGAAGACGAGTTTTAAATAAAATCTGTTAAATACCTTTGTCAATAGACACAATAGGTCTGTTTGATTGCCACGGATATTCCCCGTGAGCTTGGAAGTAAATTGCGTACGTCGAAAGCTGTAACCAGAATATTTGCAGGAATCATAAGTCTTTTCTGTCAGGTACTACATGAAAGGATGAATCAAAATCAATGATTTATTAAAATTAGGCCGAGAATCAGCTTTCTGAACGTCAATATTACATAAGACAGTCCCCCACAAAACAAAAAGAGACCCAAAGAGGGGCTTCTTTGGGTCTCTTTTTGTTTTGTGGCCCCTTTTTGTATGTCTTCAATGTAATAGAAGAAGAAGAATAAGTATATTAGACTTCGCATATTTATATTTTATCTCTTCTTGTTCTCTCACACTATTGTCTACATTCCTTTCTCATTTCTCCTGTCGCAGGTCTGCTGGAAGAAATTTCTTAAGAAATAAGCAGTACCTTTGTACCTACTCATAATTATGATAAAGTCTTATCTGTATCTATTTTTCTATGTGTACATAAATAATAAAATAAATAAATAAGAAGTAATAAGTAATAGGTAACAGCCGTACGGGTCGATCGATCAGGTTAACCCACGCTAGCCGCGGTCGGTCCGTAGATGGGTGACCATCTTTAGATATCCCTCCGTGCCTCGGAAAGCACGTGAGCCGTTGGTCCCGGATGTCATTCGTGTATCTTTGACAGTTGTTACGGGCCATCAGAAGGCGAATATCTGACAACCAGCCATAAATTACCTTATTTACCAAGGGGTATCGTATTACCCAGTAACTGGGTTGTGGAGTTTAGATAGGCAGTCTGTCTATGTAAAATACTGGTATTCAGCTGCATCCGGTGAGACTGGATGCTGACCCCAAGATAGTTAGGAAAAGGCTAGGTAGACAATCCCCCCAAAAAAACCACCCTTCACCACTTCTTAGTGCTTTAGCTGGTAAGATAAATTCTTAAAACATTATTTATAAGAACCAGCTAGAACGAGTTCAAAGAAAATTTAGGAAGCCATCTTAACTATCGCCTCCCGTAAACCTCCGATGGCTTATGAAAATAGTTGTCGAACACATGGTCGGCTAATACTCGATGAAAGGCGCAAAGTTATGGATATGTGTTTGCTTCATGACATACTTAATGGACGGCTCGATTGCCCGGAGCTGATCGCACAGGTAACTTTTAACACTCCCCTGCGGCGCACTCGTCATACTACGATGTTACACGTAGGTACCTCGGCACTCGACTAATTACGCCAAAAACTGTGTATTGACCCGTATTGCTCGAATTTATAACACAGATTTCTCGAATAAGTCGATATATTTAACTGTAATAAACCTACATTCAAAAACCAAATAATGAAAACCATAAACGAAGGCAAATGACAAACTATATATCTCTTAACCCGTCGCGCGCGCAATTAGCGACACAATAGAATTTTATTGTTATTTGCACACATGCGGTGCAATCGACATTTTAAGAGTTAATTAACAAACTTTTTCTTTCTTTGATTTCGGAAGTCATTGTCTTTAGTTTTTTATTTTGGTTTTTTTTGCCACCGACTTCCGAAATCAAAGTTATTTTTCACTTTGTAGTGTTTTTTTTTGGAAGTCGGTTTTATTTTTGTGAAAAAGTTTTTATTTTTCACTTTTTAGTTGTGGTACCTACACAAAACCTCCACGAAAATTTGAATACCACTAGGTACCTGCTATGTAAATTACAGTGACAGGAACTATTAGAATATCGTCCACATATACTAGGTGGGAAAAATACGTATTATTGAATTCTGCGCACTCACTTGACATCTAGAAATGTATGATTATGTACTGTGTTGAGCAATAAACATTTGAATTTGAATTTGAATCTAACTCATAAACCCCTCATCAGATCTTGACCAAATGTATATGGGACCACTTCTGAAGTATGCCCTAACAAACAAAAAAAAAATAATCAAAATAAATTCATAATTGGCGGAGTAATCGCGTAAAAACCATACAAAAAAAAAAAAAAAAAAAACATACAACCGAATTGAGAACCTCCTCCTTTTTGAAGTCAGTTGAAAAGAAGAAGTAGCGCAACAAACAGCAGCAGCACAGCTGTCTGTTAGGTTAGAAGAACTTATATTATAAGGAAGTTCGTTACCTGCGTATAGTAGAGTGCAAGCCAATATTTACCGCCGTGACCGACAAAGGCAGTTTCATTGGCGTCCAACAAGCCCACCGGAAGATCTTGATGCAAAATTTCCTGGGATATTTGGAGATTGCATCCATACCTAGAAACAATAACTTTGCTGTAGGTATTGGCTTTCTATAACGCCCTAATAGTCAGGTCGTAAACTGCATTAGTGTTGACCTTCAAGGTGTGGTCGTTAAAAAACGTCCAAAAAGGTTATAGGTCATTCCAGGCTTATTCGAATAAACTGCTGCGCACTGGTAGATCTCTAAACCCTCCAGCTTACCCTACTAGGCTTTTAGAGAGTAATTTGAGGAGTGTTGGGTATGTTGGGATGAATTTATCCCAAAAACAAACTGAATCTTATTGTAGTTGAAAAAAATGTTCTTCGCACAATATTGGGAGATTTACTGTGTTATTTTAAGACCATAGATTTTTATAGAGTTTCCTGTAATCGTAAGTACCTATAAAACTATTTTCTGTATGTTATCAATAGGCTCAGTAGTTTCGGAGATAAAGGGCGGTGGACCATTTTCATCTATTTTCTTTCTGTCGTGAAAACTAGTGAACGAAAGAATGTACTTATTTCAATTCAATGAATATTTCGCATAGGCCAGCGGTGGTGACCAGGATTCCCCTAGCTATAGGTATGGCAGAAAGGCGAATTCCCACACGCGTATTAACACTTTCGACTCCACCCACTTTTCATAGAGCTCATACGCCATACATATTAGAAGGGTTACCGGCATTACATTTGCGCTAAAGTTAACCCTCGCAGACGGGTAACGGTATTAGGTTTGAAACCGTGTTATAAAACACTGTAAAACGAAGTAAAATTGTGTTTTTTGGGGGGTCTTGTCGCTATACGTAGTATCTCTGGGGGTATTTTCATATGCAAGTGGTGAGGACGAATTAATAAAAAATATAAAAATTAAGAAACGTATAATCACTCGTTCTGAACCCCGTTGAAAAAAAAAAATGGTTTCCTAACACTGTTTTTTAATACAATGATGGACTCATAAACTGCATCAAAGTTCAGGATTTGTTACGAATTATTAATAGAGGTTAAATTATGAAATTGCCGTTTTATTGTAATAGATACTTCGAATTGACATACAACCTTCATGGTTTGAGATTTTTGAGTGAAACTTTTTTCACATGGTAATTATGAGTTCTTCTTTAAAAAAATGTGCAACATTCGATTATCGACTTTCAGTTGTTTCTTTTTTATTCAGCTTAGACAAGAAAGATGGATACAACGAAAACTCGAGTTATTTTTGAATACGACTTCCGACGCGGAACTAACGCGGCAGAAACAGCTCGCAATATCAATGTTGCGTTTGGAGAGGGGACTGCTAATGAACGCGTTGGTTTAAACGCTTTCATGATGGAAACTTTGATTTGAATAACGAACAGGTGAATAACAATGAATTGACAGAGATTGTGGAAGCCGATCCGAGCCAAACTACCCAGGTATTAGCGGCATGGTTTAACGTTACCTTACCAACAATATTGACTCATTTGCGTCAAATCAATAATATAAAAAAAATATGAGAAATGGGTGCCTCATGATTTGACTGATCTGCAGAAGGAAACGCGTTGAAACTTGTGTTGCCTTGTTGAATCGATACAGAAATGAAGGAATATTGGATCACGAGAAACCGTTTTAACTCTACAGGAACTGCAATTAGAAACCATTCGCCACCCTCTGTATTCGCCAGACCTTGCTCCAACGGACTACCATTTGTTTCGTGATTTGGACAATTTTCTACGTGATAAAAAGTTTTCTTCACAGGACTTCAGAAGGAAAATGCTTTCACAGTTTGTCGAATCTAGATCGCGACAGTTCTATCGCAAAGGCATAAATGACCTTCTTATTAGATGGCAGCAATGTATAATGGTAATTATATTGATTAAATAAATACATTAAATAAAAAAAACGAATTTCAATTTTTCAGTACAAACCGGCAATTTCATACCTCTAGTAATATAGTTTCGCAAATAAGTCAAGAAACTATCACGCCATTTATTAGCGAAATTGTAAAACCAATTTTTGTTACATTTATCGTAGATAATTGTTCAAAAAAATTAAATGGTCCATTCCAGTTTAGAATCATACACATAAGGATATAATAAAACGCTATATAATACTACGCTGTTATGAAGTTAACGAACCAAAGAAAAGGTTTCAATTTAAATTTGTATAAAAATTTTGAATATCTACTTGGTTAAAACTTTTATTTCAAAGGCGTTTTGAACATTGATGCGGTGTATGAGTCTTTCAGTGTATGTTTGTAATTGAAAACCAACGAGTATGTATACTAGTAAATCTTTTTAAAATATACAACTGATTTTATTTTCACAGTTTATAATGCTGTATTCGCTAAGAAAAACATACGTTTAAATTGAGCCTTCCGCGAGGGCTCCCGGCATCCCATATGCGAATTGAGTGAACCCTCCAGGACACTGAACGTGACAGTTCTATTCATAACAGGGGAATACCCTCTTAATGATTACCTACCTAAGTAGTTCGAACGTGCAAACGTTTGCGTTTATTACCCTTGCAGATCAATAATGTCGCTGTTAAAACATAATAATACAAATTAGTAAAAATTATGACATTCTTGAACACAATGTCATAATTTTTACCTACCATAAAAATATATTTCTGTGTTTGCCGCCCTTGTCCGGTTCACGCCCTGCACGCCCGTTCCCCGCGGGCCTGGATGGATCCAGCGGCTAAACGTGACACAGTCTGTTCAGGATAAGTACTATAAAACAATCTATGACGCTGGCAGTAGATGAATAGATTAGGGAATGCAATCTCGATCTCTTCAGATTACCGGACGAGATCTCGAATGGCCAATCTCGGCCCCAGACTTAGCAAACGAGATCTCGATTTGCCAATATTGTTGTCCATCCAGAAACTATGTAATGCGATCTGGTTACTTACCAATCTGGACAAGCCTTCAAGATGTCATAAGGTGCTCTGTAGTATTCTGCTCTTCGAACAACAGGGTTTCGTATGTTGAACCTCTCGTTGGGGTCCGTGAGGTTGATACGCTTGATCTTAATGTCGCGTCTCTCACAAATGTAGTCGTAATGGAACTTTGGTAGAGATTCTCCTCTCGCACAGTAGGTTTCTAAAAGTGTAATAGGTACGGTTTTATGTCCGAACATATTATTAGCTACCTTGGTAGTTGAAAATATGAGGTGACTAATGGTCAGAAAGTTTCTACGCAAAAGCCCATGTCATGTGCGCTAAGCAAGAAACTAGATTGTAGCCTGTCCTCTGACTTCTGAGAAAAGGTTGGTATTGCGATCAGAAAATAAAGAGAAAATCTCGCCCCACACCTAAGTGTAGTGTCTCCTCCTCTGTTTCCCCAATAATGAATTGTTTAGAAGCCAAACTAACTGACTTCTAAATTATTCATTATCGCGGAAACGCAGCTACAAAGAGTTCACCTCCACCTCTCCGACTTTCCACAGAACTCTTGGTGAGTCAGGATAAAGGCCTGAATGTTATAGAAATTCAGCTAAGTAGATTTGCAATTAAAATGATCGTGATACCAACTTTTATATGTTCCATCGATGGAGTTAACGGCGGCATATTTATCGATGCAGTATCTGTAGCCAAAAACTGATGGGTATCGCAGGTAAGGCACTTTACATGAGAAGCGCCCTTCTTGGTACATGGCCCCCTGAAAATGTAAAGGGCATGGATAGTGTGAGTAGATTGCAACACCTGGCCATATAGCATGTTACACAGCGAAGTTATACGACAACAGAGATGTTCCTGCTTACCTGACCGAAGTACGACCTTACGACCTTACGAAGTAAGTTCATACCGCTACTCGCTTAGTAAATAATTAGGTACTCACACCCCGCAGCTTGGATTTATAAGGCCCGATACGCTCTAGCAACCATGAGAGGCTGCCTGCTTACAAAATAGGTGTGGTAGGTACTAAAAGAAGACTATTCTTCTCTTAGTTAAATCAAATCCTGTTCACAGATCGGTTTGATGAAATAACCCGGTGGTATGACGCCGTTGAATGAAGAGAAAAAAATAACCTTTCTATGCCTAAGGCGCGGGACATACACAAGTGGAGTCGAGTGGCGCGGGCGTGGCGACGGCGGCGGCGGCGTGGCGCGGGCGCTGCGCTGCCCGTTTCATATTTCATACAAAATGTATACACCACTGGTGTATGTCCCGCGCCTTAGTAAAGCGGACTATTTGCTCTCAATAAGAACAAGGGCTTGGATAGGCATATTAGCTGTTGTTATTATATTTCAGTCAGTCACAGTAACAAAGTTTCACAGAAACCGGTCGTTTACCTTACAAATGACGCTGCGCCTGCCTGGGGGTCTCGACACGCCTCCGAAGCAGTAGCTCCTGGTGCCATTGATCATGATCTCTGTCACTCCGATGTGAGAGATCAGCGTGATGCCGTTGATGCCAGCGAATGCGAAGCGCTGCAGACCAGCCCTCTTGCGCACCTCCACGTTGTTCTTCATACTCATCGTATTCACGATTGCTTGCCAACCGTAAACGAATTCGTGCATTGGACCTGGAAATGGACGACTCTTGGCTTGGTGTTCGGAGTTGAAGGAATTAAATGTCTTTCACATTTACCTACCACTCTGCTGCAAAACTCTGTTGCGTTACTGCTGCCTTTTTTTCTCATTTTATTTATTTATTTAGGTATATATACTTTATTGTACAATATTAGCCCTCCCAGCAAAGTAGTAGCGGTGCTGAGGACCAGCTTGGGCCATATTAAAAATATAACGTCATAACATATCACAGCCATCGCTGTAATTAGTTTAGAAGAGGCGTGGAACTCACATGCTTCTTCTCCTGAGATCCGGCTCGAAAGATCAATTCAGCAAATTTCTGCTTCTGCAAATCGCACGGCTCTCCAAAAGAATCATTATACAAACCTATCCCAAAACTGTCGCCATCGAGAAAGTTAAACATTTCCCCGAAGGAGTCCGGCATAAGGCCGGATATGACGGTGGTCTGCTGGAACCCCTCGTCTGGCGACATGGGCGCGATTTCGTCGGGGGGCGGTGTTAACTCGTGCGCCGTCAAGTTGTTGAAGCGACCATGCCGCGACGACGTTGTGATGCCCTCCTGTAGGCATATTAACGTACTTAGGTGTGGAAAGAACGGCTACCTACTCTAAAGGTGCTCTTCCGAAGGCAACCGCAATCGGCAACGTCACCCAATTACAATGACAGACCGCAGCGACACGACTGGTTTCTATATGTAACTCTATGAAAATGCTTCCGTAGGATGGCGACGTTGGCGCCTGACGCTGCGGTCGAGCATCGACCGCAGACCGCAAACGAGTAGTTCCGTCACTGGCGGTCACTAACAGAGCGACAAGATTTTTCTGTTAAACCAATAATAATTGCGAAACTGAAGAAGAAAATTGGCGACGTTGCCGCTTGTGGTTTGCGGTCGCATTCGGAAGAGCATCTTAAAGAATACTTGTGTTCAGGCACTATACACTCTTACCCATAGCAGATTAGACTAAAAGTAAATTGCCAGACGATTTTTTCCGCTTCAACTAGGTAGGTATTAACAGTCGCCTGTACCTGCTCTGTAAATCACCTGCAATGGCCGTAGTAAGAGTCCCTTAATATAGTGCAGACTTGCGAAGATCGTCTTGGCTACCCATTCAATTGAGAACATGCTCAGATTGAGGTAAAGACTCCTGCATTCACTGTACCGAAGTTCCCTTTGGTATGGTGTTATGAATGTAGGTGTCGACCTATCAAGTGTTGACTAATGTGATACAATAATCATCCATCGGTGCGAGACCTCCTGGGTCATCTTACATCAACGGTTGCAGGCGTTCATACTATTCGTCTACTCATCTTAAAAGCTACTGAGAAGAAAATTTGACTAGTCCCAGGATACACTCCTGCATTGATTACAGAGCATAGGTACTTAGCTTACCTGCACCATCCAAAACGCAACAAACAAAAACACGTTGGGCCCCATCGTGGCCTCTGTATGGCCCAAGATCAGGCACTGCACTGCCACTGCTGTACATGTACTGATTGGCTGATAACTTTAATTGGCAATTGGACTGCTTGTTAGCGGTAACAACTGAAAAAATTATAAGTACCTAATTGATCACTCAGATTAGAGTTTGATTTTGACTCTCGACTTGATGAATGGCTGTTTTTTTTATGTTCACATTGTACCTACACTTGTACAAGGTGATCAGTTGAGATGCGTGAGCATGAACAAATCTGAAAAGTATTACACGTGTCCGTTTCTTCTATTCATCAGGGGATTTCCTAATGGATACCTTCTGTCTGGGGAGAACGGAGGGTTATGTCGTATTCCTATTCAAAATATATGTGTTCTTCAAAAACGAACTGTTCGAGCAATTTACCAGCTAGGTGCCAGAGTTTATCTAAGATATTTTTTTAAAGAGAGTATTCTCACGGTGAAATCACGATTATAAAGTAAAATCCAACCTTTGTTCAAAGGCATACTATTCTATCAACGACTAAGTACTTAAACAATAAGAATAGTTGGTCGCTGTGATTAACTCAAGACAGTGTTTATGTTCTTTCTCCAGAACTAGCTTACATACTGATAGGTTTTATGATTTATATAATTGTTTATTTTATTTGACTGTTTATCAATTTATTTTAATTTTATTTATTATTGACATAGTCTACTCATTACAATGTTTATTGATACAACTCATTGCAATACGTGGTTATCTAGCGACAATCGATCATATTATTCTTGCCTAGTAACTGGCAGCAAGTTCGTCATGCCCCCTTAGATGTCACTACTTGCGGCAGCGTCAGGGGTCGGGTTGTTTTACTAAACTGTCAATTACTAATAACAATAACAAAACCGTACCTAATCAACAAAATGACCAGTCACCACAAGCAGCACCCCGTTCACGAGCATAACGCAAAGATCATTGAGGGAAGGATCCCTCATATTAGTAATTGACTGTTTATTTATTTTACCTCAATGGTCCTAGTTTATCATTTATAACTTCCAGTTATATATAGCTATAGGCAAGCGGGCACGCCCTTCATGCCTGGAGGCTTCTATTAGGGTAGCATAGGTTCTGTTTTCGTTTTTTAGTTTTTATTTCGCTTGATTATAGATTCCGATGTTTTTGTTGGTATATTGGCGTGCGTCAGCTGACATTAAGGCAAATAATTTTATTTAATGTTTTGTGTTGAGGAATATAAATTAATTTGCATAGGTACCTACTATTGTATAGAATCAAGTTTTTATTTGTCGAATTGAAGAGACAACAGTTGCTGGGGAGTTTGTTGCGCCTCTTCTTACTCCCACCTAAGTTTTTTTTTTTTTCGAAAAGTGCTGATTCTCAGCCTATTTTGAAGAAATGACTTGAATTTTGTACTTTTTAAGACATTCAGTTTTGTTTGCATTAAGTAAAAGATTATTAGCTGCGAACCATTTCGAAAGAACTACCAGACTATCTTTGACATGTAAGAAACAGAGAAGTTCCATCAGCGAATATAATTATATCTGATACGTTTGCCATCATGTAAGGAAGGTCATATAAACTAGAAATAGGAAAGGGCCAAGAATTGATCCTTGAGGCACGCCCATCTTAACTAGAGTCCCCGAGGACGTCGCCCCGTTAACGTTTACTTTTTGCTGCCTGTTTGATAGATAGGAAGATCAGCAGCTTGTCCACGAATTCCTTAGTGGTGTAATTATTTTTTTTGTACTCAAAGCAGTCAAACGCTTTTGAGAGGTCACAGAAAATGCCAATTGCATCCTGGGACTTCTCCCAGGATTCCAAAATGTGACTGATGAGTTTTACTCCAGCGTCAGTCGTCGACCTACCTTTCGAGAAACCAAACTGGACTATGAAAATCCCATTTGAATTAAAGTGACAACATAATATGGTCTAGCATGATTTTTTCATATATTTTACTCAATGCTGGTAGCACAGTCTATAATTAGAGGGATTACTTTTACTACCCGATATGAAAATTGGTACAATTGTGGGTTACAAGGGGCAATTGTGTCAATGATATCTCCAAGAACCTTAATGGAAATCCCCCAGAAGTCTTCAGTTAAGTTAAAACATTTGAATGCTTTTTTAATTGTGACAATAGAAATGGCCTTGAATTCAAAACTTGGAATGACCTTATTGAAGTTTTCTTTTAGAAGAGATTTAGCTAACATATATCTAGATGATGGATATTTCGTAACCTCTATTGGGATGTTGGTAAAGAATTTTTCTAGTGTCTCAGCAACTGAAATGGTTTCATTTTCAATTTTTAAAGACAATTCATTCTGATCTCGCTGGTTTGTGTTTCCCGTTTCTTTGTTATTACCTGCCACACAGCTTTTATTTTATTGTTAGAAATAATAATTTTGTTACTTATTAATTTAAATTTAGCTTGGGCGCAGACTCGTTTGAATACCTTAGAATAGTTTCTAACATAAAAAATATGAAGGGCTTGATCAGAAGTCAGTGATTTCACGTTGTACCTACCAATTAAATTATATATCTCTGCTTTTTCTAATGCAAGCAGTGTGGCCCTTTTTATTTTATTATCAGCTTCCCTAACTAAAAATGTAATAAAATCTTGGCCGTCAATTAACCTACTTCTATCGTATCGAAATTAAACTTTGTTTAAATAATAAATAGTTCGAATGACAATACTATAAGTTGGTATATTGGAGCTGATCTCATGATGGATCCAGGTGGATAGTGGAACTCTTCAGAGGCTACAAGTAAACCCCTATAATTTAGGCTCGATTCATTTTGACGAGTCCAATAGTTTGGGCTTCGTAACGAGGGTCTGACAATGGAGCCAGGAGGTGGATAGTGGAACTCTTCAGTGAGTACTAGTAAACCGCTCAGGTTTGGGTGAACTTTAAATGCTTTCTGTACTAGTAATAACTATGTTAATTTAAAAATATCAACGCTAAGTAACACTTTTATGAATTAATATAATATTTAAAGGACCATTTGTCTTGATGGAATAGTAGGTAATTCGGGAGCAGGAGAGATCATTGCATTAAAACAACAATTTATAGCAACTTTTATTAGAACATTAAAAAAGCTTACAAACCAAACTATAAAAGTTATTTGGCACAAATACACGAACATAACACTGGACAGATCTAATTATTAGAACGCGAGATTCAACACCGATTTGAATGAAAACAAACAATAAAACAACTAAACTTTTGTTACATTAAGTACCTATACTGTACAACCAAAACGAAAACAGATTCGTAAATAATCCAAATTTAAAACTTTTATTAGTAAAGTATGTAGTTGTAATACACATAATAATATTAAATGGATATTTCTTATTACACAGTTATATTAACCATACAAGTTTTAGACATCGTTTATATGGTAACGACGATACGGCCGAAACGGAACTATTTTATTGGAATCCTACACAAAGTTTGTACATCTATTCAGGAATAGAAAGTTAAGGTAAGTATAATTATATCCGTATCGATAAAAATGCACCTCATGTCCAAGTATGTATTCGATTATCAGTCAATATTGTATAATCTACATATTAATTTATTATCACTAACATTTTCTGATCGATCAGAATACTTAGTTTCTACATAAAAACAACTACAAAATACCACACAGTTATAATATTAAAATTAAAGCAAACATGTGACAAACACTGACGACAACTAATATTAATAAACTTTGATGTTTAATCCCACGTCAGGAGATGGGGTATATGATGGATGTACTACTGACATCGTAACAGGCACACTGGTGATTAGCCATTTTCCATAGTAGGAGGATCTTCAATGTACAAAGGAATTAGAAAAGAAGGGGTATGGAGTGCGCGGCCTATAGGCGGCTCGCGACTGCTCCAACCGATAGTTCAAAGTATCTTAAAGGGGATACTAATCATACAAATAATGCCGTATGGCAACAATAGTTCATACTGTTACCTAAAATGATGGCTTTTTTCATTCATCCAATACTTCAATGGAGCGCTGAAAGTCAGTAACACTGGATCGATATTACACCTATGTGAACAATTTTCAATGCGATCTAACATGCATTATTCATCGCTGGATTAAAATAGACCAGCCGCTACTTGCGATCCTGTACTAATGGATTGGAACTGGATCAAAGATCATCACAGACATTGATCTGCATAGTCAACACATGATCCGACCAAGATTATGTCTGGACTTTAAACGAAACCTCTGAGTTTGGTTTGGTGTTTCTTCACAGAGGTTAACAAATACCGACCTCCTCTAGTTTTAAAGTATTATTATTTCGTTTTGACGTGCAAAATGTTTTTTAAACCAATTTACAGATATAAAATCACTTATTATATTGCTATCAAATACCAGTGATGGAAACAGGATGTTGGACTGGATCCATTTGTTTGCATTGGTCATAATATATCGATCCAGTGTTACTAAGCCAGCGGAGGATCGAAAATAGTGGATCAATGAAAATCAGCCTTAAATCCTACCATTTAGCCTATATTACCCTTAGCTTTCATAGCCTTTTGGCAGGGAATATAATATTTGTAAATATAGCGTAATACAAAATTCTACAGATGTACGGACGCCAGTACGTCAACCTACTACGATCCGTCAAATTTCTTTAATAGATTTTCAACTTTATCACTAAAACACAAGGTTCAAAGTTGATTGGGAAAATTTGACAGGGTTCGGGTAGGTTATGCTGGCGTCTGTACTTGACCAGTTTACTGGTACAAAATATTAAAGCAATACACCTACTAAGTATGCACCAATAAACATAAATTAATTATTGACATTACAACAATGACATTGATTAAATATTATAAGGTTGTATTTGACGCCTTTCTAGTATAGGAACAGCCAAATAGAAAGAAACCTTACCGAATAACTGTCTTACGTGACATTCTAAGAGTGCATAGATAAATATAATAAATACATATTTATATGTACACATTCAAAGATCACGTACAAAAATGTTTTACAAATATAAGTACCGATATAAGCTCCGCAAAAAGTTTCTTAAATATAATTTGTTTTTCTTTCCAAAATCCTTATAGTAAAATACTTTATTTAAGTTTAAAATCTGCGACAGCATCATGTTTTACCCGATTATATAAAATGTATGATATTATTAATTATTATGTATACAAAATAATACGAAGAGAGCGATACAATACATACAAATGATCACAAAATCGTTAAGTAGTGAGTGCTAACATTAGGAACGTCAGCTCGCTGCAACCCGTCGCAACAGTGTAAGGCACAGTGTTACATTCAAAAGCTTCAGTCTGATTGATCGTGAATCTGAATTGAACATTAAAAAGCTACACACTATTATTAAGAGGGAACAGGGGCTGCGAGGAATTTGAAAAATAGGTATTTGAAGAAACTATTGCCGTCGCGCTGCGCCCGAAAAACCGAGTTAAACCCCGTAAAGTGCGATAGGGACAACTGCAGCTCAGACCGATTATATCATAATTTTTTTGTCGAAAACGACGTTTGGCATTCTCCTTTTTTCTCCTCGAAAACTAAGCCGATTTAAATAAAAAATACCTTAAAATTTTAAGAAAGAGTATGTCTAGGTTCCTATTATTTTCTTTTATGCTAAAAACTTTTCCGAATTAGTCTGGTAGTCCTCTAATCACGGCGGTAAAAATGAGGCATTTTTGTAATTTTTGGAGGGTCAGTTTCCTTATATATTAATTGCTGAAAAAAAGGAAATGACAGGGACATGCCTATAGAGACCCTGATTGTATACAAAAAAAATGACAGCTCTAGAGGCATTATTCAGGAAGAAAAACGGGGAATACGTTTGTATGGAGAATCGCGGGCCCTGTTCCCTCTTAACACTTGGCCAACACACTAAATGTTTACTAATAATTGCAATAGCATTACGACAGTTACAACTACGATTAAATATTCAAATTATATTGCGTTCGCGATTTAGTTTCCCATCATGTAAACAAATGTGTTTTTGAAAAAAAAAACTTCTTTAATACTTATACTTTGATTTTAGATTGGCCTACAGCTTTAAACATTTTTGAGTTTTTCAATAGTTCTGGTCATTCTGAAATCTTAAATAGATTTCAGAATGACCAACACATTCACATTAACATGATATTATATTCGTTTAAGTGGAAGTAGCATCAATTTGAAACAAGGACTTGAATAGACTTTAATAATTGTGATTTCTTGTCCTCAGGTTTTTATATAACAGAGTGTAAACAGGTGCCACAGTGTGCCAGTGGCGTACAAATATAAGAACAATTATTGTATATTATGTCATTTTTACTACCATTACATGATTTATTAATTACACCTACACTTACTTACACTTTAATAAAATTCAATGCTCCGTATGAATAATTAACGGGCTTCACAAAAACTACATCCGAATTACTAGTGTGTAGCGCGTTTAGGCTGCAGGTAGTTCCACTATAAACACTGAAAAATATTGTTTATCTTCTATCAAACTTCACCTTCCCATTTTTTTTCTACGAATTTATCCAAAAGGTCAAATCTGCTTCAGTCTTAGACGATTCAAAACCGTATGTACGCTAAACCATCGCAGCATACATAACAAGCTGCTATACATACTCCCTTTAGATACTTTAAGCAATAGAGAACTACGGATTAGATCCCTCTTTATGCCTTTACTAAGAAAATATTGACAGACAGATTTAAAATTTTGAGGTAGAATAAATTTTAGAGAGTAAAGTTTTTGACACTACTCAGTTTTGTCCCGACTGCAAAGAAGGGTTATTTTTTTGTATTAGAGGTATTGGGGTTAGTTTTTTCACTTAATGAAATAGATAAAAGCACTCGAGATGAGCGTAGGGATGGCAATAATTCTCCTAACTGATGGGCACCTGGCCGCTGTCTCGTTGTGTGGCAGTTATTTCAACAATGGCTTTTTGTGCGTATCATATTTGTGCCACAATTAGTACAAATAAGTAGTTATTTTAAGAACTCACTACAGCAGAGTCACATTTCGGTGCCCATTAACGAGAATCCAATCCGAACTGAGTTTTGCTACAGAAAAATCAACCGTTACATGTGACCTGCTTCTGTAGCAATTTTGTTAGATGAAACTCCTCCGAAATACAAGTTGTTTCAGAATTCTCTGCTAATCCTCGATATTACCAAAAGATTATCGACGCCAGCAATTTACACTACGCTAACTTGAATTTTGGGCAATATTCGTTTTTAATGCCTAATTATATTGTCTCTTTTGCATTCAGCCTCTGCCGCTGCTCCTCGCGCTGCCAGCAATAATTCCCTGAATACTACCATAGCAGGATCGAGGAAAGTGTGTTTACATTCTGCCCTATCACTCATATCGCTTTTGACTTTCGGCAATGGCAGACGTCGAAATAATTACGGCGCCCGCTCTGTGTCTTCTGGCATAATTATGTTCAATATTAAAAATAAAAAAAAATCGAAAAAAGAAAATATCTCGTCGTATTTTGTCTTCCAGTCGTCGTGAACTTTAGTTTATATCCCATATTGCTTTCTCGGATTCCAGCTGTTCTAAAAACTTTATAGTGTTTTCATTACTCCAGTCGAAGCGCATGTTGGCAGATCGTAAAAAAACAAGGCGGCATGTCCGAATCGTCCAGGCGCTGCTGCAAACACGCACTGCCACTCGCGCTGCTTGTCCTTTGACTCCCGCACAAAAAGCCGCTCATTTGGGGAGCGCTGGGCAGCGCGAGTAGCAGTGGCCGGAGCATGAGAGCTATCGTGTTTACATTTTCGTCCTGCCTACTACCCTGCTTACTCCCGTGGAAGTGAGCTGAGTGTAAATGGGGTGTTAGGACTTCTAACTTAGTACCAAAACAATTATGTATACAGAAATTCCAAAAAATTACGATGTTACAAATTTAAGCCAAGTGAATGTAGTTTTTGTAATCGCGCGATATGCATTACGCTACCTCTTAGTTAGCCTGTGTAGTCCGTCCGTGAATGTTCGTAACAAAAAAGCCACGATTTAGCCGAAAATAGGTACACACTATTACGGGTACTAGTTTTAATTAATATTGTAAAGAATTTATGTTTTTTATTTCAGATAGAGTTTAGCATTTAATATGAATTTAATGTAATGTTTAATCATTCTCACCTTTTCACAATATAGTACGCTAACTATGAGTTGGCGTAGAATAATACACATTAATTTATTCGGTTTTATACACGGCTAACTCGGGTTAAATGAGAAACTAACAATTAATAAAGAAATTAAATAACGACATTCCTTGTGTTATCAAGAGAACTGACAACAGTGAAAATTTCACACTATCTTTATCAAAAACTCTCTTTATCTTTATTAATTAAAAAGTTATCAATTTTTTTCTTTGAAACACCTCTGTTGTAAAATTGACTTTTTCAAGTTATCGTAGTGTTCATAGTGCTGGTGTCGTATCATTTTTATTATTCGTATATTTCCTATGTTTTAGATAATTATCCTATTTATAATTTTAATTGTGAAAGTTCTGATGTTTAATGCTCAATCATGCTTTATAGCCCACAGATAGGCTATGGCTTAACAGATACCGTAGTAGTAAGTACCTGGAAACATTTGATCGGGTACATGAAGTAGTTTATTTGATTCAAATGAATCGGCGTGTAACATTAGTACCTAGTTTCTAATAAGAGTCGCTTATTCCGCCTTTAACCTACTAATGGTAGATCAATATACACACAAATAACCTAACACCAAAAGCGAGTTACAAAACGCACTTGTTAAAAAATCGTTTCCGCTGCGAGTTTTTGGGCAGCAACATAAATTTACAGTCTCTTCCATCATTCATGAGTGTTGTCGGTTGCAACCTTAGAATAAACTACATTTAAGCCAGAGGCACACCTCCCCCCGAAACATTAGCAGCGAAACCGCAGCAGTTCAATTCAACTGGATCACGTCATGTTCCGCTATTCGAGTTCCGCTACTCTAATTTCAAATAGCGGAACATGAAGCGAGCCAGTTTAATTGAACTACTGAGGTTTCACTGCTATGGTTTCGCGGCGGAGGTGTGCTACCGGCGTGAATGTTGACTTTAAGAAACTAGTTCTTAAATATAAGTACATGTGACACTTCAACATAAGCCTCGGTTTCATAAAGGAGATCTTATCTAATCTGCGTTCGCAATTTACTTTCTAAGTATGTACATAAATAAGAGTTTTTGAAAAAAAATACTTTAATACCTACACATAAAGTTCAGTTTGCGCTATGACTTCAATTATTTTTATAACTTTTGCAATCAACTTAATTTACACTAAGTACATAAAGTTGATATTTGTTTCAGTGGAAATAACATCAATTGGAAACACTTATTTGAAAAGACCTGAAGTTATTTAACCATTAGTATCGTATAGACATAATCTAATTACGGGTTATAAAAAGGTTAATACTAGACACTGTACATTACACAAAAGTGTAATTTCTGGCCCATAATGTAAGTTTCAGTCGACACAAAATGTTAGAATTTCATCACGCCTCGGGTTCAAGTCGGTAGTGCTCCCACAAATAGCGTGTTTGCGTTGTCTTTTCTACTGCCGTAAACCGGCACAAATCCAGACTGTGGGCTGCTACCGAAAAATTCCATTCCTTTATAGATACAGATAGTGCAATCCACGACGACGCGCCCCACTCCGCGATGACTGTACTGTAAGCTGTACTTTAGTACGGAGCGGAGCGGAGTGGGGCGCGTCTCAGTGGATTGCACTATCTTATATAGGAATAGAATAAAATAATACGTTTTTTTATAGATAAAAAACGTATTATTTCTATACTTTAAATTATCATTTAAACAAAACTTATTATTGCATTACCCCTGATCACGGGGTAAACTACCGCGGGTCGCCCGAACTACAGTAACCCTTAGGTTAAAAGTAAAAATGTTTCCACTGCAATGTCTGACTATAATTATGGGTCGTCTACCTACTATAGTATTTGATACGGTAATAAAAAACTATTACTAATAAATTTGATAGTGTGCAAGAGAACTGCGGTATGTATGTACAAATAGGCCGCACTTCATACTATTACCACTCGACCAGTGTCCGGACGTTAATATGACACATCGAACTTTTTAAATAATCTGGCTAGAAAGGTTTGAAAGGGGGACTTCGAAGACGACGACCACCTACAGATATCCCAAAGAAAGTATGCGCTTCGGGAACAATCATCTATTTTCGGAAATACGAAGGGGGGATGATGAGTTCTAATATAGAACCATTACAACCATGGAAATACTTTCCCATTTTGTATTACCATGATTACAAAATTATAGTAATAACTTATTAATACGTAATAAGATTAAACACTATGTAATTTTTTTTTTAAACTTGTGAGTGTCAGATGGCGACCTGAAACCGAAGCAGGTAACCCGACAGAGAGAAAACGTCATACAAAACGCGCAATAATATTGTAAATTAAGATTAGAGCAGACATCAAGATTGAAAGAGACAGGTACAAGTGACAGAGATGACGCTCTACTAAGGTAAACTTTGTCTAGAACTCGATGTGCCATGTTTACGCCCGCTAACTGTTTATATTCTACAAGATCGCTAAAGAGTCACCATAGATAATACTCCATAATGAAGATATATCTTACGATAATGTTAAGTAAGTATGTACTTACTTATCGTAACGGTTATAAGTTGTATTTTATTCTTCTTTTTCTTCAACAGCAGACAGGAACAGTTTCTGGCAGCAGTGTGTGAATTTGGCTATAATAGAGAAATTATTAATTAATTTCCTGCCCCAGTGAAGTTTATATAATTATGGCAAGTGATGTTACATTACAAAATTATTACGTATTCAAACGATTTTTCTTTTAATAATATTAAACAAACTTAATCTTGTTATGGCAGAGTAGTGGCTCAAATATTACGAAATAATAATAATATTTTTAAAAGTATCAATATACGTTTAAAAATATTTGAAGCCGATACTGTAAAAAATGTACACTACATTTAGGTAATGCGCTTCGCCAATCATCATGTTTCCGAATTAGTTCGAATGAGGTACCAAAGTCTTGCCGTCGCATCTGGTCACCTATACATATTAAACTATGCACAAATACTTCAATACATAATCTCAGATAATTTACATTTCATCAGCACTTATTCAACTATCTACTTGAGCATTGTGTAGTCTAATCTAAGTTAATTGTAGTTACAGTTACTATAAAAATGTTGGCTGTAATGGAATTTGAAGTTTGTCAAGTATGACATTGAGTTTGTTGTTCCAAAACTTGATAATTATCTCAGATTCTGAATTCAAACATAGGTATTTCTTAAAATAAAAAAATAAAGGTATCGGTATCAAACTTACTGGAAGCTTCGGCGACACACTTCGGCTTGGACCGAACCAGGCCGAAGTACACCGGCACTCCAGCGAGGGTCATCAGGGCTCCAGCAATCACGGCGAAGGGCTCGCTCACGACAGGCACCACGAGGAGCACCGCGCTTACGCTCACGAATACTATCGGCATCCATAGTGGTACCTGGAAGTGTATTAAAAGCTTGTGGAAAATATTGTCAAGGAGGTCATCAAAAGTGCAAACTTTAATCTCTGAAATCGATAACGCTTCGGTAAACCCCTGAGTGTTACATTACAGATGTCTATGTACATTGAAGTAAAGTAAAGTAAATTTTATTTGAATAGATTGCAGGTACCATAAAATAAGATGTTACAATAAGATCGGTGAGCCTTGTACAATCTACCTTATACATAATATGTATAAGGCATGCAAACATTAATGAAATTGTTCACAAATTGAAAATTAAATAAAATAATGGAAAATATAATTAAACATGCTTAGACCGTCGCGCGCGCAATTAGCGACACAATAGAATTTTATTGTTATTTGCACACATGGGGTGCAATCGACATTTTAAGAGTTAAAACATTAGTCAGCATAGCACAATACATCAATAAAAAAATATACAAAAAAAATCCATTGAAATACAATTTTGAATAAAAATAGATGAAATAGTTATTTATCCAACATGTGAGGAAAGTTCGTTTTTCCTATGAGTTTTGATTTTGAGTCTTGAGCGAATGAAAGATTGAAAAATAGAATCACGAGCGCAGCGAGTGATTATAAATTTCAATCCTGAGTAAGCGAAAGACTCAACAAAACGAATAGCAAATGAACTTGCTCACAAGTTGCATACAAAACTTTTCACCACTCCCAGCAAGAAAGTATTCAGTCATCATAGGTAAATAAATTAAATAAGCACAAAGCAAATCAAAATAATTCTTTATATTTTAAAATATCTTTAAAACTTAACATAAAAAAATCAGGCAAGGTTAGTTTCTGAACGGGATCATTACTTTCCTCACTGTTCAAACAGTGAGGAAAAACCAACTTTCCTCACTGTTCAAGCAGTGAGGAAAAACCAACTTTCCTCACTGTTTTCGTAGAGGAAAGACACTCCTTTCGTGCGGGAGTGGTGAAAAAAAATATACATACTCGGGAAAGTTAGTTTTAGGGACTTAAACACAAGAACTCAAACTCAAACTCAAATCATTTATTCCAAATAAACCAATTACAGGTACTTTTGAATTGTCAAGGGGTCGGTCAGTCAGAAAGATGAAGCTAGTTGCCCATTCCAAAGCGTAGTAGGTTCCTATGGAGAAGAACGGGCAAGAAACTCCATGGACACTCTTTTAAATTAGAATATTGTTACAAAACATTGGTTACATCATTCATGTTGAAATTATACATGTGAGAACAATGTAGTAAATCGTGCACGTTAAAAGCGACCATAATAAAAATATAAAAACAAAAATAATTAAAATAAGCCATGGCAGCTAAGAGATGACCAGTCCCCACTGACGGAACTATCCGGAACAACGCAACTATCCGTCATTTTCATGCTAAGTATTGCCCTTATGCAACGTATTTAGGCTTTGAACACCTGTTCTCGTAAAGTACAGTGTCCCTAAAAGATCATTCCATATCTTAGCATGGACGCTTCTAGACCGTGGTATGCAACTACTGTTGTGGCGATGTTGACCTTTTTTGCAAGATTATAAAGGACATACGCAAATAAGCTCAGTTTTTTACATACTTCTTGCTTTCTGCTTGAGGTTTCCAAGTCAACTGGCTATCTATAAGAATACCTAAAAATGTCACTACTTTTACTTGGTCTACTCTACAGTTATTATATTCCATCACTATATTCGGTACCGATGCATGCGTCATGTTCGTGAACGGGCGCCGTCAGTTGAGACTGGTCATCTCTTATCTGCCAGGGCTTATTTTTAGTCTTTTTTTTTTTTTTTTTTCATCTTTTTTTTTTTTTACATTGTTCTCACATATAGAAGCAACAAGAGTAATGTACCCAGGATATTGTAATTTCTATATTTAAAAAAGTGTCCTTGGAGTTTCTTGCACGTTCTTCTCCATAGAGATTTACGTTTTGGAATGGGCAACTAGCTTCAACTTTCTGACTAACTGAGTGACTCTTTGACAGTTCAAAAGTGCCTGTAAATGGTTTAATTGAAATAAATGCTTTGTGTTTGAGTTGTATTTTTTGCAGGTTGAGTATTAAATCAGTTAGGGTTTTCTGAAATGACGTTCACTAGAGGCAGTACTGAGATGTAGGTCCGGACACCTGTCAAAAGTGTCAAACCGCCTATATTTTCGTTTTAATAGTGACTGAATTATGAACTGCTATAAGCTGATAATGAAGATGCATTAAGTCGTTTCTTACCTTGATAGGTCGAGGCAGGTCAGGTCTCTTGTACCGCAGCCACAGCACGGCGCTGCAGCTGAGAGTCGTGAAGAAAGACTCCACGACCGTGCAGTAAGTGATCAGCGACGTCAGGTTATCAGGGATCAGCATCAGGATTGAGATCAGCATCTACATACAAGCTTACCATCAAGAGATGTTCCGAGGAGGTTTTCAATATATATGCTTGAAATGCAATGATTTCATTTCGTTGAAAACCTAAATTTTTACACATCAAAATCAGTGGCGGCTGGTGCCTCAGAAAACCGGTGGTGCACTGCATGGGTTTAGTGAATATTTTCAAATAAAATATCTAGGACACCCTATAGACATGCCTCGTGGTATACGGGAAACTGGCAGGTATAGCGAGGCGCAGTGATAAGATGCAGGCGACGACACAAAACTTTACACACACAACACATTTTACTCTAAATTGTATATACTCAATATTGTATTTTACACTCATGTTTACTCACCAAAATGTTCACTACTTTCTTAGATAATAAGTAATTAATTACGCAGGTACAAAATTACTCTGCAATCGCGAGCGAAAAATCACGTGTATTTTTTGGTGCAAAGTATCTTGAATATTTTATCTTTAAATATAGGTAAGTATATAAATCGTTGCCTGGTAACGGCGAGTCAAGATCACGCGCCACTTTTCGGTGGTTTCACCCCTTTCGAGCCTCATGTGGTTAATGGACGATCCCCATGACAAAAAGCAGTGAGTTTATGCATGTTTTCACAAATATTGAAAATTTGAAACGCATTAGGTAATAGCTATGCTAAATTGCAATGTCAGTGCATGTTAAAAACAAGGCAAAACGCGATAACTGTAGGTACATATTAATAAGTAACCTTAATAAAGTGTAGGTATACTTTACCTGACTTTTCCCGAAAGAGGAGGTTATCAATTCGACGTGTTTATTTACTCTTTTTGATAGATTGGCTACTGGAAACTAACTCTTTATTCGACCTGAAATTTTTGGCAGCACGGTAAGTGCCTGAGACTAGAACTAGACTTCTGCAAATCGATTACCGAATAGAACAAATATTTATATAGATAGCCTATGGGCTATCTATATAAATATATTCCCCCACTCCCCTATTACATGGGACTTAAACATTACTGGCGAAATGTGGGTGCCTACAGTTTCCTACACCTTACCCTTACCGGGAA
This sequence comes from Xanthia togata, assembly GCA_963853775.1. Lineage (NCBI taxonomy): Eukaryota > Metazoa > Arthropoda > Insecta > Lepidoptera > Noctuidae > Xanthia > Xanthia togata. Next base: position 2,409,890 of record OY970790.1, read on the forward strand.
TACAGGCGTGATGTTATGTTATAGCATATTGTAAATAGTTTGTAGCCTCAGTGTTTTTACCTAAAGATTCTGTGTGCAAACACAGCGAGAAAATTCACATGGTTTTCGTGAGCACGATCAAAATGTACCGGTGAAATCGGTTGGATGTAAATCGAGAACAATATCGACATTTTAACTCGTTTATGCAGAAGAAGATAGTTAATTTTACTAAAATCGTTTGTAATATGAACGGTAACTTTTGCCCTTAACGTAGGTAAGAAAAAGGTTAACAGAAAGCGCAAAACTAAACTTTTATTTTTTAATTTCACTTACCAGAAACACAAGCGAAGGCATCGGGGACATGCACTTGACGTTGATGTGGGCCAACAGTTCGGGCATGTGTCCATTGCGGGCGCCGGCGAAGCACATGCGCGATGACGTCATGATGTGCACCGACAGACCGCCCAAGATGGCGATAGCTACCAGTGTAGGCATCGCCCATCGTAGGAAACCCAAGCAGGTTACCGCAAAGTCCTAAGTAGAATTGTATAAGAAAATAAAGCAAAAAAACTCTAGTTTAATGCGTTCAATAACGTTCAAATCAATCTGCCTAGCCTAGCCCTTTGCCAACTATGTTGGCGTCGGGTTCCAGTCCAACCAAAAGCAGATGAATACCAGTATTTTACATGGAACGACTGCCTATCTGACGTCCATGACCCAGGAACTGGGTAATACCCCTTGGTAAGACTAGTTGTCACACCATCGGGCTTCCGACGACCTGTAACGACTGTCAAATATTTACGAATGACAGTCGGGATCAGCGGCTTAACGTGTTTTCCGAGGCACGGAGGGGTCTCGGTATATAAAGATCACCATCCATGGAACAACCTCGGCAAGCGTAGCTTAACCTGATTGATCGACCCGTGCGGCTGTTATTACTTAGCCACGATTAGCACGCAAAATTGCGCATTTCTATAAACAAAGTTTTGTGCTTTTGAATCCTGTTTTTCAATTTTACTTATCTAGGAAAGGCACTCGTTTCATCAGGATTATCTCAGTAGCAGCCCGGAGTCTGAAGAGGTGCAGAAATAGGTATTTTGGTACTCGATGGTATTAATAACGGTATATAGGTATTTCTAGCACGAAATAACAATACTGCATTTTATTCTGTGCTAGGAATAGCTACAGTGATTTCGATACAAGTTTTCTGTTGCGCCCTACTCCAGCTATAAAGCCTAAAAGGCTATCAATCAGAATCAAAATTATTTTATTCAAACTAGGCTGAGAATCAGTACTTTTCGAACGTCAAAACTACATAAGACCCCAAAACGCCCGCCTTTCAGCATTTCCTAGTGCGTTCAATACTCACCACAGCAATAGCCTCAGTAGCCAGCACGCCCATGGGTCCGAGCACAGCCAGGTAAGACACATTAGCCAGCAGATAGATGGCCGTCACCATTGGCAAGGACACGTAGATGGCGCGAGGAAGGTTCACGAACGGATCCTTCAGTTCTTCGGTCATAAAGTTCAAGTAGTTCCTAAGAAATAAAAAAAAATAATATTAAAAAGCCCGCTCATATCAATACTCAATTCTTTATTGCGTTCCTGTATTACATAGATGGTATACAAAAGTAAAAGATACGATACAATATGGACTCTGTCGGGCACAGCAGAGTTAGGAGAGAGGAAGAGGAATAAGTTACAATTTAAGCAAATAATATTATTATAAATTAATTATTAGATGTGTTTAATTGGGTGTATAATTATTTTTAGATACATAATTATTATATATTATTAAGTTTGTGTACATAGGTGTAATTTTGAAATGATGATATTGCATGTGAATAATGTAGGTAATTATTATGAAATTCTTAGAAGTATTTTGATTATTATTAAATTATGTTATTATTTATGTATTCATATTTTCATATTTATATTTGATTTTTAATATTATATTATGTATATGTATTTCATAATGTTTGGTGTAATAAGAGAGAGAATCATTTTATTTTGCAATCGTTTTGTCTTTTAAAAACTACTTTACTGAGTAAAGGAGGTATCAGACAGATACCTCTCATTTCTTTTGTACTAGCTCCTGCCCGCGACTTTGTCCGCGTGAAATTTCTTCATCCCGTCGCATCGCATCGCCCGCCCGCTCTATTACTTCATTTTCGCCTAGCGTTCCTTCTGACTTTTTTCTTTTTGCTCGGCTCCGAAGTGTCCTAGCGTGATGTTACTTAGCCTTTACTCTTCCTCAAGAATTGGGCTATCAAAGGCAATTTTTTTTATTTTTTTATGCGACTTATGCGCAGTTCCAGAAAATAGCGCATTCAAACAAACAAACAGACTCTTTATTATTAGTATAGATAAAATTGTTCACGTTGTCATATATTTCAGGGCTGTGGTTTTTTTACAATCGTTAAATTAACTTGCTTCTTTCTGATAGAACAAAAAAGACACATTCTTAAAAAAAAAAAAAGTATTTATTTAGACTTGGACAATTTCCTCGAGGAAAACTCTGTATACGTCCCAAATAATTGAATGCCAAACCGAACTGGCTGGAAGCAGGGGGTCTTCGACTCCCATAGCGAAATCGTAGTTATGGGCGAAGTTACAGGTAGATACTACCTACTCCGTCTCACTAACTGTATGACCGTAAGTGAGACGGAGTACGAAGCGCGTTTAACTTCGGCCGAAACTACGGATTTCGCTCAGCGAGTAGACCCCCCCTGGTGTGAGGTAAGCTATCAAGTTCTAGAAGGGCCGGTGCTGACTAAGCACTAGTATCAGCATTTACTATAACAAAGTAGGGATGTAACCCGTTGTACCACATTTCAGATTGTCTAAAGTACACACTTCTTTTATGGGGTACTGTGTAAAATGTTATAATAAAATACCACTCGATATTCTTCAACTAAATGAGAAGAAATTTAAAACTTGCATTAAACGCACACTATGTAGACAAGCATACTATAAGCTGGATGATTATATCGTAGATAAAAATGCTTGGCTAAATGCTGGTCCTGCTCCACAGCCACTTGGGCTCACTAGTTAAAAATGAAAAAAATTGGTAGAGTTGCTTCCCCTTTTTTATTTTTTCTGACTACGAACTTTTTGTTTATTTTGTTTATTTTTATTAACTAAGGTTTAATTATTGAATACTCCAATAGATAATATTGATTTTCTTTCTTTTGGTGGTAAAATTCTTGCAAACTATAGTTTTGTATAACTTAGACGCATTTTTATTTTCAATTTTTGTAAATGTGAGTACCATGGAGTCGTTTTACTATGTTATTATGTTGATTTTGACTTGAAAGAGCAGGGTAGTTGAGAGTATGTCATGCTCACTTAAATGTCTCGCTGATGGTGGCGAGTGTGTTGGATCATTCGGTTCCCTACAAAATGGTTGAGCTGGATGGTGCTGATCCACGCGTCATGTTCGTGAACGGGCGCCGTCAGTTGAGACTGGTCATCTCTTATCTGCCAGGGCTTGTTTTTAATCGTTTTTGATTTTTTTTTTTTTTTTACATTGTTCTCACATATAGAATCAACAAGAGTAATGTACCCAGGATTTTGTAATTTCTATATTTAAAAGAGTGTCCTTGGAGTTTCTTGCCCGTTCTTCTCCATAGAGATCTACGTTTTGGAATGGGCAACTAGCTTCAACTTTCTGACTAACTGACTCTTTGACAATTCAAAAGTGCCTGTAAAGGGTTTAATTGAAATAAATGGTTTGAGTTTGAGTTGAGTTGAGTAACAGTTCGTATAAGTTTCCGGTTACTCTTTGTCTTCCATTATTTTAATCTAAAATAAAAACAACAGCTTTGAAAAGGTTGAGTGCATTTTTCAAAATACAAACCAATTTATTTCACAGAAACTTACATAGGCACGCATAAACATCAGAAGCTAGGTGCATGTTTTCCAATTAGTCGTTTCCTGTGGAAACAAGCCGGCAAGAAACTCCTAGTATTAATAGTAATAGTTGACTCACCAATGCACCACCGCAAAGGCCGACAGTCCGAACACGACTGCCACCTCTTTTTTTTTTTTTTTTGACTAGTTCGTCTCGTAGCTGACCTCTGAGGTCATGATTACTTAACCTGGCTTTCCTGTGGCTGCCTTAAGCTACTACACTCAAAGCCTCCAGCCAGGGACTAAAACTATTCTAATTAAAACGAGGCACCCCCTGTGGGGTACGGACCTCGGCTTAGGGCGTCGCTGGCGGGAGGACAGCAAGTTGGGACAGGCTGGATCAAGGATAATTCATTATTATTAATCAAGGAATTTAAAGCTACTGGCTCAGCATCGACGCGGGCTGGCGCATCAACGAGCAAGGGTCGGGGGGGAGCCCCTCTCACCGTTCGAACCGGTATTTATAACCGAGCGACGTGCGCGCCCAAGGCAACGTTATAATACTGTTATCGGTTTGTAGCGTGTTATATTGATATCTACATACACTACAAAAAATAATTGGCTTTTAGTGTTAATGGGGAGGACAGTCTAGGCACATGAATAAATAGCAGCCCTGGCCCTGTCAACAAGAGAAAATGGTCAACAAATCGAAACATCTAAGATTCTACAAGGCCTACAACGTTCTTACATTCACAAAATAGAAAACCTAACCACTAACCAGCTAACACCGAAAAAGGAGGTATACAAGCTCAATACTAGGTAGGTACCTCCAATAATTTACCTAAACAACGCGCGTGGAGACAATACGACAATAAAATAAAACAGTGACAATAATACATAGGATTATTTTAAAACTTTCAAATACCAGACTTTGCCCGCGATGTCGCCCGCGTGAATTTCGGAAATTATGCCACGGGAAGGGGAACGTACTATTTAAGAGAAATAATTCCGTAATATATTGTTTTCACGCTAGTAAAGCTCCACTATGGGCATGTTTTTTCCGATATCTTCAACAAGCATCGTCATATTTCAGCCAATATCAAATGTTTGCGTTTTTTTCTCACAAATAGACGTCGTCACTTCTATGATGTAAAATATTCATCAATTGCTTGATAATATATCGAATAATGACCATCATAGACAACTACCAATAGTAAAAAAACCTTATTACTTATAGTTTTCTAAACATAAAAAATACCTTAAAAATGACTCCTCTTTTTGTTAGCAGAAATGACCACTATTTGTTTTTAAAACTTAGCTAAAACTTATTTTTCTCGCATAATCTAAGTGGCATACGTTATCTTAGTTTTTAAACATTAGTGCATACAAGTTTTAAAACATTAGTTCATGGTTGTTAAATAAATTAAGAAAATGTTAGTATGAAAAATGCAACTTCTTTAAAATTCTCCATACAAAACGCTAATTTCATAGGTGGGGTAATATTATTAATGTATTCTATGAGTTTTGCCAATCTTTGACTAGCTATAGTGACTAAACAGCTATTGGATATATTTAATTGATTTTTTTATGTAGACTAACGGAACGTCAAACTCAAACTCAAAGCATTTATTTCAATAAACCCTTTACAGGCACTTTTGAATTGTCAAAGAGTCAGTTAGTCAGAAAGTTGAAGCTAGTTGCCCCTTCCAAAACGTAGATTTCTATGGAGAAGAACGGGCAAGAAACTCAAAGGACACTCTTTTAAATATAGAAATTACAAAATCCTGGGTACATTACTCTTGTTGATTCTATATGTGAAAACAATGTAAAAAAATATATAAAAATTAAAAACGATTAAAAATAAGCCCTGGCAGATGTGATAACACAGTAAACGACTCCATGGTACTCACATTTACAAAAATTGAAAATAAAAATGTATTTGTAACCTTTAAAGAATTTTACCACCAAAAGAAAGAAAATCAATTTATTATCTATTGGAGTATTCAATAATTCAAATATGGTTAAATAAAAAAATAAACATTATGTTCGTAGTCAGAAAAATTAAAAAAGGGGAAGTAACTCTACCATTTTTTTTTGTGGCCAAGTGGCTGTGGAGCAGGACCAGCATTTTGGCAAGCATTTTTATCTACGATATAATCATCCAACTTATAGTATGCTTGTCTACATAGTGTGCGTTTAATGCAAGTTTTAAATTTCTTCTCATTTAGTTGAAGAATATCGAGTGGTATTTTATTATAACATTTTACACAGTACCCCATAAAAGAAGTGTGTACTTTAGACAATCTGAAACGTGTTTGATCTAACTCGTTCCTATTTCTTGTGTTAAAATTATGCCTGTCACTTCGTATCTTACTATAGAGATGAAGATTTTTTTGAATATACATAATGTTTTCATAATACTGACAAGGTACCGTCGTGATATTAATTTTCTTAAACAGTTCCCTTAGATATTCGCGTCTGCGGAGGTTGTAGATGGCTCTAACAGCCCTCTTTTGCAGAATAAATATAGAATCAATATCTGCGGCCCGTCCCCACAGCAAAATACCGTAAGACATGATGCTATGAAAGTAACTAAAATATACCAGTCTCGCGGTATCCATGTCAGTTAGTTGGCGGATTTTCCAAACAGCGTAAGCGGCTGAACTTAGCCGCCCTGCAAGTGATGTTAAGTGAGGACCCCACTGTAGTTTTGAGTCAAGCGTGATTCCCAGGAAAACCGTTTTTTCGACGAATTCTAGTGTCTCCTTATTCAGTACAACGTGACATTCACTACTTCTAACATTCGGTAACGCGAATCTTATGCATTTAGTTTTCTTCTCATTGAATACTAAATTATTTAAAGTAAAGCAATTATGGACCTTTAGCATAGCGTTATTTACGTCGTCAAGCTCCTGTGCATGTCTGTTTACCTTAAAAATCAGTGATGTCTCATCAGCAAATAATACCATTTGTGGTCGGTTTTTCAGTAAATGAGGTAAATCATTTATATATACTAAAAAGATGAATGGACCCAATATCGAGCCCTGTGGTACACCCATTCACGTCATTAGGTATTCGCAGTTAAATTTATTTTCGTATTGTCGTTTCAACCTAATATTAATACCTACTCATCTAACATTCTTGGAGCATCAACCATGAATGATATTCAAAACAATGTGAGAATACCAGTAGGTACCTACCTAAAACCACAAACACATATTTATGTGTACCTAGTTATTTTCCGCAGGTAATACAAACACTTCTATTCATAGTTTTCCTTATTTGAAACTTGATCTCCAACTTTAATATGGTGTGATTTTATTGTTAAAAAGTGCGAAGATTTCCTCTTAGAGTTTTGAACAAAGAAGGCAGAAGATCTATCAGGTCGCTCGTATGTTTGTTTGTTAGTTGCAAGTACTTGTTACGGCGACCCCAAATAAATTGGCGTAAAGACAGGAGAATGATGGGGTACAGTAAAAGACTAAAGGCAACTCTTTGGGATCGCTCTAAGCTACTAGAATGAAATACGTATTAAGTTATAATTATCTCGTAATTATTCCTAGAGATAAAAGTACCCATTGCATCTCGACGGGGGCTGTTAGCTATCCGAGCTGACTGTCCAATCTTTTCTTTCTATTCTAATTATACGAATAGTGTAAACCAAACCCTAAACCTCCGTCGGAAGAAGGCGTGAATTTATGTATGTTGGATAAGAAAGACAACCACGAGCACTTACCAGCCAGAATATGAGAAGATGCCCGAGTAGAAGGCGACGGACCAGTCGCTGACCGACGACTTCGTGCCTGCCCATCCATCTTCAAAGTGTTCCGTTCCACCTGAATAAACAAAACGTTGAGGGTTATTGAAGATATTATATTGAAATGTTTTAAATCAATGTTCCATTTTTTTTCAAATTCAAGATATATTATTTCACTGTGTGCTATAGCACTATGGGCACTTATGAAACGTCAGAAGCTTGGTGTACGGTTCGAGTTGGTCGTTTCCTATGGAGAAGAGCTGGGAAAACTTCACGGTTACACTTAATTACAAATAAATGATTTTAACCCCATTTATTAGTGGGGAGCCTATACACGCTAGTATTATATTATCTGTCACTATACTATAATTCCAACACCAAAGAGAATATAACCATGGTGGTTATATAGTCTTTGTCCAACACGGTGCGTTTATAAAATTTATATAAATGAATGTTGCTGGAGGTTGACTTTAAAACCAGTGTCAATAACAATGTCTACCATTTCAAATGACCATCTTATACACTTATCTACATGGTCCTCATATGGCCTGACTAGGGTAGACTGGACTTTAAAAGACTGTGACGAAACACCGAAGTCATCTGGTTTTAAAACATTATTTGATGTTGACGTTTTTTTACCAATTTACATAAATAAATATTAAATATGTTATTAATAAATAAAAACCTTTATTTTAGAACACATGATCTATAAAAAAAACACGATTAAAAAATAAATAATAATAACACATAAAAAATAATAAAATCAAAATCAAAAATTAAAAAGTTACTCTTAGTCTATGCAGATTCAAATAATGTCATAAGTTTTCAGCGCGGCATAAAGATCGAAAGATACGAATCAATCAAGAAGTCAGTGATTGGTCTGACTTCTGACCACAAGTAATAACGAGCCTCACTTGAGAAGCCTTAGACAAAGACCTCTTGTATATGTGATGCTGAACAATCCGAAGATGACCTACGCAAGTGATTGGTCAGACACGGCAATTGTGCGTAAGGGCCCGGTCGTTACCCTGTCTAGCCGATGCATTGTGCGTGTTAGTTACCAAGGGAAAAAGTTGAAAACTCTGACGCCTGTAATTCTATAATACTTTTCGGAAAAAATAACTCCCAACTAGTTTCACAAGAAGCTCTACAAATTCCTTTAAAGTTGTTGGCAAACAAATAAGTAAAATCTCCGAGAAGAAACACTATGAATGAAACTGCATTATTAATAAACAAGCGATTACTTTTGTGCGACCAAACAAAGGAATTACCTCCAATACCATGTATTTTATTGAATGCTTAACTTGACATTCACGGGCGTCCGACCGTTACACCCACAGAAATCTAAATAATCATTTAGATTTCTGTATATATACAGAAATCAAATGAAATAAATGTATGTATACAGAAATCTAAATAATAATTTAGATTTCTGAAATGCAGAAATCAAATGAAATGTATGCAGCAGTCTTTCCCCTGTGGAGGTAAACCGCCCCTTTAGGAGGCAACTAGCAAGGTGCCCCTCAATAATCTCAACACAATAATTCTAAGAACTAATTAGTTCTTCCATACATCGGTATCCGGTGAAACATAATATTTATGTCTAGCTCAGGCTCAGCCTACATCAGAATTCGCACAATAGAAAACAATCTATTCTGCGAATTCATTACCTAAATATTACTAAATGATGTACAAAAACTATTTTTAATATTATTTTCTCCTTTAACAAGTAAAGAACCGTCGATACTCTAGCTAGACGGTTCTTATAAGACGCCATCGTTAGTGAGAATCAATAGACTAGACTAAACCAGCTATCTAATTAAAAACGACTTAAATAGTTACGTGCAAATTATTGTTCATGTACCTACATTGTTTGCTTATTTTTATAATATAGGCAAATAATGTACTTACATGGATAATAGACATGAATAATATACATGAATAATATATAATAAGTAAATATATGTTATATTTAAGAGATTACGGAGTGTTCTTTTAGCGAATGTGAGTATCAATACAAACCATTTCTGGTTTAATAGTACAAAACAAACATGAACTTGTATTAAGACTGTATGCAAAATAAAAAAACACGCAAATAAAATTCGTAAACAATTACGACTAATTTGTTTCATTTTTGTTTGTTTCAGATCAACAACATTCATTGCGTTATATAGGTACGTTGTTGAGCAGATTATTCGAACTTTAAACCAATGGATTGCAATTTGTTTCAAATCGATTCAAATCCTGATTGATCGTGTACCTATTACGCAATTAGGGTAGGTACCGGCTTGTAATTGATTATGTACAAAAAAACAGTATTATTTTCTCATTTATCAAAAAAAAAGCCATTAAAATCCGTCGAGACCACTTATAAGAAAACCATATTTTGTGCGATTTAATTGATGATTACTTTATTAGGTAACTACCTACTTTGCATCCACTTAAGCCCAATCAAGTATAATTAAACAGTCGAGTCATCGTAAGATATATGGCAGTAAAAACAAGTTTGTATTCTCACGCACAATATGGCAATCTTCATCATATTAATTACCTCTTAACAAAACACTAATTTAAACTGTGCATGTAATATTTTGATGAACGTGGTGATATTGGCTATTATAAATTATTATTTTGAACGAGTCATTTGGGGTTAGAGTTTTAGATGATGCAGTGAACCAGTAACCATAACTAGTGTGTTTACACCAGACTACTTGAATCAAATTCGCATTTGATTCGGAATAATGTCATTGATGAAAAAATGATTTGATTCAATTTCGAAATACCTGATCAAAAGAGTTGAAAATGAAAACGAAATCGATAAAGCTAGTTAGATAAATGCTAGTTCAAATACACTAAATCAAAATCTAATCCACAACCCGCTGGCTCACCCGGCAGACTTCTTTTCTTACAACTTTTATTGCTTTTCTTTCTTAAAAAGTAAATGTTAACGGACCGACGCGACGTCAGCGTGGTCGGGGTCTCTAGTTAAGATGGGAGTGCCTCAAGGTTAAATTCTTGGCCCTTTCCTATTTCTACTTCCTTACATGATGGCTAACTTATCGGATATTCGCCGACACTTCACTATTTTTTTTAATAGATTGAAAAGATACGGATGTCTAACATGTCAACGATAGTTTGGCTGTTCTTTCGAAATGGTTAGAAGGTAATAATATTTTACTTAATGCGAATAAAAATAAATGTCTTAAGTTCTCATTATCAAATGTAGCCCAAGTGGGTCTTGATTTACAAACTAGAACTCTTTCAGGTAGGTAGATTAAGTTCAGCTGCATATTATTATGCAGTAAGAAAAATAAGGCAGTTGTCGATGTAGCTACAACTACGTTAGTATATATTGCTTATTTCCGCAGTATTATGCGTTATGGCGTTAAGCTGTGTGGATCGGCAGCTAAAGTAGATTCAGTATTGATTTTATTACAACAGAGGGTAACGCGACACCGGCTATTGTTATACCGTGAAGTTTTCTTAAAAATTGTATTGTTCGAGTCGCGTCGCGCTGGTCTGCACGAGCCTTAAATTGGGTCCGCGCGAAACCCTTAGAAACCAATTTTAAAAAATGTAAGTATACAGGGTTATTGATAAAACAACCTCTTAAGGGGCCATTGTACTCATCATTATGAACAACTTTTATTACGGGAAAAATCTGGTATTCCCTACATTTCGACGAGTTTAAAATGCGAAGATTTTATGTGGGTTGGGTGTAGGGTTGCCAACCATACTTTTACAAACAGTATTATACTGTTTAACGCTCTAACATACTGTTTACTGTTCAACAAAAATAAAGTTTATCAGCCTTACTAATAAACTTTTACGCACGACGTATACCGGGGTTATAACATCAACGTTACCAATAAACGATATTTGACGTTTCAGTTGTATACATCTGGTGTAATAGATGTCATTATTCAAAGAGAATTTGTACAACCGTTATTCAGCCCTCGGACCTTGTATAGCGAATGTATAACCTATAATAACTAGTTGCTTTTGTCGTATTGAGTTTGAAAATCATGGATTATTTACAATATTTTGATATTTTAGATGAAATTGACAATCATAAAAGAAAATGTTATAAACATCGTTATGATCCTTGCTGTTTGCAAGAAAATGAGTTTCGATTTAATTAAAGGTTCAGCAAACTATATGCAAGAAACATTGTTGAATTAGTCAAATGTCATTAGTTTCAGCCATTTAATATTATAGAAAAAAAATATCTTCATAATTTTTATCATTTCAGTCGTGCTGAATTCGCTTTGTTAAATTTTGACGTTCAAGTTTGACTATGGGTGCATTCCGAGTTACGCTGTAATCGATTTGAGCGTGCTAACAACCGTACCGTATTATCGCGGGCATGATAACGTTGTGTCTTGAATCGTCATAGATGACGTCATGAAATACGCCATCTTGCGATAACGCCGACCAAGCCTTTTACTAATATCACCGTGAGCGCTGTCAAAAATGACAGTTGTGCTGTTTTGTTTTGACTCGCATCTTATCTTTGAACTAACGTGGCATTTTCGAAATTGGGTTTCTGGCTACCCTTCGCCACCTAACCAAAGAAGAAGAAGAAATGTGTGGTATATACACAATGAAATATGATATGCAAGTTTTGACATTGAGCGAGTACCGTGAGCGCGTTCACCTGCGTTCCGAATTGTTGACAGCCCTCAGCTGTCATAATCGTGATATCTTAATCGGAACGCCAATTATCGGTGTCAGCGCTGTAAGCGATTATTCGGAAAATAATAAATAATTCGGAAAGCGCCCTATAACAGCTTTTACTGTTGCGTTCTTAACCTAATGCATGCATCACTAGTGACAATAATCAATATTTTTAATTCGTAAAAGAACGCAAAATCAATAGTTTTGGAAATAAAATGGACGTAATTCTTTAAATTTAGATTTTTTAAACTTATAAGTTTATAGTTATGAATGTTTTTCCAAATGAAAAAATGTCAATGATATTACGCAGTACCAGTTTCAGAACGCACCTTCTAATGTTGCCAGTGGTTTTTGTCATAAGCAGTGGGTAACTATGCATTGTTTAAACACTGATTATTAGTAAGAGTAGTGTGTAACGCCTATTCACAGCTTATACATTGTATAACAATACAATAGTTAAACAGATGTTTAACTTATTTTTATTAGTAAGGCTGTATGAATATAATATTTTCACTGATATCCAAAGCTATACCTAAATGAAAAGGAAGTCGGTGGAAAAAAACGAAAATACAAAACAAAAGACAACGACTTCCGAAATTAAAGCTGTACCTACCTATTTTTCATTTTGTGGTTTTTTCTTTGGAAGTAGTTTTTTTTTTGTAACGTGTTTTTCCAAGATATTGTTTATTTTTGCGAAATACTGTTTTTTTTTTCCAGTTTGTTCATAAATACTTTATTTCTTGTACAAAAAGTTAGAAACCTAGTTGTGTGTGGGTTTAATCTTTATTACGCTCCGTCCTACCTTCTGACTAGTTCAAATTGACAAAAACGCGAAAATATCTTTTCCTTTATCGACTTTTACAGGGTGTGTTTTTGAGAGGAGGCAGTACCTAAGGGTAAACTTCACCGTTACAGTTACAGAAAAACGATCTCAGGACACTCCTTATTATTATTATTTTGAATCCGTTTTACAGAACTCGAAAAAAAAAATACAGTCAGCAAGAAATACACCATTTTCACAAAAACCGTATAAAAAGTTAAAGCTAATCGATCCAGTTTCTTATAAGGATCAAAAAACTCTATCGGACCAGCTGAGGTTTGAGTACTAGAAAAGTCAGATCAATCCATCGCAAAAAACTTTTCCCACAGGACATTTCGTAGGAAATGAGACTAACTACTTTTTATGATGGATAACTGAAGCGTTCTAAACTATTGAAGGACATTTGTCTCAGAAGTACAGAAATCACAACAAACATCTAAAATCTGTTCTCAATGTAAATAAAATTAAAACGCGTTTTTGTTCCAAATCATTTTTTTTTTGTTCATATTTGACCAGTTTTCATTGTAGCGGCCAGTCTATCTATAATAAAAAAAACTCAATTGGGAGTCATATTCCCTACGAAATGTACGAGAAAAGTTTTACTCAAACCTCAGTTGATCCGATAGTTTTTTGATCCTTATAAGAGACAGGGGTTCTGAACAGTGAACGAAAATAAACGTTTACTTTCGTTCACTGGTTCTGACATCCATGCTAGACAAAATCAAACTGGTTGCTAATTCAATTGTATAGTTTATATTTTATTTAATATATTACATTGATTTTACATTCTGTGCTTACTTCCTCACACACTGACTTATTAATTGTAAAATTAAGTAATTACAGAACTTCGCCTTTGCAATGTCATCGGTCCACCTTGTGGGAGGAGGCCTATGTCTAGCAGTGGAATTCTTTCGGTTGAAATGATGATGATGATGATTACAGAACTTCCGTTGTCTTATAAAAATAAACACGTCCGGCGATAAGAGTGCAGCAGACATCCGCTTCGGGTTCGATATGAATCTCGACAAAAAAGTATCCATTATAGGTCAAGTCCCCATGACAATAGATAGATAATAGAATACTCTTGTACACCATACAAATTACAGACATAAATTTAGAAAACATCGATCCGTGAACGATAATACCTGGAGAAAAGGCTCCACTAATCTTGGCGCGCTTCGTTAACATCAGCCTCCGTTGTCATGGAAACTAGGGCTTAAGTTGGCTTACCATGGCGCGAGAACACCCCCGCAAACCAGATAGAGCCGGGTCTCCCTGCGCCGCTGATATTGGTATTTCCCCAGTCCGATAATTATGTTAGATTACACAAAGAGTTAAATATCCGTTCCACATACCTTTACCCATCCAGATGATGCCTCCCACGATAATGATGAACAGCGCCGTAATCTTGGTGAACATGAAGACGTTCTGTATCCTAGTCGTAAACCTGACGTCGTACGCATTTATGAATGTCAGGAAACCTAGAAAAACAATCCTCTTTTAGTTTTTTTCCATGATGTTATGTTAATTCATGGCATCAAAGCAGATATTTGCATTGACAATGTGGGTGAATAACCTACCTTGGTAAAGGTAACGGTAAAATCGCGTTGTTTTGGCGTCCTAGAAATACGCTATTCTTTGTAGAGAGCCGGATCAAGTGTTGTTAGGTGAATATTAACTACATTGTATTACAACAAGGAGGTTTCGTTATATAAATTTCCCCTAGCTTACGATTCTGCCTATTTCGACAGTTACTTTATGTCTTGAAGTGCCCGATCTTCAATGACAACAATGTAATAATCATCTTCAACACTTAAGCTTTGATATGGTAAAATTCCACGAGTTTGGAATTAAATTTATTAAGTTGCTGACTCATTAAAATATTCCATAACAGCGATACGCAAACGCCGCGTAGCTTCATACCTAAAACGCAGAGTGCGCCTGGCCTGGTGCAGGTGAGGTTAAGTTAAGATCACGAAGTCCTTTACAATAGTGTTATAGGTTACAACACTGGATGGCGAGAAAATAAAGCAAGTACAACCTGCTGGTGAACATGCAGGGTGCTGTTTTTTCAGCAGCCTCGCGACTTGATTTGATGATGGCAATAGGCTCGCACTCGATTACCTAAACATAACTAGCGAAATATAGATGAACCGCCTATGGTACACCTCTGCGTACCGCTACAAGGAACACAGGCGTGATATTATGCTAATACTAATACTCACATATTGTGACGGCGGCGATAAGTTTTCTACAGATGGGGTCGATAGGGCAGTCGGGGAATATCGGGTCCAGGATGTTGTTAGCGAAAGTCAGCGACATTATAGCATTCGTACTCGGCCTAAAACAAACAAAAATGTTTTTTTTTAATATCACTAATGTTTTTTGTTAATATCCCTAAAGCCACTTTCCTTTTATCTACCCTCGACAGGTTAATATTTAGTACCATTTGAATTATAGTAAGTCACTATTGTCTTTGATTTGAAATAAAATGTTCGATAACAGCTACAATATTTTACAAAAAAAAAAACACTTGCAGCAATTAGCTCTCACCACCGAGAGAGGAGACGTCGGCGTTCCAACAAACATAATACAAAAGAAAAAAATGTTATAATAAAATCAAGTAAAAGTAGGTACATATATCAACTATTTAACAAAAATATTAATAATTAAATTTAATTATTAAAATAGTCCAAATGAATGATATTTCTCGACGGCATGTGAAGCCAAGTCAGAGGCCCAAGGGCGGCTTTAAAACTCTGACACCAGGTTAGTTTACTAACCACACGAAAAGAAGAAGAAGTCCAAATGAATTAGGTTAAGATGTTCCAGTTCTTTAATGTAACGTGTGTGTGTGTGTGTGTGTGTGTGTTTTCCTTCGTGGGTAGTGGTGAAGGCTACAAGTGCTTTTGTTTGTGTTACGAATTTTCCCGATTTTAGTTAATTTTACAAGTTGAATTTCAATCGAGACTATTATTTGTGTACATACTCATTTTTTAGGGTTCCGTGCCCAAAGTGTGAAACGGGACCCTATTACTAAAACTCCGCTGTCCGTCTGTCACCAGGCTGTATCTCATAAACCGTGATAGTTAGACAGTTGAAATTTTCACAGATGATGTATTTAAAACAGAATAAAATAAATATTAAAGGGGGGCTCCCATACAACAGACATGTTTTTTTTTGCCGTTTTTATTGATAATGGTACAGTACAATAGTACAATGATTACCATGAACAAGTATTACAGTGTCATCTGCGTACATTATCATTTTAGAGTTTCTTAAACACAATTTACAGAGGTAATTTATTTAAATTAAAAAAGGGTAAGTCCAAGGACACTATTTACTGTGAAACGACCCTGTGGGACTACATAACTAAGGATGTCTTAATTACTGGTAAATTTACCTATCCTAACAGCTTGAGAACGGTCTGTTACGTAACTCTTGAAAATAAAAAGTTCTTAAAACCAAATTCAATTAAAAAGGATTATTAATTGGTGTTGATAGAACGAGGTGAGATCCGCCCTGACCTCGCACTATATGTAATAATAGCGTAGGTGTGCAGGTATAATCCAGTAAAAATAAGAGAAAAAAACAATTTAAAGTCTACTCGCGTCTTGAAATGACGCACAATAACCACTATCTTTAGCTCAACGAGAGGAAACAGGATGTGCCTTAGGAAGGAACATCCTGTTTTCAATCTCTTGCAGCATATTTTTTCTAGGAAGAAATTTCTTTAGAAATAAGCACGACCTTTGTACGTATTTTTCTGTTTCTTTCTTCTTGTCTATTTATATGAGAGTACATAAACTGTGAAATAAAAAAGGCGAAGAATTGTACCACAACAAAAAACGGGCGCGCGTGGAGGGTTACGGTCAACTTCCACACACATAGATGTAGGCACGAGTCCCGGCAGGAAGATCATCACAGGAAAATTACGTACCTTTAGGAGGGTACACACACACCTGATAGATAGAGACAATTCGCAAACATCAACAACAAAATCGGCAACAAGTAACGCGAGCACAGAAAAATTTGTACTGTCGTCAAGTACTACCAAAATACTACCCTGTCTGAAACAACTTCTGTTTTTAGGGTCCCCGTAGTAAAAAAAGAACTAGTTTCGTTATGTCCGTCTGTCTGTCCGCGGCTTAGCTTAGAAACTGCTAGTACTAGAAAGCTGTAATTTAACCTTTTTAGGGTACCTCCCTACACGTAAAGTGGTTTTTCTCGTCTATTCCAACCAAGTCTGAAATAAAGTATAAATAAATAAAAATAAATATTCCATGTTGTGGGGTGTAGTTGGAAAAGTCGTTCAAAAAATAGTGGGTGTGTGACAACCATTTTTCGATTCAGGGATCTGTTTGCGAAATATTAAGCCCCCGCCAGCGAAATGATTGTTTTTGGATTCGTGAAAAAAATTACGGAAGTAGTATATACATATAACGAAGTTAAAAGGAAAACTATCACAGCTAAAGAATAATAATCGACAGGTTAAAGAGTAATAATCGACCAACTTACATTTTTGTAGTTTAAAAACATGTTTTTCAACTCAAGTTTGTTCTCGGGATAAATTCATAATCGCCGCAAAACCTGAACTATTGAGAAAGATCGAGAGGTTATATGGACAGTTATACACGTCAACCAGTAACCCCGTTACGAATCTGGCAAACGATCCAAGAGCTAGATTAACCCGACATTATACAGAAGATATCCCGGACGTCAGCTTGTACGAGATTAAGATGGCTCTACAGCAGCTTAAAAACAACAAGGTGATGACGGAATTACGGCCGAACTCTTAAGGCGCAGGGTTCCGAAAACGGTTTTTTTTAAAGCAGTGTATCTCTTAAACCGTAAATAATTTTGACCAAAAAAAAAAGAATGATATTTTCAAGTCTTATTTTAATACAGTGATGGAACTCAAATCATAATTAAACATACATTAATGCTTCAAAAAAATCTTCAAACACACCTCTTAATTGTCTTTAAAAGCAGTTTATACCTTCACTAACAATTATAATTATAATTAAAAATATACCATAAAATGTCTAATGTCAACCTGCATTCAGTGATGGATTATGATGAGTAATATGAGCAATATGATGAAAAAAACAACGAAAAACATTGAAAAATTACAAAAGTGTGGTTATTTTCATTACTCTTTACACGTAAAGATAAAGACAGAGACAAATGCAAATCGGAACCCTGAGCCTTAAACTCTGTTCGATTCCGTCATACTCGAAGGTAAAACGCCACAGGCATGGAACAGAGGTGTGGTGGTACTCTTTTTTAAAAAGGGTGACAATGCCCTGCTTAAGAACTCTAGGCACATCACACTTCTGACCCATGTCTACAAACTGTTTTCAAGAGTCATCACGAACCGTCTCCCGCGCGGCGATGATGACTTCCAGCCTCCCAAACAAGCCGGATTCCGTAAAGGATTTAGCACCGTAGACCACATACATGCGGCAGGTAATACAGAAGACCGAAGAGTATAACCTGCTTCTCTGCTTAGCATTTGTGGATTACGAGAAAGCCTTCAATTTGATCGAGACATGGGCTGTACTGCAGTCTCTTCAACGGTGCCAGATCGACTATCGGCACATCGGCATCGAGGTGCTAAAGTGTCTGTACGAAAACGCCACTATGTCAGTCCGACTCCACGACCAGACCTCGAAACCTATCCTTCTGCAGCGAGGTGTGAGACAAGGAGACGTCATCTCTCCGAAACTGTTGACCGCTGCACTGGAGGATGTCTTCAAGTTTCTGGACTCAAAAGGGCTAGGCATCAACATAAATGGCGATTAAATCACTAACCTTCGGTTTGCCGACGACATAGTTCTCATGGCTGAGACCATGCAGGACCTCAGTACAATGTTCGATGACCTCAGTAGAGCCTCCGAAAGAGTGGGTCTTGAAATAAACATGGACAAGACAAAGGTCATGCCAAATGCCCATGTATCACCCACTCTCATGAAGATCGGAGACGCTACTCTCGAAGTTGTGGAAGAGTATGTTTACCTAGAACAAACTGTCCAGCTAGGTAGGTCCAACTTCGAGAAAGAGGTCAATCGTCGATTCCGACTCGGCAATATCATCTCGTCCCACATATCGCAGTGTCTCAAGACGAAAGTCTTTGACCAGTGCATGTTGCCAGTGATGACCTATGGCACTGAAATGTGGCTCAAAGTCACCCAGAGGGCTATGCTTGGAGTTTCCCTACGTGATCGATCGATCAGAAATGAAGAGAGCAGCAGGAGAACCAAGGTAACCGACATAGCCCGAAGAATTGCCAAACTCAAGCACAGGCAGGGCACATTGCTCGCAGAACAGATTGCCGATGGGGCCGAAAGGTTCTGGAGTGGCGGCCGCGTACCGGAAGACATAACATTGGAAAGCCTCCCACGTCTTTCGGCTGAAATGATGACTGTAGAAATAATCTCAACAGAAACATACTAATAAAACCTTTGGATTATACATACGAGTACATTAATTATGATCAAGCTATTACAAGATCAATCCAGTTCATGATCAATAAAAGGCTAAAGTAGACTCATCTTTCATGGGGCAATTAATGATACAATAAAATTCCTCTCCACATACTTCAACCGAATGAGACTAATGCAGACAGGCATACTATAAGTTGGGGTATTACATCGCTGATAAAAATGCTTGGCTCAATGCTGGTCCTGGTCCACAACCACAACTAATTGATTAACATTTGAAAATACTGTTGGAGCTGCTGAAGATTGTAAGACCATTTTTGCATTGTATAAACTCAATCTCCTTTGTATTACCTAAAAAATTGCATAGCACAGGTGTGAGTAAAGAGCTACCATTTACCGGGTAATATTGTCTTTCATTATTTTTATTATTTTTCTCTTATTTTTTAGCTCCCTTCAAAATGGTTGAGCTATATGCTGCTGATCCATGCGTCATGTTCGTGAACGGGCGCCGTCAGTAGGGGCTGGTCATCTCTTAGCTGCCTTGTTATCACATGCATCATTTCAACATGAATGATGTAACCAATATTTTGTATCTTTTTTTATTTATTTAAAAGAGTGTCCGTGGAGTTTCTTGCCCGTTCTTCTCCATAGGTACCTACTACGCTTTGGAATGGGCAACTAGGTTCCTATTTCTGACTGACCCACTTCTTGACAGTTCAAAAGTGCCTGTAAATGGTTTAATTGAAATAAATGCTTGAGTTTGAGTTTCATTGACTTGAATGTGCCTAGTCCGCTGTGAGTATGTTATGCTCACTCAGATGTCTCGCTGATGGTGGCGAGGGTGTTGGATCATTTAGCTCCCTTCAAAATGGTCGAGCTGAATGGTGCTGATCCATGCGACATGTTCGTGAACGGGCGCCGTCAGTTGGGACTGGTCATGATCCATGGCTTATTTTAATTTTTTAATTGTTCTTTGTTTTATCTTTTTATTACGGACGCTTCTAACGTGCACGTCATTCTACATTGTTCTCACATGTATAATTTCAACATGAATGATGTAACCAATATTTTGTAACAAATTTAAAAGAGTGTCGGTGGAATTTCTTGCCCGTTCTTCTCCATAGGTACCTACTACGCTTTGGAATGGGAAACTAGCTTCATATTTCTGACTGACCAACTCCTTGACAATTCAAAAGTGCCTGTAAATGGTTTAATTGAAATGAATGGTTTGAGTTTAAAAGCAATTAGCAATGATTACATTACTGTTTAAAATAAGAATAGTTAACAAAAACTTACTCCGAGTCCTTGTGGATTGCCCAGAAACTTACAAGGATGTGATATCGGAAATAAGGGCCAAAGGCTTAATAGGTCACACGTTCACGCAGAAAGAAAACAAGGCATATCGCATAGTTATAAAAAAACTACACTATACTACACCTCACAGTGAAATAATCGATGCGATAGAAGCTACTGGCAATAAAGTTCGCGGAGAAATCATCAACGCCCGATATGGCCCAGACAAAACTCCATCCTTCACATTTTTCGTCAACTTGGAACCAAATGAAAATAACAAAGCAGTTAAAAATATGGAGTACATCCACCATCAGCGAGTTACAATAGAAGATCCTCGAAAAGCTAAAACAATTGTTCAATGCCAGCGCTGCCAGCAATATGGGCATTCCAGGAATAACTGCATGCGGCCCTACAGATGCGTCAAATGCGGAGAAGGGCACAAAACTGCAGACTGCCCAAAGAAAGATCGCAGCACACCTGCCAAGTGTGCTTTGTGCTCGTGTGACCATCCTGCTAACTATAAAGGCTGTCAGGTCTACCTGGAGATCTCGTCCAGAAAGGCAAACCAGAGCAAAAAACATCCTCTTCGACCTCCTAAGAACGAGTTAATCGTAACCAAACCAACTGAACCACAAGATCACCCCAGCGAAACCCTGCTACCACCCAACTCCCAACCTCCCAACTCCGTGACAAGAGAAGATACTCTGATATTGCAGCAAACAGACGCAGCACTAACATTGACTCTCAAACTGAAAACAACCCCCAAAAAAGTGTCATTGAAAAAATTTTAATAAAACAATCTGAAAAGATAGACCAACTCATTCAACAGATAGGTACCCTCCTGAACCTATTGACGACTGTTGTCTCTAAATTACATTCTTAGTCCCCTTACGTATTGCAACGTGGAACATCAATGGGTTATCGTCGAACATACTTGAACTTGAAGAAGTGATCAATAGTAATATACTTGACGTGGTTCTAATTTCTGAGTCTCACGCCTCAAAAAATAGTCGGTACCGAATTAAGGGTTTCAACATTTACTTCACGCCCCATCCGGGCGACGGCAAAGCTCATGCGGGCACTGCAATAGCAGTAAGATCAAACCTTAAGCACACCGTACTGGAGGAATACGCCACCCAACATATCCAGGCTACCACTATTAGATTAGACGATCGAGCAGGCCCAATCACATTGTCCGCCGTTTACTGCCCACCTAAACACAAAATCACTCATCAAATGTTTGAGGACTACTTTTCTCGTCTTGGAAACAAATTCATATCAGGAGGGGACTGGAACGCAAAGCATACGTACTGGGGTTCCCGCATGACTCTGCCAAGAGGCGGATCACTGAAAAGTTGTCTAGATGCTTACCACCTTACACCAATATCCTCTGGAGAACCGACGAGCTGGCCAACTGATCATAACAAGACTCCGGACCTACTGGACTTCTTTGTAACCAAAGGGATCAGTCATCTTTACTGCTCTGTAGAATCGAGCCTTGATGGATCATCTGATCATACGCCGGTAGTCCTCACCTTGAGCACTTCAGTCATATATGCTGAATCATCTGACTCCTTATCAAACCGGAAAACTGACTGGCAGGGGTTTCGTAGCTTCTTGGACGAAAACATTAAGTTAAACATACCCATGAAGTCTCCAGAAGATATCGACAATGCTTGTGAGTACTTTACAAACCTGATACAAGTATCAGCATGGATAAACTCACCCTGCTTAACTCGCCATCCAACGATGTTATCTCAACCAGCAGATATTAAAGCAAACCTTTTAGATAATCGGCGGCTACGTAGAATCTGGCATCAATCTCGGCATCCTGCAGATAAAACAGCTTTCAACCGGGCCGCGAAACAACTTAAAACGCTACTGCAAGATTCGGCAAACTCCTCGTTTCGAAATACTCTACAAAGCTTGTCACCTCAGGGAAAGGGTGAAAAGTCGCTTTGGAAAGCTGCTAAAACTATCGGGAAGCCGCAAGAACATCTCCATCCCCTCAAATACTTGAATTCATGGGTACGAACGGATGCTGAGAAAGCAGAAGCATTTGCAACTCATCTGGGAAATGTATTCAAGGCGAATGATGGTGGCGATGAATCTGATATTGATGAAATACTCAGCCAGGATCTCCAGCTGTGCCTGCCAATCAAACCTACATCCCCAAAGGAAATCGCGAGCCAGATTAGACGACTGAATTCCAACAAAGCCCCCGGATTTGATCTAATCACTCCTACAGTATTAAAAAATCTCCCAAGAAAATGCATAACATTTCTTGCTTCACTCTTCAATGCAACCCTAAGAACGTCTTACTTTCCTCTAATCTGGAAAGTATCGGAAATCATTATGATTCACAAACCTGGAAAGCCTCCTCATGAAGCTTCATCATACCGTCCAATAAGCTTAACACCAGTTCTCTCTAAGTTATGGGAAAAAATCTTTCTAGTCCGCTTGAAAGAACTCATGGACCTCTATGACATTATTCCAAAGCACCAGTTCGGGTTTCGGAAACAGCACTCGACAATTGAGCAAATGCATCGGGTTCATCACGAGATTAGACGCTGCTTTGAAATGAAACTTTACTGCTCGGCGGCATTCTTAGACGTTCAGCAAAGCACAAAGGGCTACTGTGCAAAGTGAAAGATAAACTTCCACATTCTCTTTTCCTCATCATCAAGTCCTACCTCGAAGACAGGCTTTTTCAAGTGAAACAGAGAGATGCCAGATCTACGCTACGTAAAATTAAAGCCAGCGTTCCACAGGGTTCCGTACTCGGCCCTGTAATATATAATATATTCACCTCAGATTTGCCAGTATCTGAAGATGTGACCGTAGCAACATACGCAGATGACGTAGCCTACCTCGCAAGTGATGAAGTCCCAGCACAGGCTAGTAATAAGCTCCAACACCTACTAGACGAGACCCATGCATGGATGAGAAAATGGCGCATCCGGGCAAGTGCTCAAAAATCGAACCACATCACATTCACTTTAAGAAGGGGAAATTGCCCTCCCGTCAAACTTGGCACTGATGTTCTCCCACATACTGAGAATGTTAAATATCTGGGCTTTAACTTAGACAGAAGGCTCACCTGGATGTATCATATCAAGAAAAAACGGGATGAAATTAATCATAAGTTCCGAAACCTGCACTGGCTTATGGGTAGAAACTCTGTCCTCTCTATTGATAATAAACTTCTGATCTACAACGCCGTGTTGAAGCCCATCTGGACCTACGGAATCCCACTGTGGGGCTCTGCCAGTAAGAGCAACGTCATGTACATCCAACGTGTCCAAAACAACATTCTACGCACCATCACAAGTGCCCCGTGGTTCTCCAGAAATGACGAGATCCACGAATATCTTGGCGTTCCCACTATTCAGACTGAAATTGAGAAGTACAAATGGAAATATGCTGATCGGCTCTCGGTTCATCCAAATACCCTGGCCTATGACCTCCTAAACCCTTCCGTTGCGGTGAAAAGGCTGAAAAGGAAGGATGTGTTCTAAGATGGCAGTCGAGACACTGGTCTCTTCGCCTAAATGCCATATCCACTCAACTCATCTGCTTATAGTCTTGCGACTGATCGCAGATAAAAAAAAAAAAATAATAATAATTATACAATGTAATGTAAATCTGGATATTACACATACAATCTGATACATATTATGTTGCAAACAACAAGTTTTGTTTAAAAAAAAAAACTCAAATAATTCTCTGAGCATTTTGATAGGAAACGAGCACGTCTATTTTTTATATCTATATTCGTCTGTCATCAATATTTTTTCAATTGTAAAGTGTATTTAAACTATAATAACTTCCTGTCACTGTTATTTATATAGCAGGTAGTGGTATTCGAATTTCTGTGGGGTAGGTAGCACAACTAAAAAGTGAAAAATAAAAACTTTTTACAAAAAAATAACAAAACTTTAATTCAAAATAACTTTAATTTCTGAAGTCACTGTCTTTGGTTTTGTATCTTCGTTTTAAGCCACCGACTTAAAAAATTAAAGTTATTTTACAGTTTTTAGTGTTTTTTTTTAAAGAAGGTTGTTTTTTTGTTTTAATAAAATGGTTGATGTGTTAGTTTTTGTTAAATCCTATTTACAGAAATAATTATAATTTATCAATACACAAGCAAGCTACACTAACAAGACATGACTAATTATAAAAAAAGACAATATCCTGGTTGTGCGATAGTTTTTTTTTTACAACATGATTTATAACAAAGTTCGCTTCCTGCAAAGCCTAAAAATAATATATGCTGCACAGCATACAATAGTTAAACAATTGCATGAATCAAGTAGATCACAGGACAACGTTTTTACCTTACATTTATTTAGTCAAATAAAATACTACTTACACAAATACTAAGTTGGCGTCCCACAGGTACAGGAATGCTGGTAACGGTCCATATGCCTCATTGATGTAGTGATAATCACCACCGCTTTGTGCCAATGTGGTACCTGCGTAAGAAATAAAGATCTGCTTATTTATGATCTAAGAAAAGATAGCTTAAATCATGCATAAGAGAGGAGTGTCTTTGTAAAGATTTGTGTAGGTAGGGCTTTTTATGATAATTTGAAAATAAGGGACTGATTTCAGTATCTTATCCTACTTTTTGTGGAGCAGTGGTGATGTTGGGGTTCCTGCGTCAGGTCGTCACAGGGAACCCATTGGTAACGGCCGTGGTGTACGAGTTGTAAGTCGTAGGTTCGAACGCTGACAGGTGCTTTGTGTAATCTATTTCATAATCACTGATCTCAAAACAGTGAAGGAAAACATCGTGGCGAAACCGACATCCTAGAACCAAAAACTTCTAAGACAAGTGACATCTACTAACCCGCACTGGGCCCACGTGGTGGATTACCCACTCCCTCTCACAGAGGAGGCCGGTGTACGTACCAGCAGTGGGACCATTATAGGCTGATTATGCATCCTACTTCCTACTAGTATGATCAGTAAAATCGCTAACGGCTGAAAGGATTTGGATAAAACTACATCCCGTTGGATACTTTTTGCATAGCTACGGGTAAAAGTAACTATTAACTAGTTTTTGTATAATGAGAGATTTCCATGCCAATGCAACATATTACTTAATTGTTGAGTTTAGTAAAATCTGTGGGTTTTAGAACATAATTTAGTTTAACATGCACTATTGTCAACCAGACAGATAGTGGTGAAACTCAAGCCTTATAAAAATAACATAATATCACGCCTGTATTCCTAAAAGGGATAGTCAGAAGTGTACTTATGTTTATGTCCCATGTAATAGGGGGTGAGTCTATTACCATCAACCGGGCACAAATCCAGACTCCGGGAGCTACTACTGAGATTTTCGGGATGGATAAACCCAATAACATTTTACCCAACCTGGGAATGGACCCAAGGGCCTAATGCTCAGCAGTAGGGCTTGCAACCACTAGACCAACGAGGCAGTCTTATAAAAATCTTAAACTCATTAACTGGCTGACCATGCACAGCCTTAACCGCTGGGTCTAAAAGCATAAAATTATGCACAAGCGATTATGCTTATTTATAATGAACATCTTCACTAACTAAGATAGGATTTTCGAATATTCATCCCTTATTTTAGGTATGAAAGTTTGTGGGAAAGTGCATTATTGCCCA
Source organism: Xanthia togata (assembly GCA_963853775.1). Lineage (NCBI taxonomy): Eukaryota > Metazoa > Arthropoda > Insecta > Lepidoptera > Noctuidae > Xanthia > Xanthia togata. The sequence continues at coordinate 2,436,351 of OY970790.1, forward strand.
TGGGATATCCCACTGGGCACCTTTTATAAATCTAATTTAATGAAACAGAATGTTATATATAAAAACTGTAATCTATTTCAAGTATTACCCTTCATGTTGCTATTTAGGTCCCCTAAATGAATAAAAGTGCACTGTGGATTTTCAACTCTCAGCGATAAAACCTAGTGATGAAGATCCAACAGTGCACTTATAATTAGGGATTAATTTAGGTATCACTTAGTGTTGGTGAAAATAGGCATAAGGTCACCATAAATATAATATCTCTTCTCATAGACCAGGAGTCATCAAAAGGTGCCTACTTATTTTGTAAGTACTGTAAGTAAACATTAAAATTTATAGCTAAAACTTAACCCAAAAATATTACAATAAAAAATATATACAAATACATATATATGTATAAGTAGGGAAAATAAAGAATTTATTTATTTGTTGAATGTGAAAGAGGGCAACAAACAAGAATAACAAAAATTTGCTAAAAACATTTGATCTTCGAAGGCTTAGATTAATTTGTTTGTACTTAGGGCCTGGTTTAGAGTTTCGGTTTATAAGCACTATCACCAGAAAATTAAATAATGGCACAAACTGATTATGATATTACTGGGAGATTACTTGGATAACAGTAACTAATGAAACATGCATTTGTGAAGTAGCTAAATTTGTTAAATACCACAGTCATGTTTTCACCACAAACGACAATACATTTAAACGTAAAATTAACCACCTGCCCCTAAAAATGCCTATGCCTAAGTTACAACTGTTGAGAAAGAACTGTGCCTATATGGCACCTCTAAAATATAACTCTCTGCCCAAAGGAATGACCGATCTGCCATATAAAACATTCTGTTGTGCCTTGCGAAAATGGTTAATACAGGAGAGCTTCTACACTGTTAAAGATTTATTGAATAAAAGCACATGCCGATTTGGTTTCCACTAAGATACTGGTTCTTCCTCTTATTTCCTGTGACTTTGCCTTTAATAATAATTTAAGTAATTAAAATCACTGTAATTCTAATAATTGCAATTCAAATTTTCTTATAAATTGTAATAATTCTAATAGTTCTAATAATTGTAATTATATTCAAATGATTGTGGAAAATTAAATTAAATTAACTATACCTATGTAACTATAATTTTGCATGCCCGTAATGAGGGTGAAATATGTCCTGCGCTATAATATAATTTAACATCTTGTGTACCCACCATATTTCAGGTAAATAAATGATTTTTACTTTACTTTTTACTTTACTTTATGTGATTCAATTTAATCTGTAACATGTTTATTATTGTTTTTAATTGTTAATAGTAAGTATGTTATAAATTTTTGGTGATAGAATTTTATTTGGTGTATTTGTCTTTAGCAGAACGGAAATATCCATTCTGCGAAACAAAGAGAAATACACCAACATTTCAGGTTTAGAAATTCAGCTGAAATATCTGGCTTGGAAGTAAGAACAGTAGAGAATAGCCTAGCCTCTATTTGTTCTTATTCTTCATAAAAATTATTAATCTCGGCCAAAAACCAAGTATAGTCTATGACAGGGATTAGATTCATTGCAGTGTTTAAATAATTAATATGACTATTACTAGCAACCAAGATGATTAAAATAAAGTTTATAATAAGTAATAAAAAAATTATATTCATATTATGTAATGAACAAAACTAATGTAAGTAATAAAGTAATAATTAAAGTAATGTGGAAAATGACATTATTTTACTTTGAATTTTACTATCTGCCTGAAGTGTACTAAGCATGTGCTAAACTAAATTACTCAAATAGAAAACTAGAAATACTCAATGATAGATATAATAACACAAAGGGAAAGAACTTGCAGCGTATATATGTATAAAAAGTAAAAACAAACGGGACTTACCCAATTCAGCATAGGACATAGCCCCGAGCGTCGCTAGGACTCCACACACGGCCCAAACCGATAGTGCGCCCCATACTGACCCAGTTTTTTCTAAAACCTCCTTGGGCGATATAAAAATACCACTACCGAAAATTATCCCTAAAATAATAGCTACCCCTTCAAGCAGCCCAAGCTGCTTTCGCATCTTCACTTTTTCATCACTCATATTTGCGATTTTAATCAAGGAGTGTAATTTTTAAAATGCTCTTCTCTTACGACTCTTTTAGCCAGTCCTAGACATAACTAACCTAACTAAGCAGAAGCAGATGCTATTAACATTACACATTTCTAAATAACATTAAATTAAAATCCTCGTTAGAAATCGCCACAACAAACTGTAATACCTATTACTTCATTGTCATGATGTTATTATTTACGTTTGAACAAATAATTAAAAATAACGCTGACTTGGAAATAATTGGCAACGGCGGGCGCCCGCAATCTCTCCCGTACTATACAAACATGCGGCCGACTTGCGGCGCGGAGCGATTTTGCGACAATTTTCGCGCTACCTCGACTCTAGCTCTCGAGTACCTCGTTGAAAAAGTACTCCGTCTGTGTTGTGCCCGTTGTGCCGCTCATTTTCATGCAAAAATGCACAGATACAATTTAATTTTCATCAATCAATAATAAAACAACTAATATAGTGTTTTAGTCGAGTATTCACTCAATCGATTACTTACTTACACTGACTTTACTTGACGTTATCATGTTTATTTTTAGGCGTCTAAGGGTAGCACATAAAAAAACTTCTACTCAGTTCGGGAATCGACATTTACTGCATATGACCTACACAATCGATATCTAAATAGAAATAGTGTTAGTTTTATTTTTCAAAACGTTCGGGTTCGATTCCCGAGCTGAGTACAAGATTTTTTTAAATGTATGAATACAGTTTTTCTTGTGACTAAAATCGATGACATAGATCCTAAGAAGAGATCTTCGTAGGTATGTCTTATAGTTTTAGATTTTCCTATACTGACCGATCTAAATGTGCCATTGTGCCACCCTGTATAGTCTTATCTATTGCCGGTCTTACACCATTAACAAACGTGCAGTCAAGTGTACAGTCAAGGAAACTGAAGATTTAAGAAATTGATAAAACAGTTAATGTAATAAGATACGTGTATTGTATCTCTATGTAGTCTGTGTGTGTATATAAATCAGGTGTAGTGTCAACCTGCTACACAATACACTACCTATAATTTTTAAACTATCCACATCGTGTTCTTGGTAGTCGTTGAAACATAAACCAATCAACAAAATTTAATGCATCCGGCAGATAATTGGAAAAAATAAATTACAGACAATAGTTGAGGGATTCAAAACGATAATTTTATTTCAATAGTAACGATTAGAACAATTTTGGAGTAATTTCAGGATCAGGATCGGGATAGTACTGAAGTAAATCAGCAACTGGAGCCTCTTGGTCTTCATAAAAATCACAGGCTAGAAGAAACTCTCGTTTTGAATAGTCGTCTCCTTTGCAAAACATGTCACCTACGAACAAAATAAATTATGGACGAGAACATTAGGATGAATATTTAAATCAAACGATTACCTATTTCACAATAAAAATTACCCTCAACGTCCATAATGTGAACGGCACTTTTGGCTTCAAGTGCGCCAACACAATAATGTTCTTCTGTTAAGTCTGGGTGCCAATACATTATAGCATCCCTGCAGGAAGAACCAGCAATAGGAAGTAGTATCCTGTCCTATTTAAACAATGGAGTTTAGTTATTAAACCTATCAATAACATTTCACAGATTGTTAGCTTAGGAACTTTATAAACCTCACAAACTTTACCTTGCAAATAATTTTGTTGTTAACAATCGGCTCTTTTACTTCTCCAGTGCAAAAGAACTTGCGCTTTTTTCTCATGATTAATGTACTAACTTCCAACACGGTCTTGATACTGTTTCCTAAAATTAAAAGAAATTGTCAAAGGATATTTGCTCGTTGCTCTCCTAAAAGCACTGAACTGCAATTAGTCCGCACTTAAGTAAATCGTGATTATTCTCTGAACATTGCCAAGTACTTATGAATTCAGAGGTGATATTATTACCTTTTTCACCATTTATTGCTTCCAGTTCACGCATTCCACGAGCTTGTGTTTCCCTACTGTTCTGCTGTTTCATGTAATTGGCTAATCTGTACATCGCATCTACAAATTCATCAATAGGACCTGACAATCAGAAAACTTTCTAATAATCTTTGATTCCAACCATAACTTTAGAATTATTTACTTCGAAATCTATCCACCTGTTCCAAAACTCGATCCATCCAAGTAATTAAGAAATTGATAAAATCTCAAAGCCTCGTCAGATTCTATTTCGTCCATCACTGGTCTCTGAAAAGTCAGTTAACATTTAGTCAGTCCTATAATTTTTGTTTTGATTTACATGTATCGATGAATAGTGCTATTAATTCAAACGTACAAATTTTCCACTCCAGGCTCCAACATCGGAATATAGAGAATTTACTCTGCTTGGCATCCAATCCAGGGATGAACGGGCCACAAGAACTGGATGCTAAAACAATAATGAATAATAAAATAAAAGTATATTTATTTGTTGCAGATTTTTTCGTGAATATAATAACTTTACCAAAGAAGCCAGCTTTGCGATGGCATTCTTTAAAAAAAATATTGTTAAGACAGTTAAAAGTAACCAAACGGCTGACATAGTCGACGTTTTATTACAAATAGTAAATACCGTACTAACGAAATCGAAAACCCATTTGGGCTTGTTAAAATAAATGGCACAGTTTATAGCTTTTTGTTTAATAAGTCAATTAAAGGTTTTCATCGCTGAAGTACGTATGCTTACTTTAATATTGCTTAAGACCCTGACTCTTACTCCGATTTGTTTTAAGTTCATCTGGAAGTGTTAAATTATATAATTAGTAGTGTGGTGGCATCTACATCGCCACATCCGAACAACGCATCAAAGACTTGACGTCACACAAAATCCTGCATCGCCTAATTGATTTTACCATGCGATTAGTGAATTTTACACCCTGTTCCTCATACCTCTAAAGTAGTTTTGGTGAAATTGTGGGAATTCCGCGGTTGTTTAGCAATAAACTCATAACTAACCGAGTTGTAACAGCATGGAATAGGCTCCCGGAGAATGTTGTAACGGCTCCCTCACTAAACTGCTTCAAAAATCGACTGGACAGATTAAAAATCTCCAAGCTATTTGATACACACGCATCAGCTAATTAGCCGCTGGTGTGTCTAACCAAATAATAGTAATACTTAATTCAATGACTACATTATGATGCTACGGCTACATTGTTGCAATAAAGCAACTACGACGAAAACTACACTTCGCGCGCTCTCTTTTACATAGCGAGAGGTCAAGCGGAATGCGAGAGAAAGCGCACCAAGTGTAGTTCGCCTTATCGCTAAAGTTTTGCTACACGGCGTTATTTTCAGTAGTATTATGGTGCAAGTAAAAATTAACGTAGTCCTTAACATTTTACTTGACTGTACATACAAATACAAACAAAGTATTTTTAGAAGCAATAATAACATGGCCATAATAATGTTAAATAATATATTCATTCATGTTCCATTTTCTAGCTATTTTGTGAAATAGTAAATAATTATCTTATCTATCTTTTATTGAATCGTCCTCGCACATTTCTCAATTTATTGAACACTCCACAGACTACTTAGAGATACTACGTATGAACACTCGTTGAGCGAGTCCGACTTGTACTGTCTTGGTTTCTTGGTCGTTATCGGTTTTGTTGGTAAGTTTCGTAGATGAAAATAGCACCAAATCATATCTTATCTGTTTAATACCTACTTGTCATATTAATCGACTAAAGCTAATTTTGCATAATTTCGTATAGAAGACGAATATTTTTTTTTAGAAAAAAATTGCTGATAGACAGATTGTATCATTCTGTTTTTTAAATTGATTAATTTTATTATCATCGCTTGCTGTTCTAGGATTCCTCCACTCCATTTTTTTACGGTTTATTTAGATTTTGACATTAATGACACTGACAGCATAAATTTCGCGCCTTTTTATCCGTGACGTCAATTACGTCATGTCATTGTCATTTCAAGTTTTTCTCACGCACGTTATACGATAGTGATGAATACCTGTTTTTCGTAAAATATCGTTATATTATTCAATTAAACAAAATGCACGTGCGGATACGTATATTTGGCAAGCCAGATACCGTTGTAGTCGTTGAGTCTAAATTGACAAAGATAGATCAGTTCCGGCGAATTATAAAGGAGAAGTTTGATGTTCAACCGAAATTACAGAGATTATTTTACGGCGGGAAGCTGGTAAGTGTTACTACCTAATTTGTGTCTAAAATCTATCCTTAAATTGTCTTTGTATGCCTAACGTCAGTACATAAGTAACGAGGTCATATTTTAGGCAGGTGTTATCATGTTGAATTCAGTGTTTATTCATGTAAGCCAGACGTGACGTCACAGTACATCGCGACCGTTAAAAATGCCGCGATGCAAAGTGCTAATAGCGCGGTTGCATGGTTTAACTTTTAGCATGAAGCTTGATTATATGAACTTCTATTCTACATTATCATACGCATGTCAATAGCCACATGGCTGTAAAATCTAATATGAAATACTGACAATTTATACTATCCATCGAGGTGCTGGTTTTTATATTGACTATGTTCTTCCTATGTCATTGACGCAAAGATTATAACAATGCTAGACTGATGGGCCATGGGGTTACATGTCACCCAGTGGGACAAATCACATTTTTTGCACAATAGACAGTGCATAAAAGCATATTTCAAAGGAAGTATAGACCGCCCATTGTGTCACCCCTTGTTCAATTTCTACATATATGTTGGTAATTTTTATGGTGTACAATGTACAAAATAAATTTTATTGTATATGTCTATCTAATATAGATACATTGTTATGAGTAAGACTAATTATCTGCCATGTGAATGTGAAACTATGGTTCTTTGTTCTATTTGTGTGTGATTTGATACATGTATGAGATCATATTCAAGGAAAAAATGTTTGTTGTACCCACTGGCAGACTAAGGGGCGGCGGCAGGTGCAGTACTCCCCGGGTCCCCAGTCCTCAAGGTCCCCAAATCTTTAGAAATACTTTTAAAAATAGATCCCATACATAGCCCAAATTTGTTCAGTAAGATAAACGCAGTCTTCATTTGGGGCCCCCTACCTATGCTAAATATAAATCTAGAGTGCTCAAAATGTTGAGCTCGCCTTGCTCGTACATTCTCTTTCACCATGACTTTTCTCTAAAAGTCGACAAAGTAACTCCTATCTTACCTATCCGGAGGGAGTTGCTAAAATTTTCGAGCTCACTTCGGTCATTCTCGCATCCTACATTCTCAATCTATTCTGAAAACACAAATACAAATTCAAAACAATTCCTATTTCTGTAAATGTTTAAACAAAAATACCTATCCAGGAGTGCAAACACTTTTGAGCTTGCTTTGCTCACCTTAGCGTCCTGTATTTGTTTAATGCTCCAACTTTTCTGTATAAGTGGACAAAGTATCTCTTGTTTCTGTATGTATGGTGAACAGAGAACCAAATGTTTTCGAGGTAGTACACATACATACATAATCTCACGCCTTCTTCCCATGGGGGTAGGCAGAAACTACAGAATGCCACCTGCAGCTACGATCCTTACATACTAATTTTGTCTCGTTTACGTTCATACATCTGGTCGTACACGCACGCTGGTTGCAAGTACTACGCACCTGTCCTTTCTAAAGAACTGGCCAATAAGGTTTGTATATGTCCTCCTATGGTGTTCCCTCCCGGCGTTCCATTCACATCTGCCTTGTAAATATATTATGTTAGTCGCCTTTCATTCATTTATTTATTTATTTATTCATCCTCTCAACATGACCAAACCATCTCAGCATACTTTTTTGTCACTACATCTTCTTTTAACTCACACAGTCTTATCACATCATTTCTCAGCCTATCATTCATAGTTAGACCACACATTGCGAAGCCGCAAGGAACACATTTCCACAGCATTTATCCTACTTCCATGCTACTTTTGCCACACCCAGCATTCACTTCCATTCATAAGTGTGGGCACCAGCACACCATTGTGAACAGCCAGTCGAGCCTTTTAGTATATCAACTGGTTGGTCACAATCGCATGTATAGCCATTCACTTTATTTCCCACATTTTCTCAAAAAAAAGAGGTAGTGTGCAAAATGTGTGTAGGTAGGGAGGTCTCGAGGTAGTGTGCAAAAATTTTGAGCTTGCTTCGTTTGCTCTTATATTCTACATTTTTCTAGTTCTCTGACGGCGTAGACCGCCACAGGTCGTATCTAGGATATTTTACATGGGGAGAAATTCAATATTTAACTTTCTCATTTTCTTTAGTAATAAAGATTTTGTGCACCCACTATTATACTAGTGAGAGAAATAATTACAAGAAAGCATAAAATCCACTTAGAAAACAATATCATTAATATACAATTTGTATGAGTCATTTAAATTACATAACATGTTTAAAGTATAAAAATGTATGTAATATTCATTTCAGCTGGAAAATGGCTACACATTCCACGACTACAACATCAAACTCAATGACGTTATCCAGCTCATGGTGCGGGCACAGCTCGAAGACAGTCCCAAGGTGAAGACTGACACTAAGACTGAAGATACCAAACAAGAGGCACAGGTGTCGACTGAGAAGAATGTACAGTATAAAGGTATGTTTGAATTTAACTTGTCTATGGCAGAGAGATAAAACCTTCAATTAGTGATTAACTCACTGTAGGAGTATAGTTAACCTAACTTTTTTCATTAATTCAGAGTTAATTTTAACAGATGCAGAATGCACATTGTACACAGTAGGTGACTTAATAGACATGCGAGACCATGAACAAGGTTCATGGTTAGAAGCAAAAATAACTAGAATAGTCTACGATCCCGACATTCCACATATACCGGATCCCAAAGAAATTTCAAAAAATGACACAGCAGAACATTCACATTCTGACAGCAATGACCAGAGTTTTGATAAAGAGAATGATGTGGAAAATAAACCACCAACTGAAAAGGCAAACGGAGACAATTTGACTAAAACCAGAAGCAAAGGCATTGCGAGGTATTTTATTAAATCACCTAAATCAGTACGGAAGAAACCAAGTGACAAGGATGTTAGTAAAACTGAGGAACCCAAGGATTTAGACACACTTTTGCTTTATAAAGTACAACTGGAGACTGAGTGAGTAGAATATTTATTTATTGCCTTATTTGACAGTTGTAGTACAAAACACGTTTATTGAGTCTGTGTGTGCCCTTTGGAAAAGGCCTCCGCCAGCCCCATCCAATTCTTCCTGTTCCTTGCCTATCTATCTCATGTCTTTCAAGCCATCCTCACAAAGTTGAGTGAGTAGAATACACATAGGTATTATAATAGTGAATCAACAATACTATTTGTAACTGTGTTAGTAGAGGTGGTCAGAGCCATTAATACAATTTTTTTTATAGAAATATTCCATTACAATACGTTTTATATCTTTTACAGTGAAGATGATTCAAATATGTATTGTAAACTAAAAGAAATAAGGCCTAGAGCAAGAACGGTAATAGATATCAAAGACCTTAAAGTAGGACAGAAGGTGATGCTCAACCACAACACTGATGAACCTTTAGAAAGGGGATACTGGTAAGTTAAAAATAATCAATTTTATTATTTAGATAAAATATTCCATAAAAAAAGAATCTGTATCATGGTTGAATCTGCTGATATAAAATATAAACGTATTTACATCCAGAACAACAATTTACAGCCAATTTAGTAAACGGTGCAGTATTTTGAAGAACAAATAGTAAACTTTTAGGGTTTTCTACTGGTAGCTGTCAATAATTCAAAATAATATTTCTAAGGTGGATACACTACAATGGCACTGTAACTGTTCTACCCACAGGTATGACTTCAAAGTGGCAGAAATAAAGAAATTGCGAGTTATATACGAGTTGATAGGAACACTTTACCTGGGCCGTGACGCCGTGCCACAAAATGACACCAAAGTGAGGGCGCATGACAAGATATACGCCATTGAGGAGGTGGTGCCGCTGGCGCAGAGGACTGAGGAGTACAAGAAGATGATGGTCACACCCCCAGAGAAAAGTAAGTTTCAAAGAGAGATTAGCATTAACTAGAAAGTACATTCAATATTTTTATCTGTACATACGAGTATTATAGATTAAAGTCGCTTTTCGTTTCATTTAGAGAATTTATTCCGGAAAGTTTATCTACGTATAATAAAAAAGTCAAGATGTCGTGCGAAGCAGAGGCGGGTCGCTGTTTGGCATGTAACAAATAATTCAACATAATTGAAATATCCTTTCATATTTCACTCCTACAAACTATACGGAACTTATGACCGTTTTCGCTATCACTACGCGACACTTAAATTAATGCCTAAATAAAAGCGTTACAAATCCAACAGCGCGCTTTTACGCAGCCATTTAGGGAGCTCATCTCTCAGCCAATCACAGTTTGATCTCCTTTATTTAGTAACATTATTTTTGTATACTTTCAGGATCTGTACCACTGAACTGTTTGACGTGTCGTGACGATGAAGAAACTCTGTGCAAAGACTGCGGTTGTTACCTATGCTCAGGGAAGGAGTTCCCAGAGAAAGTAAGTTATTCTAGTTTTGTTATTCTCAAAATAATGTGATTTCTACTCATAATCTAATTAGAAAGAAAGAAAAAATGCTTTTATTGGCATAAGAAAAAAAAAACATCTTAAAACTATGAAAGCGGAAAGAAAACTGCTTTTAATGCCAAATGGTCCTCAGCTCAGTATAATGTCAAATGACAACACCTGATTTCCAGCTGCAGCCCATGAGTGCCTTTCGCTCGAATTATAAACACATGTCGAAGTGCAGTTGTCCGATTTAATAAGTTTCTTGAGTTGTTGGTTGAGTTAGAATAGAAAAATCTAATGTTGAAAAATTACAAAATTATTAAATGCAAAGTAATCAATGGCCAAAGATTTAAATTACAAAACAATTGAATTACCTTTATTTGTATGAATATTATGAAGGCAAAAAAGCTTATTCTTGGAAAGGAACAAACTTGTGCGTCACACATATTGCGTATATCTCACTATAAAAATAGTTTACACATTACAAAACTACTCACTTACCTAAAGCACCGCATACAAACTCAAAGCATTTATTTCAATAGTTTCATTGAACATTGAACTGACAAGGAGTTGTTCAGTTAGCCAGAATGTTGAAGCTAGTACACAAACCGGTATTCTTCCTGCAGATAGTACTATGCGACGAATGCAACAACGGCTACCACATGATCTGCCTGGACCCGCCGCTCACAGAGCTGCCCGAAGAAGACTGGTACTGCCCCTCCTGCAAGCGAGACCCCAATGACGTCATCGCGCCCGGAGCGGCTAAGCAGACTAAGAAGATTTCTAAAACTAAACGGGACTGGGGACGAGGAATGGCTTGTGTTGGTTAGTAACCTTAAGTGCAATATGTATGTGGTTTTCAAAAAAAGATGGCGTTATTTATTTGGCGAGTTTCTTTTTCATTTATGTACGTACACAGATTTCTCCGTGATTACGGTGACGATTTACGTGATTCTTTTTTCATTTGGCGGAAGACGCCCAGTGGTCTATTGTATCAACCTTGCTTGCGTAGTTTTTATTTTTCACGTTTTGTGGCTGGTGTGGTGTTTTTTTGTTGGTAATTTTACGACTTGATTGGCTGCGTTATTGGCTTAAGCGAATAAAACATATAGGTAGCTATTTTGCGTTTTTGTGCTTCATCTATCTTCACATTCTTCACTGATATAACAAACTCTCTGTAATTAATTATCGGTTAATAAGATATTTTTCACCGCTAAAATACTGGCATTCAGCTGCATCCGGTTAGACTGGAAGCCGTACCTGACATAGTTGGGAAAATGCTAGGCAGATGATAATGATGTAGCCATTTTTGGATAGAACTCACTGCTCTGATTATGTATTTGTAGCAAGAGCTGAGCTGGTGGGGATCATTATGAAAAACTCATAATGATGACGAAATTTCTAGTGTGGGGGAAAATGTTAGTTTGCTGCGAAACATGGTTCTACGAATTGACATTCACGTACTGACGCTTAGTTCACTTATTAGTCATTCGAGATCTATTGAAAAAGATGGCAATCAACCCGCGTAAAAGCACTAACTAAAACGGGACACTCCCGAACTATGTTGTTGTGCTTTCAAACTTTCCTGCAATGCGAATAATTTGCTTGCTTGCGAATAGTTTACATGTGATCTTAAAACAACACGCTACAACAACAGCATGTTTATTTTATATAAAAGGGTGGCTGGCATTCTACCTACCAATCTACACTTTCCGATGGAATGCCAATCTTAGACATTAGGATTGTCTCATGAACTATGTCACTTACGACTATATCAACATGATGTCCCAAGACTCGGTCGTATAAAGTCGCTCTTATAATTTACATGACTATTAGGTTTGTATTTACATTAATAGACTTAAATTCAAAGTTATAGTAGGTATTGTTTAAGTGTCATAATACTTAAGCCAAGGCTAATGTTAAACATCGTTTTCTAATATGGTTATAAACTTCATTTCTTCATAGAACAGGCTATACCAACATGCTTGTAGTATACATAAAGTCAATACAGTTATCTAAACTATGTTAATATTATAAAGAGAAAACATTTGATTTGTGCTATGGTTGTATGTTTGTTTGTTACTCTTTCACGCTAAAACGGCTGAACGGATTTGGATGAAATTTGGCACATAGGTAGACCATGACTATTATTATAATACAACAATGCTTGTACAAATATATGCCAGTGCTATTGTTCTGTAAGTAATAAAAATAATTCTGCTGTGGCCTGACTGCTAACTATACATTTAATTTGAAGTGTATGTACTGTAGAATTATCAATACTACGACAACAATATAACTTTGTTAGTAGGTAGTTGATGTTCAAGAATTTCTTCTGACGGAAATTCAATAACTGACTGACTCGTTGGTCTAGTGGCCGTAAGGGTTCGATCCCCAGGCCGTACGAAAGATTGTACTGATTTTGATGGAAAATCGCAGACCACGGGCTACTCAGTAGTGGATCATGGTCTGGGCTTGCCTGGTTAATGTCAACGGTGAAGGAAACCGGTATGTCCTAGAACCAACAATTCTAAGACGTGACATACAGCAACCCGCACTAGTCCCGCATGGTGGATTATGACACAATCCCCCTCACAGAGAGAGGGTCTGTCTGCCAGCAGTGAGAATATTACTGGCTGATTATGCTGCTTACGTAATGGCGGTAGGCTGCCCCCTATTGCATGGGACTTAAACATAACTGCCCAAATGTAGCCGTGCTATAAGTCAAGTTCTGCATACCTGTTCCGGGAAAAATGTGATGTTTTTTTAATTTGATTCAATCTGTTACCGAATGGCGAATGCGTACCTATTTATAGTAAAACTTACTTTGGATATTATGATTGCGAATTTTGTGTTTTATTTTTGTGAATAAGGGACCGTGAAAACTAAAAAAAGGTTTATGTTTTATGCATGTTTTTTTGTATATAAAAGGTGGTTGTCAAGTCGACTTGCTCGAAAGGGTATCCATTGCCCGTTCTTTATCTGTGATATCAAATTCAAGTATAATTTGCTGGTAAAATTACTGGCACCCATACTTTACTACCCGAAACACAACAATACTGCTTAGCGTCAGAAATAGAGATGTTGATATTACCTAAGCTTGCTAAGTCAGGTTTAATGCCAAGTCAGACAAAGATTTATGTGGTCTTTCCATTAGACATGTCTGCAGCTCAGTATCTAGACTTCAACCTGATTAAGGGCAGGGCAATAACCTCTATATTTATTCACCTTCGCTAAAAGTACAGGTGTTATGTTATGTGTTTATAATAGTTAGTTCATAATATGAATTATTGCATACATATAATACTTTCTTCCACATTGCAGGAAAGACGAAGACATGTACGATGCCGCCAAATCACTTCGGTCCGATCCCTGGCATTGAAGTAGGCATGTGCTGGAGATTTAGGATACAGGTAATATTATTGAATCTTCCGGAAGAAGCTCTTAGGACCGTCATCCACGACGTTACTCAAAAGTAACAAGTTACCAACTTAAATCACCAATGAGTAGCCAGAATGTCACAGCACTAGTAAAAAAAATACGATTACTATTGTATAGTAATCGTATTTTTTTTTTCTTAATACATTTTACAGAGAAAGTAATTAATTAGAAAATGACGGTCCGTACACGACGCCACTCACTTATCTACGTGTTATTAACCAGTTTTTGATTGGTTGGGTGGCGGCATCTACAACGCCACACAACCAATCAACACCTATAACCCCACACATATGCTGCATCGCGCAAGCAGGGTTTACCGCGCGATCATAACGGATATATATAAGTTCCCGAAATCAAGCGTTGGGCAGTAGCCCACCAGACACGACACCCGTTTGGTCGGAGGATCCTCCCTTTTCTGTAGAGTTGAACTTTACACCCTGTTCCTCATACCTACAAAGTTGCGACGTGTACGGACCGCCATTGATCTCATTGGTGATCTGAGTTTTTACCTTGCGTCCCACTCCGCTCCGCTCCGTACTAAAGTACAGCTTACAGTACAGTCATCGCGGAGTGGGGCGCGTCGTCGTGGATTGCACTATCTGTACATTTGAGTGGCATCGTGGATGACGTTAATAATGCATCAAATCCATTAAGAAGTTTAAAATTATTAAGCTACATGTATTTAAAGATTCTTTTATTTGATTCCAGTTATCAGAAACGGGAGTTCACCGACCGCCTGTGTCCGGAATACACGGACGTGACATAGAAGGCGCTTACAGCATCGTGTTGTCAGGTAAGAACAGTCTACAATCCAATTACGAGAACGTTAATCAGTTGGAATGACCACATGGAGGCATGCCGGCATGGCGGCTTGCCAACACTTAAACGTCACCACCGTTCACTCGCACTACGACACTAATGTATACAAACTGACGGCTTTGAAGACGCACCGTGACAAAGAAGTTGTCTGCTCATCGGACTTTCGGCACCACGAATTTTATTAGTAATGGTCCAGGCTCTGAGGGAATATTGCTGTTCATTGGATGTATCTGTCTTTTTCGCTTGTTGCGACGTTGACCCGTCATTTGCATCATAAATTAAAAAGTTCTGGTTTAGGTTTTGATCTAGAGTGCTAAAAGGATCTTTTGGCGCCTGAATAATATTGAAACGGTGGCGTAGTATTTGTGATATTTTCACAGATGATGTATTAGAATAAAAAAACTTTTTCACAAAAAATAAAACCGACTTCCAAAAAAAAACACTACAAAGTGAAAAATAACTTTGATTTCGGAAGTCGGTGTCTTTGGGGTTTTATTTTCGTTTTTTGCCACCGACTTCCGAAATCAAAGTTATTTTTCACTTTGTAGTGTTTTTTTTTGGAAGTCGGTTTTATTTTTTGTGAAAAAGTTTTTATTTTTCACTTTTTAGTTGTGATACCTACACAAACCCCCACAAAAATTTGAATAACCAATACCTGCTATGTAAATTACAGTGACAGGAACTATTATAATATCATCCACATATACTAGATGGGAAAAATACGTATTATTGATGCTAACTCAAAAACCCCTCATCAGATCTTGACCAAATTTATATGGGACCACTTCTGAAGTATGCCCTACCAAACAAAAAAAGAATCATCAAAATCAATTCATAATTGGCGGAGTAATCGCGTAACAAACATGCAAAAAAAAAAAAAAACATACAACCGAATTGAGAACCTCCTCCTTTTTGAAGTCTGTTGAAAAGAAGACGACGTTAGTTCCGATTTTGGCCGTTTTACACCTAACTTTACAAGCATTCAAAACCTGATTAAAACTCATTTGTAGTTCGATTCGTTTAGACATGGTATTTTTAATCTAAAATATTTGCATGCATTGCGTGCAGTGGTAATTTTAATGATGTCGTCATACAGTACGTTTTCTTGTTCAGGTGGCTATGAAGACGACGTGGACTACGGCAACGAGTTCACATACACAGGCAGCGGCGGTCGAGACCTTTCCGGGAACAAGCGCACCGCTGAGCAGTCTTGTGACCAAACACTCACAAGGGAGAACAAGTAGGTTCCTTCAAATATTTTAATCGACAAAATTTTCAAAAACCCGTCTTTAGGTATCCGTCCTTACCATCCGTCCTTAGGTCACTTGCGGTATGTCAGAGAATATTGTGCAAACTTTCATCTTCTTTGGTTTAGCCCATTGTCTGTCAGTGAATGAATTTAAGATTTTTGTTAAGAATACAAAGGCTTGTGAAAACAAAAACAACATAAAACAGATATACAGATGGTTCACTTCGCAATTCCGCATTTTAGGTATGAAGCTACAAATAGGTAAGCAACGGGCTCGACTTATTGTATTCAATGGGAGTAACGAAGTCAGAAGATATAAGACTTACGCGATAGAAGAAGAGGCAACTTCTAGGTGAATATAGCTGTAGGTAATTAGCGCTGTGCGACCTGAATTGCACTTTATTGTGTCGGAGCAAGAGTCGCTTTTTATTTAAATGATTCGAAGTGAACATCTGTATTCTGTACTAATCTGTGATGTAGTGTGACTTTTTGACATGAAACCTTTGAAACGACTGGTGTGGTAGCCGATAGGTTCTCTTGTGTTGTCGTGGTTCGGTGTATCGACATATAAAATACTGATCTTCAGCTGCATCTGGTTAGACTGGAAACTAACCCCAGAATAGTTGGGAAATGGCCATGCAGATTGATTGCATGAGATGCTGGGTGCTGTTCCACCAAGTCTATAGACCACTAAATTCTAACATGAATTTCCTTCCCGCCCCAGAGCGTTAGCACGCAACTGCGCAGTCAACCACGTGAATGAAGAAGGCGGCGACGCGGGCGACGACTGGCGGAGCGGCAAGCCGGTGCGTGTTGTAAGGTCTTACAAGATGCTGAAGCACTTCCCCAAGTACGCACCTAAGGAAGGAATCAGGTCAGTCAGGGAAATTCATTGAGCGTTTTAATAATTTCTAACGAGAAGTTATTATCGTGGACGTCCACTGCATGAAGATAACACAGGAAAGTGAAATGTACCGTCACGTTATCAAACTATCAAAAAATAATAATAATTCATATGTCAGTTGATTTTTTGACATGGTCTCATTAATACCTTGGAGTTATGGGATATGAAAAGGAACACTGTATATTATAATATATAAATCAATTGCCGTGCGTTAGTCTCGCAAAAACTCAAAAAGGACTCGAACAATTGTGATGAAACTTTGTTCAGTTGTTGTGTGCGCATCAGACAAGGTTCCTAACAAACAAAAAATAAAAAGCAATTGGAACTCATTGGCTAATAAATTTTAAATCGCAAATTGTTAAACAAATTGACACCCTACGTATGCCGTGTGATAGCCATTTCGTACATCTGGCAAAGAATGACAGTAGTTGTGAATATACGGACATTTTAAGATGGTACCTAGTCAATTTGCTTAACAATTATTTTCCCTGAAACGTTTTGGTAAAGATTGAAGAAGCATTGTGTTAGAAGTGGTCCTTGAGTCGAGACCGCGAATCGGTAAACAGTACGGTGTTCCCGCTCCCTGCGTGCTTCAAATGCGAGGGAGCTAGGTTTGGGTCGCGCTCGCGCGGTCATGCTCCTGGCTTTCAGTTCGCACATTTTAATTTATTTTATTGTATAATGTATTGATAATTAAATTGAATTGACATTGAATTGAATTAATAATTAACTTGACATAATTGAATTATTAATTAACTTGACATTGAATTGAATTGATAATTGAACTGACATTGAATAGAATTGATAATTGAATTGTATTGATAATGTAGTACGATTGTTATAGTAATTTTATCATTTTGAATTTAATAAGTGTAGTCCCGGTTTAAAACCCAGCAACTGTACGCCACTCAACAATTTGTACGCCACGTCACGCGGCTGAACATGTTTGAACTTTCTTTTCTACTGTAATATCTTGCATGCAATGTATGTATACCATGTTTAAACAAATAAATATACTTACTTACTTACTTACTTACTTACACATTCAAGCGCCGGCGAACCAATTCTTTTGCCTGTATAAGAGCGTGAATTCTAAAAGTCGGCAATTTCACAAATAGCTGTCAAATATTTAGGTACCTGTTTTTATTAATTTGTTAATATCGCTTTAAAATTCACTTAAATATTAATTATGAATTGCAATAATAATACTGAATTGGGTGTTGTAACAGTTTTAAATGTAAAAAGGGCATAAAAATACGGCACTCCGCTTTTTTTGTTGTAAGTTCTATAACTTTTTAAATGGTTGTGAATTTAAATATGGAACAATGAGGACACCAAAATGATGGCCAGCAGTGAGGCGGCTTCAGATCTGCATCAAAACTTTTTCTTTGACATTTTGATGTTGTATACCTATGTAACATGAAAATGCACGGAAGCTCGATTTAGTAGTCCGGGAGTGTAATTATTGCATTTCATTATCAATAATTTAGTGCACTATACAGGATTAGAACTACATTTAACATTTTTTTTATTTTTTTTTACAGGGTAGAACTATATTTCTTAGTTACTTAGGGTGATATTAATCAAAAGAGGAAAGTGTTTGACAGCTATTTGTGACAATGCCAACTTTCAGAATGCAAGACATTATAAGCTAACAGAACACTTTTTGTTTAGGTATGACGGCATATACAAAGTAGTGAAATACTACCCGGAGAAAGGACTATCAGGATACCGAGTTTGGAAATACCTATTGAGACGAGACGACCCCAACCCTGCGCCGTGGGAGCCCGGCGCTAAGGAGTATTCTATTATAGTGAGTATTACTCAAGGTTACTTAGTTTTACGAATCATTAGTAGTTAGCTTAGACTCCTATTTTGTCCAGCGACCTGGACATCTCTGCCTAGTCCTGGAGAGTGCAAGTAGTTCTGCACGACGGGTAGGAGAGAACAGGGTCCACACTCACACTTATTAACCACCACCCCGCCTTCTCCGACAGGCCATCGATGTTGAATAAAAATGGTATTCGTCGATAAATCATGATCGAGCCGCCATGCATCATACTGGATTGATATGAACGGTCGTTGGTATCACCTTTACCCGTTGCTCTAATTGAAAGTAATAGTCGTCGTAATTATTTGTCACTCATTTGGACAACGGGTAAAGCTGTTCCCCAAAATGATCCCGCGCGGGATGCAGGACGAAATTCCGTCGTCCAGATTACGTCAAGTAACTCGTATAGAGGTGTAGAGACGGGCGCAAATAGTCGCGTTCGCGTGATTTTTTATTCATTAAAACGAAGGACGAGAGCAGTCGCGTCCCGCATTTCGTTCGGCGAACGCGTCGTCGCGGCGACAGAGGGCGCCTTTCAGTTTTCCAGACAAATGATCGGCCTTGATTTCGTGTCAAAAGTTGTTTCCCTCAAAGCACTAGCTACAACCACTAAAACAAATATCTTCATTCTTACAGTATCCCGACGGCTACTTAGAAGCGGAAGCCGAAAAGAAAGCTCTAAAACAAAAGAAGAATAGTAAAAGCGGGAAAGGTGCGAACAATAAAGGTGGTAAGGGTAAAAAGCGAGCGTTGCGAGAAAGCAATCAGACCACGGAGTCGGAGAGCGAAGCATCGCCACCTGTCAAGAAACGTAAAACCTCAAAACAAGGTAAGCAGATCTTTAAGTCCTCTTCATCTGCCTAACCCAGCTGTTTGGGTCGGCTTCCAGTCTAACCGATGCAGCATGAATACCAGTATTTATTATAGGGCGGCTGCCTAACTTACACAACCCAGTTAATAAAAATAAAACAAAAATTCAAGTAAAACCCATGTTACATAAGATAAAATTTCACAGTACTACTGGTAGGGAAGCCCAGAGGGTTTTTGAGCAAGCATATGCAGGGCGACAAGTTGATAGCTAAATACTAAATCATTTGCAATTTGAGCATATTTCCACCATATTATGTTGATATTCGGATTTAGACAGTATTTATCTAGGCTCCTACTTCTTTTTTTTTTTTTTTTAAAGCTACCTGAAATTAAGTTTAAGCGAATTGAATTTCGCACGTTTTTAGAGCGTAAATGACATGTTTTCATATTGTTTTTTCTGTATTATAAACAAAAATATTTGTAATATGGTTTCAGCAGAAGCATAGCTTATATTAGGGATCCCTTCTTTTCGCATAATGTTCTTTGTCCTAATATACTTCGGCATAACGATTTTGGCACAATTTGTTTTGGCATAATAATACTTCGGCATAATTTTTTTAGGCATACATTTTATTTTGGCATAATCATCTTAAAGACTAATTTGTTTTGGCATAAATTTGATTCGCATAACGTTAGTAGGCCTAATGACTATTAGCATAATAATAATATATATATTTTCCTTTTCTAGTAGATACGTACTCCAGACTGTGGGTGGAAATGGTGGTGGTGAACTTGTAGTGCCCCATACATAATTCTGATCAAACCAATTTGCTATAGTTTCTGTAACAATTAAATAATATTGTTGGTTAAAAATTTAATATGCTGTGCAACAAAAGTTAGTGACGGAACCGAATTGCTGCAAAACCGACTCCACGTAGTCTTGTTTGTCCTACCCCTAGAGTGTAATTTAAAATCGCGTAGGCGCGTAGGGGCGAGGCGGCCCGCGGGCTGAGGAGCAGGCGGCTGCGAGCGAGCCGCCGCGGCTGAGGCTGGCCGGCGAAGCCGGCCAACAAGCCGAAGCTCCGGTGGTGAGCGAAAGCCGTCTGCGACGATTAGCACGCGTGGGGCCGCCGGAGGCCCGCAGCGCCGGAGCCGTGACAGAAACCCTGCCTGCTGCATGTTGCATGCTCGCTTGAATGCAGAATGCTTGCTTGCATGCTGTATGCTTGCTTGTTTGCTGCATGCTTGCTTGCATGCTGTATGCTTGCTTGCATGCTGTATGCAAAATTGTTCGATAAAAATATGTTTTAATATCATTATGCGTAAATAAATTTATGCTTTAGGATATTATGCTTAAAAAAGTTATGCTTTAGAACTTTATGCTTAGTAAATTTATGTTTTAGAATATTATGCTTAATCATTATTATGGTTAGAGAAATTATGCTTAAAAAAATTATGCGTAAGCTGTTATGCGTAGTTATATTATGCGAAAATATAATTATGCCAAACAAAATTATGCTTAGTTATATTAGGTCTTAAAATATTATGCAAATGGATAAGGAACCCTTATATTATTTCAAATTATCGAAAAAAATATGGAAAAACATTTAGTTTTCATTCATCAATTTTGGTATTACGGAACGCATGTATTTCAATAGCTAGTAGTGCTATCGCGTCAAGCAATAGTTAGTTGTCTTGCGTCAAGTATATTCAAACTCAAACTCAAACTCAAACCATTTATTTCAATTAAACCCTTTACAGGCACTTTTGAATTGTCAAAGAGTCAGTTAGTCAGAAAGTTGAAGCTAGTTGCCCATTCCAAAACGTAGATCTCTATGGAGAAGAACGGGCAAGAAACTCCAAGGACACTCTTTTAAATATAGAAATTACAAAATCCTGGGTACATTACTCTTGTTGATTCTATATGTGAGAACAATGTAAAAAAAAAAAAATATATATATATAAATCAAAAACGATTAAAAACAAGCCCTGGCAGATAAGAGATGACCAGTCTCAACTGACGGCGCCCGTTCACGAACATGACGCGTGGATCAGCACCATCCAGCTCAACCATTTTGTAGGGAACCGAATGATCCAACACACTCGCCACCATCAGCGAGACATTTAAGTGAGCATGACATACTCTCAACTACCCTGCTCTTTCAAGTCAAAATCAACATAATAACATAGTAAAACGACTCCATGGTACTCACATTTACAAAAATTGAAAATAAAAATGCGTCTAAGTTATACAAAACTATAGTTTGCAAGAATTTTACCACCAAAAGAAAGAAAATCAATAGTATCTATTGGAGTATTCAATAATTAAAACTTAGTTAATAAAATAAAAAAACAAAATAAACAAAAAGTTCGTAGTCAGAAAAAATAAAAAAGGGGAAGCAACTCTACCAATTTTTTTCATTTTTAACTAGTGAGCCCAAGTGGCTGTGGAGCAGGACCAGCATTTAGCCAAGCATTTTTATCTACGATATAATCATCCAGCTTATAGTATGCTTGTCTACATAGTGTGCGTTTAATGCAAGTTTTAAATTTCTTCTCATTTAGTTGAAGAATATCGAGTGGTATTTTATTATAACATTTTACACAGTACCCCATAAAAGAAGTGTGTACTTTAGACAATCTGAAACGTGGTTGATCTAATTTGTTCCTATTTCTTGTGTTAAAATTATTGTATGTGTGAGTGATCGTACTGCTCACTGTTGGTGTATATCGCTCCGAAAGGCACTCACACTAGCGCACCGTGCTTTGTTGGAATTCATTCGGGGTATATTTTTTCACCATAGAAAGACGATTAGGTACTTTACTGTGCTATACGTGCGTACTTATTTGTTTGCTAAATTGTATTGTAATATTTCTGTCACTATTGATCTATTTTATTTTTATTGGAACGGGAGTAAACTGGTAGAAATCGTCACGGAATGAAAAAGCGTATTAAGTGTGAATTTGGTCAAAATGAAAATTCAAGATGACGGCTGCGAATATTTTCTAATTTTTCGTCATGGGTGTCGTTTTCGTAGTTTTCGAGGTTGCTAAAGCCGACGCGATAGTGAGTTCAAAACGTAAATCCGTTTTTTTTTTAAATTTTACACCATGTGTAAGGTAAGTTAGGTACCTACTTACTTTCTTAGCTACTAATTGTTTACATATTATTAATAATACGAAATTGCAAGGCAGTTTTGTTTACGCCGTAAACTGCCTGGAAATAACAGTTATAATAACCCTGGGCATCGGGAATCGCAGGCCGATTCCCGGCCACCGTAGGCGCGCACTTGCGGACGCTGAGCAATGGGTAACTCGCCGTCCGATAAGGACCAGGCCCGGGTCGAAGCGTGCCTCAAAGAGATGTCAGCACAACTGACGGGGTCCGCTAAGACCGATGCCTGCCGGGGTCGTGGGAAAGTCCGAAAGGGATACCGTGGCCCCTGGCAACGTACAGGCAACTGAAGGAACACGGGTGGGTTTTAGTCAGTAAGAGTCTGACACGCCCTCCCGCTCCGCCCAGAGCGGGATACATTGAGATATGGTAAAGAAATTTCCAAAAAAACGCATTACTTGTCTGTACATTCACTAACGATTTCCCAAAATAGTCAAGAAAAATAAAGCAAATAATGAACATAACAAATTACTAACAAAAAATATAAATGCTGCCATGCCGGCGTCGCAAGTACAGCTAATAATAGCTATCTATCCATTCACACACGGCTACACACGGCGTTCGCCTTGTTTTGTCAAACAGAGATAGCAATATTCCAAACGAATTTTGCACACATCTCGTCTTGTAGCTGTGAGCTGCGCTCCCCGCGCTCTTAAGAGAGAACACCGATAATATATTTGAAAAGTTTCAGATACGGGCTCCGCTCTGAAACTTTTTAAAAGGAAAGTGTTCATTTTTATGATCACTGACACCAAATAAAATAAAAATATCAGTTAAGGTTTAAAAATGTGATAAAAATATAATTTATTATATTAAAACATACGTTAACAAGCAAATAACTACTGCTTCAGTCCAAACTACCACATCACTTATATTCTGGTTACATACAAACGGACAATAACTTAAAAAGATTGTATTTTGTAAAAAAAAAATGCGACATTTCCATTACTTTGCCGTGTGTTATCACTTATCAGAATTTGATCTTTATTAGCAACACCATCGGACGGTGCATTAATATAGGGTGTGTTTTTTTCAGTCATCGTATTTGATTCCTAGCTAGTTTTTTCAGCAATCAAAACTCTTCGATTCGTTGATTTAGTGATAAATGGTAAATTATGTCCACTTTTGGTTACTTTCCTAAATCAATCAAATCCAATCCCAAAATCAAAGACTGAAGATCACTTTATTTGTGGCCCAATTAAGAAATCTGAAAGTGGACTCCTGACCACGGGGCTCCTATCTGAAACTTTTCAAATATATTTTCGGTGTTCTCGCGACATGCCGCACCTACTCAGTTATCAACTTTTCGCCCTGCATATACTTGCTCAAAAACCCTCTGGACTCCCCCTGCCATACTACAGCAGAGATCAAATAGAATAAAATGTCAATGCAGTGCAATGTTAATGAGGAACACGTTTACTTTGTTTTATATGAATGTCGTGTACACCTGTAATTAGTATATACATATGAACGCATACCTGTTAACTTTAATATTTAATGTACCTACAATGTATATGCTGTTGGCGTACCTATCCATATTAATATTATAAATTCGAAAGTAACTTTGTCTGTCTGTCTGCTACCTTTTGACGCCTACACCACTGAACGGAATTCGACATAGTTTGGCAAGGAGATAGATGGCATCCTGGGGTACTTTTTGTTTCAAAAATAACCCTATAAGGGGTGATTTTAATATTTACATATTTTTGTATACTTCATTAAAATAGATTTTTAAGGGATGGGAAATATAGTCACAGTCCGTATCTTGAGATAAAATTTTGTTACATTTTCAGTCCTTAACGCCTGAATGGATTTGGATGAAAAGCATCCGGATAGGCCATGAATTGGGTTAGAATAAAGGATACTTTTACCCCGGTAGTACGTTCCCGTGGGACGATATCCGACATCCATGTGAGCGAAGCCGCGGGCAAAAGCTATTTTTTAATAAATAAATAAACACGACTGCTCGGAATTTCGGCTTTTCGGACCTAACTACTCATGAAAAAGTTAAGGTCTAGTCAGCCGATCTGTTAAGGAAAGGAATTACATTGCTTACATACACAGAACACAAAGACGTTTCGGCGGCGGCTGCTAGAGGCGGCATTGCCGACATTTTCCATACAAACCAAGTTTGTCACCATTTACTCGCACTACGACGCAAATGAAGTAGAGAAACTGACGGGTTTGAAGGCAGTCCATGACAGAAGAAGTGCACTCACTTCCGATGCCACGAATTTTATTAGTACTGTCTTCTCTAAACGATTCCATGTTCTGTGGTTACATACATTTTGAATAAACATGTACACATTGGTCTGTCAAGCACCTCTGGGCCCTCGATTTTGAAACGTATTTTGACATACTCAGGATTCCTAAGGTATGGACCCTGGTAGGCCTTGAATCAGATCTGCTGAGACCTGCCCTTTATACAAAGAGGTTTTACATGCTAGCATGAACAGACTTAAGTTATTGAAACGGTTATCTCTGTAGTTTTCCCATACATATATTAAAGTTTTATTTTTATTTTTATGGATAGTTATTCCTATCTTTTCTATCTCAACCTTTCAAGTAAGGTTCGTGATTGGCTATTTTTTACCCTTATCTTCTTAAAAGCAATATACCTTCTAACATCGATATCCCATTTCAGCTACAACAAAAACCAAAGCCACAGACAGTCCAAAGACGAAGATAGCTAGTATATTCACTAGAAGTCCTGCCAGGAAGTCTCCTAACAAGAAAGAAGAAAGCGCTTTAAGCGAAGAAGAGCGAGCAGCGATTAATGCTGATACAGTGAACAGCAAGCTGTGGAATGAGTGCCTCATTGTGTGCGACACGAGGGGAAAGAAGGTGGGTTTTATATTCTCTTCTTCGCCTTCTTCTTAGTCGCCTTCATCCG
The DNA here is from genome assembly GCA_963853775.1 of Xanthia togata. Taxonomy (NCBI): domain Eukaryota; kingdom Metazoa; phylum Arthropoda; class Insecta; order Lepidoptera; family Noctuidae; genus Xanthia; species Xanthia togata. Next base: position 2,462,051 of record OY970790.1, read on the forward strand.
TCAAGGGGGTGATATTGCCCGTCATACTAAACAAATTTCGCTATGAAACTCATCCAGTTCGTGAAGAAAAAACAATATCAATCTGGCGGCCCATTTGCTTGTGGTCACCGCCACCCGCCTATAGGGCATTTGCAACACCATTCAACGCAGGTGCGTTGTTCACCCTAGAGTCAAAGTTGAAAAGTGTCATGTGGCTGTTGCACTAACATCCATAATGCCTTCCAACCGTCACCATCTACCCTACTTAGCGGCAGAAATATTAGTAATGTCAGTACTTCCAGAACATATATTTATTTGTATGGTCTAAAGATGTTTTTAACAAGCTAGATTTGTGTGTAAATTCCCACGATACAGGAAAAACCGAAGTAAAGAACTCAGGTGTTGCAGATTACTATATTTGTCATAACCACGCAAAGTAGTATCGTTTGCAAATAAATGTATTTTTATTTCCAGGAATTCGTAGAGTACGTGACGCAATTGTTCCTCTGTATCATTTGCCAAGACGTAGCTGTGAGTCCTGTGACCACACCATGTTTGCACAACTTCTGCATGGCAAGTACTCCTGACTACCTATTTATTGATCAATATCTTTTTATTATTATTGTTTTCTTGTTCGAAATTTTAATGCCAAAGTTAGTTCGTTTCTCTAATTTGTAAAGAGTTTGTGTAACTTACATACTTGACGACTGGCTACATTAAGTTAATCATGCGCGGGATGCGGAACAACTTCGTTCGCGTGGAAATCATAAGATAGCCAGTCGTTAGCAAATAAGGTAATACTAGATAGCCTATTCGATGAGCAGATGGAATATTGTCCAAAATTTGAGCGGAATCTATTCAGTAGTTTTTGCGCCAATCAGGAACATTCATTCAGACAAACGAACAAAAATTTGGCATCAGAATCGTTCCCAACTTCCAACAACAAATAATTAAAAAAAGAAAATACAATGTACAATGTATTGTTCTTCTAAACTACGCAACGGATTTAGATACGGTTTTTTACCAACCATTAGACATTTATTCTGGACGGATTAAGTGCATAATAATAAAGAAATATAATTACATGCCCCCTATTACATGGACTTAAACATAACCGGCGAAATGTGGGTGTACACCTCTGCCTAACCCTTCGGGGAAACAAGGCGCGTGTTATGTTAATAAAGAAATAATCACGATGTTTTGTCAAGTCGTAATAATCGTGCGAAGCAAGGGTAGGTCGCCAGTATGAAATAAAATTACATTTGTGTCTGGAAGTAGATCTTTGGAAATCGAAACAGTTTCTTCTTTTTCTTTCAGGCGTGTATAAAGCTGGCAATCAAATCATCCGGCCTTCAGTGCCCCTGCTGCCGACACAATCTCGCAAAATACGAGGTGGAGCCGAACGAACAGCTCAAGACAGCACTGCAAAGCATCATGGCTGGCTATGACGCTGGCAAGAAATAGACTGATATATTTAATGTAAGTAAACAGCGAAGGAAGCAATGGGATGGTGTATATGCAAAATTTAGGATTGTATGATGAATGTGACAGTCGTAATGTTTAAGTCAGTTCGCCATGTATCTGGGCATGGAATCGCCTCTTTTCTATGAATTTATATATATTATAAACTATGCAATATGTTCTTGTATATCTATTTTATTTATAATTATGAAACAATAAGAACCCACTCACAGACTAAGCGCCTGCCATGTTATCTCTCCACCAGCCCTGGTAGAGCCTGCGCTGGCGGCACGGCATGGCAAGGGATTTTTATGCAAAGAATTGGAATATAACTTAATAGTATATTCACCATCGTCATCATTCTCCTGCCCGTATCTTATCCTGAAATATCAATGATATAATCATCGTAGGTACAAAAACAAAGCTGCGGTCTGCTTAGGCATGTCGTGTCATTCAAATTTAAAAGTTTTGATTAAGTTATATTCTTATTCGTCGGATAAAAATTCCTTGCCGTGCCGTGCGAACAGTGGGCGCAGGCTCATATTGGGCACAAAGCTTAATGAATAAAACCGGCGCGCTTGCAGCGTCTGCCGACGCGTGTCCGTGCTCCGTGGCCATGCACCAATATCATCTTTTCTTTGTAAAATAGCATCTTTACAATACAATAGAAAATTGACATAAAATGTGCATCAGAGATTAAGAAAAAGCTACTTGCTTCTGATTACTATTTTTTTAAATGATTCTCGGTGAACTTTCTTTTACGACAAAATTGCAGGCGTTTGTCTTCTGATTATGTAATATATATATAACCAGCCTATAATTTTCCCACTGCTAGGACTGGGGCCTCCTCCCTGTGAGAGGGAGTTCCTATTGCCTCAAGTAAAATACTTAGTTGATCTGTTTATATATACTAGCCTAAGTAAATATGCTGTAAGCAAAGAAACATATAATCTGAGCGATCGCTTTTAGGTCGTAAATGGATGGTCGAATCCGCTGTTTTAAAAACCGCTAGTTGTTTTACAAAACAGCTCTGCTAGATAAAACAGCTGAACTTTCATTATTGTGCAACGTTTTAACAAAACCGCTATCCACGTTTAGACGTAATGCAGAATGGCTTATCTGCAGTCACAAACAGCGTTTGGCGTGGTTTCTAATGCCGAATTGGTCGCAGTAACTAAGTTAGAGCACCATGACCAATTGGTTTAGGTTAGGATAGAACAGTAACCACCCGTGCGCGAACCGAGTGAGCACTACTTACAAGTTGGTTGCAGTTAGTTGGCTATTTATTATTTTTAGGACTGACTTTCATAAAACTCGGACGTTTTCACTGGAGTTAGGGTCATTTTCACTCATATTACTCGTTTTATTTATTTCTGTGTCGGACGCCATTATTGTATTTATGTCACACAACCGCGAGCGACAAAATTTAGAACTATAATCTACAATCTGACGCTTCATTTCACGCTGTTTTACATAACCTCTAATCGTTGACTGCCAAATAATTGCCAAACGTTTATGCAATTCTGCGTGTTAAAGTTCAGTAATTATGAAAAAACCGCTAAACGTCGATCAGCTATTTCACATAACGGAGCTGTTTTGTAAAACAACTAGCGGTTTTAGAAAACAGCGGATTCGACAATCTATTTGCGTCATATATTACACAATAGTGCCTTACTAAAGCCAGTGGTAAACTAATAATTAGGTAATAAAACGATAGCAAAGATTAGAAAGTAACCCATGCTTTATACTTTAAACTATTATTCTAAATTCAATTTCATTTATTTTCATAACATATGGTATGTTCCAAAATATTGGATTAGGTTGACTGTATTATAACCATAAGAGGTATGCAAGTTTTGTTCACATATTATGTAGTCTTTAAAATATTGTCATACAAATTAAATAACCAACCCAACCCTTCGGGGAAACAAGGCGTGATGTTATGTTGTTATTTTAAATTAAATAATGTCAGAATAATTGCTTTTTATGTTAACCATAATTAAATTATTACATCATGTTTCATATTTTATGATTAAATTTATTACTATTATTAACACTGAGGGACGCTAAACATCTCGTGAACAATAAAACTTCTATTGAGTCTCATTCAGTGTCCGTAAACCGATTTAATTAAATTATTTATTATTATTAAATTACAAAAAAAATATCCTCTCTGACACTTTAATAACATTTATTAATTGGAAAGGAGATGGACATCTGTCTCCTACAAGCTCGGCCCAGAATAGACACAAATAAAACAATATAATATTATGAAGCAATAATAGTATTTCATAGCCCTGTATATTTTTGTTCGTCATCAAAATTGATGAAGAGACTGTCGTCACCAAGTTTTATGATGAACCTCGACGAAGCTTCGGAAATACACAAGAAATCACAACAAAAATATAATCATGAACCTGTCACATGCATCACCACAGGGAATCATATATGCTTATTATCAATAAACATAACCCTACTTGGCAGTCTCAAGTAGAATTATGTTTTCACTCTTAACTTGATATGGTATTATGCCCTATATGTGTAGGATTATTTATTGTCTCGTAGAGTGCGTTTCATCAAATACTTCCTTTGCCGTAATGTCGTGACGTCATCATCATCATCACTCCCGCAAGCTTTTGTGAGGCGAGTCACACAGACAGTCAGCACCCACAGCTTTAACGGGTATCCTGACCACCACCATTCAGCAAACGCGCATTCCTGGTCATCACCCTCAGCCTCATCAGCAACCTTGGCACAGCACCTGATATTTCGGCCGGTCTCACAAGCAGAGCCCATTCTATCCTCTCCTGGTCGACGCCAGCAGTCAGCCACAACCCGGCGCTGTACCACATCCGACTCACTGTATCATAACGCAGCGCCACCCCGTCTCAATGGTGAATTACCGCAATCACCACAAACAGTTCCGACTCACAAATCCTGCATCCCGCAATTAGAGTTTACCGCGCGAACGACATGTATAAGACTATCCGACATCAATCGTCGGGCAGTTCCCAGCCAGACACGACACTCGTCTGGTCGGAGTATCTTCCCTTTTCTATAGGGGATGAGTGAACGTTACACCCTGTTCCTCACAGCACACTGCACTCTGCCTCTAAAGAACTATTTGATGAAACGCACTCTAGCACCCAGCTGGCTGGATGTATTATTTTAATTATTGACATGTCGTTAGATTTCTCGTGACCATTGCTGCGCCGGCAGCGACTAGTCCGAATTTGTCGTAACTGAGCGCAAGCTAGCGGTTACAGGGTATTGATCGCGTCTGCGTGCTCTGTGGTTTTGACCGTCCAGGTGACATAGGATAGGTTGATGTTTAAAATAAAACAACATGGCGGGTTTTAGACGTCAATAAGTAGTCGTGTAATGTCGTAATGGCGCTGGAGCGTGGGGATTGCCCCCTTAAAAAGGGAGCCCTATGCCTCGCAGTGGGTGACCACGGGCGGTGGATGATGATGAAGAAGTAGTTGTGTAAACACTTTTTTTAGTAATATGACGTACTAGCTGGTGCTAGCGGCTTCGCCTGCGTGGATCCTAATTCATTTTTTTTTATAAAATAAAAGCCGCAAATCGGTCCAGCCGCTTTGGAGATTAGCTGGAACAAGCATCCGTGCAGACAAACATTTAAAAGTAGTAAGTGCCGTATACGCTTTCAAATGCATTTAGTAAAAAGCTGTTATTGACATGACAAATAGACACTTGACCAAATACCCACGTGACCAAGTGTCCACGTCAAAAAAAAAAAAATAGTGCGTACAGAAAAAAGAAAAATAAAATTGTGTTGCCTCTACGTTATTTAGCGTTGTGCATAGCATAAACGGACTGATGACAATGAATATTAAAGATGTAAGAGGTGATGGCATTACGTATTTTGAAGAGTGGACTTATTTATTTATTGATACATTAATCAATTCAGGTTCATTGCGGTGTAGTTATTATTCAATACCCTTAAAATATTAGTTTTAATAATTATTTAATTTGCTAAAAATACTAGTAATATCATATCAATTCTTACAAAAACCATGTCCAAATAACCATCTTATTTCCAAAACTGGTAACATAACTCTCCCCGAATACCTGAATCAAAATAATAATCGTGCAAAGTTTTACGAAGCTTTCCTAGCTGTCGTGGGATTTCACACCATCACCATCCATCATTCTTCTGCCCTTATCGCAAGGGGTCGCAACATGTTTTTTCTTCCATATTTGAAATTTTAAACTTAATTAACTATTTATCTATGCTGGGCCGAAATTTATTCATGTCCTTTGTATAGGTACCTACTACTTAAATTGAATAGGTGAACTTTTTATATCATCTGGCAGTTTGTTGTGAATCAATGATGCCATACAAAGCATAATTATGTTGATTAGTGCTGTTTCCCCATACGGCTATTTTATAATCTTCGTTTTTGTAACATTATTATCTATAGTAGCTTTTAAAAGCAGTCTTATTGTTGTTTGGGTTTCATTTCACAAACAGATTTAATTCATAAATATAACGGGTGTAAAAAAACCGTTAACGAAGTCGAGGGTCACGTTTTGTTTTTTTGTACTGGACCACCTGGAAACCTTCTTGTAACGGAGATATTGAAGTTCCAACTTTTTGACGTTCTTTTTATGAAAACAATTTTCTAATGTTATTGCTAAGTTTAAATTCTCCCACGACCCCTGTACCGTTTCATGCACACATAAACATAATGTTGTGCGTGCGTTACACTGCGCACTACCGTTAAGAGGGCCCTTCCCGGTCCGTCTATCGTCAACGCGAGCATGTTCGAAAAGCTTGTTGCTTCATCGCAGCGCAAGTGAGAACTGCTAACAAGCAAGTGAGAACGCGATAACATTGTACGAAAAATAGTGTGTAAAAATTTGTTTCAAGAAATACGTGTTTTTGGGTAAGCCTTACAAATTTGTGAAATAAATGTTTGTCATTTAGAACCTCCATTACATGTGCAAGGTTTCTATGAAGATGTTTTTTTTTACTTTTACTATTTATGAGTACATTATGACTGGCCAAAGTTCAGGTAAAATTTGTTCAAAAAAGCTGATTTTTCGAGGTTTATCCTGAATTTGTTTCTCAAATTTTCTCTTTTTTGTTTGCATAGAAACCTAGATATAGTACACAAGATACATATTAATAAAAAAAAAACAAAGAAATATGTGTTACAACGCCATAATCACATACGAGCGTTTTATGAAATGTATAACAGGTTGGCCGCTCTTAAAAGCGAATTTTCACACCAAAAATAAAAGTTTTTCGGAGCAACTATTTTTGCTAAGTTAAGTTACTAAGTTTGATGTGCAGAATGCGTAGTTGACGGCTTCGTGAAGGGTCTTTTTACAAGCTGTATAGCAAAACAATGTCAGAAAGTTAAAAAAATGTGAGTGACAGCTGTTAGTACTGTCTAGATAGCACCATTGCTCTGATGCATTAATTCTTTTAAGCTTTGAATATAGTATTTTGTGTATGATATAATTGCCGCAACAGTACGTACTGTGTTATGTTGTATGGTCTATCAGAAATGAACAGCAGTCATTTTGATTCTACTTTAGTATTCTAAAGCACAACATACGCAAACGAACCTTCCTAAAAAAATGAGTATAATCGCTACGTAGGTACCTCGCGCGAATAACGTAAATCTTTCTGTGATTAGTTGTTTTAAAAAGTTACTTTTTATTATATTATAACCAGGGGTGCCTTCATATACGTGATATATTGTTTAAAGAACATAGTTTAATGAGAAGTTGAATTAATGATTACACTGCAAAGTATGTGTTTGAAAATCCACTGCCCTTGGCTTCATTTTTGTAATGTAATGTTTACCGGAAGACGCATTCATTGAAACTCGGGTGTCTGTGTTGGGATTGCCCCAATGTTACGGTCTGAAATAAACTGCTTCGAGACACAACTCGTAAATAATAAAACAGAGAATTCTGAAGCATTCTTGTGAATTAAACTGTAAAAATATTGGTCTAAACCTATGAAAATATTTTGATTTTTTGATTTTTTGTTTGTAACGAATAAACTCAAAAACTACAAAACTAATTTAAAAAAAATCTGTTACTAGTAGAATGCTTTATTATTACTGAGTAACATAGGCTATAATTTATAAAGATACCACGCAGGGGAAGCCGCTGTCGGAAGCTTGTTGTAAATAAATGTATAGTTATAAGTACATGTGTATTGTAACTCGCTTTGAAACTGTGCTGTAGTTGTAGTTTAGATTAGTATTTACGCGGTGAAATGAATATTTTTATATGTGATGACTACCTCATTATATACTTTTTAATTGCTTCTAGATAATTTCGTAGAACAAAATTAAATTACGGCAGAATTTTATTGGCAAGGTCTTCAGCCTGAAATGTGTAAATAACCATTTCTTGGTGACGTCACCGTACTGTATTAAATATCCTACTTGGAAACAGAGCATACATTATATGTTGATGTGTGATTTTACTTTCGTTGACTTCGATTTCCTTTACAATACTGACGTGAAGTTTAACAGTGGGTTTTAGAAGTTTAGACGGCGGTAGTATTGCTTGCTATAAGCTTAATTGAGTTAATTCTCTGTGGCCAATTGACACCTACTACTACAGATGGTATTTTATACTAGTATTATGCCCATCAGTGGACTGTAATAGGCTGTCCATCGTGTTCCAATTATTGATCTTGTATAGTACAAATAATATAGATTTTTTAATAATTATTGTTCTTGTTAGGCTTATTAAACTAATTTGTTGGTACTAGTATTGATTTAAGTTAAGGAATTGTTTTAAGAATAGAAGATTGATTTCAATTATCCGTTTGATGAAACCCGAATTAGCTGAAATACACATTTCGCATCAAATCCACGTTATACTGTTTCATATTAGATAATTGTGATTTTTGTTTTCCTAGTTGTAAACGCGCACGCGCACTAATTGCTATAATTAGTGATTTGTAACGTCTCTTCTATCTAATGAAATGTTCCCTACATCTTAGATATTGCAATATTACTTTGAATAAGTACTGCTGTTGTGTTCTTTAATAAATGTTTTATTAGGTATTTTATTAAAATTCATGAATTTACGATAATGTTTAAATATGTCATTAATTTTATATTTTTTGCATTTAAATGTGCGTTTAGTACATTTTTTGTATAGTACAGGTTGCGGCTAGAATGCTAGATACAAATTAGGGAAAGAATGTGAGCTGTGAATGATATTGTTTTTTTGTATAATACCTTTATGAATAAATAGCGTCTGGTAGAAATACCGGGAGCTGTTTCATTTACGTCCGTAGTTTATTTGATTGTCACAATAACCATGTAAAAAAGTTGCGAGATTATGGAATCGTTAATTTTTATTTGTGGGACAGTTTTTTTTAAATATATGTTAATGTCTATTTTTGTCATTTGTTTAGTTTAATTTTCTTGTATTTCTTTTTCATTATTGTTGTGAGAATTAAATGTGATTTTCGTAACACCCACAATCTTTAACGGTTGTGAGCACTTTGTCTTCTAGAAAGCTGTTCGTTACTTCTTCTTAATTTGTTATTAAGGATGCGTATCTAGCCTCGGTCTAACTATACAATTCTGCTTATTTGTCGCGGAAGGTCCATCTTAGCAGCATTACGTGGTGGTTTCAGTATAATGGTTAAAATTCGGGATGTTGTTCCAATTACATGCATTTAAGCTTTATTACGATATTACTATGATAACTCAATTATTTTGTTTAGTTTAATTTTTATCTAATTTAAGCCAATGAAAAATTATGTCGATTTTCATTAATAAAACAATGTTGGAAAATAATTATATATTAATTACTCGACCATCCATAACCCTCCTTTAACCATCCATATAACCACAATCCACCCTATTACCATCCATAACCCTCCTTTAACCATCCATATAACCACAATCCACCCTATTACCATCCATAACCCTCCTTTTAGGCTTCGCCGCGGATTTGGATAATTTATACGTCTTTAGATTTGTCTTGGATTTTATTACATTAAAATAAAAAAAACAAAGTAAAATGGCGGTTTGGGGTGCCATATTGTGGAGTTCCAAATTTTTTTTTTCTTCAAACACCATCATCGAGTAGGATATCAAAATAAAGGATTTTAAAAGGTGATTACAAAAATATATATAACTCATATGGTTAAAAGTACCTCGAAGTGACAAATCGTAAAAAAACACGTACAATAAAGTAAAAAAATATGTACCTATAATAAAATAAAAGTAGGCTTAAATTAAAAAGCTGGAAATAAAAAAAGTTATGAAAGTTAAAAAAAAACCGACTGCGTTAAAAAACTTGTTTAAAAAAAAACTGAAAAGTTAAAAACAAGGTCTTTTAACGCAGTCGGGTTGTTTTTTTTTTAAATTACTTTTTTTATTGTTGCTCCGAAGGCTTCATGAATTAGAATCTGCTAATATATGGTTTGGCCGTTCCAGTGAACTATTGCATGACACAACATTAAAGAACGGTGACTTCATTTCTTACGTGTGTGTGACAGCCGCGAAACGGTCGATCCATACATTTTCACCAAGATGTAAGTTTTGTAGAGTTAGGGGCTTGTCCCGACATTAGGTATGATAACTTATCAACAGTGAAACCGTTACGTAAGTCTTGGCAACTTGGTAGGATCATTATTACTTTTATTTCCAAATGATTTTAAATATACTGATTAGTCCAAACCCTACTTGGAAACACGGCCTGATGTTGTGTGTAATCACTTGTTACAGTTTTCCAATCCACATGAAGGTATATGTTGCAACTTGAATATAAATTAAAGTAAAACACATAAAATGTTATGATAATAATTTTATTATATTGGGTTTTACCTAGTTACACTTCTGAGCACATTATCACTGTCGTGTCCTACACACAGCACCACAATCAAATAATCGACACTACATGGATACATCCTAATAAATATAACAACATCACAGTTTTATCAATATGCATGACCGGAACACGCTTGGCATTTGTACGTTATGTCCTACAGATACGTCAAAGGAACTGTTTTAAAAGAGATCCCCATTTCAAAAATACATGTTTTTAACAAATATTTTTTTACAACAGCAATTTGGATAGTAAACAAAAAATATTGATATAATCAAGGGATAGCCTAAAAGAACACGTCCATTTTTAGTCCGGTCACATACAACCAAAAGTTATATCGGTAACAATTTTAGCGAGGGTAAAATTTTATAACTAGATTTGCTATTTGATAGTAAAATTAACATAACACATGAACTTTAATTTATTTGTGCAAATAACTGAAATGGCGAAGATAAAATCGATTGTAAGAAAATTTTATAGAGCATTTCATAAAGGTAAAAATTACTTGGGCTGAAAATAGTGTTATGTCGGCGTCGTCGCGCGTAAGTTGCATTCTTCTGTTTCCTAAGCAGAAGTCGATTACATTAAATCTGTATTGTACATAATTTCCAGCCAACGTAATTAAAATGAAATATGAACAAAGAAATAATTTAAAAAAGAATTTGAAAGGTGCAATGGTTTGTTGTGTACAAAAAATAAAAAAGTCATGACTATCAAATATAATGCGTTCAGTTAAACTTGATCGATGTTCATAAATAAAATGTACAAGTTTCGTTAAAATAATAATAATATAATTGCTTGATTTCATATATAAAGTGAAAATTTCGTTTTTTTTCATGTTTGAAATACGTTATACAAACACAATTTAATTTTTTTTGGATTTGCGTTTAATGAGCCGAATTTTAGCTCGTTTACGAACATCGAAGAAGTTTCTATATAAAATTAATACCTACTCTGATTGTACTTACGTTATTCTAGCAAAATGCCACCTTTTAACTAGCATTCAATCTCACTGAATTAGGATAAACGCTTACCTACGAATGCTAATACTAACGACTTATTATTACTTACAACCGCTTATTGTTAACCCGACAAGTTCAATGAGACTGGTATTTATATAGATAGGCATTTAAATTAATATTATCAATACCTATGTATTAACTAAATGCACGTATAGACATAAATATTCAGAGATAAAATTTTGTACGAAGGGCATAAATATATTATTTAGAAATATTGTTATTTATGGGAATAATTTGTAGATAATCTGATATTATTGAATTCATTATTATTATTACAGAATGTTATAGTGTGATAAAATGATATTCTATCGAGCAGCTAAGTGCTGATCAAGTTAATGAAACATAAAACTAATGCTTTGATCCATCGAGCAGCTTGATACAGATCAGGCAAGAACTTACATAATATTATTATGATTAAATGTCACCAGTCGTCGGGTACGGTTATCATCAGCTCAGAAAATAGGCCAAAATTTATTATTTTTATTCAAAATTCAAATTCCGAATTAAAATGATTTAATATTATTAAAAATACTTTTTAACCTTTTTAATACTCAATTAATAATAAATTATTTTTGCTGCATTAAATTAGATCACTGCAAACTTATGATTACTTTGATTGCATGGCGCCCCCACGGTTGCCTGTGAGACAACCGAGAAGAGTGCAGAGGTAATTCATTACAGCATAACATATTGTACCTACGTGAAACACCCGCACGTAGCATATCACACTAACCTACCACTAAAATAAAGCTGTCTTACAGATTAATATGAGTCAACAATTCATAATACATCTCTTATAAACTATATGTTAACGTTTGCATGGAAAACGTCCATCAAAAATACTTAGAAATCTATATACTATGTTGTGTACCTAAGAATCGCTGCATTGTGAATGCGGGACGGTTCTGCGATGGCACTGTTGCGAGAGGGTTCAACCCTCTTGGTAATTGACCTTCAGAGGGGTAGGGTTTCGTTGTGTGCGGTGGTGTGGTTTGAAGCGGCTTCTATGTCGCCGGTGCCGAAGGTAGCGATGATGCGTTCGAGCGAGGTCCAGGTACCGACGACAAGTCCTAGGGCTCCAAAGAGCACGACGATGGCGTTCTTGACGATCATTCGGATGCGTTCTGAGCGGGACACGTAGTACCAGTAGGTGCAGCTCTGGATGAGCGCGGGGAAGGCCAGCCCCAGCGCAGACAGGCAGAGAGCGCCGAAAAGAGAGATGAACAGCTCCAATGCGGGGACCGCGGCTGCGATGCCGACTGCACACAAATAATATTACAGTTAGTTTTACCTTCTCAACAGACTATACTTATAGAGAATAAATCCCCGCTGGTTGGTTACAATCGTGTCAAACCGATATAAGATTTTCCCAACTAATCACTACGAGGGTCCAAAGACATCTCTAGGTCAACGAGACATTCACTTTTAATTTGGTCGGTTATCTGATTGATATCGCAGAAAGAAAAAATCTGCTGATTACTTCCTGATAATTCAGAATTGTACCTTACAGTAGGTATACCTGTAAAGTTACAGAGCACCGAGACGCCTCGGCGGCCGCCGCTAGAGGTGACACTTTCCGCACAAACCAAACGTATCACCGTTTACTCGAATTACGACACTAATGGCGTATAAAAACTGACGATGACGAAAACGACGGAAGTTGTGCGCTCGACGCACTATCAGCGCCGCGAATTTTATTAGTACTGCTGTCTGGATGATATCGGCGCGGCGATTCTGTGCTCTGTAAGTATGTAGTATATTTGGAGGTGGTTATACTCACAAGTTAAAAGCACAATAACAGTCCTGAGGAGGTACTCCCAGATGATCCTGTGCTTGAAGTTCAGCATCCGGATGCCAATGTACTCGTTCCACAGGATGTCGATGGCGACGTAACAGGCCAGGCCGTGGGTGATGAAGATCGCGAAGGCAAGCAGGCCCTGGACCACGTTGGCAAGACTGGAGAGAGAATATCCTAAGTTAGAGTGACGTAAAGGTATAAAGTAAGTTTGGGATTCGAATCTAGGACTTTAAACCCATTGACCGTTAAGGGCGGTCCAATCATCCCCAGAATCTAGTGCCTTAACCCATTCACCGGAAAGGGCGTTCCAATCATCCCCAGAATCTAGTGCCTTAAACGCATTGACCGGTAAGGGCGGTTCAATCATCTCCAGAATCTAGTGGCTTCCATTGACCGGTAAGGGCGGTTCAATCATCCCAGAATCTAGTGCCTTAACCCATTGACCGGTAAGGGCGGTCCAATCATCCCCAGAATCTCTTTTTTTTACTCATGATGTTCTAAGTAGTCATTAACACAGGCGGTTAAAAGATTTTCTTATGCCTATAAGTTTTCTTCTGTAAGTGCAGCAATAACTTCTTTCCGGTAAAGCAAGAAAGAAAATAAGAAGAAATCTAGCCGAACCCAAGCAGTTTTCGGTTTTTGGGTAACCTTACTAGGTAAAAGAACTTTCGTTATTTGCACCTGCAATATATTATTATAACAATTTCACGTTTCACTTACACATCTTCTTCGGACGGCAAGTTGAGTGTGATGCTGCCTTCGGCTGCGTCTCCGTACTGCAGGTATCCGAACAGGCCCATGCCGACGTACAGCACGATGATACTGATCATGGAGCAGTTTAGAACTCCGAACTTTCCCACGAAGTCACGAGGAGTCTTCATCTCGTTCTCCAGGGGCAGAATCTGGAAGAAAGTGAGATGTTGAGCTCTTTCGACTCCACCCACTTTTCATGGAACTTCTACGTCATGCCGCCATACATATTGGAAGTGAACCTTCCGGGAGGGTTGCCGGCATTACAATGCAAAGTAAACCATCGCGGACCGTCAACGGCATTAGGTTAAAAACCGTGTTATAAAACACTGTAAAACTAAGTAAAATAGTGTTTTCAGGGGGTCTTGTCGCTATACGTAGGTACCTACCTAGTTTGTAACCGTGAAGAAAATATTTAAAACAAAAATGCTTGGATTTTAAAATCAACGCGTATACTAATAAATCTTGTTAAAATATACATCTGATTTTATTTTCACGGTTTCTAATGCTTTATTCGCTAAGAAATAAAAATTAAATTAAGTGACATTGAAATAGGTACGAGTACCTAGGTAAAATTTCTTTTTTACAATTTTTTAAATTCGAAATTAATATTAGCGATGACATCTTTTAAAGGAATTATATCAGATAAAATTGTCGTGTGCGGTCGCTATTATTATTAGGTACACTGAGGCAACCATTTTTTTTTTTTGGTGTGGCGCTGTTGTCGCTATTACTTCATGTTGCGCTCGAGTGTTTATTGATCAATCACTTCAGAGCGGCAAAGTTATTAGACCCGAACTGTACTCCTAGAGGCGAGTACATTGTATTGGTGCACACCTAAAACTTTGGGGGCCTTGCGGGGCAAACTTACATAAAAAATTGCCATCTTATGACTTCTAAAGAAAAAAGGTAAACAGGTAAGTACTTGTTCGACTTGGTATGGCGATTGAAGAACGGTCGGATAAATATTGAGACATAAATAGCTTATTATTGTAGGTAATGTAAAAGAATGCTTACCACACCAATAGCTTCAAGTGCAAACAGCACAGTTCCAAAGAAGAGTGGGAAGTTGGCTAGTTTTCCAGCGGGCACCTTGCCTTCCAGAGTAGGGGTATCTTTGAAGATATAGTAGCAGATCATCCCGAAACCGACAATGGTCACAACATTGGCTAACGCAGAGAACGGCGCCAGATACTTCAGGTCCGGCACCCAGTTGATCAGGATGAGGGGTAGTAGGACGCACAGCATCACTTGGAATACGGTTATCTCTATGCCAAAGTACTTCGTGAGCACTAAGTGAATGTTCTCTGATACGAACACAACGTAGACGCAGCAGGTTCCGATCTGGTACACCAGCAGGAAAGCGTTCACCACGTGCCTGTTAACAAAGGCATAATTTTAGATGTCGTACCTACTGGCTGGTAATTTAATACAAAATCCGTTATGAACAGTAGCCTATGTTCTTCTCTGGATCTTGGGCTGTAGGCTAGGTACCTATAAGTATATCAAAATTTATAAAGATCGGTTCAGCTGTCTAGGCGAGAAAAGGTAACCGTCAGACAGACAGAAGTTACCTTCGCTTTTATAGTAGGTATGTAGGTATTAGTACAGATTGACTGTTTGGCGAAGCCCCACCCTTCTCGACGTGTCGTTTTTACAAGTTTATCTTTATAGTGACGAGTATTATGCTGTGGTACGTAGGTAACTAGGTACACCTCTCCCCAACCCTTCGGGGAATACAGGCGTGATGTCATGTTGTGACTAAAGTGGCAAAAATGTAGCCAGTTTCGATCTAACCAGTGGAACCGTACAGTTTAAAGGGTAGGTACCTACTAGGTACTACCAGATTTATATCCAGGTGGGTCTGAACAATTCTACGTCATCAGTGCATAATTACCTGTTTTGTTACCTATTGATTTAATTATTATTATTTATCGAAGTAAACGAATAAGATTATTCGATAGTAGATATATAGATACAATCATATGCTAGTTATGTTATCTAATAATTACCTACTATACCTATTGCTAATATGTGACACCTTCTGACACGTTTCTGCTCGTTTTGACGCCGATAGGTACAAATAAGTGGTCTAGTTCAAATAGAAGCTGCACACTTGAAGTTCAAGATTAATCGACGACATTGTTTCAAATTGAAACAATTATCTTTTTTAAGTGTTTACAGCTGAAAGAACGCAGAATAAGGTTATACCAACATGATAGCTACGTTAGATCAATATAAATATCAACACTTCCACACCCAAGGTTTACTAGAACAACAATTTGTATTGTAAACAGCTCAATCGACATGACATGTAATAACAGAATAATATAACAAGATAAATGTAAAATAAAGGATCTATTAATTCAACACCCCAAAATATTAAGGTTCTTCAATTAGGTCCTACTATAGCCTATTTGTTCATGAAGGAAAGTTGATTTTACTTTTCACCCGCCTACGGCAATGCAAAAAGGCGGGTTATGATTTTGACCGGTACCTATGTATCATGTATGTATGATCATAAATTTGTTACCTCAGAACTCCTAAACTACTGATCATAATTTGACAAATGAGGTATCGTTGGAAACGTCTTGATCGTCCGCTGGTTATAAAGGCTATGAGACGTCACATTAAATTCAATATGGCTCCCTCTACAGGAGAAAGTCGTGAACTAAAAACATTTTATTTATTTATGCCGTGTCCGTGTATCAAATGAAAGGGCTATATTTGTAATGTGCTCGTCAAGCACATTACAAATATGTATAATATATCATATTTTCTAAGTAAATAAATATGTTTAACTTGTAAAAAACAAGCAAAAGTGAGACTGCTACGTACCTACGGCGCGGTATTAAAATTAATACCATAAAAACTAAACAAAAAATTAATAAAGGCTTGTGCAGACCAGCGCGACGCGACTCGAACAATACAACTTCTTAGAAAACTTCACGGTCTATCAATACCGGTTATTGTTATACCTTGAAGTTTCTAAGTCGCGTCGCGCTGTCGCGTCGCGCTGTCGCGTCGCGCTAGTCTGAACGAAGCTTTAAGCGGCTCTGCATACCTATAGCATGCGACGACGCGACGGCTGGTAAGACAATTTTTGTACCTATGTCTTGATTTCTGGAAGTCCTTTTGTTTTTTAATCCGAGTTAAAAGTGATATGCCTATCGATAACAATTCCATGGGTGTTCATTAAAATAAGCACTACAAGTGGTATACCAATAAGGTCCTTACACAAACAAATTCAATACTTACGCAGCATAAGGTGCGCATACTTTGCACCAGTCAGGTCCTTCCAGCAATGCTGCTTCCGCAGCCGCCGTGTACGACAGCGAAGGCACTCTTCTTCTCTTACACAGCACATAGCAGGAATCAATCAGGATGTGTATGCAGTAGGTGCAGAGGACTCCGATGACGATCGTGCCGACGGTGCCGACCACGTAACCGGCGTTGGAGAAGGCCTTCGGCATGGCTAGGATACCAGTGCCCAAACTACCTTTCATCAGGTGGAGGAAGGTTTCCAAGTTCCTGTTGGAGATATTATTTGGTTAATTCATTGTATTTTTAAGGCTATAATAAAATAAGGCGAGACAAAAATACGCCTCCATCACTTTAGTACATTTTCTATGAGCCATCGCTTAGTACAGACAGGCCGCACTGTTCTTTTTTGTATGAAAATGCGTTGTGCTGCGGCTCGTTGCGGCTGAACTTGCATTTATGGGCATAGGCAGCATCAACGGTTCGGGGTCGTTAAGAATTGGGAGTTTGGGACTATAGAAGTCCGTCAAGCAGTCTACAGAGGAGGCCGGCAACATGAAGATCCCGTGATTGATTTGTCCTGGTTTCCCCCAGATAGCGTCTAATTTATAGTGGAGTACCTACCTCTTGGATAAGAATAGTTGGTCGCTGTGATTAACTCAAGACAATATTTAAATGTTCTTTCTCCAGAATTAGTTTACCTACTGACAGGTTATATGAGTTTATAATATAATTGTTTATTATTTTACTTTTTATGTCAATTTTTTTAAAATTTTATATTAATTTATTGTTGACATAATCTACTCATTACAATGTTTTTTTAATGAGTTGTATTGCAATATGTGGTTAGCTAGCGACCTCGACAATTATTTATTTTACCTCGATGGTCCTAGTTTATCAATTATAACTTCTAGTTCAGCTATATGTAAGCGGGTACGCCCTTTATGCCTGGAGGCGTTATTTTCTTTTTTAGATATTGTTTACGTTTAGTTATTTTTATTTCTGCTTGAGTATAGTTCTCGATGTTTTTGGTTGGTATAGTGGCGTGCGCTAGCTGTCATATGGCTATTAATTTATAATTTAAATTGTGTCTTGCGTAATGTAAATTATCTTGTATACTATTGTATAGAATCTTTTTTTTTTCTAACTGAACAGACAGCTGTGCTGCTGGGGAGTTTGTTGCGCCACTTCTTCTTCCCAGCAAAAGCACTAGGATGTGGCAAAGGGTGAGCGTTTTGGGGGACTGTCTTATGTGATTTTGACGTTCGAAAAGTGCTGATTCTCAGCCTAGTTTGAATAAATGACTTTTAATTTTGAATTTTACCGTAGGTCTTAGGAATCGAGGTCCCTACAGTCAGCTTAATATTCCATAGGTATGTCTCAGTGATGCCGGCAATACGGGGGCTCATAATAGTCACCGCTGAACGAATACGGGGGCTCATAATAGTCACCGCTGAACGAATACGGGGGCTCATCATAGTCACCACTGAACGAATGTTGGGTCAATAAGAATATGTCAGAAATCATTAAACAAATAATGCAATAAATTTCCTTATAAAACCACATTTCGTAATTTAATAATTATTGTTTTATAGTTGTGGTTACACGTTAATAAATAAAACTGCAGAGCTAAGTACCTATTCTGTTTAGGTAGGTAGGTAATTGGCCAATTGTATTGCAGGTAGACAAATATAATTATGTTTAGGTATTCTGGCCCAAAGGTAGGTAAATTGAAATTACGTTTTCCATGCCCCGATAAAACTTTACCGCAGGTAGTAGTTACCTAACGTAGTGAACATTTCAGTTTTCTTTTGTATCTGGGTCATCCTGTACCCTAATTACGTAATAAACGATCAATCGTAAATTGGAAAAATAAAATATAAGTAAAAGACTCTTTTTTTTCAACAATTTCGTAACCCGTTCAGCGCTGGGAGCCCTCCTTGAGGGTTCACCAAGTCTTATATGGGATGCCGGAGAAACACTGTAAAACGAAGTAAAATAGTGTTTTCAGGGGGTCTTGTCTCCCCTGGTAACGTAAAGGCAACCTATGGAACACGGGTGGGTTTCCACCTAGAGCGAAAGATTTCACAACCTGAAAAAATCTGGAAGAAAAAAAAGGGAGGTCTTGTCGCTATACTTAGTTTCCAACCTTTTATTTTCACGGTTTATAATGCTGTAGGTATTCGCTAAGAAAAAAATATATTTAAAATGAGCCATCCCTGCATCCTATATATATGCGACTAGGCTCGCCCCATATAACATAGGACTTAAACATAAATGTGGGTGCCTCTGCACAACCCTTCGGGGAAAACAGGTATGATTTTATGTTAGATCAATAGATTACAATAAAATATTCATCGTTTATTGTTTAACATTTTCCGAACCTACCGCTGGGTTATTTGAATACCAAACACAAAATCAAACAAAAAATAAAACAACAGCTTCAGCTACATCTAAGACGAGTGCACGCGAATGTACACGCATATGCCTGGACGCCCGTGTTTGTGCTACTGTAATTATTTACTATTAGTATACATAGTGTCATAGAGTCAACAATCTCAAGTCATTCTTTACCTACAACTCTTTTGTGGACTTTTTATAGCAATTAGAATTTTTGAAAATTCTGATGAAGTACCTATTTGAGTTTTGATTTGATTTAAGCTTACAGCCCTATAGTTTTTTCCTGGATAAAGTAATTTTCAGTCCCACGCCCATACAAACCCTGCGTGTGCAATATACCTAATAATGCGTTCAGGGTGCTGATAAGGCTGCCTCGATTTTGTAGCGCATCAGGGATCGCCGGGTTGCAAGTACCTAGACTGTTTCTATACTACTGTGCGCAAACGATGCACATCCGTGGTGCGTTGGGTTAGGGTTAGGGTTGGCTCCAGCTGTTCGATTGGCAGTGCCTGAACCATTGCTATATGGGTCACGTACTGAGCAATGAAAGTTTCTAATACGTATGGGTATGTGTATGTTCTATTGTATATTTTTATTATATATATATAAGTACTTACCTATATATTTTTTAAATAATAGTTCAGTCAAAATTTCTAAATTGAAATATTAATCGGGTACAAGATAGGATTTTTAAACTTTACTTTTGTTTTTGTGACACACGTTTTAGTTATCTTTCTCAGTATTACAGTTAAAAAAATCGATTCTGAACAGTTGAAAAAAAAAAAACAAGTTTGCAGAAGATATTAATACTTATGAGCTCAAATCAGAATGTTTTCCGATAAATTAGAAGAAACTTAACTAATGTTGAAGTCGCTAGTGGACAGCGCTCATTTACACAACTAAAGAGAATAAAAAAATAATTACGACCGACATTGTTACAAGAACGACTAACTATTTTGTCAATTGTGTAAAATAGACTGAGAATATAATAGAAGATTTTGCAGATGAGAAATCCCGAAAAAAAAACATTTTCGTAAATTCAAAACCAACTCAAACCTGCAGCATTTAATTTTATAACGTACCTACCTAAATTTCTTAGTATTTGCTTTGTACCAATTACCCATAGTAAATATAAAAATAAATCATAACAGGAAAATGTATTTTTGTCCACTTTTTGTTTTCTTTCCAAGGGGCCCCCAAATTCTTGTGTGCCCTGGGGCCACGGCTTGCCCTAAGACGGCCTTCTGATATAGGTAGTACAGGGAACTTATAGACGTACGGAATGTCTGAATTCCAGTGCAAGAGTTTCCATAAACGAAGAAAAAAACTTTTTCACACCACCTGCTCGAAAATGTCAAATTATATGTCGAGCAACCTTAACCTAAAGTGAGTCATTAGTGGCCGGGGGCATAGCCGGTCAATAATGTTGTACTGGATTTCATTATGACCCGCTGGTCAATAATGTGATTTGAATTTGGAATCTCACATGCTCAGCAAAATTGGCAGTATTGTACTAACAAACACAATTTGGTTACAGAAAAAGGAAAGCTATTCTCGATACCCTTACTACGCGTGGATGATATTCTCGATTTTAAAAAGAAAAAGTTATTAATTATTATTTTTTATTTTTTTTCATATTCCAGATTCTGAAGCATTGACGAGCAATACTCAAATAAATTCCAAATCAACATCTATAAACGTACCAAATAAAAACTTAACTTTATCTTAGCACAACTGGACTAATGTCTCAAATGTTACCATTAACTTCAATTAATATGTAAGTGCATATAACTAACTAGTTCTAAATATGTTATTCTTACTGTTTGTTTATTTGACAAATACTTTGTTTTTCGTACTATGGCTATTATTTTCTCACAATAGGTGTAAAAAGTAGAGTATCCTCCTCTGGGCTAAAGGTGTCTTTGCCTTGGGCTAGCTTGAATCCCTCGCTGCATTCAGGATTCTTGTATTAACTCCCTCGCTTCGCTCGTGAGTTAAACTCTTAACTCCCTCGCTGCGTTCGGGAGTTAAATCCCGAATCCTTCATTGCGCTCGAGATTCAATATGACGCCCGTGACATGAGACACAACTTTAGCCCCTCGGTGCATAATCTACTATTAAGTATCTACCTCGATAAAGTGTTGATTTTCCAGTTATAATTAGTCTTGTGGCAACAATGTAAGCTCTTGATTGAAAATAATCTATTTTATGTGTTATTGATTACATATTTCAATTATATTATTTTTAGCTTATATTCATAGAACTGGTTTTGAAGGAGATTCTTCAAGTCCTAACAATGAAAGTGGCTCGAACTGGTTATTATTAATGACACTTGAAATTTGAGTAGGACTGAATCATGCGCAGCTATCCAATTTCCTTCTCGTAGACTGGTAGGAGTGCATAATCGTGTCCTGTAATTGATAGAGCTTTGTTACTAATGGCAATACCTATTCCATATTCAAATCCTTACTTTCAATTGATGCTAGTAGGGGTTAAAGTATGAAATTGCCGTTTTATTGTAATAGGTATGGTTTGAGATTTTTGAGTGAAACTTTTTTCACATGGTACCTACGCAGTTTTTCTTTTTAAAAAATTGCAACATTCGATTATCGACTTTCAGTTGGTATTTTATTCAGCTTAGACAAGAAAGATGGATACTTCGAAAATTCGAGTTATTTTTTAATACGAGTTCCGACGCGGAACTAACTCGGCAGAAACAGCTCGCAATATCAATGTTGCGTTCGGAAAGGGGACTGTTAATGAACGCACCGTGCAATTTTGGTTTAAACGCTATCGTGATGGAAACTTTGATTTGAAGAACGAACCACGTGGAACGACGCCCACACATGTGAATAACAATGAATTGAAAGAGATGGTGGAAGCCGATCCGATCCGTTGATCCGAGCCAAACTACCCAGGAATTAGCGACATGGTTTAACGTTACCTTACCAACAATATTGACTCATTTGCGTCAAATTAATAAATAAAAAATATGAGAAATGGGTCATGATTGACTGATGCTTCATGATTTGACTGATCTGCAGAAAGAAACGCGGATTGAAACTTGTGTTGCCTTGTTGAATCGATACAGAAATGAAGGAATATTGGATCGAATTGTGACATGTGATGAAAAAGTGTACGATAACCGTAAGCAAAAAATGCAATGGCCGACCCCAGGTCAAACGCCGCAACAGTGTCCTAAAGCAAAGCTTACCAATAAAAAGGTAATGGTAACTGTTTGGTGGTCTCAGCATGGTGTTATTCACTATAGCTTTCTCCGATCTGGTCAAGCAATAACGGCAGATGTCTACTGTGCCGAACTCCGAACAATGATAGCAAAACTAGTATTAGTGAAACAGCCCCGACTCATGAATCGATCTTCACCATTATTGCTCCACGATAACGTGAGACCTCATACAGCACGAGAAACCGTTTTAACTCTACAGGAACTGCAATTAGAAACCATTCGTTGCATTCGTTCCATCTTGTATATTTCAAAAACATATTTGTTTGAAATGTCTTGAAATTAAATAGGGTACATAGGATAGGTACCTACTCCATCGATGTACTTGATCGGAAAGCCAGAGGTTCTAAGGTCGATCTCCTATCATTGCTGTATTGTCGCGAACCTACTCCTGGCACAGGGATATTTAAAGTATGAGAACAGGCTGAGGATCACCACATTTTGAACATTGAAACTTTTAACATCCCTCGAATCACTCACCTATCACCATTGATTTATAAGTGTATCTGAAGCCCCTTCACCATTTCCTAGTGTTTGAGCTGGGAAGAAGTGGTGAAACAAACAACATCTTGCCTGTCTCCCCGAAAATTTCGGCAAAGGTAGGTATACTGATAGTACACCTACATTTCGCCAGTTAAGTTTAAGTTATGTAATAATTTGCGGCAACCGGGCACAAATCTAGACTCTGAGCTGCTACTATAAAACCATAGACATTTTAATATACCTACCTATGAAAACCTACTTACGAAAAACCCAATAACACTGCACGACCTGGGTATCGAACCCAATACCTCAGCAGTAGTGACTATTCAGCAGTAGTACATGCGACCACTAGACCAATGAGGCAAAGGAGAGAGGTGAAACAGACTCCCCAGCATAGTTAAAGCTTTCTTGCCTAAGTCGACCACATAATCTATTATGACGCGGTCAAGTTCAATGTGTAGGTAAGTGTAACGACAATCAGCATTCCAGACATACTTTAGCTATTGGCATGACTTGTAACATTATCGGTACCTATAAGGAAAAATCCTTGTTGCCATTTGTCATGAATGTTTTAAAAGGAAACCATGTAGGAAATAGTAGGTACTTACGGAAGTTACAATTTTGTATTCATGACACATTCATTCATCATCTCGGGACGAATAAAGGAAAGTAGACATGATTATTACCAAATTATAGGGATTATAGTCTGTTCCAAAAGCAACTGATTAAAATGTAAACAAACCCTGTTCAGGTTAAATTCTTACGCAATCACTCACTAAATGGAATTCTATATTGAGAAGGTTTCAACTTCATATCGCACCATTTTTTGCAACAATTAGGTATTGTTTGAATAATATGATTAAATTGCAATTAAAATATCTCCGACGAATCCGAATGGAATGAATCTGAAGATTTAAAACCAGAATTCCGGGTTTAATAATTATTGAAATAATCAAATGAAAGCACTCAATTTGTAAGTGACACTACAAACTGGCGGACACAGGTAAGTTTTCTGATCCAGTTGTTTACATTATCATCAGATACTTTTGTAACAATGACAAAGTACAAAGTACTCACTTTGTAGTCAATTGCTTGGTGAGTGGTGATGCCAAATAGGTATTACCGGTCTTCAGTGCTATGTCTAGATTGGTTTATTAACAAAGACCTCTATGTCAACTACCCTACAACTGCAACAAGTGATTGAGCTGCATTTTTCCTCAATTAATTGTAAGTGACACGATGTCGATAGCTGCGTGTGCATGCGCATATTATCGTTTTATTGGCAGGTCCCTACAGACAGACACACGAGATTTATTTATAATAAATAAGAAACACGTGAAGATACAAAGTAACGGAAGAACTCTCTTTTATTGATGTTAAATGGAACTCGCTCCCTGAGTCCTAAAGCTTCAGCCAGGCAATCAATAATTTATTCTATTGTCATGACTCTTGTAAATTGTTTATGATAGTTTCTTCAATATCTAAACTTATCATAAGAGTTTATAAAGAGATTGGACTGCTGATTTAAGTTTGACTGAGCTTTCAGAATTGAGCCCTATAAATCAATCCAAAATTTGTCTTTAAAATATAGCTTTTATAGATAACACCGCCCATTGCGTCACCCTATGGGGAACATAAGAAAGGGTATTCTATTTTATTCAATTAGAAT
The DNA here is from genome assembly GCA_963853775.1 of Xanthia togata. Taxonomy (NCBI): domain Eukaryota; kingdom Metazoa; phylum Arthropoda; class Insecta; order Lepidoptera; family Noctuidae; genus Xanthia; species Xanthia togata. The sequence goes on from OY970790.1 coordinate 2,486,959, forward strand.
CATCCTGAGTCGTTTAGTGTTCTGCAAATTCTAACTTGGCTATTCAAATAAAAATCGGTATATGTCATAATTAGACGATAACGTAGAGAATCATTAAAATCATTAAACCTTTATGAATGTTTCCTTTGGAGTAAAATTGTCTGTAATCAATAAGGGTTTCCCAGTACAGTCTTCCCACCCCGTGGGTATAATAATAGCTTGATGAAATATTCATGAACATACATGTATTAATAAGGGCTAGTACGGCCTGTCGGCGTTTTTATTGAACGTTTTAATCAATACGAGGTTTGACCGCTACCAGGGACGCTTCAATCTCTGGCCGTGACTTTGACATCGAAAACCTCTGCCAATGTATTAAACAATAGTAGTTTGACTTTACGATTATGAGTCTACCTGGATCCTGTAAAGTTTTGTAAAAAACGAAATAAGAAATAAGTAGGAAATGCCCGCGGCACGGCGTGAAAATGTTCACAGTTCATTTACCTGGAGGAAAGCTACACCGTGTAAAAAGTATGTACATAACACACAATTTACTTTAAAAAATTCTTTATGTATTATTCTAGCGTCATAATATCTGGTTCCCAGTTCCTGGCTAGAATGAGGGTAAGAAGGTAGGATGCTCCACTATTGTTTTGGTTGTAGCAAAAATTAATTTAGAAGATCTATTAGCATTATTCTTAAAACACCACCAAAATTCAATTTTGTTAGGTACTTTAATAAAACAAATGAGTTCGCTATACTCGTAGTGAAGTTCTAAGTGAACTATTCAGAATAACACAGAATTTCGCAGTTTTGCGAGCACCATGGGAGTAGCACATGGTTTTCAGGGTTTCAAACTACTCGCAGGGGACCTAACAACATATCAAAAATGGCATTTTTGTGTCGATTTTCACTGGGCAATAAGTTTTCACGGTGAAATTTTCACAGATTAGATCAACTTATCATCATCAACAGACACAATATAACTCGGTGGTGACATCCCCTGTCATGTGCGATTAAATAACGTCACTGCTGCGACCGCCAACTCTTTCTCCAAGCAACAATACAATTTTTACAGCCATACTCTCCTCGCGACCACATATAAGTCAACTCTTATTCAGCACTTCAACTATAAGCGAGAGTTAACTTACGTAGTAGGATGGTCCACGACTCTGTTGTCATACGGCTCGTATTCCTCCACCTCGGGAATGTTCTTCTCCTTCATGTTGACAAGAAAGATACTCTTGTCCCCTGGCCTCTTCTTCTCATCCTTGACCGGTGATAGGCTGCAGAGGAAAACAAGGTTTTATTTGTAAATCTTAGTTTAAAATAAAATACAAAATTGGACAAAAAAACAGGTATTCCATAACAGTTCACAAAGATGGAGATAGAAAAATATCAAACAATCTCTAAAGAAATGCCGTTGGTACCTATAACTTGAGTTGCAAAGAGTTCGGGTAGTTAGCAGGGTAAACAAGGAAAAGTCAAAACATTACGAGTACATAATATCCTAAAATAAACTGAAGCTTACTTTTAACCTCATACATAACATAGTAAAAAGAACAAACATTAGAATAGATTAAACAGTAAATAAAATTATTATTAATTTCGCACAAAGCAAGAAAACACTTTCAAAAGATTTCTCACATAATTTATAACCGTAAAGTTCATTGTTGCCACTTACTTTCGACACTTGCAAATAGCCACTAGTTTTAAACAAAAACATTGTTAATTTACCTACCATGTTATAAAATTAAACTTTGTAAATAAATTGTAAATCTAAAGGTTATGTGCACGTACCCCTCCATCGCCCTTTCAGTTTGCCATTGCTAGGAGACCGCTGTTGCTGTCTATTGATTTACAATTACACCGTTTATAGTCTGAACAACTGTTTTATAAAACCGCACTGAATACTGTAACCTTCATGAACAAGTAACTCGGGGTTCTGAAGGGTTGCGAGCTAACCTACATTCGATTGAAAGAGCTCAGGTTGTTATGAAATACAACCACAAATAAATCTCAGTATCGATTATTGATAACTAAACCTGGCTTGTCAGTCAGTTGTCGTGTGATATAATACATTGCATTGGCATAATGCAGTAGTTTTAAGATCGATAAATACTAAGTTCATAAAGGGTTATAAGAAAAGTTTACTTACTTACTAACTTTGTTTATACCATTTGTATAAAAATAAAGGCATTGTTTCATCGGTAGGGGTGTAGGTCACTGCGTAGGTCATGGTGCTATGGCCAAATAAATTAGTGATAAGAACTTGATTCTATCAGCTAGTCATATTGGGATAATGTCTGCAGGTCATAAAGCTATTAAAAAGTTGATCGCGCGTAAATGAGACTTGATCAGAACAGACCGATTAGTGGCCTCATATATGGCTGGTATAATTTATTGATATGAGGTTTTTTGGTAATAAATAAGTAAAATGAAAATACCCGATTAGTACTTTTTATATTTTTATAGTGGATCTGCACTATAGCTGTCGTCTGTTCTCGATTACCAATTTGGAACTGTTCGTCTGGGGTTCAATAGAGCTCATATCTATAGAGCTAGGCATTTAAAGGGATTGTTTTCAAAATCTTTCCAAAGTGCGGGCATTTTGGGCATTATAAAGGTTCATTCATTATCATTTGGTTTCACGTCAGAAACAAGACGAACAGATGCGTCACAGTGCTCGCACCATGAATGAAGCTAACATGACGCTGATTGGCTACGTAAACCTGTGCTTCTCTTCTATATTTTATATCATCATCGTATTGTTATTGTCACAATGGGTAATTAAGGGGTGACGTCACGAGCCTGGTCTATATAGTTCTCGGCTGCAATAAAATTGTTGTTTTCTTTAAACGCTCCTTCGTTACATTGCCGGGGTCAAGGTGGTTCAGGGAAGAATTGACCTTATTGAGACCACAATATAGGTAATGATTGGCTTGTAAGTATATAAAATGTTTCTAGAAAACTTTAATCCTTTCCTCCAATGCGGTCGAATCACTAAATACTTTTTTTACCGCTTCGGAGGAAAGGATAAGCGAATACTTATAACCTACAAAGGTAAGGTCGTTTTTTGTAGCGACTGAGTTCTATTGGGAACTGTTTTAAGGTACACTTTGCGGTTCCACCAATCCATCAGATTCTTTTTTGTGAGTGTCGTAAGAATAATTTAGGGATTACCTGGGCCGCTGCACCGCGGCATTTTACCTATAATTTTTTGTATTACTATTATTGTAATTTTGTATTACCTTTGGGGTAGAAAGTCGTCGGGTTCGAACGAGGGGTTGATCATAGGCCCGCTCTGCCGCCGAGCCCATTCTTCAGCCTCCTGAAAAAAAAGCAAAGAAAGGTTTTAGTATATTATACTTACAGCTTAACTAGCTTCTGCCCAAAAAAACAAAAAAAATAGTTCCCCAATATTTGGATTATTAGAACTTCAGAAGAGTGAGAGTGAGTTTGTATTTAGGGTAGACTGGGTACGGTTGTGACAATCGCAATATTAGCTAAACTATAAGGAATACCAGGGAGGATGTAAGGGGAAAGAGGAGCGCCATGCGGGTCTGAACGTGTTTCACACACGCGCAACGTTGACTATAGCTCATTATTTATAAACAGTCTAAAGTAAGTATTTTTATTCGATTTCTTTGATTGATTGTTGTTATATGTGTATAGATATACAGTAATGAGTGTTCTTTTTCATTATTAGATACATTAGTGGTTAAATAGCAGTGCTTACTTTGTACGTACATTATGTTATATTGCCATAGTGATTATGTTTTTTATGAAGGTGTCCTTTGGGTACGGTTGATAGTTTGTATTTTGACATTGTTACCGTATTGTATAATTAGATTTGTTTAGTTTCTTTAGTTGTGTTCTTTGTGCTCGTAACTGCGGCTCACCCGCACAGCGCCGACCGTGCCCCTCGCCCCTCCCCGCTGCCAGTGTTTGCAGCCCTGGCGAAACCCCTACAAAGGAATTTCGCTAGCTTCACCGCGAAGCCCCTGGTACTTTTCGTGTTTCGTGACGGTGCAAAGGAGGAAGCCCCAGTCGCGAACAAACAAGAACCGCTGCGGCAAAGCTCCTGTGGACCCCGAAGTGAGCCTGCGTGCCGTAAAGTCGAACACACCGGTGTACATCTCCCACCTGCACCACACCACTAAGGCGGAGGACATCGTGGAGTACGTGCGCCAAAAGATGAGGTACGTGCCGAGGGTGCAGTTATTAGAATCGCACCGGAACGTCAACTTCAAGGCGTTCGTCGTGCGAGTGCCGAACTGTTACCTGCCCCTCGTCATGGAAGAAGACTTTTGGCCGCAAGACGTGGTGTTCCGTAGCTTCCGCGGACAAGTTCCACAGGACAGCGCAAAGTCAAGCTAGTGCAAAGTGAAGTGCTATTAACATACATAGTCTAAGCCTTATTTATTAACACAAGTTTGTTTGTATTAAAATATGTAAGAAAGAATGAATGTTAAGATATTTTTCTATGGGCCTGTGTCGCCTGAAATAAATGATATATTATGTTATTATTTTATATTATTTAGTTAGCTTTAGTAGACTGATTATAATTTAAGACTGATTAAAGTACGAGTACTAGTTTTATGGAATAAGACTGCCACATGAAGATTTGTTATAATAGCTGTAGATGATACAGTGCCCTATTACATAAAATGTTCATGTGTTACGTAAACGTTAATTTTCTCGAGAAGATTGGATATTTTGTTCAATAAAAGTGATTGATGACCATTTTGGTGTATTTTTTAACCTGTCACTAGCGATCCCAAGTGCTGTCACAGCCGCGCCTGGGGTGAGGTCGGTTGTGACTAGAGATGCCGGGAATACTCGCTATTATTCAGTATTCGGCATTACTCGTTTTTTTTTGTTATTCGTCGAATACTGAATTTTAGTGTCTATTATTCGACATTCGGCGAACAGTTGTCTAAATAAAAATAAACTTTTAATGAACAGAAAAACTTTTATTAATATAAAAAGTTAGCCAAAAATCAGTCATGTTGTAATTAGTTAGGCTTTTTAATTAATAATTGAATATTTAAAGTCCAGAAAAACTAGTTTTTTTGCACGATTGGGATTAAGTCGGTTGCCCTTTTTTCATTAATCAAACCTACCTCAGAAAATAAATAAACTATATTATTATTTGAGAATAAATAAACTTCCTTTTATATTCTTTTTTAAGTCGAGCAATAATGGCGAGTATTAGACTATTCGCCATAGGGATAACGATTAATCGGTTTACGACTATTCGCGGCATCTCTAGTTACAAAATTTTCTCTTTTTTTCTAACTTGCTCCTGTGAGTTAACCATAGTACTTAGAAATTCAATTTTAGTATTTATATATAGGCAAATGTATAACTTCACAATAAAAAACTTTCTTTTTTACAGCTGCAGCAGCTGCTACACTAACAAAATTATTGGACGTCAAATGAAAATGGTCACAACAGTACCCAGTCTACCTAGTGGGTGAGTCACAAATTTTACCTCTTTATAATATTATTAGTTCAAATAAAAGTGGTAGACCAGTCGTGTGAGTACCAGCTGGTGTGCTCTCACCATTGTTATACATAAAGTAATCGATACTCAACATATGTTTAGCAGTGATAGCCTAGTGGTGTGGCCGTCGGACTGCCAATTCATAGGTCTCGAGTTCGAACCCAAGGCACGCACCTCTGATTTTTCGGATTCATGTGCGTATTGTATAGATTTGAATTCACTTGCTTCTAAAATGGTGAAGGAAAACATCGTGAGGAAACCGGCATGCCTGAGGGATATTTCTCGACGACATGTAAATCCAAGTCTGCCCATGGGCGGCTTTAAAACTCTGACACCGTTAGTCAGTAACCACTCGAAAAGAAGATTTGTTTTGCTATAACTGTACCAACAACTTAACTCTTCAATGGTGCCGATTCTCTTGTACACCGGACTAAACTAACTAAACTATCACTAAAATTCCTTACTTTTGGCTATGCGAATTTAACGCTATTCTGTAGTAAAAAGTCTCTAAATTTAAAAAATATTTTGACACAACTAAATCGAATTTGAAAATTGCGACTCCACGTGGTACATACTTGTTTGGCCTACCTCGTGAATTTTTTTAGAGCCGGAGGCACGCAGTGGGGGCATCCTCGACGTGTTTTATATGGAATTTTTCACTTTTTGTACGGAAAATAAATAAATATATTACCTACGTGTTGAGTATTAGGGGTTTAAGAGTTTCATAAAGGGGGTCGAAATTTTCATTATTTTTGCGATAGGACACACCATTTTTGAGATATAAGCAAAAGAAAAGAAAAAAATCCAGTACAGTACTGTTTTTGCACCCGTACACAAGTCGAGATGTTCGTGTGAATTTTAGTTCATGACAACTAATAATATTCCACACCATTTTCAGTGGCGATTAAAAATGGTCAGAATTAGTTAGAAAATTAAAATTTTAGGTGAAAAACGTCAAATTCAGAATAGCAAAATTGTCATTTTCACTAAATTAAAATCTCAGTACAATCTTAGTGCTGTCAAACTAAAATGTAATTAAGTTGTGCCACTTTATTCTATTTCAGAATGGGAAATCATCGTTTGACAGGAGTAAACTAAATTTTGGTGATTTTTAGTCTAGTTTAGACGCATTTGTAACAAGAGAATCGGCACCAATATGTACTAAAAGCCCTGTCCGATCCAAAAGGGGCACATAGGTACTGCAATAACATTAACAAAAAGTAATAACAAATCTTATTCTTATTGAAAATAAAAATGTTATTGCTATTTAAAATTCACATTTTTAGTACCCAAATTACCCCAAATCCATTAAAAATTAGCAAATTTCAACAGGGCAGAGCATTGAGTTGTAGACAGAGACACCGCTAAACGGCGGCCGCCCGCGACCCATGTTACAACCCGGTAAAATAGAAAATTGAAAAAAAATAATAGGCGATTTTTTTTTCTTTTTCCTTGAAAATTACCACATAAATAGACTGTCAGTACGATACCTAAAGAAGGAATTCGTTCGCCTTATAATAAGAGGTTAGTTATGCTAAGAATTCCTATAGGAGTTTACACGTGTATCTAGCTGCTACATATCATGAACGTCATGAACGTGTGTCAATTTAGACGCCGATTTAGGTCAAAACTACTCCTGCATGTCGATTCCCGTAACCACTTCACCGTGAAAACATGTGAATTGAGTGTGGAGTGAGCTGTCAGTGTCATCTCACCCTGTTGGAATGACAACTCACTTCACCTAAGTTTTCACGGTGAGATGGTTACAGAATAGCACTGCAGATCTTCACCAGTATCATAGGGCATCATCATCATACTTTAAAATTGGAGAACCTATCATCCTTTAGATTAAGAAGACATCATCACGCCGGTATTCCTCGAAGGTATGAGTAGAGGTATATAGTAACACCCACATGTCACCAATTATGTATAACTCCCATGTAATAGGGAGCGAGCCATTGCCATCAACTGGGCACAAATCCAGACTCTGGGCTGCTACTGTGAAAATTTCTAATGGAAAAACTCAATAACATTTTTGTTCAACCTAGGAATCAAACCCAGGACCTCATGCTTAGCACTTGTACGAACACTAAACCAACGAGGCAGATTTAGAGGTTGGCGAACTATTAGTAACAATGGTTACTTTCAAAGGACAAATAGCTCGTAATTCGAAACATTTTCGGGCATAGAAATCGACCAAGAAATGGAAGCCAACCAAATCTGTGATATCTCACTAAGATTGGCTCAGAATTTGTTTATTATAAGAGCTGCGCCCACGCATACGGCTCGTCGAATCATCAGACACGACTATGATCTATTTGCACTCCGCAGTATTTTTGTCGTCATCACGTGTTTCTGTTTGTTACAAGTTACAATATCATGGTGATTATCATAATGGACGACTGAGCCAGAAGATACGTTATATTTTACTAAGAAAATGACTGTAAGGGAACATTTTGAACGGCGTTCTATAATTATCTACATACCTATGTGGTGTTTCAGTGTCCTCATTCGTAAACCATTCTGTTTTCAGGTCATCATCAATATATGCCCGCGGGGCATTATTGGAAGATGATTAGTAAATTTGGAATAATATTTTGTTGATAATTTGGCATTGACGCATGTCAAATTAATAATAAATTGATGTCAATGGAAATATTTTTATTCACAGGAATATTTACACATAATGATAAATAAATCCTGCAAGCATGGTATTTACCATAATTTAGTAAGTTTGCGGTTAAACTTTACCTTTTAAATAAATAAAATACGTCATTCTATTACAATGCGGGAATTTTAATGTATAAAATAATCATTGTCAATTCATTGTTCTATAATAATACCTACTGGTTTTAATATTTATTTTCAATTTATATAATAATACTTGACGTGTGGGTTCCAGTTTTATATTGGAAATTGTGTTATATTAAAGCATAATATTAATATTATTTTTATCGATCTAACAATCAATATTCTATATCTATAAATAATTTTTATTCTTCTATCCGGCTGACGGCAATAGGCTCGCGATATATTACAATAATTGGCTAAATGTGGGTATACTATGGTCGGGCGTGATAAGATTAAAGATTATTTATGGTACATAGTTTCAGTTTTTATTTATATTTTTTAATTTTTATTATTATTTTTAATGTTTTTCTTTTTTGTAATCCCCTAGTGGGATTTATCTATGTACGTAGGTGTGTCCATGAAATCTCAGTGGGCCTTATGGCCCTATCAGAATACTAGCGCGGTGGTATTTAGGTAATTATTATTTTTTAAATATCACCGTATTATGCTGAGATAGAGGCCTTTTTGGCCTCGCACAGGTTTTTTTTTTTGTTTTAAAGAGGCGAAACCCGAGCATGTGGCGAGACGCCCCGTTTTATTTCAACATGAGTAGGCAGATATTTTATTAACATTTTAAGAGAAATAATAAGTATGTACCCATTTTGTTCAATAACAAGTTTTTTTCATAAATTAAACACCTCGGGATGTCAACCACTTATGTAGGTACATAATTTGATGAAGACCGTAGTCATGTAAACAAGTTAGATTTCTATGTAAAAATGGCCACGAGTTGTTTATTAGACAAGTCAATATAATTTAACGTTCACGAGTATTTTTGTGAAAAATATAATTTTGATATACAACGTGCTTCATGATGATATGGCTAGAATGGGGGTGACCACCGAGATGACGACTAATAGAGAAGTAGGGAAGAAAAAGGCATGTTGCGTCGACCACGAAAGAATTAGGACATGAGCAAAAGAATTACGAAAATGATGCCCTATTTGGTTTTCTCGAGCATGGTGTCTGCCCTTTTAATAAAATTGCACAACTGTAGCGGTTACACCGCCACATACTAACTACGCATCAAAGACATGACGTCACACAAATCCTGCATCGCGCAATTAGAGTTTACCGCCCGAATGACATAGATAAGACTATCCGAAATCAACAGTTGGGCAGTCGGCCCGCCAGACACAACACCCGTCTGGTTGGAGGATCCTCCCTTTTCTATGGTGGATGAGTGAACTTTACACCCTGTTCCTCATGCCCCTAAACAACAATGGTCATCAAACTAAAATCATGTAGTTTTGGACAGGCTAATCTCTAGTATTTGCCTTCCTGAGTTTACCACAAAGTCATAGGGAGCCTGACCAATAAAGAAACCCGGAACTATTTTCTGGCAATCATTTTCCACCAACGAATGGCGGCAATTAGTTATCCGTCAACAACTGCTCGTCAGCGCTATTTACAAACAAACAACAGTGACAGTTGTTGGACCAGGCCCAGGTGTTCAGCTGCCCAGCTCTATCCAGGAGTATGAGTTAAGAACTTCTGATAGGGGTGACACTTTAAATAATCTAGATAAAAAGCGCATGGAGTAATCTGTAGAGTGCATTTCCTGAAAGAACTCATCGTGTAAGTAGGTGAAATGCGTTTGAAGTGAGCTGTCATACCCTAGTGTCAGGTAGGATAGTGACAGTTCACTTCAAGCTCACTTCACCGGAGTTTTTTCGATGAGATTATTACAGAATAGACTCGCTGGTCTTTATCGGAGATGCACTGCTTTATAAAGAAACGTGACAATCACAAGCCTGCCAATGACTCATCTCGTATCCAACTCAATACATTTATTGTCATCCCGCCAACGATTGATCGTTTAATCATTAAAACGTACAATAAAATGTACAGTTGACCACAAGAACATGTATCCATTAATAAAAGTGAGTGTGAATACATCGCGTGTTATAACCGAGCTGTGTCCCGCGGTTTCACCAGCCGATTATTTATCTTTCTGACTTGTTTTCTTTTTGCTCGGCTCCTCTGGGTCGTAGCGTGATGTTATATAGCAAATGACCTTCCTTAAGGATTGGGCTATCAAATGCAAAAATACCTTTTTGAATCTGACTGGTAGTTCCCAACATTAAACAAAAAAACAATCAAACTCTTCAGCTCTATTATTTAAAAGTATCTCGGCGACCGACCTCTGCTCGGGTGAAAATAGAGAATGCTCAATTAATAGTATAGGGAAGATAGGGAAGTTCATACTAAGTCCATGCTGCCATGACAGTAGGTACTTACAAATTCCATACTGCCGTGTCATTATTCTAAGGTAGCCATCTTGTTCTAAACTTTGGGCAACTGAGCCACAAACTGAGCTCTGCTCGGGTGAAAATACGGAGGAAACGAATTTTCCCAGATATGAGACCTAGCTAGAACGATTTACCGCCCCTCGTTAGAGCCGTTTTCGAGAAAGTGATTACAAATATATATATTTTTATATACAAATATTGCTTGTTTAATAGTATAGGATATAATAATATTTATAGTAATATATAAAGCGTACTCAGCGTAGTATAGACTAAGTTACGTAATAAAATTAGTTAAATTACTCGTTTCGCATGCGTGCGCATGTAATTGTAATTAAGTAAATGTAATAAACGCAAGAGTTATGCATCGGCTTATCATAATACTGCCTATAACTGCTAATGAGTTAATAAAAACATTGATTTCTTGGACTTGAGGGAATGGAAATATATGTACATATATCACATTAGCATAGGCTAGTTTGCAATTTGGCACTAATTCCAGACTCCCAGTGGTAAACCCTTCGTCCTACCCGGGAATCGAACCCAAAACCTCACGCGCAGCAGCTCATCACTGGACCAGCACGGTTATGTAAATAGCCTATTGCCGTGAATTTAAGACTCCGGGCTCGTAGACTGATATTTTCCCAGTGGTCGCTTGTCCAACCCGAGTATAGAATACACCAGTTCCTCACACCAACACACTGGACCAACAAGACCATACAAAAAAAAAAAAAAAAAAAAATGGGTCGCAGTCTTTATTGGAATCCATAACTAAACATGAAGAAACAAGTTTTCATTTTCAACCGACTTCAAAAAGGAGGAGGTTCTCAAGTCGACTATGTTTTTTTTTTTTTTTTTTTTGTATGTTTGTTACGCGATTACTCCGCCAATTATGAATTGATGTTGATGATTATTTTTTTGTTTGGTAGGGCATACTTCAGAAGTGGTCCCATATAAATTTGGTCAAGATCTGATGAGGGGTTTTTGAGTTAGCTTCAATAATACGTATTTTTCCCATCTAGTATATGTGGACGATATTCTAATAGTTCCTATCTCTCTAATTTACATAGCAGGTAATGGATATTCAAATTTTTGTAGGGGTTTTATGTAGGTACCACAACTAAAAAGTGAAAAATAAAAACTTTTTCACAAAAAATTAAACCGACTTCCAAATAAAACACTACAAAGTGAAAAATAACTTTGATTTCGTAAGTCGGTGGCAAAAAAAAATGAAAATAAAACCCCAAAGACACCGACTTTCGAAATCAAAGTTATTTTTCACTTTGTAGTGTTTTATTTGGAAGTCGGTTTTATTTTTTGTGAAAGAGTTTTTTATATACTTAGTTGTAGTTGAAGTATGAGTTGAGAACATCAGTTTTTTTTGTTATATCTATCCTCATCACGACTGCGGAGTTTCGCTGAACTAATTTAATATGACCCTGTATTCTATATACATATTATTATAAAACACAGTTGCTTTTCACGTTTGTCTGTATGTTCGCATTATTCTTCTAAACCACGCAACAGATTTTGATGAGGTTTTCACCATCGTTTAGAGAATTTATTCCTGAAGGTTTATGTGTATAATAAGTTAATATTAAAGTTACGTTTACCTAAGAAATCTCGATGTTTTTCGAGTCGACAACAATAACAGCTATGTTCTGACAATCGCAGAGCAACTAGTGGTAATTTGGACACAATATAGAACCGCTAAGCAACCTACATGAAGCGCCACGAGAATGCCATTGACACTGCCTTACAAATGTCAACCACATGTTTGTGTCAATGTCCGGCACCCATTGATAACAATAGAGAAAGGATTTTAAGTAGCCATTGTTATTCTGTCTGGAAAATACTTTCAAAGTTCACCCGTAGCTGAAACATTACATTACCGAGCAAGACTTCTGCTAATTAAACTATTAATAGCTAAAGAAGGGATATGAATGAAGATATATGAATATATTTTGAAGGGCTGAAATGTAAATGGGTCATACTCAGAAAAAGTGTACATTTTAAATTTGTAACTAAACTGATAGGTAACGATACTGAAAATCTCCGTCACGAAACAGATGTCATACGGTATAGTACCTACACATAAATTGACCGAATAAAACACATGATTATATTTGGAACCAGTCTTATTTAGATTAATAAAAAAAGACTTCTACCCTCTTACTGAAACACGGAATAAAGTTATACCAATAATAACAATAGAATAACCATACATTTTACTTGGAATAACTTTATTCTGTCAAGAAGGCAATAGTAAAGCGATGAATATTTGTAACAATTCATCTCTGAACATGTGTAATGGTCATTGGGACACTTAAAAAATGTATGATGATATTTATAACAATGTTTTGACACTCAAAAAATATACTCTTTTAGTGAAAATTAAACTTAAAATACCAGAAAAACCTTCATATTAATATAACAACAAGGGGGAAAAAGAAAAAATATCATAATATTAGACTTAAATTTGAAGTAGAGGGACAAGAAAAGATACCAAATGTACTTTTTTTCTGAGTATGACCCAAATGTCCCACTGTATAGCAAGGGGCGAGCCCTGTGTACCTACTACATAGGTTATCACACATGTTTGCAAACTAATCAATGGTTTGATTTGGTTACCATGCTTAATGCGGGTTCCTTTCTTTCATCATATTAACTCGACAAAAGAGTAGGTAGTATCGTACTAAAATGCATAATATTAAGATTAAACGACATGATAGTACCTAAGTACCGGTACATATCAACACATTTCCAATTTAGCCATTCATTGAATATAAACGCGCGTTTCAATTTAGATATTTTTTTACCTAACTGATGGAAAAGCAAATAACACCCATTTATCACATTTAAAAATAATTTCAGGGAGATTCCACTTGTAAGTATTATTTTGAAGTATTAACTTTTGGCATTGGAAACACAAATACGGGCCCTATCATACAATGACACAACCTTCATGAGCAAAACACTATCGTTTCAGGAATTTACACCTTCAGCCATTTTGGTCGTGACTCTACGATTTACGCATACTTAAAAACACGTGTTTTCGCACTGTGTTAATGTGTAGTAATTTATTTAATTGACTGTACTTTTGATACATGGTTGATTGCCAAGAGGAGTGGTAAAGTAAAGGGATGATGACACGAGTCCAAATGAATGTTGACTATCATACGTGTGATGAACGCCTTCGTGAATTTTCCTCGACGTCACTATTAGCAATGCAGTCAGTTTGGTTTGTATTTCGGAGTTTGTAGTGATGTAAACTTATCATAATCAGTGCTCAGATATTGATATCCATGTAAGGAGGATTGTTTGTTACCGTCTGCATTTTCAATATTACGAAATATGTTTGGAAAATTAAGGACTGCCTTGTTGGTTTAGTGGTCACAAGCGCCAGTGCAAATCAAGAGGTCCTGGGTTCGATTCCCAGGTCGGGCAAAATGTTATTGGGATTTTACATCTGGAATTTCTTAGTAGCAGCTCGGAGTCTGGATTTGTGCCCGGTTGATGGCAATAGACTCGCCCCCTATTACATGGGACCGGCGAAATGTGGGTATAGATACTAATCCTTTGGGGATAGCGTAGAAGTGATCCTTACTTAACATCATTTCAAGCCTGTACGTGACGTGAAGATCACTTGTACGTCAGGATCACTTGTAGTAGATTTCAAAGTTGATCCTCGTTATATAGAATGTGTAGGTACGTTTTAACACGTGCACTGCCGAGAGCCCTCCAGGAGGGTTCACCTAGTCGCATAAGGGATACCGGGAGCCGTCTCGGAGGGTTCATTTTAAATGTAGGTTTTTCTTAGCGAATACAGCGTTATAAAACGCGATAGTAAAATCTGACGTATATTTTAATAAGACTTATATAAGCGTTGGTTTTAAAAACAAGCACTTTTTTTTAAAGTTTTTTTTTACTGTTATGTACCTACAAATACTCGCTAAACATTTAAAAGGTCGCAAACTACATAAAGCGACATGACCCTCTGAAAACACTATTTTACTTCGTTTCACAGTGTTTTATAACACGGTTTTAAACCTAATGCCGTTGACCGTCCGCGATGGTTAAAATTTATTTGGCAAGTCCATCATCTGATATTCTCGTTTCGGATTCCACCCACGTTTAGATGCACTTTTGATTGAATAACGACTTTGTTGCTATTCAAACTTGAATGAACACAAAAAATTATTAATAATTATGTAGAAGAAACCACTTATAAATATAATTATGTTAGTTATTATATTGCTATGGATGTGTTTAGCAATACGGATCTGGTTTTAGAAGTTAACCTCGGCACCGTTCATTTAATAAGTTAACTTTGTAATGTCTTGACAAGATGCACTTGGAGATATGCTGGTTCTGGTTGCAGGAATCTTATAACTGTTTGTTTTGTTTACTGAAAACCAATGCGCCTCACATCTCATGCCAAGTTATATTTATGACTGATTGACGTATTTTATTTGATCAATCACAACAGCGCATAAAAAAGACAGATCCATTTGTATCAATCTTTCAATAATCAGGAGATATTAGTCAACATTTCATCAGGTGATAGTGATAACGAACAATATGATAAAATAAAGAATGATGTAGATCTCTTCTTAAATGTATGAACATCCTTTTTTTTAAAGAAGAATAAAAATCTCAGAGAAACGTGTACTTGTTCTGCGCGTCTAGTTTAACACTCTCGTTTTTCTTTTAAACAAAAACCTATAATTGTTTTATTTAAAATTAATTCCAAATTGGCTTGAATGATCGAATGCAACCACAGTTATTTTTCTATCAGCCTGTACGACTTATGGTAGCCTTTTGCATCTAACCACTACCGTGTTTTTGGAAAATAATTTACTTTGAATTTGATAGGACATTACATAATGATAAACTATTCTCAAAAGGGCCAATGCAAAAATAATTTTAAAAGATCCCTGTTTGTCCAATCTACTGAATAAAAGACACCTAATCACTCACTCATACCAAACTGCTCAAGGGGTTAAATCGGGGATGAACGTTTGTATAAACTTTGCATGGAAGTTCATGTTTGCAATGGAAAAATATAGTCCAATATACGACTTGTTTCTTTATAAAAGGAGACCTCGACTTTGTTACAGTCCTCTACCTTGTTAAACCCTTATCTCCCACACACGTCACTCCTAATAAGAGCACATCGAGAGCATCCGTCGACTAGGGTCTACTCTGAGCACTCCGCTCAGGTAATCTGGCATTCTTCACCTTGCCATCGACCACCGGTACGAACCGGTTCCAGTCCACTTAACTCCTTGTTACACGCGCCTCTTATATACTAGTTATATCTAGTTATGAAAGGATTAATTTCAAGTGTTCGTTGGCAAATAGGTACAGTAGTGGTCCTTGAGACATGTGATGATAGCGAACGTGGCTTAGTCTATGATTCATTCTGAAAGGTTGTAAGTGAGGATAACATTGCTGAACATACAGTTGTGGTCCTTGATAAGGTGCGATTGGCTAGTTGTACACAAGATGATGATGTCAATGTTGGTGATAATACCAGCCTGTTACTGTCCCAGTGCAGTGCAAAGCATTGATCACCACGCTTGCTCAAGATGGGTTGGTGATTTCAAACTTATATTAACTGTAAGTCTAGTTTTCCTTACGATGTTTTCTTTCACCGATATCAGTAATATCCTCGATAAACTTAGAAATTACATTAGAAACAGTCACATTGGCACTTGGTCGTGCATGAGAGGTCCACTCGGAATGTTGGTGATTACTTCAAAAAAGGTTGTACGAGTAAGTGAAGTCTTTTTCACAAGATGCCCTGTTCAATCTGTAAACAAATCTTCAGAGACCTTGCTCCCTGCAAGGTCTCTGAAGATTTATCACGTTGTAGTCAGTTCAATAATAGCAGGAGTTGATAAGGATGGCCGTCATTGGCACTTACAGGTCTTTCTTTACCTGTTAAGGACTCCATTGTTGACGTTTGTGTTACTTCATTGAAGCTGCCATTAGTCCTGTGTGCAGTCATTTTGCAACAATTGACATACTTTAAGAGCTCAAAGGAAATGCAGTTTCAAAAGATTAATTAATTCTCTTTTGAACGGCAATGCAATACAAGTAGGATTTCAAATTGTTAAGAGTATATTGGCGCTAACAGAGCAGGTTGATCCTGTAAGTTTGTATATTTGGACAGTTACTCAATCACGCAAAAACAGCTGAACGGATTTCGATGTAATTTGGCACACATAGTTTATAACCCGGCTTAATACATAGAATACTTTTTATCCCGGATGATTGGCAAAACTAATATTTGTATAAAATGAACAGACTACCTACATGTTACTTTTGCGAGGTAACAAGATAATTCGTTTCCAGCTAAGACCTACTCGGAAAATGCTGAAATTCTGGTGTGGGTGTCATGAATATGACTTTGAACTCCAAATATTTTTGCAATGCGTATATATATTTATAGCCGATCCATATTTCCCTTCAAAGAGCTATATTAAAGTGTAGGTCACATCGTCTAAAGTTAGCCGGTCTTCAATCAGACGAGTAACGACCGTCTTCCTGCCGGCAATGCAGATGACTCAATTGCCGACGTACTCTGACGAGATTCCCCACATCCTCGGTGTCCTAGGTCGAGGAGATATTGACAATTATCACGCCCACCAAATTGGGAAATGGCTAGTGTAAAAATAACTGGCGGTAAAAATAGAATGTTGCCAAATAAGGCTAGCTGATTCATGTTCGCATGAATGGCGTTATTTATTTATTTACTTT
Source organism: Xanthia togata (assembly GCA_963853775.1). Taxonomy (NCBI): domain Eukaryota; kingdom Metazoa; phylum Arthropoda; class Insecta; order Lepidoptera; family Noctuidae; genus Xanthia; species Xanthia togata. Next base: position 2,504,311 of record OY970790.1, read on the forward strand.
GCAGTTTAGATTGAGTGTCACAATGACGTTAAATACCTACGCATAAATCTAGAGTTTAAATCTAGTGTCTATGAGACCGTTACAAAGTTTGTTAACCTTCAGAAAACGTAGGTAACCTTAGAGTTTACCGAGCTGATTTTCCTCAAATCTTCTTGTGGGTTGTTTGGCAACGAATGACCACCAGAATGCTAAATTTTCTTGTTACTTCTATACCTACATGATATATATATATACTAAACCCTAATCTTTCCATGAATAATTAATTAATAAACATTCATAATAAATTACATTTTTTAGTTAATACGTTTTTTTAATGACTTTATTATTCAAATCACAGTTTATAAACATTATTGTTGTCATGGAAAATTACAAAATTTTATAGCTTTTATAGATAGGTAGATAATTGAACGTGTTTAACGCAAATACCACTTTGCATTAAACACGTTTGAATTTATTATTTCATAAAATAATTATCTACTTATCTATACAAATTTACACTTTATATTCGCATTCGTTTCTGAATTAAATGCCAAGACTTAGTCTGCGTAATGCTTATTGTTTTAAAATAAAATATATCCCACGATACTCGGTACTACGTACATACCTTCATAATTCGTGAAAGAATTTTCCGAATCGGATCAGTAGTTCTGAAGATTAGCCCCCCCTCACTTTATAATACATATTATTATAGGTATAGGTTAGTACTTAGCAGAATGTCTACTCAATGTACAAACAATTATGTATGTAGGTACCTAGCCTTTGCCCAACTCCTATCTGACCTACACAACCTAGTTACGGGGTAACACGATACCCCTTAATAAGACTGGTTGTCAGACTTTTGGGCTTCTGACAACCCGTAACGACTGTCAAAGATCTACGAATGATAGCTACTGGGTCCAACGGCTTAGCGTGCATGCTTTCTAAGGCACGAAGGGTTCTCGATAAATAATGGATGGTCACCCATCTACGGACCGATTACACCAAGCGTAGCTTAACCTGAATGTAGGTACCTACTAGTTAATTATAATGATTTTGACCCTAAGGTTTTGTTTTCAAACAATCAATCTGCAGATCTATTGCTGATAAACGCTACTGATTTACTGATATTGACAGTCATTATAGATAACATTTTATTTTGCGAATAGTTTGGTTTTTCACCGACTTCCAAAACGGGGAGGTTATCAATTCGGAAGTTTTTTTTTGTGGCTTTTCGGGCCTAATTCCGTCATGTATAGACACGGATTTGCAAATTATAACTATCGATATGATCCCATTGTCATCAAGTCAGGATCTGATGATGGGATCCTGGAGAAATCGAGGGTACTCTGGAATAGGCACACCTATAGTGATTTGGGTATTTTTGAACGGCTATCTGCTATCGTGTTTTCCGAGGCTGTCTTTTGTTGATCTGTGACAGTCGTTACGGGTAGTCAGAAGCTCGACCACCTGGTCAGACTTTCGAGCTTCTATCTACCCGTAACGACTACGTACGATGTAGTAATATATTTACGCTTGTGACTGTAGTTAACTATCATGACACCCACATTTCACCAGTTACGTTTAAGTCCCATGTAATTAAACATTCTAACATTGTATGCGTTTATGTGTGAAATAACATAGTTAAAACTGTTAAAAGCAATATTTTATTAACAAAATTGATCATGTTGTCTGAAAAATAGTAAATAAATAGGGGCGAATGTATTGCCATCAACCAGGCACGAATACCTCCGCCGAGCTTCCACTGCGAAGTTCCTGATAGAAAAACCCAAGAACACTTTGAGACCTGTGAATCGAACCCAGAACCTCATGTTCAGCAGTAGCGCTTGTGACGACGAGACAACGAGGCAGTACATAAATATAAATCAAATCGAATATTTTTTTATTGACACAATGATTTATAAGACGGCGGGCGTTGTAAAAGTACCATGAATGAGTGCATTCATGGAGCAAATTGACACTTTGCCCCCTCAGTACGTTTCCATAACCGGTCCTATAAGATTAGCGAGTGTCCATACAGTACTTACCTACTTGGGACATTCTTAATTGGTAGGTTAATAATGTCAGAGTTTAATTTAGTCCCACTGTTAGGAAAAGAATTCTTAAATCTCAAGGCTCCACTTAACATCACGCCTGTTTTCCCCCGAAGGGTTCGGCAGAAGCACACCTTTAGTCCAAAACAATTCGCTTACTCGGTATGTGTTGGCGACTTGACGATCCAGGATCAACTTAGGAAGTAACACTGGAACAACTCGTCTTGATATTTACTTACGATGGATCATACGAGAGCTTGGCGAGGCTTGGCTGAGATAGGACTAAGCCTTTTTTTAATTTTAAGTTAATTTTGTTAGTTTTAAGTGCTCCTTTTGTTAACGGTTTGCATGTCCCGTGTGTGTCCCAAATAAAATATTTTTATTTCTTTCTTCTAAGGCAGTTGTCCCACCACCGGCGATTAACGAGAAGCGAGTAGACTAGCAACTAAATACGAGTTGGCGAGCAACGAACAGCGAGTACCTACGCGACGGCGACGATCGATAACTCGCTGGTAGATATGCGTACGTACCAAACGCGAGTCCCTCGGCGAGTGTTCTGCCCTACCACGCGAACGTGGATGAGCGAGTCTCTCTTTGATAGCTCTTATCGCTGCAACAAACGAGTACTCGCCAACGTGGTACACAGTCTTTTGTACGTTTCATGAGCGAGAAACTCGTTGTTAGCTATATTGCATTTGAAATAAGATTAGACACTAATAAATCTTTTTTTCAGTCCGTTCAACCGATTCCGATTTCTACGAGTATATCTTAGGCTTAAGGATGACATTACAATTGTTTACTGCAGCTGCTCTACTTGCCATCCCACCAACGCAATAGAAGTCAAAATCGGTTGAACGGACTATAAGAAAGGTTTTGTTATGTAAATGTATACTTAAATCTTATTTCAAATGGAGTATAGTTGCTTCGTCGTCGGTGCGGTGGTGGGACAGGTGCCTAATACGGATCTTAAGCGACCTAAGTAAGAGATAAAACCGTCTCTCAATGATGATAGTAAACAGGGATACACATCAAGCTATACATTTCCAATATAAGCTAACCTCTCATTGTACGGAAATCCTATACAATGCGAGATCAGCTTATACTGGAAATGTATAGCTTGATGTGTAGCCGTGTGTACCTACTTAAATTGTAGAGAACCCAGGGGAAGAAGAATGAGATAGTGACATTTAAAAGCTGATTTGATCAAAAATCAAAATAATATCTTTGTAAAACTGATGGCTTGTCCATGTCTACTGTCCACAATTATATTATATAATATTAGTCATCGTGAAGACTGAAATTAACTAGAGGTAGGTAAATGAATTTAATTTATTCGTCAGCCCTCAATTCAATAAGCCAGTTAAAGTCAGGTAATAGATTACAATATATTATTAAGTATTGTTCTTTCTTGAAACTCCTAATTGATAACTTCATTTTAATATGGCCTTGGGGGCTTAGGGGAAACAAATTAATTAATTTACTGCGGCGTTTTTATTGCCCATTCTTGCTTTGTCCTCCACTAACATGAGTACGACGGGCTACAGTGTTATAAACACAGTATACGTACTCTATTTTCACGTTTTTTCAGAATAGCACTTCAAAATTCAAAATATTTTAGGTATTTCACATAAACCTACATGGGCACTTATGAAACGTCAGAAGCTAGGTGCACGGTTCCAATTGGTCGTTTCGTATGGAGAAGAGCCGGCAAGAAACTCCACGGTTACTCTTTTAAACATAATTTGTTTTTTACAATATTTTCAAATAACAGTGTTATTAGGTATGGGAGGACAGTGTAGGTCTTTCAACAAGTACGTAACAAAATAATGTTCATGTTCGATTCGATGTCATAACGGCCTAGTGGTGGTTAAGGCGTTGCCTCTCATGCACGAGGTTGTGGGTTTAAATCCCGGCCTGTACCTTTTACTTTTTCAATTCATATGTGCTTTCTGGGTTTATCTTGGATATTTTTGACATCGGTGAAGGAGAAACATAGTGGGGACACCTGGACTTATAGTTAACATAAGTATGAAATCATCAACCCGTCTTGAGCAAGCGTGGTGATCAGTGCTCGTGCCTTCTGTGTATGAGAAGACGCCGTTGTCCTGCAGGTGGGCAACAACGGGCTGGTATTATTACGACATATTCGATGTATCATTTTTTCATTAGGAATAGGTACAGGCAAATATGGGCATTACCTATGTACTTACGAGTAATGCGCATATTTGCCAATTGCCGGTTTAGGAGGTCATTCATACCTACATTTAATATTATTTTTCTTGAAACGACACAGCTGTCTTGTTGTAGTTTTAATTAAATTTTACACCTTATGTATTTACTATAACGTGTTTTTTTTACAATTGTAGTCGTATTTATGGTCTTTTTAATATATAGGGTCGAATTAAATTACCTAGCGAAACTCCGCAGTCGTGACGGGTATCGTAATATTTTACACGACAAAATAAAATGATAACTATTTAATCCTTGTATTAAAAAAAAAACCCAACAGAGAAAAGAAAGCGAACATTAAAAAAAACAAAAAACCACTATTATTTTTTCAAGACTTTACTACTAGTGTACTGGATATATCCTGGCATCTGGATATCACATCATCGTGTTGCCACCATTGCATTGTATGTAGAATAAAATACTGATCAAAAGGAATCCAAAAACGACATAACTTCTATTCTTTTTTTCAAGAGTGTACTAATGTGCTATCCATAAACATATCAATACCCTGGCTGCAGCATAAGACCAAGAATTCCATAATTTTGCATAGTTATGTATTTATGTAGTATACATAGGTGTTTCAAATTTTAGTTCACGCACATGTTTGAAAGTGAAGTAATTACCCATTATGTGTCTACGATCCCTACTGCAGCTAACACAAAAAATGACTTTGAAACGGCTGAACCGATTTTGATAAAACATTTCTAAGAACAATAGCTGGAAATCCTGCTTTCAAATAAAACAAAACGCATTCAAATAGGATCAACCGTCTACGTCAGACTTATACCACCCCTCTTTTTGCGTAGGGGGTTAAAAGAAGATTTGATTTTTTTTGGGATCAACGACCTCTGGTAGTTTTGAACTTGAAGAATGAGTTGAGAAATCTGTTTTTTTTTTGCTTTATCAATTTTAGGTATCCATCGCGTCTGCGAAGTTAGCTAACTTAATTAATATATACTTAATGAATATGCTCTAAAGGATATCTTTAGTAAATATGAGGCTTCTCAACAAGACCTGAGTAAGCGCTTGCAGGAGGCCAATGAATTGGCTGACCTGGTCAAGTACAACGCCGAGAGGTATGAGTCTCTGACAAATAACCTCTCTTTTAGCTGTGCCTGCTCCCATGAGCCCCAACCTCAACTGGTTACACCTACACCCTCAGTGGCTCAGCCTGTAGGTAGCTGTTTGGATGGCAAAAATAATAATAATTTGATTAACACAACCTATGTATTTTCGGACAAATTTGGTCAAGGTATTGGTCGTATATTTAATCAGTGTTCACAACAATATGTAATTAATAATTGTTTACCCGGTGCCAGTATTAGCCAATTAATTAATAATATTAAACTGACACAAATAAACCCCAGTTCCACTGTTATATTATTATACGGGGACAGTTTAACTGTAAGAAAAAAGGACATAATTGAATGTGTCCATTTGATGTTACATCTCAATGAAACTAATAATTGTAAATTTATTTTCTGTGCCTTGCCTTATTCTCGATATTTGTCTAATGAGACAAATAGGCACATTTATAAATTAAATATGTTAATTTATAATAGGACCTGTCGTCACAGTGACGCTATTTTATATTTTGATTGTAATCAATTCATTACTGATTATAAACTGACAAATTATACAATGTATTTGCCACCTAGTTGTAGAAGACAAATTGCTAATCTTTTAGCATACAATATACACAGTGACACTGGTACCTGTAGTGTACCATCGATTACTGTTAGTAGTGGTACTAACACTACTTTTGATACGCCTAGTAGTTTAAACTATTAGGAGCGACAACGGATGAGCCGTATATATTGAACGTGGTTCATCAAAATATGCAGGGTTTGTCCGGCAAAGAGCTAGAATTAAGTTTATTTATGGAGAACTATGATGTTCAGGTGTTATGTTTGACTGAACACTGGTTGAAAGAACATGAAGTGGTGTTTATTAATGATGATAATTTTACTGTACAAAGTGCGTTTGTAAGAAAAAGCGCCATTCGCGGTGGATCTTTGGTTCTTGTTTCTAACAAGTTGAAATGTAAACAACGTTTAGATTTAGTTAATCTTTCCATCGAGCGCACTATTGAGTTGTCTTGTGTTGAACTCGAGCGATACATTATAATTTGCGTTTATCGACCCCCCTCTGGTGATTTTATTAGTTTTGAATCGGTAATGGAGGATTCGCTCAATAGGTTAAAATCAAGTAATAAAAGTATCATTTTATGTGGAGATTTTAATATTAATATTTTAGATGTTACTCCATTAAGTATTAGACTTCTTAATCTGTTTAGGTCTTATAATTTAATTAACTTGTTTTTTGAAGCTACTAGGATCACGGCATCTTCGTCAACTTGTCTTGATAATATATTTAGTGATTGTGATGCCAAAAATAAATTAGTGTTAAGTGACTTAACGTCTGACCACTGTGGTTTATTAGCTAGTTTCCCCATGCCATTACATAAAAAGCCGCATAAAATAGAATGTAGGCCATATACAGCTAGTCGTTGCAATAAATTTAAAAATAATATAGCTCATAGAATAACACCATCTATAATAGAACACGAGAATCCTAATGAAATGTATGCAGCCCTTTTTGATGTTGTGAAAAAAGAGTACCAATCTACTTTCAAGACTAAAACTATTGACATTAATGGCACCTCCGTTGGCTTTAATCAATGGGCCACTCCGGGTATTTATAAAAGTAGAGCGAGACTATACGAGTTATATGGTTTGAAAAAATATAGATTTGATACTCCTTTCCTAGAGTACGTCAAAAATTATTCAAAATTATTTAAAAAGGTTAGTGTTTTTGCTAAATCTAAATTTTTAAGCGATACAATTAAAAATTCCAATAATAAAGTAAAAACCACTTGGAAAATTATTAACAATGAAACGGGTAAATCGGTTAAGCAAGATAAACAACTTGAGATTATGGTCGATAATAAATTAGTTACTAAAGCAGCTGACGTAGCTGAGGCGTTTAATGAGTTTTTTGCCAACATACCTATAACTACGACTCGCTCCTTAAATTCGTCCCCATCTAAAGCTGAAAACCTTTTGTTTAGTAGTGTGTCTAAAAGTAGTCGCTTATTTAGCTTCGAACATGTAACGCCTCGTGATGTAGTTAATGTTTTCAACACACTCAAGTCTAAAAACACTGGTGATTACTGGGGAATCTCCATTAAACTTTTGAGTAATATAATAGACATCGTAGCCCCCTATCTAGCTGTTACTTTTAATAAATGTGTTGATTTAGGAACTTTTCCTGACCTCATGAAGAGTAGTAAAGTTATTCCATTATTTAAATCAGGTAATAAAAATGACGTTGGCAATTTCAGGCCTATTTCTATTTTACCAGCATTCAGCAAAATATTTGAAAAGTTAATACTCAAGCAGTTGCTAAGACATTTTAATTTAAATAGCCTCCTTCATAATGAACAATATGGCTTTACAAAGGGTCGTTCGACTACAGATGCGGGTGTTGCTCTCCTGAAACACATATTTAACGCAAGGGAGGGCTCTCAAAATGCTATTGGAGTTTTCTGTGATCTCTCCAAAGCCTTTGATTGCGTGCACCATGACACGCTTTTGCGTAAACTGCGTCATTATGGTGTGCTAAACGAAGCTCTCAACGTTTTAAATTCATATTTAAATAATAGGTCGCAATGTGTAGATGTTGATGGTGTAAAATCTTCCGGGCTACCAGTTCAGTTAGGTGTACCTCAAGGCTCAATACTGGGTCCATTCTTGTTCTTAGTATATATCAATGACTTACCATTCTATTTAAAGGGTATCTGTGAAGTTGTACTGTTTGCAGATGATACCTCTCTTATTTTTAAAGTAGACAGGAATAGACAAGATTTTGACGATGTAAACAGTGCACTATCAATGGTTACGGATTGGTTTACGACAAATAACCTAGTTCTCAATGCCAAAAAAACGAAATGTGTAAAGTTTGCCCTTCCAAATGTTAGAAATCTAGGACCCAACATCGTCTTAGATAAAGAGGTGCTTGAAACTGTAAATTCGGCAGTTTTTCTGGGCATAACAGTAGATGCCAAACTTCAGTGGGGCCAACATATATCGAGCCTAGCGGGAAGGCTCAGTTCGGCCGCCTACGCCGTCAGAAAAGTAAGACAATACACTGACGTTGATACAGCTCGGTTAGTCTATTTTAGTTATTTTCATAGCGTTATGTCCTATGGTATTCTGCTGTGGGGCAAAGCTGCAGATATTCAAAATATATTTGTCCTCCAAAAACGAGCTATTCGAGCAATTTACCAGCTAGGTGCCAGAGTTTCTCTAAGAGATTTTTTCAAAGATATCGGTATTCTCACAGTGGCATCACAATTCATCTTCGCCAACATCTTATATATTAGGCAAAATATACACTTATACACTAAAAACAGTGATATTCACAATGTTAACACAAGAAGTAAGGATAAACTACGTGCTCCCTTTCACCGGCTTCATAAGGTTCATAACTCATTTGTTGGGCTTGGTATAACCTTTTATAACAAGCTACCCTCTTCTTTGCTAGATTTGCCTTTTAATGCGTTTAAAACTAAATTAAAGTCCAACCTTTGTTCAAAGGCATACTATTCTATCAACGACTACTTAAATGATAAGAATAAATGGTCGCTGTGATTAACTCAAGACAATGTTTAAATGTTCTTTCTCCAGAATTAGTTTACCTACTGACAGGTTATATGAGTTTATATAATTGTTTATAATTTTACTTTATAAGTCAATTTATTTTAATTTTATTTTAATTTAGTGCTGACATAATCTACTCATTACAATGTTTTTTTTATGAGTTGTATTGCAATATGTGGTTAGCTAGCGACCTCGACAATTATTTATTTTACCTCGATGGTCCTAGTTTATTGTAACTTATAGTTACAGCTATATGTAAGCGGGCACGCCCTTTATGCCTGGAGGCTTTTTCTTTTTTTTTAGATATTGTTTACTTTTAGTTATTTTTATTTCTGCTTGAGTATAGTTCTCGATGCTTTTGGTTGGTATATTGGCGTGTGCTAGCTGTCATATGGCTATTAATTATAGCTATTTAATTTAAATTATTTTTTGCATATTGTAAATTGTCTTGCATACTGTTGTATAGAATCCTTTTTTATTTTTTTTCTAACTGAACAGACAGCTGTGCTGCTGGGGAGTTTGTTGCGCCACTTCTTCTTCCCAGCAAAAGCACTAGGAAGTGGTGAAGGGTGGGCGTTTTGGGGGACTGTCTTATGTAATTTTGACGTTCGAAAAGTGCTGATTCTCAGCCTAGTTTGAATAAATGACTTTTGAATTTTGAATTTTGAATTTTGAATTTTAATTATTGTTGAATTTTTTAACCTCGATATAAATAAATTACGTGTAATAGAATCCAAGTTTTTAAGAAGGGTTCCTTTATGAAATGTGTGTACAGTCGTAAAGTAACGTATTAAAATATGTTACAATTGGGCTCTTTTATAATTTCGTATGGAAATATACTATTTGGAGACATAAATTCTCGTCTCCAACAAAAATGTATTATCATATTCTCATGATAATATATTAAACTGCGTATAACTACTGACGTTCCCAGTGTGCATACGAAAATTAAATCAATAGTTTAGTCACTATAGCTAGTCAAAGATTGGCAAAACCCATAGTCGGCCCATCACTGCTATTTAGTTTGTTTGGAACACGTTTTCAATCTCGATGTTAGAATTTATTTGATAGTTTCAAAATACTATGCATTACTATTGTCAGTGTTTTCATTTATGTCTTACGGTCGTCACGATATTGTATAATATAATAATAATACACTTTTAAATTTCCGTCCACTATAACGTTTTATCGTGCACCGATGTTTTTTTAACATCAACTCAGACGTCAACGTCGACGATAACGTAACGTAACGAATTATAATAGCGCACACCTACCTACTTGTGTAAATGAGGCAAATCAAGACAATAATGTAACTATTATGTTGTACTTATTTAGGTACTCGGTACCTACCTACTAGAATAGGTACCTGTTTATTATCATTCGATTCTATGTTGCTTAGGCACTTTGTATTTAAGAATAAGACGGATGTATTTTGTCTAAAACTAATGTGTATGTCACGTTTTATGTATTCGGTGTCAGTAAATAGTTAAACAGAAAAACTTTGTGTACACATTGTGTGGAAAAAACCACCCATTGTGACCAGTAGTGTAAATATATATGCTCATAATTACTTTTTGCTTGGGCCACCGAACTTAGAGAAATACAAATAAAAATCAGTTTTGAAACGCACAATGAGATATTATCTCACCGAGTCCAATTATGACGTCACACGAACAACTTAAATCAAAGTAAGTGCATTGAGCTTAAAAAAAGCAATTTTAGTCATTAGTTTGGAAATTATCCCTCAAAGAAATTGTTTTTCAGAAACCTGAGGGCTTCCACTGGGAAGCCCTCAGTCAAATGGAATTATTTTGCAATTGATTCGTTCGCAAACGTGAAAACGAAATTATGTAGCAAGTTCGGTAATTTGTGCTCGGTTGATGGCAATAGGGTCGCCCTCTATCACATGAGGGTGTAGGTACTCCTCTGCCTAATCCTTCGGGGAATGCAGGCGTCCTGTTATGTTATTAACTCCAATGTATTCTGTTTGGCACTGCACTTTGGCAAAATATTAAAAAAATAAAACGTTATAACTGTAATTTTGTTAAAATATAACCGATCAGTGAAAGGTAAATAAATGTTGTTATCGACTTGAGGTATAAGTTAATAATATATTTATTGAGGTGCCAGCAATTGGTTGCGAACCATATGTTGAGACCGGCTAGGCCAGGTGCACACAGGGTCACCACACTGCCCTGCTAAGCCGAAAGGCGCTATCTCTGAGATACGGCCTTTTAGGTTTTTTTCATACCATTCAATAGCTATAACAATTTCGCATTTAATGGTATAAGCCAAATACCGCTTTTTATGTCCTTAGGTATGTTTCTTTAGATTACAATTTACAAAAATTCAATTTTCTCAAAACTTACTCTAAATGAGATAGCGCCTTTCGGCTTAGGAGGGCAGTACATACCTAATGACTCAATGAGTCGTCACTGTCTCAACACTATGTTGTTTTATCTGAACGTTGGCTGAAAATATCGATACTTTGTGATGATTTCTTCGTAAATGTGCAATTCATCATCATCATTTTGCCGACGTCCATTTTGTTATCCCGGGACGGCCTAACAAAATGGCCGTCGCCCTTCGGCCCTTTCTTCTGCTATCTTACTTCCCTGCTCCATGCGTCCCATAAAAATATTACTTTAAATTAAATAAATAGAACTTGGGGGCAACCACCTCTTTCAGCAGTATTATTTTGATGTTACTTCAGTGCGAGAATGAAGTGGAGCTATAAGTACAGGAAGTCTAACTCCATCTCTTTCCCACGCTCGTAAATAAAGACAGGGCCCTACCCTGTCTTTATTTACAAAGAAATATTTTAGTACCTACGCATTATTTATAAACTGATAATTTTAAAATAATGATAATAATTTTTACATGTATAATAAGGTGAATCATAGGGATTTTTTGAAATACATGGCATCAAATAATATTGGACAGAGGCAACCCTGCCTACGTCCAACCTGCACCGGCCCGTAGGCATTCGTCGATCAAACCAGATACAACCGGATTTCACTGAGAGTAAGGAATTATTACAGATGGGTAATTCTGCAACACATTCGCGTTATTTTTAAATAAATTATTTTGACCTTGCTTATGTAGGTTACGAAGTTTTGCTAAACAAAGATGATTTGTAGATTATGTATAATTTAATTTAGAAGACTTGGAATCCAGATTCATTTCATTCTTTCATCATAATTAAATAGATAGATAGATTAACTGCCAAAATAAAATAAAAAAGGTTAGAGACAGAAAATGCTCTGTCGAAATAACAAGTTACAATGATCTCATTACATAAAATATAATTGCAGGCAAATGAATGACACAATAAACTATTGCAGATAACATAACTATATACCTACCTCGTATCCTACTACCTACTACCTCTCATTACAAATAGACTAGAGTATCTAAATGAGCTAACAGTTAAGAGCTTAACCATTTAATTTTGTCTGAGTCGAAGCTTCGACTGAGAGGAAATGAAAAAAAAAATTGAAAAGTTTTTTTTTGCTGACTATCATTCATACCGAATGATTGACTCATTCAAAGTTTCGATTATTCTAGTGTAGAATATTTTAGATATAATTATATTATAGATAGTATAAGTACTTATATACAACTGCACATAATTAGGTAGTCCCAGTTATTTAATAGTTTCATAAACTGCAAATTGGAAATTCAAATTGGTTTCAATTAACTCGCAGTAGGTGCAAGAAGTAGAATATTCTCCTCGTGGATAAAGGATTCTTCGTCTTGGGCGAGCTCCAACCCTCGCTGCACTCAGGGTTAGTCATAACTCCCACTCTTCTCTCGGCGGGGTAATTGCGTAACACACTTACAGTAGCAATGGCTTTTATTTTGACAGTTCAATAACATACCAATGCGTTATTTACGTCGTTGAACAAACAAATTTTTCGAACAAATGAAGTAATGGATTAGCATAACCTTCAAAATGATTCAGATCGTGGCTGAAAGTGTGGTTCGCAGTTAGGGTGTAGGAGACAACTCAGAGCTCACTCGCTGCGCACGCGGAGCCTGAAAGAATCCTTCGATGCGTTTGGGACTCAATATAGCGCCCATGACATTAGACACTGTATTATCCCCTAAGTGAATTATCTTCAATTAGATAACTTTGTTTAGTGGGTCATCTCTTGGAAACGCCGAAATAGCTGTAGGCTTGACATTTTATGGGTCATTTCAGTGTAAATTATCCGTCGTGATAATGGTTTACCATTATCACAGATTTAAGACAGATTGTCAATATCCCATTCAATAATTTCGATGACTAGTCACAATCGCACACGCCCTAATGACAAAACATGAAAAAAATATAACAACTAAAAATAATAGCCGTTCCCTACTCCGTCATACAGCGCAGTTGCGTAAGTTTTATCTAAAATTAAAACATCTTTCACATTGTTGTACCGTTTACGCGATTTATATACGCAATTTAAAAGCAATTTGTGACGTAAAGGAACAATTAAAGTGGCTAAAGCAATAATGGGGCAATCTCTAAACAGACACAAGGATTGCTTTGTAAATGTAAATCAGTACCTAAGACAGAAGGTATAATAGGTACTCATTGTCGATGTCTTTGCAAATATTTTTTGTAACTTATAAGAAGGTCGCGTTTAGAAACTAAACTCTTAGTCTTCGCAAACGTGCGTTTGTGTAATTATAGTAGGTAGTCCGTTCTAATTTTGTCATGGAGTAGCGTTCTTGCGATACCCTATGCGATTTATTATCTAATTAACGATTTATATTTTAATCTTCAGACCAGCTTCTTAAGCGCTGCGTTGGGAATTCGAAACATGGGAAAAACCAAGGTGAGTTTTCGTGTTAAGGAAAACGTTGTCTGTGGAGGTATCTTAAGGAAATCTGGACTTAATGATATAAAATAACCAACCGGCAATGAGCAGTCGTAGTTCAATGCTATGCTTTGTTATTTTAAAGATAATGTACCTACCTACCTAACGTTAGAAAATCATTTAAAACTTGAATGTTTCAAATGCCAATAGATCCCAAGGCTGATTGGAACACACGTTATAATTCACTTCTGTACAAGCAAAGACACATGAAGCCGATACGTTGCAAAAATGCACTTTCTAGGTCAACAACAAATCGTAGCGGAATCCCCCAGCTGCGTTCGCGGCGATTTCATTGCAATCGTTTAATGCCGCGGCGCGCATGCGCGGAGCCCGGACGCGCCCGCGCACCGCCAGCCCACGTCGTCGCCTTAATTACCGCTACTTAACTCCACCGGGCACTGCAAACTTGCGAAAAAGAAATTTCCATAACAGGTTTCCGAAACCGAGGCCGGTTTGACAGACGATGGCCGTATTTTCGCAAAGTAACACCCAAAAACATACATGGAGGGGCAAAGTTGCATTCGGCTTCAAAAATATTTTGGCCGATGACGTAGGCAAAGTGAAGTTCGGGTCAACGACTTTCAAAGCACCAACCTTTTTCCCCAACGCATGTAGCAGTTTCTTTCGTTGCATTAACTGCAAGTACCCTCACCGAACGCTGTACGCTTTTGATTCGCAAAAAGTTCTTTATGGTTTCATTAGAGTTGGTACTACTACTGGTAAAACGTCTTGTATGTAGCGAACAGACCTGTACATCTAGTTACTTGTAGGTAGGTACCATAGCCGTCGGTAATACCTACTGCCAGTTAACACTTGGAAGGCGGGGTGTTCCAACAACAAACGCTTCGTCTATCATTACGATGGCGGTACCTATTTATTGCTCGGCAATCAAGGATTGAATGAAACTTTTATTGGATAGGCTTAGGTTCGGTCTACAAAGGCACGAGCATTCATTTGCTGACACCAATGGAAAAGCTGATAAGCTTAGCAAGATTGGTGACGGGAACAGTTATGGCTATAGAATAGAATACTCTTTATTATTTATTACACCATTTAATGCAAAATACCAAACCAATGTCAACCCACCAATCACCAACCAACCGTGCCAATGTAATCCAACATACCATGTTCATAGTAACACATCCAGGCTCAAAGTGGCCTCTTTTAGTCCGAAAATAATATGATTAGGAACTGACTTTAGATTGTTGCCAACATTAGTAGTTCAAAGACCAATGCTGTATCTGCGGTTGTTAATAAAGTTGGTCTAATATATGAATAATATACTCGTATATTTATTAATTACTTTACAATATTCGGCTAATTTATGGAGGAAAATTTTAATATTGCTGTACAACGAGTATGTAAGTGTGTGACGAAAACAATCTTGTTTTTTTTAATCAGTATTGGACGGCTTGTTATAAGGAAAAATGTTTCATATAATACACGCGGATCTTAATTAAGATGATCAATAAAACCCGGGCTATAACAAAGTATAATATATAGCACTGCTATTAATTGCATTGTCAAACCGCCTATGTGCTAGACTTTATGTTGTTTCATTATCTATCTACGTATTAGAGGTACGTAACTACTTATGATAGAGGGACATAACACAAGGGTAATTAACTGTAATACCTACTTAGAAATTATATAATTGAGTGGTTCCAATCTTATTTTGACCAAGTTAACATCACGGATAGAAGAGTCTATAAATAATTGTAAGGAAATATCTAGTATAGCGATTGAAGATCTATGAGGGTACGAGTAGGTACACATGCGGTGCTGTAAATGCGAAGATCTCACGACCTGACCCGAGCTTCGAACTCCGATTTTAAAATATTGTACGCATGATGCATCTAACCTTTCAAATTAACAATAAAATTATTGAAGAGCTTTAAAATTATAATAAATATTAAAATAAAAACATAAAAAAATAGTTTTTTTTCGTATTTCTGATAGTATAAAAAAAAAACTATCGTTTCTGAAAAAAAATGAATAACAATATCAGATTGAAAAAGTTGGTAGGTAGGAGAGGAAAGAACCTAGGCTTGAGTAAAAAACAAGAATGGCAGACGTTTTAATTACCATCACTATTGTTATTGATTACCTATTAAATAATTCGGAGAGCATACAAAACCGCAACTGTGTAAATGTGTGACTAATTCGTTGAATGTAAATAATGACCATGTACAGGAGCAGGTATCGACTATGACTCAGCGTCACTATAAAATATACTTTACGGAAAAATCTATATAGCTTATTTTTGTGGGTACGTTTCCATGTTTACAAATAATTGCACATCAATAGGTAACGCTATCGGAAAACGGACAATAAAAAGAATCAAATAAGCTGCTCTATGTGATAACAGGTTAACCCCCTTGAGGAGGTTACCATCTTATTCTTTTCAACCCGAAAGTCTGTTTCAACCAATATTAATATGACAAACACCTCCAATTGGCTCACTTTTTATTCATGTGCTAAAACTACCTAATTCATGGCTAAGTACAGCTAGATATGTGCACGCAAATGAAGCAGTGCTCATAATTCGCTAGACTTTAGCACACGCTTGTGCCGGCGGCGGTAAATGTGAAGACAACGACAAGAATTGATTGGCATAACGCACGTGCTTCAGATAGGCACGTGTGATAGGAAGGTAAACACTCTGAAGAAGGTACTGTATTGAGCAGTTCAGATCATTAACAATCGCTATTCTTAAGAATCCGGCTATTTAGTAGACATTAGTGTCTATTAAGATCATATATATTATAACTGGGGTAAAATAGCAGGACTAGGATATGATTAACATTATATATTATCAAAATGTAATGAAGAAGAACACACTATGCTTGCGGCAGTAACAACTGCAGGATAGCCGTCCTATGAAAAGTGAGGGCGTATTATTAAAGTTCTCTAGCTCTCTCATTTTGCTGCCTTTCTGTTTTATTCGGCTGTGATGATGTGTGCGTAGTATTTGATGTTCGGCGGGGCAGCTCTCCAACTGCACATTACTCCGATACACAGAAACATGTGCTCGTCAATTAATGCGAACGAGAAATATTACACACACTTTGCGAAGCACGGGACTGGTATAAACATAGATATATTAAATAATAGATACATCTATGGGTATAAATAACGTTGACATTACACATTACACAATCTACTCTGTGAATCGAACATGAAGTGTAAAAATACGTATTACTGACATTTGTCATAAGTTCATAACATCTTGTGAATTCCAAATTGTCTACCTTTCCTTATTGGCTATTTTAAGCACTTTTACATCAATTGCCCAGCGGTAGCATTACCAAGGTCTAGCCTGGGAGGGGTCTTGCCTTGGGCATAGTTCGTAAGCGTTATTGAGCTGTGCCATCGGTAAAGTCAACTTGAAAATATCAGTGGGCGATGTTGAATTGTTTCATTAAAATTTCCAAAAGTCGTTAAACCCATGTTGTTAGTTATTATGAGTATATTCACCCCAAAAAGTTTTCCAACCCAGTGGTTGGACATTACGGTGAACCATTTATTATTTGCAGACCTGTTGCCAAGATCCTCTATTCCAAGACTTTTGGTTTTAGGATACAGTGGTTCGTCGTCATCAAGTAAGATGGCTATATTTTCTTTTTAATATTTTTTTATCGTTTGTCGGGGGTTTCTGTTTAATAGAAACAGCTATTAAGGTGGTTATTAGGATGCAGCCAACTTCTTCACCATCACCCTACTTGCGTAACACACGATCAATCACAATCTGAATCATTTTGAAGGATATTGCTAATCTATTTCATCATTAGTTCAAATATTTTGTCTGCTCAACAACATGAGTAACGCAATGAATGTTGTTTAACTGTCAAAATGAAACGGATTGTGATTGATCGTGTGTGACGCAATTAGGGCGCATAGGGCAGTAAGCTCGGGGCATCATCGCCCCGTTTGGCGGACTTCAACATATTGTACATATATCTAAACATAGACGCGGACATTAAACATATTGTCATGTAAATATTGTGCATGACTTAAAATAAATATTACATAGCATTGTATTTATGTAGGTAATGCTTATTTAAAGTATTTTGTAGCTTATTTATATTTCCTACAACGTTTATATAAGACCAGCTACAAGTGTCCGCCAAACTGTGCGTAACTCTAAAGAGAATGTCTGAGTTTATTTATTGTTCAGTTTAACCTTGGACTTGAGATAATTCTTTCTACGTCTACTGCGTAAAGTACCTACCTACCTCAAATTGAAATCTAAACACTTGCCAATTATCTAATTCTATTTTTTTTCTACTATCTACTTACTGGTCTTTGATTGGTTCCTTATAGGAAAGACTGCCAAGCTGCATGAATAAAGTAAGTACAGATAATATAGTCGGATGGATTAGATATAATTTAATTATAGTTATGGCGAGCGAAACAGGCACCGGTGTCGAAGTGAGGTTGACAAATGGCTGTTATGATTCCCAGAAGCTTTCACCTTTTGCCCGGTTTGAGAATGCTGTGAAAAATGTTGATTTATTTTCTTATTCTATGCCCTTGAAGTCGGTGCCAGATTTTTTGAGTAAAATGCACGTTTTTTTGTATTTCCACGTGACGGGTAATCGGCGTTCGGTACTTACATCGTCAGATATTACTATCAGTCGTAATTAGATCATATTCGCTGCTGCATCACGCTGCAATGCAACGACCTGACTCGTCAGCATCACGCAACGCTTCGGCACTGGCCTTGAACTTCAGTCGCTAAATCATTCGAGCGGGCTCCGTGTTCCGTGCGGACAGCGTGCCAAGTGCCAGGCGCCTGGCGCGACCGTTTGGCACGCGACCACACAATATCTGCCCATTCAGGTTTGGACGAATTGTGGACTATTCTAAAAGAGTCACCGCAAGCCTGCCAACGATGCGCGTACATTATAGTTCCGACAATTTTTCGGCTCCAGAACTGTTGCGAGTTGTATGACGATGACGGGTCGGTTTGAAGGGCGCCAGTGTTCGAGTTTCACCTTGCTTGTAATACGAGTAGGTACGCTTTATGAAAACCGCAGTGAAATAAATGATGTTTATTTTCGCTTCAAATAAAAGATAAATATTTGAAAGAGTAACTCATATGAACCGTTGGTAGTGTAAAAAATGAGCTCAAATTTCCTTATCGAAATAATTGAAGAGCTCTCTCCGTACGTAACTGTTGGCGGTACCTACCCAACAGAGGTGCAATCACTCGTCGTGTTCAATGTTCCCTTGAAGGTACCGCGTCGCGCCGACAGGCGGCGAGTCGTCGAGGAAAGCATGGAAAATTCCCAGGCATACCGGTCCCTCGCGCCGACCGGTCTCGCTGCGCACACGCACCGTATTTTCTACGTACAGCGGCGGCCGCTTCATAATATCGTAATCACAGTCCTTGGAATCGATTGAAAGTAGATTTACCTACTGAGGTATTACTTTATAAACTCTGTGTATTTGCGCGAGGTCAATGAATTTGTTGAAATGTAAACTAAGCCCATGCTAATTCTACAGCCTGAAAAGTCAATCATTCCGCTTTGTCTTCGTTGATTACTTTTACAAAATGATCACATAATTGGTAGCAGGAGGTAATTACCGAAACTCCTTATACAAGAACTTGTTCTTTTTGTTTTGTGCTTTTAGTTCGTATCTTGTTTACCGCTACGTATTTTCTTTCTTTCACTGACAGAAACCTACGCTATAAGCTAGTGCCGTAGAATATGTGCTAAGTTAAAACACGCGGACGAAGTGGCGGGTAGACGCGAGTACCTATGTAGGTATACAACTGATAAGTTTTTATAACTTGAAACATGAATAATGTTCTCAGATTAAAGAAATGCAAATTAAAACTTGTTCTTTGAGATAATACGAGTTTAAAGTTGTTCTTGACGAATGCAATACCTACATAAAAAGTTGTAAATACACATGACCTCGTTCTATGAATGCAATTATATGCATTGGGTATGTTAATTATTTTTTATAACTGTTATGTAAATGAAAATATCTAGAGTATAATTTTAATAACGTGTCTCTGTCTGATCTCTTCTGTCTTTGTTGTCATCGTCATCATCACCCTCCCTCCATATGGTACAGGTATGTATTTGTGGTCGGCACAACATGTCTTTTATTCCATAATTTTCTATTATTGTCATACCTTTGTAGTTTACTTATAATATAATAATAACAACCACCACCTACCTTACCTATTATTACCTATTATTTTCTTTATTGATATAAAAGTATTAAGTAATAGTACAATGTATATTATGCTGTTGGCGTACCAATCTATCTATATAAATAAAAATGAATCGCTAAATGTGTTGCTAAGCGCAAAACTCGAGAACGGCTGGAACAACTTTACAATTTTTTTTTTAATATTCCTTGAATTTCGAGGAAGGTTCTTATGAAATTGTTTAATGGGCTGGACCATTAAACAATTCTTCAAGAAGTTTTTAAATGTTGGTTAGCTAATGAACTTATCTTCGTTATGCATTATAATCAAAGATGTCGTATTTTTTATATAGGTAGTTGTGATTTCTGGACATTCGTTTTTAAATCATTTGAGTAAAAGTCTTGTAGAACAACTAGTAGTTTAACACGTTCAGTGCCGGGAGCCCTCCTGGAGGGTTCACCTAGTCGCATATGGAATGCTGGGAGCCCTCGCGGAGGGCTCTTTTTTAATGTAGGGTTTTCTTAGCGAAAACAGCATTCTAAACCGCGAAAATAAAATCTGATGTATATTTTAACTAGATTGGTATTCGCGTTGGTTGTAAAATCCAAGCATTTTTTCCCAGTTACAAGTATTCGCTAAAAATGATTATTTATTTATTTAGGTTAGCCAACAATTGTTTACACAATACATTTAAAATAAATTTCTTAATAGTACCTACGTTTATAAGTTCAACAATTACTTACAGGCTAACACAACGTGCACCAATTATGGTTTTACATAATATACACAAAGCCAAAAAGGAAATTTACAATTTAAGTTATTCAATAATTTTTGGTAATTCATTTGTAGCAATAATAATACCAAAAATTGCATTCTAAATATGAAACAATAATAAAACAGATGATAACCAATAAAACAGATTGATAACAATGTTAAAGGTTGGAAACTACGTATAACAACTAGACCCCTGAAAATACTATTTTACTTCGTTTTACAGTGTTTAATAACACGGTTTTAAGCCTAATTCCGTTGACCGTCCGCGATGGTTAATTTTAGCGCAAACGTAATGTCGGCAACCCTCCCGGAGGGTTCACTTCCAATATGTATGGCGGCATAGCGTATGAGTTCTATGAAAAGTGGGTGGAGTCGAAAGTGTTATAACAAACTATCGTTTATTGTACTAGTAGTAGTTATTGATATCGTAATCACAATCACAGCTAAATCACGAAAATGCGGAAGCAATAACTGCCCGGCTGATAGATTTCATGTTTCATGGCTGGAATGGCTAAGTATCAACTGTTTATATGGGTAATTTTTATGTGGTTACTGCGTGTCTATCATTCATCATCAATATATATTCTATATTTATATCTTTGTACATGTTATGAATTAATAATATAATAATTATAATTTTGACTCAATAAAACATAAAATATTTTAGTGTCTACGTTGTTCTTGTAGATATAGCTATATACGCAACAGATTTTGATGCGTTTTTCACCATCATTTAGATAATTTAATCCGGTAGTTTTATGTGTATCGTCTTCCTATATCAAAATTCTTAAGTCACTGAACTCCTCCTTAGCGGCTTAAATTTTGATGATTCTTTTTGTGTGTGTTTGAGTAGGTCCCTGTATGGTTTAGAACTATAGATTCACAATTGGACTCGATAGGTGGCGCTGCGTTCGGGTAGGACAACGTCTGTAGAGGCCGCTAGTAATTTATATAATATATATAATATGGAAATCAAAAACTATGCAAAGCAGGGGTCGGTTGCTAGATTTTTTAAATTTAATTAAAAACTGTAGTGGCTTCCTATCTTCAATCCCATTTCATAAATAGTTGGTAGAATAACTATAAATGTCTACCTATATTTATCAAATATAACAATATCATTGTGTAGGTAATGCAACACAAATTAAGTATAAAGAACGTGTAATTTTATTGCTACCCCATATCGTGAAACGTGAAACATGATTAGGTACATTAGTAAGTTATTCTCATTATCTTTTATTTCAGTTTAAAACGCGTTCCAATTTAAAATCGCATCTGGCGAGTATCATTGAATACAGAAACAGTGCTCGCATATTTTCACCGTGTGATTAGCTATAGAACCAGTAAGATGTAGTGTAAGATAGTCCGCAGTAAAGCGGTCGCAAGGCCGCCTGTGTGCCAGTAATTGCGGAGAGCGCCAGCCGCTCGCCTACTAAACGGAATATCCCGCCGAGCAGAGGTGATCAGGTGGCCAGATCCAGGCATTGATTACGTCTAGCTAGTCATAGCGGTGTTAATCAAACTACTTATGTACATGGCCCATATCATCCCATTGTTTCATAAGGGGGAGATGGATGGATTATGTGTACATGGTGGAAAAGAAAAGGCTGACGGGAACGTGCGTTTTTATAATTTCTAACGTGACGATATTATCGTGGACGCCCACGTCTACTTCCACAGAATGTAATGGAAATACGTGCACGATATACCGTTATCGTGGGAGGAAATTTAAAAAGCGTATTCATATTATTTGCATATAGTTTACTTTCCTGTGTTACCGTGATGCCGTGACATCTACTATAGTAACATCACGTCAGAAAAGCTAAAACCAGGAGCATGTTTCACAACTTAAAAAGCAATGTTTTTCCAGATTATGAACAAGAAGTAACAAATTAATACTAGCATGCGTAGCATGACAACCATACAAACGTGTTTTGTCGTCGGAAGAATAGACAAAATGACAGATAAACAATGATAATTTGTCATTTTGTCTATTCTTCCAACGATAAAACCTGTTTTTATTGTGTCGCACACTTAGTTTTTCTGATTAAAATAAGTATTTTTCAATAATGTGTTAATTTGTACTGTGTACTTAATAGCAAAATGCGGGTTACAGATAAATAAATTAAGTCTTATTCTAAATTGACACGAGTTTACAAAGCCATGTAACTAAGGAAATTATTTTAATTTGTTGTGTGTGTGTGTGTTACAATCAAATATAGCCTTTACAAGGCAGGTCGGTATGAGGTAGGTGGATGTGTAAGCAATATTGGCAATTTATGTAGAATACTTAATTAAATTAGCGCAACTTGTGTGAATAATTGGGTCCGAACAGGAAATGCCACGAAAATTTATGGAATGGGAATCTATTTTATTAACGACTGCGACTCTTTGAGATAAGTCAGACTGTTCAGTGGCGATCAAGCAGCCAAGCATCGAAACGATAAAGTTTTATATTTTAATTTATAAAGGGAGAAATAACATGATAAAATCTAGCTACTTACCTTACTAAAAAACGACAAAGGAATGGAAATCTTATGTTACTCATACGCGGGTTCAAATTCGGGCAAGCACCAATCTGCCTTTTTTAACTTGCTTTCTGAATTTATCTTAGCGATCGACGACCGTATCGATAGCACCATCGATGAAGGAACAAAGGTTTAGTGGTTTAGGTGTGATAACTTGATAAGGTAACAAACGGACCCAGAAACTTTCGCATTTATAAGTACACCTATGGATTTCCGTCATCAACACGCTAAGAAGAAGAAGAAGAAGAAGAAGGAGAAGAAGGACGAGAAGGACGAGGAGAGAGGCGACGATTTTGTTACGATTGTTTGTTTGTTGTCATTTGCCAGTGTCGTAACCACAGAACATTATACTCTACGAAGTCGTAACACAGGTTACGCAATGCAAATTGACATCAAGCCATACATGAAATTGTCAAACTACTACTGTATGTGTGCATTTTATGTCATTTTGTTGACTGTGCGTTTTATTTTGTGCTGAATAATCATTTTTTCTTTCTTTCTCTTCTTCATAAGAATAAACGGAACAAACCCAGCATCATGAAATTGCGAAAAACACGATCAACCACAATCCGTTTCATTTTGACAGTTCAACAACATTCATTGCGTTATTTACGTTGTTGAGCAGACAAATTTGTCGAACATATAAAGCAATGGATTAGCAATATCCTTCAAAATGATTCAGATTATGATTCCGTGTGCTACGGAATTAGGGTGCTGAACCGAACCCAGCGCTCTGGCTCTGTCTCGCCTCATTATGCTGACCGATGGCCGTTCTGCGTCGATTGCGTTCAACTTGTTATTTTTTGTGTTCTTTTTGCGTCATATTTATCGCAAATAAACTTATTTTCTTTGTTATTATTTTCTTTCAAACATAGATAACTGAACATGCATTCACATCATGCATTTGAATCGGAACGAATGGCGCCAACTGCTTCACCTGGCATACAATATTTATGACGTGCAATAAGTGCCAAACATGTATGTTGTCACTTAACTACATAAGAATCTATTCTAATTCCAGACTTAATATTTTCATAGTCTTAGTATGTCACCAACACATTCTAATTACCTAAAGATCTGCTTTCGTACGTAACCCAAGATCAAGGGCCCAAGCGCTAAGGGCCCAAGAATGACCAGCAGCCTGATTACGGACCAATGGTAATATTCAGGGTTTACTTATAGGGCTCGGATAACGGTATATTTTTCGAAACGTATAGTAGTACTATACTACTAGTATAGTACTATTGTACAGTAAGGTTGGCAACCCTACTCTAATGAACGCAGACTCGGGTTAGTCCCTGCGTTTACCTTATTTTGTAGATCGACATGCTCAGATTACAAGAGTTAATCATGCAGAGGTGATAGGGTAGGAAATATGTGGCGCTATCGACAGTGTGGGTTTCTAGAATTTTGACTAAATAACAATAAAAAATAAATATTTTATTTCACATAAACTTTCATGGGCACTAATGAAACGTCAGAAGCTAGGTGCACGGTTCCAATTCGTGTCCTATGGAGAAGAGCCAGCAAGGAACTCCACGGTTAATCTTTTACAAATGGCTTTTACAATATTTCCAAATTACATTGTTAATAGGTATGGGAGGACAGTAAAAACATCGTTATTTTGGAGCAGTTAATAGGCACTACATAGTTATGCCGTTAATGAGGTAGAGGCCACCTTTGAAGAAGGAATTATTGTCTACCTGTACAGTTGAATTGCTTTGTTGAATATTTGAGTGAGCTTTATTGAAATCATTACGCACGCTTGTAGGGATTGCAAGGGTAAATAGTGTCCACATTTGCCCATTATCATTATTATTTTCTATACTTATAATAATAATATAAAGAGGTTCCTAGGTTTTATTATTTTCATATAAATGTACTATTTGTATCACTAAAAATATGTCTATTATGTATAAATAAAGGGAAGAGATCATTGGGCATAAAAAAGTTCCTAGGTCGGAACTACTGATCTGATTCGACGACAATTCTACCACTAATGAGAAGCTACAATATTGCCGAGTGTCAGGAGATGTCGCGGTTTGAAGCTAGTGTGTTTTATAGACAAGCGAGCCTAAAATGTGCTGAAAACTATAACGTTACATGAGTTAGCTACCTACATAGGTTTCAGTACGATTTGTTACCATAATTAACTGTTGTTAGTGCTACTAAGTATTATCAGTACTATATATGTAATATATATAATAAAGCTGATGAGTTTGTATGTTTGATCGCGCTAATCTCTGGAACTACCGGTGACCAGTCGGATATAAAAAAGTCTTTTTGAATTTAATAGCCCAATTATTAAGGAAGGCTATAATATCACGCTACGAGCCTGAAGCTGCGATCCACCAGAGATGAGCGAGGGATGTGTGTGTAACGAACCAATAACATCGCTTCACTGTCATAGTTTGAGCTAAGCTGGCGTTGTTATTGGTTAGTTTCACACACATCCCTCTCTACGCATCCTCGCTCATCTCTGGTGGAAACGCAGCCTTAGAAAGAACGCTAAGCGTAGCGAAGCGAAGTAATATCGCGGGCGGGCGATGCGATGCGACGCGGTGGCTCGGTGGTCAAAGTTTCACTCGGACGAAGTCGCGGGCAGAAGAGAGTCAGTTAATTATTCTGATGTGTCATTGAGCTTATCTTTCCGCTCTAGTTAAAGTGGATGACGCTAAGTTTCATGACAATTTTAAATTAAGTAGATATGTGTTTTTGGCTGCAACCATTTGTTTGGAGAAAGTGCTACCTGTCTTCCTTATCAAAACAACCAATTTTCCTTTAAATAACCTTGATGTATGCAGAACAGTTTCTGCATACATCAAGGTTATTTAAACAGGCCTTTCCACGTCTGCAGATTTTACCACCGCTGAATACAGGGTGGAAGGGACATCGACGCGAAAACTGATACCATGGATTCAGTACATGATTCTGAACTCATGAACTCACATGTTATTTTAAAAAAAATCTGCTGTTCTATGAACCAGCTGTTTTTTTTTTAGATTTCCCTTCCACCCTGTATACCTACGGGGTCAAGTTAAATAAACTAGTAAAGCTCCGCACACAAGATTGGTATCATATCTAACTCATTTAATAAATAATTTTAATGATTTATTTGTGGGGTCATCGACAGCAGTCAGTGTTCACTGCACTACATGAAATGATCACCTGTCTAGCCTTCTCCCAACTGTTGGGGTCGGCTTCCAGTCTAACCGGATGCAGCTGAATACCAGTATTTTACACGTAGCGACTGCCTACCTCCACAACCCAGTTACTGGGTACCCGTAACACGACACCCCTTGGTAAGTCTGGTTGTCAGACTTTCGGGTTTCTGACGACCCGTAACAACTCTCAAAGATCTGCAAATGATAGCCGGGACCAACGACTTTCCTTGCTTTCCGAGGCACGGAGGGTTTTTTTTATGTAAAGATGATCACCCATCCACGGACCAACCGCGGCAAGCGTAGCTTAACCTGATCGATCGACCCGTGCGGCTGTTATTACTTAGCCACGAGCCCCTCTACATGATCTACAGTCGGTAGGTACATGAAATACTCGTATCAGTTTTTCAAAAAGAAAAACAGATGTTCTTGAGTAAACTTCACAGACGTCATTATCGATACTAACCACGATAGAACAAAAGAAGACACAGTTTCTCAACTCATACTTCAAGTAACACTGTTACTTGATGAAGGCTTGAATAATATTGAAGTGTACTGAGGGCAACAAATAAGGGGTCTTAGTGAGTATATTGAAGAGGAATATGTGTGGTTGTTTGTGTTCGAATCCAATCCAGACATACAATATCTAGGATTTATTATTCTTACATTATAATTGGACAAAAAAAAACGGACGAGAAGCTATAGCTCATTACTATTGTACTTGTCGGAGTGGTAGGCTAGGCGTACTGTTGGATGCTGCGCACATATTAAGTTCGTAGTGTGGTATTTAGGATGGGCAAAAGACCAAATGGAAGATGTTTTACTACCAGCAGCAAGTACGAACTAAAACTATTTCTAAGAATTTACACTACTATGTTGTCATGTTACCTATGTGTTGCGTCTACGCTCACTGCCTTGGTTTCTATTAGATTTCACCAATAAGAGCGGTCATTAGGTACTAAGTTGTCGTTCATGTAATGAGTTGCGTTTTCTTGTGAAGATTCATACAATACTTAGTAAATAGGAATGGGTATATCCTCCAGATGGTACGAGGACTAAAACAGCGGCAACTTTTTTTTTGGTTTTTTGTTTTACACTGAATCTCTTTAGAAGAATTGGTTAATACGAGTAAGTAAACATGCTGTACACTTCTGTAACTTATAAGCAATGTGGCATTTAGTTTTATACTTTCCTTTTCGGCACTATACTTTACGTAGGTACTGTAACTTTTTTCCTTCCTTTCTAGCCGCAATTATGACTTGTCCTTAAAAGTTTTGCCCGAATTTATTGTGTTAGGTTATCCACCTAATTAAAGAGCGAGCGAAGACATTGACATTTAAATTAAAGTTTTTTTTTTCTTTTAAGAATATACTTTTAATAATTTAAGTTCTTAATCAACATAAATAGAAGGTTGAAATTATAATTTTATTCTGTTCTGTATTAAACAAAAACAAGGTGATTGAGAATCATGTTATTGTCGGAAGAATATCGATTGTTTTCTAAAAATATTTTGCTAAACCTTCATTTGATGAGATTTGTTACATTTTTAAACCCCCGACGCAAAAAGAGGGGGGTTATGTTCTGTAAAATATTAACAATTTCTTTAAAAGTTACTGTATTGTATTTCGTGTTACGTCCAATCAAAAGAGGCGCATCTTGAATGTAGCCGTGCACATGCGCGTTGTGCGCTCTTTACGTTTGATAGAGAGATGGTTGATCGAGTTGATCATTGGACAGGGTATTAATTAGATAATTATAACACTTACATAGAAACTGATTTACCAGTCTCGCGGTGACTAATAAACAAAAAATCTGTGTTACAGATAACTACAGTAGGTACTCGTAATTCATTGATGTACCTACTAAATAGCTCATGCAATGAATGCGGAATCAAACCTGTTATCCTTCGAATGTTACTTGATGCAAACCAAGTGCGCGGGTCCACGGTATCACGAAAATGTGAAAATATGGTGGTGAGAAAAAGCCTTCTTTGTGGCCATCAATGTTACAAAAAATCACTTTTGTATTATACAGGACTTTAATTTGACCAACTCAGGGACTCACCCTTTACCGCATGCAGTGGAACAATATTTTGTTCATTTTCTGTGTGGATAGAGCTCCATACAGAGAAGAACCTCGCATGAACCATCAGAAGTGCGGGCTGGTGATTTTAAGATCTATTTTTCTCTTCTTTAGACCCTTGAGTTAGCCCATGAAGTAAACGATTACGTAGACATGTCCAAAAAACTATTATCTTTGAATATGTGTCGCCCATACGAAGAAGGAATCGTTCACGAGGCACTATTGGGCACGTGGCGCCGTAAATTAACATAACTAACCCATAAATTATTGCGTGAGAACTGAATTAGCGTGCACTCTCATCTAAATATCGATAGTTCATAGCCGTGGTGTTATGGACACGGTTCACGTGGGTAGCATGCGTGCGCGTGCGCAAGTCCTTCGCTACTTCCGTAATAGTTGTGCATATTAGTTCTGATTATGATTGAAAACCTGGCAGTTATAGTAGGAAAACCTGGATAAATTGACTGAAAACGCCAACGCACCACGAGCAAGTTAGGTTTGTTACTATGGTTAGGTACTTTATTAGAGATCATAAATAGGAATCTACTACAAATAAAAATTACTGATCGTTACAGGTCAGTCATTTTTAGGTACCGATTAAAATTGTATTCCTTTGCTTTCAATTTATATTCTTTGGTCGTATCGTAGGTAGGTACTGCCAGAAGTAGCCACCTAATGTCCCATACTTGGCACTCTCAAATAATAATTATGCAGCAAATATTAATATCTGTTTGTAAAATGATGTAAGCGTATAAACAGACCGGTGGCCGTGTCATCTCTAGAACATTCCGGAGACTAGTTATTAGAGTAGATGCAGATAGCTAGGTCCAACATAGACTGATGCAAGAGAATCAGCCTCTTCTCTGATGAAGATGATTTCTGAATTTCTCTTCTTCCTTAGCCCCTTTTGGGAGGCCGTTGCTAAAACTGATTTTGGAAATTACATTAGCCAACACATTTTATTTATTCTTGAGGCCTTTTGAGACAGCTAGCATGATAAGACCAAGAAAATGCACTTTTTCAAATAATAGCAAGACAAGAGTCAACACTTTGTCATGATCAAGTGAATCTAAAATCGCTAAGAATTGAGTGACACCATGTAAGTGTACTATATCTTCCTACGTACTGTAACAGGTTGTGATGCCAGTCTGTCTGCTAATCAAGATGAGCCAGTCAATTCGGCCGGCGACGGCTCGGGCGCAGGCTTCGACTCGCGCATGTTTCAATAAACTTTATATACTCGTACCTACCTATAGGCTCTCGATCGTTGCGCAACTCATGCACAGGACCGATCCACATTGAGGTTTCGTGCATTTCCGTGTAATTTCGGTCAAATGATGTCAGCCAGTCAGCAACTTTGTAACGGGCATCCCGTGTAACTGAACAGGATGCGCCTGACCACTCATAAAAGCATCAAATTAATTACTAGAAGCACATACAAAGTCCAAACACCTAACTGCATAGCTATGTCAAGCATGATATTAACACTGCAATAGGGGATATTGCATTTTCATGCTTGACAGAGCTATTCAATGTCGGTTAGTCAAACAAATAGCTTCAATAAGTACCCACTAATAGCAGACGTACCTATACTTATGCCAACAGCGGAACATTACCGGAGGAGCCGATATCAATAGATTGTGGGGTCAATTACTAATATTGAAGACGTCGAGCAGCCAGTTATGGGCGGTTATTCGTCAGTGTTGTAGCGTACGAACAAAAAATATAACTGATTTCGCGACGCATGCAATGTGCGCGGGCGCATGCGTCACGCGGATGCATTTTATTACCGGTCAAATTCGAGCAAAAATACGATTGGCCAAAGCTGAATGGAGGTAAAATCTTGGACATTGCAAGGACTGAAAAAAGGCTTGATGATATGACTATATATATATATATATGATCCTTGGTGCGCAGAATCCGTGCCAGCTCCAACACCATCTTGAGGATGATGGCTGAGAGGTTTGACTGTCATCACATTAACCAATGTTGTATGCCAGTAAAATGAAATTGTGTGTTGTTTTTTGTCTTATTTATATTTATTTTTCTAATAATTTTTATTTAATGTACTCAACTGATTATTATTATTTGTATTTTATGATCCAAGTGTTGATTGAAATAAATGAATTAATTGATTGATAAACAATATCTGCTTAATGACGGGCTTGGTAAATGCTGTCATCTATTGGTATAACTAAAGCACAGTATAATAAAGTAACAGTATTATGTCTTGGCAGTGATTTAAAAAAAAATACCTACGGCCGCTCGGTAGATAAACCTTCCGCGTCCGTGCGTAACTGCCGCGCACTCGATAGATACTGGTGCGTACCTACTGATATTTTCGGACCACGTGGTTTCGGCTGTTTTAAAAGAAAACAGGTAATACTGTTACTTATTTATACTGTAACTAAAGTATTTTCATATGTAGGTACTAACTGAGGAATCATCATAGGTAGTAGGTACCTAATTGCGTCGTTACAAAGTTACAATCAAGTGAAAGTTTATGTTTGGATGTTTGTAAAGCTCCATTTACACGGCGCAAGTTTCTGGAACGTTCACGAGCAAAAATCGCACACCATAATGCACGTTCAATTATTGCCATTCAAGAATTGCATGCAAGTGTTTACACGCATGCAATTTGTATATAAAATGGCATACAATTGATTGCAAGTTATGCTGTTCTATAATACCTAGATTGCATGGAACTTACACCAAGGCAAATTTATTTGCAAGGCGGTTATTTAATGGAAGTTTTACCTCGTCTTAACGCAGATTTGTAGGTTCTTGTACAATGATTCAAGCATTGTCCGTATTTGCGCTGTCAAATATGTATTTCATTTTATTTTGTCTGTGTCTATGTCTATGTCTTCTCAGTTTTCTTATTCGTTCGTACAAGACTTGTAGAATTTAATGAAATTTTATTGCACATACTGTATTGTAGGTAATATGGTGTAATTTTATTGTACGTGCTGTTTACGCCTTTACCAGTTTTGAACGGCAAATAACTTTCCCGTATCGTGCAACAATTGTATGTGTTATATATACGGTGCCAGTCAATTACTGCTTCGATTTTATGGTATGCCACAGTCAATAAACTTGCACCGTGTAAATGGAGGTTTACTCAATCACGCAAAAACGGCTGGACAGATTTGGATGAAATTTAGCACACAGATAGTTTATAACCTGGATTATAATATGGATGCTTACTTTTTATCTCGTTAGTATGTTCCCGCGGGCTTAGTCCCGTAGAAAAGCTAGTAGTTTAATACAACAAGGCAAATGTGGAACAGCCTTATCTGTCCTAATGATGTATCTGTGCTGTACGTGTACTGAGCCTGTAGTAGGTAGGCCCATAAAGTGAGAACGTTACGTAAAAGCTCGGACTGCGGTCGAAGTTTTGCGGTTTGTCCGACACCGGCTCACGTTGGTTAGTGACGGCGATCCGATCATCCGATGATCCGACCCATTCATCAGATTTATTTGTAATTTAAACATGTGTTGTTTATTTCGCTCACGTAACTGTTACACGTATAGATGTAGAATACATTGGTTTTCCCTATTAGTTTATCAAAATACCTACTCAAAAAGAAACCGTAGCCAGTGGAAGGTAGATTATTACTAAAAGGTTGTTAACAGTTCCCAGCTAAATATTGAATCCCAAATTATTGCTACTATCCTTTTTTGGAAGTAAGATGTTTCAAAGTCAAAGTCAAACTGAAATCATTTATTTCAAATAGACACATATAGTTTTGAACGTCAATATTAACAAGAAACCTATCCAGCCTATCTCGTGATAAACTCTTAAATATTTTAGAGATGACCATTTAACATTATTAGTGGTCATCAAAAACTTGCCTAAATACAGGTGCCTAAGCGATGCATCCTTTACGCACCACTCCTCATTGACCAACCTATAATCGAACAAAACATTTTAAAGCAACTACATCGTAAGTATATTCATGGTTCTCATTACAATTACAAGAGGCAGTAAAGACAGGTATGCCGATAAAATGCTGCGCATAAAGTGAACGATCAAGGACACCAGACTGCTGTAGAGCTAGTAGTAATATAATTAACAGGGGCATGGGAGAACTGACGTCAGGGCGTGCATCACTTTACATTACTAGCTAAGAGTGTTTTGGAAAAGTTAACGAGAAATAGCGAAGTGTCTATTTATATCGAGGGGCTCAATAACTGCTGCGTGGAACGATGTCAAGAGCTCCAGCTGCGCCGGCGATGATCAATCAATACCTAGCATAATCAGCCTATAACGTTACCAGTGCTGGGACACAGGTCAGGACCCCTCTGTCAGAGAGAGTGGGCCGCCCACCACGCGGGCCCGGTGCGGGTTTGTAGATGTCACATGTGATGTGATGATGACATGTGAGAGTAGTTGTGATGAAATAAATTACACAAAATAAGCCTGCCTGGGTTCGGACCTTAAATCCACGGCATTGGATAAATAAATGTTTGAAAAACTACTCTAGCATTAGAAAATTGGCTGTTATAAGATGGGGAAATCACCCTGTGAGGTGGCCCTCAGAGGATGACTTCCCCATCTTATTTACCAATTAATATAACTCCGAAGGGAACGGTCATAGTGCGAAAAGCTTACAAGGCAAAAGTAATTGAAAATAAAACCTAGGTACAAGGTGAGAGAAAATTATAACTTACAAATACATGCCGTGGACATTTCATCATTTAAGGTACTGAACCCCTGTTCGAAAGTGAGAAGAGGTCTTTGCCCTGCAGTGGGACAATAATAGGCTAGTATTATTATTATTATAAATAGAGTATTATTTACTCCTCATTGTTTACGCTACACAATATTTTATTTGAACGATAACGTTTTGATAAACACTTCAGTGTCAATTGTCCAACTAATAATAATCCTGAATAATTTTCCGCTAGGTTTTATAAAATAGTATCATTATACTACTACTAAAAGGGGACAAAGTATTTTCGTTTGGTTTTCCCGCAGTCTAAGTTTACACCAACGACTTGTCATGTATTTTATACGCCAACTGACATAGGTACTTAATTAAATTGTTTCAACTTTCATATAAGCATACGGAACCAAGTTTTTAGCAAAATAGGTTCCCATAAAAAAGTAAGTATGTATCAAATATTTCAGCTACAGTTCACATTCACATCATAATCCTGCCAATATTATAAATATGAAAGTTTGTATGTTTCGATGTTTGTTACTCAATCACGCAAAAACGGCTGAACGGACCGTTATAAAATTTGACTTATAGCCTGGGGGGGATCTAGAGAAGGACATAGGCTACTTTTCATCCTGGATCGCAGACGGAGTCGCGGGCTGTTGCCCGCGACTCCGTCTAGTTATGACATAAATTGACGCTGTAGGCTAGTTATGACATAAATTGACCGGCGCGAAATATTTGCACCTAAGCTGCCAACAAGATATTTAAAAGAATTGTTTGTATGAAGTTTTGGTTCTAGTACTATGTCGTAGGCCACCACTGCTTTAAGGAGCTGGTAGGTAATTAATTACGGAATAGGAAGGGTTCCTAATGATTTATACTGGATACACTAGCTTCATCCCGTGACTTCAGCAGCGAGCACTTTACATACACCACCCACTACTTCACCATGACATGAAGTTAAAACTCACGTACTTAGGTATGTGGGAAAGAGTTTCCAGCCAGCAATGCAACTGTACATGGGACAACCCATGGTCTACGTATGCTAATAAAATAATCATTTGTACATGTCATCATCTACCTTTCCTTTTCCCAGCAACATGGGGGTCGGGTACTTGCAGTCTAACAGGATGCAGATGAATACCAGTACTTTACATGAAGCGACTGCCTGACATTAAAGACTGCCTATCTGACCTCTACAACCCAGTAAATGGGTAACACGGTACCCCTTGGTAAGACTGGTTGACGACTGTCAAAGATGTACATTACAGCTGGGACCAACGGATGTTACCGCGTATTACTTGCATTAAATCAGTTTGAAATCGACTAGTGTGCTAGTGTTTACTATCTCTATCTCTATAGCACATAATTCTGTGTTGTTTCTACCATATTATATACGCTTGGGTTTTTATAAAAAATGCAGGAAAATCTCGAGGGTTTTCAAGGGTTTAAAACTAGCAAGGGTTTAGACACTAGACAGGCGAATTAATTAATTACCTACGTTTATCCTTATAAGGAATTACCCGGCTAGGTGCCTGCGTTAAATGGACAGGGAATAAAAATAAAAATAAAACTAAGTAGGTAAGTATGTGGTTTTTTCAAACTTATTAGGTGCAAATTTTGGTCGTCAATATCGTTTTTCACTCAGATGTCATTGATAATCTGATAGATGGACTTCTTCTAATTAGATAGAGAGAGAGAGAGAAAGTGTGAATTTGGTCAAAACGAAAATCAAAGATGGGGGCTGCGAAAATTTCTCATTTTTCGTTCGACGTATAGGTAGTAGGTACCTATATGAAAACTATGAAAACTACATCCATGAAAAAAAAAAAATTGCAACCCCCATCTTGGATTTTCATTTTGACCTCACTATTATAGGTTTTAGTACCATCGAAAACCATGAAGACGATACCCATGATGAAAAAAATTAAAAATGATCGCAGTCGCCATCTTCGATTTTCGTTTGCACCAAATTCACACTGTCTCTTTCGCTCTCTCTCTCGAAAGGGAATAATTAGCAATAATTAACAGCGAAATCTATTCGTTAAATGTGTGAACCAGCATAGTTTCAAGCGATATTTTACTAACAAAATGGAGCATATTGTCTGAAAATGATGTCTAATTGGCACACATTATTTTCAGGGTTAGCTGAAAAATAACATGGGTAAGGGTGAATCTCTGAACCATAATTATGTAAAACCTTGTTTTTTTATGGATGTTTATTGGTCCAGTCATTAAACTATATTGCCGGGTGCTATTTGCAGCACTTTCCTCGGTGAGGTCGGAGGCCGCTCGGGAGTGACGCAAAATTTTATTCTATCTTAAGACCGTCGTGTCAGATACATTCTCATTTTCCTACAATACGTAAGAGGAAAGTGGGTGTGTTTGTGTACGTCACCTTGATATGTAATAACTGGCGCCCGGCTGGGCAGCGCCTGCGCAAGTGCGCGCGTACTTTCAAAAGTCCGGCGCGTTTTCTTTCAGCGACGTGATTAGTTACGTCTCTTTCAAAATATCTCAATGATAAATAGGATTTCTAAGCAAGGTGACTCTCAGTATTTGTTATTTTTTTCAGATTAAGTGTATGAAAAAAATTGGCGCCCAGTTCCGGGGGCTTGCGGCGGTGGAGCTTTGGATTTGGGGACCGTATGTATGAATTTATCCATCTTTTGTTATATTTCAACCCTTGTTTACAACAACTTTCATAAAATAGCCTAGCTCAGGGATTCTCAAACTTGTACAGTTCGCGGCGTACTTGCAAGTTTATTATTTTGTATATATACAGGGTGTTTGGCGCATGGACCGACACAATTTTTTCAGGGATTTGGGAGGTCATTAGCTAGGTTCTAGCTAAGTTCAAAATAGCTTTTAGTTTTTTTTATAATTAATTTAGAAGTTGTAAAATTTCATTCATTAAATACAAAAATTAACTTTGGAAGCTTGTAAGGAATTTTCTTGAAACCAGTTGTATAAAACAAAGATGTTTTTAGATTTAAAGGACTTTGGAGAATGCAACAAAATTTGTTTTGTGCCACTACACCCACAAACAAAAAAGTTATTTCAAATTAAAGGACACATTTTGGGAATTTTTTTCATTTTAAAATATAATCATATGTAACCAACCGTGACATTTGGGACAAAGGGTGTATGGGTAGAACCTAGCTAATGACCTCCCAAATCCCTGAAAAAATTGTGTCGGTCCATGCGCCAAACACCCTGTATAATACAGTTTTTTGTTAATAATACCACTAGGCCTCAGCTGTAGTGTTAACGTAACAAGAAAACTGTTAAGCTTTGAAAAGTTCAGTCATAATTATTTTCATACCATCTCACATTTGGCGCATTACAAACAATAATATGTGAGTAACATAAATCACGCCCGTTTTCCCCGATGGGTTTGGCAGAAGTGTACCGTTGTACACCCACATTTCGTCAGTTATGTTTAAGTCCCATGTAATAGGGGGCGAGCCTATTGCCATGAAGCGGGCACAAATGCTACTGAGAATTCCTATTGAAAATACCCTGTATCAATTATAACAATTTGCCCGACCTGGGAATCGAACTCAAGTCCTCATGCTCAACCGCTTGCGACCACTTGACCAACAAGCCAGTAATGTGTGATGCTAATTTCGTTAACTTTTGTCGAGGTTGTCACATGCAAGACCCGCTACTTTCAAATAACAAATAGGTACCAATGCCAAGCACATGGCGACCTCATAAATAATGATTATTTATATTAATTATCAAGAATCACTTTTAGTAGCCTTCAATGATATCGATTGTCTTCAAGAGGTATGAGACAGACCCTTGTCCGATACTGAATAGGTTATGAAAACCGGTTATTATAATGGTCGGAATCTTACACCGTTATTAAGTTGATCTTCAACACAAGATATAGGTAGTATAATAAATTATCATTGACTGATAGTCGCGTTGGTTTTGAGATTTTGTTATTTTGTGATTGTTGTAAAGGAAACTTACAACAATTCAGGGTCAAATTACATCAGCTAGCGAAACGAAATACGATTTGATTGATTTTTTGCTGGTATCGTAGTTATTGAATTATGTGTTGACAAAATCACACTTCAGTGAAATTAACATAAAAAGACTGCTTTTTTAAACTGATGGTTCAAGTAACTACGTCTGTTGACCCTAAAAAACATATCACATCAAATTGATGCCCATCACACCTGCGGAGTTTCGCTAGGTAATTTAAATTTACCTTGTAAAATCAAGCAGGTAGGTTTTTTTTTTTTTTTGGTATGTGAGCCAACTCTTGACGAGCGATGGATGAGGTCTATGATGGAACGACCGTGCCCAGAAGATGCCTGTTCAAGTGTTCACTCTTGCTTTGAAGGCAGACGACCGGTTGTATTAGGTTAACACTAACTATATTTATGGAGACAATTCTGTTCGACTTAAGTTTTATATCATTAATTTATGTAATTATTTAAATTATTTATTAATATATTACCTATTTTCAGTAAAAGACCGATCGCTATTGATGGTAGATATAATTCTATCTGTCCTTGAATGTCGTCCAACAACTGCGTAAGATTCCTTATTCTCTGAAAGATTATTGGGACGTTAAAACCATAGATAGATAGGTTTTTCTATCTCCAGTAGGTACCTATGCCAAAACTGGTGATAGATAGGTTATTGGGTTCGATCGTTAATAGTTTAAGTAAATTAGTAATTTACATATTTCTATAGCACAAAACACAAAATTTGAAAAAGGTTACCACATTCGCTATGGAACATTCGCAGTGCATACAAAACATTCGCTATGCATCAAAACTAAACAACATCACATTTTCAAAGTTATCTTTTAGTAGACGAATAAACATAAATTGCGACTCCTCTTGAGGAAAATTACGAAAAGGTCACACCACACATTGCTATTAATTTTGAAGAGCGGCATGTAAAAAGGTAGTGTGTTTAAGGAAAACTACACTAAATATAAATCCTACTATCTCCTTCACTTAATTTTTGAATACGACATAGAACTTAAATAAGGGACTTCAAAATAACTGGCGAAATATGAGCGTACCTACTATAGGTACACCTCCGCTAACATTTCGGGGATTACAGCTAGGGTTGCCACCTCTTGTTAATCTAAATATGGGAGAACAAAAAAAACGAGCCGTCGTTTTTTTTTTACCTTTTTATTTTATTTTTAACTTATATTTTCTGTTTGAACGTCGAGAGTTCGAAATATCTAGTCCAGACAATATTTTTTTTAACGCTCTTAAAATTTAACTTTTGGTTTTATGCCTTGACATGTTCGCGGTTTCTTTCATTTGTCCATATATCGAATACTTTACTAAAAACACGCTCGCAGGCAGCGTTTGATACAGGTATGGACAAAACGAAGTTTCGAGTGTCTCTAGTTTGCGACTGCATTGGCCAGAGTGGCCAGTAGGGTCGTACTCGTATGATTTTCGCCAATGTCAATTATTACGCCAGCGCGCGTGAATTTGAAATTCCGGGAGAATTTTGTTTATTTGAAATTCCTTCCGGGAGCTTCTGGTACAGTGTTGGTAACAAATCAAAGCAATCAATGCCCTACATTCGGTACAGTATCACATCACCTAGCTTCCTCTGAGAAGTTCATTTACCTTTATATTGTAAGTATTGTTTGTAGATAGCATTCGACGCCTCGCTATCTCTAGGACCACTTCAAAATATCCACCCTGAACAAATTGTTATGAAGCTGATTTCACTTGGCGCACTATTCAACTCTTCTCTAAGATTTTTTTTATCCCACTGCTGGGCAACCGGCTCCAGCAGTGGATACAAAAAATCCTTTCACCTATCAAACATATGTATAAGTACACCTGGACAGGTTGTCTCAAATCGGTGTGGTTCTTTCTTCAAAGCCATTTCAGACACTAATCTTCATGGTCGTCATATGGCCTGACCAAGGTCACGCTGGTCTTTAAAGAGACTGCAACCTCTGAGTTTGTTTCGGTCTTTATTCTCAGAGTAGTCAGATAGGAAACACCGAACTCATCTAGTTTTAAACACCATATATTTAAGACGTGTAAAAATGTTTGTACAAACCTAGTTACAGGAATAAAATTATTTATCATTTAGGTACCTTTGTTTGCAAACTCAAAGTTACTAGCCTTTTTTATATCTAGTCGTTTTCTTTTAAGTAAGTTCCTCTTGATCAGAATTTGTAACGGATCAAATATCTAAGTTAACTGACGGTAACTTGTTGGTTTGTATCCCAGCTTTGAAGATTTTTGAGACGAAATTTTCTTTATTTTAAGGCCCTTTTCTCACTGGTCGGTACGTCAGCGGTGCGGGATCAGCATGCTCGGTATACTCGGTCCCAAAAGCTTGCCGAGCGCCTATACTTATTTCAACCATGAAATTCATAACTGCTATGATGGCGGCGGCGTAGCTCGCGTAGCAGCGTCTGCGAAGACCAATTCTTTTCTCGGCGCGTCGCAACTACATATGTAGGCTATGTACTATTATTGTACTTTTGATTTATTTCCTTAACAAAAAAAAACAAAAAAAAAATATTTGCCTCGTTCTATCTCACTGCTGGGCCAAGGTCTCCCCATAGCTTCCCGTTCATTTTATCTGCTGCCTTTCCGATCATTTGTATTATAATAATTAACTTTATGTAGGTAATAGTAATATTACCTATAAGCTACCTAAATTTTGAACCCTGTTCCTGATATCGGTGGCCTTCAATTTGTATTGAAACTCTATCTTTTCCGAACTATGTTGGGGTCGGCTTCCAGTATAACCGGATAGCGCTGAATGCTAGTATTTTACATGGAGTGACTGCCTATCTCCACAACCCAGTCACTGGGTAACACTACCTATACCCCTTGGTAAAATTGGTTGTCAGTCCTTGGTAAACTTTTGGGCTTCTGACTAACCCGTAACGGCTGTCAAAGATCTACGAATGACAGCCGGGTGCTTTCCGATGCACGGAAGAGGTTTCGATATGTAATGGATTGTCACCCATCCTCGAACCGACCGCGCCAAGCGAAGCTTAACTTTCGATTGACCCGTGGGGGCTGTTATTGAATTTAAATGCATTAGATATTAAGTTACCTAATGTTAGAAGTAGCGAATGTGACATCATATTATATGGAGAAAAACTTAAATTTATTAATCAAATGGTTTTTTTCTAGGAATCACGCTAGACGAGAAATTACAATGAGGACCTCGTATAACATCTCTCGCGGGGCGGCTAAGCTCGGCCGCTTATGTTAGAAAGATAGACAGTTAACAGACGTAGAAACCACGCGTTTAGTCTACTTTAGCTACTTCCACAGCATTAAGTCGTATTCGTATGTCATCATTTTACTGAGGGGTCGGGGTGTTGACATTGAATCAATCTTTATTTTGCAAAAGAGAGCTGTCAGAGCCATTTATAATCTACATCGCGTCGTGAATCTCTCAGGGAACTATTTAAAAGGATTCTTATTACGACGGTACCTTGCCAATTTTATGAAATTATTATGTTCAAATGTAAGAAAAAATCTACATTTTTTAAATAAAATAAGTGATAACATAATTTTAATACTAGAAATAAAGATAAAATAGGTCAAAAATTGTTCATATTATCTAAAGAACATACATCTTGGGGTACTGTGTTAAATGTTACAAAAAATACCTTGTGATATGTATTGCAATTAATTGAAAAAAAAAACTCGTAATAAAAGTATACCTACTTTGAAAACAAGCGTATTACAAATTAGAGGATTTATATCCAAGATAAGAATGCTTGGAAACATGCTGGTCCTGCTCCATAGGGTAATCTAGAATCTAGACAAAATCAAACTGATCGCTAAATTAATTGTATAAATTTGCATATATATATATCTTTTTATATAAGAAACGATGGATGGATTGTGTGAGGAGTGATATAAAGGAAAAAGGTGTAGATGATTGCGTGACGGTTGACAGGGGAGAATGGAAGAAGAAAACGTGTTGCGCCGACCCCAAGTAACATGGGATAAGGGCAGGAAGATGATGATGATGATATCTTTTTATATATTGCATTGATTGTACATTCTGTGATTAAGTACTTCCTCCTTCCTGACTTATTAATTGTAAAATTTTAGGAAAATCGTCTACTTTTACAATGTTTGTAAATATGTAAGCACCATGTCGACAGATATGATCTGTTGTTGCTTCATTTATAAATATTTTTACCTATTTAACTGTGGTATAGTAATTTTATTCTAACTGCATCGTTTTCATATATAATTATATAACTAATCTACCTATACAAAATACTGTAAGAGATTTTAAAAGAGCGTGTTTTAACGGTGGCGTTTCTTGCCCATTCTTCTCCATACGAAAACTACCTTTTTGAAGAGGCGACTAAAATCAATTCAATTTTTTTGTAAATTTTGATGTTCAAAAGTGCCTTTTAAGGGCCTATTTGAAATAAATGATTTGACTTTGACTTTATTATTTACCCACGAGCCCTCTGTAACTGGCCACCAGAAAACATTCGGTCTGAAGTCTACCGATACCTATAATCGTGATCAGCCATCCATCACAAGTTCACAACACGACTTTACTTCTCCTGCGCCTCATTGTTTCGTTTGGCAGCCCGTGTTGGCGCTCTGCCGGCCGGATCAGGTGGGTCCGACACGCCGGACGGACGGCAGTACGAAGCGTCGTCAGTTAACGTGGCTGAGAACGTGACTTCTTGTTTCAGTACAAGCGAAAATATTGCCAGAATGTTTAAGCCCCCAGTCAACAGATAGACGAGATTATTTTTAAACTATTTGCACATGTATGTATTGTACTGTAATATATGTTATCACGTGTTTAAAGTCTAGTTATTTTAGTGAGCTAGTTTACGATATGTTTATTGCAAAATTATATTCATAGCTGAACACGACATCGTAAGTTCCAAGATATTTTTTCCTTTTCGAGAGCGTCATTACATTTTAATATGATAAACGAACATTTTTAGGATGTTTTTCCCTGTAACCTGTGTGTGCTTTGCTGTTATACCTAATAAGAAGCCGGAAATGCCGATCAAAATTTAAAAATATTATTTTACTAAAGCTGTTCAGCTGTTTATATTAAGGCACTGGTATCTATCAATACAATTTATAATACCAGCCTATTACTGTCCCACTGCAGAGCAAGGACCTCTTCTCACACAGAGAAGGCACGAGCACTGATGACCACGCTTGATCAAGATGGGTTGGCGATTGTAGACATATTAACTATAAAGTCCAGTTTTCCTCACAATTTGAATTATTGAAAAAAAAAAAAAAAACTAAATGAATAAGTAACAATTTCCTTTTTTTTTTTAATGTGCTTCTCAGATCCGATAAACGAACCTACTAGTTTTCATTTCAGTTCCAATATGATGCCGATAGGTATACATATATGTATGTATAACACAAACATCAAATTCAAAGAAATACGATTTCCGTTCGACTGTTGTATTAATCCCGCAAGTGCATGAAGCTTTTCCTAAACACGTGATCAAAAGAGTACATATGATTCACATTGCTACAATTTAAGCAATTTTCTGCGCCCACGCACTGAATAGTAACTATTTCTCTATTCAATTTCCATACTTAGGGTACCTAAGTTTTGACTTTCGGTCAACGGTTTTCTTATGTACCTAGTCAATCTGCCTAGCATTGTCCCAACTATGTTGGATCGGCTTCAAGTCAAACCGGATGCAGCTGAATATCAGTATTTTAGTCAACCCAGTTACTGGGTAACACGATACTTACCCCTTGGTAGCCTTCCCAGGGGGATCGTGTTACCCAAACGTCTGACGACCAGTCTTTGTTTTCAGACTTTTGGGTTTCTGTTCGGACTGTCAAAGATCTACTAATGACAGCCTGTTTGGTCACCCATCCACAAACTGTCCTGCTGTTTGGTCAACCATCAGCGGCAAGGGTAGCTTAACCTTCAACCCGTGTTGTTCATTTGGCCACAAACCTCTCCAGTTATCTTATGTCTTGTCCGATGAAGCGCCAGCCCGCGCCGCAGCTGAGCGCGTAGCTTTAAATTCCCCTGACAATAATAATGATCTATCCTTGATCCAGCCTGTCCCATCTTGCTGTCCTCCCCTCAGCGACGCCCTAAGCCGAAGTTCGTACCCCACAGGGAGTGCCCTTAGCGAGCGTTCGCCTATAATTTTAATTTAGAATAGTTTTGCTCCTGGCTGGAGGCTTTGAGTGTAGTAAGCTTAAGGCAGCCACATGATAGTCCGGTTAAGCAGTAAATACCTTAGTGGTATACCTGCGAGATGCCATAGATAAAAAAAAAAAAAATATATCTTATGTACTGATTGTCGAATTCTCTATGGATGGCCCATTTTCTGTGAACAAGATTCGGTGCAAAATGACGTAAGCTGAATTAAAAGGTTTCTAAGAAAACGATGTTCTAACAAATAGACAAGCATGGTGTTAGTGCGGGGTTGTGACATGGCAGTTAGCGTTCCCGAGCGCTTAGCGCTTGTTTCATCAGCTCACTACGTAACTTAATTATCGCCTTACGATTCATCACACTGTCTGTTCTGCTTCGAATCGTTCATCTCGAGTTACGACTTCCTGAATATAATTTAGCAATAATGATTGGCTATTAACATTAATTAAATTAACATTTAAATAAGCCGATTATTTTTTGTTAATATGTTGCAAGGAATAACTAGTACTTATTATTCAATTAAAGTAGGTCTGAATACTTCAATAATAAGTTTTCCTCTTATTTTCTAATCAAATAAGTAGATACAAGTGAGGTTTGTTTGTATTTTTTTTATTTCAAACCATTTAGTTACGTCATATTATAATAAACGTCAAGACGTTTATTACTGTTGGTATGTCCTGATTGAAACTTGTTTCTAAAACGGCAAATAACCTCGCAGATTATTATATTTTTGAATGCATATTATGTGTTATTTAGCTGCGTAAATGGCTATAAGACAAAGAAACGATGGATGTACTGTGTGAAAGATGATATGGCCAGAAAGGTGGTGAGTACCGAGATGACGGCTAATAGAAGT
The DNA here is from genome assembly GCA_963853775.1 of Xanthia togata. Taxonomy (NCBI): domain Eukaryota; kingdom Metazoa; phylum Arthropoda; class Insecta; order Lepidoptera; family Noctuidae; genus Xanthia; species Xanthia togata. Next base: position 2,548,497 of record OY970790.1, read on the forward strand.
AAGGAAGAAAGGGACATGTTGCGTCGACCACGAATGTATTAGGAGAAGGGCTGGAGAATGATAATGGTGATATGTTCCATGTTGCACCCTAACCAATTATGTACCTACGCGAATCATTTCAGTTAGAGGCCTTAAGAACTGTATCAAAATCTTCAATCAATCAAATAAGCTTAGTTATGGTATCTAATTAATCATCATCATTTATCCTGCCCTTAACCCAATCTATTCGTGGTCGGCGCAACATTTCACTAGTCGGTAGTGACCACCTTTCTAGCCATATCATCTTTCACACAGTCCATCCATTTTAACTCTGATAATAAAACTCCGATACTAAGCCTGATTACCATTTTTCCTTAGCTTTTTCATCGTTATCAAAGCATACAGAACTAGATGCTTTCTCTAAACGCATACCGCGTTTAGAGAAAGCATCTAGTTCTGTATGTTTGCGTTAAAGAAGATCTAGGATGATATGGAGCTGGAATCCAGCGATGTGGGCAGCACAGGACCGTTCGAAAGCCTTAAGTCCAACAGTGGACGTATTTTGATGATGACGCAGGGTCATCAGAATTTTTCTCGGTTGAGATGCTATCAAAATTGGAAACGGTTTTGAAGGTGGCTAGCTTGTCGACCATGACATGCTCTGACCACGCTAAGTACTTGTGAATTCTCCTCAAACAAGGCTAGTATTAATATATTCGATTATGCAGTCCTGTGTACAATATGTAAAGACTTAGTGCGTGTCATTAAGTTGTCATGTAGGTTAGCTGGTTTTTATTTTGACTATAAATTGAGCAGATTTACATACATAATATAAAATCACGCCTGTTTAGCAGAGGTATAACTATAGTACACTCAGATTTCGCCAGTTATGTTCAGCGGGGCTAGCTTATTGGCATCAATCGGGCACATATCCAAACCCCGGGCTGCTACAGGGAAAGTTTTGTATGTAGTTCTTGTAGAGTTGTAGTTGAGTAGAAAGAAGATTTCGTGTCCTTGCGCATTCCTTCTTCAGTGAACAAGGACAGGGGATACGGTGCTAGCTCTTACGCAGAAATGCGTGAATCTTACGCTTCAATTGTTCATCTGATTGTTTTGTTGTCACGCAGTCCCTCTGGAATATGGTACCAAGAGGATAAACATCAACTCTCTTGCTAAACCCTTTCTCTAGGACCATTAGTTCAGCCGGTACGTATCTTGGCATATGTTTTCACTTTTTGGAAAAAAAAAAGATCATCTTTGACTAGCTGTATCTTTGCAATCAATAGACCTAGAGTGCTTGAGTTGGGCTCAGATCGAATGAGATTTTGCAAAAATATAATATATAAAAATAAAAAAAAACTGAAACACTAAAATTAAATTTCGCAGTTTTTCGAGCACTATGGGAGCAGCCCGTGGTTTTCAGAGTTGCAAACTTGGATATTATATTACTCTCAGGAGAGCAAAAAACATATAAAGATATCTTAGTTACATGCGCGTTTGCGACTCGACGACGTTTGCTTTTTTTGTGTCCATATTGACTGGGCTACGTACTTCTACTTTGAATTCAAACAACTTTCAATATTAATGACAAGCCAGACACGCTGTATAAATGTTTTAAACTCACGGAAATATCGTATTTACGAGGATTTTTTACGGAATTCTAACGTACTCTATTGCCATCAGGCCAAATATACGTAAGGACCAAACACTAGTGTTTTAGAGGAAATACCTTAAAATCAGGCATCCCATATTAACTGAAGTGTAAATATAATATGGCGACATGCGAATACACAACAAGCTGGCTCATGGACGCCGGCAGGTTTATTTTGAAGCCAGGGAGATGGAAATGCTCCTCCTTGCACAGCTCATCAGGTCATGGGCTGGCTCAATCACAAGAAAAGTTATTAAGTTCTTGTCTCTCCTGAAAAGTGACAGTTTTGTGGATACGCCCCTATTTTGAGACCCGCGGTTTACGAGACCTAACTAAAATAATTTTACTCAGATGACAAAGTAATAAAACCGTACAACAATAGAATATGAACAATAGGTAGTGTTATTAATGTTATTAAACTACTTTATTTAACGTTTACGAACATTTTGTTTAACACGCATATTCAGATCAAATTGGCCGTCAATTATCCGTCTGTATCACATCAAATCACCTTTTCACTTGCTTGTTTAGATAGGTGCTAAAACCCTCGGCTGATTATTGATTAAGTGTGGGTCACCTTTCAATAGTTTTAGGGGTGTATAAACGTCGCAGCATCGGAAGATAAAGTGTCGGTCGTCCGACGTCGAGATGGGCGGACAGTATTGTTACCATCGCGGATTGAACCTGGATCAGGCTGGCACTGGAGCGTGGGGTTAGGCGCAGGACAAGAGAGGCTATGCCCAGCAGTGGGTGCAGCCGGGTTGTGGATGACAATGATCATAGCTGTTACTCTATTGTGCGTCGAACGAACATCATACTTATGGCGAATTACCAACGAAACTGGTCAGCACATCGGAACCCCTCTAAACTGTCCAAGAGCAAGAAAAGAAGAGTGAACGCGGTAAAATAAACGGTTACACATTCCAGTATTACACAAAATTTGAGCTACAGAGTGAGTTCGCACGACATTTCCCACACAGGTATTATAAGTTTAGTTTAGATGTGCTGATCGCGCTCAGTTTGGTTGGTGCAACCTGCACTTAGAATTGTTAATAGTATGTAGATATGGACTCGCGGCCGAGTGTACACAAACAGCGACCTTCAAGACTTTTATATTTTACTGAGCTGCTACATATTCCATAATACAGAGATACACATCAAAATAATCTACATTTTTTGTTAAATAGATGAATTTTGGCGAACGTCCAATTTTAGTTAGCGCTTTATGGAGCTCGCAGTGAGTTCGAGATCGTATAAGTATCTTTCGGTATAAGCAGAAAGGCGAACTAAAAGAACAGCTGGGAAAAGTATTAACCTGTACTTTTCCTAGCTGTTCTTTTAGTTCGATTTGACGTCGTTTTTTTTCTATGGCGTAGGTACCTATAGATTTCCGGAAAGTCGTAATAATGATTATCGAAATATTATATGTAGGTATACACATTTACTGCCGGAAAAAAAAATTGCCATGTCTATTACAAATTTTCTGGTAAAGGAAAGTAAATAATCAGAGGGTAGCATGGGAATATGCGTGTGCGCTCCTCGTGCGCCCGCGCCGTATCTCAGTATCCGAGGGTAAGCGGTATTGACATTGTAACTAGCAATATGACGCTCCGGTAGGGTTTATTTTAGTCCGGCCATGAGATTCGACTAGCCATTCATTCGGCTCGAATATCTCGAAATACCTATCGCATGTGATCGCTACAACGTATCGTAACTTCAGAATTCGCAGATATTCCAAAAAAGCGCAATTGCATATTTATTATACTATACTAAGACTTACCTTTTTGTTCTGCCTGGGTGTGAGGCCCACTTGGGACCCCATCTCGGCTAGGATATTCTTCGGCATTTTGTCACAGAACAGTCAGTTCACACAGTAAATAAATGAGCGTTTAGTATTTGAAAGTTCGCGCTTGTGGCACTAGCGGTGGTCCAGGTGACGCGAGGTGCGCGGCGCGCGCGCTGACGATCGAATGAGCGCGCGGATCTGACCGCGCACCAATATAACGCGGCGGCACGAGTGACGTCACGAGCTCGCCGCAACCTGCGCCCTGCACCACGCCACAGCCTGGCCAGTCCCCACACCAGGATACATCTTATTAATTGACTAACTAACTATAGATAGAAGAATACAAATACATATATATAGATAGAGAATACAAAAACAATATGACACTTAGGCGTAAAAGTACTCCTCCAAATCGCTGTCATTCGGAAACGTGCCCAGAAGACTGGCAGCGTTGCCACGTTGAATGCCAGCCCTCTAGTTTCATCAGGTAATTGATTTGTAAGAATTTTAGGTAGGTAGGTACAGTCCCACGATTAGAAGCCTAAAGGTGGAAAAGGAATTACGTACCTAGGTACCTAACCTTTCTTATTTTCCCCTGTATTGTACTCGTAATATCCTTACATCAGTTTTCGAAGAATGAAATGTAGATCCCTATAATATGTACTTGTCTGACGTCAACGCGGTCAAAATTACAATAAAGAATGCAAAGCACGTAAGTACTTTGAATTAGGCGGAAAATCAGTATTGTATAAACACAAAACTGTATCTTTGTAAAAACACATATTTATTTACTTCTACCTACCTTTAATTACCTACATACTCTTGTATACAGTAATGTAAGCACGGCTACAAATTAAGCTATAAATTCCAGTATAAGCTGATCTCACATGTGTTGGATTTCCGTACAATGAGAGGTCAGCTTATACTGAAAATGTATAGCTTGATATGTAGTCCGTGGATCCATCCATAACATATTGAGACCTTTCCTATTTTGTATCTCCAACAACTCCAACAGTTGTAGACAACTCCTTAACTTTATTTTTTTTTTGTGTCAGACTGCAGCCAAAATCCTTATGTCTCTACGTATGGTACATGCTTTTCTAACATTGTCTGCTAGCTTATCAGAGTGATGCAAAGTTTAGCTATCCTATACATAAGGCATATTTCAGAATATAGAGCAGCCCGTCTGTTAAAAACCATAAAATTAAAATTACTTCCAGACCAATCAGCCTTTACACGTTATAGAAATCACGTGTAGATGTAAGCTTTACTAGGCATAATTTGACTGCCAACTTGTCGTACTATTAGGTACTTGTAGAAACCAGAACCATGTAATAATATTCTCATGTACACTGCACATAATGTTTCCTACGCGTTTGAACAGAGCTTTGGCAATAAATACTCGTCGCTATAAACAAAGACATTTACTTCCTTCAATGATGATGAGCTCGAGCTCACCGTTTATTTTCGCTCGGCTGTACTTGCTCTAGGCGAAAGCGCTAAGATAGCCCACGAAACACCAAAAATCTTATGTGTTCTTGCAAAGTAGAACTTACTTAGACAGTTGTATTAATGTTTCCTATGATTATAATTCTGAAACACCTGTTTGTTTCGCTAGCGTAACTGACAGATAAAAGTGCATCCAGGGCATGGGTATTCACACAGAACAGATAAAAGAGGTATTCAACTCCGCCTAGTCTCCACTAGTTATATTGGTGCCAATATAACTATGAAGTGTAGGTGTTTATTACGTTGAAGTTCTCGTAAGTGCGATGCCGCCGTTATTTTGTTATTCCGTAAACTGTTGACAATAACAAAATAACGGCGGCGTCGGCTGGTACTGCCTACCCCTGCGCTGCCTAGGTACTGCCTACCCCTGCGCTTTTTAGGTGCTCCTACCCCTGCGTCGCCTAGGTACTGCCTACCCCTGCGCTGCCTAGGTACTGCCTACCCCTGCGCTTTTTAGATGCTCCTACCCCTGCGCTGCCTAGGTACTGCCTACCCCTGCGCTTTTTAGGTGCTCCTACCCCTGCGCTGCCTAGGTACTGCCTACCCCTGCGCTGCCTAGGTACTGCCTACCCCTGCGCTTTTTAGGTGCTCCTACCCCTGCGTCGCCTAGGTACTGCCTACCCCTGCGCTGCCTAGGTACTGCCTACCCCTGCGCTGCCTAGGTACTGCCTACCCCTGCGCCGTCTAGGTACTGCCTACCCCTGCGCCGTCTAGGTACTGCCTACCCCTGCGCTGCCTAGGTACTGCCTACCCCTGCGCTTTCTAGGTACTGCCTACCCCTGCGTCGCCTAGGTACTGCCTACCCCTTTTTTTTTTTTTTTTTTTTTTTGGGTGGGATATCATCAAATGACGTCTCCCGCTCTGGGCGGAGCGGGAGGGCGTGTCAGACTCTTACTGACTAAAACCCACCCGTGTTCCTTCTCTTGCCTGTGCAATGCCAGGGGGCCACGGTATCCCTTTCGGACTTTCCCGCAAACTGCCTACCCCTGCGCTGTCTAGGAACTGCCTACCCCTGCGCCGCCTAGGTTATGCCTACCCCTGCGCCACCTAGGTACTGCCTACCCCTGCGCCGCCTAGGTACTGCCTACCCCTGCGCCGCCTAGGTACTGCCTACCCCTGCGCCGCCTAGGTACTGCCTACCCCTGCGCCGCCTAGGTACTGCCTACCCCTGCGCCGCCTAGGTACTGCCTACCCCTGCGCTGCCTAGGTACTGCCTACCCCTGTGCTGACTAGGTACTGCCTACCCCTGCGCCGTAACAGAAAGCGACCGCGTCACGTGAATACGCGATCGTCGTTTACGTATGTATTATAATGACGTACAAACCTGACGAAAGCCTAGGTATTAAATTCAAAACACATATTTTATTTCACATTTAATAAGTAAACATATTTGACCACGAAATGTCACAACCTAGATGCACGGTTCCTAGTTTTATTTTCAAATTATTTACTTTTATGATGTACCTGGGCGACCAAGCTCTGATCAGGTGAAAATAGAGAAAACGAATTTTCCCAGATATGAGACCTAGCTACATCGATTTTTCGCCCCCGTAAACCCCTATATTGCAACTTTCATCGAAATCGAGTCGTTTTCGAGAACGTGATGATATATTATATATATTTATTTATTTCTAATTTTTTTATGAGTCGAGTAGGAGTCTGAAGCCCTAGCACGAACGCGTGGCGTAGATAATGCAAATTCGAAGGAATTTTGAGTCCCAATATAGGTTGTGTATGAGAGCTGTCCACACAAAAAAAAGGACTAGCAGAGAAGCGCCACGAAAATGAAAAGTGGCGATAAAGTGATTTAGATAAATCCATCTTCGTCAACACAACGCTTTGGAATACCTAGACGCCGTGCCAAGTTTTTCTTTACAGATTGTATATTTATAGGAACCTACTGCTAGTACCTACTGCTTTTTTCCTACCTACTTGGGTATCAATGAAAGCAAAATTCTAAAAATGAGAAATTAAAGAAGTCAGTTAAAGATGGATGGATTATGGAGATAGTGCTGTAAATGTAGCGGCATTTTATAGCCCACTAGATTTTGACGCGAAAATTTGAATCCTTATATGTGACTTCGTTATCTGTCAAGACCCTTTTTGTCAGCAATGATATCAAAAACTTAGACCTACGTTCCCTTGGGGCTGTAAAGAAAATCAAACTTCCAAGTCGACGCAATAACACATACGGTCATTTAAGTCGCATAAGTTGACACTCGCAAAAAAACCAAAACCCCATTGACCTAGCAGCATGAAGTTTGGCGAGGAGCAAGGTTTTACAGTTCAAGTCAAGAGAAATAGAATCTGTTAATTGTAAGGTAGAATAATTGTCATCTCAGACTGTGAAGACAATTGCACGCCTGGGTTCGGCAGGATATGCTGAAACAAAATTACTGTAACACATTATACACCATATTATTATTCTAGCAAATAAATATTTTTGATTTGATTTGAGAAAAATCCGAAAAATGGTAATTTATAGTTATACAGTATCAACTGCAATGTTAAGTTTGTTCTTCAATCTGTCTTGAAGTAACATTTAGTCTATATTTAATTGAAATCGGTCCACTCCATTCTATTATTAGTAGCTTGTTAAAAAAGGAATGAAAGGGACCTATTTAGGCACGAGCCTATTGTTCGAGTGCCTAAATAAGTCTTTCACCAGTTTTAAACACTTTCTTTTCGAATAATATGAGGAAAGTAAATATAACCTAATTAGTTAAACAATCTGATGAACTCATTTTATACTAATATCTGTATACGTAGATAATTAGCACTCGAGCAAACAACTGAAGCTCGAATTGCAGCTTTCCCTCCTTTTTATGTTTCTTTTCCTGTGACATTCTACCAGCCAGTATTTTTTTATCATTGATGATGGTAAATATTTAGCTCAAATCTATGTAAAATAAACAATTACTCGTATTTAGTGAAAAGTAAATTATAAGTATAACAAACGTGACAAAATCACAACCGCCCCTGGGGTGTGGTCGGTTGTGACATTTTTTTTTTCCAAGTTGCTCTTAGTATCCAACCATAGCACTTAGAAATACAATTTTAGTATTTATACGTAGGCAAATGTATCTATTCTTCACATTATCCCGCGTATGAGAAAACATAAATTGGTCGACAACAATTTGTGTTTGTTTACCTATTTTGGCGGGTTTGCGTTTTTAATGAAGATTTTTTGAAAAATGTGATATATGTATATTAAAAAGTGGTTCAATTGATTCTGGTCCTTATTTCAGGAGGCATTCCAACGCTACGTCTTATGGTACGCGGTCGCCACTCCAGAACCTTTCGACCCCATCGGCCATCTGTTATGCGAGCTATGAAGCCTGCCCATTGCCACTTAAGTTTGGCAATTCTTCGGGCTATGTCGGTTACCTTGGTTCTCCTGCGGATCTCTTCATTTCTGATTCGATCACGTAGGGAAACTCCAAGCATAGCCCTCTCCATTGCCCTTTGGGTGACTTTTAGCCTTCTAATAAGGCCCATTGTGAACAACTACGTTTCAGTGCCATACTAGCTCATCATCACTGGCAACACGCATTGGTCAAAGACTTTCGTCTTGAGACACTGTGGTAAATGGGACGAGAAGATATTGCGTAGCTTCCCGAACGCTGCCCAGCCGACTCGGATTCTACGATTGACCTCTTTTTCGAAGTTGGACCTACCTAACTGGGTAGTTTGTCCTAGGTAAACATACTCGTCCACAACTTCGAGTGTAGCGTCTCCGAGAGTCAGTGACTTCATGAGAGTGGGCATGAGTGTACATGGGCATTTGACATGACCTATGTCTTGTCCATGTTCATTTTAAGACCCACTCTTTCGGAAGCTCTACTGAGGTCATCGAGCATTGTACCGAGGTCCTCCATAGTCTCAGCCATGACAACTATGTCGTCGATAAACCGAAGGTTAGTGACGTACTCGCCATTGATGTTGATGCCTAGCCCTTTCAAGTCCAGAACCTTGAAGACATCCTCAAGTGCAGCGGTGAACAGTTTCAGAGAGATAATGTCTCCCTGTCTCTCACCTCGCTGCAGAAGGATAGGTTTCGAGGTATGATCCTGGAGTTGGACTGACATAGTGGCGTTTTCTTACACACTTCAACACCTCGATGTACCGGTAGTCGATCTGGCACCGTAGAAGAGACTGCAGTACAGCCCATATCTCGATCGAATAGATGACTTTCTCGTAGTACACAAACGCTATTCAGAGAAGCAGGTTATACTCTTCAATCTTCTGTATAACCTGCGGCAGTGTATGTATGTGGTCTACGGTGCTAAAGCCTTATGGAATCCGGCTTGATCGGGAGTCTGGATGTCGTCAAACCTGCGCGCGAGACGGTTCGTGATGATTCTTGAAAACTTCTTGTTGACATGGCTCAGAAGTGAGATGGGCCTATAATTCTTAAGCAGCGTTTTCACTTTTCTTAAGAAAAGTATCATCACACCTGTTCCATGCCTGTGGCGTTTTGCCCTCGGGTATGACGGAATTAAACAGCTTCTGGAGGGCGGGTTTTCCTCCGGCCTTTAGGAGTTCGGCCGTCATTCCGTCATCACCCGGCGCCTTATTGTTTTTGAGTTGCTTCAGAGCAATCCTAATCTCGTATAAGCTTACGTCCAGGAAGTTTTCAGTGTAGTATCGGGTCAATCTAGCTCTCGGGTCGCTTGCCAGATTCGTAACGGGGTTACTTTTTGATGTGTATAATAGGGATGATGCCTGAATAAAAAAAAAAGCATAGTGCACCAATGGCAGGCGTACAAAAGTCAATGGTGTGCAATGGTTCGTGGCGAACGATATTTCTGAAATAAACGACGCAACAGGTTCAAGACGGCGAGCAATCCTACTGAGGGCACTCGCGGACAGCACCTACCAGCTCGCAGCTGACTCGGCTTTTCTAAAAAAGCTGGGGAGGTGCCATTAGAAGACATCTATCAGCTCCTTGACGCTCACTTTTCCCCGACAAAGTGTGGATTCGGGGAGCGGTACGCATTTTACGCGGCAACGCAGCAAACGGGTGGGACGCATGTGCAGTGGGTGGCAAGACTGCGTGGCCTCACGAAACATTGCAAATTCGCCAACGTAGAGGAAGCATTGCGAGACCATTTCGTGATGGGCATGTTGGCGGGTCCTGAGAGGGACAAACTGTTCACAAAGGACACAGATACCTTGACCCTGGCATAGGCAGTGAAGTTGGCACTGAGCGTCCGGTGCGCGCGAGCAGGCGCTGCCGCCGGCGCTTCCACGACGGCGCCGATCACACAGCAAGAACATTCAGTGTTCAAGGTGCAGGGCAAGAGTGCGGGTTCTGATAAGGAATCGGTAATGGAGAAGTGCTCCGTGTGCGGTCGAAAGAACCATGCATCGTCTCAGTGTCGATTCGCGAACTTTACTTGTAGAAAGTGTAATACAAAAGGTCACTTACGTAGAATGTGCAAAGTAAAGTGTGTGGTGACCGGTGACGTAAGTGAGGAGGACGACGATGGTGAGTTTTTATGTTGTAACATCACTTCAGAGCGGGCAGAACCCATGTCAGAAATCGTGTCCGTATGGCACACAAATCTTTGAGATTGATAGCGGATCTGCAGTAACGGTAATTTCGGAAAGTTTATACAACAAATGTTTAAGCATATTGCCCTTGTTACCACCTAAGAAAAGGCTATTTACCTACACGGGCAGTAGTTTTGTGTGTGTCGGTATAATTCGCCTACCGGTCACATATAGGCTGAGCACACACACACTTGATGCTTACGTGGTACGTACCGAAGTACCATACTAACAATCGATGATTTGCAGGATAGATTCAGATACTTATTTTCAGATAAATTCAATAAATTCGAAGTCAAATTACGTTTAAAAGATGCAGTGCCAATATTTTTCAAAGTGCATCGCTTTTGCATTGCGAGAGATAGTCCGACTTGTAAACTTATAATTTTTAGTTCAAAACTAAAAATTATATCCATTTGTCTTGTCATTATCTAGCTCTGTATGGAAGCAGAATTGAAAAAAAAATTGGTTTGGGAGTTATGAGCGTCGAAACTCCAATATTTCAACACTTATTTTAACTCGTCTTTGGGCGTAAATAAAAAACGTATGTAGTAAAAAAATGGCAAAATAGAAACCGTACAGGGATAGATAATTTATTCAAAAGTTCAAATAATATGTATTATTTTAAATAAACAAATCTAGTAGTTTTTCTATAATATCAATACGCCCAAAGGTCTGTTCATGAAATTTTACTCGCTCGTTTTCGTTATAAATCATCGTCTATTTCACTAAATAAATTAATAGGTAAATAAATACTAACTATATAATTAATTAGACTGATTAGCATGCATATTATAGTCATGCTACCAATGAGTTCGAGCCGTCGGTCGATTAGTGTAGGTACCCTTAATGCATAAAATAAAGTAGGTACCTAATCTTGAACAAGAATTCATTACTAACTTAAATTGCCCCAAATTCGACTTATGCCAGTATTTAATTCAGTCAACGATATATAGGTACATAATATATATTATATGTCGAAAATACGTTACTGAATTGACTAACCGGGACGCTCGCGCCAGCGCCGGCAGAGTGTACAAAACTCAAACTTAAAGCACACTATTGAATTGTCAAAGAGTCAGTTCTATATGTGAGAACAATGTAAAAAAAAAAAAAAAACGATTAAAAATAAGCCCTGGCAGATAAGAGATGACCAGTCTCAACAGACGACGCCCGTTCACGAACATGAAATAAATAAAAAGTAAGCATGCTTAAAACATTTTCCATTAATCCACATTTCAACGAGAGAAATACCAGTTTTAATTAGCTAAGTACCTAGGTACCTGTACTAATCGTTACATTACGGATTTGAACGGTAACTGCTGTTAATTGCGATCGTTAACGTTGAACTTATTGCCTTCGGAAAATAACCGAAATGTGGGCCATGGAAGATTCTAATGGAACATGTTAAATTATGACTGAGAACTGCTGCACTGACATGTTGTTATTCTCTCTCTGCCCTTGTCCCATGTTACTTGGGGTCGCGGTCGGCAAAAAATATTCTTCTTCCATTCTCCCCTGTCAACCGTCACGCTATCATTAAATCCTTGTTCTTTCATATCATTCCTGACATATCCGTCTTTTCTTTGGCCTTCCTCTTTCTTGCACTGCGTTTGGCGCTTGACGAGGCAATATGTCGTATCCGGGTTCGCAACAAGTCCACCGTCATCCTGAGGATGCCTCGTTGAGAGGTGAAACACGTGTCAATTTCTTACAGGGTTCTTTATGACTATTTAAGAACAGTTAAGCGGATTAGGTTACTAAATAGGTAACGTCGTTAGTCATTCCGATTACAAGAGTTTCTTGCCCGTTCATCTTCATAGGTACCTACTACGCTTTGGAATGAGCAACTAGCTTCCTATTTCTGACTAACCGACTTCTTGACAATTCAAAAGTGCCTGTAAATGGTTTAATTGAAATAAATGGTTTGAGTTTGAGTTTGAAGATGCAGTTCTACAGCCTAACGCGTCGTAGATATTCATTAGCGGACAGAAGCCTTTGTTTAAAAAACGGTATACAGATTGACGCTACAATGTTGTAAGGGTGTAATGCAAACCATTTCAAGTAACGTGACGGTATACGCGACTGCCCAAAAAAGAATATTTTCAGGGTTCATGTAAAAACTCACATAGATACATACATACGTACGATTAGGTATCTATGCGAGTTTTTTGTTCCACCATAACTTTGAACAGATTTGGGTATATTGTTAGAATCCCATAATCCCGAGTGACATGGGCTATCATTTTTTTTAAATCAATATTACGGCAGTGTTATTACGGCTTCATTTTCAAATGTGAAAAATAAAATTATTATTCAAAATATTACAACGTCGGTATCCAAGTGAAGGCCTTGATGAGCAAATTCCAAAACTAGATAATTTATTGGCATATATTTTACATGTTTGTTTTGCATACCTCTACACATCTTAAAAATAAAAACATGTCATGCTGACATGTTTCACTAAAATATTATACAAAATGAAAATATTTTTTTTTTAAAGTGTGTTGTTGTCAGTTCCGAATTGTCTTTGAATATGCAATAGGCAAAGAGGGTAAATAAACAAATCTCTTTAAAAAAACAATGGCTTAACAAATTTGAATGAAATTTGGCACATGGGTTAGGATTAGGACATAGGATCCCGATATTCCCATGGGATCGAGACTTATCTGGGTGAAACCAGGCAGCTCAGCTGGTTTACAAATAAAATAAATTATACTCATAAAATTTTCATACCGGGGGGCCCTACTCGTATATGAAAATCGATTCATAGGAGTAAATTACACTTTTTAATCTAAGAGGTCCCCCGACTGCAATGACAATTATCCTACATAGAACGTACACGGACCGCGGTCCGTTTGGAAACGTTCGCTTCAGTGGTTTCAGAGTTTTAAGCGTCGTGCAGAGCGGCGCGACGCGACTCGAACAAAACAATTTCTGAGAAAACTTCACGGTAAAACAATTACCGGTGTCGCGTCGCGTGACAAGTCGCGCTAGTCTGCACGAGCCTTTACGGGGATGGATAAGGGTAATAGGCAACCCCGGGCGCTCAATGAAGAGTTTTAGAGAGTTTACCTACGTACTCTTCAAAAACTCGTCATTCATAAGAGTTTTGGGTCACCTAATCACACTAGAGGATGCATCTCGCATTTGTGCAGTCGCGCGCCGTGTAGAAGTGGTACTTACTTATTTATTAATTTAGTACATGGAGGACTTACAGCGAATAAAAACCGACAAAAAGGCAGACCACAGTCACCAGAGAGCCAATTACAAATCATCACGTATAGCCTTATTATTAATATTAATAATTTATGGAGTGAGCTCAAAAACAAAAAACCTATCGCATTAATTAGAGTAAGAAGCAATATACATACTTGGTTTGCAATTTTATGACTGAAGTAATAAAGAAAATAATAATAAAACAAGAACAAATAATACAGCCTACCGCTGCTTGAAAAATTTGAGGCTTAAGCACCTTCTGGCCGAATTCACAATAATTGTGAATGGATGAAAATCATATTCCTACACAGTCTGCAATTTTCCGTCGATCAACCAGTGGTGATATTTCCTACAGAGATCAGCAGGTGATAAATTTCTACAGAGTCCATAATCGGTTGACTAATATGGAATCTTTTGATGAAAACAAAGATGTTTTATGAACCGTCTTTGGATGTTAACAATGTGGTCAATGTATTTATGATATCGTGGATTCCATATCTGAGACGCATACTCTAGCTGACTTTTTACAAAAGTGCAATATATATTTTTAGTGTTTTAGCATCAGTAAAACACAGAAATATTATAAACCCACGTAGTTTAGCAGCTTTTTTGACAATTGCATCAATGTGTGTGTCAAAAACTAACTTACTGTCTTGATGGACGCCCAAGTCACGAATTGTATTGCACCTTGGCAAACCTGGCCCGCCAAAGTGTAAGTAGTGGCTAAGACAGCACGTTTTCTAGTGGAAGTGATCACCGAACACTTGGATGGGTTGAGGTCGAATTTTTCAGCCCGACAGTTCTCTTCAAGCCGATATAAGTCAGTCTGAAGTGCTTAGTCTATTTACGAGCGTTGAAATAGTGGCAAAGATTTTCATGTCATCGGCAAAGCATAATAGTTTACATGAATGGAGGCACTGATCGATGTCGTTCACTAACAACGAAACCTGAGGCACTCCGCTGGGCACTTTTACCCAACCAGACATATAATTATAGAGTACCACTGCTTGTGACCTGTTATCAATGTAAGAAGAGAACCACCTGAAGAGGTCCCCATAGATGCCCATGTTGCTTAGCTTCTTTATTAGGGTATCATGGTCGATCCGATCAAATGGCTTGCTATATAATCTGTGTAAACCATATCGAACTGCTTACCATTGTCCATAGCATCCGTAATTAAATCATTAAATAAAATCAAGTTAGAGGTGGTAGACCGTCCTTTCAAAAATCCGTGCTGAAAGGAGCTGAACGAGCTAGCAAGGGCGGGATATATAGGTATACAACTGGACCTGGACTGGTTTACTGGTTATAGACAATCCTCTCAAATATTTTAGCTTTATTGCACAGCTTGGATATAAGCCTATAATTAGTAATTTTGGTTTTAGACCCCTTCTTATGTACGGGTGTAATAAAAGCAATTTCCATAATTTGGGGACAACACCAATGTGTTGTCCCCAAATTATCTTTAAATATCATTAAATTTAAATAATCTTTGACGCAATAGTCAAAGACTAGAAAAACAAAATTTAGATAGGAAGGGCAATGGAAGGCGCGCATTTAATTAGAAATTTAGATGATATGGTATCAGGGCCAGCAGCACCTTTAGTTGGATCCAAGTTACGAAGTAAATCGGTCACAACATCAACATTCATTTTTAAGTGATAAAAATGTCAGTTGAAGTTCTGTTAGTATCTACGGGGAAAACAGGAGGTGAACTGGAAGTATTAGATGAGGTGGGGTTGAGGAAAGTCGACATGAAATAAGATGAAAAAGCCTCACAAATAGAATCTCCAGTGAGCAATGATTCATTGTTCTAATTTAACGTGTATTAGAGTGTAAAGTGTTTAGAGTTAGCTTTAATGGATTTGTCAGTTTGATTAAGATAACATTTATAACAAGAATCTTCCAAAGTCAGACAATTTTTTTAAAGTATGCTCACACGTTGCGGTATAAAAATAATTTACATCCGTCACCTCACACTTCAGGTCCAGTTGAAAACAGCGTTTTCTTTCTACTTGTGTGCCTTTTAGTCTGTGCCAAATAAATGTATTTTCTTTCTTTCTTTCTTTCAAATATTTTGTCAAATTTAATAAATCTTGTGTTTTTTATATATTTATATTTTTCCTTAATTGTTTTGACGAGTGATGAGCTGAACCAGACTGGGTATTTAATATTACTTACATACTACTTTTGTGGTAAATACTTGATTTGAAACTGTTTTATAGTGTCTTCAAAGTCCTCAACCGACTCATCCAGTGATTGGATTGAGAACTCATGTTCCCAATTAGTGCCAGAAATCGCGTTATTTATAGAATCAAAATCGGCTTTGCTATAGATATATTGCAACCACGGCGCATGGTCAAGGAGAGGTATTTCAAAGATGTTAATATTCATTAACAACGCAGGATGATAGTGATCAATAGGCACTAGAGGGTCAACACACTCACTAACACAGGCTGGCTTATTTGAGAGAACTAAGTATAACAGTTTCCCGTACCCATTAGCTACCCCATTATACTGTCCGAATTCCTGCGTATATAACTCGTCCGCGAACATTACATTCAACACTGGGACTAACGAAAGGTTAGATGGAGCCCACGTGATTCCACTCATATTAAAATCACTTAAAACTAAAATCACATCTGAGGTTTTATTCAGAGCTGTATGGTTAAATTTGGACAGGGAGTTATTAAGTTGTTCCGAAAACGAAATGTTTTGTTTAAACAAGTAAACAGTGTAAATATATAGATAGGTTCACGTATTCTCGAGACTTCGAATTTTTAAGCCGTAAGTTGATCCAGAGATCCTCTGCCGCGGAGTGCAGGAGCGGTTGCGAAGTGACAGGTAACTCCGTCGCGTCACTATAAGCACACCATCACCTCTCGTTTGACCAGTCACAACATAATCCCGGTCACGGCGCCACACTAAGTAACGATCATCAAACAGCTCTGAATTTAACATGCCATCCATTAACCATGTCTCCGTTAAAACAATAACATCGTAGGAATTCTGTACAACCTGACGGTAGAACGAGTTAGTCTTTGTTCGCAATCCCCGTACGTTCTTATAAAAGACAGTAATTATAACCAAAAATAATTGAGTAAGCATCAACAACAATATCATTTAATAATATTTTACTATCGAACACTTTTTTATGTGAAGCCTACAGATTTATTGTGAAGAACTTACTCTCGTAGTAATACAAAAGTTTTCCTATGACTCGTGAACTTGGGTTAGAGCTATATGAATATTTCAGTGCTCATTTAAAATCGAATGTCTTGAAACTTTGAGTATAGGTAAGCGTGCCTACCTAAACACTACACAGGATACACATTATGCGCTGTTAGAAGAGTTGGTATCTATGACGATCTGCTGTTTTATGTATAATTTGAGCAATTTATAACCTAAGTTGTAGGCATTCACTGAGGGATACATTTAAGGCATAAACATTCATAGCATAAATACCTAATAAAAACAAAGATTTAATTATTGTGCCCAGGACTAGGCTCCAAAAAATTTGTAATTCATTTAAATGCCAAAGTATAAGTTTTTACAACAAACTCCCAAATCATGTTAAAGAACTGAACCTCAATAAATCAAAAATCATTTTCATCCCACCATCTCGGAAAGAGTATTTTTAATCTTCAGTATCTGAGTGGAAAAGCCGTTTTTATTCTCTAGAGGATAAAGTAAATTGAATTTAGAACATCGTGTGCACTAAGTTTGTGAATTAAAAAAAACATTAAACCTATTTACTGCTACCTCTATGGTGCCGAATATATCATACAACTTTTTTTTAATTTGTTAAAAACTCAGACTCGGAACCTTCTTGGTGTTCTTTTTTCAATTTGCTTTGTACGCGGTTCTTTACGCGGCATTTTTTCACGTCATTGTTAAACCTTAGGTATATTAAAAACAAGAAACTTGAAAACAAGTGAAAAAACTAAAATGAGTGATTCTAGCGACGAGGAAGTTTGCTTGACGCCAACAGAATTGACTGAAACTGTTAATAATGCGCAAACGTTTTTTTTTTTTGCATTTAGTCATTTCCTCGCTGAGGTGGAATGAAAAGTTACGTGTTGCACTCGAGTGCAAAGATTTTTCACCTCGTGCTCTTTTGATTCCCTCGCTAACGCTCAGGATTCTAATTTTGAATCACTCGCTGCGCTCGTGATTCAATTTTAGAATCCTTCGCTTGCTCGGTCATCAAAATTGAACACGCGGTTAAAAAGCAACTTTGCACTCTTGTATAACAAATAACTATTACTAAACACAAATTATGTCAAAAAGGTTTCTATAAAGTTAAAGATTACTTAGACGACAAAAAGGCTTGGGACTAACTCCATACTACTTCATACTAATTTAATTGTTTAATTTATTTTATTTGACTGTATGTTTTCTTTTATTATTGACTTAATCGACTCATTACACAGTTTTTTTTTATGAGTTGTATTATATGGCCAGCTTAGCGACCTCGAAAATTATCTTATGATTCTTGCCTGAGCAACCGGGGCAGCAAGTTCGTCATACTCCCTTAGATGTCACTGCTTGCGGTAGCGTCGGGGGTCGGGTTGCCTCCCTCAAATATGGCGAGGGGGGTAATGGCTGATCTTTGCGTTATGCTCGTGAAAGGGTGCTGCTTGTGGTGAATTGTCGTCTTGCTGACCATGGTTTTTGTTGCTGTTATTAGTAATTAAGAGCGCTTATCCAAAAAGTTGGCAACGTCGCAAATAGGTATCAAACATTTCGCTGTTTTGATTAATTTGGCAATATTACTGAATGGAAATATGAAATGTGGCTAACTAGTGAACTAGAATTATAATAATGAATTGCAATTATAATACTGAATTTGATGTTGTAGCCGTTTTAGGTGTAAAAAAACCATTTGGAAAGTTTCTAAATACTTTTTTTACATCTGAAACTAAATAATCGGTGTTACGATATTAATTATTCCATTTCATAATCAATATTATAGTTAGTTAGTTAATCAAAACAGGTAAATATTTGACAGCTATTTGTGACGTTGCCAACTTTTTGGATAAGCACTCTTAACTGTTTATTTATTTTTACTTCGATGGTCCAAGTTTATCATTTGTGATTTCCGAGTTACAACTTTAATATCTATATGTAAACGGGCACGCCCTTTATGCCTGGAGGTTTTCATTCGGGTATTTAGTTCTTTTTACTTTTTTGTTGGTATATTGGCGTGTGCTAGGTGACATATAGAAAATAATTTAATTTAATGTCTTATGTTGCGTAATGTAAATTATTTTGCATAAGTTCTTTTGTATAGAATCAAGTTTTTCTAACTATTCAGACAGCTGTGCAACTGGGGAGTTTGTTGCGCCACTTCTGCTTCCCAGCTAAAGCACTAGGAAGTGGTGAAGGGTTTTTGGGGGACTATCTGTAATTTTGACGTTCGAAAAGTGACGATTTGTCAGCCTAGTTTGAATAAATGATTTTTGAATTTTAATAAATTAATAACAATAATAAAATAAATAAGATATCTAACGATTTGGAATCAATTAGTGTTTCTAAGTCTTTCATCTGTTCTCCCTACGATTGCACGAAGTACGTTAACAAATCCGGTAAAAAAACTTAATGTATTTCATATGAACATACGTAGCTTAAACTCAAATTTTAGCGAGCTTACTATCCTCTTGGACTCAATTAATTGTGTCGTAATTGTTCTGACAGAGTGCTGGCTTAGTACAGTTGTTAATGCACCCACTTTAGATGGCTTTATAAGCTACCAGTCATCCTTTTGTAATCAGAACGATGGTGTAATTATTGTTTATGTTAAATCACATTTAAAACACAAAATTAATCAATCTTTGCTACTGGATGCTAATTGTCTGGTATGCACTAGCGATGAAGTCGCTATTGTGGCAATATATCGTTCGCCGGCTAAAAAGAACCTTGACAACTTGCTCATAAGCCTCAATGATGTGTTGGCATCACTAAATGGTTATAAAACTTTAGTTGTCACTGGGGATTTAAACATAAACATCATGCCAGGGCACTTAAATAACCAATCGGAGGAATACCTTAATATTATTTCATAACATGGTATGTTACCTGCTCACGTCTCCCCTACAAGGGAGCAGGTGTGTCTTGATCATGTCATATTAAAGACGCAAAAAAGTGCAACCACACTAGTATTGGATACTTTGATCACGGATCATAACCCAACTATACTGAGTGTCGGCACGACAAATAAGTCACCCAAAACAAACTATTACATCAGGCGTACCGATCAACAAGCTGTGTTAGATGACTTGAGGAAAACCGACCTGTCTTATTTATTTAATATAAGACAGGCTAATGAAGCCACTGAGTCTCTATTTCATAAAATTTCATCCATAGTTGAATTACATACTACGCTTAAAGAGGTTCTAATTCCGCACAAAAAAAGGATCATAAAACCTTGGGTTACCCCTGGCCTTCTAAAATGTATAAAAAACAAAGACACAATGCACCTTAAAGCTCAAAAAGATCCCGATAATATAATACTTAGAACTACCTACAAACGCTATCGTAATTTTCTCAACAACTTATTGAAAAAGCTAAGTATAATTTATAATCAAAGCTTACTTCAGGAGGCCAAGGGTAACTCCAAGGCAAATTGGGATGCCATCAAAACTATTACGGATAAGAAGCAACAAAATACCCAAACGACTTACTGAGTTTGAGTGAAAACCCTCAAGACTCAGTCGATACAGTCAATAAGTACTTCGCAAGCATAGGGAAAATACTAGCAGACCAAATCCCAAATTCCGCGTCTCCCACGTCACAAAACGTGAATATCCCGTGTTACTCAATGGGTATTTTTGAGGTGTCTGAACAGGAGCTGGAAGCTGTTATACTAGGGCTAAAAAGCAATTGTGCGGTCGGTTGGGATGGTATATCTGCATCCCTTCTAAAATCGGCCCGCCACGTCTTAATATAATACCAGGTATAAAACACATATTTAACCTTGCAATAACTACTGGGACATTTCCTAAAGTTTTTAAGAAGGCCATTGTTCACCCAATTTTTTAAAGTGGTGATAGAGACCGTGTCGGAAATTATAGACCAATTTCAGTACTCACTATCATTTCCAAGGTCTTTGAAACGATCATAAATATAGTATTAACCAATTATCTATCTAAACATAACATAATTTCTCAAAACCTATACGGGTTTATTAAGGGTAAGTCAACTGAAGACGCTGTAATAGATTTGACAACCACTGTCATTCAGTCTTTAGATAATAAACTAAAAACCATAGCAGTATTTTGAGACCTGTCGAAAGCTTTCGACACGGTTTCCATTCCCATCCTTCTAAAGAAGCTGGAAGCAGTAGGCGTTAGGGGCACGTTCCTAGAAATTTTTCGTAGTTACCTCACTGAACGTAGTCAGTATGTCAGGGTTGGAAATTACACCAGCAATGAAGAATATCTCACATATGGTGTCCCAAGGCAAGGCAAGGCAGTGTGCTTGGTCCCACCTTATTTTTGGTATACATCAACGACCTGTGTCAATTGGCAATTAACAACTGCAGATTTATTACTTATACAGATGACACAGCGTTGATTGTGCATGCCAAAGACTGGCAGCTAGCCTATAAGGAAACTAAAGAGGCCCTGTCGATCGTAATATCCTGACTAAGCGATAACCTGTTAACCCTTAACGCACTTAAAACAAAATTTAAAACATTTTCTGGTTCTTCCGCGTCTCAACCATCGGACTCCCTAAAAATTATTGCTCACATTTGTCGTCACTCTAGTCCTAATTGTGTCTGCCTACCTCTCATATGCACAACCGTTTTGAGGTATCTGGGAGTGCAAATCGACTCCCGTTTTAGCTGGGACAAGCATATAGGAAATATAGTTTCCCGTACAAGAAAACTTCTGTACATTTTCAAATTCAAATTCAAAATCATTTATTTGCTAATATGGGTAATTACATAAAGGTGTTAAAAAAAAATAAAAAATAGTTCAACCATATTACGCCTTGAGGCATGCAAATCTCAAGCTTTGACTATGTCACAAGCACAACATTGTTATTTATTATACAATTCATTGCAACAATCATTTATAATTAATAGCATAATTTTGGCAATTTCACCGTGGCAAATAATAATGAAATATTAGCAAATAACAATGTCACTAGAATAATTGAAAATTAAAATAATAAGAATGTCAAGATAGATTTGTAAATTAATGTTAAAAATAATAATAATAGATAAATAATTAATCAGTGCATTAATGACATGTCACATCAACAAAATTATTTTTGAGTACAATTTGTTCTTACATCCTCTACTAAATAATCCTGAATACTATAATAACATTTGAACAGCAAGAATCTTTTTAATTTCTTTTTAAATTCATCGATGGATGGAGTATCTAGTATAGACTTTGGTAAGTGGTTGTATATACGCGGTGCCATACTGAAAATGCTTCTGGTATACAAGGCCGTCCTGCTAGATTTGCTACAAATTTTATCACCATGCCGCTTACTTCTATACTTGTCAAAAAGATGTTTGTTAGTTCTTGCGAAGCTAGCAATCTCATAAATGTAAACACATGGCAATGTCAATATATTATATTTGACAAAATATGGTCTGCAGCTATCAGTCTGGTTGATATTAAACATGCCCCTAATACACCGCTTTTGCGCCTTGAATGCAATGTCCTTATTGGTAGAATTACCCCAGAATATAATACCATACTTTATCAAGGACCCCACGTAGCCATGGTATGCTACAAGTACAGCAGAAGTGTCTACCGTTTTTGCCAGCATATGAAGAGCGTATGATTGCTTATTTAGTTTTTGAATTAAAGAATCAACATGTGTTTTCCAATTCAAATTATAGTCAATTGACATGCCTAAGAATTTAGTAGTTGCTATTTCATCTATTTTGTTGCCTGTATAATCTATATTAATGTCAGTAAATTGGGCTTTACGATTGCGAAATGTCATAATTTTAGTTTTGTCAAAGTTCATTTTTAAATTGTTATTAGTAAGCCATTTTATAATATCACTTAGGGTCCTGTTTATGTCTTGTTCTAGGGACAATTTATCATCACTTGTGAAAACAACAGTACTATCATCAGCAAAAAGTATAGTGGGATGATTAGTTACTTTGGGAAGGTCATTTATATAAATGATGAATAGCAGAGGGCCCAAAACACTTCCTTGTGGGACGCCTTATTTGATTTCTCTATATTCTGAAGTGTAGTTAATTTCTGTACTTGTTTTGGTGCATACTCGTGTAACTAATGTGGACTGTTTTCTGTTGGTAAGATAAGAAGCTATCAGTTCCAATGAAGTGCCTCGAATGCCATACCTGTACAATTTATTTAACAGAATTTGGTGATCCACGTAATCAAAGGCTTTACTAAGATCCATATACAATGCGCACGCCGGAATTTTATTGTCTATGCTAGTCATAACTGTAGTCAGAAAATCATAGACGGCCATATTAATGGTTTTATTTTTCCTAAAACCTATCTGCTCTTTAGCAAATAAATTGAAATTTTCAAAGTAGTCATTTATCCTGTCATAAATAACTCTTTCATAGACCTTAGAGAGCACCGGTACTAGTGCTATAGGCCTATAACAATTCATATTGTAGGGATCATCTTTCTTGAATAGAGGTTTAATGATTGTTAATTTAAGTTTATCCGGAAAGTGTCCATTTAGAATCGACAGATTAATGACATGACTTAAAATGCAGGATATTTTAATTGGCAATTGTTTTATAATTTTAGTCAATATACTGTCATATCCAGTACTGTTGGTATTTTTTAAGTTTAATATTATTTTATGAATTTCCTGGGGCGCAGTTGGATAAATGAATAATGTTTCCGAGTGATTAGGAATGGTCTCTGCTTTATTAGTACATCTTGAGTTATCTTGTATTTGGTCTATAAAAAAATTATTAAAACAATCCGCAATGGTCTGAGGAGCATCAGTACAATGTTTACCGTCTATATCAAAAAATTAAGATCTTTTGCTGACCTAGAGACACTGAAATTAGTTTATTTTTCCCTAGCACAATCGATACTAATGTACTGTATACCGGCGTGGGGAGGCACGTTTGCTACTGGTATGCTGCGAGTGGAGAGAGCGCAAAGGGCGGCCCTAAATGTGCTTTTAAAGAAGCCTAGTAGGTATCCGACTGTAACTTTGTACCAACAATGCTCTGTGCTCACAGTAAGACAGCTCTATGTACTTCAGACCGTTCTGCGTAAGCATGCTGCAATCCCATATAATCCGAACAACAAGCGCAGGATGGACATAGTGTGCGAAATTCAGCCGCAAAGAACTGCTCTCCCCAGTAGAAATGTTTATGTAAATAGTTCTCGTCTCTACAACCGTATTAACAAAATAGCATACGTACATAACTTACCAAAAAACAAGTGCAGAAAAGAATTACAAATCCTCTTACTAAAGTTAAATTACCGAGAGACTGAAGATCTTCTCAAACCAATCCAATAGATGTATCTCAGAAATAGACGCATAAATACACTCACTCACACACTCACACATACACTCACGAATGTGCTCACACATACACTCACACATGTACTCGCAAATACACTCATACATGCAGAATCACTCACCTATGCAAATGCACCCTCTTGCACGCACACGCACAAATATTAACAGACAAATTTAGAATATTAATCGGTTTTATTGTTTTTAAATTACTTTTACTGTTTATTTTATTACCAAATATTTTCTTACGAGTTCACTAATAGCAAGTTCGAATTTTTAATTTATTATGTTTAACCTATCTTGGAAGGCGCTGGTGTCTGTGATACAATGATTTCCATTCATTAGTACAGGCACCAACGATACACCTTTTTCTGTTATGTTCATTTTAGGTGAAAAATTGTTTTTGTGAACTTTAAATGTGTTTTTTATGAAAATAAATTTTATATTATTTATATTATATTAATACAAGACTTCTTGTGCCTGTTTAGTCTCGCAAATAAGTAGTAAGCTGTAGTACTCGCGTAGAGTGAGTGGGGATCACAGCTTCCGTCACGTCACTTTTGAAAACAAACATCACAGAACAATCCACTGTTTTTATAAAAAAAAAATACAGAACATTTTTATAAATATCACGATTTTTCAATATCAAGTATTCGACGCATTCATTGTGTTTATAACCGACTTTCCAAAAATAAGGTGGTTATCAATTCGGTTGTAATTTTTTTTCTTACCCATTTTTTATTTGTTTATATAATCTACAGGCTGCACGCTACGTTTACATGCTGCGTTCGTTTTTCACAATAAACAATCCTACACTATGGTGCGGGCCGAGCCGCAACGCATTGTAAAAATCCTCCTTGATCATTTTCGTACATTTTCAATTAACCAACGCATCACTTTAAACGCGGGACGCACCGCACTTTTTAACAAAACGCGTTGCGTTGCGGCCTCTTGCGCATTTTTATAAAACTTCCCTGTACCTATAGTACGTACGTTTGTAGTTTTGTTCTCAACAGCCAAAATATACAGTTATCCGTGTGAAAAGCAGCTTGTCCTGAGGTCGACACTCGCAGCCTTCAGTGTCTGCCCCTGGGACTTGTTGATAATCATTGCAAAGCAATGTTCACAGGGAACCACACGCACTTACATTGGAAGGGGTAACTGTGGGGAATTAGTGGTATACGCGGTATAAACACTGTCTCGCCAACGCTACAACCTGTTAGAATTTTCGCTTTGATGAAGTTTCTCTGCAAAGACACGGCATTGAGCCGGGTTCCATTACACAGCTTCGGTGGAGTTATGTTCCGAAGGAGCATAATCGGAACACCGACCTTCAGCTGGATGATGTGCGCCGGAAGTCCACTTGCCGTTAGCGAATTCAGAAATTGTAATGTGTGGCATCATCTTACTCCACAACAGTGTTAACCGATGGAGGTGTAGGTAAATCACGTCGCTCCCTTCAATTTGCGAGAGAATACTGTGCTTGATCGCTGCAGCTTGATCATTTTTGGGCGTTAAAATGGCCCGTTCACACACCAAAAATTACTTGGTACCTACAGTATTCGACTGATGTGCCCCGTTCACCAGACGAATCAGATCTTCTTAAGTGGGAACTACTCTACCAAGAGTCTCTGGTAGAGCCACCTGGCCACTCCTCTGGTGGAGTGCCTTCACCAACTTTTAGAAGAACATCGAATAATTTTTAAGCATGTCAATTCCCGCCAAGCCGTACTCGCATGTTGATGGTCAAGCGCAGTCTATGAACTCACGACGATAGAGTCGACTCGCATGTTGATGGTCAAGCGCAGTCTATGAACTCACGACGATAGAGTCGACCTTTTCAAAGAAGTATTCACCTCGTTAGCCCTAGTTCCACGCGTCGCCACATTAATTTAATTCTTGTTAAAAAAAAAAAAGGAACAATCAAACCTACTTTTCTTTCTTTAATAATGTATAAAATAATACCAAAATATTAATTTTTTGTGATATTGAACTACTTTACAATATGTTTTTTAAAGTAAATAGCACTAAAAGTACCTATAGTGTTTTTACATTAGGATTACCTGTAAAAACATTTTATTCTTTAGCTCTAAAATGATCAGTACAGAATCTTGAATGTTTTGTGACTGTAAAGTGCTTGTGACGTGACTTAACAATTTCCCATTGCTTACGAAGTTTTCCTTTTTTATTGAATTAATACGTTCTACGAACTATTATGTACTTATTAGTATTACAAAATGTATAAAATAATAATTAAAAATATATATCAAACGTTGATGTAAAAAAAAGAATCACAAAGAATACCAATACCTGGTTAGGCATCGAACTTACAACCACTGCAGCACTGGTTTGCGAAGAAATCGTCCAACAGCTTAATTATTTGCTGTTGTTGAAAGTTAGCTAAAATTATAAGTTAGTTATATAAATTAGCCCTTCTTATATTTCATGATTGACTGTTTAGCTCCATAAAGGATGATAATCGTGATGATAATCTATTAAAAAGTTAAATCGGTAATAACTATCTGCAATATCCTAACATTTTGGTGCGTCCTTTTACAATTTGCGGAGAAGAATATGAACATAATTTAACATTGCTCAGCGCCCATAGCAAATAGCGTGATAGTTTATACCCTACAGTTTGATCAGACTTATAGGGAATATCTATGCAAAATTTAACAGCAAAACATTTGTATTTTTTTTTCAGCAAAACAGACGAACATTCTAAAAAGTATATTTTCGGCTTTAGAATCGATCCCAGATCCCAGACCTCGTAGCAATGACTTTTTTTTCAAAAATATAAAGTGTACAGTACAGACTTTGCTACGATTTATTATATGTATAGATGTATAGATTGAGTAGGTACCTACAGATAGTGCAATCCACGACGACGCACCCCACTCCGCGATTACTGTACTGGAAGCTGTAGTACGGAGCGGAGCGGAGTGGGGCGCGTCGTTGTGGATATGGATTGCACTATCTATACATTTGCATTTGCAGTTGCAATAAGGACGCGTCCTATTTAAAACCGATCGTCGCGTCCGTATGTCACTTTTTGTTCGGAGAACCTGATCGCGTGGTCGCGCCGACAGAGGGCGCTTTGCGGTTTTCCGAACAAAATGTGACATAGGACGCGACCGATCACGAATTCGCGCGACGATCACTTGAATAGACGCGGGGTCTCCGTTAGTCATATTTGATTTAGTTCTCCATCTGTTTTATTATTACACCCTTGCCAATTTCAGATCCTAGAACTTCAGATTTCAAACATGTATTTATCTGATTGTCAGTATTTAGGTGGGTACCTACCTACTTAGCCATAATGTTTCGGATCTATAGACCATGTATTTATGAGTTGACCTCACAGACGCCAGAAGATAAATCAGTAGCAACGTGATATTGTTATAAGTATTATTTTAAAGACATAATTTTCAATATAGCCGACCGTAGTGTAAAACAATCATAATGATGAACAAACATTATTTTTATTTTCTTTGCTGAAGCATTTTTATCTAATGTTGTAAAAACATAGATATTTTACCTACTTACCATTTTAGTTCCCACAGTTGGCTTGCAGGACTAGGAATGCAATGGTCAATAAATAATGTATCAGAGCTGAAGTCAAGGATTACAATGATTTATTACGTTACAGTTAAATTCAGGTCAGTAGCCGATCCTGAAATATTCCAGAATAAATCAATGAAAGGTTATTATTGCAATCAGATTCGTAGATTTAACGTTGCCTTCGTATAGTCCATTTTCATTTATAAACCCACTCTTTCAGAAGCTGTACCTAGTTTTTTTTTTAAATCACATCATGGTTCCTTTGTCATTACAGATAATAAATCGAGTGCGACAAACTTAAAATATACTTAACCTTACATGATACACAGTACGTGGCCCTTGTGAACTCACCCGGTGTACAGGTGAATAGGTCTATGGCATCCGCCACCGTGTTGAGAGTGCGCAGCTCACGAGTCAGCGGTGCGCGCACTCGGCACCACCAGCAGCCACGCGCCACGTACCTATCCGGTAAATTAAACCCTATTTCTGATAGTATACCTGAGTTTTGTATACCTACTACCTCTTAAAACTTTGAAAATATACGTTGCCAGTGCCACTTCACGCCTAATTTCTAATTTGTAGTAGCCCACCATACCGAGACAGATGGTAGGATACAGTAATGGGTATCCCGGGTATCTCCCATACAGCTTTATATAAATAAATCGTAAGAAGATTTTTTTCTGTATCCGTTAGAGCATTTTTTTTTTTATTTCACTCGGGCTCCAGACGGCCGCATTATATTCTAGATGACTACTCACAAGAGCCCCATACTAAGCCCTCAATGCTGTTTGTGATTTCATTTGCAACGAGATCTATGGTAGGTATGGGTACCTACCTGAGCTCCTTCATGGTCTCAGCCATGGCTACTGTGTTTTTAGCAAACCGAAGGGGAGTTATGTACCTACCTTCTGTTGGCATTAGTAGATGTAGCCCTTTCTTAGTCCGAAATCATGGAGATATCTTCCAAGGCAGCAGTACATTGAAAATTCCTAGTGACGTCAGCGAAAAGTGTTACGTAGGTGGGTCCTCCACAAGATGGACCGAGTATCTCCGCAGGAAGCAAGAAGCTGGGCACGGTCGTCGCGGCGATTCTTTGGGAAGGCTCTATATGGCTATGACTGATTGAGTATAGTTCTCGATGTTTTTGGTTGGTATATTGGCGTGTACTAGCTGTCATATGGCTATTAATTTATAATTTAAATTATGTTTTGTGTTGCGTAATGTAAATTATTTTGCATACTATTATACCTATAGAATATTTTTTTTTCTAACTGAACAGACAGCAGTGCTGCTGGGGAGTTTGTTGCGCCACTTCTTCCCAGCTAAAGCACTAGGAAGTGGTGAAGGGTGGGCGTTTTGGGAGACTGTCTTATGTAATTTTGACGTTCGAAAAGTGCTGATTCTCAGCCTAATTTGAATAAATGAATTTAGAATTTTGACTCGCATTTGGATCTTACCTCAGGGACTACATTAGGTATAGGATGCTTTCTTAGGATTTACTGGAATATGTTTTAGAATTTGTCACAAAACCAGGTTTCACAGCAACTATAATGGGACCCTACACTACAATCCAGTGTGGATTGAAAACGTTCCAGACTCGTCTCAATTCCTTGATGCATGAAAGTCTGATTGCAACTGTTGCCAGGCCGGCTGCAATCGACTTTATCCTCAATATTAATCCACTTCTGCAACTTCCTCCGATTTCTGTAAATTTTCTTCGATCTCTTTAATAGCATATATAACAATTTTTTCCCGGGAGATCTGGTCCGTAGGGTCGCTACTGCTCAGCAGCTCGCCACATGCTGCCTGGCGGGTTAATGTATCTCTCTTGGTCTGGCTCCTCACCCTAGACAGTTTTGGCAAAGTGAAGTCTACCGGCACAGACCCAAAGTTCAAGAGCGCGCAAGCACCACCACGACGCGGACGACGACAACGTTGAGATACGGCGGTGGGGTCATGATATAATTGCTTGTGTTATTTTTTTTGGGTGTGTGGATATGGTGATAGGATATGTTTGTACAACAATATATTTCAATAACTTATTTTACACTTAACATAAACATAAAAAAAAACTTTAAAACCAAGTATTATGGAATAACTAGGTGTATGGCCCCTGCCTGACCAATGATATACAATATTCACGGTTAAAATGGCAGAGGGTGACATGCACACTCAATAATGGGCCCCTGGAAAGTGTCGCTAGCACGTAGTGACATAGCTGCACGGGTGGTCATAGCAACCTGTCTTGAGGTGCTTGAGGCGTGAAGGCGTTCCACGGCTATCAGGACAATCCCGGCAGTACTCGTACAGTCAAGATCCCCTCAGAGTACGATTGAAGGTGTTCCTATCAATATCCTAATGAGTTGGTCAAAAAGCCAGGCATTTTTAATGCACGTTAAATTGTCATTATAATGCACCGATCAATGTCAATTGTAATGTATTGTCACTCGGTCCCATATCGAAGCCTTGACAGTATTAGATGCTGATGTTAAGGTCGCACTCATTAATGATCGAGCATCATCTTATTAGTTCTTATTGTTATCGACAGACGAAGTTCCTATCTAATTTGATCTACTATTCACATTCATCTCAAGCCTGTCTGTAATTAAACATGAAATTCTTTAGTTAGAAGCAGATATACTTACAGGTTAAGTTCTGTTTTTAGGAACTGCTGCGATTAGGAGAAGCTAACCCGTTTTTTTATTGCATCAAGCAATCGAAAATGGTAAAGTTTTTAAGAGTAACTCTGTACTAGTCTCTAAGGGCTCAAAGTGCATAAAAAAAGATTTACAATGTGAACAATTAAATAACTTTAATTTAGTAAAATAACTGAACAAATAGTAGGGACAACCGCTTTTATCGATGATGGCAGACATTTTAAAAATGTGTACATATTTAAGACGGCAAAAAAGAAAACAAAATGTCTATAAAAATAAGTATTTAAGCGAATTGCGTCGCTTACATAGCCCCCCTAGTGCTGCTACTATTGGCGCAGCACTTGCTATTCGAAGATCTTAACGATGCGAGCCACCGATCTTTTCTGGCTGGGTAGCCATACGAGTAAAAGGTCTGTGGCTCGCGTCGCTAAGATCTGCAACTGCGTTTGTACTGGTACGGTCAGTACTTTACCATTACCTAACCCCTCTTACAACGAAGAAGAGGAGGAGAAGAGGGGTCGGGTTATGCAGGTAACTGACTGTACCACTCGCATTCTGCCAATTCTCTCGTCTAACTCGGATAAGATTCCTATATGAAACTGCCGATATCACAAGAGATGAAATAAAGTAGGTATATACAGGACAAAGTAAATCAATTGTCGAAGACAGAGATACCTAACTCGAATGGTATACAGATGAATGTTCTTTCTGCACACCTTGCTTCTGACTATGGAAGATGCAAAGGTGTGCAATGCCGCTACAAATATATATCGCATATGTTATATATGTGGAAAAATATCAAAAGATTTTAAAGCAACTAAGACAGAGAATCCTGAGGCCCTCAGATTCGGAATTTTCTTTACATGCGAGAATTAGATTATTAAATATTGATACTCTTCTACTTTTCGCCTATAAACTACCATTGAAAAAGTGACAAGCTAGGGTCAAACTGACAAAAACATTGTGAAACAAACAAAAGAAAGACTACAAAAATAATTCAAGGAAAAAACAGGACTCATTGTAGACGTCCCTAAAGCCGGTTTTGGGAATTCAAACTCGGGAAATACATCCAGAAGGTTTTTCAGCGATCCTGAAACAGCTGCTGAAATTACAGGCATCGACATATGTCTTTTAGGAGTATGAGGAACAGGGTGTAAAGTTCCCTCATCCACCATAGAAAAGGGAGGATCCTCCGACCAGACGGAGCCGACGGCGGGCCGACTGCCCGACTGTTGATGTCGGATAGTCTTATACCTATATAAATCGTTCGCGCGGTAAACTAATTGCGCGATGCAGGATTTTTGTGACGTCATGTCTTTGATGCGTAGTTCGTATGTGGCGGTGTAACCGCTACATCACTCCCCTCCGGAGACCGGAGGTCGATAGTGGGCTGAATCTTGAGATTCTTCACAGTGCCAGTGGAGTTTCCAGTGAGTCAGAACCGGGTGCCGCATAGTTCGCGGTGAATCGGAACTGTCTGCGGTGATTCCCAGTGAGTCGGGGACGCGCTGCGTCACGATCTAGTGAGTCTGATGTGATTTAGCGCCGGGTTGTGGCTGAGTGCTAGCGTCGACCAGGAGAGGGTAGAAAGAGCTCTGCTTGTGAGACCGGCCGAAAGTGCAGGTGCTGTGCCAAGGTTGCTGATGAGGCTGAGGGTGATGACCAGGAATGCGCGTTCCCTGCATGCTGGTGGTCAGGATACCCGTTGAAGCCGTGGGTGCTGGCTGTCTGTGTGACTCGCCTCACGAAAGCTTGCGGGAGTGATGATGTTGATGACGTCACGCTGAAGTAGTTTCACGAAGGCTGCGTTGACGTTCATACTCGGGGTCACCAATTTAGGAGTATAAGGAACAGGGTGTAAAGTTCACTCATCGACCATAGAAAAGAGAGGATCCTCCGACCAGACGGGTGTTGTGTCTGGCGGGCCGACTGCCCGACTGTTGGTGTCGAATAGTCTTATACCTATATATCGTTCGCGCGGTAAACTCTAATTGCGCGATGCAGGATTTGTGTGACGTCAGGTCTTTGATGCGTAGTTCGTATGTGACGGTGTAACCGCTACAGTCTCATACAGAAGCTGAGAGTAATATTAGAAGCCATAATTTCTTCTGGTTATGAAACTAATGAAAGCAAGTTTGCGAGTTTCGTAAATGAGACTGCGGAATTGTATGTCAAATTATATGGTTGGCATCCCATGACACCTACATTACATAATATCCTCGTACTCGTACATGGTCCTGCCATAATTAAACATGCTCGGACAACTATCAGAAGACCTATCAGAAGGCCTATCGGACAACTATCAGAAGAGGCTGCTAAAGCCAGGAATAAACATTTACGATCTTCAGACCTTCTTCTTCAGATCTTCTTCTTACAGACTCGATTTTATGAGAAAATTCTCGAAAGAACTATGTAATAAAGATGTCTTACTTACTTATGTCTTACTTTTACTGACTTCAGATCCATTCCTAAGCTACGGGCGAAAACGGTAGAAGCTGAGGAGCAGCCGGTGTTTCTTACCAGAAACAATAGAATTATTTGTAGAAGCGGGTCCTAAAAATATCCATGAACTGACTGTAGAAAGTTGTGGATGACTAAGTTAAGTATTTTATGATTTTAGTGTGAGTAACCCTTGTGTCATGTTTGCTTATTACTGTTTTTTCTAGTTTATGACATTATATAGACGAGATAGCATTAAAGTCAGCATTAAAGAATCATATTAATTTAAAAAAGTATATCAAATCATTTTGACCGGATTTTGAGGTCGAATACTCCTGTGTGACGGTTCGGTTGCAGGATGGTTGTCACTGTTTAGTGCTTGAGGCTCTTTGAGTGCTCTTTGTAATGCAATAACTTGTGGTGTGGTTGACCACAGTTCTCGATGACACAATGACATGCTGCAGTTGGGCAGCTTGCTCGATCGGGATCTGAATCCATGCATTTGAAGCATATCTCTACGTAATTCATGCTTTGTTATGCGACGGAATTGACATTTACCATTATTACCGCTACTTTTATTCAAAAACACTGTACAGATAGTGAAATCCAAGACGACGCGCCCCACTCCGCGATTACTGTACTGTAAGCTGTACTTTAGTACGGATCAGAGCAGAGTGGGGCGCGTCGTCGTGGATTGCACTATCTATACCTTCTGTTTAGTTTGCAGCGTTTGTTTTTGTTCAATAGAACCAAAGATGAAGCTCATCATTTAATAATTCTGAATTATCGATCCATGTTGGCTTTCTTCCTTATTTGATGAATGTGTAGCTGTAATCTGCCCACTTTAAGAGCAGAACTGGTGGCAACTTTGATAATGTGCATGTAGTAACCTAATGCCTATACAGTTCAAGTACTTACCTATCTATCGTGACCAATCACATTGACAGTGGCTACACAATTTCTCACTTTAACTGAAAAAAGCACAATATCTTTATAATATTTATGTGACACTGGACGTAATTTCTTGACATCGACCATAATACGTGACAAAAAAATGTCAGGATAACCAAACTATAGCTCGAGTGTAGACATTACTGTTCCAGGCGAGGTTACACTTACCAACAAGGCCGAGACTGTTTTTGGGCATAGTGTGAGGCAGAATCTTCCTAAAAAAACTCAAATAAAAGTAGTTCATGAGACATCTGTTACCTACAGAAAAACAAATGCGGTAAAAGACATGTAAAATAGGTATTTTAGACTATAAAAGAAATATTATAGTAACTACACTTACATTGGTTTTTGTAAAATTCCATTAAAATAGCACTAAAAAACTTAATTTTCGTCAATAATTCACCAAACGTTTCAGTTTATTAGTATCTCTAAGTAATCTGTGCAGTTTATATTAGAGAAATAGTAACTTTTATTGAATCGCTTATTTTGATAGTTGTGGGTTTCAGTTGAGCTGCTGCTGTCAGATGAATCGTTAAACTGACGTCATGGTACGAATTAGAAGAACAGTTCAGTTTAGGTCCTAAAATGGATCGCGTTAGAGCTTGTGGTAGGCCTCCAGATTCTTTCGGACATTTCTTTAGGCGCCACAAGTTTTTATTGTCATTGAAATTACAAACTTTTTAATATTCTTCATTAGCCTGTTTAAAGTGAGGTTACTCCATGGGTCACCAGAAAACAATGGCAAGTCCTTTGGTGTACCTACAAATTCTACTTGACAGGTTTGCGTTAAGTACGTTGTTCGTAGAAGCGGTTGCAGGTCCTCTCCGACCCAGACGACCCCACCACACTCATCCAGGAGAGCAGTAGGGCCACCAGTACAGTGCACAAATACACCCGACACCCACCGTACCGACCTCGCCGTCGAGGTCCTCCGCGATCGCGACCCTCCCGAGTAAATAATACTCCCCCCCGACCCTTGTCCGATGAAGCGCCAGCCCGCGCCGCAGCTGAGCGCGTAGCTTTAAATTCCCCTGATAATAATAATGATCTATCCTTGATCCAGCCTGTCCCATCTTGCTGTCCTCCCCTCAGCGACGCCCTAAGCCGAGGCTCGTACCCCACAGGGGGTGCCCTTAGGAAGCGTTCGCCTAATTTTAATTTAGAATAGTTTTGCTCCTGGCTGGAGGCTTTGAGTGTAGTAAGCTTAAGGCAGCCACAGGACAGGCCGGTTAAGCAGTAAATACCTTAGTGGTATACCTGCGAGAGGCCAGTTTAAAAAAAAAAGCGGTTGCAGGATCCTTTAGTGCGCTGACCAGAAGGTGACCTGATCCATCAGTGACGGCATTCCGTGTGGTCGGCGGACACGGCACGTCCGATGTATGGCCCTTGTCGTGAACGGACTGTATTTCCAGTTCTCGGTTGCTGCGCTCTAGCCACTCTCCTAACCCTTGTTAGTGTGATCTGACGTATGCTACATTCGTCGTCGATAAGTTTTCCTCTAGTCAAAGTCATTTTATTTTTGTGTTAATCTATCCTAGATTGTAGTTTATTTTCTACCACAGTTTCGAGGAGAGTTTTACGAGTATCACCTTGACACTGCAAGTCTTTCGCACTTTCTTGTTATATTGTGATTGTGTATGTTGGTGGAACCTCTTGCACCGAAAACTTCGCCTATTGTTCTGCTAGATTCTTTGAAGCACTTTGAGTGTTCAATTTCGGTGGAGTATGGAACATTAGGTAGATCCGGCTAGAAGGAGCAACTGTTTCCACACTCACACTCAGACAATGTCCACACAAGCTCCGCCATGCACCCCGCCACTCCGATATGTGCTAAATATGCGCTAAGCCCACGTACGCACGGACGTAAAGACGTTTTTTATTCCGCTGCGATTTCACAGCGGAATAAAAACGCATAGCACAATTTTTTCCCGCCTTCAACAGCGTTCGAACGGCTCTTGGTGCAGTGCAGACGTAGGTACGACGGGTTCCGCAAAATTATTAGCGGTAGCTACTTGCGAGGCCAGTAGACAGTAAAAAAATATATTCAATCGAAAGAACGAAAAGACATAAACGGACTGTCTGTTGAACACACCATTGAATTGTCCTTTGTTAAGCTTGTTAAGCATGATAAAGTATGTGTATACAGACCTCCGAGTTACCAGAATCTATCTATATTTGATTCTGTAATGAAAAATGTGCTATAGAAACTAAATGCTAGTAGTAGGTAAATCAATAATCTTAAGTTAATCTATTAGAAAATAACTCTCAATACTGTCTGACTACTGCTTTTCAGGTTATTTGACTTATCAAATGTTTTTATTGAACCAACCCGAGTGACAGCTTCTTCTGCCACTTGTATAGGAAAATAATATTTTCTGTAATTTTGATTACTTACATATACAAATTGTAAATAAGTTGCCATCTGATCACAGTGGACTAACAATAACAATTTGCTCCTACATGCCTGTATAAAAAAAATTCAAATAAGGTTTAGGCCAATTACATGCAAAAATCTTGAGAAATTAAATAATGCTTTGGCAAGTAGTAGACCAAGGAGTCTTTCCGGATCTCATGAAACACAGTAAATTAGTTCCTTTGTTCAAATCCGGTGATAGTAAGGAACCCAAGAATTATACGCCTGTGTCAATTCTGCCAGTTCTCAGTAAGGTGTTTGAAAAGTTCATGCTCAATCAAATGTTATGTCACTTTAATAAAAATTCCATCTTTCATTACCAACAACGTAGTACGGTTTCACCAAAGGGCGCTGCCCTTCGGTGAAACCGTACTACCACTGACGTCGGTGTCACCCTAATAAAGA
This sequence comes from Xanthia togata, assembly GCA_963853775.1. Taxonomy (NCBI): domain Eukaryota; kingdom Metazoa; phylum Arthropoda; class Insecta; order Lepidoptera; family Noctuidae; genus Xanthia; species Xanthia togata. Next base: position 2,585,108 of record OY970790.1, read on the forward strand.
ACATTTTTAACGCTTCTGCTGAAACTGAAGCACTATGGGATTAGGAATACAGCTCTTGATTTGTTAAGATCATACCTGAAAGATAGAAAGGTTAAAGTTCAAGTCAACGGCACAAACTCATTAGGGTCTAAAATAGTAATAGGCGTTCCTCAAGGTTCGATATTGGGTCCATTCCTATTTTCAGTTTATATTAATGATTTACCCCAATTATTTCAAAATCAACTGAATATGGTGTTATTTGCAGATGAGACATCATTGCTCTTTAAAATAAACCGACGGTCACAAGATCATGACGACGTGAATAGCTCTATTGTTCAGGTTCAAGATTGGTTTACGGTAAATGATTTGGTACTAAATAAAATAAAACCAAATGCATTAGTTTCAAATTAACAAATGTTAGAAATAGCGAATGCGACATCATATTTAATGGAGAAAAACTGGAATTTGTTATATTTTTTCTGAATCAAACGGATTTCCTAGGAATCACGTTAGACGAGAAATTACAATGGGGACCCCATATAACATCTCTCGCCGGGCGGCTAAGCTCGGCCGCTAATGCTGTTAGTAAGATAAGACAGTTAACAGATGCAGAAACCGCGCGGTTGGTCTATTTTAGCTACTTCCACAGTAATAAGCCGTATGGCATTTTACTGTGGGGTCGGGCTGCTGACTTTGAATCCATCTTTATTTTACAAAAGAGAGCTGTCAGTGCCATTTATCATTTATGTGGTTGCGAAATCTTTCAGGGAACTATTTAAATATATTAATATTATGACGGTACCTTGCCAATTCGTATAAGAAAATATTATGAGAAAAAATCTAAATCTTTTTATTGAAATAAGTGATAGACATAATGTTAATACTAGAAATATAAAAAATGGGTAAAGTTAGTAAACTATTTTTTCGTACTGTAAATAGGTACTTATTTTAGACATAAAAGTCGAGTATGCTTGATTCAATCTAAATAATCTTTTTAAAAAGACAAGATTTTCGAATATAAAATGAATCGAGCGAAAATGTTACAATTATCTACATAACTTGTACCTACACAACGCACGCGCCTCATCGTCGCCACGCATGCACCTTTCACCACTTATGTATGTCCCGGGCCTTAGATTACTCTAAGCAAACCCATCATAAATACAACATAATAAATAAAAACTACTCTCTTCCATGCAAATGATTCCGAGTGTCGTCCCTGAAATTGAAAAATAATAGGTACCTACTACGTACGGAAACCTAGACAGCCTATCACTGCGCTTAGATGGACTTGCAGCCTTAAAAAGAATTTAGGTACATAATGTAGAAAATAACTATTATGACTACTTGTGATTTGTTACGTATATACCTACACTCCTATTATTTTCTTGTTAACTTGTCGCGCGCGCAATTACCAACACAATAGAATTTTATTGTTATTTGCACACATGGGGTGCAATCGACATAACTTTAGCAACTCCTGATCATCATCATCATTAAATCGAAATACTTCCTCTGCTGGATCGGCATCCCCCGAGCATTCACCACGACCCATCGCATGCCTCCCGCATCCAGCAGATTTCTGCGACCTTCACCACGCCGGCGCGCGGGTTTCCCGCGGTTCACACGCAGCAGCGTCTATCGACAAGTAGTTACCTAAGTATAAAATAAAATTAAACAAAATTGTTTATTCTGTAAATTAGGATATTTGAATCACTTTTACACGTCTTATTAAAAATAAAATAAGCTAGATAAGTTCGGCGTTTCCTATCTGACTACTCTCGAGAAGAAAGGCCGAAACAAACTCAGAGTTTTGCAGTCTCTTATAAAGTCCAGACATAATATTAGTCAGGCCATAAGAGGACCATGTAGATTAATGTTTGAAATGGTCTTTTGAGGAAAGAACCATACGGATTTGAGTGGACCTGTACAGTCAGTGCACGTATTTGTAAATCAAGCGATTATTATGGTAATCGTGGAGCTCAACTCAGATGACTCGACGAACAATACCAAAGAAAAGACATTTAGGTAGGCCGCATAAACTTCTCAACTAAATGAGAAAGAAAAAATAAACGAAAGAAAATAAATATCCACTTATGTAGTCCTCACATTCGCAATAATTAAAATAATATAATAGGGTAGGGGTGTGCAAGATTGCGTAGTGTACAAGAATGCGCAGACCGATTCTCGAATCAGGAAACGGTGTTCTGTGGCCAACATCAGTTGACAGCGTATCATCAACGTTATAAACGTGCTGGCGCAAGATTTTTCGTTTTTAATATAATTTCCCAGGATATATTCGAAAAAAACCGAATTTGAGACCTGTGTTATAATATTTAAGTGTTTTGAAAACGTGATTGTAATAAATGTAATCAAGGTAAGTTGTTTCTATGTGTTTATTTCTATCAAATTACTATCGAAACGTGTTTCACTCGAGTTAACATGACGTATTGGCCAAAAGATGGCAGTAGTGATCTTTCAAAGCACTTTAGTGCTCTATGTGCAAGAGTGCGCATAGCCATCGTGTACAAGATTGCGCGCGCAGTCTTGTACACTGTATCAGACGTTTATTTAAGATATGATGTGTTTTATCATGACATGTGTTTACTGTTATGCTTCTTCTTCAGCATAGATGTTTCTTCAACTGGTTGAGGAACCACCCAGGCCGCACAATACCCACCTTTCAAATTGCTGCGATATTTACCCCTGCTTATGCTAAAACTGCAACTATTGCTAATGCTATTGAAGGATCTAAGGTGACGGGAATATGGCCCTTTAAAAATGATATTTTTTCTGACATCGACTTGTTAGCTAGCAGCGTAACTGAGAGACCATTAGAATCTGATCATGTTGAGATGAATGTAGCATCGCTGACTGAAGACCTTGTTTAAACAAGCATACCAACAGAATCTGAGACAATTGCCGACGACAACGAAAGACAACTGTTTTTAATAGAAAAAGACATATTAGAGGCAGCAAGAACGCTATGTGAAGAGAAGGAACTCTCCGACTGCGATACAAACCAAAATTTGGATTTGCAAAGTCTAGCATCAATTCCATCAACTTGTTCTATCACATTGTTGGAGTTGTCGCCGTATCTAAAGTAATCTGTCGCGACCCTATAGTAAGAGAATCAAAAGGTCTGAAATTTGAAACAGCTCTCCACACAAAAGAATACTTGAAGAAGAACATAAAAAGAAAAATGAAAAACAATTGCCTAAAAAGACCAAGACTATAAAACCAAAAAAGCCAGCAATTGCACCCAAAAAGAAAAATTGGGCATGTCCAGGTTGCTCTGAAGTGTACAGAGATCCAATTATTGAAGACTGGATCGAATGTATTTCATGTAAAAACTGGTGGCACGAAAAATGCACAGCATACGAAGGCCATGGTATCTTCAAATGTGACATTTGTGAGTGATGCGCACTCTTGACCTACGTGCGCAAACTTGCACACCTGGCTGCGCACTCTTGTCCTCATACGTTGTGCAAAAGTGCGCATTAAGGATGCTGCAAATTTTTGTAATAGTTCCTAAACTGTAACCTATAATTTGCTTTTTTTAAGTTTTTAAGGCAGATAACCTAGGTAAATGAATAAATACTGAAGTTGATTTTAAACTGCTTTGTTTTTCTTTTAGAGAACATAGTAGTAAAAGTGCGCAGTGCTGCACACCCCTACCCTACTTTACAAAGTAGGTAAACATGTCTATTTCAGAATAGGAAAACGTCATTTGACAGGAATAAACGAAATTTTGGTGATTTTTAGTGTAGTTTATAGGCATTGTGACAAGAGAATCGGCACCACTATCAGTTAAAATAAAAAATAAAAAAAATACTTGCTTAACACTATAAAATGTCAAACTGATTTATGTCCCATCAATCACAGATCGTTTCCAGGCGTTTCCTTGCCACCTGCGCACATGCATTTGGAGCTTTAAGAAGTGCCGAGAATAACTCGAACCGACGCACGCCGGTTATGACGGGTTCGCTAGCAGTAGGGGGCCACCGGGGCAATTATCAGACGCGCAACGGACTGAACGCGAGCAATTATAGGCCGGTGCGACAATTTAAAGGTTACGTAATTAGGACGAAGACTAATGTAAAGATTGTGCAAATCATTTTGAAAATCTTCCTACTGTTTTGAATAACCCGTCACTGAAACAAATAATTAAGATTTACATTTTAAAAATCAGTTCCTATCTTGCTAAGTTCAGGACAAAATGTCTGTTCATCGTGAGAACAGTAAATCAACTCTGTGAACAGTTCAGCGAATAGAAAAACAAACAACTGCGGGTGATAATAATATTTATATACCTAGTCTTGCCATAAATATTTTCACGAAGAACTTTTTTTTTATTGCAAATAATATTTATTACTTTAACAGTGTGTTAGTTTAATATATAAATATAAAACAATTTAAAATATAAAAAGCTTATTCGAAGTGGTCTCCACTGGCTGCAATACAGTCCTTTAAACGTTGAGGCCAGTTATCAATAGAAGCACGCACTCTTTCCATGGGAAAATTCTTCACTGCCAATCGTATGGATTGTTTTAGGGACTCCAAATTATCATGGCTTTCAGAGCAAGCCGTACTCTCTAAAACTGACCATAAATCATAATCCAGCGGATTAAGATCGGGACTAGACGACGGCCAGTCTTCAGCTTAGATGCAGTCTGAAACGCACTTCCAACCAAGACTGCGTGGACCGAGCTTTATGACCCGGCGCCGAGTCTTGTTGGAAGGACCATACTTGGTTATTGAATATGGTGTTGTTATGGGGCTTAACTACCTTCTCAAGAATGGTATCTTGATACACTTGTGCCGATGTTTTGATACCTTTTTCACAAAAATATGGCTCTGTCACTCCTTCATAGCTAACACCCCACCAAACCATCACTGAAGTCGGATAATGCCCACGTTGCGCTCTGTCGACTAGTTGGGAAGCTTCCATAGCGCTTTGAGCATAAATACGGTCATTTTGTTTGTTAAAATGGTGCTCAATCGTAAAGAGATTTTCTCATCCGTAAACAAAAAAATTCTGTGACCGCCCTTTGCGTAACCTATTCTTTTTCAAATTATCAGTTAAAACTAAGTATATTTTTAAACTTTAAATTGTCTAGTCTAAGTCTTTTAAAAACTAAATATTGATAGTTTTGCCGTCTTTATTAAAAAATATGTGGATCCCTGATTCCCGGATTTAAGTGTATTATCTATGTCCCTGATGACGAGTGTTCGCAGCAGCACCAACAGTATTCTCAATGTATTTGCAGATCGGTGGGACTCCCCGATATTGCAGAGGTGGATGCAGCTCCACGCGGATTTTGTTTTACGTCAGAACACTCAATTGTTCACAGAAGTCAACACTGTCAGAACTACAAATAGCTCAATTTAAGCCAGACACCTTGGCTTTTATCCGCTACGTTTGCAGTGGCGCCTCGCTCTAGGTGCAGATTGTTAATGCTGGTAGCACACCTCCGCCGCGAAACCGTAGCAGCGAAGCCGCAGTAGTTCAATTCAATAGACTCGCGTCATGTTCCGCTACTCGAATCGGATGAGAGTAGAGGAAAATGACGCGACTCTATTGAATTTAAATATAGCGTAATTGACAGAGGTTTCGTTGAGAGCGGAACTTTATTGATGATGATGAAACTGCCGATATATCATTGGTATTGATGTGACCAATAAATATAACGTTTTTATTAAGAGGTCTTCAATATCTGCTTCATACCGGTTTTAGATACCTACCTAATAAGGTGCCACTTTACAAGTAGGGGGACAATGTTTTTTACACAGTGTCGGCATTGTACCCTTATTGAACTTGACGGATAATTGGAGCATAATATCAATAAGATTTGCCGACCTTAGGCTGCAGAGCTGCAAATGGGCGGCATCCTGTTATTGCCCCACATAGTCATCACCTTGACTCCATTCAAAGTCACCTTGACTCCATTCAATGGGTTAAATCACTTATTTGTATTGCAGGCTAGGTATGCTGAGAAACTTCCTGGCACTTACTGCCAAGAAGTTTCTCAGCAGACCTAGCCGTTTGCAAAATGTCTGCAATATGAGCAGCAGCTGCCCCGAGGCACTTCAGCGCTTTAACTGTGTCGGTAATTACGACTGTAATTACCGACACAGTTAAAGCGCTGAAGTGATTTTTGAATAATACCATTGCGTATCTATACCGTAGTATCGTGGCGCAGATACAAGGGGGAGGGGGGCAACGGTGCACTTGCCGCCCCCCGGGCTTCGACCAACCTGAGTTTAAAACTCTAAATTAGACATTAACATATTTTTAACCCGTATTTTTCTTTGTTTAGATCTGCGTACGGTCATGTCTTACATGCAGTTATTAAAGGCTTTATTACAATAGCAAGACAGCGTATCAATTTTATAAACCCATTTATTTAAAAATAAGTGTCACTCGTTACACATTTGACGAACAAATAAGTATTTAGACCGAACCTTTACAATAATTCAACTATATATTATTTTATTATTACTATTATAGATTTACAAACACAAACAATGTGTATAATTGGACCTCTGTCGTTTTGTTAAAAAACATTTTCAATTCTCGAGTAAGTTTTTTCGTCTCAAAAAGAGCAATAAATCGTCAAAATAATTCATTGCTCGACCCTGGGATCTGTACAACACGATTCCTTTTGGTTTCTTTTCCTAAACCTGGCAATGACTAGACTGATTGTGTACACACATATTGAAACTGATTTGGATTATGGCTAACTTATTTGTTTTATTCATGTTTAATTAAACCGTTACGATATTTTACGTTATGTTACGTTATATTTTAATAAAATTAATAGGCAGTATCTTTCCTCTAGCTTTCCTGCAATCAAAAAGAAAACCTAAAAACAAAACAAATCTGTGGGAGGGAAGTGTGTCACCAGGGAAGCACGTTATTGGATTTGACCAATGCGCACGCGCGGTGCTAGAGTTTGCCGTCAGAAACGACCTTGACGAGGCTTCGCCCCTTTAATGTTGCTTATTACCACTACCAAGGTCAGATGTTACACACCATACGTGCTACTGCTCGCTCATTTTTTTTTTACAAGCAGTACTTACATTCTGTAGTCTCAGTAATTTGACAGTTAGAATAGCTACCAAAGATATATCAAGTTTTTGTAATATTTATGTAAGAACTCTCAGATGCCATTAATATTTTTCTCTTAGGTCCAATTATACACTGACATACATTTTGTGACATCGTAAACACAAATTTAAATTATTTCTAAAACAAATTATTATATCTACAGATTTATGTCTAAGTACTTATAATAATACTCAATACTTTTGGCCTCTACTTGGAATATGAAAAAAATAATAATTCTGATTATTTTTAAAATAATACACTAGTTTAAATAAACTGTAGCGTCAAAAATAATGTCAAGAAAGAAAAATTGAAAAAAAAATATTGAAAAAAATTGAACAATTGGGAAAGTCTACATACAACAATGTGTACACATATATCATTTGCGTGACATAATAATAGTATGTACAGTAGGCGCTCAGTAATCGGGCACCCTTTTTTTTTCGCCAATTTTCCATAGAAAATTTCAGCTAGCTAGTAAGAAATAATTTTAACACAGATTTGCAACATACAAAAATCTTTATTACTTTACATATTACCTACTCGGAGGAGCTCGTGGCTAAGTAATAACTGCCGCACGGGTCGATCTATTAGGTTAAGCTACGCTTGCCGGGGTTGGTCTGTCGATGGGTGACCATCTTTACATACCGAGACTCCTCCGTGCATCGTAAAGCACGTTAAGCCGTTGGTCCCGGCTGTCATTCATGGATCTTTGACAGTCGTTACGGGTCGTCAGAAGCCTGAAAAATCTGACACCAGTCTTACCAAGGGGTATCGTATTACCCAGTAACTGGGTTGTGGAGGTCAGATAGGCAGTCGCTCCATGTAAAATACTGGTATTCAGCTGCATCCGGTTAGACTGGAAGCCGACCCCAATATTGTTGGGAAAAGGCTAGGCAGATTGACTTTACATAATTATTACCTACTCGTAGAATCGGACCGGACTGCAGAACGACAGCGAACAATGCGCGCGCTCTGTATACTTTTGTATTAAACCATTTGATTACAGAGTAGGAGACGGATATCTATGTTAGGAGAGCTAAGTTAGAAAACGCTGGACAATTGGACGTGTCGGATTGCCGAGCACCTACTGTACATATACTTATTTTTTCAAATTTAAATTTATATTGCATATGTCATGTGTATAAAAGAACTTATTAATAGTTAGTGTACATGTCGGGCATAACAATTAAATTTATTTTATACTAATCCAAACTAGCGAACTAACTAGTGTAAAATCGAAAAGTCGCACATTTCTCCTTACTTGGTGACGTCACGCAAATGCATTGTAAAAGTTAAAAATATTAATTAATATAATATGCAAGCGATATAACCAAGTCAACTGATAATTTGTATCGTTAATAACTAGCAAGCTACTTAAATAGTTTTAAATATAAAATTACTATCTGTTACTGAAAATGCCATTAATCTAGAAATTATTACATTGTTAAACTAAACAAAGAAAGGTAAATGTGGAATCTATTTGCAATGATAGCAGTACGCGTGAGTGTGTGTTTAAAAAAAATGTAATTATGTAACTTTTCCATAGATTGGGCTTTTACAGTAACACATAATAAGTATACCATCTACATGTCATCTAGTATTGCTTATGGAATGATTATATTAAATAACTTAAAAGGTAGGCCTTCAGTGTAGTCATTCTAATAAAGTGTATTTTTCTTCGTGTCTTTTTTGGTAAACAAATATTATGGCGTATTGCAAACATTTTATTTTAGGCAAATAAATGCGTCTCACCACAAACACTCAGACGCTTGTCCGTTTTAAAGAAGAAGTCCATATGAACATTTATGTAGTACTTACGTTTTTCTGGTGAGGCAGAATTTATGTTTGAATGGAGCATACAATTGGAGGACGATTTTTAGGGTTCCGTAGCCAAAGGGTGCCAACGGGACCCTAATACCAAGGCTCCGCTGTCCGTCCGTCTGTTACAGGGCTGTATCTTTTGAACCGTAATATGTAGACACTTGAAATTTTCATTTTTGGTGCTTGCAAGCGTTGCCGACTCCTTGAACCACAGGTCGGCTCATGTGTTACTTATGTATTAGATTACTTGGTTAGATTCTCATAAGCAGTCTTTGATTTGGAAATTTGCGCATAGCTCTCTGTCTTCTACTGGGTACCATAAATATATAACCAACAGTGACTTGGACATGCTGATCGACACTATGCGGTTCCAAGCGGAGAAATCCCTCAGCTGTCGTTTTGTGATTACTCTCTCAATGCTGCCTTTACATAGCCTCCGCTGGCGCATGCAATAACTAATCCCTAAGTTTAATACAAATGTTCCTTATTAAATCCATGTTATTGATACTATTAGATATTAAATTATGGTTTTATCTATATGTCTTTTTTCTATATATAAGTATATATTGTTTTTTCCCCCTTATCCGTGCCCATTCTTTTCATCGGATTGCGATGAACCTTTGTTAACTTATTGTGTGTACGCTCGAGAAGGTTTCAAAGTTGGTTGGTTGAAGCTTTTGAATAATCATGAATATAATTACAACTTTGTCTTTTCCTGACCTATTAATATGAGCGAATGCACATTCTATCCACACTCTACGAAATTATTTTTGTGTAAACAGGGACAGAACATTCCAGCGTTGGTCTCTCTCTACAAAAATGTCAAGAATATAAAAAAAATCATGCTGTAGCTCTTGTTCTGGTTCTATGTTCGTTTGGTCTAAGCCCACCTTTAGAAGTAGAAGAACAAAACAAACGTGGTTATACCACAGCAGAATTCATAATACCATCTGCTTTTCTGACCGTATACTTTGATTTACTTGCTAGATCAAGTAACTGCAGCTGGACATAACAGAATTACGAACAGCTGGATTACGAATATTAGAGAGAAGAGCACGTAAAGCAAAAAGGGAAGGGACGTATAATAAGGAAGACCATAAAAATACCTCTTCGTCCCGTTTATACGATGAAGTGTCTAACCTGTGGCGTACAATAACATTAAGCAACAAATTACTTGCATCGTCTAAACACCGTTTAGTCGGTGCTTATTTAATATTGTCGCTTCAACTTCTGCTACAGGCAATTAAGTCGCACCGCGTAAACAAGGCTTTAGTCATAAACCTAGCAAATATATTTAACCTCACTAGTTCAAGGCAACTTCGATTTTTAGCTCCCTTGAGGCATTTATTGCATACTGAGGAACTGACTGACGAACTCCTGCGGGGTTATTGTGTAACACACTACAAATTGCAATGTCTTTCATTTATCAGATCGACAACATTAATTGCGTTATTTACGTTGTCGAGCAGAATAATTTTTCAAACACGTGAAGCAATAGTTGGGGATTTCTTTTAAAATTCTTCGGTGGAAAGTGTGTTTCGCAATTGCGGTGCTGGTTTAGACGTTACAAATATTGGAAGACTATTTAACAATACAGTGACGTCTATAGTCATTATTTGATGTTGTAACGTATACTTGTAAGACTATTATTCCATGTTATTGCTTGGCGTTGCTGTTCTATCTATATTATATGCAATTTATATGCATGGCTCGGTTGTGGTAGGCTTCGCCAGGCTAGCACGTAACGGCAGCAGAGAGTGGTGAGACAACCAGTAGTTTATAAAGTCGGAGAAATTATTTGAAAACTACATTGACTACCAACTTAAATTGTCCGTATATTGAAATCTCCACCGTAATTCTTTGACAGTTCTATAAAATGGCTGTAACACGGCACACTGACGTAGTGTCAATTTGCCCAACAATTAATTTCCTTTTCTGAAAATAAGCAATGACATATACTTCGACACCTAAATGTGTATAAATCTCTGTTGTTGTAACTGCCTCGTTGGTCTACTGGTCACAACCACGACTGCTGAGCATGTGGGTTTCGGTTCAATTCCCGGGTCGGACATCATTATTGCGCCTTTTCATTAGGGATTTCTCAGAAGCAGCCTGGATTCTGTATTTATGTCGAAAGGTAGGCCTTATATATAACTAGACAATATCTACAATACAATTTTGTCGTTTCAGGGAATGTTGTTAAGTATATATTTTACATTATTTGTTACCTCTAGTTACATGATGATATCTCTCATTTTCCGCAGTACAGTACACACTTTGACATTATTTTCATAGAAATTATTATGAAGCCGGTAACAGCTGTTATATATTATTATTTATTTATTAACATTATATTGACCATTCCCAATGAATGTACTGATACTATAAAGTAATTAGTACGAGGTGATGTGTGCGCGCAAATATTTCCGAAGTTATCTCAACTTTTACTCTTGATTTTTTAGGTGACATGTGTTTGAAAGAGAAATATAATTTTAGGTTCACAAAATATTGAGATTATCAAAGAATCGGTATTTTAAATGAAAGAAAATATCAGTAATTACTCTAGTGAAGTGGTTTAGCTTTTTAACATACTTACCCAAAAAACAGAATACCTATACTTCTTACAATGATTAATGCTTTCCTGCTTTTTGCACGCACAATCACTGCATATCACCCTATCTAGCCTCACCAACAGTTCACACGACCTAACCACGCTGCGTACATACTTGTCTACGTACTCGTGGTACTTGTTCTGGGTGTCATAGCATGGGGAAGTGCGTGTCGGCGTTGTGGTGCAGCGCGGTGGCCAGCGCGGAGTGAAGGGCGTGCGAGCGGCCCGGCGCGGGGAGGATTGACAGCACGCGCGCCTCCGCCTCCGCGCCCCCGGACGCGCTCGGCTGCGCGCCCGTGTAGCGCGCCACGCGGGCCATCGCTGCGGCGCTTATCTGCAGAACATACATACAAATAGTATTAAAAATTCATATTCATTTATTTGAATACTGAATTAGTATAACCATATGAGGTTTTCTTGACAATTACAACCTGATAAAAATACAAATTAAATAATTTCAGAATAATTGCTTTTAATGTAAACCGTAATTAAATTGTTACAGCTTGTTTCAATTCAGGTACTGATCCTCTAATTATACATATTGAGTTTCTAATGATACTTTTTAAATTATTGAACCTCTAATACCTATGCTATGAACATCTAATACGGTGGCTCAAACCGAGGTAACGTTGTAGATTCGAAAAAAACTAAAATGCCCATTTAATAAAAATAAAAAATTACATATTTGGCTGTCATAAATCTATCATTACATAGTAACTAATTGCGATAACGTACTTGTTGGGTGTCAGAAACAAAAATGATTTATAATTACATTAAATTAATATTCGTCATAAAACAAAAAAAAAATACAATGCTGAAATGACCAATCTCACGGTGTAGTTTGTTGTGTGAACTTGTGTGACAGGCACTAATCCTTGTCACTGTAATTTAGGGTTCCGCAAGTAACAACATAACAAAGCGCAAGAAGATTCCTGTAGAAATGTAAATTGCGGTCATTCGACGTGGACCAGACGATTTAGATCGCCTTAAAACATATTCGATAGACGATCGATAAAAGTAATCCGGCTGCACAGCACTGAATCGATCTGATTTATCGATTCCAACAAAAGTGAAAATACTCATAATGGATGCTCTCCAAGCTAGTTCGCCAGCTGCGTCGTTACCTAGCGATCCTTTTATCCATTGTAGTGTCACTGTGTTGCGGCTAGATACCGTTACTCGTTCTAGTGCATTGTGACATTAGTGTTAGCTTAGAGATAAATATATTTTTTCCCTAAAGATTGGAGAACTGAGGCCCTGTAAATGAGGACAGTATTTACGATTTAAAAAAACCAAAACAGCCAAATGAGGGATTGACTGATATCTTATGTTGTTCATGGTAACACCATTATTATATTTAATTTTAATAAGAAAACCATTAAAATGGCGAAGAGTTCTACATATTTCAAGCATCAGTACGTAATTGTTATAAGCGCCATCTATATTAATGAATGCGCGTAACCACACCGCTTAGGCACGGTGATATGATATTACCGTGGCTTAGGCAAACCTTAATTCATAATAGTCTTCGATCGCAAGCTTATCTATGCGCACGCGCTAGCGAGCGAACGTATCGAGGATGACGCATCCGAACGCGATGACATCTAGTAAAGTGAAGTGCAGTAATTATTGCAACATAGTTGTCTGTGAAGTCCTAGCGTTTATTCTGTATGAATCGGTAACTTCTAAGAAACTTAGAGTGACGCGGAAGTGGGATAGAAGATTGCAACGAGATCTCTACGATGTTATCTCTGTTTTAAGGAGACAGATTCCGAGGAAATTCCAATATTCGTAGCCAGAGAATTGCAGATTTTACCACCTATTACATTCGATCACATAGATGGTACAAGATTATTAATAGTACATAACTGTCGCTAAACACGATAGATATGGATATTGCCGGCGGCCCAGTACAGTAATTTCGATTTATCTCGAAGAATGTTTTCAAAATAATATTCGAATTTCCAAGCATGTTTGAGAAAAAGATGTACTTGTGATACAGAAAGACCTCAGATTATTAAAGGACACGTATGTATCATCAGATCAACTGCGTGAGGTAAAACAAGACCTAACAAATCTGAAACAAGCATCTCTGGTCAATAATTTAGAGTCCATAAATAAATAAATAAAACGTGGCGGTGCAGCGGTGGCGGTATGTCTAACAGCTGCTATGTCGACAGCGGACCGTTGGACCTACCTCAAATTGAAGACATAGCATGACTATAAAATCATGACATAGCTAAGAGTACAGCACAGGACGAAACTTGCGTGGGGGCAACTGAGTCGGATCAAGTGTGGCGCTGTCCCGCTCACACAAGTGCGATACGCTAATGAGGCGCAGCATGTGGAGGCCAGTTACGACACCGTGGTTTCGAACAACGAAAGCCCATCTGCATCTGAGCAGCGAGCGGGCCTCACTACGGAAATGGGCGCGAATCATTAGATGGCATCTACGCCGGTAAATCATAAAACATTAGCGCGTATTGTTGCTGAATGTGGACAGTGGAAGGATAAGAATCAGTCGGACGAATGGAATTTGGTACAGCGAAAAAGGTTGAAGAATCAGCATACTATTGAACGCAAAGCCTTTAATCATCCTAGCGAAAAAAAATAAGGCCGCGGATATAATAATACCTTTGTTTTTAAACTATGTATGTATATGAAAGTACATCGGAAAGGGAAATACTTGCTTAAATATTGGATAAAACTTAGGTTAATATATCTTTGGAAATTATCAACGCGAAGATACAGACAATATAATGCGTACAAAATTTTAAAAAGCCAAAGCGTTCACTTGTCTTAGAAAGTAGTTCTGGACGGCGGGCGTCTCTGTTAGCTTTGTGGAATATAAAAATAATGATAGTAGTAGTAGTACAAATCACAAAAGAAAATAAATACCTAATACGACTTTTGTCAGTTTCAATTGTCGGTTCAGTTCAAATAACAAGATCAATTGACTGTGTAAGATCGTTATATCAAACAGCGGATATAGTGGCGTTACAAGAAACATGGCTCAGGCCCCATGAAATTTAATATCTAGGAGAAATAGACCAGGATTTCGCGTATACTAGCAAATCAGCAGTGGAGACGTCGGCGGTGATGTTACGAGGCAGGCCGTACGGGCGGCGTTGCTATACTATGGCGCAAGAGTGTTACCCCACGGAGTAAATACAAAGGTGTACCCGTACGTGTCTGTAGTGGAGTGCGAAAATGTGAGACTCACAGCCATTAAAGTAGTGCTTGACGAGCGCCAGTTTTTAGTGTTTTCGGTTTATATGCACAGATGCTACGGATATGGCCGATTTTACGGACTGTTTGAGTGAGATTGGTGCAGTGATAGACAGTTGAAACGGTCTTCATACCAGGGGACTTTAATGCTCACCCGAGTGCATCGTTCGGTAAACATCTTATGAATTTTTGTGTTTTACAGTGCTGGGTGTGTGCGGATATTGACTTTTTGGGTCTACTATCGGAGTCCTATACATACATTCGTGATGTTTATGGTACCAAATCATGGTTATATATTGTTGTGGCTGCGAGGCGGTCAATTTTAAATGTTATGATTAAATATTATATCTCGTGGTCTGATAATTTTCCAATTGAGCTAATATGTGACATTGATACTATAAAACCAAAATTTAAACATGCATTGAACTGTGAGATTTGGGGTGTTAGGTATTTAACGCAATTAAAACAATACAATCAAGAATGTACACTCAAACTACGTGACGTAATAAAAATGGATATTTTAGCAACACAGATTGCCAGCTTGTTTAGGGAGCACTTTAAAACTTTCGTAGAGTTCTATGAAAAGTGGGTGGAGTCGAAAGTGCCAGTGCCAGTACTCCATGCCGCCATACATATTGGAAGTGAACCCTCCGGGAGGGTTGCCGGCATTACGTTTGCGCTAAAGTTAACCATCGCGGACGGTCAACGGCATTAGGTTAAGCCCGTGTTATAAAACACTGTAAAATCAAGTTAAATTGTGTTTTCAGAGGGTCTAGTTGCTATACGTAGTTTCCAACCTTTTAATTTTTTTGTGAATATTTGTAAACGCGAACCGTAAATTAAAACAATAAAAGGGCTTGGATTTTAAAACCAACGCTTATAACTAATACATATTGTTAAAACCTACATTTAAAATGAGCCCTCCGTGACGGCTCCCGTCATCCCATATGCGACTAAATGAACCCTCCAGGAGGGTTCCCGGCAATGTACGTGTTAAGGTCTGCTCGCCTTTGGCTACCGGGCCATAAAGAAACTGAGTCCCGTGAGGTACCGGGGACACGATCGTACGGATTACAAGTAGGGATGTCGCGCAGGCGGCGAAAAGCAAACGAGGAAAATCCCCGGGCCATGACTCATTGAGCATTGAACACTTGCAATATGCAGGCGGTCACTTGCCAAGGGCGCGGGCCATGGTTTTCACCTTCTGTGTAGGGCACTCATACCTACCTGATGCATTGACGAGAACCGTAGCTGTCCCTTTTATTAAGAACAAGACAGGGGACGCTCTAGTATGAGTAATGGCAGGCCTATATTGCTCGCAACTGTGATTCCTGAGGTAATGGATAGTGTGATTGAGAAATATTTAGATAAACATCTTAAATTACATGACGTTCAGTTCGTATTTCGAACTGGGCTATCTACTGAAACAGCTATGTTCAAATTCAAATTCAAAATATTTTATTTCACATAAATCTACATGGGCACTTATGAAACGTCAGAAGCTAGGTGCACGGTTCCAATTGGTCGTTTCCTATGGAGAAGAGCCGGCAAGAAACTCCACGGAGACTCTTTTAAAAATAATTGGCTTTAACAATATTTTCAAATAACAGTGTTATTAGGTATGGGACGACAGTGTAGGTCTTTCAACAAGTACCAGGTACTTAACAAAATAATAATGGTGAACAAATCTACAGTCCACTAAGCCTACAGCGTTCTCACATTCACAAAATAGAAAAGAATCTATATAATGATAAATAAATGATTAAAAATAAAAACGTATTTTAGGTAGGCTTACGTTTATTCTTGTGAATTAGGATTTTATTAGGCTATTTGGCTTCTATGAAGGTAACGCCACTGCTCGGAAAGTATACGTATATGCGTCTCCGTAACTCTCCTGGCTTCTATGGCGTAGACCGCTTGTATGAGGCCCACACACTTCGCCTGATACGTCTATCACTGGGAATGTGTTGAACATTTCCAGCGGGCTAAATATCTTTATGTTTAAAAGTTAACCCACCCATACATTCACTACCAAGCGCCAGCTAACTAGCAGCCTAAGCTTCTGAAAAGTAAATTACAAGTTACTTGCCCTCATCTTTGCGGATAAAAATACTGATACAATAGGATCATCATCATCATTTCATCCGAAAGACGACCACTGCCGGTCATAGACCTCCCCAAGCGTCCCCAGATCGACCGGTTCTGTGCTTTTCGCATCCAGCGGATTTCTGCGGCCTTCACAAGGTCATACATACCTGGTACTCGTCATCTTCATCAACTAATCGGGTTTCAATCACATTCGCCAGTCTCCCTTGCGTCACAACCAACTGCAAGTAATAAGAACACATTTCAAGTTTATGTTACAGACATAGCTATGCATGTTATAAACTTAAGTCACTTGTCGTGTCTGTCAGTGTTGTGATCACACGAAAAGCGAATTTAATAAGCGTTGTTCTTCTAAGCTCCGCAACGTATTTTGATGCGGTTTTTACCAGAATTTAAAGGTTTTATTCCGAAAGGTGTATGTGTCGCATAACATAACATAGGATAATCAACCTATAATGTTCCCACGGCTAGGACACTGGCCTCCACTGTGGTACAGAGAATGGGCCGTAATCCAACAGCGGGCCCAGTGCGGGTTGATATATGTCACATGTCTTCGAAGTTTTGGTTCTAGGACATCTCGGTTTCCTCACGATGTTTTCCTTCACCGTTATGAAAGCAGTGGTGATGAAATAATTTACACAATGTAAAGCGCCAGTCGGGGTTCGAACTTACGACCTACAATATTATTGTAATTCGCGGCCGTTCCCACTGGGCCACCATTGCTCTCTGGTTTAAAAAAATGTGCAACATTCGATTACCGACTTTCAGTTGTTTTTTTTATTCAGCTTAGACAAGAAAGATGGATACTTCGAAAATTCGCGTTATTTTTGAATACGAGTTCCGACGCGGAACTAACTCGGCAGAAACAGCTAGCAATATCAATGTTGCGTTTGGAGAGGGGACTGCTAATGAACGCACCGTGCGATTTTGGTTTAAACGCTTTCGTGATGGAAATTTTGATTTGAAGAACGAACCACGTGGAAGACCGCCCACACAGGTGAATAACAGTGAATTGAAAGAGATGGTGGAAGCCGATCCGAGTCAAACTACCCAGGAATTTGCGAATAACTTATTAAATAAGAGCTTTAACAAAATAAAATTACACGGCATAAAATATTGCTATTCAGTAAACGAATACGCTAACGCAAACTTTTTTCAAAATTTGGTTCTTGATTTTTGAGCGACGCTAAGTCTATGGAGCTTTATTTTCAGCCCACTGTTCGTGGGGCTGCTAGCGACTTTACGATGCGCCTCGCGACTTCGCACTACGTCTCGTAGCGCCGCGCTGCGCAGCGCGAAACCACTGGCCTCTTCAAGCATCGTCGCGTCGCGTCATGTCTTGGTGTGAACTGACCCTTACTTATAGTTGTAACATTTCCGAAAGTGCGTCAATCATATCAAGTTAAAATTATCCCAAGAAAAGTATGCGTATCGGGTATCATCGCCTATCTTCCTAAATACGGACGCGCGACTAGGTAACCCGACAGACAGAGAGAAAACTTCTTACAATGACGAACGAGCAATGATAGGTGCACTACTTCAAATCGCGGCAGTACAAAACTTTGAAGCTTTTTGCCTCTGAGTTTGGCGCGACTTTCGTGGTAACACGAAGATTACCGAGGGGCATACCTTTTCTGGTTTAGCTGTATAAGAGTCACATTGCGCGCGCTCTTGAATTACAATGACTATAATGACTATGAGAGTCAACTCACCTGAATGATTTGTCCTTCATAGGGGCCCAGGGTGCAGTACCGGAAGTCAATCATCTCAACAATGCGCTCCGACTCAGGCTCCACTACCACCAGGAACTGAAATATGGAAAGTTTAAAAAATAGATAGAATTAATAATATTATGCTCCAAATTGTTAATTAAATTAAATATTTTTTTTGACACCTACCTAACAGTGGAATTGCAAACTCATTGAAATAATTGATTTGTTAAGCTAAATTTTGTTGATTGTTCTCATGAATTTATAATTTTCGATCATATATAAATAATGTTGAAATTGTTTTAATTGAGGATGTCTGAAAGTGGCACCGGTAACTGAAAAGTAGTGTGGGAATCGGCTGTCATGGGCATGTATGTGTATAAGAGGAATGAGGAAAGTTTTGAGTTTAAATGTAACTGACCTCAATTGTCAAAATCAAAGGAGATTTAAAATTATAATTTTGGGTTTAAGTATTTTTTTACCACAACTGGGAAATTCTTGGCCTTCATCTCACCTGGTGGTAAGTGATGTTTAGGACGAAGGTAGAAGCGAGTTTCACCCGGAATCCCCAATTACAGAGGAACTGGCTATCTTGCCTCTAACTGCCGAAACACAACCATGCTGTTAACATTGTTGTAGTGACGACAGACTTAGATGAGATGGTGGTAGCTAGCATGGCGGACTTAGAACAAGCAACCCAACCAAGAAGAAATTTTGCCCACACTGGGAATCGAACCCGGTACCTCTGGGTCTGAAACATGTTGTCTTACCACTACTAGACTACAGAGGCGGTTAAAGTATTCAAATAATCAAATCAAAGCACTCAATTTGTAAGTTTTTCTACAAATTATTGGCATCCACAGGCACGTTTTCAGATCCATTTGTTTGTTTTGTTTTTACATTTTCGTCAGGTAATTTTGGAAAAGACTATAATAACAGTAATGGCGTTCATACAAGGTGATGATGGTTCGGTCTGGGGTGTAGGTACCTTGTGTGTGAGCAGTAATTGCAGGTGAGCGTGCTCCAGTAGCACCTCGTAGCCGGCCATTGCTGAGAGCTCGCACAGGCGGAACATCCAGCGCACGCAGTCGCGGTGCCAGCCCGCTGCCGTGCGCGCCTCGATGGCAGACCGGAGGCAACGGGGCTGTAACACAAAACATGTCATCATCACATCACACCACCTGCTCGATAATGTCAAACAAACCTATCCTCAAGATCATTATAAACCTAGGGTACAGGCGGGCTATTAATATTGTACTGAATTTCGTTATAACCCGCTGGTCAATTTTTCAATTGATTTGGATTTGGAAACTTAACTAAAAATTCATACGAAAAATAAGAAACTCGCATTAAGTAAGTAATGTTTTTTTTGTACTATTTATCCCAAGGACAAACTTAACATTGTAGTTGAAAAAATGTTCTCCCATACATTGCAACTACAAATGTAAGAGTGTACAATATTGGGATATTTACCATGTTATTTTAAGATCATAGATTTATAGATTTCTTATAGGTTTTCCTTTAATCTATAAGTATAGAACTATTTTCTGTATTTTTTTCTAAATTTTAGGCTCAGTTGTCGAATGGTCAATTTTCATATATTTTCTTAAATATCTTTATAAGTATTTATTTTGAAATTATAAAATTATATATTTGAGATCCTCACAAGAATCCCCTTTTTTTGATATATCACAGTATAGTTTGAATCTTTTTTTTACTATTTTTCAATTTGCCCCCGAAAAGTGATCACCATATTCAAAATGTATACGTGTACCAAATTTCGATTTAATCGGTCCATTAGATTCGGAACAAATTGGCTGTGACAGACGGACAGACACGAGTGATCTTATAAAGGTTTCCTATTTTACTATTGAGGAACCTACAGAACCCTAAAAAGTGCATTTGATACATTAGACCACGACGGCTTGTTGCAGGCTATGAATGAATGTGGCTTAGGGGGCATGAACGCATGGTTTAGCAATTACCTAGAGAACAGATCACTCAGATCAGAGTCTGTGTCAGTGTAACAGAAAGTGTACGGGGCGACATTAAATCGGAGTTCCGACCGGTTCAGTATATGGCCCATTGGGATACATAATGCACGTCAATAGCATGTCTACTGTATTAAATAAAAATGTCAGGCATTTATGTACGCTGATGACACTTGCCTGGTTTATAGCCCCATTAAGATCGATCTCATACAGCAAGCTATGCAAAACGATTTTGACAATGTGTTTTTGGTGTGTGTGCACTTTATATTTAAGCTCTATGTATTTTTTTAAGTATATGTTAATGTATTACGTTATACGTGTAGGTTTATTTCAGTATTTTAGTTTAAGTCTTCGCATATTTATCTCTTCTTGTTCTCACCCACTACTGTCTACATTTCTTTCTCATTTCTCCTGTCGCAGGTCTGCTGGAAGAAATTTCTTAAGAATAAGCAGTACCTTTGTACTCATCATTATGATTATGTCATAATAAAATAAATAAATAACGTGGTTCAGTGGGCACGTGATAATGGCATTATAAAAAATATAAGAAAAACTAAGTGCATGCTTATTCACTCTCCGTATTATAAGAATAAAAATTGTTTATTCGTGCAAGTAAAATTCGTACGAATGTCTGCATAGCATCAAGCCATTTTGTCAGTGTTTACGTTTAGAAACAGTTAGCTCTTATAAACACCTTGGACAAGTAATAGATAATACATTCACATGGAATCCGCATGTTAACAACGTTTGTAATAAGCTACGCTCCATTTTGGGTAAATTTGAAAATGTTAAATATGTCGTCAGCAAGAAAGTACTGTATACCTTGTATTACTCACTGGCTGACTTGATTATTGGTTATGGCTTGTGTGGATATGGTCTTACATTCCCTACATAATTAAATAAAATTATCATCTTGCAGATATGGTTACCAAAACTACTTAAACATAAAACCAACTAAGAAAACATAAATGAAACTTATGAAAAACTGTTCAAAATTTATAAAGTCCTCCCGATCCATCGTAAAAGTAAATCGGTTAAACTATATTATATAGTTCAATCAATACCACAAAGTGGAACGTAAGCACATGTACCCAACGCGTTTATCTAATAAGAAGACACTTGTTTCAAAGTAAAAAACTACTTTGGTATGCGCACAAGAACAACTGCCGACAAACTGTTATGCAGTTTGGCAGACTTTATTTAAGTTATTGTTATTACAGGTTTTGAAGAAATAATTTTTTTTTTGACCTTTTAAAGCTCTAAACGCACACAAAGCGGGTGCCACACGAAAATCATACGTGGCTTCCTGCTCTCGACCCGCCCGCTCTTGACCCGCGCACGCTTTACGTGTGCTGATATGTATTATAATACAAGGAATTACAATATATACAAGCCCGCCGTACTGCCGTTCCGACACGCGCCCGACACGCACCCGCTTTGTGTGTGCGTTGAGCTATAGTTGCAGACGGGTTTTTTTTTTAAATTATTCATTTTTAGGGTTCCCTACCCGAAGGGTGCCAAACGAAGGTGGATTGTGTTAATTCAGAATTAAACCCAGTAGATGGCGCGGCTATCAAGTTCTAGGAAACAGCCCACCGTCTGTCCAGTCAGCTAGTATACATACGTATGTATTAATACTTAAGAATGGCACAAGAAAAATATAGAATATTCAAGAAAGTTCCTTATGTATAAAACTTTTGATCTTATTGGAGCATAATATATTATTATCATGCAAAAATGTCAATATGTTCTAAAGTCCTATTGAAGGAATCGATCATTCTGCGAACAGGCGAACGCAAGTCAAGGCTTACCTGTACCAGTGTACCTTTGTTAACGTACAACAGCTCATACATCATACCTCGGGCACAGGATCCCAGCCAGTCTGTCGCAGTAGCCCGGAGCCGGCATAGGCCACCAGGTCGGCGGTGGCACTGAGTGGCTTGGTCAACGCTCCCAGTAGACCGCGGCGTAACGCCGCCGCGCCACTCTCGGTCTCACCGACTGCCACGCCTACGAGCGGATGATGTGCGAGACCGCCAACAGCACCTGGGAGATAACGTTACTTTGTATAAACATTACGTATAAGCTTAATGTGTCCTACATTAAGCTTAGCTTTAATAATACTAAATTATAATACTTTTATAATTCCTTAATTTCATAAATAAAATAAAGTGCTTAATTCTCCTGAGTAATACTAATTAATTAATTATGGACCTCTCCTCCAGTAATTTTAAGCTCTTTTCTATTTTTTGCTTTCATCAGCCATGATTTACCAATCAAGCTTAGCTTTAGGCATCGGTAATTTGTCCAGTATGGTATATTTATGGCCAAGTCAAATGTAGCCAAAAACGGCAATTTCACCAACGACAGATATCTTTTATCCGTGGAATAAAATTGACGTCAGACAGCGGCCAGCGACTATAAAGTTCAACGCACACACAAGGCGGGTGTGAGTCGGGCGCGGGTCGGGAAGGTAGTACGACGGGCGTGTACATATTTTAATTCGATGTATGGCTCCCGCTCCCGACCCGACCCGCGCACGCGTTTCGTGTGCTGACATCCATTAATTACAAGGAATTACAATATATTCAAGCCCACCGTAATGCCGTCCCGACCCGCCCCCGACACACACCCGCCTTGTGTGTGCGTTGAGCTTTACAGTAATGTGAGCAGGCTCATGAAGCCGGCGAAAATTGTGCGGTAAGGTACCACAAGACGCAGAAAATATTTCAAATGTTGCTGAGGGCAGTGGGTATGGTTTACTGTTGTTCCTGCTAGTCACCTAAAATGTACGTGGAGACTTACCAATCGATCTGAATAAAATAAATTACAACATCGTCATTCTCTCGCCCTTATTTCAATTTATTTGGGGTCGGCGCGGCGTAGCATACTTCTAGCTATATCATCTGTCACAATTCACTATTTCTTGGTTCTTCCTCTCATCTTATAGCTACCCGAATTTTCACTCAAAACTTTACTCACAAAACTAATTAACCTTCAACAACGATAAATAAATAGTTTTACCCAGTATATTAATAGCGAAGTTTGTGATGCCTGCCACAAGTCCCGCTACGAAGCTTGGAGGAGGTCTTCTCCTGGCCGCAGCTGCCCGTCGTGCGTGCTCTTCATCACCAGCCAGCAGGTCCAGGTTCCTGGCTAGAGAACCTGCCCAGGCGCTGAGGGATCGCAGAATTGCGGCTGCCGTGGCGGAGGCTACGCCCCTCACGCCACCTGTGGCGCCTCCCAAGCGCGCCGCGAGAGCGCCCGGGGCGCCTAGAAGTTCAAGGCCGCCGACTACCCAACCTGTTGTTGTATTTAGATTTAGCTACTTAACTTTTTTTTTTTAAATGTACCAACAATAAATCGTCAAAGATACGGTAGAGAATTTCGACCTTATTTTGCCATAAAATCCAATTAATCAATATAAAATTGTGACAAACCTGCTCCCAATATGGCGGCGGACAGATAGTGAACGGTGAGTGCATGCGTGAGGCGTTCTGCTGACGTGATCATGTCGTGTAACTTGAACGCACTCAGGCGCAGCGGACTCTGGTCCAGGGCTATGTACATTCGCACCTGACAACAGACATACGTGATCAGACTATCATATCCGACTCGACTGGATAACGTTCGGGAAGCAACGCAAATATCTGCTGACTTGCTGGATCCGTTTTCTCCATCAACTGATCTTATTTATTTTGATTATATGTATATATGTAGGTATTTAAAACATACATAACATCGGACCTGTATAGCAACGCAAATATCTGCTGACTTGCTGGATCCGTTTTCTCCATCAACTGATCTTATTTATTTTGATTATATGTATATATGTAGGTATTTAAAACATACATAACATCGGACCTGTATAGCAACGCAAATATCTGCTGACTTGCTGGATCCGTTTTCTCCATCAACTGATCTTATTTATTTTGATTATATGTATATATGTATTTAAAACATACATAACATCGGACCTGTATAGCAACGCAAATATCTGCTGACTTGCTGGATCCGTTTTCTCCATCAACTGATCTTGTTTATTTTGATTATATGTATATATGTATTTAAAACATACATAACATCGGACCTGTATAGCAACGCAAATATCTGCTGACTTGCTGGATCCGTTTTCTCCATCAACTGATCTTGTTTATTTTGATTATATGTATATGTATTTAAAACAAACATAAAATCCATACAGGCGCGATGTTATTAACCAAGGGCGTTATGTATTTAAGTCTCGTATATTTGTATTTTATAAATAAGGTATTTTCTAGATAACTATCTTTTATGTTGCAAATTGGAGGTTTTGAAAATACATGGTGCAAAATGCCTATTCTAATGTCCGACTGTATAGACCCACTCTTCTTGGAAGTCTTCGTGGAAGGCACCACCTATACAGGATAATTTACTGGTGCACCTGGAGTAGTGACTATGTGCTGGAAGGCACAACGTGGATAGCACTCATGACGGTGGACCGACGACTTGGTGAAGGTCGCGGGATTCCGCTAGAAGCACAGAACTAGTCGTTCTGGCCATGCTGCGGGAGGTTTGCGGGACACAAAACGGCCCCAAAACTCCTATTGTGTCTCGTTCAGTTCCTTCAACCGAT
This sequence comes from Xanthia togata, assembly GCA_963853775.1. Taxonomy (NCBI): domain Eukaryota; kingdom Metazoa; phylum Arthropoda; class Insecta; order Lepidoptera; family Noctuidae; genus Xanthia; species Xanthia togata. The sequence goes on from OY970790.1 coordinate 2,610,279, forward strand.
CAATGTTAGGCATGGCAGCAGGATACGGTTCATTGATCGACCATCAGTTATGTTTTGAGGGGATGAACATCGACTGGTGTACGTCGATCAACCGCAATCTGTGTGTATAGTCTGTTCCAAAGCATCTGATGAAAATGTAAACAAATGGATCACACAACAATTGAGGTTAAGAACGTTAACATCTAGCGAGGGAAGTCAAGTTTAGGTAAATTCTTTGCATAATTCTCTCGCACAGAAGCGCGCGTACACGCGTGCGTAGAGTTGACACGTTCGCTCTCTTTATAGTCAGACTAACCCACTTTGATCCGCACGATTTAGAGCAATAATTGTTAGAGTAAATATTTAATTAGATTTTAAATCCAACTTCAATTTATTGTTATATTTATGATCACTAGATAAAAAGATTTAAATAAATAATTGTATAATATTTAAATGAAATATTTTATTTACCTATACGATTCTTCTCGTGATTATTTTACATTACGCATAACAATTAGATGAATCAAATTTATTTCTTTATGTAAATCTTATATTATTATTGCTCCGAGAAACAACAAGCGCAACACGTCATACTCATAGCTACATTAAGGGTACTGTTAACATTAGCGTGTCGGTGACGCGAGCCTATAAGATGCTTCCTCTACAAAAATCGCTCAACGTGCCTTATTCATTTGAAAAAAAACGTGTGTTCATTATTTGAAAAGATATCAAATTCAAAAAAAGATAATTCTTCTACGTAGAAGATGGTGGATACTCGCCATATCATCGAATGCAAACCGTACTTATCGGATGAAATATATTGCCTGCACCTGCTCCAGATTGGATAGACATTTTTTTTATTTTCAAGAGGTCTGAGCGTGGCCATCAGTAACTTCTTTGGTTTCAATTTGTTAATAGGAGTATCTTCTAAATCTAAAGCTTCACTAATTGTCTTCCAGGCGTCGTGAACTTTGTTTTAATTTATAGTTTTGTCCTTTATATCCCATAGTTTTTTTGGATTCCAGCAGTTCTAAAAATTTCGCGCATTGAGATGAACAGAACATGAACAGCCCCAGAGGCCAGAAGGAACTACCAGATTACAAAAGCAAGAAAAAGGAGAACGAGAGATATAATTCACATTAAATGTATAAAAGACGACGCCGGTAAGGTTATGTCCAAAGAGGACGAAATAAAAGAACGATGGAAGATTTATTTTGCAAAGTTAATGGACAAAGGGAATAAATGGAATGGTGTGCTCTAAGAGGTACAAGTAAATAAGGGTTTGGTGAGGAAATTAGCATGGATGAAGTGAGAAAGGAAGTTCAAAGTATGAAAAATGGAAATATACTTGTAGAAGTATGGAAGTGTTTAAAAGAAAATGGATGTATGTGGCTGAATTTATTCTTTAATAAGTTGTTGCATGACGGGGGTCCCACAAGAATGGTGCAATAGTTCGCTGGTGCCCATCTTCAAGAATCAAAACCTCTGTTCAGATCTTGATAGAATTCACAAGTACTCTGTTAATCTAAAAACTATACTACTAAGACCTAGTTTCACCATACACTGTTAGTTAGTTTTGACGTCCCGTTAAATAGACAACGGCCCGTTAAGCGTAGTGAGTGTTTCACCAAGTACTAACGAATCGTTAATACTCTTAACAAGGCGTCAAACTTAATCACTGCTCCAAAGGTCCGTTAATGCTTTTAACGGCTGTCAATTGGTTGTAAGTTGGTCAAATAAAATGGAAGCAGCGTAAAATTTTATTTTTGAACACGGAAATGATGATATTTTCGAAAATTTACAACTTTTAGGCAATAAAGTTCAACGTCCTAAAACATACAAAGATCGACGTGATTTATATTTTGAAGAATATGACGATCTAGATTTCAGGACAAGGTTTCGTTTATCGAAAGAATCTTGTACATACCTATAGAGGTCTTGCAAATGATTGAAAATAAACTTCAATATCCATCAAATCGGTTAGTACCTACCTTAAAATTGCCTTATTAGGTATGTGAATTGTAATAAAAATATGCCTATGATTCGACTTACAACTTCTTACGTAAGTAGGTACCCACCCATGATGTTTAATATTATTAGAAATGTTTGTTACCTAACGTAGTGTAAAAGCTCACAGTGGTTCCCACTAGTAATAGGACCGCCCCATCATCACAGAGAGTACCTTCCAATCCTAATTTTTATGAGCAATCGTCACTGCATCTGTTTTTTTCGTTTTCAACTACATTTTTATGTTTTGTAATGAGTCCTATTAAAATTTCTCGGCGACTTTTTTTCGACATTTTAACACACAAAATAAGTAAAAATTACAAATTAGATCAAAAATTGTTGTAAGTACCATAAAGGTTACATATAATGCACTATGAATTAAGAGTAGTGTTCTTTAGTTGTTGCCTAGCAACTGTTGTTTCTGTCATCCTGTGTTTTACAAATGAAGTTAATTTATGTTATAATAAAATGTACTTTATTAAACCACTGTGTTACAATGATATCTTAGTTTCATTGTTAGCAAGCTCAGCCAGCAAAAAATACCACAAAACAAAATCATTTGAAAACATTTTTATGAATTGACGTTTAAAACGACTAATAGAGAATTACACTGTTTATAGAACGTTTTGCTTAGACGCCATGACATTTTAATTTGGTTGCATAAAAACGAGAGTGAATGAAAAGTCAGACCGGTCGTTTTTGTTCACTCGATGATAGATAACATCTGCTAGATGTTTGATTTAGCAACGCCTTGTTAAGATCCCTCCATAGAACGTAAAACTTTTTGACGTCGACGTCAATTTTAACAGAGCATTTGCTGATGGCTCGTTAAGAATTGTTTGGTGAAATCGGGTCTTAGTATCTAGACAACAATATATCCTAAAATTATTAGTAATTAATATGTTTTTAAAATAATGTTTGATGGATATTAACTGGGTCGAAAAGTACTGTTTTTGTTCCAAACAGCGTTGGCGTAAACGCTCATATTTAACTTCAATTTTCGTTGATGATTCGTCAATTAAAATTCAAGAATGTTATTAAAACAATGTTTTTTAGAAAAATTGGTAAGTAAGATATAAAGTTAAAATCGCAGATGGAATGTGTTACTAATTCCCTTTAGTGAATAATCGAGTAAAAATTTAACCCGAACAGGGTTAGTTTATACTTTCATCAGATACTTTTCGAACAGACCATAGTTGCAAGTTGTTGGTACTCACGGCTGTGTGCAGCGTGAGCGTAAGGTCTAGCGGGTGCACGTGCAGCAGGCGCAAGCGCAGCGGCGACTGCATGGAGCGCTCCTCACTGAGGCTCGTATCCTGACTGTTTGAAGGCACCACCAGCCGTGATAAGTCTACCAAAGCCTTCACGTACGCATCCTCTACGTACAGGGCCAGCGTGCCCACACGTATCTCCAACTCCGTCAGTTCTGAACAGGGGATAAAGTTTAAATTTAATGTGAAAAGTAAAATGGCAATAAATTAAAATGTGTATCTCAATGACACATCATGAATGAAACAAAGGGAGTTTCAGGAAGAATACGTCATTTTTGTTTTTAGTATGTTTTTTTTCGTTCTGATAATTTTGATCAGCCCGTTCGATTGTACGAGGATCAGGGTTACAAAATTCTTCATCATCCATTTAAAGGGAGGATCTGACCAGAAGGGTGTTCTGTCTGGTGGACCAGACAGTTATAGTCTGGTTTCTGTATATTTGCCAATCGCGGCGATAACTCAACTTGCGCGATGGAGGAGTTGTGTGACGTCAGGTGTGAAGGGTAGTTTGCAACCAGCGTTGGAAACGCCGCCACTGTGAGACAGGGCTACCCACCATTATATTCGTTGTCGACGACTTCCCACTTATCGTGCGTCAGTTTGAGCAGCAGGCGTGCAGAACTAGACCTGGCCGCGAAGGTCTCTCTCTCGGCGAACATGTTCCACAGCGGCGGCCACCGGTCGGCCTCGAGCGGAGCCGCGCGCGTGCTCGCGACCACGGCGAAATCATACTGTCCCGAGTCGTATTGTAAGTTGTCGATCTGTGCGTCTGCTATTGATAAGATTGTTTTTGTAGTCTGTGGGAAATAAAGTGTTTATCTATTTAAGACATTCGTATAGGTACAA